>JASDDO010000008.1:177167583-179567583 GCA_030015575.1 Agapanthus africanus
GATAGAGTTACTGAACTCCTTGGAAAGATACATGATGATGTATACGGTCATATGTCTACACATGCCAAGGTTGGTTCTTTGTGCTTCATTACATTCATCGACTATCTCTCAAGATTCGGACATATGTTTCTGTTGAAACACAAGTCTGAAACTTTTGAGAATTCAAGGAATATAAGCTTGAAGTTAAGAACCAATAAGGGTAGAAGTATTAAAGTCTTTCGATATGATCGAGGAGGAGAATACTTGGGCATGGGATTCTTGGATTATCTTAATGGAGAATATGATTCTCCCTCAGCTTACTCCTTCGAATACACCATAACACAACGGTGTATCGGGGTGGAGGTATCTCGCCTTATGAGATGAAGTGTGCTTTATGATGAGTACTGCTGAGTTGCCTGTTTTCTTTTGGTGTTATGCACTTGAGAAGCTGCATACCTATTGAATGGGGTTCCATCCAAATCAGTTCCTACCACTCCATATGAGATATAGAATAGGAAGAGACCATGTCTTGAACGAGTTATGATATGGAGTTGTTCGGCCTATGTTGAAAGGCAGAATCCGGACAAGCTCAAGGCAAGGTCAATTCTGTAAGTTTTTTAGGATATCCCAAACATTTGTGAGGGAATATCTTATACCACACTGAGGAGCAAAAGGTGTTTTGTTTCTCAGCATGCCACCTTTTTAGAAAAAGAATTTCTTGTGAACAAATTTGTGGTCATGTGGTAGAACTGGAAGGAGTTCTAGCTAGACAAACTAACAGCTGATGATTTGGTGAAACCAAATGATTCAATAGTCTCCAACGAACCTCAGCCGCTTCGCAAATCTGGTATGGTTCCTCATCCACTTGAGAGATACTGAGGTCTTCTCGGTGATAGTGGAAGTGATGATTACATCATGGTAGATGATGGCCCAACCTAGGTTCAGGCAGGCCATCACGAGTGGAGACTCTGTGAAAAGACTGGATGCTATGCGATCAAAGATGGAATCCATGTACACTAACAAAGTATGACTTTGTATGTTGCACCTGAAAGGGTAAAACTTATTGGGAGCAAATGGATCTTGAGAAAATTCTTGGTGTAGATAGAAAAGTTGAGACTTTCAAAGCTATGCTTAAGTCCATCAGGATCAATGCACGCATCGTGGAGTTGGAACTTCTGTTTTGATATGGCAGTCAAAGAGTTTGACATCATCAAAATGGTAGATGAACCTTGTATATACAAGAAGGTTGTAGAGAGTGAGGTTGTCTTACACGTATTGTACGTAGATGACATACTCTTGATAGGAAATGGTTTCCTATGCTACACTTGGTCAAGCTCCGCTTATCACGAGGATTCTCATTATAAGATCTGGATGATACCTACTACATCTTGTGGATTATGATCTATGGTGATAGATCTATGTGGAGTTTAGGAGTGTCCCAAATCCAGGTACATTAACACCGTACTAAAGGGGTTTAGTATGGAGGATTCTAAGCGTGGTGGTTCGCCCACTTACTGAGGAATCTCTCGCTTGCAAGGGATAACCTATGCTTCGACAGTAGGCTCTATCATGTATGCGATGTTATGTACCAGACCAGATGTAGATGACTCACTAGGTGTAGTGATTAGGAATCAATTGGAACTTGGGAGAATCACTGGATAGCTGTGGAGGACATTCTTAAGTACTTGAGAAGCACTAAATGAATGTTCTTAGTTCGAGCTTACAGAGTGATAGGTCGACTAAAAGTCAGTCACAGACATTGTCTTTACCCTCGGTGGAGGGACGGTATGTTGGAAGAGTTCCAAGCTAGATACCATGACATACTAGACGATAAGGCTGAATACATTGCTTACAACGATACTACCAAAGTGGCTGTCTGGACATTTCTTGTTCATGTAATGAATAAGGTTCCTACCATTGTGCGTCCAATAACTGTTATTGTGACAACAATGGAGTTGTGGCTTTGGCCTAGGAACGCAGGGTCCCATCAGTGTTCCAGACATATTCTGAGGCTAGTATCACCTGATCAGGGAGATGGTTGATCTCCAACGGATCGAGGTCAGGAGAGTGGACACGAAGGTTAACATGGCGGATCCACTCACCAAGGCCTACTTCCCCAAATACTATTTGAGAGATTTTGGGATGGTTGAGTATGGGATACTACAACCACTTCTAATTGTTGGGTATTGGATACTACAACAGATGTCCTTAGTGCAAGTGGGAGATTGTTAGTTATATGTATGCCTTAGTGGCCATTACTGTACATGTGATGTATATTGTAATGGTTACTTGGACATATATAGGGAGGACTTTCTTGCTCGACATGATAGTATGCTATCTGACTGCTCTTTGTCTTAACATATTGACTTGTATAAGTGATGCTCTCTTGCTCTCAAATGTTGACAAAGCCCTTAGGATGTATACTTGACTACTAAGACTATGATGGAGATCATACTAGTGGGGCCAAGGGTAGTCCACAAGCGCACCCTATAATTGTTCCTAGTCGTGGGAGTATCGAGACAGGGCATCGATACTCCAGAGTAGTCTAGCGTATACACTTCTTGACCCATATGATGGGCGATGGATGATCCCACATCCATTGGTATTTGACATCAAAGATGGTATACAGGTGCTCAGTGGAGACTAGGTACACTGAGCGGACTCGCCGAGAACTCCTAGATGGTATTATACCTATCGTTAGATAGCAGTTCTCTGTGACACTGTTACAGGTTAGTCTGTCGACCCGAGATTATCATAGAGTCTTGTGTAATTCCCAATGTGCTTTGATTTCCACCATACCACGGTCAAGAGATCGTGCAAAAAGGTGATTTTTGGGTATAGTCCTAAGTCACATAGAGGAAATGAGCGATAGGAGGGGATTCGTCTCTCCCGGTATTGAGAGTTGATGTTGCGCTATGCTCGATTGGCCATAACATGAAATCCCTGGCCAAGGTTGCTAAGATTTACCGATAAGTCTTATCAGTAGTTTATGAACTTGCATCGGCATGACTTATCAGTCTATTGGGGTCTGACGTTATACCACCCTCAGGCTGTGATATACGATATATCAGATGAAGAGACCGGACTGTACGGTAGTGTTACTTATTGGATTTGCAAGAGTATGAGCAGGCTTGTATGTTGATCTTTTGATCGCTCAACACCCGAGTGGTCGTTACGTTTAGAAGAACGCTTGTGGCTTTTGGGTGTTTGATATGATCATCATCTACTGCTGGCGTATTGACGAGTCTTTAGAGTCCTACACAGAGGTTTCTTGGATCATGCGAAATGAAGTAGGAATACATATATGATATGTGCAGGACCGAGATTAATGCGCGTATGTGATGCCGCATTCTATTCTCGCGATATGTGATATCATTCGGTTATATGAGATATAGCTGGGTTATCGGATCAAGTGTTGATTCAATAAGTTTATTCTGTAGGGTTTCTATGCACTGCCACAAGGGTCTACGAGGCATCAACCATGCCAGATTAAATTTTAGCCGTGCCGAACAACACAAAGCTGGATCTTTATACTAGAGTTTAGTCGAAAACAAGCATATTAAACACTTTAACACTAATTGAGAGGGATTACAACCTTTGTAGATCCGGTCCTTCACTTCTTAAGCTCTGTGTTGAGGTCCCTTCGCTGCGATCATCGTGTTCCAGACTCTCGAGAGGCTTCACGAAGAGAAAGATGCAGTCTTGCTTCCGATCTTCGATAACATAGATGATCTATCTTTAAGTTTCATTAACACAAGCTAGCACTCACTAAATGAAGTGAACACCCTCATCTAAAGGGCAAGGGTAGATGAGGATGATGAAATAGGATTTTTGCTCTCATTTGTTTTCTTATTCTCACTCATTTTCATCACAAAGCAAAAAGCTAGAAAGCTTTTGCTCAAAGGAATAAGAAGGAAGAAGATGATGAATAATATCATTAGAAACCTTTTGTGATGAATAATGAAAGATAAATATGATGAATAATGCAACCATGGTTGAATAAACCATTGTAGAAAATTAACCAAGGCTAGGGTTTGGGTTAGGTCAAGAATGAGTCACCACAAAATATCTTTCACAAAACAAAACTAAACCTTCTAGAATCACCTAGAAAGTATTAACCCAAATCAAACCCTAATCTTGTTTAATCTCTACTAAACATGTTGCATTAGTTATCTTATCTTGTTACAATATTATATATCACATATATAATATTTATTGTAACAAAAGAAAATAATACAATTAACATATATCACATATATATCAATATATTACCCGAGTGAGACAAAGAATCTTTTAGTGAGCTAATATTAGTTAATGAAATTTAATATATCATATATATTATTATACATTAAATTATCGAATCAACACTTGATCCGACAATCCGGCTATATCGCATATAACTGACTAATATTTATCCCTACCGATTCATTGCATCAACACTTGATCCGATGACCCGGCTGATATCATATATCGTGAGAATAGAATACGGTATCTCATATCGCATTATCCTCGGTCCCGCACATATCACATATGTGCCCCTACTCCGTTTTGCCTGAGCCAAGAAACCTCTGTGTAGGACTCTAAAGAATCGTCAATACGCCGGCAGTAGGTGATGATCATATCAAACACCCACAAGCTGCAAGCGGTCAGCTAAACGTAACAGCTACCCAGGTATTGAGCGCTCAGAAGATCAACAAGCTGTTAGTGTTTATGCCCTAGAAGGCCATTACTGTATCATACTAGCTTGTATATTACTTAATGGAAGCTTGGGATATTCACATGTATATAACAGTCTTGCTAAACATGGTAGTATGCTACTTGGTTTTTCTATCTTAATATGTGAGTGTACGTATTGATAGAGCTCTTAGGATCTTGCTTGTCTACCAGCGTTGTGATGGCAGTCACACTAGTGGGGGCTGGGTAGTCTACAAGCACATCCTTATTCAGGTCCCTGGTCGTTGGATTATCGAGACAGAGCATCGATACTCCGGAGTAGACTGGTGTGTACGCTTCTCATCCCAGTTGGGGAGATGGTCTGTCCCACAGCCGTCAGTACGTCGTACTGCAGATAGTATACAGGTGCTCGTTAGGTTACGGGTACACCAGACAGGACTCCCAGGGAACTGTTGGTTGGTTTGATACCAGTCGTCAGTGAACAGTTCCCAGGTGACATGAGTACAGCGTAGTCCGCAGACTTGACACTGCTACTTCGCCTCGAGTGTGTCCCACTGTTCTTAGATTGCTACCCTACCACGGCTCAAAGGAGTCGTGCAAACAGGTAGCAGTTGGGTGCAGTCCCGAGCACTTGGAGGCAGTGGCGGTTAGACAGGATTCGTCCCTCCCGGTATTGGGAGTAGATATCGTGCTGTGTCAGAGAGCCATTACGCAAAGTCCCTGGCCAGGGCAAGCGAGATTTGCTGGTAGGTTCCAGTAGTTTCTCAGGGTGTAATGGGCTTCACTCCGACACGACTTATACCGCTATTAGGGGACTGACGCTTGCCGCCCCCTAGGCCCGATATGCGATAGTCTTGGACGAACGGACCGGACTGTATGGAGATTGTCACATCAGACTCAGTAGGAGTTCGGATGGGTTTTCTCATCGGCCTTCTTATCGACAACTACCTGGGGACCGTTACGTACAGCTAGTACCGCTTGCGGTCTGTGGTTAAACCCACTGCCAGCGTAGTAGTCGAGTCTCTAGAGTCCCACACAGAGAGTTTCCTACTCCAGGCGAAACGATATAGAGGTTGCATGGTTTTGCGACAAAGGGTTCGGACGCATACATGCGTTTACGCGCGTACGACTTTCGGACAGTTTTTACCAGTCGGCTTTGGTTTAAGCCAGTTACTGGTATCCGGTTATTGGATTTTTACAGTCTAAAGTTTTTCCGTATTTTTGCGGATTGGAGGGGCGTTCTCGTAATTATACGAGAAGCTTCTAGAAGATGTGACTAAGGAGGTTACTTTGGATGAGGTTGTGAGTCATGGTGATGATTCATTTATTTCATTAATGCACATTTATTGCTTAATGACTCATGCTAATGAATCACCACTAGATATTTTATGAAGCATGCTTATTCATTTCTTTTATTCATTATTCTTAAATAAGAATGCTTCATAATATATTATGATACACTCTCTCTCTTCTCATTATCTTATCTCATATTCTCTCTCCTCAAGCTCTCATCTTCAAGATACTAATCCTTAATCCTCATGTGTTGAGATCAAAGGTTTAGTTAGACTTAAGAATCCATTACCTTCACTCTATATCATCCTTTCATCTTTGATTAGCAATCAAAGTTGATTAGTTACCTCAAGTGAGAGGTGTAGCTTGGTGTTTTGCTCTCGGGTGGATCGTCTACTACCTAGAGAAGGTCGAGGAGAACAAAGGAGGACACAAAGACGAAGGACTAGTTTCGTTAGGTATAATCCCTTAACACTATAGTTTAGTATAGCTATGTGTTCGGTTATTATTTGTTTAGCTTCGATTCAAGCGGTTAGTCGATGTTCGTTCTTTAAACTTGATCGTTTTTGAAAATTCCGCCTCCCCATAAGTATTGGGGTGTACTACATCGACTTACAGTGGTATCAGAGCCTCGCTAAACAATAAATAACTTAATTGCAAATTTGTACGAATTTCGAACGAAAAATCGAAGCCGGAAAACCCTAAATATTTTCAGTTTCTGTCGAACTTAAAATGAAGTCCAAAAATTTTTCAGGTATGCTCAGAAAGCTAGAAAGGAGTCCAGGAGAACACCCAAGAAATTCGAGCCCATGAATCGGCAACTCGGCCGCGGAAGCGCGGCGGATCGGTGGGATCCGCCGCCCTTCCGCGGCGCTTTGGCCGAGTCATGGACTCATCTTTCTTGTGTGGGTCCCCTATGATATTTGGGGTTTTCTGGAATATTTAATATTTGCTCAGGTTACTGTTTAACAGAGCAGATTTTGGAGCAATATTGATGTTGTTTAGTCGATCGAAATTTTACAGTATTTGCATATTGGATTATATCTGTGATTGTTTAATGTGTTCGTAAACCTCCCCTAACTGCTAGTATGTCGGTTGGCAGGGGGTTGCACATTTCTGGAATGGTTATATCTGTTTGTGCATATAAACTGTATTGGACTGTTGTGGTGTATAGCCGGGGTTAGCAATGGGTTATTGTTTAATTCATTTGTTGTAAATGTAATTTGTTGTAATATTATTTTTACGGGGCACTTCCAGGTTGCGGTTGTAGCCACCGTTGTATTATTTCATTTTACTGTTTTTGCTCCTAGGACTGACCCAAGGTAGGGTACACAGACTGCCGGGTGGGTAGTTTGTCGTACCCGTAGGGGTCGAGGGTGGGGTAACGGCTATTCATCACAACTGTGTAATCTGTCTTTTCTTGCAGGCTCAAAAGAAATACAGATTGCTTGCAAATCCAATATTGTTTATCTGTGTTCTGGAATGAATATCATTGCGTCAGACGAATGTAAAATATCTATATTTATTGTAGCTATTTAGACGTCACTTATGTTTTACACCCGCGCTAGCCCAGCCCCCGCTCTGTCGTTAGTTAAGTAACCTAACGGGTGATGACGGGACCCCGTGGCGAATGCGGATGGCATAAGAGGACGTTGTATTTTCGTTGTTTTCTGCAATGATAAGGTTAATGATGGGACGCATTATCTATAATGCAAAGTAAAACAAACCAAAGTTTAAATCGTTGGAACAATTTAAAAGAAACCACTCGGTTATTTTTAAAAACAGATATTTTTTAAATGCGGAGCTTTAACCACTCCTTTTAAAAGCTATCAAGTTCCTTCGGTTATATCAAGTTCACTACGTTCACGGTTTCGCCAAAACCATTCGTAGCCCTCCGTCATTTCATCTGGGTATTCAGTAGTATTCAAGCTATGTATTTTGACCAACGCCAAGGCATAGTGTTTGGTAGCTGCTGGATATTCATTTGTTGCATAGATAGATGAGTTAGTTTGGGACAGTCGTATGATCATTTTGGCCAACGTCAAGGATATGTACGGATGGGTTCAAATTAACAAGATAATGATGGGTAGAACTTGACATGTGACTTATGATATTTTGACCAACGCCAAGGTCATAAGAGCATGGGGCAAAAACTTATATCGGGAATTTCTAAAGAAACTGAAATTTGCAAAGAGATGCATACCATTTTGAGTTTGATGAATGTTGGTAGCATTCCTACAACATTATCAGACGATGATATTTGGATCCCGATCCTACTGTGAGTATTTGATACTTATCAGGATATTCGTCACTTAACGATCAATGCTATAAACCTAGTAGGTGTCCAGAAAAGTGTCAGCGGGGTTACGCCCCCAGAGAAAAGAGGTTATTTAATTAAGGAACTTCACGAAAGCGTTGGAAAACCTCCCTCGAAGTATCGACACCGGCCTGGCTGAACGGTTAAGCAAGTATTGTACAGTGAGAATAGTCTTGGCTAATTCTTCTTTTATGGTTTGAGGAAGGATTCGAGAAACAGTGGGAGCCATCCAGTTTAGATAAATTAAAAACCACTCTAAACTTGCAAGAGCATCATGCTAAAGAGTTTTCTTCTCTCTCTCCTAATTGCAGCG
Organism: Agapanthus africanus; assembly: GCA_030015575.1. Lineage (NCBI taxonomy): Eukaryota > Viridiplantae > Streptophyta > Magnoliopsida > Asparagales > Amaryllidaceae > Agapanthus > Agapanthus africanus. The sequence goes on from JASDDO010000008.1 coordinate 177,176,157, forward strand.
ACCCTGAAAATGACTGGACTTAAGTTACTTTTAGAGAAAAATATACTGACGGGGCCAAACTATAAAGATTGGCTGCGGAATGTCAAAATGGCTTTGACCTATGACAAACTGGGGTACGTCCTCACCGCTACGGCACCTGCTGTCCCTGGTCCCAAATCCAGCAATGCGGATAAGGAAATCCGCAAAACCTGGGATTTAGATTGCGCGAGAGCCAAGTGCATCGTGCTTGCCTCGATGAACAATGAACATCAGAGGAGGCACGAGGATATGTCCTTAGATGGCATATTTCTCCATACAAAAGAACTTTATGGAGAGCAATCTCGTATAGCAAGATACGAGACCTCTAAGAAATTGTTTCGAGCGAGGTTGGCTGTCGGGTCATCGGTAGGTGAACATGTCCTACAGATGATTGGCTATATAGAAGAGCTCGCAGACCTTGGGACGACTTTGGATAATGAGCTCTATACAGACCTTGTTCTCCAGTCCCTTCCTCCCACCTACGCCCAGTTTATCCTCAACTTCAATCTTCAAGGAAAAGAAGTTGAACTTGCGGAACTCCTGAACATGTTAAGGAGTGCGGAGGGCACCTTGCAGAAGGCAAGGGAAACACCCGCTATGTTTGTTGGCGGTTCATCTTCTTCCGGGTCCAAGGCTAGGGCCAAAGGAAGGAAGAAGAAGGCCGCACCCAGACCTAGAGGAGGTGTTAGTAAGGTGGGAGGGAAGGGAAAGAAAAAGAAAGCAGTACCGATAGTTGGCCAGGATGAGTGCTTCCATTGTCACAGGAAAGGGCACTGGAAGAAGGATTGCAAGGCGTGGAACGCCAAGAACCAGGAACCGAAGAAAGCTGTGGCTTCGACTTCAGGTGTGTTTGTAATTGAGAATTGTCTGTCGATCAACTCTACTTCCTGGGTATTGGATACCGGATCAGGATCTCATATTTGCAATTCATTGCAGGCACTGAGAAACCGTAGAGTTCTGAAGGAAGGTGATATGATCCTCAGGGTTGCTAACGGAGCTAGCGTGGGAGCTGCGTCCGTCGGGGATTATCACCTAGGATTGACGAGTGGACACATTTTGGTTTTACATAACTGTTATTTTGTACCCAGCTTAACGTGTAATATCATATCAGTTTCCTTGTTATCAAATAAAGGTTATGATTTCACGTTTGTAAGAGATGTTGTCAACATCCACTTTAATCATGGTTTGATTGGGTCCGGTACTCTAAATAACGGCATATATGTTTTAAACCAACTCCAAATTTTCAATGTCCAGAACACACTAAAAAGAAAGTCTCCAGATTTAAATAAAGCTTTCTTATGGCATTGTAGACTGGGTCACATCAATGAGACAAGATTGACAAGTGTCATATGATTGATATTCGAACGAGTCCAAGTATCCTTCTCTATGCAACTTAGTCAATCTTCTCTCATTGATGTGACCCAGTCTACAATGCCATAAGAAAGCTTTATTTAAATCTGGAGACTTTCTTTTTAGTGTGTTCTGGACATTGAAAATTTGGAGTTGGTTTAAAACATATATGCCGTTATTTAGAGTAAGATGACAAAGACTCCATTCACTGGACAAGGAGTAAGAGCGAGCGAGCTCTTAGGACTCATACACAGCGATGTATGCGGTCCAATGTCTACACATGCGAGAGGTGGTTTTTCCTATTTCATTACTTTCACGGATGATTACTCAAGATACGGATTCATTTATCTGATGAAACATAAATCCGAGGCTTTTGAGAAATTCCAAGAGTATAAGAATGAAGTAGAAAACCAAACCGGCAAAAGTATTAAGACACTAAGATCTGATCGAGGTGGTGAATACTTGAGTGCCGAGTTCCTTGGTTACCTAAAAGAGAAAGGAATTCTCTCTCAGCTTACTCCTCCATACACTCCACAGCATAACGGTGTATCGGAGAGACGGAATCGAACCCTATTGGATATGGTACGATCCATGATGAGTAATGCTGAGTTACCGCGATCTTTCTGGGGTTATGCGCTAGAATCAGCGGCATATCTTTTGAACATGGTTCCTACCAAGACTGTGCCTACCACACCATATCAGATGTGGAGTGGGAAGAAACCCTATCTTCAGTATCTAAAGATTTGGGGATGTCCAGCTTTTGTTAAGAAGCAGCATGTGGACAAGCTCGAGGCACGATCAGTAAAATGTCAGTTTGTGGGATATCCAAAGAACTCCAAGGGATATCTATTCTATTACGCAGAGGAACAAAAGGTGTTTGTTTCTCGTAATGCCCATTTTCTAGAATATCAGTTTTTAGAAAAGGAAATAAGTGGGAGCGAAATAGAACTGGAAGAAATTCCAGAACCACAAACTGCTACTGAAAGTTTGGTAGAACCAGAGGTTCAAGAAGAACAGAACATTCCCGCACCCCTCCGCAGGAGTAGTAGGCCGTCTCATCCGCCTGAGAGATACTACGGTTTTCTCATAGACGGGGATAGAGAGGATTGCATCATAGATGATGATGAACCTACTGACTTCCAGCAGGCCATCCATAGCGGCGACTCGGTACGATGGCTAGATGCAATGCGGACCGAAATGGAGTCCATGTACACCAACAAAGTATGGACTTTGGACTTTGCTCCAGATGGGGTAAAACCCATAGGATGCAAATGGATCTTCAAGAAAAAGATTGGTGTAGATGGACAGGTGGAAACCTATAAGGCTAGACTTGTTGCAAAGGGTTTTCGTCAAAGACCTGGTTTGGACTATGACGAAACTTTTTCTCCAGTGGCTATGCTCAAATCCATTCGGGTCCTTCTTGCTATTGCTGCCTTCCATGATTATGAAATCTGGCAGATGGACGTAAAGACGGCTTTTCTGAATGGAAATTTAGAAGAGAGCGTCTATATGGATCAGCCAGAGGGTTTCAATCAGAGTGGGAGCAGCGGAAAAGTATGCAAGCTGCTTAAGTCTATTTATGGACTAAAGCAGGCATCGCGGAGTTGGAACATCTGTTTTGATGAGACAGTCAAAGAATATGACTTTATCAAAAATCCAGATGAACCGTGCATATATAGTAAAGTTGTGGCCAGAAGTGTCGTATTCCTCGTCTTGTACGTGGATGACATTCTATTGATAGGAAATGACATTCCTATGCTACAATCTGTCAAAGGATTCTTGTCACACAGGTTCTCCATGAAAGACCTGGGTGATGCCTCTTACATTCTGGGGATCCGGATCTATCGTGAAAGATCCAAGAGGATGTTGGGACTTTCGCAGTCCAGGTATATCGACACTGTACTGAAAAGATTCAGTATGGAAGATTCTAAGCGCGGTAATCTGCCGGCTTGTCACGGAATCACCCTCTCCAAAGAGATGTCTCCCAAGACTGATTTGGAAAGGGAACGCATGTCTATTATACCCTACGCTTCTGCGGTAGGCTCTATAATGTATGCGATGTTGTGTACCAGACCAGATGTAGCTTACGCACTGAGCGTGGTAAGCCGGTATCAGTCGGACCCAGGGGAGAAACACTGGATAGCAGTAAAGAACATTCTCAAGTACCTGAGGAGGACTAAGGAGATGTTCTTGGTTTACGGCGGAAAAGACCTCAGGTTGGAGGCCTTTGCTGATTCCGGCTTCCAAAGTGATAAGGACGATTCCAAGTCCATGTCGGGTTATGTCTTTACCCTCAATGGAAGGGCGGTGTGCTGGAAGAGCTCCAAGCAGGACACCGTTGCCGACTCGACAATGGAAGCGGAGTATATAGCTGCTTGCGATGCCGCAAAAGAAGCAGTCTGGATGAAGAAGTTCCTAACAGAACTTCAGGTGGTTCCTACCATAGTTGATCCAATACCTCTGTATTGCGACAACAACGGAGCTATAGCTTTAGCGAAGGAACCAAGGTCCCATCAGAAGTCCAGACACATCTTGAGGCGGTATCACCTGATCAGGGAGATCATTGATCGTCAGGAGATCGAGGTTCGGAGAGTTGATTCAGAAGAGAACATTGCTGATCCATTCACGAAGGCCCTTCCTCAGATTCAGTTCGAGAGGCTGCTCGAGATCATTGGTCTACGATATGCCAGTACATGGCCCTAGTGCAAGTGGGAGATTGTTAGTGTTTATGCCCTAGAAGGCCATTACTGTATCATACTAGCTTGTATATTACTTAATGGAAGCTTGGGATATTCACATGTATATAACAGTCTTGCTAAACATGGTAGTATGCTACTTGGTTTTTCTATCTTAATATGTGAGTGTACGTATTGATAGAGCTCTTAGGATATTGCTTGTCTACCAGCGTTGTGATGGAAGTCACACTAGTGGGGGCTGGGTAGTCTACAAGCACATCCTTATTCAGGTCCCTGGTCGTTGGATTATCGAGACAGAGCATCGATACTCCGGAGTAGACTGGTGTGTACGCTTCTCATCCCAGTTGGGGAGATGGTCTATCCCACAGCCGTCAGTACGTCGTACTGGAGATAGTATACAGGTGCTCGTTAGGTTACGGGTACACCGGACAGGACTCACAGGGAACTGTTGGTTGGTTTGATACCAGTCGTCAGTGAACAGTTCCCAGGTGACATGAGTACAGCGTAGTCCGCAGACTTGACACTGCTACTTCGCCTCGAGTGTGTCCCACTGTTCTTAGATTGCTACCCTACCACGGCTCAAAGGAGTCGTGCAAACAGGTAGCAGTTGGGTGCAGTCCCGAGCACTTGAAGGCAGTGGCGGTTAGACAGGATTCGTCCCTCCCGGTATTGGGAGTAGATATCGTGCTGTGTCAGAGAGCCATTACGCAAAGTCCCTGGCCAGGGCAAGCGAGATTTGCTGGTAGGTTCCAGTAGTTTCTCAGGGTGTAATGGGCTTCACTCCGACACGACTTATACCGCTATTAGGGGACTGACGCTTGCCGCCCCCCTAGGCCCGATATGCGATAGTCTTAGACGAACGGACCGGACTGTATGGAGATTGTCACATCAGACTCAGTAGGAGTTCGGATGGGTTTTCTCATCGGCCTTCTTATCGACAACTACTTGGGGACCGTTACGTACAGCTAGTACCGCTTGCGGTCTGTGGTTAAACCCACTGCCAGCGTAGTAGTCGAGTCTCTAGAGTCCCACACAGAGAGTTTCCTACTCCAGGCGAAACGATATAGAGGTTGCATGGTTTTGCGACAAAGGGTTCGGACGCATACGTGCGTTTACGCGCGTACGACTTTCGGACAGTTTTTACCAGTCGGCTTTGGTTTAAGCCAGTTACTGGTATCCGGTTATTGGATTTTTACAGTCTAAAGTTTTTCCGTATTTTTGCGGATTGGAGGGGCGTTCTCGTAATTATACGAGAAGCTTCTAGAAGATGTGACTAAGGAGGTTACTTTGGATGAGGTTGTGAGTCATGGTGATGATTCATTCATTTCATTAATGCACATTTATTGCTTAATGACTCATGCTAATGAATCACCACTAGATATTTTATGAAGCATGCTTATTCATTTCTTTTATTCATTATTCTTAAATAAGAATGCTTCATAATATATTATGATACACTCTCTCTCTTCTCATTATCTTATCTCATATTCTCTCTCCTCAAGCTCTCATCTTCAAGATACTAATCCTTAATCCTCATGTGTTGAGATCAAAGGTTTAGTTAGACTTAAGCATCCATTACCTTCACTCTATATCATCCTTTCATCTTTGATTAGCAATCAAAGTTGATTAGTTACCTCAAGTGAGAGGTGTAGCTTGGTGTTTTGCTCTCGGGTGGATCGTCTACTACCTAGAGAAGGTCGAGGAGAACAAAGGAGGACATAAAGACGAAGGACTAGTTTCGTTAGGTATAATCCCTTAACACTATAATTTAGTATAGCTATGTGTTCGGTTATTATTTGTTTAGCTTCGATTCAAGCGGTTAGTCGATGTTCGTTCTTTAAACTTGATCGTTTTTGAAAATTCCGCCTCCCCATAAGTACTGGGGTGTACTACATCGACTTACACAAGCAAGCCTATACATTCTCCTGTGAATCCAATCAGTAACACTCCCATACAGTCCGGTCTCATCGTCTGATATGTCGCATATCTCGCCCAGGGGTGGTAAACATCAGACCCCAGTAGCTCGATAAGTCGTGTCGATATGAGGTCTAGAACAGTTTGAGAAACTACTGATAACACTTACCAGTAAATCTCAGCAACCCTGGACAGGGATTTCCGGTTATAGCCAATTGAACACAGCACAACATCAACTCCCTATACCGAGAGAGACGAATCCCCTCCTATCGCTCATTGCCACCATGTCATTCGGGACTGTACCCAAAAGCCACCTTTTTGCACGCCCTCTTAGACGTGGTATGATGGAAATCAAAGCATAGTGGGAATCACCCAAAACTCTATGACGATCTTGGGTCAACAGACTACTCTGTACCAGTGTCACCGGAGAACTGCCATCTGACGTTAGGTATAATACCATCTGGGAGTTCTCGGCAAGTTCGTCCAGTGTACCCAGTCTCCACTGAGCACCCGTACACCATCCTTGATGTCAAACACCGATGGATATGAGATCATCCTCCGCCCATCATATGGGTCAAGATGCGTATACGCTAGTCTACTCTGGTGTATCGATGCCCTATCTCGATACACCCTCGACTAGGAACAGTTATAGGATGTACTCGTCGACTACCGTGGCCCCACTAGTATGATCTCATCATAGTCCCAGTAGTCGAGTACATATACTAAGGGCTTTATCAACATGTAACATAGAGACAATCAGAGTACATGTTAAGATAAAGAACAACAAGATAACATACTATCATGTCGAGCAAGAAAGTCCTCCCTATATATGTCCAAGCATCCATTACAATATACATCGTATGTACAGTAATGGCCTGTAAGGCATACATATAACTAACAATCTCCCACTTGCACTACGGCCATCTGTTGTGGTATCACATACCCAACAATTAGCTGTGGTTGAAGTATCTCATATTCAACCATCCCATAATAGTCTCTACTGGGAAAAAGGCCTTTGTGAGTGGATCCGCGATGTTGTCCTCTGTGTCTACTCTCCTAACCTCGATCTCCCTGGAGATCAACCATCTCCATGATCAGGTGATACTGCCTAAGAATTATATCTGGATATCAGATGGGACGGGGGTTCTTTGGCAAAAGCCATAACTCCATTGTCACACAATGGTAGGAACGAAGTTCATCTCATGAACTTATATATATCCAGACTGCCTCTTTGGTAGCATCCTTGGTAACGATGTATCTTGCCTTTAATCGTCTAGTATGTCACGGTATCTAGCTTGGAACTCTTCCAACATACTGTCCCTCCACTGAGGGTAAAGACAATGCGTGTGACTGACATTCGGTCGTCCTTATCACCCTGAAACCTTTCCAGTGATTCTCCCCAGGATCGATTGATACCATCTCACTACAACTAATGAGTATCCTAACATCCAATTAGATCTATCTCATAAATCCAAAATCCCAGGATTTAGGAGGTATCACTTTGATCCTATATGGAGAATCCTTGTGATAAGCGGAGATTGACCGAGCGTAGCATAGGAAACTCCTTCCCTATCAAGAGTATGTCAGCCACGTACTCTACGAGGATCACCACCATACTTCCTACTACCTTTTTGTATATACAAGGTTCATCTACCATTTTGATGAAGTCAAACTCTTTTGACTACCATATCAAAACAGATGTTCCAACTCCGCGATGCCTGTTTTATCATATAAAACATCTTGCATACGTTTCCGCTGCTCCCACTGTCTACGAAGCCCTCTGGCTGTGTACTTATAGACGCTCTCTTCTAAAACAACATTTAGAAAAACAGTCATGACACCCAACCGCCAGATATCGTAGTCATGGTATGTAGCCGTGGCAAGTAGGATCTTGATAGACTTAAGCATAGCTTTGAAAGTCTCAACTTTTTCATGTACACCAAGTAATCTTCTCAAGATATACTTGCTCCTGATGGGGATTTAACCCTTCAGATAAAGCAACCAAAGTCCATACTTTGTTGGTGTATAAGGATTCCATCTCAGATCGCTAAGCATCCAGCCATTCTTACAAAGTCTCACTCCTGATGGCCAGCTCGAAACTAGTTGGGTCATCATCTCATGATGCAATCCTCGCTCCCACTGTCATAGAGAAACCGAAGTATCTCTCAGGTGGGTGAGCAACCCTACTGGATCGGCTGAGAGGCTGAGATTCGTTGGAAAATATTGAATCCTTTGGTTCTACCAAATCATCAGCTGCAGTTTGTATAGCTGGAACCTTTCCAGTTCTACAGACCTTGCCTCGAGCTTGTCCGGATTTTGCTTTTAGACAGAGGCCGGACAACCCCAAATCTTAACAAACTTAAGATATGGGCTCTTCCCTTTCCATATCACTTATGAAGTGGTAGGCAACTGATTTGATTTGAACCTTATTCAATAGGTATGCAGCTTCTCAAGTGCATAACTCCCAAAAGGAAATAGGAAACTCAGTAGTACTCATCATAGAGCACACCATATCACATAGGGTGCTATTGTTCCGCCCCGATATACCATCGTGCTATGGTGTATACGGAGGAGTAATGCTGAGAGAGAATCTCATTCTCCTTTAGAATAGTCCAGGAATTCCGTGCTCCAGTATTCTCCTCCTTGATCACATCAAAGGACATAATACTTTTTCCCGTACTTTGGTTCTCTACTTCTAACTTACATTCTGTGAATATCTCAAAAGGTTCGGACTTGTGTCTCAACAGGAACATATGTCTGAATCTTGAGAGATCATCAGAGAATGTAATGAACTACAAAGAACCGGTCTTGGCATGTGCAGACAGGAGACTTTCATACATCAGCATGTATCAATCCCAAGAGTTCACTAACTCTTTCTCTGTTTCCAATAAACAGAGCTATGGTCATCTTATCTTTGTGACATGACCGGCAAGTTTCACAAGATGTAAATTCAAACAGATTTAAATATGCATCTAAATGTAACTTCAGCTAGTCGGGTCGCATTGATATGACCTAGTCTACAATACCTCAAGAAGGACTCGTTCATTTCTGAACTCTTCCTCTTGTGTGTGTTCTGTATACTAAGAACTGTAGTTTGATTTAGAACGTCAATGCTTTTAGATAACGTGCCTGAATCGATCAACTCTTGATATAGGAAATGTTCAAAACATTATCCAACAATACAAAATTATATCCTTTCTTTACTAATAAAGAGACTGACATGATGTTGTATATCAGGTTCGGTATCTAATAACATTTGTTCAGAATCAATGTATTCTGGTAATACAGGGTGATAGTGACCAACAAACTTGGCTGCAACACTTGCACCGTTTTCTGTCTCATGAAACTTATCACCCATTCTCAGTTCTCTACATTTCTGCAGCCCATGTAACAGATTACATATGCGGGATCCTGATCCGGTATCTCATACCCAGGACGTAAAGGATACTGAGAAACAGTTCTCTGTAATGAACACACCCGAAGAAGATGCATCAGCATGCACTTTCTTCGTTTGGGCGGCACGGGAAATCTGGTATTCCCTAATTTCCTGCTCTGTCTTATAACAATTATAAGTTGGAGCGAGACCAATGTTCCCCAGCTCAGTATAACAAGCGGGTTCAATCAATACATCTGTATTATTATCTTGATTAAGGCGTGATATGGTCGCTACCTGGAAAGAGAGAGAAGAAAACACTCAGCGTATGCTCTTGCAAGATTAAATTGGTTATCTAATATATCTAATCAGGATGTCTCCCACTGTTTTAATCAAATCTTCCTTCAAACCCTAAAAGGAAAGACTTGCCGGGATTAATTGCACGCTACAAGTTCGCCAATCTTTCAGCCAGGCCAGTGTCGGTACTTTGAGGGAGGTTCCCCGTGCTTTCGCACGGACCTAATTAAAGTAAACCTCATTTTCCCAGAGGCATAACCCCGTTAACACCTTTCTAGACACCTACTTGATCGGCTAATTGTAATGTGTAAAACTCTCTCAGGAGTAACTCTTACTCGCAGCGGGTATCGGGATCCAACTATCTCACAGAAGGTATGCAATCTCATTGCAAAATTTCAACACTTGAAATTCCCAATAATATTTTACCCCGAGTGACTTATGACCTTAACTATGGTCAACAAATCATAAGCACTAGTCAAGTTCTACCTGTCAATTCTTGATTAAATAGACCCACCCACATGACCCTTAACTAAGGTCAACAAAGTCATATGACTGTCCTAACGAATCGCATCATATGCTATATAAGAAGACATCACTTAGCTACCGTACACTGTGCCTTAACTAAGGTCAACAAACACAGCACGAATACTAAGTACTCTACTTCCTAAAATGACGGAGGGTTACGACAGGTTTTTAAGAAAACCTTTTGCGTAATGAACTTGATATCGTTGTAGAATCGAGTGATTTTAAATGGAATGTTTTTTAGGCTTTTCTAGTTTTGCTAAAGGGGTCACTCCCGGTGAAGGGATCGACGACCCTTTCCTCATCGAATAAGGTGCAGGATATTTCACAAATATCACTATGCAAAGCAAGAACTATAGAAGCAATCAAAAGACAAACCGAGTTTGTAGCATCTGCTAGTTTCACTAAAGAGGTCACTCCCGGTGAAGGGATCTCGGCTCTTTCCTTATCGAATAAGGTGATGGATGTTCTATAAGGAACACCGCTATGCAAAGCAAGAACTAGAGCTACCAGTTTTTAAACAAGTTTCTACAACATCTTAGGTTTCTTTTATTTCATTAATCTCATTAATGAAGTCCCATTTTATTATACTTCAAGCATCTCCATTTGAAACAAAATCTGCAATATAACATATATCTCATATATATAATATAAACATTCGTCTCAGACGGTAATATGATCTCATCACAGAACATTGCAGGAGAAGAACACATATGAAATATTGGATATACTAGGTCGTCCGTGTTTTAATACGAGCCTGTATAAAACACGGATTCCACGGTCGCGATGAATAGCCAAACCCACATCCCTAGACCCCTACGAGAGCGGAAAGCAACACTGCCAATTCTAGGGTTAGGAAACCCGGTCTCGACTTCTCGAGATGATCTCCCACTGGACCCTAGAACCCGGTTACTTGTGCTCCCCGCCTTGGGTCTACCTAATGCGGAAAAGTAAATAATATACAACGGTGACATCATCCTCAGCCCTAAAGTGCCCCAATAAAAGAATATTACATACAAATAAATTTTACATGAATGAAAAAGAAAAACTCTCATCTCACATAAAACCCCCGGCTATTCAAAACGCGACGATCCAATATAACATATCACAGCAACATATAATATCACATATCATCAACGTAAGCTAGTATGCGTATCCCGATTGTCGTTGATGTATATCAACGAAGCCGGCGATACACCACATACTACGCTTATGGTCACAGAAAAGAAAGTGTAAAACTACAACAGTTGGAATCCGCAACCTCTTTAGACATCGCATGCCTAACCAAATGAATTCCTTAGACATCGCATGCCTAACAATTATAAACCCCGCATTTTAGTCTCATTATCGAAAACTCTTTTCAATATCAAGTAGGGAAATTCAACAAGATTCCCAACAACTTGATCGAATGCTCGTCGCAAACTTTAGTAGACGGCCGCACCCCCGGATGCCGTCGACGAAGTGCACTAAAGCGGAACACCGCTGCCGCGAGCACCCGAACGGATGCTTTCGGCGACAGGGTTCTCCTACAGTCACTTGGTCGGGGCTATAGGGCATGGCTGTCTATTAAGTTTACCCGGCGAGTATCCGCGTACGCTATATGATTACGACAGACTTTTGATCACATCAAAATTCCGTGGCAACCGATCATCTGAGACTAAACAGCTAGATTTATAACATTCAAATTAGTTATCTCATAACTACCTGTGGATTCCAAATATTGTATCACATTCCAGATAAATAGACAATGTTAAACTTTCCGATCGAATAATCAAACACCCAAGATTTCCCCAATTTATCTCAACACTTGAAATCTGTTTAAAAACATCCATCACATGCCACAGTACCAATGGTGCAGCCGTAGAAGGGTCAAGCCAACGCCTCACATGTGGCATGCCGTACTGCCACAAACCCTAAGGTTTAGAGGCAGTTCAAGACGGTCACATAATCGAGTTAAGGTTTGTTGTCTTCTAGAGGGTCCACCGCGTTACTTGCATGACTTTACGAAAGTTTCAAACTCGAGAAAAAAATCCAACTTTTGAAAATTTTCCGACAGGGGAAAAAGTGAGTTATTGATATCCGGTCGAACATTTTAACAGTTTCTAAAATTATCCGGAAAGACTAAACAAAGTTAAATTATCCGATTGAATCAACGAGTCCCCAATACAACCCAGAAAACTCAACACTTGAGTGAAAATAAAAATTCTCAGAAGAATCAGGAATCACCTACGGAGATAACTGTATAAAAAAGATTCCCTAATCTCCACATACGGCCGTGGAACCGCCGCCAAAACCAGGGTACGGCCGTGGTTCCGCGGCGCTACAGTGGCTTTAGGAAGTATTTTTTACAGTTATTCTTATATTTCCCTGCTGATTTTTCTGCGTATTTTTAATTCATAAAAATCAATATTTTGAAAAAATATCCAGAGAAGGGGTTTTATCAGGGTTCTCGGGTTCGTTCGGACTTTAAACTTCGTCTATACTTCGCCGAAAGCTCTAACTTGGCTTTGATACTACTGTAGGGTTGCTATGCACTGCCACAAGGGTCTACGAGACATCAACCATGCCCGATTAAATTTTAGCCGTGCCGAACAACCTAAAGTCGGATCTTTATATTAGAGTTTAGGCGAAAACAAGCATGTTAAACACTTTAACACTAAGTGAGAGGGATTGCAACCTTTGTAGATCCGGTCCTTCACTTCTTAAGCTCCGTGTTGAGGTCCCTTCGCTGCGATCATCGTGTTCCAGACTCTCGAGAGGCTTCACGAAGAGAAAGATGCAGTCTTGCTTCCGATCTTCGATAACATAGATGATCTACCTTGAAGTTTCATTAACACAAGCTAACACTCACTAAATGAAGTGAACACCCTCATCTAAAAGGCAAGGGTAGATGAGGATGATGAAGTAGGATTTTTGCTCTCATTTATTTTCTTATTCTCACTCATTTTCATCACAAAGCAAAAAGCTAGAAAGCTTTTGCTCAAAGGAATAAGAAGGAAGAAGATGATGAATAATATCATTAGAAACCTTTTGTGATGAATAATGAAAGATAAATATGATGAATAATGCAATCATGGTTGAATAAACCATTGTAGAGAATTAACCAAGGCTAGGGTTTTGGTTAGGTCAAGAATGAGTCACCACAAAATATCTTTCACAAAACAAAACTAAACCTTCTAGAATCACCTAGAAAGTATTAACCCAATTCAAACCCTAATCTTGTTTAATCTCTACTAAACATGTTGCATTAGTTATCATATCTTATTACAATATTATATATCTCATATATAATATTTATTGTAACAAAATAAAATAATACAATTAACATATATCGCATATATATCAATGTATTACCCGAGTGAGAAAAAGAATCTTTTAGTGAGCTAATATTAGTTAATGTAATTTAATATATCATATATATTATTATACATTAAATTATCAAATCAACACTTGATCCGACAATCCGGCTATATCGCATATAACCGACTAATATTTATCTGTACCGATTCATCGAATCAACACTTTGATCCGATGACCCGGCTGATATCATATATCGCGAGAATAGAATACGGTATCTCATATCGTATTATCCTTGGTCCCGCACATATCACATATGTGCCCCTACTCTATTTGCCTGAGCCAAGAAACCTTTGTGTAAGACTCTAAAGAATCGTCAATACGCCGGCAGTAGGTGATGATCATATCAAACACCCATAAGCTGCAAGCGGTCAGCTAAACGTAACAGCTACCCAGGTATTGAGCGCTCAGAAGATCAACAAGCAAGCCTGTACATTCTCCTGTGAATCCAATCAGTAACACTCCCGTACAGTCCGGTCTCGTCGTCTGATATGTCGCATATCTCGCCTAGGGGTGGTAAACGTCAGACCCTAGTAGCTCGATAAGTCGTGTCGATATGAGGTCTATAACAGTTTTAGAAAACTACTGATAACACTTACCAGTAAATCTCAGCAACCCTGGCCAGGGATTTCCGGTTATATCCAATCGAACACAGCACAACATCAACTCCCTATACCAAGAAAGACGAATCCCCTCCTATCGCTCATTGCCTCCATGTGATTCAGGATTGTACCCAAAAGCCACCTTTTTGCACGCCCTCTTGGACGTGGTATGATGGAAGTCAAAGCACAGTGAGAATCACACAAGACTCTATGACAATCTCGGGTCAACAGACTACTCTGTACCAGTGTCACTGGAAAACTGCCATCTGACGTAAGGTATAATACCATCTGGGAGTTCTCGGCGAGTCCGTCCAGTGTACCCAGTCTCCACTGAGCACTCGTACACCATCCTTGATGTCAAACACCGATGGATATGGGATCATCCATCGCCCATCATATGGGTCAAGATGCGTATACGCTAGTCTACTCTGGTGTATCGATGCCCTGTCTCGATACACCCTCGACTAGGAACAGTTATAGGATGTACGCATCGACTACCGTGGCCCCACTAGTATGATCTCATCATAGTCCCAGTAGTCGAGTACATATCCTAAGGGCTTTATCAACATGTAACATAGAGACAATCAAAGTACATGTTAAGATAAAGAACAACCATATAGCATACTATCATGTCGAGCAAGAAAGTCCTCCCTATATATGTCCAAGCATCCATTACAATATACATCATATGTACAGTAATGGCTTCTAGGGCATACATATAACTAACAGATTCATATGATATTAGTCGGTTATATTTGATATAGCCGGATTATTAAATCAAGTGTTGATATATATTTGATATATTAACTTACATTAACTAATATTTGCTTACTAAGTATTCTTTTTCTCACTTGTGTGCATATAGTATATATATGATATATATTTATGTACATTTTGTTGTGTCATGCTTGATGATATATGATACATGGGTGTTTGAGACTTACACTATAGTTAGGATAATGTAGGGTTTATATTTATCTAAGTAATTCAAAAATAGATGGATTTTTGTCATGGCTACAAGCTTGTAGAAGCTTATGGAAACATTGACCAAGTCCACTCTTTTTGTTTCATTTGTAGATATTTATTAACCTAACCATAAACCCTAGCCCTAGTTAAGTCTCTACATCAGTTAGTGCATGACACTAACTCACCCATGGTTTACATTCTCACCTCATGAGTTTCATTTTGTTCGCTCACTTCATCTTCTTCTTCCTCATGAAAAGCTTGCTATCTTTTTCCAAGGTGAGAAAATATTGAGAGAAAAAGAAAATTAAAGAGAGCCCATTTCCTACTTCATCATCGTCTACTATTAATCATTTAGTTTAAGGTGTTTGCTTCACTAAACCCTAATTTAGTGAAGAGATAGCATGAGCTTGAGTCTCCTCGACGTAGATCATCTTTGGCCTCGAAGACTTCGAGTAAGTTTGCATCTTTCATCTTGTGGATCCTCTCAAGAGTTTGGGAGATCATTACTCGCAGCGAAGGGACTTCTACACGGAGCATTTGAAGTGAACGACCGGTCTACAAAGGTGGTATTCCGCATTCACTTAGTATGTAAAGTTGTTTGCATGATGTTTTGTTTATATCTCTAGTTAAGATTCTAGGGTTAGGGTTCTTTAGAACGACAAAAATTTGAAAACGGCATGGACGATACCTCCCGAAACCTTGCTGCCGCACTAAGTAACCCTACACCTGCTGGTCAGGCAGCTGTTCCTTTTGTTACTGAGACTATTTCCGTATCCTTACAGGAGTTTTTGAGGCTGAAGCCTCTAGTTTTATCCGGCACATATACGGCGGAGGATCCACAGAAATTACTCAACACGATGGCTAGGATTTGTCATTCGCTGATATGTTCTGATGAGAGATGGGTTGAGCTTGCGAGTAAGGAAAACTGGGGGCAACTCTCCCTCTGGACTGATTCCACCAGTTCCAATGTTGGAAATTGATGCTGCTGTTCCAACTGGGAACAGTTTTGAACCACTTAGGAGGGTACGCAAAAAATATCCAACTGCTGTGTTGAAAAGATCTCCTCCATCTGGGGAGAACGCTACAAAGGAAAAGCTAGAGCAGCCCCCTCAGCGACTATCCTCAAAAATTCACAGGGTCTGGCGAAGGGTCTAAGACTCTGTGATTAATCAAGACTACTCCTGCCAACCAAAGAAAATGAAGGTTCGGCAAGAGACGGACCACCTTGTCGTACCACAAAAGTTTTCATCTACTTGGGTGCCTGGTGCAACGGCCCCCTCAACTTCGACCTCCCAAAAAAGGAGAAGGCCAGAGAAAATCCCCGTGTCTGCGACGGATCTCAAGGGCACTGAACTTAAACGCCCCAAATCTGGGGGCATGGTGGTGCACACCATTTACACGGCTTCTGGAAAAGAGGATAGTCGTATCTCCACGGGTCATCGACCACTTACACGATCTGTGACAAAGGCTTAGGAGAAACAACATCAAAAGCTCTAGGAGATGCTAACGAAGATGGCCGCACTCACTGGGCCGAAAGAAATACCGGAAACATCGTCGGAGCAGCGTCAGGAGCAGGAAACCGATGCCGAATTCCTCCGAAGAATGCTCGAGAAGAAATATAAAGAGGCAGCGGAACAAGCGGCTAACATAAAACAAATGACGCTCTTGTTCCAAGATATGGTGGGCATGATGATACAGCCGGATACTCCAGCCGAAGACCCTCCAATAATCCTTGAAGACGATAGAGGGGAGACATCAAACTCTCTTCCGGCTCTATTAACAGCCAAGGAAGAGACCATCTCCAAAGCCTCCCTTGACGACTATATAGCATATCAGATACGAGCTCATCAGGCAAGCGAGGCGGCCGGCCAAATCGTCAAAACTGGGCGACCATACCCAAGCTGGTATGATCAGATTAAGTACCCTCCAGGATGCACGATTCCTAAGTTCCACGTATACAAGTGGACAGGAAATCCCCATCAACATGACGCTCAGTTCAGGGCTCTGTGTGGTAATACATGTAGGGTTCCTAGGCACGCTAATGAGGTCTCACAAGGCATCAACCATGCCAATTTCAAAATTTACGGTGCCGAGAAACCCTAGACTAGATCGTTAACTAGAAGTTTAGGCGATAAAAGAACTAGTAAACTACTTTACTAATAAAGAACGGAAATACAACCTTCGTAGATCCGGTCCTCCACCTCCATAGCTCCGCAATGAAGTCTCCTCGCTGTCCAAATGGAAACCCGGGCTCTAGCGTCGGCTTCATCGGAGAAATAGGCGGGCAAGGTCGTCGGCTTCGTGCCGAAGATGGTCTACGTCGAGGCATCACTAGATCAAGCTCCCACTTCACCAAGTCATGAAACTTGTGAAGAAAACACACTCTACTACTTGGCAAGAGGTAGAGGATGATGAAATAGGAAGTGGGTTCACATTAGAATTGGATTTCTCACTCATTTGCTCAAGTTGCCATTGTTGAAGGCAAGCTTGCTTCAAGTGAAGAAGAAGAAGAAGAAGATGAATATTATGATAAGTATATTCAAAAAGGAAAATAAATCAATACTTATCATAATGCAACTATGGTAAAGTGTAGAGAATAGACTAGGGTTAAGTGGAATGGTTAGGGTTAAGCATGAGACAAAATGGTCACTAAGTCAAAGCTTCATAATACAAACAAAGTTAGCAACCATTTTCATTTTAGGCTTTTCATTTTCCAAAATGAATAAATAAATAAATAAATGAATAAGAAAAAAAAACCCTAACCATTACACAACCATGGTTTAATCTTTACACAAACCCAAGTTAGCATGCATCATCAAACATGATACAAACTTGTGTACAAAAGTATATCACATATACAATGTGCACAATCCAAGTGAGAAAATCCATTTAAAGTGAACCGATACTAGTTAATGCAAAGTAATATATCAAATATATAATTATACATCAAATCATTAAATCAACACTTGATTTAACGATCCGGTCATATCGCATATAACCGACTAGTATCTTATGTATCGGCTTATCGAATCAATACTTGATTCGATAACTAGGTTATATCGCATACAACCAATCGATACATTCATCGCGAGAATACAATACAGTATCACATACACGCATTATTCTCCGACCCGCACATATCTCATATGCGCTCCTATTTCGTTTCGCTTGAGCCAGGAAACCTCTGTGTAGGACTCTAAAGACTCGTCAATACGCCGGCAGCAGGTGATGATCATATCAAACACCCACAAGCCGCAAGCGGTCTGCTAAACGTAACGGCCACCCGGGTATTGAGCGACGAGAAGATCGACGAGCAAGCCCGCTCACACTCCTATGAATCCAACCAGTAACACTTACCGTACAGTCCGGTCTCGTCGTCTGATATGTCGCATATCTCGCCTAGGGGTGGTAAACGTCAGACCCCAATAGCTCGGTAAGTCGTGTCGATATGAGGTCTATAACAGTTCGAGAAACTACTGGTAACACTTACCAGTATATCTCAGCAACCCTGACCAGGGATTTCCGGTTTTAGCCAATCGAACACAGCGCAACATCAACTCCCTATACCGGGAGAGAAGAATCCCCTCCTATCGCTCATTGCCTCCATGTGATTCGGGACTGTACCCAAAAGCCACCGTTTTGCACGCCCTCTTGGGCGTGGTAAGGTGGAAATCAAAGCACAGTGGGAACCACACAAGACTCTATGACGATCTCGGGTCAACAGACTACTCTGTACCAGTGTCACCAGAGAACTGCCATCTGACGTAAGGTATAATACCATCTGGGAGTTCTCGGCGAGTCCGTCCAGTGTACCTAGTCTCCACTGAGCACCCGTACATGATCTCCGATGTCAAACACCAATGGATATGGGATCATCCATCGCCCATCTGTATGGGTCGAGAAGGTATACGCTAGTCTACTCTGGTATATCGATGCCCGTCTCGATATACCCACGACTAAGGACTTTGAAGGATGTACTTATGGACTACCATGTCCCCACTAGTATGATCCGCATCATAGTCCAGGTAGTCAAGTACACATCCTAAGGGCTTTACCAACATGTAACAGAGAGACAGTAAGTGTACACGTTAAGGTAAAGAGTAACCAGATAGCATACTATCATGTCGAGCAAGAAAGTCCTCCCTATATATGTCCCAGCATCCACTACAATATACATCCAATGTACAGTAATGGCCTCTAGGGCATACATATAACTAACAATCTCCCACTTGCACTAGGGCTATCTGATAGCAGTGGTTGAAGTATCTCATACTCAACCATCCCATAAAAGTCTCTCTCTGGGAATAGGCCTTCGTGAGTGGATCCGCCGTGTTATCCTCTGAATCTACTCTCCTAACTTCGATCCTCTGGAGATCAACCATCTCCATGATCAGGTGATACTGCTTTAGAATATGTCTGGATCACTGATGGGACCGGCGTTCCTTGGCATAAGCCACAACTCCATTGTCTCACAATGGTAGGAACGTAGTTCATCTCATGAACTAATATACATCCAAACATCCCCTTTGGTAGCATCTTAAGTATCGATGTATCGTGCCTTTATCGTCTAGTATGCCACGGTATTTAGCTTGGAACTCTTCCAACATACCATCCCTTTACTGAGGGTAAAGACAATGCCTGCGACTGGCATTCAGTCGTCTTTATCACCCTGGAACCCTTCCAGTGATTCTCCCCAGAATCGTTTGATATCATCTCACTACAACTAGTGAGAATCCTAACATCCAATTAAATCTATCTCATAGATCCAAAACTCTGGATTTAGGAGGTATCATTTTGATCCTACACGGAGAATCTTTGTGATAAACGGAGATTGATCGAGCGTAGCATAAGAAACTCCTTTCTTATCAAGAGTATGTCATCCACGTACTCTACGAGGATCACCACCATACTCCCTACTACCTTTTTGTTTATACAAGGTTCATCTATCATTTTGATGATGTCAAACTCTTTGACTAACCCATCAAAACAGACGTTCCAACTCCGCGATGCCTGCTTTATCATATAAAGCATCTTGCACACGTTTCCGCTGCTCCCACTGTCTACGAGGCCCTCTGGCTATATACTTATAGACGCACTCTTCTAAAACATTATTTAGAAAAGCAGTCATGACACCCAACCGCCAGATATCGTAGTCATGGTATGTAGCCGTGGCAAGTAGTATCTGGATGGACTTAAGCATAGGTACTGGAAAAGGTTTCATCATTATCCACGCCTGGTCGATGACGAAAACTTTTAACAAGTCTAGCTTTGAAAGTCTCAACTTTTCCATGTACACCAAGTAATCTTCTCAAGATATAATTGCTCCTGATGGGTATTTAACCCTTCAGATATAGCAACCAAAGTCCATACTTTGTTGGTGTATAAGGATTCCATCTCAGATCGATAAACATCCAGCCATTCTTACAGAGTCTCACTCCTGATGGCCAGCTCGAAACTAGTTGGGTCATCATCTCATGATGCAATCCTCGCTCCCACTGTCATAGAGAAATAAAAGTATCTCTCAGGTGGGTGAGGAACCCTACTAGATCGGCGGAGAGGCTGAGGTTCGTTGGAATCTACTGAATCCTTTGGTTCTACCAAATCATCTGCTCTAGTTTGTATAGCTGGAACCTTTCCAGTTCTACATTACAGACTTTGCCTCGAGCTTGTCCGGATTTTGGTTTTTAGACATAGGCCGGACAACCCCAAATCTTAAGGAACTTAAGATATGGGCTCTTCCCTTTCCATATCACATATGAAGTGGTAGGCAACTGATTTGATTGGAACCCTATTCAATAGGTATGCAGCTTCTCAAGCGCATAACTCCCAAAAGGAAATAGGTAACTTAATAGTACTCATCATAGAGCACACCATATCATATAGGGTGTGATTGCTCCGCCCCGATATACCATCGTGCTATGGTGTATTTGGAGGAGTAATGTCGAGAGAGAATCTCATTCTCCTTTAGAAAAGTCCAAGAATTCCGTGCTCAAGTATTCTCCTCCATGATCTCATCAAAGGACATAATACTTATACCCGTATTGGTTCTCTACTTTTAACTTATATTCTGTGAATATCTCAAAAGGTTCGGACTCATGTTTCAACAGGAACATATGACTGAATCTTGAGAGATTATCAGAGAACGTAATGAAGTATAAAAAACCAGTCCTGGCATGTGTAGACAGGGGACCTTTATACATCAATATGTATCATCCCAAGAGTTCACTAGCTCTTTCTCTGTTTCCAGTAAACGGAGCTATGGTCATCTTATCTTTGTGACATGACTGGCGAGTTTCACAAGATGTAAATTCAAACTAATTTAAATATGCATCTTTATGTAACTCTAGCTAGTCGGGTCACATTGATCTGACCTAGTCTATAATACCTCAAGAAGGATTCGTTCATTTCTGAACTCTTCCTCTTGTGTGTGTTCTGTATACTAAGAACTGTAGTTTGATTTAGAACATCATTGCTTTTAGATAACGTGTCTGATCCGATCAACTTTTGATATAGGAAATGTTCAAAACATTATCCAACAATACAAAATTTTATCATTTCTTTACTTATAAAGAGACTGATATGATTTTGTATATCAGGTTCGTGATCTAATAACATTCGTTCAGAATCAATGTATTGGTAATACAGGGTGACAGTGACCAACAGACTTGGCTGCAACATTTGCCCCGTTTTCTGTCTCATGAAACTTATCACCCGTTCTTAGTTTTTCTACCCTTTTGTAGCCCTATGTAACAGATTACATATCTGGGATCCTGATCCGGTATCATATACCAAGGATGCGGAGGATACTGAGAAATAGTTCTGTACAATGAACACACCCGAAGATGATGCATCTCATGCACTTTCTTCGTTTAGGCGGCACGGGAATTCTGGTATTCCCCTATTTCCTGCTCGGTCTTATAACAATTATAAGTTGGAGCGGGACCAATGTTCCCCAGCTCAGTATAACAAGCGGGTTCGGTCAATAATCCGTATTATTATCTTGATTAAGGCGTGATATGGTCGCTACCTGGAGAGAGAGAGAAGAAAACACTCAGCGTGCGCTCTGTCAAGAATAGATTGGTTATTATTTTATCTAATCAGGATGGCACCCACTGCTTTTTATCAAATCTTCCTTCAAACCCTAAAAGGAAAGACTAGCCGGGATTAATTACACACTACAAGTTCGCCAATCTTTCGGCCAGGCCAGTGTCGGTACTTTGAGGGAGGTCCCCCGTGCTTTCGCACGAACCTAATTAATGTAAACCTCGTTTTCCCAGAGGCATAACCTCGTTGACACCTTTCTAGACACCTACTTGATCGGCTAATTGTAATGTGTAAATCTCTCCCAGGAGTAACACTTACTCGCAGCGGGTATCGGGATCCAACTATCTCATAGAAGGTATGCAATCTTATTGCAAATCTCAACACTTGAAATTCCCGATAATATTTTGCCCTAGCGTCCTATGACCTTGACGCAAGCCAACAAACCATAGTCCGCTAGTCAAGTTCAACCCGTCATTTCCTGATTGAATTAAACCCACCCGCACGACCCTTGACGCAGGCCAACAAAGTCGCACGACTACCCTAATCCAATCTACATCATATGCATAAGCAGATAAATACCAGTTAGCTACCGCACACTACGCCTTGACGCAGGGCAACAAACGTAGCACGAATACTAACTACTACTTATCTGAAATGACGGAGGGCTACGACAGGTTTTTCTGAAAACCTATTGCGTAATGAACTTGATATCGTTGTAGAATCAAATGATTTTGAAAATGGAGTGCTTTTGAGGCTTTTCTAGTTTTGCTAAAGGAGTCACTCCCGGTGAAGGGATCGTCGGTCCTTTCCTCGTCGAATGAAGTGCGGGATATATCATATATATCACTGTGCAAAGAAAAAACACTTAAAAGCAATCAAAAGACAAACCGAGTGTGTAGCATCTGCCAGTTATTGCTAAAGGAGTCACTCCCGGTGAAGGGATCTCGGTCATTTCCTCATCGAATGAGGTGCAGGATATATCTCATATACCGCTATGCAAAGCAAGAACTGTAGCTACCTGTTTTATTTTGAAATTCGATTCCACAACATCTTAGGTTTCTTTTATTTCATTAATCATATTAATGAAGTCCCATCATGTAAATACCTAAACATCACAGATAAATACGATGTACACTTATGCCATCCGCATTCGCCTCGATGTCCCCTCGTGCACCGTTAGGTTAGGTAACTAACGGCAGAGCGGGGCAGGGCTAGCGCGGGAGTAAAACATAAGTAGCGCCTATATAATATATCATATATACTATATACTGTATCTATCACAGAACATCACATGATCACTTCACAGATATCGCAGCAGAAGAAACATATGAAATATTGGATATACTGGGACGTCCGTGTTTTCAATACGAGCCAGTATAAAACACGGATTCCACAGTCGCGATGAATAGCCAAACCCACACCCCTAGACCCCTACGAGAGCGGCAAGCAACCCTACCAATTCTAGAGTTAGGAGACCCGGACTCGACTCCTCGAGTTGGTCTCCCACTGGACTCCAGAACCCGGTTACTTGTGCTCCCCTCCTTTGGTCTATCCTAGTGCGGAAAAGTAAATAATATACAAATGGTGACAACATCCGCAACCTGGAAGTGCCCCAATAAAAAGAATATTACATACAAGTTTTTACATGAATGAAAATAATAAAACACTCATCTCACATAAACCCCCCCCCGGCTATTCAAACACGATGATCCAATATAACATATCCAGCAACACATAACATCACATGTCATCAGCGTAAGTAAATATGCGCATCCCAATTGTCGTTGACATATAGCAACGAAACCGGCGATATCACATATTACACTTACGGTCACAGAAAAGAAAGTGTAAAGCTACAACAGTTGGAATCCGCAACCTCTTTAGACATTGCATGCCTAATCAAATGAAATACTTAGACATCGCATGCCTAACAATTATAAACCCTGCATTTTAGTCTCATTATCGAAAACTCTTTTCAATATCAAGTCGGGGAATTCAGCAAGATTCCCGACATCCTGATCGAATGCTCGTCGCAAACTTCAGTAGACGGCCGTACCCCCGACGCCGTCGACGAAGTGCACCAAGGCGGAACACCGCTACCGCGAGCACCCAAATGGATGCTTTTGGCGACGGGGTTCTCCTACAGTCACATGGTCGGGACTATGGGGTGAGGCTTTCTATTAAGTTTACCCGGCGAGTATCCGCATACGCTACGTGATTGCGACGGACTTTTGATCACATCAAAACTCCGTGGCAACTGATCAAGTGAGATAAACTGCTATGTTTATAACATTCATTCAGTTATCTCATAACTTATTGTGAATTCCAATTATTGTATCACATTCCGAATAAAATAGAAAATGTTAAACTTTTCGATCGAACATCCAAACACCCAAGTTTTCCCGATACAGTCCAACACATGAAATAAGTCTAACAACATTCAGTTCGTGCCTCAGTACCAACGGTCCAGCCGTAGAAGGGTCAAGCCAACGCCTCACATGTGGCACGCCGTACTGCCCCAAACCCTAAGGTTCAAAGGGCAGTTCAAGACGGTCACATAATCGAGTTAAGGTTTGTTGTCTTCTAGAGGGTCCATCGCGTTACTTGCACTACATAGAACGTCGTTAAACTACGGAAAAATCCAACACTTGGAAATTTCCCGACAGGGGAAAAATTGGGTATTTATATCCGGTCGAACTTTTTAATATATTCTAAAATTTATCCAGAAAGCCACATAAACAAAATCTGATACTCCGATCGAAACACCGAATCCCCAAAACAACCCCAGAAAATCCAACTCTTGAATAAATATTAAAAATTCCCAGAAAACTCAGCATTAAAATAAAGAAGTTACTGTGCCAAAATCGTTGACTGATGAGACTTGTTGACCGCGGAACCGCCGAATAAGCCATGCTTATGCCGCGGTTCCGCCGTGCTTTGGAGGAATCATGAGTCCCGTTTTGTACAGTAATTCTTAGAATCTCCTTCTTAGTTTTCTGCATATTTTTAATACTCAAAAATCCACAAATTCAGAAAAAGTCCAGAAAGCCGTTTTGTGTTGGGGTTTCGGGTCGATCGGACTTCAAACTCCGTCTAGACTTCGTCTAAGGCTCTAGCTAGGCTCTGATACCAATGTAGGGTTCCTAAGCACGTTAGTGAGGTCTCACAAGGCATCAACCATGCCAATTTCAAAATTTACGGTGCCGAGAAATCCTAGACTAGATTGTTAACTAGAAGTTTAGGCGATAAAAGAACTAGTAAACTACTTTACTAATAAAGAAAGGAAATACAACCTTTGTAGATCCGTTCCTCCACCTCCATAGCTCCGCAATGAAGTCTCCTCGCTGTCCAAATGGAAACCCGGGCTCTAGAGTCGGCTTCATCGGAGAAATGGGCGGGCAAGGTCGTCGGCTTCGTGCCGAAGATGATCTACGTCGAGGCATCACTAGATCAAGCTCCCACTTCACCAAGTCATGAAACTTGTGAAGAAAACACACTCTACTACTTGGCAAGAGGTAGAGGATGATGAAATAGGAATTGGGTGTTAGTTGTATGTATGCCCTAGAGGCCAGTATTGTACAGATGTTGTATATTATATTGGATGCTTGGACATATATAGAGATGACTTTCTTGCTCGATATGATAGTATGCTATCTGGTTACTCTTTATCTTAACATGTACACTAGTCTCTTTATACTGTCTTATAGTTACATGTTGGTAAAGCCCTTAGGATGTGTACTTGACTACCTGGACTATGATGCAGATCATACTAGTGGGGACATGGTAGTCCATAAGTACATCCTTCAAGGTCCCTAGTCGTGGGTGTATCGAGACGGGGCATCGATATACCAGAGTAGACTAGTGTATACGCTTCTCGACCCATGTGATGGGCGATGGATGATCCCATATCCATTGGTGTTTGACATCAGAGATGGTATACGGGTGCTCAGTATAGACTGGGTACACTGGACGGACTCGCCGAGAACTCCCAGATGGTATTATACCTCACGTCAGATGGCAGTTCTCAGGTGACACTTGTACAGGTTAGTCTGTAGACCCGAGATCGTCATAGAGTCTTGTGTGATTCCAACTGTGCTTTGATCTCCACCTTACCACGTCTATGAGGGCGTGCAAAACGGTGGTCTTTGGGTACAGTCCCGAGTCACATGGAGGCAATGAGCGATAGGAGGGGTTTCGTCTCTCCCGGTATTGGGGGTTGATGTTGCGCTGTGCTTGATTGGCCGTAACAGGGAAGTCCCTGGCCAGGGCTGATCAGAGATTTGCTGGTAAGTGTTACCAGTAGTTTCTCGACCTGTTATGAGCCTCACATCGGCACGACTTATCGGTTATTAGGGACTGACGTATACCACCCCTAGACTTGATATGCGACGTATCAGACGAAGAGACCGGACTGTACGGTAAGTGTTACTGGTCGGATTCGCAGGAGTGTGAGCGGGCTAGCTCGTCGATCTTCTGATCGCTCAATACCCGGGTGGCCGTTACGTTTAGCAGACCGCTTGCGGCTTGTGGGTGCTTGATATGATCATCATCTGCTACCGGCGTATTGACGAGTCTTTAGAGTCCTACACAGAGGTTTCCTGGTTCAAGCGAAACGAAATAGGAGCGCATATGAGATGTGTGCAGGACTGAGAATAATGCGTGTATGTGATACCGCATTTCATTCTCGCGATATATGTTTTCGATTGGTTATATTCGATATGACCTAGTTATCGAATCATTGATTCGATAAATCGATACATTGAATACTAGTCGGTTATGTGCGACATGACCGGATCATTGAATCAAATGTTGATTTAATGATTTAATGTATAATTATATATTTGATAGATTACTTTGCATTAACTAGTATTGGTTCACTTTAAACGGATTTTTCTCACTTGGTGTGCACATTGTATATGTGATATGTTTTGTGTGCACTTGTTTGTATCATGATTGATGATGCATAATAACTTGGCTTTGTGTGAAGAATTGGACCATGGTTATGATAAGGGTTAGGGTTTTTGATTATTCACTTAATTATTTATCCATTATTTATTCATTTAATTAGGTGAAAGAAAACAAAAAGGGTTTCTTTTCTTCATGAAGCTTTTTGAAGCTTCATGAAACTTTGACCAAAGTCATCCCTTTTGTCTTCATCCTTAACCCTAACCACTAATCTAACCTTGGTCAATTCTCTACATATAACCATGGTTTACTTTATGATAAGTATTGATTTTCCTTTTTATTTCATTTTTACTTATCATAACATTATCATCATCTTCTTCATCTTCTTCTTCTTCTTCAAGCTTGCTACTCCAATGGCAACTTGAGTTCTAGTGAGAGAATTCCAAATCTAAAGTGAACCCATCTCCTATTTCTTCACCCTCTACCTCTTGCCAAGTTGTTTTGGATGTTCTCTTCACAAGTTTCACAACTTTGTGAAGTCGGAGCTTGAACTAGTGCAACCTCGACGTAGATCGTCTTTGACACAAAGCCGACGACCTATTCCGCACATTATTCCGATGAAGCCGACGAATGAGTCGAGGATTCATGATGGACAGCGAGGGCATGATCACGTGGAGCTAAGGAGGTGGAAATCCGAATCTACAAAGGTTGTAGCTTCTCACTTCTAGTTAAAGTGTTAACTATGTTTTCTTTTCGCTTAAACATCTAGTCTAAGATCCGTAGTCTAGGGTTTCTCGGCACCAAATTTTTAAATTGGCATGTTCGATGCCTTGTGAGACCTTACTAGAGTGCCTAGGAACCTTTCACTGGTATCAGAGCCTAGCTAGAGCCTTAGGCGAAGTCCAGACGGAATTTGAAGTCCGAACGAACCCGAATCCCGATCACAAAAATGCTCTCTGTCCAGATTTTTAAAATGTGGATTTTTGTGTATTAAAAATATCTAGAAGATTCAGTAAACAATTCTAAGGATTACGGGAAAAACTCAGGCCCATGATTCATTTAAACGGCGGCGGAACCGCGGCAGAAGCCCAGCTTCCGCGGCGGTTCCGCGGCAGTTTGTTGACATCATCATTCACTGTTTGTACTGTAATTCATTATTTATTATGCTGGATTTTCTGGAATTTTTTAATATTTATTCAAGAGTTGAATTTTCTGCAGTTGTTTTGGGGATTCGGTGTTTCGATCGGGTTATCAAATTTTGTCTATTTGGTTTTCCGGATAAATTTTAGAATATGTTAAAAAGTTCGACCGGATATAAATACCCAACTTTTCCCCTCTCGGGAAATTTCCAAGTGTTGGATTTTTCCGTAGTTTAACGACGTTCTAAGTAGTGCAAGTAACGCGATGGACCCTCTAGAAGACAACAAACCTTAACTCGATTATGTGACCGTCTTGAACTGCCCTTTGAACCTTCGGGTTTGGGGCAGTACGGCGTGCCACATGTGAGGCGTTGGCTTGACCCTTCTACGGCTGGACCGTCGGTACTGGGGCATGAACTGAATGTTGTTAGACTTATATCATGTGTTGGACTGTATCGGGAAAACTTGGGTATTCGACTGTTCGATCGAAAAGTTTAACATTTTCTGTTTATCTGGAATGGGATACAATAATTGGAATTCACAAACAGTTATGTGATAACTGAATGAATGTTATAAATCTAGCGGTTTAGTTTCACTTTATATTGAAAAGTGTTTTCGATAATGAGACTAAAATGCGGGATTTATATCTGATAGGCATGTGATGTCTAAGTATTTCATTCAATTAGGCATGCGATGTCTAAACAAGTTGCGGATTCCAATTGTTGTAGTTTTACACTTTCTTTTCTGTGACCGTAAGTGTAGTATGTTCATATCACCAGTTTCGTTGCTATACGTCAACGACAATTGGGGTATGCATACTTACTTACGTTGATGTCATGTGATGTTATGTGTTGCTGGATATGTTATATTGGATCGTCGTATTCGAATAGCCGGGGGTTTTTATGTGAGATGAGTGTTTTTCATTTTCATTCATGTAAAAACTTGTATGTAATATTCTTTTATTTGGGGCACTTCCAGGTAGCGGAAGATGTCACCTTTTGTATATTATTTACTTTTTCGCATTAGGATAGACCCAAGGAGGGGAGCACAAGTAACCGGGTTCTGGGGTCCAGTGGGAGACCAACTCGAGGAGTCGAGTCCGGGTCTCCTAACCCTAGAATTGGCAGGGTTGCTTGCCGCTCTTGTAGGGGTCTAGGGGTGTGGGATTGGCTATTCATCACGACCGTGGAATCCGTGTTTTATACTGGCTCGTATTGAAAACACGGACGTCCTAGTATATCCAATATTTCATATGTTTATTCTGCTGCGATATCTGTGATGTGATTCTGTGATGGATATAGTATATAGTATATATGATATATTATATAGACGTTACTTATGTTTTACACCCGCGCTAGCCCTGCCCTGCTCTGTCGTTAGTTACCTAACCTAACGGTGCACGAGGGGACATCGAGGCGAATGCGGATGGCATAAGTGTACGTCATATCTATCTGTGATGTTTAGGTATTTAAATGATGGGACTTCATTAATGTGATTAATGAAAGATAAGAAACCTAAGATGTTGTAGAATCAGATTTTAAAATAAAACAGGTAGCTACAGTTCTTGCTTTGCACAGCGGTATATATGATATACCCCGCACCTTATTCGATGAGGAAAGGACCGAGATCCCTTCACCGGGAGTGACTCCTTTAGCAATAACTGGCTGATGCTATACACTCGGTTTGCTTTTGACTGCTTTTGGTTTTTTGCTTTGTACAGCGATATATATGATATATCCCGCACCTCATTCGACGAGGAAAGGACCGAGATCCCTTCACCGGGAGTGACTCCTTTAGCAAAACTAGAAAAGCCTCAAAATCACTCCATTTTAAAAACTTCATTTGATTCTACAACGATATCAAGTTCATTACGCTCATGGTTTTCAGAAAAACCTAGCGTAGCCCTCCGTCATTTCAGATAAGTACTATTTAGTATTCGTGCTGCGGTTGTTTGGCATGCGTCAAGGCGTAGTGTACGGTATCTAACTAGTATTTATCTGCTTATGCATATGATGCAGATTGGATTAAGGTATTCGCACGGCGTTGTTTGGCATGCGTCAAGGGTCGTGCGGGTGGGTTTAATTCAATCAGGAAATGACGGGTTGAACTTGACTAGCGGACTATGGGTTGTTTGGCATGCGTCAAGGTCATAGCACGCTAGGGGCAAAAGATTATCGGGAATTTCAAGTGTTGAAATTTGCAATGAGATTGCATACCTTCTATGAGATAGTTGGATCCCGATACCCACTGCGAGTAAGAGTTACTCCTGGGAGAGTTTTACACATTGCAATTAGCTGATCAAGTAGGTGTCTAGAAAGGTGTCAACGGGGTTACGCCTCTGGGAAAACGAGGTTTACATTAATTAGGTTCGTGCGAAAGCACGGGGGACCTCCCTCAAAGTACCGACACTGGCCTGGCTGAAAGATTGGCGAACCTGTAGTGTGTAATTAATCCCGGCTAGTCTTTCCTTTTAGGGTTTGGAGGAAGATTTGATAAAAAGCAGTGGGAGCCATCCTGATTAGATAAGATAATAACCAATCTGATCTTGCACGAGCATACGCTAAAGTGTTTTCTTCTCTCTCTCTCCAGGTAACGACCAGTTCATGCCTTAATCAAGATAATAAAATGGATGTATTGACCGAACCCGCATGTTATACTGTGCTGGGGAACGTTGGTTCCGTTCTTTCCTATAAGAGTTATAGGAATGAACAGGATATAGGGGAATACCAGGATTCCCATGCCACCCGAATGAAGAAAGTACATGTTGATGCATTTTCTTCAGGTGTGTTCGTTACTGAGAACTGTTTCTCCATTTGCTCTACGTCCTGGGTATTGGATACCGGGTCAGGATCCCATATATGTAATCAGTTACATGGGCTTAGGAAAGGTAGAGAACTTGGAGAAGGTGATAAAGACATTAGAGTTGGAAATGGTGCAATTGTTGCAGCTAAGACTGTCGGGGAATATCACCTTGTATTACCAACTGGTAATACATTGGTTCTGAACGAATGCTATTACATGCCGAACCTGATATGCAACATTATATCGGTTTCTTTATTAAGTAAAGAGGGATATAATTTTGTATTACTGGACAATGTTATGAACATTTTCCGTAACCAAAAGTTGGTTGGATCAGGCACGTTGTGCAATGGCATTTATGTTCTAAATCAATCAACGGTTCTGAGCATAACAAACACACACAAGAGGAAGAGTTCTGAACTCAACGAATCCTTCTTGTGGCATTGTAGACTGGGTCACATCAATGCGACACGACTAGCTAAGTTGCATAAAGATGGATATTTAAATCCGTTTGAATTTTCATCTTATGACACTTTCCAGTCATGTTTCAAAAGCAAGATGACCAAAACTCCGTTTACGGGACACAGAGAAAGAGTTATCGAACTCTTGGGACTGATACATAGTGATGTATGCGGTCCCATGTCTACACATGCCAGAGATGGTTCTTCATACTTCATTACATTCACTGACGATCTCTCTAGGTTCGGGTATGTGTTCCTGATGAAACACAAATCAGAAGCTTTTGAGAAATTTAGGGAATATAAACAAGAAGTTGAGAACCAAACCGGAAAAAGTATTAAAATCCTACGATCTGATCGAGGAGGGGAATACTTGAGCAATGAATTCCTGGACTTCCTAAAAGAGAATGGGATTCTCTCTCAGCTGACTCCTCCATATACACCACAGCACAACGGTGTATCTGAACGGAGAAACCGCACCCTATTAGATATGGTGCGCTCAATGATGAGTACAGCTGAGTTACCTATTTCCTTCTGGGGACATGCGCTTGAGACAGCCATGGACCTATTGAATAGAGTTCCTACCAAATCAGTGCCTACCACTCCATATGAGATATGGAAAGGGAAGAGACCACATCTTAATTATATTAAGATATGGGGTTGTCCAGCCTATGTCAAAAGACAAAATCTGGACAAACTCGAGGCAAGATCTGTCTTATGTAAGTTTGTAGGATATCCCAAAAATTCACAAGGGTATATCTTCTACCACCCCGAGGAACAAAAGGTGTTTGTTTCTCGACATGCCACTTTCTTAGAAAAAAGTTTTCTTATGAAACAGATAAGTGGCATTGAGGTAGAACTGGAAGAGGTTCCAGCGACACAGACTACAACAGAAGATTTGGTTGAACCAGAGGATTCCGTAGTTCCCGATGAACCCCAGCCACTCCGCCGATCTAGTAGGGTTCCTCGCCAACCTGAGAGATACTACGGTTTTCTCATGGACGGTGGGAGCGAGGATTGCATCATGGAGGATGATGACCCAACTAGCTTCGAGCAGGCCATCACGAGTGGGGACTCAGTGAAATGGCTGGATGCTATGCGGTCTGAGATGGATTCCATGTACACCAACAAAGTATGGACTTTGGAAGTTGCTCCTGAAGGGGTAAAACCCATTGGGAGCAAGTGGATCTTCAAGAAGAAACTTGGTGTAGATGGGAAAGTGGAGACTTTCAAAGCTAGACTTGTAGCAAAGGGTTTTCGTCAAAGACCAGGTGTGGACTATGACGAGACCTTTTCTCCAGTGGCTATGCTTAAATCCATCCGGATCACGCTTGCCATCGCTGCATATCATGATTACGAAATCTGGCAAATGGATGTTAAGACCGTCTTTCTAAACGGTGATTTAGAAGAGTGCGTGTACATGACTCAGCCAGAGGGCTTCGTAGACAGTGGGAGCAGCGGGAAGGTGTGAAAGCTGCTTAAATCCATTTATGGATTAAAGCAAGCATCGCGGAGTTGGAACATCTGCTTTGACGTCGTTATCAAAGAGTTTGATTTCATCAAAAATCCAGATGAACCTTGTATCTACAAGAAGGTGGCAGAGAGTAAGGTTGTCTTCCTCGTATTGTACGTGGACGACATACTCTTGATAGGAAATGATATTCCTATGCTGCAATCGGTCAAGCTCTTCTTATCACAAAGATTCTCAATGAAAGATCTTGGTGATGCCGCCTGCATATTGGGAATAAGGATCTATAGAGATAGATCCAAACGGATTTTGGGATTGTCCCAATCCAGGTACATTGACACCATACTAAAGAGGTTTAGTATGGAAGAGTCCAAGCGTGGGAACTTACCCACGATCTCTGGAGTCACTCTCTCCAAAGAGATGTCTCACAAGACTGATTTGGAGAGAGCTTGCATGCAAGGGATACCCTATGCTTCGGCAGTAGGCTCTATCATGTATGCGATGCTATGTACCAGACCCGATGTAGCATACTCACTAAGTATAGTGAGCAGGTATCAAGCTGATCCTGGAGAGAGTCACTGGACAGCTGTGAAGAGCATTCTCAAGTACTTACGAAGGACTAGAGATATGTTCTTGGTGTATGGTAATGGAGAACTCCAAGTGGATTCCTTTACCGATTCGAGCTTCCAGAGTGATAAGGACGACTCTAAGTCGCAGTCGGGCTTTGTCTTTACCCTTTACGGAGGGGCGGTAAGCTGGAAGAGTTCCAAGCAGGAAACTGTGGCAGACTCGACGATGGAGGCTGAATACATCGCTGCCAACGATGCTGCCAAAGAGGCTGTCTGGATCAAGAAGTTCATTACTGAACTTGGAGTGGTTCCATCCATTGAGCGTCCAATACCTTTGTATTGCGATAACAATGGAGCGGTGGCTTTGGCCAAGGAACCCAGGTCCCATCAGCGGTCCAGGCATATTCTGAGGCGGTATCACCTGATCCGGGAGATAGTTGATCGCCGGGAGATCGAGGTCAGGAGGGTTGACACGAAGAATAACACGGCGGATCCACTCACGAAGGCCATTCCCCAGATACAGTTTGAGAGACTCTTCGGGATGCTCGGTATGCGATACTACAGCAGCTGGCCTTAGTGCAAGTGGGAGATTGTTAGTTGTATGTATGCCCTAGAGGCCAGTATTGTACAGATGTTGTATATTATATTGGATGCTTGGACATATATAGAGATGACTTTCTTGCTCGATATGATAGTATGCTATCTGGTCACTCTTTATCTTAACATGTACACTAGTCTCTTTATACTGTCTTATAGTTACATGTTGGTAAAGCCCTTAGGATGTGTACTTGACTACCTGGACTATGATGCAGATCATACTAGTGGGGACATGGTAGTCCATAAGTACATCCTTCAAGGTCCCTAGTCATGGGTGTATCGAGACGGGGCATCGATATACCAGAGTAGACTAGCGTATACGCTTCTCGACCCATATGATGGGCGATGGATGATCCCATATCCATTAGTGTTTGACATCAGAGATGGTATACGGGTTCTCAGTAGAGACTGGGTATACTGGACGGACTCGCCGAGAACTCCCAGATGGTATTATACCTCACGTCAGATGGCAGTTCTCAGGTGACACTTGTACAGGTTAGTCTGTACATCCGAGATCGTCATAGAGTCTTGTGTGATTCCCACTGTGCTTTGATCTCCACCTTACCACGTCCATGAGGGCGTGCAAAACGGTGGTCTTTGGGTACAGTCCCGAGTCACATGGAGGCAAATGAGCGATAGGAGGGGTTTCGTCTCTCCCGGTATTGGGGGTTGATGTTGCGCTGTGCTTGATTGGCCGTAACAGGGAAGTCCCTGGCCAGGGCTGATCAGAGATTTGCTGGTAAGTGTTACCAGTAGTTTCTCGACCCGTTATGAGCCTCACATCGGCACGACTTATCGGTTATTGGGGTCTGACGTATACCACCCCTAGACTTGATATGCGACGTATCAGACGAAGAGACCGGACTGTACGGTAAGTGTTACTGGTCGGATTCGCAGGAGTGTGAGCGGGCTAGCTCGTCGATCTTCTGATCGCTCAATAGCCGGGTGGCCGTTACGTTGAGCAGACCGCTTGCGGTTTGTGGGTGCTTGATATGATCATCATCTGCTACCGGCGTATTGACGAGTCTTTAGAGTCCTACACAGAGGTTTCCTGGTTCAAGCGAAACGAAATAGGAGCGCATATGAGATGTGTGCAGGACCGAGAATAATGCGTGTATGTGATACCGCATTTCATTCTCGCGATATATGTTTTCGATTGGTTATATTCGATATGACCTAGTTATCGAATCATTGATTCGATAAATCGATACATTGAATACTAGTCGGTTATGTGCGACTTGACCGGATCATTGAATCAAATGTTGATTTAATGATTTAATGTATAATTATATATTTGATATATTACTTTGCATTAACTAGTATTGGTTCACTTTAAACGGATTTTTCTCACTTGGTGTGCACATTGTATATGTGATATGTTTTGTGTGCACTTGTTTGTATCATGATTGATGATGCATAATAACTTGGCTTTGTGTGAAGAATTGGACCATGGTTATGATAAGGGTTAGGGTTTTTGATTATTCACTTAATTATTTATCCATTATTTATTCATTTAATTAGGTGAAAGAAAACAAAAAGGGTTTCTTTTCTTCATGAAGCTTTTTGAAGCTTCATGAAACTTTGACCAAAGTCATCCCTTTTGTCTTCATCCTTAACCCTAACCA
The DNA here is from genome assembly GCA_030015575.1 of Agapanthus africanus. Classification (NCBI taxonomy): domain Eukaryota; kingdom Viridiplantae; phylum Streptophyta; class Magnoliopsida; order Asparagales; family Amaryllidaceae; genus Agapanthus; species Agapanthus africanus. The sequence goes on from JASDDO010000008.1 coordinate 177,211,856, forward strand.
CTAATCTAACCTTGGTCAATTCTCTACATATAACCATGGTTTACTTTATGATAAGTATTGATTTTCCTTTTTATTTCATTTTTACTTATCATAACATTATCATCATCTTCTTCATCTTCTTCTTCTTCTTCAAGCTTGCTACTCCAATGGCAACTTGAGTTCTAGTGAGAGAATTCCAAATCTAAAGTGAACCCATCTCCTATTTCTTCACCCTCTACCTCTTGCCAAGTTGTTTTGGGTGTTCTCTTCACAAGTTTCACAACTTTGTGAAGTCGGAGCTTGAACTAGTGCAACCTCGACGTAGATCGTCTTTGACACAAAGCCGACGACCTATTCCGCACATTATTCCGATGAAGCCGACGAATGAGTCGAGGATTCATGATGTACAGCGAGGGCATGATCACGTGGAGCTAAGGAGGTGGAAATCCGGATCTACAAAAGTTGTAGCTTCTCACTTCTAGTTAAAGTGTTAACTAAGTTTTCTTTTCGCTTAAATATCTAGTCTAAGATCCGTAGTCTAGGGTTTCTCGGCACCAAATTTTTAAATTGGCATGTTCGATGCCTTGTGAGACCTTACTAGAGTGCCTAGGAACCTTTCAGTGGGTTCACTTTAGAATTGGATTTCTCACTCATTTGCTCAAGTTGCCAGTGTTGAAGGCAAGCTTGCTTCAAGTGAAGAAGAAGAAGAAGATGAATATTATGATAAGTATATTCAAAAAGGAAAATAAATCAATACTTATCATAATGCAACCATGGTAAAGTGTAGAGAATAGACTAGGGTTAAGTGGAATGGTTAGGGTTAAACATGAGACAAAATGGTCACTAAGTCAAAGCTTCATGAAGCTTCATAATACAAACAAAGTTAGCAACCATTTTCATTTTATGCTTTCCATTTTCCAAAATGAATAAAAAAATAAATAAATAAATAAAAAAATAAAAACCCTAACCATTACACAACCATGGTTTAATCTTTACACAAATCCAAGTTAGTATGCATCATCAAACATGATACAAACTTGTGTACAAAAGTATATCACATATACAATGTGCACAATCCAAGTGAGAAAATCTATTTAAAGTGAATTGATACTAGTTAATGCAAAGTAATATATCAAATATATAATTATACATTAAATCATTAAATCAACACTTGATTTAACGATCCGGTCATATCGCATATAACCGACTAGTATCTTATGTATCGGCTTATCGAATCAATACTTGATTCGATAACTAGGTTATATCGCATACAACCAATCGATACATTCATCGCGAGAATAGAATACAGTATCACATACATGCATTATTCTCGGTCCCGCACATATCTCATATGCGCTCCTATTTCGTTTCGCTTGAGCCAGGAAACCTCTGTGTAGGACTCTAAAGACTCGTCAATACGCCGGCAGCAGGTGATGATCATATCAAACACCCACAAGCCGCAAGCGGTCTGCTAAACGTAAGGGCCACCCGGGTATTGAGCGATGAGAAGATCGACGAGCAAGCCCGCTCACACTCCTGTGAATCCAACCAGTAACACTTACCGTACAGTCCGGTCTCGTCGTCTGATATGTCGCATATCTCGCCTAGGGGTGGTAAACGTCAGACCCCAATAGCTCGATAAGTCGTGTCGATATGAGGTCTATAACAGTTCGAGAAACTACTTGTAACACTTACCAGTATATCTCAGCAACCCTGGCCAGGGATTTCCGGTTATAGCCAATCGAACACAGCGCAACATCAACTCCCTATACCGGGAGAGAAGAATCCCCTCCTATCGCTCATTGCCTCCATGTGATTCGGGACTGTACCCAAAAGCCACCGTTTTGCACGCCCTCTTGGGCGTGGTAAGGTGGAAATCAAAGCACAGTGGGAACCACACAAGACTCTATGACGATCTCGGGTCAACAGACTACTCTGTACCAGTGTCACCAGAGAACTGCCATCTGACGTAAGGTATAATACCATCTGGGAGTTCTCGGCGAGTCCGTCCAGTATACCCAGTCTCCACTGAGCACCCGTACATGATCTCCGATGTCAAACACCAATGGATATGGGATCATCCATCGCCCATCTGTATGGGTCGAGAAGGTATACGCTAGTCTACTCTGGTATATCGATGCCCCGTCTCGATATACCTACGACTAGGGACTTTGAAGGATGTACTTATGGACTACCATTTCCCCACTAGTATGATCCGCATCATAGTCCAGGTAGTCAAGTACACATCCTAAGAGCTTTACCAACATGTAACATAGATACAGTAAGTGTACACGTTAAGGTAAAGAGTAACCAGATAGCATACTATCATGTCGAGCAAGAAAGTCCTCCCTATATATGTCCCAGCATCCACTACAATATACATCCAATGTACAGTAATGGCCTCTAGGGCATACATATAACTAACAATACAGGGGGTGACAACAAACTGCTGCTTCGCCAGTTTGTTGGTAGCTTGTCGGAAACAACATTCGAATGGTACTCCGAGCTCCCGAATGACTCTGTCAAGACTTTTGCGGAAATGGAGCGATTGTTTACACAAAGGTTCGCAAGCGCCAGCAAACGTACCCCAATCACGACATTGATCAATGCCAGAGTGAAGCCGGGAGAGACATAGGTTCAGTATGCAATTCGGTAGCGGAACCTATGGTCAAAGTGCGAACCGCGCATAGAGGAAGCTCCTGCTGTGGGAATGTTTGTAGGAACCCTCGATCCTCAGGCGACCATATCCCAGTTCATGATGTTTTCAAGCCGACTACCTTCCAGGCCTTGATTGACAAACTGGCCCAAATGAATCAGATAGGCCATAGACCGTCTTCCTCGAAAATGGAGCCTGGAAATGAAAATGGGAAGGGAAAGCGACCTTCGTCGCCAATGCTTAGCGGCAGCCTAGTGGTCCAAAACCAGCTGATCGCCAAAACGATAAACAACGATTCTTCAACGAGAAGCAAAAACGCCCTTATTCGTTTCCCTGGGATAAAACGAGAAGACTGTTCGAGCTGGCGATGCGCAACAGGCTCATCACCCTGCCGGATCCGAAGCACCCACTGCAGCCCGGTGACGTCAAAAGTCCCAACTATTGCCCCTACCATCGAATAACGGGCTATCCAATCGAAGATTTCTTTGTCTTCAAAAACTGGATTAAGGACCAATACCAGCAAGGCAAATTCGCGTTGTTTGAAAACTGGAGGGTAAATCTGCCACAACCACACGCTCCGAAAAAGATGGACACGCCAAGGGCATCATGCTCATTTATAAAGGAAGCTCCATGGGAAGTTTTTCTTTTAAAAAAAACTAAAAGAATGCTGAAAGATCTCCAAGCATGTCCGAAGATTAAGTGGAAGAGCCCGCTGGAACCCAAGATTATTGAGGTGATGCTGAAGCCACGCCCAACGCTGAAAGTTGGTGAAGGTGGACAAAACATTCAGGACAAGCCTCCAAAGTCTTTAAAGAAAAAGAAGAAGGCCAAGAAGCCCGTCCAACCTGAAGACAGCCGTATAGGTCTGCAGAAACACATCGATGCACTGGAAGAATATAACCAGAAGGCACGGACCCTAATCACATTGGATGAATTCTTTAAGCATATTCTTGAGAATGAAGCCGATGACGCTGAGGAAGGAGACAATTCTTCAGAAGAGCCCGAGAATTATGTGTCAAGCTGCCACATGATCTCTCACTCATCAATAAATGGCAAAGAAGCTCCTGAGGCAGAGAAGCTGGGGGCAGATCCGGAACTGGAATCAAAATCCCTGGAGCTATCGGACGAATTGATTGACAGACTGATGAGCGAAGCTCTTTAGAAAAGAAAATCTGACCGAGAGCGTGAAACGGCCATATATGAAAGGGCCAAGCGTCGGCGTCACGTTGAAGAAGCTCCGGTATTGAGAAGCCACAGAGTACCCCAATCGGATAGAAGCACTTCTGCCGCCAGCAAAAGCAGGTTTAAGACAAGGAAGCAGTTCACTACATCCCTGTCGATGGGACTAAAGTTGCCACCTTTCAAAGAAGACACTTCCGAAAATACGTTCCTTGACGAAGCGAATGCACATCCAAATTACTGCTTATACCATCGAAGGATCACGCACCCTACCGAAGAGTGCAACGCCTTTAAAAACTGGTGGCAGTGATATGTTACCCACCGACAACACGTCAGGCGATTGAAGCGCAAGGCTTGTCGGGAACAGGGAAGCACGACAGATGAGCGCAAATGAACAGCCGGCAACTGTCATATAGTTGATTCCGGGTGATCGCAAGTTCTCACCTTCGGGAGCGATTCTGATGAAGAAATAGCCCCCGGCCCTCTCTTCAAAGAATCTACCTCAGGAAAATAGGAAGAGGTGAAGAACTATGAGAATATTCAGCTGCGCAGCCATACGTTGCCCGAAAAGAATCTCAGACCTGCAAACAGGGGATCGGATAGAAAAGATAAGAGGAAGGAAAAAGTCCCTGAGGGTATCGCCCTCGATGATCGAGTCGTCGAAGAGCTGGCAGCCAAGGACCTGCCAAAGAAAAACAAGGAGGATTACAATGTACTGGTACACCTGAGGAAGATACCCTCGCAGCTAAGCATTCTTGATGCCCTTCTACTATCTAAGGAGGTGAGAGATTCTCTAATCAAGGCACTACAAGTGCCCGAACAGTTTCAAGCTTTCCTTGCCGAAGAAAAGATGAAGGACGAGCTGGAAGAAGTGCACACTGCTAACGTCACTTTCGGCGATGAAGACCTCCTCCTCGGGATGTGCAAGCACAACCGTCCGCTATATATCACTGGATACTGCCATGACATCAAGATAGGGAAGATCTTAGTTGATAACAGGTCCTCTGTGAACCTCCTAAATGTGAGGGTGTTAAATGAAATCTGCGTAAGCGTCCAGCACCTCGCTCGGTATAGAATCACCATCTCCGGGTTCGACTCCCGGTCATTACGGACGCTCAGGTCTGTGATACTAACGTTACGCTTTGGGCTGCTTATCACTGACATCAAGTTTCATGTCATTCACGCCAAGACATGCTAAAAAGCTTTGCTCGGCAGGTCTTGGTTACACGAATACAACATCATCCCTTCTGCACAACATCAGTGTATGAAGTATTTCAAGGATGGTCTTGAGTACACCGTAACGGGGGAGCTAAACCCATTTTCCGTAAATGAGGTCCGCAAATACGAGGATGCAAAGTATTTCTTGCCAGACTTTGAAGACAAGGAAAGATGCCATAAACCGGAGAATAAGCAAAAAGCTATCACCACTATTACGATCTTCGGGAGCGATACCGAGGCGGAGGAAGAGATAGTCTATTCAGGACCGCCCCAATGCAACAAACTGGGACCGTCTACCCATATTCTGGTCTTTGGCAGTGACTCTGAAGATGAGATCAACGCAGTATTCTCGGTCCATCCATCAGCATAGGCCTTCGCTAGAGATGATCAAAATTTGCAAATCACTATGGTTCCACGACAGCACTACAAAGAGCTCGACACACTTGATACCTATAGTGTGCAAGAACTGAAGACGTTCAAAATCCCTCCCGGACAGAAAGATGAAAAGGTGATCCTCTTTTATCGATCCGTGGAAACCAAAGTGGAGAAAGAAATCTGGCATGTTGCCGATTCTACGCTTGACAGGCTCCAGCCCATCCGTCTGCCCAGATATTACACAGAAGGATTAAAAAGGCTCTTGAGGTGCCAAGGCGTACCCTTCAAACAGACTGCTCGACAAGCTCAGTTCTACAATAGGATCTGGAACATCCCCGGAACTCAACGAAAATTGACCAACGGGAGAATGGAAACGATCGGGCTTGGATATGTTTGATCCAAGAAACGGGAGCGATTCCATGGCTGCTGCATTATACATGACTTTGATGAAGAAGGAGATGCTCTGTTAGAAGACACTGCGATTGAACCAAAATGAGATCCTGCTGTAAAAGTGCCAAGTCCGTCGTTTGAAGAATAGATGGACAAGCTAGTAAAGGAAGCAGGTCAAAAGGACCGGGATGACCACAACCGTGAAATGGCCATTTACGAGAAAGCCAGGATGCAGCGTCTCCTTCAGCAGGCTGCGGAGAATGACGGTTCCCTTTCTTCGCCAGCCCGTCATACAGAAGACCCGACACGGAGGCAAAAATAAACTAAAGAACGAAAAAAACGTTCGACAGCGGCAAAGCAGGTCCAAGAAGCCACGCGATCGAGAATTGAGCAGCCGGGATCCGTCTCTTATAAAGAAAATGTGTCGAGCATATTCTTTTCCTCAAGACAAGACAAGGAAGATATTCGATCTTGTCATGTAACATCAAATGATTATGCTCCCGGAGTCCAAGCACCCCGAACAAGAAAACGAAGTCTGTCAACCGGATTATTGTTCCTATCACCGAGCAATGGGTCATCCTCTTGAAGACTGCTTCACTTTCAAAAACTGGGTCGAAGACCAATATCAGCTCGGCTGGTTCGTTCTATCCAACAGTTGGAGGTATCCCCACTGCAAAAGCATATGCTAAAGGCAACATTTATGGTGAGCGTAAAACCATATCAACATCGCTCCTGGAAACGATCTCACACCTGCCACGCAATAACTCTATCAGAAGAAGGAGTGCCAGAGAACATGAATGACCTGTCCCGGTGCTTCGAAAACGAGGATGAAGAGGAATTGATCTCAGAATTTCCACCGGCGCCAAAAGAATTGGAGGATGGAATACACACCATGGCGGATAACCTAAGGAAAATAGACTTGGGGACGGCAAACGACCTGCGGCCTACATTCATCAGTGAGCTTCTTTCTAAAGAACAGGTAGCTACGCTAAGAGACGTGCCCATGAAGTATAAAGACTGCTTCGTCTGGAACTACTCCGAGATGCCAGGGCTAGATCCAGAAATAGCTGTGCATAAATTAGCGATATCCCCGGACGTCAAGTCAGTCAAACAAGCACCGAGGAGAATGCGGCTCGAACTTGAAATGAGCATCAATGCCGAAGTCAAGAAGCTAATTGACTCCGGCTTTATCTAAGAAGTTCAGTATCCTGACTGGATCGCCAACATTTTCCCAGTGATGAAGAAAAATGGGACGATGCGTATCTGCGTAGACTTTCAGGACCTCAACAAAGATTGCCCGAATGATGATTTTCCCGTACCGGTTACCGAGCTGATGATAGACAACACGTCCACTCATGAAGTCTTCTCCTTCATGGATGGATCATCGGGATACAATCAAATAAAGATGCACCCCGAAGACCAGAAGCATACCGCTTTCCGGACTCCCCTGGGAATATTCTGCTACAAAGTGATGCCTTTCGGCTTGAAGAATGCCGGCGCTACCTATCAGAGAGCCATGACAAAGATTTTCGATGACCTCATACATGAAATTGTCGAATGCTATATCGATGACCTCATGGTGAAAAGCAATTCATACGAGGAGCATTGGGAGCATCTGAAGATCATGTTTCAGCGCCTTCGGAAATACAACCTGAAGATGAACCCTCTGAAATGCGCGTTCGGAGTTTCCTCGAGCAAATTCCTAGGATTTATCGTACGACACCGGGGCATCGAGATAGACCCGTCGAAGATCAAGGCGATCATGGAAATGCCTCCTCCATGAACTTTCAAGCAACTGTGGTCTCTCCAAGGAAAGCTCGAATATATCCGACGATTCATGGCTAATCTCTCCGGAAAGTGCCGCCCTTACAGTCACTTGATGAAGAAGGGAACCCCGTTCGTCTGGCATTGCAAATGCCAAAGCGCACTGGATGAAATCAAGCAATACATACAGAATCCACTGGTATTGACCGCTCCGGTCAAGGGAAAGCCTCTCATCCTGTACACAACAGCCCTTGAAGGTTCTTTAGGCGTGCTATGGGCACAGGAAAATGACCAAGGGAGAGAGAGAGCCCTCTACTATTTGAGTCGAGTTCTCCTGGGGATAATAAACAACAACTCCCCTATCGAAAAACACTGCCTGGCGTTAATCTTCGCGATAACGAAGCTCAGACACTATGCTTTGGCGCATGAAGTCCATCTCATATCAAAGATGGATCCTTTCAAATATTTGATATCATGAGCCATACTAACCGGAAGACTCGCTAAATGGGCTCTCCTCTTGATGGAGTTCTCGATAATCTATCGACCCCTCAAAGCAATGAAAGGCCAGGCCATCGCCGACTTCCTCGCCGAGCATCTGATACCTGGCGACTCACCCCTAAATTGTAAACTGCCGGACGAGCACGCGTTTGACACGATCGACAGGAAGAGAGGAGGGAATGATACCTGATGGGAATTCTACTTTGAAGGGGCATCTTCCATGAAAAAGCGAATGCACAACACCCCTATAATCAAATCGGGGGTAGGCCTTATCTTCGTGACTCCGCAAGGAGGGATAATACGCTTTTCCTTTTCCTTGACAGAATCGTGGACAAACAATGAAGTAGAATATGAAGATTTGATAGCAGGTCTTGAGATCGCTGTCGACATGGGAATCAAAAACCTCCTAATATACGGAGACTCCCAGCTGGTTGTTAGTCAAGTAAACAACGACTATCAAACGTGCAAACCAGAGTTGGTAAAGTATGGCGAGAAAGTGCAACAATTGCTGACTAAAATCCCTTCCTATGTCCTAGAAAGCATACCGTGTACGGAAAATAGCAAGGCCGATGCATTAGCTAAACTACCAAAGAACTGGCTGACGAAAACCTCGATGACGTGAGGATCGTTGTACAAAGCCGTCGGGTTCTTGCACCGGCAGAAATATCTCCGGAGAAGTCCGAAGAAAAGGGAGCGACCAAGCAAATAGATCTACAAATAAAAGAACAGGAAAAGGCTAAGGATTGGAGAGAAATCTCTACTTCAAATCCCATCGAACACCTGAAATGCGTCCTTAAGACATCAGCTCATTAAACGAGCTCTGTCTTTCACTTTCGTCAATGACACACTGTATAAGAGATCGTTCGACTCTTTATGGCTGAGATGCCTGGGACCGGAATAAGCAAGAAGAGTCGTCCAAGAAATTCATGACGGACTCTCCGGTTCTCATTAAGCAGGGCCAAAGATGAAGCTGAAGATCAAAAGGATGGGCTACTATTGGCTCATGATGATTCAGGATTGCCTCGAATACGCAAAATAATGCCACTTATACCAAATTCACAGGGACTTCATCCACCAGCATCCAAACCCGCTACACCCAACAGTGGCTAGTTGGCCGTTCGAGATGTGGGAACCGACATAATTAGGCCCATAGAATCGGCATCGTCAAAAGGACATCGGTTCATACTGGCGACAACTGATTACTTCTCCAAGTGGGCAGAAGCAGTACCGCTAAGAGAAGTGAAGACGGAGAATATTCTCCATTTCTTCAAGACACACGTCATCTATCGGTATGGCACTCCGTGACAGATTATCTCCAATAACGGGCCAGCTTACAGAATTCCCAAAATCAGCCGCTTCGCACAACAGCATAATATAGTCTGGAGATACTCTTCGATCTATAATCCCTGAGCTAACGGTCTAGCTGAGGCTTTCAACAAGATCTTAACAAAGATCATGAAGAAGATGGTGTCCAAAAATAAGAAGGACTGGCATGAGAGACTGCATGAAGCTCTCTGGGCATATCGGACCACGTTCAAAACGTCCACAAACACAACGCCGTATGCATTGGAATTCGGCGCTGAAGCAGTACTCCCCTTAGAGATAGAGTTACCCTCTCTACGGGTGGCAGTTCATTACGAGCTAACAGACGAAGAGAATGCTCATCTTCGGCTCGAGGAGCTCGATGCCCTCGATGAAACTCGGCTCATGGCGCAACAAAACTTGGAGGCTTACAAAGCGAAGATGACGCGCTCATACGAGAGATTGACTAGGCCGAGGACATTTCGCCAAAGCGAACTCGTGCTAGTGGTCAAAAGACCTATGATCCCCAATCATGCCAAACGTGGGAAGTTCGAGCCGAACTATGTAGGCCCGTATATCATAGACAAGGTCTACCTAGGTGGGGCTTACTTGCTCATGAATATGCATGGCGAAAGACCCTTCAGGCTAATAAACGGTCAGTTCTTGAAAAAATACTACGCCTGACCGAAACGTCTTTAAACAACTACAAACCCCTGGCATCCCCAGGCTGACGTAGTAAAAAAAGGGGGGTTCATCCATAAGAAAGATGGGCACGGATGAAAACCCGAAAGGGCTCCGTGAGTAAAAACAGCAAGGCTACCGGCGATGTTTGTGAAAACCCGAAAGGGCACAGACTCGTAAAAAAAATGGTACGTCCACAAGCAAAATAGGCACTGATGAAAACCCGAAAGGGCTTCGTGAGTAAAAACAGCAGGGCTACCGGCGACTTTGTGAAAACCTGAGAGGGCGCATGCTCGTAAAAAAAATTCATGCACACTGGCAAAGTCCTCTCGACCTTGTAAGGAGAAAATACCTGCGCGAGATCCTTACGACTCACAAGGGAGCAAAACACTTAGGGATCCCCACGAATCCTGAGGAGAAATTACACTTACGAGATCCTCACTACTCGTAAGGAGAACCCGCACGGTTCATAAGATTTGAAAGCCTTAAACTACAGGGATCTGAACCTATTCTTAAGCCATCACATTTCCCATACTGCCTTACAAGCAGTTCCATACTGACCCTTGTATACAATCCACGGGCACAAATAATCATTTCCTTGCCGTGTCCTACCGACGACGAGGAATTCCTTCATTTGATGAACAAACACTTGTAAATCCTCTCGATTTATAAGGAGAAAACACTCTTGTAAGATCCTCACGACTTATAAGAGAACACACACTTAAAAATCCTCATGATTCTTAAGGAGAAAACGCACCTACGAGATCCTTACGACTCGTAGGGAGAAACACCTTTATGAGACCCTTACGGCTCATGAAGTTAAAAGACTTAGTCGACATGATCCTAACCCTGTTTGCTAAGCCACCTTTGTTCAAATCGACAGAGGCAAATGATGATTCGCACCTGGCAATATCCCAGTTGTAGCGATGTTGATGCCTAAATCGGTATCAAATTCCAAGTCCTTTCACGGCAAAATGATGATTCGCTCCTGGCAATATTCCAGTCGCAGCGATGCTGATGCTAAGATTGGTATCAAATCTTGAGTTCCATACTCGAAAAAAAATGCATATAAAATAGCCGAAATGATAGGGCAACTTGCAACGAAATCAGCAAGTAAAATATATGCATACAAAAATAGCCGAACTGATTGGGCAACTCCCAATAAAAAGCAGCGAGTAAAAAAAATTAGCCGAAATGATTGGGCACCGCGAAAAATAGCCGAAATGATTGGGCAATCGTGACTTTCGCGTTTTTGGGATTTTTCCGGCGATCGAATTTCTAACACTTTGCTAACAAGTTAGTTAAGGTTTAGATAGGCTCTGATACCAGTGTAAGTCCATGATGCACACCCCACGGCTTGCGGGGAGGCGGAATACTTGAAAAATGTTTTTCCCACCACAAAAAGAAACATGTTTTAGGTTTGCATCATGAACTTTTTCCACTTTAGGATCTTGTTTAAACCTTGACTAACAAAACTAAACTAAGAGAGAGAGCTAACTACTATGTAAAGGAGTTATACTCTCGTTCCTAGTCCTTCAGGTCTTCAAGTTGCTCCTTGCTCCTTGGTTAAAGTCCTTGTTCTTGATCTCCTTTCTTTGGCTTCTTCTAGGTCTTGGAAGAGTTCGGTTTTCGGTCTCCTTTGCGTCAAAGATAGATCCACCCGAGGGGCCTACGATCAAGCTCCAACCTCCATGAGATACCTTAGTGATCTAACTTGCTAGGAGAGATTACTAAGGGGATGTAGAGAGGATGTGTTATGGACTAGTTGATCTCATAACTCATTGTTTTGCAACACATGCAAGTGTATGAGATTGAGGAAGAAGGAGAGAAGAAAACCTAGGGGAGAGAGTTTTTTTGAGAATGAGAAGAGAATGAGTTGTGAGAATGGCTAAGTATTTTGATAATAATTCAACCATGGAATTATTTAATCTCACAAATTACAACCTTACTTGAATAGTAATTCCAAAGTGAATAAACAAATGCTTAGCCATGATTTCAACCCATGCTTCATAACTCTCCTAATTTCCACCTCATTAATTCTTTAATGAAAAAGAATAAAACAAAAACGAGGTGTCTCCTTCTAGAAGGTCAATCTTGTGAATTTACAAGAATGCCATTTTTCTGTATTTTCATACCTGTATCCGTATTCCGAAAAATACGGATACACTGAGATCAGTATAATCCAGTACTACAATACTAGTATCCGGCTTAAACCAAAGCTTACCAGTATAATCCGTCCGATCGTCATTCGAGTAGCCAGTACACGAATGCGATCGAAACCCTGTCGTAAGACCATACGACATCTACATCGTCTCGCCTGATCCAGGGAAACCCTCTGTGTGGAACTCTAAAGACTCGACAGTACGCTGGCAGTGGGTTTAACTACAAGTCCGTCTGTGGCACTAGCTGTACGTAATGGCAACCCAGGTACATGTCGAAAAGGAGGCCGACGAGCGAACTCGTCCGTAACCCTTACTGAGCCTGTCCGTTGCAATATCCGCGCAGTCCGGTCTGTTCGTCTGAGAGTATCGTATGTATGGTCTAGGGATGTGGTGAACGTCAGACCCCTAACAACTGTACAAGTCATGCCAGTATGTCTCAAGACCATCCGAGAATCTTCTGGTTAGTCCTCCAGTAATTCTCAATCAGCCCTTGCCAGGGACTTATGGTAATGACCAACCGATCACAGTGCGATATCGACTCCCTATACCGGGAGAGACGAATCCCTAACAGTCGCTCACTGCCTCCATGTGGGTCGGGACTGTACCCAACAAAAACCTGTTTGCACGACTCCTTTAAACCGTGGTAGGGTAGTAATCAAAGTACAGTGGGAACTCACACGAGACAAATGACGACCTCAAGTCGACAGACTATCTGCACACATGTCACCTGAGAACTGCTATCTGACTCTAGGTATAATACCATCCAGCCAGTTCTCGGCGAGTCCTGTCCGGTGTACTCACACTCAGTGAGCATCTGTATACAATCTTAGGTGCACATCACCAATGGCTGCGGGACCAATCCATCGCCCCTCATCAGGGTCTAGATATGTATACACTAGTCTACTCTGGAGCATCGATGCCCAGTCTCGATACTCCTGTGACCAGGGACATTTAAGGATGTGCCTATTGACTATCCAGCTCCCACAAGTATGACTGCTATCACAACGCCGGTAGTCAGGCAAACACCCTATGGGATTTATCAACATGTATATAAATACGAAGTAAAATATATCACACGTTAAGATAAAGACAAACCAAATAGCGTACTATCATATGAAGCAAGATTGTCATATACATACATATCCCTAGCATCCAATACAATGAAGGCATCTAGGGCATATATATCCAACAATCTCCCACTTGCACTAAGGCCTATAATTGGCGCAATGAGTACCCACTGTCTGCACTAGATCCAGTTGCTGGCGTACCGCATGCCCAACATCTCAAATAGCCTCTCGAACTGGACTTGAGGGATGGCCTTGGTGAATGGATCTGCCGTGTTGTCTTTTGTGTCCACTCTCCGCACCTCGATCTCTCGGCGATCCACGATCTCCCTGATCAGGTGATACCGCCTCAAGATATTCCTGAATTTCTGATGGGACCTTGGTTCCTTCGCTAATGCTACAGCCCTATTGTTATCACAATACAAAGGTATTGGATTGGCAATGGATAGAACCGCCTGAAGTTCAGAAATGAACTTCTTCATCCAGACAGCTTCTTTCGCGGCATCGTTAGCAGTTATATACTCAGCCTCCATAGTTGAGTCTGCGACGGTATCCTGTTTGGAACTCCTCCAACATACCGCCCCTCCATTGAGGGTAAACACAAAACCCGAAACGGATTTAGATTCATCTTTGTCACTTTGGAAGCTGGAGTCGGTAAAAGCCTCGACCTGGAAGTCCCCATTACCGTAAACCAAGAACATCTCCTTAGTCCTTCTCAAGTACTTGAAAATGTTCTTTACCTCTATCCAATGCTTCTCATCTGGGTCAGACTGATACTTGCTTACCACACTAAGTGCGTAAGCTACATCTGGTTTGGTACATAACATCGCATACATTAGGGATCCTACTGCCGAAGCGTAGGGTATAATGCCCATGAGAGCCCTCTTTTCATCAGTCTTAGGAGACATCTCTTTGGAGAGGGCGATCCCTTGACAAGCGGGTAAATTACCACGCTTGGAATCTTCCATCCTAAATCTCTTTAATATAGTGTCAATATACCCGGACTGTGAAAGTCCCAACATTCTTTTGGATCTATCACGATAGATCTTAATGCCCAGAATGTATGATGCATCTCCCAAGTCTTTCATGGAGAATTTCTGTGACAGGAAGAGCTTTACTGATTGTAGCATAGGGACATCATTCCCTATCAGTAGTATGTCGTCGACGTACAAAACGAGGAAGACTACTGCTCCTTCTACAATCTTCCTATAAATACATGGTTCATCTACATTTTTGATAAAGTCAAATTCTTTGACCGTCTCATCAAAGCAGATGTTCCAACTCCGCGATGCTTGCTTTAATCCATAAATGGATTTAAGCAACTTGTACACCTTTCCGCTACCCCCACTGTCAAAGAAACCTTCTGGTTGATCCATGTAAACACTTTCTTTTAAATGTCCATTTAGAAAAGCTGTTTTTACGTCCATCTGCCAGATTTCATAGTCATGGAAGGCAGCAATGGAAAGCAAGATCCGAATAGATTTAAGCATAGCTACTGGTGAAAAGGTTTCATCATAGTCCAATCCTGGTTTTTGACGAAAACCTTTTGCAACGAGTCTAGCTTTGTAGGTTTCCACTTGTCCAAATGCACCAATCTTTTTTTTGAAGATCCATTTGCATCCAACTGGTTTCACCCCAGGAGGAGCAACTTCTAAAGTCCATACTTTATTGGTGTACATGGATTCCATTTCGGATCTCATAGCATCCAGCCACTTCACCGAGTCTTTACTCATGATAGCCTGCTGAAAATTAGTAGGCTCATCATCATCGATGATGCAATCCTCTCGATCCCCATCTATAAGAAACCCATAGTATCTTTCAGGAAGACGAGAAAGCCTACTAGATCTGCAGAGTGGCGTTGGTTCGTCGGGCTCTATTGAAACCTGAGGTTCTACTAAATCCTCGGCAGTAGTTTGAGGTTCTGGAATTTCTTCCAGCTCTACCGCTCTCCCACTTATTTCTTTTGCAAGAAATTCGCTTTCTAAGAAGAGAATGTGGCGAGCGACAAACACCTTTTGTTCTTCAGTGTGGTAGACGATATATCCCCTTGAATGCTTAGGGTATCCCACAAACTTGCACAAAACCGATCGTACCTCGAGCTTGTCCGGATTATGCTTTTTAACAAATGCCGGACACCCCCATATCTTGATATACTTGAGACATGGTCTCTTCCCGCTCCACATTTCATATGGAGTGGTAGGCACAGACTTAGTCGGAACTCTATTCAATAGGTATGCTGCTGATTCTAGCGCAAAACCCCAGAAGGAAAGTGGTAACTCAGCACTACTCATCATTGAACGTACCATGTCCAGTAGCGTGCGATTCATCCTTTCTGATACACCATTATGCTGAGGTGTATAAGGTGGAGTAAGCTGAGAGAGAATTCCATTCTCTTTTAAGCATTCAAGAAAACCGGTACTTAAGTATTCTCCACCTCGATCAGATCGAAGTGTCTTGATGCTTTTACCAGTCTGTTTCTCCACTTCATTTTTATACTCCTTAAACTTCTGAAAAGCCTCGGATTTATGCTTCATTAAAAACACATGTCCATACCTAAAGAAGTCATCAGTAAAAGTGATGAAGTAGGAGTGACCGCTTCGTGCATGTGTAGAAATTGGACCACATACATCACTGTGTACAAGTCCTAAGAGTTCCGTGGCTCTTTCTCCTTGCCCGGTGAACGGAGATTTAGTCATTTTTCCTTTGATACATGATTGAAAAGTTGCATATGATGAATATTCAAACGGATCTAAATATCCATCTTTATGTAACTTAGTTAACCTTGTTTCATTTATATGACCAAGTCTACAATGCCATAGGAAGGCTTGGTTTGAATATGGAGCCTTCCTTTTAAGCGTGTTTTGAATATTGAAAACTTGAGGTTGATTAAGTATGTATATGCCATTTTCCAGTGTGCCAAACCCAATCATTTCTTGATTTAGGAGAATGTTCATGACATTTCTTTCAAGCACAAAATTATATCCTTCATTAGATAATAAAGTTACTGATATAATATTACACAGCATACTGGGAATACAAAAACAGCTGTACAACACTAAAATGTGCCCACCAGTCAACCCCAGGTGATATTCCCCTATTGCAATAGCATCTACGTGCATTCCATTCCCCATCCGGAAAGTCCTATCACCTGTCTTCAGTGCTCTACGGTTTCTCATAGCCTGCAAAGAATTACAGATGTGAGAACCAGAACCGGTATCAAGTACCCATGATGTAGAGTTTACTGAAAGAAAATTTTCGATTACAAACACACCTGAAGCAGAAGCAGTAGCTTGCTTCGTGTTCTTGGCTTTGAAATCCCTGCAATCCTTCTTCCAGTGCCCTTGCTTGTGACAATAGTAGCATTCGTTCTTATCTGCCTTCACCCTTCTTGCCTTGTTCGTTCCCTGCACCTTCTTGACCCCGCCTTTCGGTTTGGTGGCTTTCATCTTCTTCTTCCCTTTAGCTTTCGCTTTAGATTTAGAAGAGGATGATTGAACAACATACAGAACGGGGGTCTTCTCCTTTTTCAAGGAGGTCTCTGCTACCCTTAGCATGTTGAGGAGATTTGGAAGATCGGCTTCCATTTCGTGCATGTTGAAGTTCAGCACGAACTGAGAGAAGGTGTGGGGAAGGGACTGCAAAATCAAGTCGATGTACAACTTATTCTCTAGCACGCATCCTAGGTTTACGAGTTCCTCGATGAGGCTGATCATTTTCAGGACATGCTCTCCTACAGGTGATACTGAAGCTAACCTCATCTGGAACAGTTTCCTTGAAGTCTCGTACCTCGCGATACGGAAGTGCTCTCCATACAGTTCCTTGCAATGGAGAAAGATGGATATAATATCCATACTCTCGTACTGTTTTTGGAGTTCATTGTTCATGGACGCCAGCACGATACACTTAGCTCTCTCATAGTCTAGATCCCAGGTTTTGCGAACCTCCTTGTCCGCAACTGAGGAATCTGGTCCTGGGATAGGGAGAGGGACAGCGGTGGTAACATATGCAACTTTGTCATAAGCCAGTGCAATGTTGACGTTCCTTAGCCAATCTTTATAGTTTGGCCCGGTCAGTGTATTTTTTCAAGTAATAGTTTTAGTCCTGTCATGGTAGCTGCCAGAGAGAGAGAAAAGAAACACCCAGCATATGCTCTTGCAAGTTTAGATTGGTTTATTAGTTTATCTAAACAGGATGGATCCCACTGTTTCCTTAAACCCTTCTTCAAACCTTAAAAGAAGAATTAGTCAGGATTTAATCACACGTCACAATACTTGCTTAACCTTTCAGCCAGGCCAGTGTTGGTACTTCGAGGGAGGTTTTCCAACGCTTTTGCGAAGTTCCTTAATTAAATAACCTCTTTTCCATGGAGACGTAGCCCCACTAACACCTTTCTAGACACCTACTTGGTTTATAGCATTGATTGTTAAGTGAGAAAATTTCCCAAGAGTAATCCTACTCATCAGTGGGATCGGGATCCAACTATCATCGTATGATGCCTTAGATGGAAGCCACTCTAGTCACCACACTCCAGAAGGTATGCTAAATCTTCAAGTTTCCTTTATGTTTGAAACTCCCGATGTGATTTTTACCCGAAGCTCTTATGACCTTGGCGTATGCCAACAAATCATAAGATACAAGTCAAGTTCTACCCGTCGTTGTCCTGATTAATTTAGATCCATCCGTACTCGCTCTTGACGTAGGCCAATAAGGCTGTACGACTGTCCTAAACTAATGCATCTATCTATGCAACAAATAAGCAAACAATTTGCTACCATACACTATGCCTTGACGTAGACAACCAAACATAGCATGAATACGATGTGCTATTTATTTGAAACGACGGAGGGTTACGGCTGGTTTTTGGCGAAACCGTTAACGTAGTGAACTTGATATGATCGAAGGAACCAAGATAGCTTTTTAAAAGGAGTGGTTTAAGCTCCGCATTTAAAATTTGCTTTTTGAAGAAAACTGAGTGGTTTTGAAATTGTTCCAACGATTTAGTTTAGGTTTATTTTCTTTGCATTAATGAATTAATGTTGCCCCATCATTTAATCCTACCATTGCAGAAAACAATGAAAATACAATGTACGCTTATGCCATCCGCATTCGCCTCTGAGCCTCGTCATCACCCGTTAGGTTACTTAACTAATGACAGAGCGGGGGCTGGACTAGCGCGGGTGTAAAACATAAGCAACGCCTAATAAATATCATATATAGATATATCCATTCATCGCACGCAATAATAAGCATTCCAGATCTCAGATGAACATATTGGATATACTAGAAATTCCGCACTTCGTTTAAGCCCATAACGAAGGACGGGTTCTACGGTCGTGATGAATAGCCAAAACCCCACCCTAGACCCCTACGGGTGCGGCAAACTATCTGCCAAGTACCAGAAGTGAAGCAGTCTCCCTCAACAACGTGAGTAGGCCACTAAGCACTTCAAAATACCCGATAGCTTTTGTACCCCTCCTTGGGTCTATCCTAGGAGCAAAAACAGTAAAAGAAATAATACAACGGTGACTACAACCTCATCCCGGATGTGCCCCGCAAAAAATAATATTACATCAATTTCATAAATTACATTGAATGGAAGAAAAGAAAACACTCGTCTCACATCCCCGGCTATTCATCATCGACAATCCAATAACATTCATATACACAAACCAACCATTACAAATGTGTGCAACTCCCACTAATCGTCGTATAGCGATTAGCAGACGTTTCAAAACACAAATAACATTACAGAAGAACCGATTATCCAAAGCAATTAGAATTTCGATCGATTAAGAAAATTTGAATCTACCCCAAGTTCCACAGAGTACACAAAATATCTGGGCAGAATCAAAATATCCCAAAAATCATAAAACCAGAAAATAAGAATAACAAAGGAAATTTGGGCCGAGTCGGAGCCAACTCGGCTGCGGATCCGCGGCAGAATGCTGGGTTCTACCGTGATTCCGCGGTGCGTTGACCGATTCAGGAGCCCAAATTTCTTCAGTTTTCTTACAAAACCCTGCCTGTATTTTTAAGCCTTCTGAAAAAAATTTAGGACCAGATTTCAAAATCGACAGAAACATGGTTTTTCGGGTGCATTTTTGGGATTTTTCCGGCGATCGAATTTCTAACACTTTGCTAACAAGTTAGTTAAGGTTTAAATAGGCTCTGATACCAGTGTAAGTCCATGATGCACACCCCACGGCTTGTGGGGAGGCGGAATACTTAAAAAAACGTTTTTCTCACCACAAAAAGATACATGTTTTAGCTTTGCATCATAAACTTTTTCCACTTTAGGATCTTGTTTAAACCTTGACTAACAAAACTAAACTAAGAGAGAGAGCTAACTACTATGTAAAGGAGTTATACCCTCTTTCCTAGTCCTTCGGGTCTTCAAGTTGCTCCTTGCTCCTTGGTTCAAGCTCCTTGTTCTTGATCTCCTTTCTTTGGCTTCTTCTAGGTCTTGGAAGAGTTCGGTTGCCGATCTCCTTTGCGTCAAAGACGGATCCACCCGAGGGCCTACGATCAAGCTCCAACCTCCATGAGATACCTTAGTGATCTAACTTGCTAAGAGAGATTACTAAGGGGATATAGAAAGGATGTGTTATGGACTAGTTGATCTCATAGCTCATTGTTTTGGAACACATGCAAGTGTATGAGCTTGAGGAAGAAGGAGAGAAGAAAACCTAGGAGAGAGAAAGCTTTTTTGAGAATGAGTAGAGAATGAGTTGTGAGAATGGCTAAGTATTTTGATAATAATTCAACCATGGAATTATTTAATCTCACAAATTACAACCTTACTTGAATAGTAATTCCAATGTGAATAAACAAATGCTTAGCCATGCTTTCAACCCATGCTTCATAACTCTCCTAATTTCCACCTCATTAATTCTTTAATGAAAAAGAATAAAACAAAATGAGGTGTCTCCTTCTAGAAGGTCAATCTTGTGAATTTACAAGAATCCCCTTTTTCCGTATTTTCAACCCGTATCCGTATTCCGAAAAATACGGATACACTGAGATCAGTATAATCCAATACTACAATACTAGTATCCGACTTAAACCAAAGCCTACCAGTATAATCCTTCCGATCGTCATTCGAGTAGCCAGTACACGAATGCGATCGAAACCCTGCCGTAAGACCATATGACATCTACATCGTGTCGCCTGATCCAAGGAAACCCTCTGTGCGAGACTCTAAAGACTCGACAGTACGCTGGTAGTTGGTTTAACCACAAGTCCGTTAGTGGAACTAGCTATACGTAACGGCAACCCAGGTACGTGTCGAAAAGGAGGCCGATGAGCGAACTCGTCCGTAACCCCTACTGAGCCTGTCCGTGACAATATCTGCGCAGTCCGGTCTGTTTGTCTGAGAGTATCGCATGTATGGTCTAGGGAGGTGGTGAACGTCAGACCACTAACAACCGTACAAGTCGTGCCGGTATGGCTCAAGACCATCCGAGAATCTACTGGTCAGTCCACCAGTAATTCTCAATCAGCCCTGGTCAGGGACTTATGGTAATGACCAACCGATCACAGTGCGATATCGACTCCCTATACCGGGAGAGACGAAACCCTAACAGTTGCTCACTGCCTCCATGTGGCTCGGGACTGTACCCAACTAAAACCTATTTGCACGACTCCTTTGAGCCGTGGTAAGGTAGTAATCAAAGTACAGTGGGAACTCACACAAGACAAATGACGACCTCAAGTCGACAGACTATCTGCACACATGTCACCTGAGAACTGCTATTTGACGTTAGGTATAATACCATCCAGTCAGTTCTCGGCGAGTCCTGTCCGGTGTATTCACACTCAGTGAGAATCTGTATACAATCATAGGTGCATATCACCAATGGCTGCAGGACCAATCCATCGCCCCTCGTCAGGGTCTAGATATGTATACACTAGTCTACTCTGGAGCATCGATGCCCAGTCTCGATACTCCTGCGACCAGGGACATTTAAGGATGTGCCTATTGACTATCCAGCTCCCACAAGTATGACTGCCATCACAACGCCGGTAATCAGGCAAACACCCTATGGGCTTTATCAACATGTATATAAATACAAAGTAAAATATATCACACGTTAAGAAAAAGACAAACCAAATAGCGTACTATCATATCAAGCAAGATTGTAATGTACATACATATCCCTAGCATTCTATACAATGAAGGCCTCTAGGGCATATATATCCAACACACGATTCCTAAGGAGAAAATACACCTACGAGATCCTCTCCACTCGTAGGGAGAAAAGTCTTTATGAG
This sequence comes from Agapanthus africanus, assembly GCA_030015575.1. NCBI lineage: Eukaryota > Viridiplantae > Streptophyta > Magnoliopsida > Asparagales > Amaryllidaceae > Agapanthus > Agapanthus africanus. Next base: position 177,233,395 of record JASDDO010000008.1, read on the forward strand.
ACCCTCACAGCTCATAAAATTGGAAAGTCTTAGGCAACATATCCTAACCCTGTTTCCTAAGCCATTGCTACCCTATAAAGAGTTCAGGATGGACAGCTATCTACTAACTACAGGCCACATTTGCTAAAATCACATGCCAACAACACAACAGAGAAAAGAATGCGATAGTCGGAGATAAAAAAATGTGTCCTTTATTCATGAATTCAATTAAATACGAGATACATCATATAAAATAAAAAATGAAATGAATACATGTTATTCATAAATTACAATCGATACAAAGACGACTATTGAGAAAGAGACAATTTTAGCAAATCAGCAAGCCGCTCGCGCACTCCTCTCAGCTCCTTTTCATAAGCAGCCGCTGCGGCCAGCTCCGCTTCGACTCAGGCCCATTGCTGCAAACAGGATGAAACCTTCTCATCGATTTCCCGCTGGGCAGCTTCGCGACTCTGCGTAACCCGCTCAATGAAGTCGAGCTTTTGCCTCAGTGCCAGCCTGTCTGAAATGCATCGCTGCAGATTATCAAAGACGGTTCTCAGTTGCGCAGCATTTGCTTTGACCTCGGCATGCGGCTGGACAGAGTCGGTTGAAGCCTCCTCGTATTCCTTCCGCTTCAAGGCTGCCTCTTGTTCAAACTGCCGAAGGAAAGAAACGCTCTGCTCAACCCATGCAGCCCGCAGGGAATTCAAAGCCAACACTTCCAGAGCGGGACGCCCGAGTTCAATCTCATGTAAGCAGGCTTCGAGCTGTCTGCAATAATTAACCCAAGACTCGACGACGCTCTCACTATGGATGTGCACAAGCGTCGCCAGCATGGGATTAACCTCAGCAGCAAAATCTGCAGCGAATGCAGAGGCCTCCGCGTCAAGCTCCTCGATGGATTCATTCAGCATACGCAGGCTGGTCGTAGCCCCCTAGGAAGATGAACGTCTAGAAAAGGGCCCGGCCGGCATCAGGATACGAGACTCAAAGGAAGCTGGAGCTCGTGCGATTGCTGCAAGACAAGTTATGGTCAAAGGTATGCTCAAGAGATAAAGAAAATGTACGAGCAATGGAGTCTACTATACCGGCTGCGATAGGTGGCAAAGTTGGGAGTACCGGTGGCGCGACTATTCTCTCGTCCCCTCCTTCAATTTGTAATTCTGTAATCAATTCAAAGAAGAATTAAAAATGACATGGTCGCCCGTAAAAGGAAGGAAAGGATGTCAGTTAAAAAAAACTATACTCACCGACACCAGCAGGCAGATTGACTTCCAACTGGAAGGAGAAATGCGGGTTCAGCACCTTATACAAATGATCAAAGAGAACTCCTGCAAGGTTACGACGATGCATGGGCAGTACAAGGAAAATGGTATCCACAATTTGAATTAGATAAATTGAAAACCGGTACCTTCCAGCATTTGAGAGGACACAAGAGCAGGCAAAGGGACGGCGACCGTCAAAGCAGCAACTGGTGACGCTTCTTCGGGTGGCACAACCTCAGCGCTCATCACACCTACATTCAAAACAAACAAAATGTCATCAGAAGGGACTGAAAAAAGATTGCGAAACAAAAAGTAAACGGCGACTCGAGACCTACTTGATGGGTCATCAGCCAAAACTGTGACGGAAGCATCACCAGGCGGTGCGGCTTCTTCGCTCTGATTCAGTGGAATGGTTTCGGTGCCGATGGCTTCATCCCATGATTATACAAGGGCCGCCGTGACACTCGCAATGCTCGTCGATGGCAGGGAACCACAAGGAGAAAGAGCGGCAATTAGGGTAGTCCCAGACTCCTGAGAAAGAGTAGCCGCTTAGGGCTCGGTGATTGCCGTCATCTCACCTGCCACCTCATCGCCAGGACTTGGCCCTGCAGGATATGATATATAAGAATTTGAAGATCAAATTCTAATAAAAAGACCCAGTATTACGTTAAATTAGGGCGGCTTTTCGGTTTCTTCCCGAGCCGCGCACGCAACCTGTCTATGAGCGGTAGACATGGAAACTGGAGCATCCTCTGAAGAAATGGCGACAGGCAGAGTAGTACTTGAGCCTGCACCCACAACCAAGCTGGTATCATGTTCCTTCGCCGCACGCTTCCTAAGCTTCCTTTCGGTCTGAGCGGTGAGAAGCGATCTCCACAAGACTTCCGTCAAAAGGACATCATCGTCCGAACCAAGTTATGCCTATGGAGCCGCTACGGCATCCGTCATCGGCTGTTTAAGTGAAGCCTCTTGCGATACTAACGGGGGAGCTTGGGCCATGATAGCTGGCTCTGGAAGCATCGACGCATCACCACTCGGGATCGGCACCGCGCTTGGGATAACCCATGTCAAACTAGTCCCTGCAACAAAATGAAAGAGGGGGTCAGACTACTTATAAAGAAAAGGGAATGAAGGCATAATAAGCCGAATTATACCAAGATCTAAAGAAGCACGGAGCCTCTCTTCCTCTTCGAATGTTTTGAGGGAAGCAGCGAGAGCCTCTTCGGCAGAAATACCTGTTGAAGATGAGAGCGTCAGTCGAAGCATAATAAAAAAAGATAACAACGGAAAGATGCGACTGAAGTCTACCTGACTGTACGATAGTAATCAGCGCCGCTTCATCTTGAGCCAGTCACTCGGAAGCCACAAGGGCGGCCTAAAGATCAGTATCGTCCGCAGGCTCAATAAATAGACCCTCATTGGTCCCATACTCACTCAAGCCCTCGCTATAGGGAGCATAGGGATCTTGGCCGAGTACGACATCGACAGAAAACATCGACTTCTTCTTTTTCTATGAGTGAGTACCGGCAGCAGATAATACGAGCTTGCGCTTGGTAGGCAACTTTGGGCAACGAGTCCCGATCTCCGTACCCACACCAGAATCGGGAGACGCTGCAGCCACTGCTTCTACAGGTGCATGAGGTAGACCCTTATCAGGAAAAGTGCATGGAACCACAGCCACAACAACTTCTCTTAAGGGAGGACAAACGATGGTCCGTAGCTTCAAGGGAACGGTTAGGTTACCCGCTGGGACAGCATCCTTCCGATCAAGCAATAATCATTTTTCTTCCCTGATAACAGCACCCATCGCGTGCTGGTACCACATCACGAACACATTCAAAGCTTCCGGAATGCAGCTTGGCTCTCTGATAAAGAAGTTAGACCTGGTATTTAGCCGCATGAAATGGTGCAGCGCACTACAGATACCTTCCTCTGTAGCAGTAGGCTCAGCTAAAAAGGCTTCAAGCGGAACACCCTGATTGTAGCTTGATTGTTGAGAAAAGCGGTGCGGGTTGTAACTCATGAACAGCGCCGCATCATTCTGCCTAAACACTAAAAAACCCGGCCTGATTAAATATAAGTAAAGAATCTCCTGAGCTTTCAAGGTAGAAACCCCATCTTTGAAGGTGTCCCGCAACGGCTGCACTGTCTTAACAGATTTCTTGCCGATAGTCATGACCTTATTGACGAAGGTCATGCTATCCTCGACTGTACGCGGGCGAAGAATCAGACCCCGAGCCTCTCGCTGAGTCGGTTCCAAAATGGAAGCGTCAACCAGCCGCATAACCCAAGGAAAGTTATAACTTTCGTAGAAACGGGGCATCTTGTGGATTCCGAAGGTGCCAAGCACATGCAGCTCGAGCCATGAAGTGAAATAATGCATCGGGAAGTTTACGGGCTGCACCCCCGGTTGAGTGGTGTCTGCCACCAAGCTAAGGCCACGATACAAATGAGCCAGCCCAGCAATCCCAACGGCAACCTGCGTCCTTTCAACCATTCGGTGAGCCGGGTAGAAAACGGACGGCATCATGTAGAGAGGGTGCATGGGGATCGCAAACCAGCTTAACCATAAACCAAAGAACCCTAAAAAGAACGCCTCTTCGTCGATGTCTTAAGCGGAGAGTTCTGCAAAGGGGACAACCGTGACGTTTGGGAGGAAGAAATTCTTTTGATCTGCTTCCACTTTCGGTCGGCTATCCAAGCCAAAGCCGAAAGGATCGTCGAGCTTAGCAAACTTCGCATCTTGTTTCGACAAGACTTCCGGGCGAAGAAAACGGGCGATGAAATCCGTAAAGCTGACCCCATTACTTCCGGATTCGAGAAACAGGTTCTCATAAATATTTAACACCTTGATCAAGCTTAGGAATCGATGCTGAATGGCATTCTCTGGGGTCAGACCCATCACTACTGATCGAGTGTAGAAAATATACTCGTCAGGGGGTAATATCTCCTCATAATGTTCCTCTCTGACAGGGAAGCCGGAGATCTCCGCGAACTCCTCTAAAGAGATTGAAACTTCCCGATCTAATAGAAGGAAGGTGTGAGTTGGAACGTTCCATTATTACAAAAAAAGCTTTGACCCACCATACATGGGGCGTGGAATACTGGAAGAGAGAATCATAAATCACGGGAAACAACCCGTGCTTCAGCAGCTGCGATTTCTTGGCCGATAAGATGTATCGAGCCCACTGCAGATATCCGGCTGAATGGAGGGGAGTCAAGCCTATCATGTATGGCTGTCCCCAAGGGCATGACTCGCCTTGACATATACGTCGCCCCAAGATATCCAAAGCCATTGGAGGCTGTATGGGTATTGCAGCCATAGAAGGCTGAAGACAACCCTCCGAAGTCCGATTGACCTCCTCTACGACATAGATCACTGGGGGTGAGTCGGCGTAGTGAATAGCGGAGATCACTTCCGAAGGTGCTGCACAAGAAAAGCTACGTCGGCCTCTGATAATTTGATTATACCACGTCCCCCATAGATGAAGAGACTTATGCTCCGGGTCATGATCTTTGATCAGAGCGAAGACTTCCCGGTCTACTGGCGCGTCAGGGAATGCTCTCTCCGGATGAACAAACGGGAAAGAAGTGTCAAAAGACATATTACCTACGCGAAAAAGAACAAGAGTTCGCTGTCAAGGCTACAATTCAAATGCTGACACTTGGTACATAAAATTTGTACCACACAGCAATGCAGTGGAAATGGACCAAAGGGGACCCACACAATCAAGATGAAGGATCATCATTGATGAGACAAGCTCATTATTAATGAGACGGTCAATTCATTAAAGAGAAATCTCTAGAAGGATTCTCATTCAATGAGAAACCCCTCGGGCCGAGGAGTAAAACTCCCTTGAGAGTAGTGCTCTGCAAAAGAGGGACATCTGTCAACTCTAATGATGAAGGGAATAAAAATTCCCCAAAAAATTTCTGAAGAGTTATGATCTGTGAAGACAATGGAATCATCCATCAAAACCCTAAAAAAGCAAAGCTTTACTGAGTTAAAAACTCCGAGATCTTTAAGATCTGCAAAATGAACTCTAAAAGTTCTTCATTAATGGGTTAAGAAACCCTAAAAAAGATCTCTTTAGATCTATGATCTAAGAAGAGTAAAGCTCTGTTGAGAAATCTTAAAAATCTATATGATTTGAGAAGAAAAAGCTCTGTTAATGGGTAAAACCCTAAAACATTTTTTTAGATCTATGATCTGAGAAGAGCAAAGCTCTGTTAATAAGTTTAATTCTTACCAAAGATTGGGAAGAGTTTTGCCTCTTAAGAAGTTTCTTAAAGCAGAGAGCTTGGCTCTGAAGGAGAATTAATTCTCAAGAAAAACAAGAAGATGAACAAACAGTCATCTCAAGGGCCTAAGGCCCTATTTATAGGCGCTGGGAGCTAATCCAACTTCCAAGTTGATCCAATAGTGGAAAAGCTGCCACCGCTACCCTCACATGTGAGCCACGTGAGTGCAACGGTAGGGGGCATTTGTTTCCCCCAATCAGAGCAAAAGCACTGTTCAAAATTTGAAATTTAAACTGAGGCAGTGCCTCACGTGCAAATCATGAGAGCGCTAGCGCCAAGAGCTCCAGCACTAAGAGTCAAAGGCTCTGAGGCAGCGCCTCACGTGTAAAGCATGAGAGCACTCGCGCGAGGAGCTCCAGCGCTAAGAGTCAAAGACTCTGAGGCAGCGCCTCACGTGCAAAGTACGAGAGCGCCAAGCGCTAGAACTAAATGTTCTCCACCATTAGATCAAAGATCCAACTGAGATGAATAAATCATCAAATTACAGAATAAAATTCTGTGGAGGAAATAGTCCTCAAATCTTTACAAACAAGAAAGATTGTGCTCTGTAAATCAGAGCATCGTTGGATCAAAGATCCAATGGTGATTAAAAATCACCAAGATACAGAATAAGTTCTATATAGGAAAATATTTTCCCAATCTTGTTAAAAAAAAGATTGTCTTCTGTAAAACAGAAGCACCAGGATCAAAGATCACATGGTAGGGAAACATCCCCAAATCAATCAGAGAAAGATTTCCTTAACTGATTCAACAAATCAGCCTCCCCTATATAAAGGACCCAAGATTTCAAGTCTTAGAGGAAGAACCCCGCCATAAATTTGAAGTTCTCAGACAAAAAAAAGAATAGCAAGCTCTAGGAAGAAGACCCTTCTTCAAGGTAAATAAAAAGAAGAGAGATCATAACATCTCCTCCATGTTTGAGAGTTTAACTCTCCCATCATAAGAACTTAGTTCTTTTTCTAGATCACAGATCTATAAGACAAAGTTTTTCACGAAAACAGAAGAGATCAAAGCATCTCTTCATAAAAAGAAGAACTTAGTTCTTAGATCAATGAGATAAAGTCTCTCTTCACAAAAAGAAGAACTTAGATCTGTGAGACAAAGTCTCTTATAAACGAGAGCTTAATTCTCAGAGTACAGAATTGACCAGAACTGCCAAATAAGCGCTTCAGCGCTCCAAGTCTGGCACTCAGCGCCAAGCGCACCACGTGATCCTCATGTGTGCGCTATTTCATAAGAAGCGCTTCAGCGCTCCAAGTCTGGCGCTCAGCGCCAAGCGCACCATGTGCTCCTCACGTGTGCGCTATTTCATAAGAAGCGCCTCAGTGCTCCAAGTCTGGCGCTCAGCGCTAGGCGCACCGCATGCTCCTCACGTGTGTGATATTTCAAAAGAAGCGCTTCAGCGCTCCAAGTCTGGTGCTCAGCGCCAAGCGCAGCACGTGCTCCTCACGTGTGCGCTATTTCAAAAGAAGCGCTTCAGCGCTCCAAGTCTGGCGCTCAGCGCCAAGCGCACCACGTGCTCCCCACGTGTGCGCTATTTCACAGGAAGCGCTTTAGCGCTCCATGTCTGGCGCTCAGTGCCAAGCGCACCACGTGCTCCTCACATGTGCGCTATTTCACAAGAAGCGCCTTAGCGCTTCAGGTCTGGCGCTCAGCGCCAAGTGCACCACGTGTACGCTGAGGGAACACAAAGTGTTCTTTAAATAAAGCCCAACGCCATAAAAAGCATTCAACACTCGGTAAAAGAAAAAAGAAAAAGGGGTGTCAGAACCCAATTTAATGCTCAGCATTATTGAACCAAAATGGACTGAGCCCAAACAAATCTTCAACATTTTATTCAAATCTGAGTGGACTGAGCCCAAGTTGGCCATAAGTCCTCAATTCAGATTAACTGAACCCATGTGCTCACAATCTCTTTAATTGATCTTAGTCCCAAACCTTGACTACAGATCCCTCAACCAACATCGGTTCAAAGGTACATCTCTTCACACCTTCGATATGTGTCGTTGTAATTCTTCAACGTCTTCACAGAGGTTGCGGGTCCCGACACCCAGAAACTTTAAAGACTATGATGTCTTTAAACCCCACAGACTATGATGTATTTAAACTAGACTATGTTGTCTTTAAACTCCATGGACTACGATGTTCTTAAACCCAATGGACCGCAATATCCCTAAACTAAAATGATAGAGTCCAAATACTTTTTCGTGGGATCTAAATGATCCCAAAATCCTGTTGAGTAGATCTTAAGTCTAAAATTAGACTAGCGTATTCTCAAAAAACGTTTGAGTTGACCTTAGTCTAAAATAAGACTAACGGTCCTTAAACCAACCCAAATCTAAGAAAATATGGATTTGGACTAATCCACGCCCTACGGGCGACAACACAAATTAGTCTCCGTATACAATCCACGGGAAACCAAAAATAAAACAAACACACAAGACACGAAGTGACCATCTGGAGAAGGAGAAAGTGGTTACCGCTATGCGGTAGCGTAATTAACTGCAGGGGCTTGTGCCTACAGGGAAGAGCGTCCCCACAATAAAAAACCACTCGTACACGAGGGGGAATCTGACGAAGTCTGCTACAACGGCCGCATCAGTCTAAACCTCCGATACATGGTGCCATGAATCAACTTGGCATCTTCGGAGAGGTGGACGGATAAAACCAAATAGCATCTGCCTCCAAAATTCAGACATGACGTCCCAAAGGCCCGGCTGCGTCTTTCGGTGGAGAACAACTGTTATTGTATGAAAACTCCACTAAATGCAAATGATCTTCCCATGAACCCTTGAAGTCTAACATGCAAGCTCTCAACACATCTTCAAAAGTTTGGATCGTTCTCTCGGACTGTCTATCTGTCTGAGAATGGTAGGTTGTATTAAACTTCAAGCGAGTTCCTAAACATTCATGTAGACTCCTACAAAATTATGATAGGAACCGAGTATCATGATCAGAAACGATACTCACTGATACTCCATGCAATCTCACAATCTCCTGCATGTACCACTCTACAAAAGCCTCCGACGACTGGCCAACTTGAAAGGGTATGAAATGAGCTGCCTTGGTCAATCGATCGACAATCACCCTAACTGCGTTATTGCCCATTGGACTCTGTGGTAAGGTTATCAAGAAATCCATGGTTATATGTTCCCACTTCCATTGATGAATCGGAAGTGGTTGCAACAAAACAGTTACCCTTTGATATTCAGCCTTGACTTGCTGACACACCAAACACCTCGATATGTATCGAGCAATCTCTCTTCTCATGCATTCCCACAAAAAAATGATGTCGCAAATCTCTATACATTTTCGTGCCTCCCGGATGTACTGAATACGTGGAACTATAAGCCACCTTCATGGCTTCTTCACGAACATCTCCTTTAGGCATACACAAACGACTTCCATATCTTAACGAGCCATCTTCATGAATCAACAAATATGTTCGAAGTCCCGCTTCTACTTGTACTCAGAATTTATGCAATGTAGGATCGTGCGAATGTGCTGCCTTAATCCTATCGATCAAGGATGACTGTACTTACATCAGTATCCACTATGCCGAAAAATCTTGTAGTATGATTGTCACGCACCGTTTCCCAGTAGACGGAAACGGTGACGTGACGGGCCGCAACATATTTATTAAGAAAATAAATACGTTAAACTTAATTAAGCAATATATAAAATGAACAAGAATGGCAAGAGTAATAAAAATAAACATCAACTTTATTTACATTCATCTTTACATACAACTGTTTGAAAATTAAAGGTACAATGAGTAACGCAGTGCCTAAACAATGGCATACAAAATGAAAGTGCAGGTGAACTAGTAATCAGGTTGAGTGGTGAGTTAGTCCAAGTCCTCCTGGCTAAGTCGATCTCTTGAGATTCTGGTCCTCCTAACCAACATTCCAAAGAAAGAAACAGAAGGAATGTCGGAAGAGAAATAATGCTCGGTAATTCCCAAAAGAAGAAAGTGAATATAACTAGTAATGTGAAATGAACAGGTAAGTTGTGTATGATTGATTACAGGTATATGATAGTTATTCTAACATAGTTGTTTGTAGTTTGGTAAAGAAGGTATTCATGTATATGAGAGGAGTCCATCTTACTCCATGGATTCTGGTAACATGTAGTACAAGGCCCCATCATAACCCATGGGACAACGGCACGTGAATTCATATAGGTGTCATTTAAATAACCTCCCGTGCCACGATATACGTTCCATACCAATCTACCCCTTTATCCCCGCGTAATGTATTGTATAAATTACGTTTACAAGTCTTTTTGAAACCATGGATACAAAATGTTCAGGTATTCACGTTCAGGATGTAATCAAGTAGTCATGTCGAGTTCAAGTCAAGTTATAACCATGGTTCGGTCAAGTCTAGTCAAGTATACATGTTGATATTGAAGTTTGAATTCGAGTATTCATGTTCATGACCAAGTATTCATGTTTGATTTTGGATTCAAGTTTGAAGTTAGACTTAGACTGAGTCAGACACTTGTACTGATTTAACTCTGAAATTCTAAGGTTCGGGAATTATCGGCAACTGCTGCACATGGACGGCAGGATTTGTGTTTTTTTCCAAGACAATTGCCATTGATAACACCGTTAGGTTTTCTACCTTAAATAGGCAACCAATCACTTTATCCGGCTCCCTGGGGGTCAAGAGAATTGATCCCGCTTAAATCTATATTTACTAAACTCCTTAAATATTGTTTTTATATATCTCGATGGGGTTTTATGAAAAATATTTTAATATAGTTAAAAAGTAAACCTCGAGGGTGATTAGTTTTTCTTTAGGGTTTTCATGAGCATGGATTTCAATTATTGTAGTATTTTAATGATAAATACTTAGCATTTGAAAGGTCATGGTATTTAACTGAAAAACTTGTCCTTTTTGGTATCTTGATGGCATTTTATTGGCATTTGTTAATCTTTCAATATATTAGAAAAATATATATTTATTATATTCTGAAAATATGAATTCATAATTTTATATAATTTTAATTTTAGAAGTAATTTTAATTTATTTAGAAAATTCAAATTTCTTAAAAACGAATTTAATCTTTTCAAGATTGAATGCTCCGTGAGGAGGTCTGCATTTCGCTCTACTAGCCCAAGAATGTGCGATAATCCGAACCATCGATTAGCGGGTTCCCTAAAGAGGGTTGTAAATGCATAATTTCAAAGGAGATGAAATACCGCTTTAAAAGAAATTCGGTTTTAGAATTATGTGGTATTTTATTGTAAATTTTCTTCGTAACAAATATTCATACAATAGAGGCATCGTGCTATGGATCCAAGTGTGCGTGTGGGGTAGGTCATTACCCTATAAAGTTTTTCTAAAAGTATTGTTCACCAATTTTTTTGAAAAGATGTGATAACAAAGTTCAAGATATTTTAATGTAAAAGTTCAAATATGGTTGTTTTATATGAGATTCTTGGGTAAAATATATTCTAAACATTGGTATTAAGATTACAAGTGAAGTGGTAAAATTAGATTGTCCAAATGATAAAGGAGAATGGAGTTATCGGTTTTAGAAAAGATAATATCGGTAATAACTCCACTTTTACCGATATTGATTAAAAATGAAATTCAATGAAGAGAAAGGGGGTTTAGGAGGGACTTACAGTTTAGAAAGCTCAAAGAAAGGGTAAAGAATAGAGGATGATCGTCGTGGCGTTGCAGGAGCTCCGGGATTAGGTTAGATCTTCGCCGGAACCGACTTGCTCTCTAACTCCTCTTTACTTCACTTGTACTAGGAACTTTTTAGACAATTTTGGCTAGAATTTTCAGAATGGTGCTGAGCAAAGATAGGGGGTGGTATTTATAGTGGAGAATTCGGGGTTGGAAAATAAAATGTGGATTAAAAGCATTAAAATGGTATTTATTTGTGAAATGAAATGCCCTATTTGATTGCAGGGAAATCAAACAGTGCAGAGGGGTTAGGGATAGCTGAAGAGTCATGTGTGCAGAGCACGGGCTTCATTGGCATCATCCTAATCGTCCCTACCAGTTTTTAAGCACTTTTGGCCGGTCGATCTCAATAGTTGAGTCTCGAGATTCGTCTCATCTGATCAATTCAGTATTTAAACCATTTTCCACAACTTTGATTTTTCTGAACTTTTCATTTCCCCGTGTATTTCACGTGCAATCTTTTGGGCTTATAAAAAGTTAAAAAAATTCAGAAAAAATTAATTTTGGCTGATGGGAATCGAACACAGGGGCTACGTCACAGCAGTGCAAGGGCTTTACCAGTGAGCTACAAGTTGTTTGTTACTGTTAAGTTACAAAAGTGACTTATAACTCAAACTCAGGCTGTAAAATTCATTTCTTGTATATTAACAGAAAATTTTGTACAAACATTTTAGAGTCGTTACATTCTACCCTCCTTATAAAAATTTCGTCCTCGAAATTTAAATTTACAAATGGACTAACTTTTAAATAGATAAGGGTATCTAGCACGCATGCCTTCTTCTCATTCCCATGTTGATTCTCCTAGCGAATCCTTTCTCCACAACACTCGGACCAAGTTTAATTCCTTGTTCCGTAATGTCTTCACCTTTCGGTCCAGTATCCCAACTGGTTGTTGCTCGCAAGTTATGTCGGTTTATACTGTGAGCTCTGAGTGATCAAGTATGTGGCTGGGGTCGCTCACATATTGCCATAGCTGTGATTTGTGGAATATATTGTGCACGCCTTCCAATAAGAGGGTAGTGCTAAATGGTATGCCACTTCTCCAACTCGTTCGAGTATGTCGAACGGTCCTATGTATCTTGTACTTAGCTTACCTCTCTTGCCAAAACGGATCACTCCTCAGTTTAGAGAGATCTTCAAAAAAACATGGTCTTCGGGTTGGAACTCCAGATGTCGCCGCTTTGCATTTGTCCAATGCTTCTGTCGGAATTGGGCTATGCGCATTGTTTCCCTGATCGTGCGAACTACGTCCAAAGTTGCCACAATCATCTATGGTAAAAGGAGTTCACGATCACCAACGTCGTCCCAACATAGTGGTGAATGACACTTTCTTTCGTAGAGTGGTGCGAATGGTGTCATTCCAATGCTTTCCTGGTAGCTGTTGTTGGATGAAAACTCCATAAAGTGTAGGTGATCTTCCAACGAACCTCCGAAGTCTAACATACAAGCTCTTAGCATGTCTTCTAGAATATGAATTGTTCGCTTGGAGTGTCCATCCATTTGTAGATGATAAGCCGTGCTGAAATTCAAACTCGTTCCCAGGCTAGCATGTAGACTCTGCCAAATCTGTGATCAGAATCTTGTATCACGATTGGAGTCGATGCAAACAGGTACTCCATGTAATATCACAATCTCTTGCATGAGTTCATGGGTATCAAATATGGTACATCTTGAAGGTTTATATCTTAGTTTAGATTTATGCTTACCTCCATATACTTCTTTGCTAACGTCTCGGTTAATTGGCCAACTCGAAATGGAATAAAGTGAGACGACTTGGTGAGTCAATCCATAATAACCCATACTACATTGTTACCCTTCGTGCTATGAGGAAGGGCAGTTACGAAGTCCATTGTAATATGCTGCCATTTCTATTCTGGAATTGGTAACGACTGAAGTAGACCAGTAGTTCTATGATGTTCAGTCATCACTTACTGACACACCAAACACTTGGCTACGCTTCTAGCTACTTCATACTTCATTCCATGGCACCAATAGTATTGCCATAGATCCTTATACATCTTTGTGCCACCATGGTGTACAAAATAAAGAGAGTTGTGAGCTTCTTTCATCAACTCTTCTTGAACAGGGCCGATTGGCATACATAATCCACTTCCATATCTCAAGGATCCGTCTTCATGGATGATGAAGTCAGTTCGAAGTCCATTTTCTACTTGTTCTCGGATCTTTTGTAGCTTGCCATCATTTACTTGAGCTGCTTTGATCTGATTAACAAGAGTGGACTGGACATGTAAGTTCATCAAATATGAAGAGTTACCTAGTATAACTACTTCAATCGTCAATCCGTGCAATTCTTGTTGTATCTTCTACTGAGTGGTGAGGTTCATTGATGGCTGGCGGCTAAGTGCATCAGGAACTACGTTCACTATTCTAGGATAATATTGCAGGTTAATATCGAAGTCTGCTATGAGTTCTTGCCATCTTCTCTGCCGCACGTTTGGTTCCTTCTGAGTAAATACATACTTCAGACTCTTGTGGTCAGTGTATATATCCACTCGTTCTCCCAAGAGATAGTGGCACCAAACTCAAGTATGAAGATGACGGCTGCCAACTCCAGATCATGTGTTGGAAGTTGCACTCATGAACCTTCAGTTGTCTTGATGCAAATGCCATAACTTTTCTATGCTGGTGTAGAACACATCCTAATCCTTTACCGGACTCATCACAATGCACGACGAATCCTCCAGATTGATCCGGTATTACAAGAAAAAGGGTAGAGGTTAATCTTGACTTGAGTTCTACAGAAGCTTTTTCATATGCTTCTGACCACACGAATGGTTCATCTTTACGTGTGAGCTTGGTCAGGGGTGCTGCAATCTTTGAGAAGCCTTCAATAAATTGTCGGTAGTATCCTGCTAATCCTAAAAACCTTCGAATATCTTTCAACATATTTGGTGTCGGCCATTCGCTAACAGCTGACACCTTAGCTAGATCTACTGAGATTCCTTCGCATGAAATGATATGTCTGAGAAATCCGACTTGATCTAGCCAAAATTCACTCTTGTTGTACTTGGCGTAAGCTGATGTTGTCGCAATGTCTCTCGGACAATCCGTAAATTCTCGGTGTGTTCTTTCCGATTTTTTGAATACACCAGAATGTCGTCGATGAAGATGATAATGAACACGTCTAATTACTCTCGGAAAACATGATTCATCAGGTTCATAAAGATAGCGGGTGCATTGGTCACTCCAAATGGCATTATAAGATATTCATAATAACCATATCGAGTCCTAAATACCGTCTTCGGAATGTCAGACTCTTTGACCTTCACCTGATGATAACCCGAACGAAGATCTAGTTTTGAAAATACACATGACCCACTTAACTGATCGAACAGATCATCGATGCGCGGTAGTGGATACTTGTTTCTAATTGTCACTTTGTTTAGAGCTCAATAGTCCACACACATCCTGTATGAACCTTCTTTCTTCTTCAAGGTTAATACTGGAGATCCCCAGCTTGAAGTACTGGGACGAATCCAACCTTTCTTTAGGAGTTCGTCCAACAAAATGCGGATCTCTTTCAATCCTTCAGGACTTAACCGGTATAAAGATTTGATTACAGGTTGCGCACCAGGTTGTAAATCGATACTGAATTTAAGAGCTCGATCGGGAGGCAAACCAGATATATCTTCCGGGAATACATCCTCAAACTCTCGAACTATCTCTGGCTTCGATTCTTCTTCTTGCAATGATGCAACCACTGCCTTCTTTGGTTTTGCTTTGTAGATGCTAGGTTCCAAGGTATGGTCACCACTCTTGAAATAGAACACTGGATGATCTGGTATTTCGAACACCACCCTCATTTGGAGACAGTCGATGGTAGCGAAGAAAGTACCCATCAAGTCTATTTCCAAGACTATGTCGAAGTTCGGTATGTCCAGCACCTTGAAGTCCGTATAAAATTCTCTACTGCAGACAACCACTGGACACAGATCGTATCCCAAAGTTACTTTTAGAACGTCGTTCCTTGAATTGACATTCCAGCTGGATACGAGCGGTTTAACTTGAATCGCATGAGTTCGGACGAACCGTTACGACATAAAGCAATATGATGCTCCCATGTCGAAGAGTGCTAGAGCAGGAAGGGAAGCTACTAAGATTGTACCTAAGTTGTGTGAGTTGGGTTTAGATATAGGAAAAGTATATTGATATATAAGGATTGAAAAGTTTAGAAAGGATTAGGAATTACCAGTGTTAACTTGGCATGTGGCTTTGGCCTCCTCGGCCGTCATTGTGAAAGCCTGACGTCGTAGTACATTCCTCCTGGCTGGAGGCACATTCCTCTATCCATGGGGCACGTTTCTCTGCCCTTAAGGCATGTTTCTCTATGCTTGATGGAACTGACATTGAGGCTGTGCAGGAGGTCTATATGGAGCTGGTGCAGGGAGAGCTAAACGGAGTGGATGTGCTTGGATAGATGGCCATTGTGGAACTGTGATTGCGGGTCTGGTGCTGGTGCTGTGTTGATACGATATGGACATGCTCCTATTGTGTGAGTGGTTGCGCCAAAAATCAAACACAAGCCATTTGCACGCCTGCAGTTCTTCTCCATGTGTACAGTTCTCTTGCAGTAGAAACATAATTCTAGACTGGACCAGTTAAATGATCCTCCCAGTCTCCTGGGTGCAAAAGTCGGCCTAGAAGAGTCTCCTCTTATCATTTGTGTAGCAGGGTGTTTCACACCGGCAGTCTACGGTCTACCCTTCTTCTTCACAACTGCTTCATAGCGCCGGACAGCCTTCAATGCAAGTTCATGGGTTGGGAAATCCCCTATAGCGAGTGCAGCTTGGATTTCCTGGTCCAACCCTTGCTGAAATCGTCATGCCCGGATCTCAGCAGTAGGGATCAGGTGCGCAGCAAACCTGTTACGACATGGAGTTAGTAGTGTAATGAGTGAAATCAGGAATTTGAATTTGAAACAATATTTTACCTGTTAAGCATGGTAAACTCAGCATCGTATTCATCCACGGACTTGACCCACATCAAGCCTTGTTATAGATGAATGAACTGCTACTCCTCGTCAAAACGGGCAGTCTCAAAGAAGTACTTCGTATCGAATAGATCGCAAAACTTCTTCCACTCGATAAGTTGGGTGAGACGGCTTTCTTCAGTCTTCCACCAGACTCTGGCATTATCGGTTAGTTGCAACTTAGCAACTCTCACCCAGGCAATATTTGGCACTTGAGCTGTTGCTTAACCATCTTCGATCGATTGAGCCCATTCTTCCGCCTCCAGTGGGCTATCTTTTCCCGAGAAGTGTTATAGATGCAGTGCCTGAAATATTTTGACTCCGGGTGCCTCGGCTTTGGGGTGGTACATGAGGATAGCAGTCTGCTGCTGCTGACCCTCCAGTAGGCTTTTAATAGACTCAAGCAGTACCGTTTGCTCATTGATGGGAGCTGCAATGGTAGGTAGTGGTGGTAGAGTAGGCGGTAGAGTGTTGCCATTGACATTGGTGCTGGTGTTGTTGGGAGAATCCATGACCTTGATAGAAAAGGAATGGTTAGGTTAGATTCAAGAAATTTGAAATGTAAGGAATGTATAGTTGCTGTTTCTTATAATTATTGTGATATATTGCTTAAGACTTCATGTAAAAAAGACCTGCATGGGACGCCAACAAAACATGTCACGCCCTGGTTGCCTATAGACAGAAACGGTGACGTGATGGGCCGCAACATATTTACTAAGAAAATAAATACGTTAAGCGTAATTAAGCAATATATAAAATGAACAAGAATGACAAGACTAATAAAAATAAATAGCAACTTTATTTACATCCATCTTTACATACAACTGTTTGAAAATAAATGGTACAATGAGTAAAGCGGTGCCTAAACAATGGAATACAAAATGAAAGTGCAGGTGAACTAGTAGTCAGGCAAAGTGGTGAGCCAGTCTAAGTCATCCTGGCAAGGCTCGATCTCCTGAGAGTTCGGTCCTCCTGACGAACATTCCAAAGAAAGAAACAGAAGGAATGTCGTCAGCGAACTAACGCTCGATAAGTCCCAAAAGAAGAAAGGGAATATAACAAGTAATGTAAAATGAACAGGTAAGTTGTGTATGATTGACTACCGGTATATGATAGTTATTCGAACGTGGTTATTTATAGTTTGGTAAAGAATGTATTCATGTATACGAGAGGAGTCCATCTTACCCCGTGGACTATAGTAACATATAGTACAAAGCCCCGTCATAACCTACGGGACAACGGCACGTGAATTCATGTAGGTGTCTTTTCAGTGACCTCTCGTGACACGATATACGTTCCATACCAATCTACCCTTTTGTCCCCACGTAATAAATTGTATAGATTATGATTATAAGTCCTGCAGAAACCATGGATACAAAAAGTTCAGGTATTCATGTTAAGGATGTAATCAAGTAGTCATGTCAAGTTCAAGTCAAGTCATAACCATGGTTGGGTCAAGTCCGGTCAATTATACATGTTGATACTGAAGTTTGAATTCGAGTATTCATGTTCATGATCAAGTATTCATGTTTGATTTTGGATTCAAGTTTGAAGTTATACTCAGAATGAGTCAGATACTTGTACTGATTTAACTCTGGAATTCTTAGGTTCGGGAATTATCGGCAACTGCTACATATGGACAGCAGGATTTGTGTCTTTTTCCAAGACAATTACCATTGATAACACCGTTAGGGTGTTTACCTTAAATAGGCAAACACTCACTATCTCCGGCTCCTGGGGCTCAAAAGAATTAATCTCGTTTAAACCTATATTTACAAAAGTCTGTAAATATTGTTTTTATATATCTCGAGGGGGTTTTATAAAAAATATTTTAATATAGTTAAAATGTAAATCTTGAGGGTGATTAGTTTTTCTTTAGGGTTTTCATGAGCATGGATTTTAAGAATTGTGGTATTTTAATGATAAATACTTAGCATTTGAAAGTTCATGGTATTTTACTGGAAATTTTGTCCTTTTTGGTATCTTAATGACAATTTATTGATCTTTGTTAATCATTCATTTTTTAGAAAAATATAGACTTATTATATTCTGAAAATATAGATTCATAATTTTATATAATTTTAATTTTAGAAATAATTTTATTTTATTTAGAAAATTCAAATTTCTTAAAAACGTATTTAAATCCTTTCGAGATCGAATGCTCCGTGAGGAGCTCTGCATCTCACTCTACTAGCACAAGGATGTGCGATAATCCGCACCATCTATTAGCGGGTCCCGTAAAGAGGGTTGCAGATGTATAATCGTAAAGAAAGTGAAATACAGCTTTAAAAGAAATCCGGTTTAAGAATTATTTGGTATTTTATTTTAATTTTTTTCGTAACAAATATTCATACAAAAGAGGCATCATGCTATGGATCCAAGTGTTGGGGGGATAAGTCGTCACCCCGTGGAGTTTTCCTAAAGTTATTGTTAAGTAATTTTGTTCAAAAGATGTGATAATAAAGTTCAATATATTTTAATGTAAAAGTTCAAATATGGTTGTTTTTGAGACGGCCTACTACTCCTGCGAAGGGGTGCGGAAATGTCCTGTTCTTCTTGAACTTCTGGTTCTACCAAACTTTCAGTAGTAGTTTGTGGTTCTGGAATTTCTTCCAGTTCTATTGCGCTCCCACTTATTTCCTTTTTCTGAAAACTACTGTTCTAGAAAATGGGCATTACGAGAAACAAAAACCTTTTGTTCCTCTGCATAATAGAAATAATACCCCTTAGAGTTCTTTGGATATCCTACAAACTGACATTATACTGATCGTGCCTCGAGTTTGTCCGCATGCTGCTTTTTAACAAAAGCTGGACATCCCCCTATCTTCATATACTGAAGATAGGGTTTCTTCCCACTCCACATCTGATATGGCGTGGTAGGCACAGTCTTGGTAGGAGCCATGTTCAAAAGATATGCAGCTGATTCTAGCGCATAACCCCAGAAAGATCGCGGTAACTCAGCATTACTCATCATGAAACATACCATATCCAATAGGGTTCGGTTCCGTCTTTCCGATACACTGTTATGCTGTGGAGTGTATGGAGGAGTAAGCTGAGAGAGAATTCCTTTCTCTTTTAGGTAACCCAGGAAATCGGCACTTAAGTATTCACCAACTCGATCAGATCTTAGTGTCTTGATACTTTTGCCGGTTTGGTTTTCTACTCCATTCTTATATTGTTGGAATTTTTCAAAGGCCTCGGATTTATGTTTCATTAAGAAAATGAATCCATACCTAGAGTAATCATCCGTAAAAGTAATGAAATATGAAAAACCACATCTTGCATGTGTAGACATTGGACCACATACATCGCTGTGTATGAGTCCTAAGAGCTCGCTCGCTCTTACTCCATGTCCAGTGAATGGAGTCTTTGTCATCTTTCCTTTGAGACATGATTGACAAGTGGCATAATATTGATTTTCGAACGGATCCAAATATCCTTCTCTATGTAACTTAGTTATCCTTGTCTCATTGATGTGACCTAGTCTACAATGCAATAAGAAAGCCTGATTTATATCAGGAGACTTTCTTTTTAGTGTGTTCTTGACATTGAAAATCTGTAATTGGTTTAACACATATATACCGTTATCTAGTGTACCGGACCCAATCAAACCATGATTAAGGTGGATGTTAACAACATCGCTTACAAACGTGAAATCATAACCTTCTTTTGATAACAACGATACTGATATGATATTACACGTTAAACTGGATACAAAAAAACAATTATGCAAAACCAAAATATGTCCACTCGTCAATCCAAGGTGATAATCCCCTACGGACACAGCACCCACGCTAGCTCCGTTAGCAACCTGGAGGGTCATATCACCAAACCATCAGCACTCTACGGTTTCTCAGTGCCTGCAATGAATTGCATATATGAGATCCTGATCCGGTATCCAATACCCAGGAAGTAGAGTTAATTGATAGACAATTTTCAATTACAAACACACCTGAAGTTGGAGCCACAGCTTGCTTCGGGTCCTGTTTCTTGGCAATCCAAGCTTTGCAATCTTTCATCCAATGGCCTTTCCTACGACAGTGGAAGCACTCGTCCTTTACCACTACATGCACCGCAACCTTTGCCTTTCCCTTAACTCCCACCTTACCAACACCACCTCTTGGTTTGGTAGCGGCCTTCTTCTTCCTTCCTTTGGCCCTTGCCTTGGACCCGAAAGAGGAAGCACCGCGAACAAACATAGTGGGTGTTTCCCTTGCTTTCTGCAAGGTGCCCTCTGCACTCCTCAACATGTTAAGGAGTTCTGGAAGTTCAACTTCTTTTCCTTGAATTTTGAAATTCAGAATAAACTGGGCGTAGGTGGAATGAAGGGACCGAAGAACCAAGTCTGTATATAGCTCATTCTCTAATGTCGTCCCGAGGTCCGCGAGCTCTTCTATATAGCCAATCATCTTAAGGACATGTTCTCCTACAGATGATCCGACGGCCAGCCTCGACTGAAACAAGTTCTTCGAGGTCTCGTATCTAGCTATACGAGATTGCTCTCCATACAGTTCCTTGGTGTGGAGAAATATGGATTCAAGATCCATATTCTCGTGCCTCCTCTGATGTTCATTATTCAAAGAGGCAAGCACGATGCATTTGGCCTTCGCGCAGTCAATCTCCAAGGTCTTGTGGATTTCCTTATCCGCGACACTGGATTCTGGACCAGAGACAGCAGGTGCCTTAGTAGTAAGGACATACCCCAATTTGTCATAAGTTATTGCCATCTTAACATTCCGGAACCAGTCTTTAAAGTTTGGCCCTGTCAAAATATTTTTATCTACGAGTAACTTAAGGCCTGTCATGTTCTGGGTCGCTGCAATTGAGAGAGAGAGGGAACACTTTAGCATGATGCTCTTGCAAGTTTAGAGTGGTTTTTAGTTTATCTAAACTGGATGGATCCCACTGTTTCTCGAATCCCTCCTCAAACCAAAAAGGAAGAACTAGTCAGGACTATTCTCACCGTACAATACTTGCTTAACCGTTAAGCCAGGCCGGTGTTGGTACTTCGAGGGAGGTTTTACGACGCTTTCGCGAAGTTCCTTAATTAAATAACCTCTTTTCTCTGGGGGCGTAGCCCCGCTGACACCTTTCTCGACACCTACTTGGTCTATAGTATTGATCGTTAAGTGACGAATCTCCTGATGAGTAGCGGATACTCACAGTAGGATCGGGATCCAAATATCATCGTGTGATAAAGCTGAAGAAATCCTACCAAAATTATCACACTCCAAATGGTATGCAACTCTTTGCAAATTTCAGTTTCTTTAGAAATTCGTGATATAAATTTCTTCCCCATGCTCTTATGACCTTGGCGTTGGTCAAAATGTCATAAGTCACATGTCAAGTTCTACCCATCATAATCTTGTTAATTTGAACCCATCCGTACATACCCCTGACGTTGGCCAAATGGTAATACGACTGTCCCAAACCAACTCATCTATCTATGTAATAAATGAATACCCAGCAGCTACCAAACAATATGCCTTGACGTTGGTCAAAATACATAGCTTGAATACTACTGAATACTCAAATGAAATGACGGAGGGCTACGAATGGTTTTGGCGAAACCGTGAACGTAGTGAACTTGATATGATCGAAGGAACCTGATAACTTTTAAAAGGAGTGGTTAAAGCTCCGCAATTAAAAAATTATCTTATGTTTTAAAATAACCGAGCGGTTTCTTTTAAACTGTTCCAACGATTCAACTTTGGTTTATTTTCTTTGCATTAATATAATGTGTCCCATCAATTAACCTATCATTGCAGAAAACAATGAAAATACAACTTCCTCTTATGCCATCCGCATTCGCCACTGGGCCCCGTCATTCACCCGTTAGGTTACTTAACTAACGACAGAGCGGGGGTTGGGCTAGCGCGGGTGCAAAACATAAGTGACGCCTAATAGATATCATATATAGATGTTGTACATTCGTCAGACGCAATAATAGTCATTCCAGATCAAAGATGAACATATTGGATTTTCTATGAATCTGCATTCCTTTTGAGCCTGCAAAGAAAGACGGATTACACAGTCGCGATGAATAGCCAAAACCCCACCCTAGCCCCTACGGGTAAGGCAAACTACCCGCCAAGTACCCGAAATGAAGCAGTCTCCCTCAACAACGTAAGTAGGCCACTAAACACTTCAAAGTACCCGATAGTTTGTGCACCCCACCTTGGGTCTATCCTAGGAGCAGAAAACAGTAAATGAAATAATACAACGGTGGCTACAACCTCAACCCGGATGTGCCCCGCAAAAGAATATTACAAAAATTTACAATTTACATTTGAATGAAAGAAACACTCGTCTCACATCCCCGGCTATCCATTCACGACAATCCAATAAGTCCACAAACATAAACCAGTAAAAACCATTACAGAAATGTGGAACCCCCTACTAACCGACATACTAGCAGTTAGGGGAGGTTTACGAACACATTAAACACATCACAGATATAATCAAGTTAGCCAAACATCTTAGAATTTCGATCAAGCAAACACAAATGATTCTACTCCAAACAATTCTCTGTGCACATAAAACCTGAGCAGAAACAAATCATCCCAGAAAACACAACATCAACACAGAAGAATAACTGAGCAAATTTGGGTTGACTCGGAGTCAACTCGGCCGCGGATCCACGGCGGATCGCTTGGATCGGCAGCGGTTCAGCGGCGCTATGGTCGAGTCACAGTCCCAAATTTCTTCACAATTCTTAAAATTCCCTGCTTGTATTTTTAAGGGTCCCTGAAAAATTTTTAGACCCTGTTTCAAAATCGGCAGAAACATGGTGAAAATGATGTTTTTCGGGTTCGTTTTGCGATCGAATTTCTAAGGATTTTGCTAACAAGTTAATTATGGATTAGCGAGGCTCTGATACCACTGTAAGTCTACGTTAAACACCCCACATGATGCGGGGAGGCGGAATAGGTAAAACAATCATTTTGTCTAAACTAACATCGACTAACTTTACGGATCTTTGCTAAACCCTAACTAACAACTATATAGAAGTGATAAGCTACTATGATAGATGATTATACCTAATGATTCAAGTCCTTCTTATCCTTGTAGTTCACCTCCTCGTCGGCCTCCTCGATGTGATAGAAGATCCACCCGAGAGCTACTTCTCCAAGCTTTAACATCTCAATTGAGGTAACTAGGTGGCTATGAGTGCTAATCAAAGTAACCTAGAGAATACAGAAGAGGATTAGGGATCTATTAGTCTTGATAACCTTTCGATCTCAACACATGAGTGGTTAGGGTTAGTTCTTTGAAGAGAGAGAGCTTGAGGAGAGAGAAGGTGTGAGTGAGAATGATATGAATAATATTTCATTTGTGAATATATGAAGCATGATAATTATTAAATGAATAACATATGATAATATCAACCATCCTTCATTAACTCACTATGTGTGAATCATCTCATGAGTCATTAAGCAGTAAATGAGCTAGTATGATACAATAATGACCCCAAGGGCATATACACTAACTGTTTTACATAAGATTCTAGGGTAAAATTTATTCTAAACATAGTTATTAAGATTACAAGTAAAGTGGTAAAATTAAATTGTCCAAATGATAAAGGAGAATAGAGTTATCGGTTTTAGAAAAGATAATATCGGTAATAACTCCACATTTACCGACATTGATTAAAAATGAAATTCAATGAAGAGAAAGGGAGTTTGGGATGGACTTACAGTTTAGAAAGCTCAAAGAAAGGGTAAAGAATAGAGGATGATTGTCGTGGCATCGCAGGAGCTCCGGAATTGGCTTCGATATTCGCCTAAACCAACTTGCTCGCTAACTCCTCTTTACTTCACTTGCACTAGGAACTTTTTAGAGAGTTTTGGCTAGAATTTTCAGAATGGTGCTGAGCCAAGGTAGGAGGTGGTATTTATAGTGGAGAATTAGGGTTTAGGAAATAAAAATGTGGATTATAAGTATTAAAATGGTGTTTAATTATGAAATGAAAGGTAATTATTTGATTACAGGGAAATCAAACAGTGTAGAGGGGTTAGGGATAGCTGAAGAGTCATGTGTGCAGAGCACGGGTTTCATTGGTCTCATCCTGACTGACCTTGCTGGTTTTTAAGCACTTTTGGATAATCGATCTCGAGAGTTGGTTCTCAATATTCGTGTTATCTGATCAAAAGAGTATTTAGACCATTTTCCACATGTTTGATTTTTCTGAACTTGGAGACAATGTTTTTCTGAAGATCAGCCAAAAAGTGGCTCCTCCTATCATCTGTATGGTAGGGTGTTTCACACCGGCAGTCTGCGGTTTGTTCTTCTTCTTCACAACTGCCTAGCGTCAGACAACCTTCAAAGCAATTTTATGGGTTGGAAAATCCTCTGTAGCGAGTGCAACATGGATTTCCAGGTCCAACCCTTGCTGAAATCGGCATGCCCAGATCTCAGCAGTAGGAATCAGGTGTACAGCAAAGCTATTACTGTTAGTTATATGTATGCCCTAGAGGCCATTATTGTACATGCGATGTATATTGTAGTGGATGCTTGGACATATATAGGGAGGACTTTCTTGCTCGACATGATAGTATGCTATTTGGTTGCACTTTATCTTAACATGTTAACAAATACTGTTTTGTGATCACATGTTGATAAAGCCCTTAGGATGATTACTTGACTACTAGGATTATGATGCAGATCATACTGGTGGGGACAGGGTTGTCGATAAGCACATCCTTCAAATGTTCCTAGTCGTGGGAGTATCGAGACAGGGCATCGATACTCCAGTGTAGACTAGCGTATGCGCTTCTTAACCCATATGATGGGCATTGGATGATCCCATATCCATTGGTGTTTGACATCAGAGAAGGTATACGGGTGCTAAATGGAGACTAGGTACACTGGACGGACTCGCTGAGAACTCCTAGATGGTATTATACCTATCGTTGGATAGCAGTTCTCTGGTGACACTGGTACAGGTTAGTCTGTAGACCCGAGATCGTCATAGAGTCTTGTGTGATTCCCACTGTGCTTTGATTTCCACCATACCATGGTCAAGAGATCGTGCAAAAAGGTGGTTTTTGGTACAGTCCCGAAACACATAGAGGCAATGAGCGATAGGACGGGTTTTAACTCTCTCGGTATTGGGAGTTGATATTGCGCTATGCTCGATTGGCCATAACAGGAAATCCCTGGCCAGGGTTGCTGAGATTTACTAGTAAGTGTTATCAGTACTTTCTTGAACCATTATGGACCTTGCATCGGCATGACTTATCAGGCTATTGGGATCTGACGTTATACCACCCCCAGGCAATGATATGCGACATATCTAACGAAGAGACCGAAATATACGGTAGTGTTACTAATTGGATTCGCAGGAGTATGGGCAGGACTGCTCGTTGTTCTTCTAATCGCTCAATACCCGGGTGGCCGTTACGTTTAGCATACCGCTTGTGACTTGTGGGGTTTGATATGATCATCACCTACTGCCGGCGTATTGACGAGTCTTTAGAGTCCTACACAGAGGTTTCCTGGTTCATGCAAAACGGAGTAGGAGCACATATGTGATATGTGCGGGACAGAGATTAATACGACTATGTGATAACGTATTCTATTCTCACGATATGTGATATCGGTCGGGTATATGAGATATAGCCGGGTTATCGGATCAAGTGTTGATTCGATAAGATGATTCATTTGATATTAGTCGGTTATATGTAATATAGCCGGATTATTAAATCAAGGGTTGATTTAATAATTTAATGTATAATTATATATTTGATATATTAAATTAGATTGACTAATATTAGCTCACTTAAGATTTCTTTTCTCACTTAATGATATATTGATATATATGTGATATATGTTAATTATATTATTTTCTTTTTGTACACAAAATATATATGTGATATATATTGTTGTGTCATGCTAGGTTACACTTGCAACATATATGTATGAGACTCACACCATGCTAGGGTTAAGTTAGGTTTTATATTTAGTTAAAGCAAATTCAAAATTGTAGAGATATTTGCCATAGATGAAGCCTGGAGAAGCTTGTAGTCTTCATTGACTTAGTCCACTCCTTTGTCTTGCTTAAGATATTTTCTTAATCCAACCCTTAACTCATAGCTATGTTTTATTCTCTACATGAGTTAGGCATGACACTAACTCACCCATGGTTTCAATTCTAACCTCACTCTCTCATTCTTTTTCTTCATCACTTCTTCTTCTTCCTTAAGTGAAAATGCTTGCTAGTTTTTTCTAAAGTGATGAAACCTTGTGAGAAAAATAAAAATAAAGTGAGCCCACTTCCTATTTCATCATCCTCTACTATTAGCCATTTAATTTAGGGTGTTTGCTTCACTAATTTCACAAATTAATGAAGAGTTAGCATGAGCTTGAATCTCCTCGACGTAGATCATCTTCAGCTTCGAAGGCATCGAACAAGTCCGTTCATTTCTTCATGTGAACCCTCACTTGAGTCCGGGAGTTCGATGATCACCGCGAAGGGGCTACTACATGGAGCTATTGAAGTGAAGAACCGGTCTACAAAGGTTTTATTCCTTGTTCACTTTAGATATAAAGTTGTTTACATATCTTTTTAACCCTAAGTCTCTAGTTCGATCTTCGTTCGGGTTCTTTAGCTCTCTAGAAAATTTTGAAATGCCATGTTTGATGCCCTAGTAAACACCGTGAGGATGCTAAGGAACCCATTAGTGGTATCAGAGACTAGCTAGAGCATTAGGCGTTGTGTGGGCGAAATTAAAAGTCCGATCGAACTCCGAAAACCCTAATTTTCCCACTTTCTGGAATTTTTTCAAAAAGTTGAAATTTTTCATGTTAAAAATATTCAAAAAATCATGCAGGTAATTCTATGGACACACCTGAAGAACGAAACCCAAACTCGTCTAAGTGACCGCGGATCCGCGGCTAAAACATAGTTTTGGCGGCGGATCCACGGTGCCACTTAATAGGCTTGGGTCGGTCCCTTCAGCTGTTGGTCCGTAGATACTGGGGCATGCTTCTGGGCATTTTTAATTCTGCTTAAGTGTTGAGCTCTCTGGGAATTTTAGGAATTCGTTGATTCGATCGAAATATTTAACGTCGCTTAGCTTTCTGTGATTGTGATACAATATTTGGAATCCACAAATAGTTATGAGATAACTAGTTTGAATTTTATAAATCTAGCAGTTTAGTCTCAATTGGTCAGTTGCCACGGAATTTTGATGTGGATCAAAATTCCGTCGCAATCACGTAGTGTACGCGGATACTCGCCGGGTAACCTTACTAGATAGCCATGTCCCTTAGCCCCGACCAAGTGACTGTAAGAGAACCCCGTCGCCAAAAGCATCCGTTCGGGTGCTCACGGATGCGGTGTTCCGCCTTAGTGCATTTCGTCAACGGCATCGGGGGATGCGGCCGTCTACTAAATTTTCCGAAGAGCATTCGATCAGGTTATCGGGAATCTTGTTGAATTACCCAACAGGTTATTGGAAAGTGTTTTCAATATCGAGACTAAAATATGGGGTTTATAATTGTTAGGCATGAGATGTCTAAGGAATTCATTTGGTTGGGCATGAAATCCAATGTATATGATATTTTGGGTTTATGATATCTAAGGTGGTTGCGGATTCCAACTGTTGTAGTTTTTCACTTTCTTTACTGTGACCGTAAGTGTAATATGTGGTGTATCGCTGGTTTCGGTGCTATATGTCAATGACAATTGGGATACGCATATTTACTTATGTTGATGACATGTGATGTTATGTGTTGCTGTGAGCGAATTGATCAGGTCGTGTAGGAACAAGGTTCAAATCTCTCGGTCTGTTAGGATGCCTCAACTGCATACATCACTGCACTTCCACTTGACACCTATCGTAATGATAAACGGCTCGTCTCGCCGTGACCTTATCTTGGATTCTCAATACTTCTGTCGCTCCATCCCCGCAGGGGCCGAGAACTCGTCGCTGTCTCGGCTGTACTACCGGAGGCTCTGGGGAAGTCGGAATAGGAGAGCTCTCCCCCTTACTCAAATAGGGTGGGTTAGGGAGGCAAGCAGCTAAAAGTCGTGATGAAAACCCTTACTTGTCTTCCCTCATGCTTCGCCCAGTGTAAAAGAGTGATTAAGACATGTATTAGGAGAAGACTCCTACTGTATACTCGTTCGTAGGGGAGGGTATTGGATCGTCGTGTTTTGAATAGCCGGGGGTTTTATGTGAGATGAGAGTTTTTCATTTTCATTCATGTGAAATTCATTGTATGTAATATTCTTTTATTGGGGCACTTCCGGGTTGAGGATGATGTCACCATTGATATATATTATTTACTTTTCTGCATTAGGATAGTCCCAAGGCGGGGAGCACAAGTAACCGGGTTCTAGGGTCCAGTAGGAGACCATCTCGAGGAGTCGAGACCGGATCTCCTAACTCTAGAATTGGTAGGGTTGCTTGCCGCTCTCTTAGGGGTATAGGGATGTAGGTTTCGCTATTCATCACGACCGTGGAATCCGCGTTTTTACTGACTTAAATAAAATACGGAATTCCTAGTATATCCAATATTTCATATATGTTCTTCTGCTACTGATATTCTGTGATGTGATCACTTGATATGTTCTGAGATGAATGCCTATATTATATATATATATATATATATGAGATATAATTAATATTATTGCTTTTGTTTCTTCTGTGATGCTTGGGAATCATAAATAAATAGGACTTCATTAAAGAGATTAATGAAATAAAAGAAAAAGAAACCTAAAGATGTTGTAGAAACTTGTTTTAAAAACTGGTCGCTCTAGTTCTTGCTTTGCATAGCGGTATTCCTTGTAGAATATCCAGCACCTTATTCGATAAGGAAAGAGCCGAGATCCCTTCACCGGGAGTGACCTCTTTAGCGAAACTAGAAGATGCTACAACCCACTCGGTTTGTCTTTTGATTGCTTCTATAGTTTTTGCTTTACATAGTGGTATTTGTGAAATATCATGCACCTTATTCGATAAGGAAAGAGCAGAGATCCCTTCACCGGGAGTGACCTCTTTAGCAAAACTATTAAAAGCCTCAAAAACACTCCTTTTTCAAAATCACTCAATTCTACAACGATATCACGTTCATTACGCAAAGGGTTTTCATAAAAACCTGCGTAGCCCTTCGTCATTTCAGATAAGTACTACTTAGTATTTGTTCTACGTTTGTTGGCTTTCGTCAAGGCGTAGTGTGCGGTAGCTAACTAGTGCTTATCTGTTTAAGCATATGATGTGATTGGATTAGGGTAGTCGTACGACTTTGTTGGCTTTCGTCAAGGGTCATGCAGGTTGGTTTAATTCAATCAAGAAATGTACGGGTTGAACTTGACTAGTGGGCTATGGTTCGTTGGCTTTCGTCATAGTCATAGGACGCTAGGGGCAGAATATTATCAGGAATTTCAAGTGTTGAAATTTACAAAGAGATTGCATACTTTCTATGAGATAGTTGGATCCCGATAGCTACTGCGAGTAAGAGTTAATCCTGAGAGAGTTTTACACATTACAATTAGCCGATCAAGTAGGTGTCTAAAAAGGTGTTAACGGGGTTACGCCCGTGGGAAAATGAGGTTTATTTTAATTAGGTCCGTGCGAAAGAACGGGGAACCTCCCTAAAAGTACCGACACTAGCCTGGCCGAAAAATTGGCGAACTTGTAGGGTGTAATTAATCCCGGCTAGTCTTACCTTTTAGGGTTTGAAGGTAGATTTGACTAAAACAGTGGGAGTCATCCTGATTAGATAAAATAATAACCAATCTAATCCTGCAAGAGCGCATGCAGAGTGTTTTCTTCTCTCTCTCTCCTGGTAGCGACCATGTCACGCCTTAATCAAGATAATAATATGGATGCATTGACCGAACCTGCTTATTATACTAAGATAGGGAAGGTTGGTTCCGCTCTATCTTATAACTGTTATAAGTCCGAGCAGGAAATAGGGGAATATCCATATTCCCATGCGACCCAATTGAGGAATAAGCTTGTTGATGCGTATTCTTCGGGTGTGCTTATTACCGAGAACTGTTTCTCAGTATCTTCTACGTCGTGGGTATATGATACCGGAACAGGATCCCGCAAATGCAATATGTTACATGGGCTACAGAAAGGTAGAGAACTGAGAATGGGTGATATGTCTCTAAGTGTTAGAGAATGGTGCAATTGTTGCAGCCAAGTCTGTTGGTAGATATCACCTTGTATTAAATACATTGATTCTGAACAAATATTATTACATACTGAACCTGATATACAACATTATATCAGATTCTTTATTAAGTTAAAGAAGCATATAATTCTGTATTGGAGTTCATTCGATCAGGCATGCTATATAATAGCATACATGTTCTAAATCAAACTACAGTTCAAAGTATCTAGAACATACACAAGAGGAGAAGTTCAGAAATGAACGAATCCTTCTTGAGACATTGTAGACTAGGTCATATCAATGCGATACGACCAGCTAAGTTACATAAGGATGAATATGAGAATCTATTCAAATTTTCATCCTATGATACTTGCCAGTCTTGTCTCAGAGATAAAATGACCAATATTCTGTTTACTAGAAACAGAGAAGAGTTAGTGAACTCTTAGGACGCATACATGATGATGTATACGGTCCTATGTCTACAAATGCCAAGGTTGGTTCTTCGTACTTCATTACATTCATCGACTATGTCTCAAGATTCGGACATGTGTTCCTGTTTAAACATAAGTCTGAAAATTTTGAGAAAATTCAAGGAATGTAAACTTGAAGTTATGAACCAGACGGGTAGATGTATTAAAGTCCTACGATGTGATTGAGGAGGTGAATACTTGCGCATGGAGTTCCTGGAGTTTCTAAAAAGAGAATGTGATTCTCTCTCAGCTTACTCCTTCGTATACACCATAATATAACGGTGTATCGGGGCGGAGGTATCGCACCCTATGAGATATGGCGCACTCTATAATGAGTATTGTTGAGTTACCTATTTCCTTTTTGGGTGTTATGCACTTGAGAAGTTGCATACATATTGAATGGGGTTCCATCCAAATCAGGACCTACCACTACATATGAGATATGGTATGGGAAGAGACCATGTCTTAAACGAGTTAAGATATGGGGTTGTTCGGCCTATGTTGGAAGACTGAATCCGGACAAGCTCGAGGCAAGGTCAGTTCTGTGGAAGTTTGTTGGATATCCCAAGCATTCGCGAGGGAATATCTTCTACCATACCGAAGAACAAAAAGTGTTTTGTTTCTCAGCATGCCACCTTTGGGAAAGGGAATTTCTTGTGAAGAAATTAGTAGTCATGAGGTAGAACTGGAAGGTGTTCCAGCTTGACAAACTAAAAGCTGATGATTTGGTGAAACCAAAGGATTCAATAGTCTCCAACGATCCTCAGCCTCTCCACGAATCTAGTAGGGTTTCTCATCCACTTGAGAGATACTACGGTCTTCTCGGTGACAGTGGGAGCGAGGATTGCATCATGAGATGATGGCCCAAACAGGTTCAGGCAGGCCATCAGGAGTGGGGACTCTGTAAGAATGGCTGGATGCTAAACGATCTGAGATGGAATCTATATACACTAACAAAGTATGGACTTTGGTTGCTTTATCTGAAGGGTTAAATCCCCATCAGGAGAAAGTATATCTTGAGAAGATTACTTGGTGTACATGGAAAAGTTAAGACTTTCAAAGCTAAGACTCGTTGCAAAAGGTTCTCGTCATTGACCAGGTGTGGATAATGATGAAACCTTTTCTAGTTCCTATGTTTAAGTCCATCTGGATCCTACTTGCCATTGCTACATACCATGAATACGATATCTGGCGATTGGGTGTCCTGACTGCTTTTCTTAAATGGTGATTTAGAAAAGAGCGTCTACAAGTACACAGCCAGAAGGCTTCAAAGACAGTGGGAGCAGCGGAAACATGTGCAAGTTGCTTTATGGGTTAAAGCAGGTATCGCGGAGTTTGAACATCTATTTTGATGTGGTAGTCAAAGCATTTGACTTCATGAAAATGGTAGATGAACCTTGTATATACAAGAAGGTTGTAGAGACTATGGTGGTCTTCCACATATTTTACGTAGATGACATATTCTTGATAGGAAATGATTTCATATACTACACTTGTTCAAGCTCCTCTTAGCATGGAGATTCTCAATAGAAGATTTGGATGATACCTACCACATCTTTTGGATATGATCTATGGTGATAGATCTAAGTGGATGTTGGGAGTATCCTAAATCCAGGTACATTAATACCATAATAAAGGGGTTTAGTATGGACGATTCTAAGTGTGGTGGTTCATCCACTTACTCATGGATCACTCTCTCCAAAAAGAAGTCTTTCAAGACTGATTTAGAGAGAGCTCGCGTGCAAGGGATATCCTATGCTTCGGCAATAGGCTCTATCAAAGTGTGCAATGTTATATACCAGACCAGATGTAGATGACTCACTAGGTGTAGTGATTAGGAATCAATCGGATCTTGAAAGGATCACTGGAGAGCTGTGGAGGACATTCTTAAGTACTTGAGAAGCGCTAAAAGAAATTTCTTGGTTCCAGCTTCCAGAGTGATAAGGTCGACTGAAAGTCAATCACAGACATTGTCTTTACCCTCAGTAGAGGGACGGTATGTTGGAAGGGTTCCAAGCTAGATACCGAGACATACTAGAGGATAAAGGCTGAATACATTGCTACTAATGATGCTGCCAAAGTGGCTGTCTGGGAATTTCTTGTTCATGAGATGAACAAGGTTCCTACAATTGAGCGTCCAATAACTGTTATTGTGACAACAATGGCGTTGTGGATTGGCCTAAGAACACCCGTCCCATCAGCGTTCCAGACATGTTCTGAGGCAAGTATCACCGATCAGGAAGATGGTTGATATCAAAGGAATCAAGGTCAGGAGAGTTGACATGAAGGATGACACAGCGAATCCACTCACAAAGGCCATACCCCTAGAGATACTTCTCTACAATGGTTGAGTATAGGATACTACAACCACTGCTACATTATTGGGTATTGGATACTATAAAAGATGGCCTTAGTGCAATTGGGAGATTGTTAGTTATATGTATGCCCTAGAGGCCATTACTGTACATGCGATGTATATTGTAGTGGTTGCTTGGACATATATAGGGAGGGCTTTCTTGCTCGACATGTTAGTATGCTATCTGGTTGCACTTTATCTTAACATATTAACAAATACTATTTTATGATCACATGTTGATAAAGCCCTTAGGATTATTACTTAACTACCAGGATTATGTTGCAGAACATACTAGTGGGGACAGGGTAGTCGATAAGCACATCCTTCAAATGTTCCTAGTCATGGGAGTATCGAGACAGGGCATCGATACTCCAGTGTAGACTAGCGTATGTGCTTCTTGACCCATATGATAGGCGATGGATTATCCCATATCCATTGGTGTTTGACATCAGAGAAGGTATACGGGTGCTCAGTGGAGACTGGGTACACTGGACGGACTCACCGAGAACTCCAAGATGGTATTATACCTATCGTCGGATAGCAGTTCTCTGGTGACAAGTTCATCACAGAATATTGCATTTTATACCGCCCATTCTTACGCTCGTGTGTTTATAGGTAGGTGCTTTTAATCCGTGTTTGTTACATGTTTACAGACTACAGGTTTCCAGTCCAAATATTGTAAATCAAGACAAAATCTCCACAGTTACGTCAAAATACAGAACATCTGTCACAGCAAATAAAAGCCGGGTTCCAGTCATCCATATCCGTCCAGTGCCGAGTACCGGTTCCAGATATAAGACATGTGACAGTGGTCATTCATGTCTGGGACAAGCACAGAGCATGAGGTGGGCTGCACAAGAATCAATGGGTGCGCGGAGCTCGAGGGAGAGAAAGTCAAAAGTAAAGAAAAGAGTGCAATCTTGGACTAGGAATTCTGAAGATAATCTGGAAGACTTTTATGCATTTTTAAGATTCCAAACACAAGGAAACAGGGAACCAGGGAAAACGACAAAACCTCACATTACAACTCCACTGAATGGCCGCGTTTCCGCGGCCAATAGGGGGTATTGGCCGCGGAAACGCGGCCATACTGGCGCCTCTTCTGATGAATTTTGGGGGGTATTTTGGGTGTTTCATTTTATGTCTGCTGATTGCCCTAGAACTCCATTCTCCTGCCTATAAATACAGCAGATCTGAGCCAAACCAAGGGAGCTTTTCTTTAGCCTCTATTTTGTGTAGTTTTCTTCTTCTTTCTTCTTCTTCTTCATTCTTCCTCCATGAAATTGTAATGAGAGCTTTTGAGTGGATGTTAATGAAGATGAGGGATTTTTATCTTTCTTGTTAGTTTGCTCCCCCTTGAGATTCTTGCTTTCTCTTGCTCATTCAACCTCTTCATTGAGCTTGAATGGTTAAGGGTTAGTTATTGATCTCAAGGGTCGTATTTTCTCACGGGACTAGCACTTCATTTCACATGCGTTCTCTACCCTTCCCTTGATCTTGCAACCTCTTCATTGAGCTTGCAAGTTTAAGGGTTGGCTATTGATCACATGCTTGTCTTGAGTCCTAGTTTCGTATTCTTTTTATCGCTTTTTATTACTTGCTTTTTATTACCTTGTCTTTAATTATCTGCAATTTAATTCCATGCACTTTAATTACTTGTAATCTTTTCTTTTCTTTGTTCTTTTCTTTTGCTCTCTTTTGTTCATTTTGTGAATGTTGTAATTATCGTCGTTGTTAAGAATTAATACGGTATTGTAAGTTAACACTTCTTTCCTCATTTCCTTTTCCCGTTATTTTCCATTTGAACTCCGCCCAAACGTTACGCAAGCGCTCCGTTAGGCACCCTACCCTGACAAGGTAACGGTGATTCCTAACCGCGACCGGTTGCGTTCGGTTTGGCCGGAGGCGAAAGCAAGAGACAAGAACGGAAGGACATGGGTAAATAAGCCGGATTCCACGAATACCGCGCTTAAATCCCCTAATCCACGTTGTTGCCGATTGCTCTAGCTTCAATTGGTCAAGACTCGGCTCAAAGGTTTTGAGTACGGATTTCTTAGCTTACAATCTCGTATCTTTTCTTAACAACTTTATACTTGCAAATAAACACATAGGTTAGACCGAACAAACACACAGATTCTTTATTGACTCGTCTAAGACAAGAAGGTAAGATACCACCATCTCCCTGTGGACCGACCCGTGCTCAACCGGCTAACTGCAAAGCGACACCGTCCTGATCGCGGTTATACTTTAATTCTTTGAACATCCGACACGCCAAAAGCGTGCGATCAAATGGCGCCGTTGCCGGGGAGACGGTAGCGTATTTTCTTTCTTATTATTCGGGTTAATATTCTTTTTGTATATATATAAAAATATATATATATATATATATTCTTTTTGTTTTTTTTGATCATTTTTGTGGGCAAGTGTGCAGAATTTTGCGTATTTGCAAACTGCGATTGTGGGGAGCAAAGTGTGCATTCAAGGCAAAGGTGATTACGAAGTACAGTGCCAAAGATCCGGGTAGTTTGACCCGCGCAAGCGAACCTTTCAAGCTTACCGGATTTGATTCAACGGGGGTTTCCTAACCCAAAAACTTAACGGTACGTACTTTCCTAACACCTTCTTCTCAAATCCGACGCATCCAATATACTATTCTTTGCAGGATTCTTTGCAAGTTCGCTAGCAAACGCTAAAAATTGACTAACCCGTATTTTTTTTGCAGTGCCGCGCTTAAACTAAAGAAAAAACAATTGTTTGATTCTTTATAGAATTTTTATTGAATTGCGCATTGCATACATTAATACGGACTTAAGGGCAAGCGAACCCCACAACATACGGTAAAGGATTTCATCACCTTTTCCGTGGCCCACAAATCACGAACTTGAGCATAACGTTTACCCGCACAAAAATTTAAAAGAAACTAGACTTTAAGCCTTAAGGACTTCGCGCTCACTAGGAGAAGTTAACTGTGTTTAGAACCTTGCTTAACGGTATATTGTTTACGGGGTGTCTAGGAAAGTGTTAACGGCGAAACCGCCAAAAGAGAAAGGGTTATTTAATTAAGGAACTTCGCGAAAGCGTTGGAAAACCTCCCCTTATCTCTGCACTTACCTGGCCTCGTGATCAGTGTATCTTGAGCCTGTTTCTCGACACAGTTTTACTTCGACAATCAAGTTCTGGAGCAGGTCTAGTTGACCTAGGTTAACCCTAGAACGATTAGGTGTGTGGTATTTTTGTGTCGTGATTATTTTTGTCCATATTTTTGTGTGTATACTTCACTCTTTTGTTAATAAAAAAAAATCACATTCTTTTTCCCCTCCTTTTCTCTACCTTTTTCTCTCTCTCTTCATATCATGGGTACTCCACCTCGCAAAACTCTTGCCGAACTTTGGTACCCACAACCAGACATTACATCCTACGGGTCTTGCTTTGGCCGAACATCGAACGATCCATCCATGCCCAAAATTTCTTTGAAAGATCGGATAGACGCGTCTAGGACAAACAACTGGACCCCGCAATCCACTTCGTATCAACCCTTTCAAACATTCACCCCTTCTTGCGTTGATACACCTTTTGAAAGTCCAGTTGTAAACCCGAGACCAATGTCTCTTGCTGAACGAATTGAACAATCCCGTAGCCGATCTTTCACTCCTTTCACCACTCCAAATTCTTGGGATCAACAATTCCATTCGCCTTCTTATCCCAATGTTGATCCCACTTCTGTCCAGCCATTCAATTCCTACCAATCCTACCCTACTTTTGCACCTTCCCTAGACATTGCTTCATAACAGCCTTTTGGGAGTTTTCAGTATCCAAATAACTTTGAATCATTTACTGAAACCCCTTCACAACCCATGTCTAGTCTGGAACAGTCGTTGGAAGATTTTAGGGTAGCGTCAAGCCAACAAATGATGGATTTGAATGCGTCCATGGCAGCCCTCATACAACCTAGTGATCCGGTAGCTAGTTTTCAACTAGCTCCAAATTTTTCAATGTATGATGAGGCGGCAGGACAGACTGTGAATTTGAGTGGAGAGAGTGAGATGTACCCCCTTCCAAATCAAGCCTACCCCGTCCAAATTGAATCCCACAACTCCTGTGTTGAAAGTCTATCAAGTGTCCCAAATGAATTATCTGTTGAAGATAGAATGTCTAATGAGTTGTGCGACTTTGTAGTATTTGATTTGCCAGATTATGAAGGGACCTTGCCAAGTGAAACCAATTCCAATCTTTTTGACCTCCACACCTCCACTTTAGAACCTGAATCGATTGATATCCATGCTTTTGATGAGGTGTCTGAGAATATTAATTTTCACTTGATTGAGGATATTGACGCTGGGAACATTTTGGATGATGAACCCGTAGATTTGGCTGAGTTTGTCTCTTCAAATCATCATCCCGAGTCTTTAACTGTTTTTCCCGAACTTCATATGCGTCTTGATTTTGAAGAAAAATGCATGGATGAGCTAAATTTTGAGGAGAATATTGAGGATAGTTTTGAGGATGAACCAGTTTTAATTGATGAGTTGGATTTTCCAATTCATCCTATTCCTTCCACTGACTGTGTACACCCTCCTGAACCCTTAACTCATACCCTTCCTCAACCACTTCCCTCCATCCTTTCCATCGTTCCGACCTTGCAAGAAACCGTCTCACTTTCATTTCAGATGTCTGGTTTACCAAGTTCGGCGTACCCATGGTTTCTTACGAATCTTGAGGGATTTGACCCCATTTCTCGACTGGTAAATATATTAGCACAATCATTGTTTACACATCGCTCATCACAAATTGTGCTAATCTATTTACTCCATTTACACCCCCAAGTTCGTATTCCACTTCTTTTTTCCTTCCGCCATTCTTCTTCTTCTGATATACCGAGACCGTATCCTGCTTCTTCCTCCATACGGTCTCGGGTAGTCTCCATTTCTTTTCTCTACGCCTTCTTCCACCAACCGGTACATTATAGCGATAAAATCTTTGAATGGTTGGTGTTAACTTTTGGCCTGTGTAAGGCCTTGTATAGATTGGTACTGTTCTTTCCTCCCTAATCCTGAACTTCATCGCTTAACAGTGGAAACACTGTTTCACTTAAGTTTGGGGGGGACTCCTTTTTTGTATATATTTTTTTTGTTTTCCTTTTTGTTTTGTATATAATTTGTTTCTAGGGAGCGCCGGCAATTTTTTGACCCTCTTGGTATAGCCTGACAGTGAGGGCACTGTCAAGTTTAAGTTTGGGGGTATGCTCGGTAAGCTTTCTTCCTTCGCATTCATATGTATATTTTGCATCTGCATATTAAATCCATAAAATCCATAAAAATCTGAAAATTTTCTAAAAATATAAAAACTTTTTGTCAAGTTAGCTTGTGGAAGAACTCTGATTCAACATTCGACGGTTTTTGTTTGAAAAAATAGGAATAACTAAATCTTATGTTTAGATTTTGAAAACCTGAAAGATAACTCTCCTTTGAAGTTAACTATAGCTGATATACGTCTTTACATCACACTACACGTGTCGTGAATTTTGGGAATTAGATGACAAGTCTTTCATGTTTAAACTTTTAAACAGATAAATGATTTTCTGAGGATCAAATAGGTTTGTTCTGAAATAAGTAATGTCAAGAATAGTTTTTAAGCGAATATGAAGGAATGTTATTGATGCCGTAATTGGAGCTAAGTCTGAAAAATAACCCATCGGAAACTTGATTGGAAAGATTACACACCAAACCCACTAAACACGTCTTTTATCCAAAAAAATAATTGAACTGCCGGTTATATCTCCGTTCGTATTGAATCATCTGATTTTCACGTCAAACTGTCTTTTGTTTTTGGACCTAGGTAACTTGAGTAATTAAGTCTGCTGGGGTGTTTCTACATCTAATTCCCTAAAACCAACTGGTTTGGGTGCATTGGCCTAAAGCTCGCTAAGAAGCCTAGAAAGTCCAGATAAAAACAAAGTCAAGCAAGTGTTCTCTCCGAGTTAAAATTCCTAACGGTTCTTTGTGTGAGAATAATCTTGATAAAAGACAGGCTTTTATAAAAAATTTTAACAGAGATATGAAGGTTTTATTCTATGATAAAGACTATTGCACGTTCACAGAGGTGTGTATGAAATGAAAACAAGAAAAAGGTGGAGTGAAGAATAAGACCTAGTTTCCTGTTAGGGAAGATAGAAATTCTGAAGTTGAAACCTTACTGGAAAACGAAACTTGAAAAATGCTTAACTCTTTATAAAACTTATGTGATCCTTTAAAATTGTTATCTGGGCTTTATTGTGTGACATGATGACTTTAATCGACCTTTCTGGAACTTAACGGCACTATTTGCACTACACGAGACATATAAAACCTGTAGTTAAATAAGAAGCGAGGTGTGAAGACTAAAGGTTCGATAGTCTAGACTTAGGATTATAGAATTGTTATTTTCTGAAGCAAAACATTAGGGTTTGAATCTTAGTTATTTTATGACACTAGCTTGACGGGATTTTGTGGGTGTAATCCGCTGAAAACCCTCAGGAGACAACACTCCTCCTACTAGGGACACCTAGAGGTTTAACGGCTTGTTGCACGCGCTCAGTGCAATCGCGTTCCCTGCGAAAGTGCGGTTATCATTTTATTTTTATGAATAATTGGTTTTGCTCGGGACGAGCAAAAGTTAAGTTTGGGGGTATTTGTTCATCACAGAATATTGCATTTTATACCGCCCATTCTTACGCTCGTGTGTTTATAGGTAGGTGCTTTTAATCCGTGTTTGTTACATGTTTACAGACTACAGGTTTCCAGTCCAAATATTGTAAATCAAGACAAAATCTCCACAGTTACGTCAAAATACAGAACATCTGTCACAGCAGATAAAAGCCGGGTTCCAGTCATCCATATCCGTCCAGTGCCGAGTACCGGTTCCAGATATAAGACATGTGACAGTGGTCATTCATGTCTGGGACAAGCACAGAGCACGAGGTGGGCTGCACAAGAATCAATGGGTGCGCGGAGCTCGAGGGAGAGAAAGTCAAAAGTAAAGAAAAGAGTGCAATCTTGGACTAGGAATTCTGAAGATAATCTGGAAGACTTTTGTGCATTTTTAAGATTCCAAACACAAGGAAACAGGGAACCAGGGAAAACGACAAAACCTCACATTACAACTCCACTGAATGGCCGCGTTTCCGCGGCCAATAGGGGGTATTGGCCGCGGAAACGCGGCCGTACTGGCGCCTCTTCTGATTAATTTTGGGGGGTATTTTGGGTGTTTCATTTTATGTCTGCTGGTTGCCCTAGAACTCCATTCTCCTGCCTATAAATACAGCAGATCTGAGCCAAACCAAGGGAGCTTTTCTTTAGCCTCTTTTTTTTGTAGTTTTCTTCTTCTTTCTTCTTCTTCTTCATTCTTCCTCCATGAAATTGTAGTGAGAGCTTTTGAGTGGATGTTAATGAAGATGAGGGATTTTTATCTTTCTTGTTAGTTTGCTCCCCCTTGAGATTCTTGCTTTCTCTTGCTCATTCAACCTCTTCATTGAGCTTGAATGGTTAAGGGTTAGTTATTGATCTCAAGGGTCGTATTTTCTCACGGGACTAGCACTTCATTTCACATGCGTTCTCTACCCTTCCCTTGATCTTGCAACCTCTTCATTGAGCTTGCAAGTTTAAGGGTTGGCTATTGATCACATGCTTGTCTTGAGTCCTAGTTTCGTATTCTTTTTATCGCTTTTTATTACTTGCTTTTTATTACCTTGTCTTTAATTATTTGCAATTTAATTCCATGCACTTTAATTACTTGTAATCTTTTCTTTTCTTTGTTCTTTTCTTTTGCTCTCTTTTGTTCATTTTGTGAATGTTGTAATTATCGTCGTTGTTAAGAATTAATACGGTATGGTAAGTTAACACTTCTTTCCTCATTTCCTTTTCCCGTTATTTTCCATTTGAACTCCGCCCAAACGTTACGCAAGCGCTCCGTTAGGCACCCTACCCTGACAAGGTAACGGTGATTCCTAACCGCGACCGGTTGCGTTCGGTTTGGCCGGAGGCGAAAGCAAGAGACAAGAACGGAAGGACAAGGGTAAATAAGCCGGATTCCACGAATACCGCGCTTAAATCCCCTAATCCACGTTGTTGCCGATTGCTCTAGCTTCAATTGGTCAAGACTCGGCTCAAAGGTTTTGAGTACGGATTTCTTAGCTTACAATCTCGTATCTTTTCTTAACAACTTTATACTTGCAAATAAACACATAGGTTAGACCGAACAAACACACAGATTCTTTATTGACTCGTCTAAAACAAGAAGGTAAGATACCACCATCTCCCTGTGGACCGACCCGTGCTCAACCGGCTAGCTGCAAAGCGATACCGTCCTGATCGCGGTTATACTTTAATTCTTTGAACATCCGACACGCCAAAAGCGTGCGATCATGACACTAGTACAGGTTAGTCTGTAAACCTGAGATCGTCATAGAGTCTTGTGTGATTCCTACAGTGCTTTGATATCCACCATACCATGGTCAAGAGATCGTGCAAAACGGTGGTTTTTGGGTACAGTCCTGAATCACATGGAGGCAATGAGCGATAGGAGGGGTTTCGTCTCTCCCGGTATTGGGAGTTGATGTTGCGCTATGCTCAATTAGCCATAACAAGAAATCCCTGGCCAGGGTTGCTGAGATTTACTGGTAAGTGTTATCAGTACTTTTTCGAACCGTTATGGGCCTTGCATCGGCATAACTTATCAGGGTATTAGGGTCTGACATTATACCACCACCCCAGGCTATGATATGCGACATATATGACGAAGAGACCGGACTGTACGGTAGTGTTACAGATTGGATTCGCAGGAGTATGAGCAGGCTTGCTCTTTGTTCTTCTGATCACTCAATACCCGGGCGGCCGTTACGTTTAGCAGACCGCTTGCGGCTTGTGGGTGTTTGATATAATCATCACCTACTGCCGGCGTATTGACGAGTCTTTAGAGTCCTAGACAGAGGTTTCCTGGTTCATGCGAAACGGAGTAGGAGCACATATGTGATATGTACGGGACCGAGATTAATACGAGTATGTGATACCGTATTCTGTTCTCGCGATATGTTATATCGGTCGGGTATATAAGATATAGCCGGGTTATCGGATCAAGTGTTGATTCGATAAGAGTATTCATTTGATATTAGTCGGTTATATGTAATATAGCCAGATTATTAAATCAAGGGTTAATTTAATAATTTAATGTATAATTATATATTTGATATATTAAATTACATTGACTAATATTATTTCACTTAAGATTTCTTTTCTCACTTAATGATACATTGATATATATGTGATATATGTTAATTGTATTATTTTCTTTTTGTACACAAAATATATAGGTGATATATATTGTTGTGTCATGCAAGGTTACACTTGCAACATGTATGTATGAGACTCACACCATGCTAGGGTTAAGTTAGGGTTTATATTTATCTAAAGAAAATTCAAAATTGTGGAGATATTTGTCATGGATGAAGCTTGGAGAAGCTTGTAGTCTTCATTGACTTAGTCCACTCCTTTGTCTTGCTTAAGATATTTTCTTAACCCAACCCTTAACTCATAGCTATGGTTTATTCTCCACATGAGTTAGGCATGACACTAACTCACCCAAGGTTGCAATTCTAACCTCACTCTTTCATTCTTTTTCTTCATCACTTCTTCTTCTTCTTCCTTAAGTGAAAACGCTTGCTAGTTTTTTCTAAAGTGATGAAACCTTATGAGAAAAATAAAACTA
Source organism: Agapanthus africanus (assembly GCA_030015575.1). Taxonomy (NCBI): domain Eukaryota; kingdom Viridiplantae; phylum Streptophyta; class Magnoliopsida; order Asparagales; family Amaryllidaceae; genus Agapanthus; species Agapanthus africanus. Next base: position 177,276,327 of record JASDDO010000008.1, read on the forward strand.
AAGTGAGCCCACTTCCTATTTCATCATCCTATACTATTAGCCATTTAGTTTAGGGTGTTTGCTTCACTAATTTCACAAATTAGTGAAGAGGTAGCATGAGCTCGAGTCTCCTCGATGTAGATCATCTTCGGCTTCGAAGGCATCGAGCAAGTCTATTTATTTCTTCATGTGAACCCTCACTTGAGTCCAGGAGTTCGATGATCACAGCGAAGGGACTGCTACACGGAGCTATTGAAGTGAAGGACCGGTCTACAAATGTTGTATTCCTCGTTCACTTTAGATGTAAAGTTGTTTACATATCTTGTTTAACCCTAAGTCTCTAGTTCGATCCTCATTCGGGTTCTTTAGCTCTCTAGAAAATTTTGAAATGGCATGTTTGATGCCCTAGTAAACACCGTGAGGGTGCTAAGGAACCCATCAATTACGGCATGGTGTTAGAAGTGTAATGAGTGAAATCAGGAATTTGAATTTGAGACAATATCTTACCTGCTAAGCATGGTAAACTCAGTATCGTATTCATCCATATAATTGACCCACACCGAGCCTTGTTATAGATGAATGAACCGCTGCTCCATATCAAAATGGGCAGTCTCAGGAAATTACTTAGTATCTAACAGATCGTGAAACGTCTTCCACTCGATAGGTTGGATGAGACGACTTTCTTCTGTGTTCCACCAAACTATAGCATTATCGGTTAATTGCAACTTAGCAACTCTCATTCAGGCAATATCTGGCACTTGAGTTGCTTCCAGATCATCTTCGATCGATTGAGCCCATTCTTCTACCTCCAGTGGGCTCTCTTTTCCCGGGAAGTGTTTTGGATGCAGTGCCCGAAATTGTTTGACTCCTGGTGCCTTGGCTTCGGGGCGGTGCATGAAGATAGCAGTCTGCTACTACTGACCCTCCAGTAGGATTTTGATAGCCTCAAACAGTACCGTTTGCTCACTGATGGGAGCTGCAATGGTAAGTGATGGTGGTAGAGTAGGCGGTGGAGTGTTGCCATTGACATTGGTACTGGTGTTGTTAGGAGAATTCATGACCTTGATAGAAAAGGAATAGTTAGGTTAGATTCAAAAAATTTGAAATGTAAGAAATGTATAGTTGTTGATTCTTATAATTCTTGTGATATATTTCTTAAGAGTTTATACAGAACAGACCTGCATGGGCCTCCAACAAAACCTGTCACGCCTTGCTTCCTTATAGACGGAAACGGTGACATGGTTGGCCGCAACATATTTACTAAGAAAATAAATACGTTAAGCGTAATTAAGCAATATATAAAATGAACAAGAATGACAAGAGTAATAAAAATAAACAACAACTTTATTTACATTAATCTTTACATACAACTGTTTGAAAATAAAAGGTACAATGAGTAAAGCAGTTCCTAAACAATGGCATACAAAATGAAAGTGCAGGTGAACTAGTAGTAAGGCTGAGTGGTGAGCTGGTCCAACTCCTCCTGGCTAGGCTCGATCTTCTGAGAGCCCGGTCCTCTTGAAGAACATTCTAATGAATGGAACAGAAAGAATGTCGTTAGAGAACTAACGCTCGGTAAGTCCCAAAAGAAAAAGAGAATATAACAAGTATTGTGAAATGAACAAGTAAGTTGTGTATGATTGATTACCGGTATATGATAGTTATTCTAACGTGGTTGTTTGTACTTTGGTAAAAAAGGTATTCATGTATACGAGAGGAGTCAATCTTACTCCGTGGATTATAGTAACATTTAGTACATGGCCCCGTCATAACCCATGGTACAACGGCACGTGAATTTATGTAGGTGTCTTTTAAGTGACCTCTCGTTCCACGATATACGTTCCATACCAATCTACCCCTTTATCCCCGCGTAATGTATTGTATAGATTATGTTTACAAGTCTTGCCGAAAGCATGGATACAAAATATTCAGGTATTCATGTTGAGGATGTAATCAAGTAGTCATGTCGAGTTCAAGTCAAGTTATAACCATGGTTCGGTCAAGTTCAATCAAGTATACATGTTGATATTGAAGTTTGAATTCAAGTATTCATGTTCATGATCAAGTATTTATGTTTGATTTTGGATTCAAGTTTGAAGTTACACTGAGACTGAGTCAGACACTTGTACGTATTTAACTCTGGAATTCTTAGGTTCGGGAATTATCGGCAACTGCTGCTCATGGAAGACTAGATTTGTGTTTTTTCAAAGACAATTGCCATTGATAACACCGTTAGGTTGTCTACCTTAAATAGTCAAGCACTCACTTTCTCCGGCTTCCTAGGGCTCAAGAGAATTGATCCCTCTTAAACCTATATTTACTAAAGTCCTTAAATATTATTTTTATATATCTCGAGAGGGTTTTATGAAAAATATTTTAATATAGCTAAAAAGTAAATCTCGAGGGTGATTAGTTTTTTTTTACGGTTTTCATGAGTATGGATTTTAAGTTTTGTGGTATTTTAATGATAAATACTTAGCATTTGAAAGGTCATGGTATTTTACTGAAAAACTTGTCCTTTTTGGTATCTTGATGACATTTTATTGGCATCTGTTAATCTTTCATTTTTTAGAAAAATATAGATTTATTATATTCTAAAAATATGAATTCATAATTTTATATAATTTTAATTTAGAAGTAATTTTATTTTATTTAGAAAAAATTTTCTTAAAAACGTATTTAAATCCTTTCGAGATTGAATGCTCCGTGAGGAGGTCTGCGTCTCGCTCTACTAGCCCAAAGATGTTCGATAATCCGCACCATCCATTAGCGGGTCCCCTAAAGAGGATTGTAGATGCATAATCGCAAAGGAAATGAAATACCGCTTTAAAAGAAATCCGGTTTTAGAATTATGTTTTATTATAAATTTTCTTCATAACAAATATTCGTACAAAAGTGGCATCGTGCTATGGATCCAAGTGTACGTGTGGGGTAGATTGTTACCCCATGAAGTTTTTCTAAAAGTATTGTTTAGCAATTTTTTTGAAAAGTTGTGATAACAAAGTTCAAGGTTTTTGAATGTAAAAGTTCAAATATGGTTGTTTTACATGAGATTCTTGGGTAAAATTTATTCTAAAAATTGGTATTAAGATTACAAGTGAAGTGATAAAATTAGTTTGTCCAAATGATAAAGGAGAATAATGTTATCGGTTCTAGAAAAGATAATATCGGTAATAACTCCACTTTTACCGATATTGATTAAAAATGAAATTCAATAAAGAGAAAGGGAGTTTGGGAGGGAATTACAGTTTAGAAAGATCAAAGAAAGGGTAAAGAATAGAGGATGATTGTCGTGACATTGCAGGAGCTCCGGAATTGGGTTCGATCTTCTCCGGAACCAACTTGCTCGCTAACTCCTCTTTACTTTACTTGCACTAGGAAATTTTTAGAGAGTTTTTGCTAGAATTTTCAGAATGGTGCTGAGCCAAGATAGGGAGTGGTATTTATAGTAGAGAATTAGGGTTTGGGAAATAAAATTGTGGATTAAAACCATTAAGATGATGTTTAATTGTGAAATGAAAGATCTCTGTTTGATTGGAGGGAAATCAAATAGTGCAGAAGGGTTAGGGATAGCTGAAGAGTCATGTGCGCAGAGCACGGGCTTCATTGGCCTCATCCTGACCATCCCCGCTGGTTTTTAAGCACTGTTGGCCGGTCGATCTCGAGAGTTGGGTCTCGAGATTCATGCCATCTGATCAATTCAGTATTTAAACAATTTTCCACATGTTTGATTTTTCTGAACTTTTCATTTTCTCGTATATTGCACATGCAATCTTTTGGGCTTCCAAAAAGTTAAAAAAAAACTCAGAAAAAAATAATTGTGTCTGATGTGAATTGAACACAGGGCTATGTCACAGCAGTGCAAGGGGTTTACCAGTGAGCTATAAGTTGTTTCTTACTGTTATTTCACAAAACTGATTTATGACTCAAACTCAGGCTTTAAACTCATTTCTTGTATATTAACAGAAAATTCTGTACAAAGATTTTACAGTCGTTATAATGATCTACAACCTGAATCTCTGAAAATCAGTTATAATTTCGTTCTATGCAGTCAACATCCGTGTCATTGGCAACCGACTTAATGCATCCGGTACTATATTAATTTTCTCTGAATGGTATTTTAGATCAAGATCATAGTCAGCCATCATCTCTAACCATCTATGCTGCCTCATGTTGAGCTCTTTCTGTGTGAACACGTATTTTAGTCTCTTGTGATCAGTAAACACATTTACCCTTTCGTCCAATAAGTAGTGTCTCCAAATATTCAGCGCAAAAATCACTACTGCTATCTCCAAGTCATGAGTTGGGTAGTCATGAGTCTTCAATTGCCTCGATGCATATACTGCATCAAAACACAACCCAAGCCTTTCCTAGATGTGTCGCTGTAAATAACTAGTCCTCCAAAACCATCTGGCACTGTTAGAATAGGAGCGGTTGTCAATCTTTGCTTCAGCGCTTCAAAAGCTGACGCACACTTCTTAGTCCATACGAACGATATCTCCTTTCATGTTAGCTGGGTCAATGGTTCTGCTATTCGAGCGAAGTTCTCCACAAACCTTTTATAGTATCTAGCAAGTCCAAGGAAACTTCTGATTTCCCCACATTCTTTGGAATTGGCCAATCATGAACAGCCGCAATCTTTTCGAGGTCAACTGTAATCCTGTCTCCGGATACAACATTACCCAAGAACTTCATATCTTCGAGCCAAAACTCGCACTTGCTCATCTTAGCAAATAACTTTTCTTGTCTCAACGTTTGCAGTACGATTCTCAAGTCTTCTTCATGCTCATCTTTGCTCCTCGAATAGACCAGAATATCATCAATGAATACAACCATGAACTGAGCTAAAATTGGCGAAAAGATCCGGTTCATGAATTCCATAAATATTTCCGGTGCGTTAGTAACTTTAAATGGCATCACTAAACACTCGTAATGCCCATATCAAGTTCGAAACGCCATCTTGCAAATGTCTTTTATTTTCACCCTAACTTGATGATACATTGATCGCAAATCCAACTTCGAGATTACTCTTGCGCCATTGAGTTGATCGAATAATTCACCGATGCAAGAGAATGGGTACTTATTCTTAATAGTCACCCAATTTAACTCTCGATAATCGATGCACATCCTCCGCGTGCCATCTTTCTTCTTAACTAGAAAAACTGGAGCTCCCTATGGTGAACCGCTACAGTGAATCCAACCCTTTTCTAGTAATTTGGTAACTTGTTTCTTTAGCTCTTCCAAGTTCCACCGATGCCATCGGATAATAAGCCTTTGAAATCTGCGCTCCTCCAGGAATAAGATCAATCGTGAACTCCACATCTCATTTTGGTGGTAAACCTTAGATGTTCTCGAGCACGTCCATGAAGTCCTGTACTACAACTGGTGCTTCTTCTTTGATTGCTTCCATTGACGAAAAAGCGGCACTTGTCGTCCTAGCCCTAAATTCGACTGGCCCGACAGATTTGCTGCCTCCCAAGAATACGAACTTCGGATGTCTGAGAATCTGGAAAATCACTTTCTTCGCCCTACAATCAATGTGAGTGTAGAAAATACCAAGAAAGTCCATTCCCAAGACAATATCATAACTGCAGGTATCAATCCCCAAGAAATACATGAATAACTCCCATTCACAAATAACAATCGAGCAACCCTTGCACTCAATATTAGATATAATTCTCCCATTCCCAATGTGTATGTCCCAAGAGCTAGATAGAGACGTGTATGGGACAGAGTGTGCACTAATAAACTTGGACGACAAAAAGCAATGGGATGCACCAGAATCGAATAATGCTAATGCGGGAAAATTATAAACAAGTAGTATACCTGAAACAATATCGTACGAAGACTTGTCCTCCTTAGCCTTCAAGGTGAAGGCCCGAGCCTGATTAGGCCATTGAGTAATCTGCTTCTGCCCATAAGTCTGCTTCTGCGGTGGTTTTTTAATATCATCTCTCAATCAAAATTTCGAAGGGCACATACTAATGGTATGGTCAGTTGATCCACAAACTAAACAAAATCCAAGCCTCCTTCGACACTCTTTCTGCATGTGGCCGGGTAAACGGCAGAAGTCATAAATCATAGTCTTTTTCTGATATGATACAAAAGACATTTTCATAGGTACCGTCCCTCGTTTGTTTACCAGAATGCCTCTACGTAAAGGAGCTCTAGTTGGTGCAAACTCAGTCTTCCACACTACAAGCTCTTGCTGTTGATTACCCTTTACTTTTACCGATAAACTCGGTTGTTCCTTAGCCTCCTTGAGAACTTGGGAGAAGGTAGTCAATCCCAACGATATGATGTGTCTCTGAATCTCCATATCCATACTAGGTATAAACCGCCTTGCCCTATCTGCCTCATTAGAAACCAAAAGCCTCGCAAATCGTCTTTGTCGGGTCCACTCAGTTATATGTGTATCAACGGATCCACCATTCTGCTTCAAACTAATGAACTTCTCTTCCATTTCATTCGTAACAGATTGAGGATAGAACTTCTCCAAGAAACTTTGCGAAAAAGTCGCCCAGCTGATCGGCTTGGTCAGCCGGGTCTCCTCGACATGCCACCACTCGCGAGTGTAATCTACCAATTGGATGCGTACTGCATCCACCCTTTTCTTATATGGAATCTACGCGGCAACAAGCAAGTTCTCTGTATCAACTAGCTACTGCTCCGCTGGAAATGGCTCCTCTAATTCTGTAAATGTGGACGGACCAAGCTTCCTGAAGTCCGCCACCGTGCCCTCACGCTGTGTTGGTCTGGGAGCTGCTGCCCTCTCAGTTGTTGTGATAACAGTCTGTTAGACCGTTCTCAAACCCTCTTGGAAAGCCTCGACCTGCCGCTGATTCAGCTCAATTTGACACTTCTGGTTTTCCAACATACCACGTACGACCTAAGTAATGCGACGTCGTCAACACGCCTCTGGTATGCCGGCAAATCTCTATCTGCCATGATTCTGAAGCTAAGAACACTGAAAATGATTAGCAACGATAAAGATGATTCAATAAACAAGAAGTCGATAAACTATAGATTCAAGACTGGTAAAGTAGTAATGTGGCAGGACTTGTCCCTAATTCCGGGTTTCCTGATCAGTGTATTGGGTCCAATACCCAACTACAAAAGAACCAAACTCAGATGATCCTAAAATCTATGGCTCTGATACCAATAAAACTTTGTCACTCCCCGCTTCCCAAAATAAGTAAATACGGTACGTGAAAAAACCAACCATGCTACGTATGGCGAGAAAAGATCCTTTCATAGTCACATTACGGCTGTCAATCAGATTTCAAGAACAGTAATAAAATCTAACTAACGCATGCCCATCTGCCACAATAGAAAATAAAAAGGAAAATAGCGGAAACTGACAAAGATCCAATCAAGAAATAATATTCCTAATCACGTCCTTCATGGAATCACAACGATAAACTTAATTACGGAAATAAACTAAACTAAGCATCTCTAAAACTAATCATCAAGCTTCTGACCGCTCAGCTTGCTTGTCAAAATATTCTTAATTTTCATGCGATAAGATCAAAGGAACCAGGCCATGCAAAAAAAATACGTCACTGAGTCATAAATATCAAAAATAATAGTAATGACAAAAACAGGATGCTATAAAAAAGATATGAGTATAAATAATAATCACAGGCAATATAATAGTGAGCTATAGGTATATCACGAATATCCTAAAGTCTGTGTTTTTAGGTTATCTATCCTAACGATATTTGAAATCAATTAATGTAACCGTCAAAGTAACTTAATAGTATCCCGTGCATGCCCGGGACCACGGTCAAAACCCTCGGGTCTAAATCCGAGACATGCTGCTAAGCAGTAAAAACAATATTATGTACAGATGAATGATGTCAGCATCATTGTTCTGTGGCCCGAAGCCCATATCGACTGATCAGTCTCTGAAAGTAGTAAATTGTTGAGTTACAAGTCGGGTTTCATTATTGATTTCACCTTTTCCCCCAGGTTTCATGTTCAAGTCAGATATTAATGATATCAACCTCATGCCAACACATGAATAAGCAGGTACATATCTTATCTATCTAGACAACAAGTCACGTCCATTAGGACAACATATCAGGATTGTCAGCATTGGTAAATTATCCAAGTAACAGGCAAGATAACTTGTCATGAATATATCAGGCAGTGTGTATTAAACAGGATAGATACTTGATGGAGAACAATAACCAGTTTATTTAAAATACTGTAGAAATAACTAATGTATATTATTTATATTGTAAGGTATAATTAATTTATATATATATATAACGTTTTACGTTTGCTACTAGATATACTATAGTCTAGATAAAAGATAATGAAATTACAGTGGAAATATATTGAAATTATAATAAACTAGCATGCAACAAGATAAACTTGTTATTGATACGAAATACTGATTAATGCTATAAAATTTTATATTGATAATAACTTGCTAAATATTAAAATGTGTATATTATAAATATCTATATAAATCTTGGTATACGTAATGTAGCATGTTGGAAGTTTAGAAACATGTCTCGATTGATAAACTCACGAAGAAATACGGATACCCGCATGACGACAACGGCAAACACGACGTACGATCGAAACAAGTCTTGGCTAATCAAGTGCAATGATGGGATGTCCACTCATGATCTGTGGAATGCTCAGGTGCTGGTGTTTGGGTTGAAGGTGATGACGACGAGTTGGAGTTCACCGGCGACGAGGTGAATTCGGGGTAGAAGTTTGGTTAAGAAGAAGAAGATGTCGGTGGTTGTGTTCTTTGGTGCTGGCAAAGATGAGAGAGGAGAGTTGATGAGGGTGATGGTGGTGGTGGTCGGTTTTAAGTGAGGTCGACAAGGAAGAGGAGGATGGAGTTCTCGGTGATGGACGTTGGGACTCGGGGCGAGGTCTCGGATTTGAAGAAGAAGGTGACGATGTGGATGGTGAGGTTGAGGAGGTAAGGACGACGGGGATGGTAAGGTTGAGGAGGGCGGCGACGAGGATTCGAAGGAGTCGGTTAGGGCTCAGGGACAAGGCGAGGAAGAGAATGAGAGGAAAGAGGGAGAGAAAGAGAACTGAGAGAGAAAAAGAAACAGAGACAGGGAGAGAGATTGTTATATTATATATATATATATATATATATATATATATATATATATTAGGGTTTATAGATAATACTAAATTACTACCAAATTTTAACAGAATCTCGTCAAAATATATCTTTAGGGAATAATACATATACATAAAAATTTAAGCCATAATGCAACAATATAATTTTAAATAAACCCCTAAAAGATTTTAAATAAATATGATGTATATATTATACTAGATTCACGTAGATGTACTATACTGGTATCAAATATAATCTAGCACCATACTGGGTTCCAAACATGCGGGCCGGATCGGATAACCACTACTACTATTCGAATTACTCACAATCCAAATAAACAAAATAAAAGAATTATAAAGCAAGACTTAAATTACCAAGTTATACTGTATTAACGTACTAGGGTGTTACAGAGGTAGTGAGCGGTTGAGAGGATTTGGCTCTCCTGGTATTGGGAGTTGATGTCACGCGGTATACGGTTGGCCATCGCCATACGACCTAGGCTTATGCGTATGATATTTACTGATTGCGATCAGTAGATTTTCGATTGGTGATAGGGATTAACACAGGCACGACTTATCAGCTTATTAGGGGTCCGATGTCATGCCCCGCTTCCTAGTAGACGGAAACGGTGACGTGGTAAGGCCGCGACGTATTTATTTCGAGAAGGTCATTTCCCGGAATAAATACGATAAGAATAAAATAAGTAATATAAAATGACAAGAGAATAAACATGAGATTTAAAATTCAACAATTTTATTTAAATTCAACTTGATTCATTTACAATACTTGATTTTAACTGAAAGAAAATACAAGAATGGAAACGCCTAAACAGGTGGCATACATAAACTGAGAAAAAGTAACTGGTCTAGGCCTGGGTCTCGGTCTGATCGTGCTCTTGCTCTGAGATGTCTACCTCTTCAGTCTTCACAGTATCTGACGAACATTCCAAGAAAACAGAGAAGGGTGGAATGTCCGTCAGCGAACTTTCACTCGGTAAGTCCCTAAGAATTGAAATGAAGTATGAAGGGCAATGATAAAGGAAAATGTATATCATGAACAATTGATTATGATGTATGGTGTGGCAGCATGTCATTTAATGTAATCATGGCAAATTTATTTAGCATGCAGTTCTATCGTAATTTATATGAAAAAGAATGGTAATATATAACAAGTTGATAAGCATGACAGCATAGCATGAGCAAGGAAAACAAATGCAACCTGGCCGTATGGTGTAAGTATAGTGAACATGCAGTGAATGTAAGTGTCTTAACAAGTCTGTACTTGGGTACACTAATTTAAAGTAAGTTCAAGGGTGAACGTTAACCAATCCCAAGATTGTTCTCGAACCCAACAGGCTGTAATCCGAGGGTAAGGAACCACGGGTCCGAATTAAGTGTTAGTAACGGGACTTTGACCGTCATCGAAGTATTCCAAACTCAACAGGCTCTAATCAAGGAGCAAGGAAACATGGGCCCTCATGATAGCTTGCTTGTGTTAGTGAACATGGATTCATGATCTAGTGGGACTCCTAAGATTTTATTGGATTCATGCATAAACTACCCTTTGTATGCTAAGTTACAGTTAAAATTACCAGCTTTGCTCGAATCCATGAATACATCAAGTTGCAAGATAGAGTTCATGTATATATTAAGTATTCATGTATTCATGTCAAGTATTCATGTATTCATGTCAAGTTGTATTCATAGTTCGAGTCAAGTCAAGTCATATATTCAGGTTTGATATATGTGTTTGAATTCAGGTATTCAGGTTCATGTTCAAGTATGCATGCTAGACTTTGGGTTGATGTTTGAATTGGATTCTGACTTGAGTTTGGATTCAAGTTCATGATCAAGTATTCATGTTTGGTTTTAGATTCAGGTTTGAGTTTGGATTCAGACTTGAGTTAGACTCAGACTTGAGTCTGACACTCTAAACTGATTTAGATCTTAAGTTAGGTTCAGGAGTTATCGATAACTCCTGCACATGGACGACAGGATTTGTGACTTTTTCCAAGACAATTACCATTGATAACACCTTTAAGTTTTTCTATCTTAAATAAGAAATCACTCACTTTCTCCAGTTCCCTGAGGCTCAAGAAAATTGATCCCGCTTAAACCTATATTTACTAAGTCCTCAGATATAATTTTATATACCTCGAGAGGGTTTCATGAAAAATATATTTTTTAATATAATTTCAAATAAATTCGAGAAATTATTTATGTTATTCCATGGATGTGAATTTTAAGGGTTTGGGGTATTTTAGTAATAATTAACTTAACTTGAATAGTTCAAGCTATTTTATTGTAAAACTTGCATTGTATTCGTATCTTGATGGTATTTTGATGAAACTTGTAATTTCTTTCCTTTCAAAAAATATAATGTTATTGTACTTTGCAAATATATGGATTTTATAATATTTATATAATTTTTAAAATTTAATTTTATTATTAGGTAGAAAATTGCATTTTTCGTAAAAATCGTATTAATTACCTTTCGAGACCGAATGCTCCGTTAGGAGGTCTGCATCTCGCTCTACTAGACCAAGGATGTATGATAAATTGCACTATCCAATAGCGGGTCCCATAAAAAGGATTTTATAGGCATATTTGCGAAGGGTTTTGAAATACAATTCAAAAGAAACCCGGTTTTTTTAGTAACAGGTATTTTAGTGTAACGCTGTATTTGTATAAAAAAAATACTTTCACAGAGTATCGTGCTATGGAAACATGTGTGTATGTGAGGGGTAGGTCATTACCCCGTGATGTTTTCTAATGGTATAATTAACAAAAATACTAAAAGGTATGATATGTGAAGTTCATGATATTTTAGCGTAAATATTAAGTTAAAGCTATTTTGCATGATATTCATGATTAAAATTTGATTCTAAGCATTGGTTATATGATTGCAAACATTGTGTAAGAATTTGGATGAATATTAGTTAAGAAAAATGAGTTTTCTAGGGTTTAGAAGAAAATGTCGGTATTAACTTCACTTATTGACATGTTTTGAAAAAATGATTTTTCAAAGAAAAAGAAGAGAGATTAAGAGGGACTTACCGGTTTATTATTGTCACGAACCGAAATTTAGTTCATGACTGGCACTTAAATCACGCAACGTCTAAAGGCGCAACGTAAATTAAGTTAGCCGAAGCCCAGAAATCTAAACATTTTAAAGAAAATAAAAGAGGTGAAGTTTTGAAATAAGGGTATGATGAAATCAAAAGTTTCCTTAAATGCATAGATAATGGAACATGAAAATGCAAGTGGATTATATTAGTTGAAAAACATGTTTCGTTTTTTAAAATTTTGGGCAGCACCTCATTTGTATATTTTAAATCAAAACCACATATACATGATAATATAAAAGGCATCCCCAAGCAGGAGCTAGCTCTTCGCCAATCGGCGGAATCACAACCACGCAAGTCATAAATATAAGTATATGATGCCCAACGGAGAAGATCAACACAAAGGATAATCTAAACAAAGCAAGATCTCAAATCCCACAATAGCGAACATATAACCCATCGCTCTAAGTCTCGCAAACACAAGTCTTTCTAAGTCTTACTACTTATATAAATACTAGTTTCTGATTGATAGAGTTAACTAGATACAACAGGAATAATAATACAAGAGTGGGCACGATCCAATATGTCCCACCTACGAAAGCAAATCATCTGAATGCAAGCTGTGTGCCAACGATACCGCTACTGATTCATGCGGCCAAACCTGCAAGAACTGTGGCACAACGGGGGTGAGTTTCCAACTCGTGGGTAGAAAACATCAGCAGGTAGAAATCAAATAAAACAACGACTCCTAGGTCAACTATATCATAAAGGTAATACTATGATATCTATAGTGATCGTATCTGCATATATGTCAACAATATAATCAATTCCTGTATGCATGTGGATAACATCTACGTGTCCATCAATGACACAACAACATCATGCATGTAAATATCATGAAAGCTTATGCATGTAAATATGAGGATATCAACCAACTTGTGTCCATCAACGACACATACAAATCATGGAACCTGAGTGTCCAACACCGACACTCGAAACATCATGAAACCCGTGTCTAGCATCGACACGTAAATCCTCATATCTCAGGCGCCGCATCCTCAGATCGTCCCTCAGGCGCCGCATACTCTGGTCGGACCTCATATCCATCTCACGACTCTGGCCGGTATCCTCCGGATAACCGCTAGGTCCAAATACTATCACCGGTAAGTAGCACTCCCCTGTTAGACTCACCGCCTAACTATACAAGTCTTCTTGCCTCGGGGTACCTCACCGGGTCCACCATGTACCCGTAGACGGTGCCTACTGCTCCTCGAATCGGGTTTCACATGCCAATCTCAGAATCGAGAAAATACATGGTGGACGTCTCGAAATATCATATCAAGAGAAACAAGGTTTTTTAAAACAATACATAATTTCCTTTGAAATATAACCACAATTCTCAAATCCAGAATCTCATGAAAACATCAATCTCAATGCGTATAATTATAAAAGCATGATGTATGCAAACATATAACAGAAATGATGTGAGCGTATCAAGTATATCATGCGACATAGCATAATGATGTGAGCATAGCAGTATATCATGCCAACGAGTCATGTGACAGTACTGAACAATCAAGAGTAATAGCATGATATAGCAATTCTACCGTGAAAGTGATATAGAAATTATCGATGATGAAAGTGTATGAGCCGGCAAATCTGTGTAAGTGTAACATACGCATCATCGATAATTGTGTAGGTGTACTAGCACAGGTATATGTAATGCAATGAGGATATCATGAACGTAGCATAAAGTACATCATAAGCGAAATGCTATAAAGTATACGTATCTATAACATATCCGAGTCAATGAATCTATCAATCGGCAATCCAGCCTCACAACATCACGTACGGTATAATCCATCGTACGGTATCCTCTAGTCAAGGGTATGGATCAATCATCAGTTAAAAATCATCAAGTACGGTAATCTATCGTACAACGGCATTAAACAATAAAGGATCCTATCAACCTATATGACAATGAGGGTAAATTTATTTGTTCTAGAAAAATAGGATCATTTTCATGATTTACCATCTCGAATAATTTGTCGGGAAAAGCTTTTCTACGAAGAAGGACCTAACGTCTTGTACCGCATATCACTCATTATTCATGTCATTATATATATATATATATATGGTCACATCTATATCAATCTCATATTAGGAAACTGACAAGTTTATCAATTATCTCATATCGACTCGCATCCGTATAATGACATATCTAACCAAGTTATCATATCTCATCGTATACTCTTTTCATTACGTCAATATCTCACATCAATACCTCACATCAAGTCATTTTATAAATCTCATGTCGTATTTATCGAGCTCATTATATGCCACTATAATCGCATACTTATTCTTTTGCAACTACATATATATCTATCGTGATTCATATTCACGTTTCATATCCTTATATATCAATTCGAGACATCCTTATCAATCATGTCATTTGACACTAAAAACCTTTAATCCCATCCATAGGTTCCTAGTATAGGTTTCTCCGACTATATTCTATATATCGGTTTCCATTTATAATTTATGGGGATGCTATACGCCATCCACCCGACTTCCCCCATAGATATAAATGTACTCACCTGCGGAACTCCTTGTTCAGCCGTAGTCGATGTGTTTCGTCATCTCGGAATCCACGCGAAGATACCTACAAATCAACACATATCGCAATGTTATGAAAACCAAATCCAGAAAACCGATACAGCATATGGTGCGCTCATAGGTTAGAACCTATAGCCTATGCATGCAAAAACAACCAAACAACCCTCGTCGTTGATGTACAAACATCCAACGACCCAATACAATATCAAATATCAAATCCCAAATTCATAAATCATAAATTCCATATTAGGCAACCAAGGGAATCACTCCCAAATTTCATCTCAGGTCAATTGGGACAAAACAAGCAAGTATAGGAGATAGGTTATAGGGATTAGGAGATACAGCCAAAAACTCAACACCATTGCCTAACAAAAATCCGGTGACATCACCTAATAGTCCGAGCTCGCCGGCCATACTGGGGAAAGAGGGGCTCGTACTTTGGTGGTTAGTTTCAAGGGGTTAATCTAGGTCAGTGATATTGCTAGTTTTCCTCGTAAACATCCCAGGTTGCTCCAGATTCCCTGTAGGCCAATAAAATGTCATAAAACCGACATGGGTAAATTTCTAAGTTCGTATTTTGGTTTCTATTTAGTGTTCTAGGCCATAAAATCAACACTAAGGTCTTGTAAATAGCCACTACATAACACAAGTCCACACAAATCACCCCCTCTCTTGGAATTTCCAAACATCACTAATCAACATCGATTTAACTCTAAACTAACAATAGGATAAACTAAACACAATAACTTAACTTGGATCTAGGATTATACCTCATTTGGCAACTCAAGAATTTTCTTGAGTTGCTCAAAGTCTTCAAAATCCAACTTTGAAAGGTCCAAAGTGTTGAGGATGGGGTGGAGATCATTTTTAATGAAGGGAGTATAGGGTTTTAGTGAAGGAATTGAGATGATACTTGGAGGTGGAGGAAGCAAGAGGATGAAGGAGATGAAGAAAACAAATGGGGGAAGAAATGAAGGCAGCTCCCCCTCTTCTCTTATTCTCACCATCTCACAAGCCCATGCCTCACTCTCTCTCTCTCTCTCTCTCTCATCACATGCCATTGACTTTTCTTTTATATTTCCTTTTCTCTTTTTCTTTTAAAGCGAAATATTAACAAATACAAATGAAATAACATACAACAAAAATGCAACATGTCATGGTGCACTAACCATGGAAAAATGTAGAAACACGGATTTGGCCTAATCGCGATTAGTAGTGCACTAATCAATTTTTATTTAAACTGGATATAATTAATTATAAAATGCCAAATCCAATAAATATATATTTAACTGAATAAATCATTTTAATCTTCAATTATTTCACGAATATTGGTATATATTTATACCATTTTACGAAAACCCCAAATTCGCAAATCAAATAGTTTTCGCGAAATATATTATTTTAATATTAAATTCCAAAAATAATTCAAATTTTCCCCTCTTAAATAAATTCGGTCCCCGAATTTAAACTTAAACCCCCAAATGCTAAAACAATTCAATAATCTGCTTAAATCAACGGAGCTCCGAAATCACGGAAGATATAGAAATACCACAGCGCCTCGGGTGTGCTGGAAAACGAGTATGAAACTCGAAATCGAACTCCGTCAAGCATCACGCAATCATCGGAGTTACAATGGAGATACAGATCTCGAAATCCACTACTGAAATCCAATATACACCAGTCGAATACTATAATACGTATATAGTACGCATCCTTGAAAAAATGTCTTAAAATTGAATAAAACACATGCAAAATCTTTTCTGAATCGCCGTGTGATGCTTAACTCACGGCACAAGTGACGGACGCTCATTTGTAAAGTGGTAATTGCTGGGTTCCATAGCACCCTAACTAGGATTTTTCGGGCATCAAGTATACAATTTTAAAACAAACTAGTGATCTATGAAACCCATGCCAAGGATCTAACTAGAAAATTAGGAGTTAAGCTAGCATGTTATCAAACATTACACTAAGTGAATAAGGAATACAACCTTTGTAGACCGGTCCTTCACTTTTAAAGCTCCGTGTAGTAGTCCATTCGCTCCAAGTAGAGAACTCCCGAACTCTAGTAAGGGTTCACATAAAGAAATGAACAAGCTTGCTCGAAATCTTCGAGGCCGAAAATAATCTACGTCGAGGAGACTCAAGCTCATGCTACCTCTTCACTAATTGTAGATTAGTGAAGCAAACACTCTAAACTAAATGGCTAATTTAGTAAACGATGATGAAGTAGGAAATGGGCTCACTTTAGATTAATTTTTCTCACAATATTTCATCACCTTTTCAAAAGCTTGAAAGCTTTTTCATGAAGAAGAAGAAGATGAAGTGAAGATGAGAAATGAAACTCATGAGGTGAGAATAGAAACCATGGGTGAGTTAGTGGTATACACTAACTCATGTAGAGAATAAACCATGGCTAATCAATAATGGTTTGGTTAATAAATATCTACAAGTAAAACAAAATTAGTGGACTTGGTCAATGGTTCCACAACCTTCTACAAGCTTCAACCATGTGACTCATTTCCATCTAATTTGGTTTACTTTAAATAAATAAAGACCTTACATTATATTAAGCATGGTGTGAGTCTCATACACTTATGTTGCATGTGGCACCAAGAATGACACAAAATAGTGTACATTAATATATATCACATATATACCAAGTGTACACTTATGAGAAAAAGAAATGTTTAAGTGAGAAAATCTTAGTTAATGTAAATTAATATATCATATATATAATTATACATTAAATTATCAAATCAACACTTGATTTAATAATCCGGCTATATCACATACAACCGACTAATATCAAATGTAACAACGTATCGAATCAACACTTGATCCGATAACCCGGCTATATCACATATAACCGACCGATATCACATATCGCGAGAATAGAATGCGGTATTACATACGCTCATTAATATCAGTCCCGCACATATCATATATATGCTCCTACTTCGTTTCGCATGAACCAGGAAATCTCTGTGTAGGACTCGAAAGACTCGTCAATACGCCGGCAGTAGGTGGTGATCATATCAGTCACCCACAAGCCGCAATCGGTCTGCTAAACGTAACGGTCACCCAGGTATTGAGTGATCAGAAGATCAACAAGCAAGCCTGCTCATACTCCTGCGAATCCAATCAAGTAACACTACCGTACAGTGCGGTCTTTTCGTCGGATATGTCGCATATCGCAGCCTGGGGGTGGTAAAACATCATACCCTAATAGCCTGATAACCCATGCCGATGTGAGGTCCATAACGGTTCGAGAAACTACTGATAACACTTACCAGTAAATCTCAGCAACCCTGAACAGGGATTTCCTGTTATGGTCAATCGAGCATAGCGCAACATCAACCCCCAATACCGGGAGAGACGAAATCCCCTCATATCGCTCATTTCCTCCATGTGACTCGGGACTGTACCCAAAAACCACCATTTTGCACGATCTCTTAAATGTGGTATGGTGGAAATCAAAGCACAGTAGGAATCACACAACACTCTATGACGATCTCAGGTCGACAGACTAACCTGTACCAGTGTCACCAGAGAACTGCTATCTGACGATAGGTATAATACTATCTAGGAGTTCTCGGCAAGTCCGTTCAGTGTACCCAGTCTCCACTAAGCACCCGTATACCTTCTCTGATGTCAAACACCAATGGATGTGGGATCATCCATCGCCCATCATATGGGTCAACAAGTGCATACACTAGTCTACTCTGGAGTATCGATGTCCTGTCTCGATACTCCCACGACTAGGAACAATCTAAGGATGTACTTACCGATTACCATTGCCCCACTAGTATGATCTGCATCATAATCCTGGTAGTCAAATACTCACCCTAAGGGCTTTATCAACATGTAATAGAGAGACTATAAGTGTACATGTTAAGATAAAGAGAAACCAGATAGAATACCATCATCTCGAGCAAGAAATTCATCTCTATATATGTCCAAGCATCCACTACAATATACATCACATGTGCAGTAATGGCCTCTAGGGCATACATATAACTAACAATCTCCCACTTGCACTAAGGCCATTTGTTGCAGTATCTCATCTCAACGTCCTATAGAAGTCTCTCTAGGGAAAGGCCTTTGTGAGTGGATCCGCCATGTTATCCTAAATGTCAACTCTCCTAACCTGATCTCTTGGAGATCAACCATCTCCCTGATCAGGTAATACTTGCCTCAGAATATGTCTGGATCGCTGATAGGACCGGTGTTCCTAGGCTAAAGCCACAATTCCATTGTAGTCATAATAACAGTTATTGGACGCTCAATTGTAGGAACCATGTTCATCTCATGAACAAGAAATGCCTAGACAGCCACTTTGGCAGCATCATTGGTAGCAATATATTCAGCCTTTATCGTCTAGTATTCCATAGTATCTAGCTTGGAACTCTTCCAACAGACCGTCCCTCCACTGAGGGTAAAGACAATGCATGTGACTGACTTTCAGTCGACCTTATCACTCTGGAAGCTCGAACCAAGAACATTCATTTAGTGCTTCTCAAGTACTTAAGAATGTCCTCCACAGCTGTCTAGTGATTCTCCTAAGGTCCGATTGATTCCGGAACACTACACCTAGTAAGTGATCTACATCTGGTCTGGTACATAACATCGCATACATGATAGATCCTACTGCCGAAGCATAGGGTATGCCTTGCACGCGAGCTCTCTTCAAATCAGTCCCGGGAAATATCTTTTTTAAGAGAGTGATTCATGAGTAAGTGGGCAAACCACCACGCTTAAAATCTTCCATACTAAACCCTTTAGTATGGTGTTAATGTACCTGTATTTGGGACACTACCAACATCCACTTAGATCTATCTCATATATCATAATCCACAAGATGTAGTAGATATCATCCAGATCTTCCATGGAGAATCCTCGTGAAAAGAGGAGCTTGACCGAGTGTAGCATAGGAAACCCTTTCCTATCAAGACTATGTCATCTACGTACAATATGTTTAAGACAACCTCACTCTCCACAACCTTCTTGTATATACAAGGTTCGTCTACCTTTTTGATGAAGTCAAACTCTTTGACTACCACAATAAAACAGATGTTCCAACTCCGCGATGCATGCTTTAATCCTGATGGACTTAAGCATAGTTTTGAAAGTCTCAACTTTTCCATTTACACCAAGAATCTTCTTAAGATCTATTTGCTCCTGATGGGTTTTAACCCTTTGGGTGCAATATTCAAAGTCATACTTTGTTGGTGTATATGGATTCCATCTTTGATCGCATAGCATCCAGCCATTTCACAGAGTCCCCACTCGTGATAGCCTGCGTGAACCTGGTTGGGTTATCATCTACCATGATGTAATCCTCGCTCCCACTATCATCGAGAAGATCGTAGTATCTCTCATGTGGATGAGGAACCCTACCAGATTCGTGGAGAGGCTGAGGTTCATTAGAGACTATTGAATCCTTTGGTTTCACCAAATCATCAGCTGTTAGTTTGTCTAGCTGGAACTCCTTCCAGTTCTACCTCATGACCACTAATTTCTTCACAAGAAATTCCTTTTCTAAAAAGGTGGCATGCTGATAAACAAAACACCTTTTTCTCCTCAGTGTGGTAGAAGATATTCCCTCACGAATGTTCGGGATATCCAACAAACTTATACAGAACTGACCTTGCCTCGAGCTTGTCCGGATTCTGCCTTTCAACATAGGCCGGACAACCCTATATCTTAACTCGTTTAAGACATGGTCTTAACTCATTTAAGACATAGTCTCTTCCTATCCCATATCTAATATGGAGTGGTAGGCACTGATTTGGATGGAACCCCATTCAATAGGTATGCAGCTTCTCAAGTGCATAACTCCAAAAGGAAACAGGCAACTCAGCAGTACTCATCATAAAGCGCACCATATCTCATAGGGTGTGATACGTCGGCCCCGATACACCGTTGTGCTATGGTGTACTCGAAGGAGTAAGATGAGAGAGAATCCCATTCTCCTTTTAGAAAATCCAGGAACTCCATGCCCAAGTATTCTCCTCGTCGATCAAATCGTAGGACTATAATAATTCTACCCGTTTTGTTCTCAACTTCAAGCTTATATTCCTTGAATTTCTCAAAAGTTTCAGACTTGTGTTTCAACAAGAACATATATCTGAATCTCGAGAGATGATCAATGACTATAATGAAGTACAAAGAACCAACCTCGGCATTTATAGACATAGGACCGTATACATCATCATGCGTCCGTCCTAAGAGTTCAGTAACTCTTTCTCTGTTTCCAGTAAACGGAGTATTAGTCATTTTACCTTTGAGACAAAACTAGCAAGTATCATAAGATAAAAATCCGAATAGATTCTCATATTCATCCTTATGTAACTTAGCTGGTTGTGTCGCATTGATATGACCTAGTCTACAATACCACAAGAAGAATTCGTTCATTTCTGAACTATTCTTCTTGTGTGTGTTCTACTTACTTTGAACTGTGGTTCGATTTAGAACATATATGCTTTTATATAACGTGCATGATCCAATCAACTCTTGATTCAGGAAAATGTTCATAACATTATCCTCCAATACATAAATTTATCTTTCTTTAACTTAATAAAGAATCTGATGTAATGTTGTATATTAGGTTCGGTATGTAATAACATTTGTTCAGAATCAATGTATTAATACAAGGTGATATTTGCCAACTGATTTGGCTGCAACAATTGTACCATTCTCTAACACTTAGAGACATATCACCCATTACCAGTTTTCTACCTATCTGTAGCCCATGTAACAAATTACATATGCGGGATCCTGATCTGGTATCACATACCCAGGACGTAGAGGATACTGAGAAACAGTTCTCGATAATGAACACACCCAAAGAAGATGCATAAACATGCACTTTCTTCGATTGGGTGTCATGGGAATCCAGATATTCCTCTATTTTCTGCTCGAACTTATAACAGTTATAAGATAGAGCGGAACCAACGTTCCCTAGCACAGTATAATAAACAGGTTCGGTCAATGCATCCGTATTATTATCTTGATTAACGCGTGACATGGTCGCTACCAGGAGAGAGAGAGAGAGAGAAAAGAAAACACCCTGCGTGCACTCTTGCAAGATTAGATTGGTTATTATTTTATCTAATCACTACTACAAATAGGGGTTGCCCCTACGGATTTATCCGTAGGAGCAAACCACTGCCCCTACCGATATATCCGTAGGGGCAAGAAATTACCCTGTAGGTGAAAAGGCCGTAGGTGCAAGTCTTAGCCTTGAACATACCCCTACGGTCAAAACCTTGCCCCACGGAGTAATGTGTAGGTCCAGTTGTCCCTACGGATTAGGCTGTAGGGACAAAAAGACTTATTTAATTTATCGGTTTATAAAATAAAATAGGTGTCCCTACGGACTTATCCGTAAGGCCAAATAGTTGCCCCTACGGATACGTGCGTAGGTCCTGATGTGTAGGGACAAAATATCAGGTATCCTGATATTTTGTCCCTACGGATACCTGTGTAGGGGCATTTGTTTGCCTCTACGGACAACTCCGTAGGGACAAGTATAACCCCTATTACTGAGATAATAGGGGGAAAATATCAGGTATCCTGATATTTTTCCCCTACGGATAAATCAGTAGGGGCAAAGAAGGTCCCTACGGATTAATCCGTAGGGCCAATGTTGGGCCATACGGATTAATCCGTAAGTATATATTATCAGGTTTTTTTAAAAAAAAGGGCTGCCTATTTTTTTCTCGCCCTGTGCACAATAATATATACATCATATATAAAATTAATCAACACGCAGAATATATATCGCAATATTCATAATCACATTTCACGCATAATATATAAAAGAAATCAACAAGCAGAATATAATATGAATATATACACGCAAACACCACCAATATCAATATCGTCCAAAATATATACAATATGTATCATATAAATAAATACATGTTTAAAATATAAGAATCAAAAAGCTACCCTAGCTCGGTCTAGCTACACCTCTGATAAACGCCATAATCTGGCGCGCCTGCTCTTCGGATATACCCTAAGTCAATAAATCATGCAATGCGGAGTGTGCGAGAGTCTGAGCGGGCTATGGAGCTGTAGGAGTGGTCTGCGCAACCGCCGCCGAGGTAGTGGCTTGCGGAGCCGCAGCTGCGAGAGTCTGAGCGGGAAGAGCTATAGGAGCTGTCTGCGGAACCGCAGCCGAGATAGTGGCTTGCGGAGCCGCAGCCGAAAGAGATGCATGTGGAGGCTCGGTCGATGTACCCTGTCGCGTCTGGACCTACGTGTGTAATAAACGAGTATGAACTGTGTATTAGTCGAATTCGTTTCATTATCAAGTTATTGCGAAACCCCAATCTATATATACTTATGGACTTAGGCCTCGTTTGGATATCTAGTTTGGAAAACCGTAGTTTATTTTAATTAGATATGTATGTATGATTAATCAAAGCTAAGTCTACAACCAAATAAGCTAAGGCTACGTACTAATATTGGATATGTTGCTATCTATAATATGACATAATATTTTACTATTAAGTCGTATACATACCAACATGTCCTTCAACTCCTGAACGGTGGCCTTCAAGCTGTCCAGTTCTTACTGGAAACGTCGCTCACTGGAGACGGAGGAAATAACCGCCGGAGTGGAGTCCAACCTCATATGGGCCCTGCTAGGGCCCAGTCCCCGGCCTCTCTCCCAACCTCCGTGGTGCCCTCCGTGTGCGGCGTCCAAGACTGGGGTCAGCAGCATCGGATTGTTATGTCCAGTAAAATCGATCCCCGATGCCTCGGCCTGCTCAACCACCCGCTCCTACACCAACATTAACCAGTAAAATATAAGTATATTATTTAAATTTGAACCTTTCAAAACAAAAATTTCAAATAAGGGTTGAATAAATATTAACACTTACGCAATACTCCTGGGTAGCGGCGTCGGGGTATCGAAGCTCGCCCATGGCGAGATCTGTCGAGGTGCCTGGACGGCAAGATACGCGGACAGCACGCTCTGTGTACCACCCTGCGCCAGGGTTTGAGCTCTCTGCAATATTAGAAAATAACTATTAATATTAGATAGAAAATAACTCTTAATATTACATTATATCACAAAGGCCGGTCTATTGTAATTTACCGATAACTCCATGGCATGAGTAATATTCCTCGAGCCACCTGTATAAGTGGGGCGGCCCCTCTTCGCCGACTTCCTATTCTCTTTATTTTGATCAGCTTGTTTCTGCACAACACATTCACATTTAGTTTTCTAATTAAGCAACACAAAAAAATAAATTATATACGAAACAATAAATTACATTTAAAATACATACCTGTTTGCGATGAGAGTCGAAATATTCGCACAATAGAGGCCATGTATCTACGTCGACTCTCGCAAAGGCCGGAGTAGATAGGAGGGACGCTCTCTCTGCCTCGGGGGTCGCCAACCACAGGGAATAGCAGTCGTTCTTCAGCTCATTCCTGTTGTATCGGACCTTCGTCTGCATATTCTTCATGAGGCCATTGTACAGAGCGTGAAGATCGAGCACCCTTCCAGGGTGATCAGGGTCGGGTACAGGCTGAAAATCGTAATCTAACTGAAAATAAAAAAACATTATTATTAGATTGCAAGTGTTAATAATAAATATATTGGATAAATCAAATGAAAATATATATTAATACCCGAGCCTGATCCCAGAAGAGGGCGAATGAGCGCCGGTGTTGGTCGCCCCACTCAACATGAAGTGAGCCGGCTCTCATCCCCCATATACCGGCCGGACCTCTCGGCATGATCGCCGGTATAATGATAATCAGGGGTAAAAAAGAGGGAGAATTATGCCTCCCCCTAGGTCTTTCGGGCCTCATCTTGTGGGACTGATTCGGGCCTCGAGTCCCCCTCTCGGGATGGGGAGGCCCTGCGTCTGCAAGAAATATCAAGACAATCAATATTAAGACAAAGTTGTATTAAGAAATCAAGATTTAACAAAAATTGAAGTGTGATATATACCTCCGGTGACTAAAGCACCAGCCTGGGCCCGGGCAGCAGCACGAGTGGGACGATAGTTCCTCCGGTGAGGAACAGCTGGTGACCCGGACGTGGACGCATCTCCAACTAGAAAATAAACATCGATAAAATTACATGGTGTTCATGTTTATTCTTAAAGGATATGCAAAATGAATAAATATTTTATATTTATTCATAAAAACCTGCAGACTGAGTGGAGGGAATGGAAGTGACGGGAGTGGCCCCTGTACAAGACGAGGACGCACCACCTATAATTAGACAATCAAGTATCAGCTATATAAGTAATTGCAAAAAGAATGCGTATATCAATAATATAACATTCTAAATCAACATGTATACACTATAGGATATATAAACATACCCGCATGTATATGATACAGAAACATACCTGGAGGTGCCCGAGTGGCCTCTGTCCCTGATGTAAGTACGTAAAAGCAAAAAGAATGTATGTATATTTATGATATAGCATTCTAAATCAATATAAATGCACTATATGATATATAAACATACCTGGATGTGCGGGAGTGGCCTCTATCCCTGATGTGGACGCATCACCAACAGCTAGACAATCAAACATTGACAGTATAAGTAATTTTGACATGAAAATGCATGTATATCTATAATATTACATTCAAAATGAATATCCGTGTAATATACATGGAGGTGTGGCAAAGTCTACACGGAAGGAGTCATCCGAAGGGGTCTCCGATCGAGATGCAAGACCGGCCTTCTGAAGCTCCCTACGCAGCTCTCCGGACGGCAGAACCGCTCTGCCTCTGCCTCTGCCGGTGCCGCGGCTGAAGCTCCTGCCGCCCCTCGATGCTACCGTCATCGTCATCAAATCTAGATAAACGGTTCGTGGACGCATTAGACAATCATTATAAGTATTGACTATATATGTATAGATCGTAAAATGTGAAGTAATAATATAACATTACTGATAAGCTTTTTCGTTTCGTGGGCGCATTAGACATATTTACTTGGATTTCATCATCGATATCATATCTAACCCACGTAACTTCATGATCAGCCGAAGAAAACCCTTCTTTCGAAACAGACGGTCGGAGCACTCTAAGTCTTCTCTCTTCTTCATCCTCATCGCTGTCCTCGAATTCTGGGACATCGTAGACATCCCTGGGTTTCCAACGGCATACGAAACTCCATCCTGGATGCTTCAAACACTGTGAGTAGTATACTTGGAATGCTTGGTTCGGAAAGATAACGGATCTTCCTGACCGTAAAATCGAAGTGTGTTCACACTGGTCAATCCATATTCATCTTTCCAAGTCCCAAGATTGCTTCTCCACTTATCTGTTTCGGTTCGCATATCGTACCAAGTACACTGGAATATATAAAAGGGTTCTGATCGTCCGGGATAGTGGATTCCGAGTATACAATTTAAGTATCCATAATAAATCACACCATCCGATCCTACCATCGCAATCCCACTATTCTGAGTGGTTCTAGATGTTTCTATGTCCTTAACTTCGAATTTGTATCCAAGGACACCGAATCCTTTATAATATGCAACCTCCATACTAGGAAATTGAGCTAAACATCTTGAATCGCTCTCAAATGATGCAGACAAGTTCGGATCGTGGATCTAACAAAACAAATTTTACGACAAATACATAACGATATAAGTTTAGATTAAAACTGATAGCAATAACATGTTATTCGAATAACTTACATGATCTGCAACCCAATCGCAAAAATTATCCTGATGATATTTTTCCAATCGTGCATCGTTCCAATCAGGATGCCCCTCACGTACCTAGTTAAAATGAATTCTGTTTTCGACAATAAATTATGACATTAATATTATATCATTTCATACACACACAAACACAAATATAACAATTAATCCAAAAAAGCTTACTCTCTAATTTTTTCAAGACATGCACAATTAAGCAAGATAAACCAGTATATCTTCTTGATAAATATAGTGTCTACCCTCTTATAATCGGCTTTACCATATAGCCCGTCTTGAATTCTTCGAGACCGGTTAAGTCTCCTCTCAATGTTCTCGTCCAGATAGCGGGAACAAAATGTGGTTGCTTCATCAAGAAGATAACCTTGTATGATAGAACCCTCTGGTCGATTTCTATTGCGTATATACTTTTTAAGAGTATAGAGGTACCTAAAGAAAATATATTGAATAAATAAATACGGGCATACAGGACAACAATAATTTTAAAAATTGCGCGAAACGAAAAATTCCACGTACCTCCCGACGGGATACATCCATCGATATTGTACCGGTCTGGCTAACTTAGCCTCAGTTGCAAGATGAACCGTCATGTGTATTATGATATTGAAGAATGACGGTGGGAAAATACGCTCAAACTTGCAAAGTATCAACGCAATAGAATTTTCTAGTTTATCTAGTGTCACAGCATCCAGTGTTTTAGCACACAACTCTCTGAAAAAACAACATAGGTCGTTGATTACTAGACCAACCGATTCGGGGAGAGAAGTCCTGAGGGCTAATGGAAGAAGGTGCTTCATGATAACATGGTGATCATGAATTTTCAGCCCATTGATCTTGCCTTTCATAATTTTTATCTTCTTGCTGAATGATCCTGAGAAACTTGTGGGAACTTTCAAATCATCCAACACCTGCAGAAATCTTTTCTTCTCCGGTTGTGACATATGATAAGCGGCATTGGGAAGTACAAACTTGCCTGGTTTACCCGCTACCGGTTTAGAGTGCAATTCACTTCTTATTTCTCAGTCCTGTAGATCCATCTGAGCATTCAGGTTGTCTTTCGATTTCCCGTCTTTACAAAGAAGCAAGTTGAGTATGTGCTCTGATACTCCCTTCTCTATATGCATGACGTCCAGACAATGACGCACTAAATTTGTTGACCAGTACGGAATCTCGAAGAAAATGCTTAACTTGTTCCAAAATGGTGGTTTGACCTGTTTTGTCGGATCCATCCCGAAGGTCACATTATTGTAACCATCCCACTGAGCAGTCACGTCCTCTCCAGACAATGGGGATGGAGGTCTAAGAAGCTCCTGATGACCCTCAATATGAACAGCGTCTAACCTGTAGGGGTGGTCTAGAGGCAGAAAACGTCGATGGCCACAATAACAAACCTTCCTGCTAAAATTCAAGAATTTCGATGTTGTCTGTTGATGGCAATGAGGACATGCTTTGTGACCATGTACGGACCAACCTGATAGCATTCCATATGCAGGAAAGTCATTAATTGTCCACATTAAAGCCGCACGCAGTATGAAGGTTGTATTTGCGTTTGTATCGTAAGTCTCTACACCATCAATGAACAAAGATTTTAACTCCTCGATCAAAGGTCGGAGATAGACGTCGATATTGTTTCCTGGTGAGTTTGTTCCGTCGATAAGAAGAGACATCATAAAGTATGATTGGTCCATAACCAACCAAGGCGACAGATTATAAATTATCATTACAATGGGCCATGTGCTGTGACTTCCAGCCATACAGTTGAATGGGCAGAAGCCATCACTAGCCAATCCGAGCCTGACATTATGAGGATCGCTACTGAATATTGTGTGCCTCCTATCGAAATCCTTCCATGCCGGTGAATCTCTTGGATGGCTCATTTTTCCATCTTCACTTGTAGGAGCACGGTGATGCCAAATCATTGCCTCGGCTGTTTTCTTGCACCTGAATAGCCTCTGCAGCCTCTGTGTTATGGGTAAGTATCGTGCTATCTTGACAGGTATATCAAGCTTCTTATCAGAATCTTTCGACTTATACCTGGCCTCTCCGCATGTTGGACACTCTTTCAAATCTGAATTCTCTTTCCGGTATAACACACAATTTTTAGGACATGCTTGAATCTTCTCACACTTCAGACCCAAATCAGACATCATCTTCTGGGCTCCGTACCAGCTGTCGGGCATGTTAATTCCGGGGGACATAGAATCTTTCAAGAACGAAAAAGCATTGTGAATGACTTGTTGCTCCATCCATTTAGGCACTTAATCTGGAAAAGTTGGACGAACCATGAGAGGGTGGAATACTTTGCATTCTCATAAATTGGTTTTCTAGCATCATTCATGAAATTTTCATATTTATCCGCACACGGTCCTTGACCGGAAAGAATGTCATCTTCGGTACGAATAGATTCACCTATGGCAGCCTCTACCATAACCTCCATTTCTTCTGATGGAAAGAAATTACCGTCTTCTTTTCTTCCGCATTACCGTCTTCTCCTTCTTCTCCTGCAGCATTATCGTCTTCTCCTTCTTCTTCTGCCGCATTACTGCGTTCTTCTCCTTCCCCGTGATATTTCCAAGTTGTATAAAATCTAGTAAAACTATATTTTACGATATGAAGCTCTGCCAATTCTACCTTCTGCCAGTACTTATTCCCATATCAATCGCACGGGCAGAGAACATTCTCTATCACGATCTTATTATGTGCTCGTGCAAATTCAATAAAAGCAGCAACCCCTGCGACAAACATAGGTTGCATACGTTGTTGCCAATCCACATACATCCAGTCCTTAACTCTGACATACTCATGGGCCATGTTAGACTGTATAACATATAAATTGTAGGTTATGATAACTATATTGAGAAATCTAAGAACGGGATGGTTACTGATAAAGGAGAAAATCCGTGTATATGCTTTGTGTGTGCGTTTGTCGTTGAAAAGAATAAATTATCGATAATCAAAGATAGATTTGAGGATACTCATGTATGAGAATATGAAAGTTTCATATTATAATCGAATATCATATATTGGTTTTAACTTGAACATCTTGAATCACTCTCTAATGATGCGTTTGTTGTGTATTCTTGTTGTATGTGTGTGTTTCGGCTGTCGGGGGTAAGTCTTCTATCCTATTAAGAATGTATAGAGCGAACACCCATTCGCTTGTGCTTTCAACCATTTCGAGTAAATTTCGGCAGCACCTCCCCGCCGTTCTCCGAGTACACTGTAATAAAATAGATAATCATTTCAAAGCTGTGAAACAACGTTGAAATGAACATCTAATCTATCTTTGTACATGGAGAACCAGCGGAAAGGTACCGACGAAATATCTCGAAACGGATGAAAACACAAGTGAATGAAGGTGTTTGCTTTATACATTCCTAACTTGTCCACATGGGACAAATCTATCGGTTATCATACGATTGAATCTTGTCATCACATAGACTACACGATGGTTGTTAGTATCGAGCTATACCGTTCGATATTTAACAACCTTCGTATAGTTCTATGTCACGATGAACATCGATCGTATGTTAACCGATAGACGGGGACTAAGTGGTGCTTTGAGTTTCATATATGAGTATCGATGAGAATATGAAAGTTTCATATTATCATCGAGTATCATATATTAGTTTTAACTTGAACATCTTGAATCACTCTCTAATGATGCGTTTGTTGTGTATTCTTGTTGTATGTGTGTGTTTCGGCTGTCGGGGGTAAGGCTTCTATCCCATTAAGAATGTATAGAGCGAACACCCATTCGCTTGTGCTTTCAACAGTTTCGAGTAAATTTTGGCAGCACCTCCCTGCTGTTCTCCGAGTACACTGTAATAGAATAGATAATCATTTCAAAACTGTGAAACAACGTTGAAATGAATATCTAATCTATCTTTATACACGGAGAACCAGCGGAAAGGTACCGACGAAATATCTCGAAACAGATGAAAACACAAGTGAATGAAGGTGTTTGCTTAAATTCCTAACTTGTCCATACGGGACAAATCTATCGGTTATCATACGATTGAATCTTCTCATCATATAGACTACACGACGGTTGTTAGTATCGAGCTATACCGTCCGATATTTAACAACCTTCGTACAGTTCTATGTCACAACGAACATCGAACGTATGTTAACTGATAGACGGGGACTAAGTGGTGCTTTGAGTTTCATATATGAGTATCGATGAGAACATGAAAGTTTCATATTATCATCGAGCAGCATATATTGGTTTTAACTTTAACATCTTGAATCACTCTCTAATGATGCGTATATTGTGTATTCTTGTTGTATGTGTGTGTTTCGGCTGTCGGGGGTAAGGCTTCTATCCCATTAAGAATGTGTAGAGCGAACACCCATTCGCTTGTGCTTTCAACCGTTTCGAGTAAATTTCGGCAGCACCTCCCCGCTGTTCTCTGAGTACACTGTAATAGAATAGATAATCATTTCAAATCTGTGAAACAACGTTGAAATGAACATCTAATCTATCTTTGTACACGGAGAACCAGCGGAAAGGTACCGACGAAATATCTCGAAACGGATGAAAACACAAGTGAATGAAGGTGTTTGCTTTATACATTCCTAACTTGTCCACACGGGACAAATCTATCGGTTATCATACGATTGAATCTTCTCGTCACATAGACTATATGACGGTTGTTAATATCGAGCTATACCGTCCGATATTTAACAACCTTCGTATAGTTCTATGTCACGACGAATATCGAACATATGTTAACCGATAGACGCGGACTAAGTGGCGCTTTGAGTTTCATATATGAGTATCGATGAGAATATAAAAGTTTCATATTATCATCGAATATCATATATTGGTTTTAACTTGAAAAACGTGCCATTGAAACAAATTATTGTTCTCCACCTTGCACTCTCTTAATAATGGTACATGCATTGAACAACATGTAAGAGCTATCTATAACAACTCTAAACTTTCACTTGTTGGGTTCAACAAAAAGGTTTTTGATATTACAAACACAACCTTCCTCATTTTTTTGGAGACATAAATCAAGTAAAAAATAGATTTCAAATGGTGATAAAAACACCAAATTCTTTCATTTTTGGGTTAATGTCAGAAGATGTAGAAACAGAATTACAAAGTTGCAAAATGTAGAAGGCATTTGTTTTGAGGAGCATAAACAGATTGTTCATATGACAGCTTCTCATTTGGAAAAAGCTTTTACTTCACAAAATATAAATGCAGAATTTGATTGCAGACATATCATTTCTAATATGATTTCAAACATATCAAGTTTAGGGTTAGAGCTTAGGGTTAATTTGGGTTAATTAGAGGCTAGGGTTAATTTTGGTTAATTATTGATAAATTGAAAGGGTTAGGGTTGGTTAGGATTAATTAGGTTAATTTGGGTAAGTTTACTTGAAACAGCGCATTCTGCCTATGTGAATGATTAAGTTTGTATAATCTTCACACACGTGTTTTCATGTATTCTGGCCATCTTAAGGGTGCATGTAATATTTTTATTTTCCTCTCAAATTGTAATTTGCATATATCATGAAATCTTGCCCCTGAGTAAATGTTTAGGTTTAGGGTTAGAGTCTAGTATCCACTCCAGTTTATTGCAGAACCAAGCAAAATTGTTGAATCAAGACTTGCACTATACACTCACCATTTTGACTCTTCCACTCTCACATCTATAGGCACACCTTTTTTCAACCTAATAATAAGTTAGCAGCCAACACGTCGACATTCGCTCTAGTTAGAGTTTTCCGATAGCATCCCGCTCCTCGCTCCATGGCCAATATTCCTGTCATATATCAATCCATGGCCCACGCCCACAAACAAAGTGGGGGCACAAAGAAATGATGCTCTATATAGACTTACAAAGGGATTGATATGTACAGGGTCAGCATGCATTATGCAAAGCTTTTTCCTAAAGTTGGGAAATAATTTTTCAAACATAAAGAGGTTCCCAAGGCTGTTAATTCTACTCTCATTTGTTTTATTCCCAAAAAGGCAAACTGTCGCTCCATCATCGATTATAGGCCTATAAACCTTTGTAATTTTCTATACAAAATTTTCATCATCCCCAGCCGTAGCCCCAGCCGAACCCCAACCCCAACCCTAACCCTAACCCTAACCCCAGCCCCAGCCCCAGCCCCAGCCCCAGCCGAACCCCAACCCTAACCCTAACCCCAACCCCAACCGCAACCCCAGCCGAACCCCAACCCCAACACAAAACCCCAACCGAACCCTAACCCTAACCCCAACCGATGCCTAACCCTAACCCTCATCGGCACCCATGCCCTGAAACCTAGCCCTAAAATCATCAAAATTATGTTTAATTAGAGATTCACTAACCTGTAGGCGGTGGAGGAGACGATGGAGACGCTCGAACGGTGGTCAACAACACACACAATCGGCGACGAGGAAGAACGGGGGCGGTGGTGACGACGAAACGGAAGGCGGTGGCGACGACGAGAATGGCGACGAGAAAACTGTAACGCGGCGGGAACGAGAAATTTGGGGATTTTGGGAATTTTGGGAGTTAACACACGAGAGAGATAAGGCGTAGGGCATTTCTATGCCTTTTTAATTAAATTCCCATTTAGATGCCCCTATGGATTAGTCCGTAGGTCAATGATTTGCGGCTCCGTATGGGCAAACAACAAATTACGATTTAATATTTTTAAATTAAAACATCGGGCACCGTAGGGACAACCGTCGATCCCTACGGATTAGTCCGTAGGGCTAAATTAAATCTGCCCCTACGGATTTCATTATCCGTAGGGGCAACCCCCTATTGTAGTAGTGAATCAGGATGGCTCCCACTATTTTTATCAAATCTTCCTTCAAACCCTAAAAGGTAAGACTAGCCGGGATTAATTACACCCTACAAGTTCTCTAATCTATCAGCCAGGCCAGTGTCGGTACTTTGAGGGAGGTTCCCCATACTTTCGCACGGACCTAATTAAAATAAACCTCGTTTTCCTAGGGGCATAACCCCGTTAACACTTTTCTAGACACCTACTTAATCGGCTAATTGTAATGTGTAAAACTCTCCCAGGAGTAACTCTTACTCGCAGTGGGTATCGGGATCCAACTATCTCATAGAAGGTATGCAATCTCATTTCAAATTTCAACTCTTGAAATTCCCGATAATATTCTGCCCCTAGCGTCCTATGATCTTGACGCAGGCCAAACAACCCATAATCCGCTAGTCAAGTTCAACCCGTACATTTCATGATTGAATTAAACCCACCCACACGACCCTTAACGCAGGACAAAAACACCGTACGAATACCTTAATCCAGTCACATCGTATGCAGCAGATAAGCACTAGTTAGCTACCGCACACTACGCCTTGACGCAGGCTAAACTACCGTAGCGCGAATACTAAGTAGTACTTATCTGAAATGACGGAGGGCTACGACAGGTTTTTAAGAAAAACTTTTGCATAATAAACTTGATCTCATTGTAGAATCGAGAGAATTTTTAAAAAAAGGAGTGTTTTTGAGGCTTTTACTCGTTTTGCTAAAGAGGTCACTCCCGGTGAAAGGATCTCGTCTCTTTCCTTATCGAATAAGGTGCGGGATATTTCACAAATAGCACTATGCAAAGCAAAAACTATAGAAGCAATCAAAATACAAACCGAGTGGGTTGTAGTATCTGCCAGTTTCGCTAAAGTGGTCACTCCCGGTGAAGGGATCTCGGCTCCTTCCTTATCGAATAAGGTGCTGGATATTCTACAAGGAATACCGGCATGCAAAGCAAGAACTAGAGCCACCAGTTTTTTAAAACACGTTTCTACAATATCTTTAGGTTCATTTTTCTTTCATTAATCTCATTAATGAAATCCCATCATTTATGCTTCCTAAGCATCACAGAAGAAATGAAAGCATCAATATTTATTATATATCATATATATACAATATAAGCATTCGTCTCAGAATATCAAGTGATCACATCACAGAATATCAGCAGAAGCAGAACATATATGAAATATTGGATATACTAGCAATTCCGTGTTTTAATTAAGACAATAAAAAACGCGGATTCCATGGTCGCGAGGAATAGCCAAACCCACATCCCTAGACCCCTACGAGAGACCCTACCAATTCTAGAGTTAGGAGACCCGGTCTCGACTCCTCGAGATGGTCCCCCACTGGACCCTAAAACCCGGTTACTTGTGCTCCCTGCCTTGCGTCTATCCTAATGCGGAAAAGTAAATAATATACATCAATAGTGACATCATCCTCAACCCGGAAGTGCCCCAATTAAAGAATATTACATACAAGCTTTTACATGAATGAAAATAAAAAACTCTCATCTCATATAAACACCCCGACGATCCAATATAACATATCCCAGCAACACATAACATCACATGTCATCAACGTAAGTAAATATGCGTATCCCAATTGGCGTTGACATATAGCAACGAAACCGGCAATACACCATATATTACACTTACAGTCGCAGAAAAGAAAGTGAAAAATTACAACAATTGGAATCCGCAACCACCTTAGACATCATAAACCCAATGTATCACATACTTTGGATTTCATGCCTAACCAAATGAATTCCTTAGATATCGCATGCCTAACAATTATAAACCCCATATGTTAGTCTCGACATTGAAAACACTTTTCAATAACCAGTCGGGTAATTCAACAAGATTCACGACAACCTGATCGAATGCTCGTCGGAAAATTTAGTAGACGGCCGCACCCCCGATGCCGTCAACGAAGTGCACTTAGGCGGAATACCATGGCCGCGAGCACCCGAACGGATGCTTTTGGCGACGGGGTTCTCCTACAGTCACTTGGTCGGGGCTATGGGGCGTGGCTATCTAGTAAGGTTACCCGGCGAGTATCCGCGTACACTACTTAATTGCGACGGACTTTTGATCCTCATCAAAATTCCATGGCAACCAATCAAATGAGACTAAATTGCTAGATTTATAAAATTCAAATTAGTTATCACATAACTAACTTTGTGAATTCCAAATATTGTATCACAATCACAGATAGCTAGACGATCTTAAACTTTTCGATCGAATCAACGAATTTCAAAAATTTCCCAGAGAGCTCAACATTTGAGCAGTGTTAGAAATACCCAGAACCACACTACAGTACCCATGGACCAGCAGCTGAAGGCCCGTCCCAAGCCTCTCAAGTAGCGCCGCGGAACCGCCGCCAAAACCATGTTTTGGCCGTAGTTCCGCGGTCACTTAAACGAGTTAGGGACTCGTTCTTCAGGTGGGGCCATGTAATTACCTGCATGATTTTTAGAGTATTCTTAACATCAAAAATTCCAACTTTTGGAAAAATTTCAAGAGAAGGGTAAATTTCGGGTATTCGGAGTTCTTTCAAACTTCTAACTTCTCCTAGACAATGCCTAATGCTCTGGCTTGGCTCTGATACCACTGATGGGTTCCATAGCACCCTAACTAGGATTTTTGGGGCGTCAAGTATACAATTTTAAAAAAACTAGTGAGCTATGCAACCCATGCCAAGGATCTAACTAGAAAATTAAGAGTTAAGCTAGCATGTAATCAAACATTACACTAAGTGAATGAGGTATACAACCTTTGTAGACCGGTCCTTCACTTCTAAAGCTTCGTGTAGTGGTCCCTTCGCTCCAAGTAGTGAACTCCTAGACTCTAGTAAGGGTTCACATAAAGAAAAGAACAAGCTTGCTCGAAGTCTTCAAGGCCAAAGATGATCTACGTCGAAGAGACTCAAGCTCATGCTACCTCTTCACTAATTATAAATTAGTGAAGCAAACACCGTAAACTAAATGGCTAATATAGTAGAGCATGATGAAATAGGAAATGAACTCACTTTAGATTAATTTTTCTCACAATATTTCATCACCTTTTCAAAAGCTAGAAAGCTTTTCTATGAGGAAGAAGAAGATGAAGTGAAGATGAGAAGTGAAACTCATGAGGTGAGAATAGCAACCATGGGTGAATTAGTGTCATACACTAACTCATGTAGAGAATAAACCATGGCTATTCAATAATGGTTAGGTTAATAAATATCTGCAAGTAAAACAAAATTAGTGGACTTGGTCAATAATTCCACAAGCTTCTACAAGCTTCAACCATGTGACTAATTTCCATCTAATTTGGTTTACTTTAAATAAATAAAAACCTTATATTATATTAAGCATGGTGTGAGTCTAATAGACCCATGTTGCATGTGGCATCAAGCATGACACAAAATAGTGTACATTAATATATATCACATATATACCAATTGTACACTTGTAAGAAAAAGAAATGTTTAAGTGAGCTAATATTAGTTAATATAAATTAATATATCACATATATAATTATACATTAAATTATGAAATCAACACTTGATTTAATAATCCGGTTATATCACATACAACCGACTAATATCAAATGTAACAACTTATAGAATCAACACTTGATCCGATAACCCGGCTATATCACATATAACTGACCGATATAACATATCGCGAGAATAGAATGTGGTATCACATACGCGCATTAATCTCGGTCCCACACATATCACATATGTGCTCCTACTTCGTTTCGCATGAAGCAGGAAACTTCTGTGTAGGACTCTAAAGACTCGTCAATATGCCGGCAGTAGGTGGTGATCATATCAGTCACCCACAAGCCGCAAGCGGTCTGCTAAACGTAAAGGCCACCCGGGTATTGAGCGATTAGAAGATCAACAAGCAAGCCTGCTCATACTCCTGCGAATCCAATCAAGTAACACTACCGTACAGTCTGGTCTCTTCGTCAGATATGTCGCATATCGCAGCCTGGGGTAGTAAAACGTCAGACCCCAATAGCCTAATAACTCATGCCGATGTGAGGTCCATAACGGTTTGAGAAACTACTAATAACACTTAACAATAAATCTCAGCAACCCTGGCCAGGGATTTCCTGTTATGGTCAATCGAACATAGCGCAACATCAACCCCTAATACCGGGAGAGACGAAATCCCCTCCTGTCGCTCATTGCCTCCATGTGATTCGGGACTGTACCAAAAAACCACCTTTTTGCACGATCTCTTGAACGTGGTATGGTGGAAATTAAAGCACGGTGGGAATCACACAAGACTCTATGACGATCTTGGGTCGACGGACTAACCTGTACCAGTGTCACCAGAGAACTGCTATCTGACGATAGGTATAATACCATCTAGGAGTTCTCGGCGAGTCCGCTCAGTATACCCAGTCTCTACTGAGCACCCGAATACCTTCTCTGATGTCAAACACCAATGGATGTGGGATCATCTATCGCCCATCATATGGGTCAAGAAGCGCATATGCTAGTTTACTATGGAGTATCGATGTCCTGTCTCGATACTCCCATGACTAGGAACAAACTAAGGATGTACTTACCGATTACCATTGCCCTACTAGTATGATCTGCATCATAATCCTGGTAATCAAGTACTCATCCTAAGGGCTTTATCAACATGTAATAGAGAGACTATAAGTATATATGTTAAGATAAAGAGCAACCAGATAGCATACTATCATATCGAGCAAGAAAGTCCTCCCTATATATGTCCAAGCATCCACTACAATATACATCACATGTACAGTAATGGCCCCTAGGGCATACATATAACTAACTGTAAATATATCTATATATGTTTTTGCTCAAATTATACGTCCCGCTTTTTTGAAATATCCCAGAGGTTTTTCATTGTAAACGTTCGTGTCGCTCGCGGACACATAGAAAATAGAGAGACTATAACTCCTTTTTGAAAACCACTTGTTATACTTTTAATGCATGCAAAGTACTCAGATACTGTCCTCAGATCAGTCATGTTCGGCCACTATATAATATAGTACCTATCATGAAAATAAAGTGCTTAAGAGCAAAATCAGCCTAAAAAGGTGTATCCAATCAATCACGTGCGTCTGGTGTGCACGAAAATCAAATCCAATACAAGTGCCACGATATACACAAAAGCAAAACTAAGTGCAACGGGTGTGCATGAAAGTATCTGTCCAGTGCAATGGATGTGCACGACAATAAT
Source organism: Agapanthus africanus (assembly GCA_030015575.1). Classification (NCBI taxonomy): domain Eukaryota; kingdom Viridiplantae; phylum Streptophyta; class Magnoliopsida; order Asparagales; family Amaryllidaceae; genus Agapanthus; species Agapanthus africanus. The sequence continues at coordinate 177,314,792 of JASDDO010000008.1, forward strand.
ATCAAGTGCATCTATAGTGCACGATAATCTCAACCCAGTGCAACTAACATGCACGAATGAAAATCCCAATCGAGTGCATCCGGTGTGCACAAAATCCAATACCTAGCGCCTAACATGCTCAAAAATCCAACCCAAGCGCGTCAGGCCCGTATAAAGCATCTAGTGCGGTAGCATGCACGAATACGAACGTCAAGTGCAAACGTGCACAAAAACATAAATTTGGTGAAACAAATGCTCAAAGATATAAATCGGGTGCAACCAATGTATGGGGTATAGATCTAGTGCAACCAATACATAAAATACCAATCTGGTGTAACCAATGCACGGAATCTAAATCTAGTGCAACAGATGCACAAAATACAAATCGGGTGCAACAAGTGCACGGAAACTCATCCATAACTCAAATGCGTATAAAAACAACACCGAGTATACCAAGGTGTATAAAATCATAAGTGTGTGCAACTGCATGCACAAAACACGTATCAATGCACTGCAAGCATATGTGAGCTATACCGAGTGCAAAAATCAAATCGAGTGCGTACCATATGCACAAAATTAAATCAACCGTTTGAAATCTACGAAATCATAAACACGTGCAACCAAGGCACAAAATGAATACTAAGTGCAATTGATATGCACAATTCATAACCCGATGTAGCGATGTATAACATAAATCCAGTGCAATAACTGTGCGCAAAAGAAAACATCTCATAGGTGCAACTATGGTGCACGAAAACCATATCGTGAAATTCAATCATCAAAACTCAAATCCAAGCAATATAAGCGTGATACTCGGATCACAAATGCAAATCACAACAAATGACGTTGAGGTACACCTCCTACAATGTCGAAAAATGTCGGTATACCCAAAACTGGCAGAGCAAGAACATCCGATTGCCACCTGCTCACGGTCTGATGTCCTCTGTCTCTAGGTCCTCATTTATCTGTGGATTACCAATCTCGCAATCCTTCGGGTCGTCGGCCCGGTCAGGTGTGCTAACGGAAACAATTCCGCTCTGGCACTCCTCTGGTCATCTCTCGGCTAATTAGCACGACCACTCGTAAAGCAGCACGTCACTGGTGTCAGCCTCTGGCCCTCTGAATACACGTGACACAACTGATCCTCAGTGCAAATCTTATCACAGCAGTGTCCTGGAAGGATCCTGCTCATCAAGGTCTCTTCCAATCTCGCCTATGCCGAACTATACGGAGGCTGGTACTCTTACATAATCTTTTCTCGTTTTCTTGACATCTGCATTCTAAGCACAGCATTTCCTCGGAAATTGGTCGTATCCCAACGCCTCTGTATACATATCAGATCTCTAATCTCAACGGGGAGTAACAACAGCTCATTGACATTTCGCACGAACCTCTTGTTCCACTCGTCTTTATTATCGTCCACTTCGACATCACGTCATACTATCTGTGTACTGCAATTGTTCTCGGCTACAGTCAATCCGGAGTCTCTCACACGGACTCGAAATTACGATCTCGGTATCTTCATCACTCTGTAAAAGATATCTAGCCGAACACGTCCTCGAGAACTCGTCCCAATCATCGGAGGAATATACTTTATTCATCCGCTCTCGATCAACACACAACGCATCTGGGTGAGGTCCTTCTACCTGGAACCAGTAAACTTACTGATCTACTATCGGATCATGCAATGAACAACGTCATCTCTGGATCGATCTGCTTTAGATCTGAATAAGATTCTCCATACTGGAAATCTTCAACTCCACTGAGCCTGCGTCGGCGCATCAAAATAGACGAATCATCTCAGTCGCTCAACTCAACTCAAGATAGACTAGCTATCTTCTGTCGCATCTCTTCCTTAAAGCTCCAGCGATCTCAGCTCAAAAAGTCTGGAGGCGACAACACATCAATCTCAGCAACAGGTGGGTCATCTGTCCGCAAGGTAGACGACATCACAAACTCTAAGGTAGGCTATATATCAACGGTCCTCTCACAACAGGAAGCCTCTATCAATGACCCGATCATCTGGTGCAAAACCGAACACTCTCCTCAAACGAGAAGTCGTAACACAAACACTAACTTGATACATTCCCATGTCACCAGAAAACACAATGGTCAGTTCTCGTCCAAGACAAGCTCGCCCTGACCGCATCACTAGCAGCAGCTCCATCTGCGCTCAAACCATGGTGATAGGAACCTCAAGCATGTATCAATGAAAATAGATCAAAGGGATGGAAAGAATCAACAGATCCTAAAATGGATACATGATCATAAGGAGGAACAGAATCAATGAGAGTATGATCATGGGAACGAATAGAATCAAGGATCTCAAGTATATACGTCCTATGGTCACTTAAGCGGAGTATCGTATCGTAAGTATGCCGCGGAACATACGCATGGTACATCACTCTAATTGAGTTACCTACTACATCAATCAGGGTCAACCAATGAAACGGAATTTCAGGTCTAATACACCCTGTTCCAGTCTAAGTTTCGTAAGGTCAAGCCTAGGTTCCGAAATATTTACGCCCTAGACTCCGCATAGTCAAACCTAGAATCAAAAAAAGGTTAAACCTAGCGCTCTGATACCAACTTTTTCACGACCCGAAATTTAGTTTGTGACTGGCACTTAAATCACGCAACGTCTAAAGGCGCAATATAAATTAAGTAAGCCGAAACCTAGAAATCTAAGCTTTTTTAAGAAAATAAAAGAGGTGAAGTTTTGAAATAAAGGTATGATGAAATCAAAAGATTCCTTAAATGCCTAGATAATGGAACATGAAAATGCAAGTGGATTATATTAGTCGAAAAACATGTTTCGTCTTTTAAAATTTTGGGCAGCACCTCTTTTGTATATTTTGAACCAAAACCATATATACATGATAATATAAAAGGCATCCCCAAGCGGGAGCTAGCTCTTCGCTAATCGGCGGAATCACAACCACGTAAGTCATAAATATAAGTATATGACGTCCAACGGCGAAGATCAACACAAAGGATCATGAAAACAAAGCAAGACCTCAAATCCCACAATAGCGAACATATAACCCATCGCTCTAAGTCTCGCAAACAAGTCTTTCTAAATCTTACTACTTATACAAATACTAGTTTCTGATTGATGGAGTTAACTAGTACAACAGTAATAATAATACAAGAGTGAGCACGATCCAATATGTCCTACCTACCAAAGAAAATCACCCGAATGCAAGATGTGTGCCAACGATACCGCTACTGATCCATACGGCCAAACCTGCAAGAACTGTGGTACAACGGGGGTGAGTTGCCAACTCGTGAGTAGAAAACATCAGCAGGTAGAAATCGAATAAAACAACGACTCCTAGGTCAACTATATCATAAAGGTAATACTATGATATCTAGGATGACCGTATCTGCATATATGTCAACAGTATAATCAATGCATGTATGCATGTGGATAACATTTACGTGTCCATCAATGACACAACAACATCATGCATGTAAATATCATGAAAGTATATGCATGTAAATATGAGGGTATCAACCAACGTGTGTCCATCAACGACACATCAAAATCATGGAACCTGAGTGTCCAACACCGACACTCGAAATATCATGAAACTCGTGTCTAGCATCGACACGTAAATTCTCATATCTCAGGCGCAGCATCCTCAGATCGGCCTCAGGCACCGCATACTCTGGTCAGCCCTCATATCCATCTCACGACTTCAGTCGGTATCCTCCGGATAACCGCTAGGTCCAAATACTATCACCGGTAGGTAGTGTTTCCCTGCCAGGCTCACCGCCTAACTATACGAGTCTTCTTGCCCCGGGATACCTCACCGGATCCACCATGTACCCGCAGACGGTGCCTACCGCTCCTCGAATCGGGTTTCACATGTCAAACTCAGAACCGAGAAAACACATGGTAGACGTCTCGAAATGTCATATCAAGAGAAACCGGGTTTTTTTTAAAAATAAATAATTTCTTTTGAAATATAACCACGGTTCTCAAATCCAGAATCTCATGAAAACAGCAATCTCAATGCGTATAATCATAAAGCATGATGTATGCAAACATATAACAGAAATGATGTGAGCATATCAAGTATATCATGCGACATAGCATAATGATGTGAGCATAGCAGTATATCATGCCAACGAGTCATGTGACAGTACTAAACAATCAAGAGTAATAGCATTATGTAACAATTCTACTGTGAAGTGACATAGCAATTATCGATGATGAAAGTGTGTGAACCGGCAAATCTGTGTAAGTGTAACATACGCATCATCGATAATTGTGTAGGTGTGCTAGCACAGGTAATATGTAACGTAATGAGAATATCATGAACGTAGTATAAATTACATCGTAAGCGTTAGGAGGGGTTTCGTCTCTCTCGGTATAGGGAGTTGATAGAGTGCTACTGGTAAGAGTTATCAGTAGTTTCTCGACCCGTTATGAGCCTCACATCGACACGACTTATCGGTTACTGGGATCTGACGTATACCACCCCTAGACTTGATATGCAACATATCAGACGAAGAGACCGGACTGTACGGTAGTGTTATTGATTGGATTCGTAGGAGAATGTACAGGCTTGCTTTTTGATCTTCTGATCGCTCAATACCTGGGTGGCTGTTATGCTTAGCTGACCGCTTGCAGTTTGTGTGTGTTTGATATGATCATTACCTACTGCCGGCATATTGACGATTATTTAGAGTCATACACAGAGGTTTCCTGGCTCAGGCAAAACGGAGCAGGACCACATATGTGATATGTGTGGGACCGAGAATAATACGATATGAGATACTGTATTCTATTCTCCCTATATGAGATATCGGCCGGGTATATGTGATATAGCCGGGTCATCGGATCAAGTGTTGATTCGATGAATTGGTACATGTTATATTAGTCAATTATATGCAATATAGCCGGATTGTCGAATCAAGTGTTGATTCGATAATTTAATGTATATTATATATGTGATATATTACATTACGTTAACTAATATAAGCTCACTTTATTGATTCATTTTCTCACTGGATAATATATTGATGTATATGCGATATAAGTTAATTGTATTATTTTCTTTTGTTACAAAATATATTATATTTGTGATATACAATATTGTAACATGTTAGGGTTACAAATGCAACATGGATTTTGAGTTTAAACCAAGATTAGGGTTAGCTTTTGGGTTAACATTTTGGATGAGGGTTAAGGAAGTTCATGAAGCTTTCATTTTGTCATCTTGCTTTGATATTTTGTGAAGATATCTGTTAACCCAACCAAACCCTTAACCTTAGTTTATTCTCTACATGAGTTAAAGCCTTCATTGTTAACTCATGGTTGCAATTGTAACCACAACAATAATTCATTATTCATCACAAAAGAAAAAGCTTCATCTTCTTCTTCTTCTTCTTGCTCTTGAAAAAGCTTCACTAGCTTTTGTGTTTATGATGATAAATGGTGAGAAATTGAAAACAAAAGAGTGTAAAATTCCTACTTCATCGTCCTGATTTATTCTAGCCACTTAGATTAGGGTGTTCACTTCTCTAATTACTTCATTAGTGAAGTGTAAGCTTGGGTTAGAGATTCTTCAAGGTAGATCATCTTAGATCAAGAAGACTTCAAGAAAGATGCATCATTCACCTCTTGGAGCCTCACGAGAGTCAGAGTTCATGATGATCGCAGCGAAGGGACCTCAACACGGAGCTTATGAAGCGAAGGAACAGACTACAAAGGCTGTAATCTTTATCTCTTTACTTTTTTGTATGTGATACATACTTTGTTACCCTAGAAATGCTAGCATGATTCATGGTTTGCTTGCTTTGCACCTCTCTAAATTTTAAAGTGGCATGAGTGATGCTACCAAATCCTAGACTAGGTGCAAAAGAAGCCCAACAATGGTGTTATAGCCAAACTAGAATTCTAGATACGGTGTTATAACAATTACGAAAACGAAATCCACTCCGAAATACGATATTATGAACACCCCATTTTACTATCTGGAAATTTTGCAAAAAGTCATTTAAATTTTTTTCAAACAAGTGCAGAATGCAGTATAGGACATTCTAAGAACATGGGTGAAATACGGAGGGAGGGGCTCGGATTTTGGCCGAGCCCCTAGCCTAGAATTCCGGTCTGGCCGGCCCCTTCACCTCCTCTGGCCTCCGTATTCATCCTGTGCTCTGGTGTCTCAATTTTGGATTTCCTAGTATTGTTTGCTTAGCCCAATTTTCAAGTGATGATTTGTTTGACCTGGGGCTAATTCATAGTGCTTCTTAGTCGTATAACTTAACACTGTATTGGTAACCTTGACTATTTTTAGCAGTTCGATCGAACTTCGCACACCACATTTTGTACCCCGCTGAAATTTTTAAGTGTTGTAATTTTCCGAAGTTGATTGTACTCGTAAAATCGTGCAAGTACCCCTATGGACCCCTAGAAGACTATAATAATCTTAACTCGATTCTATGCCTACAAAACCGCGTTCGAACCTTCGGGTTTGCTGTAGTTCCGTGGTGCCATAGGTGAGGCGTTGGTTAACTCCTTCTACGGCTGGTCCATGGAAACTGTGGCACGGTTTTTGAGTGTTTTGATTTTGCTCAAGTGTTGAGCTCACAGGGGTAATTTGTAAGTATATGTTGATTTGATCGAAACGTTAAATATCGTCTTGATATTCTGTGATTGTGATACAATATGTGGAATTCATATAGTTAGGCATGAAATCCCTGATATGTGATATTTCGGGTTTACGATGTCTAAGGAGATTATGGATTCCAAATGTTGTAGTTTTTCACTTTTCTTTTCTGCGACCGTAAGTGTAGTATGTGGGGTATTACCGGCTTCGTTTGTATACATCAACGACAATCGGGATACGCATACTTGCTTACGTTGATGATATGAGATATTATGTGTTGATGTGATATGTTATATTGGACTGTCGTGTTTTGAATAGCCGGGGGTTTTATGTGAGATGGGGGTTTTATTTTCATTCATGTAAAATTCATTGTATGTAATATTCTTTTATTGGGACACTTCCGGGTTGAGGATGATGTCATCATTGTATATTATTTACTTTTCTGCATTAGGATAGACCCAAGGAGGGGAGCACAAGTAACCGGGTTCTAGGGTCCAGTTGGAGGCCATCTCGAGGAGTCGAGACCGGGTCTCCTAACCCTAGAATTGGCAGTGTTACTTGCCGCTCTCGTAAGGGTCTAGGGATATGGGTTTGGCTATTCATCGCGACCGTGGAATCCGTGTTTTATACAGGATCGATATAAAACACGGATCTCCTAGTATATCCAGTATTTCATATGTTTTTCTGCTGCTGATATACTGTGATGTGATCATATTATATGCGTGAGACGAATGCTTTATTATTGTATATATGATATATAATAAACGTTGATTATGTTTTACACCCGCGCTAGTCCCGTCCCGCTATGTCGTTAGTTAAGTAACCTAACGGTGCATAACGGAACATTGTGGCGAATGCGGATGGCATAAGCTTACGTTGTATTTTCGTTTCTTCTGTGATACTTAGGAAGCATAAATGATGGGATTTATTAATGAGATTAATAAAAGAAAATAAACCTAAAAGATGTAGAATCAAATTTATAAAAAAAAGGGTAGCTACAGTTTTTGCTTTGCATAGTGGTATATGTGATATACCTTGCACCTTATTCGATGAGGAAAGAGCCGAGATCCCCTCACCGGGAGTGACCTCTTTAGCAAAACTGGCAGATGCTACAAACTCATGGTTTAGTTTTTGATTGTTTCTATAGTTCTTGCTTTGCACAGCGGTATTTATGAAATATCCTGCACCTTATTCAATAAGGAAAGAGCCGAGATCCCTTCACCGGGAGTGGCCTCTTTAGCGAAACTAGAAAAGCCGCAAAAACACTCCTTTTTCAAAATCATCTGTTTCTACAATGATATCAAGTTCTTTACGCAAAAGGTTTTCTAAAAAACCTGCGTAGCCTTCCGACATTTCAGATAGATACTACTAAGTATTCGAGCTACGTTTGTTGGACTGCGTCAAGGCGTAGTGTGCGGTAGCTAACTAGTGCTTATCTGTAACATGAGATGTGATTGGATTAGGGTAATCGTACGACTTTGTTGACCTGCGTCAAGGGTTGTGCGGGTAGGTTTAATTCAATCATGAAATGTACGGGTTGAATTTGACTAGCGGACTATGGTTTGTTGGCCTGCGTCAAGGTCATGGGACGCTAGGGGTAAAAGAATTATCGAGAATTTCAAGTGTTGAAATTTGCAATGAGATTGCATACCTCCTATGAGATAGTTGGATCCCGATACCCACTGCGAGTAAGTACTCCTAGGAGAATTTTACACAGGACAATTAGCCGATCAAGTAGGTGTCTAGAAAGGTGTTAACGGGGTTATGCCTCTGGGAAAACGAGGTTTATTTTAATTAGGTCCGTGCGAAAGCACGGAAAACCTCCCTCAAAATACCAACACTGACCTGGCTGAAAGATTGGCGAACTTGTAAGGTGCAATTAATCCCGGCTAGTCTCACCTTTTAAGGTTTTAAGAAAGATTTGATAAAAAGAAGTGGGAGCCATCCTGATTAGATAAGATAATAACCTGTCTAATCTTGCAAGAGCATACGCTAAAGTGTTTTCTTCTCTCTCTCTCTCCAGGTAGCGACCATATCAGGCCTTAATCAAGATAATAAGATGGATGTATTGACTGAACTCGCTTGTTATACTGAGTAGGGGAACGTTGGTCCCGCTCCCACTTATAATTGTTATAAGTCTGAGAAGGGAATAGGAGAATATCTAGATTCTCACACCGCCCAAACGAAGAACAAGCATGTTGATGCATCTTCTTCGGGTGTGTTTTTTATCGAGAACTGTTTCTCAGTTCACTCTACGTCCTGGGTATTAGATAACGGATCTGTATCCCATATATGTAATATGTTACATGGGCTACGTAAAGGTAGGGAACTGGGAGAATGTGATCATTCCGTAAGAGTAGGGAATTGTGCAAATGTTGCAGCCAAAGCAGTTGGCGAATATCACCTTGTATTACCAAATGGTAATACATTGGTTCTGAGCGAATGCTATTACATTCCGACCCTGATATGAAATCTTATATCAGTTTCTTTATTGAGCAAAGAAGGATATAATTTTGTAGTACAGAATAATGTTATGAACATATTCCTGAATCAAAAGTTGATTGGATCAGGATCGTTAAATAATGGCATATACGTTCTTAACCAAACTACAGTACTTAATGTATAAAACACACACAAGAGGAAGAGTTCAGAAATGAACGAATCCTTCTTATGGCATTGTAGACTAGGCCATATCAATGTGACACGGCTAGCTAAGTTAGATAAGGATGGATATTTGAATCCGTTCGAATTTTCATCTTATGATACTGCCAGTCATGTCTCAAAGGCAAAATGACCAAAACTCCGCTTCGTGGACACGGAGAAAGAGTTACGGAACTCTTGGGACTGATACATAGTGATGTATGTGGTCCCATGTCTACACAAGCCAGGAATGGTTCTTCCTACTTTATTACATTCACTGACGATCTCTCAAGATACGGACATGTGTTCCTGTTGAAACACAAGTCTGAAGCTTTTGAGAAATTCAGAGAATATAAGAACGAAGTAGAGAACCAAACGGGCAAAAGTATTAAGATCCTACGATCTGATCGAGGAGGAGAATACTTGAGCAATGAGTTCCTAGATTAACTAAAAGAGAATGGGATTCTCTCTTAGCTTACTCCTCCCTATACACCATAGCACAACGGTGTATCGGAGCGGAGGAATCGCATCCTATTAGATATGGTGCGCTCTATGATGAGTACTGCTGAGTTGCCTATTTCCTTTTAGGGGTATGCACTGGAAACAGCTGCGGACCTATTGAATATGGTTCCCACCAAATCTGTGTAATCTACTCCATATGAGATATGGAAGGGAAAGAAACCATATCTTAATTACGTTAAGATATGGGGTTGTCCGGCATATGTGAAAACACAGAATCCGGACAAGCTCGGGGCAAGATCTTTTCTGTGTAAGTTTATTGGATATCCTAAACATTCACGCGGGTATATCTTCTACCACACCGAGGAACAAAAGGTATTTGTATCTCGGCATGCCACCTTTTTAGAAAAGGAATTTCTTGAAAAAGAAATTAGTGGCAATGAGGTAGAACTGGAAGAAGTTCCAGCTACACAAACTGCAACAGAAGATTTGGTAGAACCAGAGGATTCAGTAGTTCCTAACGAACCTCAGCCTCTCCGCCGATCTAGTAGGGTTCCTCATCCACCTGAGAGATACTACGGTTTTCTCATTGACGGTGGAAGCGAGGATTGCATCATGGAATATGATGACCCAACTAGCTTCGAGCAGGCTATCATGAGTGGTGACTCTGTGAAGTGATTGGAAGCAATGCGATCTGAGATAGAATCCATGTACACCAACAAAGTATGGACTTTAGAAGTTGCTCCTAAAGGGGTAAAACCCATTGGGAGCAAATGGATCTTTAAGAAGAAACTTGGTGTAGATGGAAAAGTTGAGACTTACAAAGCTAGACTTGTTGCAAAGGGTTTCGTCAACGACCAGGTGTGGATTATGACGAAACCTTTTCTCCAGTGGCTATGCTTAAGTCCATCCGGATCTTACTTTCCATTGCTGCATACCATAACTACGAAATCTGGCAAATGGATGTTAAGAACGCCTTTCTAAATGGTGATTTAGAGGAGTGCGTGTACATAACTCAGCCAGAGGGCTTCGTAGATAGTGGGAGCAGCGGAAAGGTGTGCAAGCTGCTTAAATCCATTTACGGTTAAAGCAGGCATCGCGGAGTTGGAACATCTATTTTGATGTTATAGTCAAAGAGTTTGACTTCATCAAAAACGTAGATGAACCTTGTATATACAAGAAGGTTGCAGAGAGTAAGGTCGTCTTCCTCGTATTGTACGTGGATGACATACTCTTGATAGGAAATGATGTTCATATGCTACACTCGGTCAAGCTCTTCTTATCACAAAGATTCTTAATGAAAGATCTAAGTGATGCCTCCTGCATTTTGGGAATAAAGATCTATAGAGATAGATCTAAATGGATACTGGGATTGTCCCAATCCAGGTACATTGACACAATACTAAAGAGGTTTAGTATGGAAGAATCCAAGCATGGGAACCAACCCAAGATCTCTAGACTCACTCTCTCCAAAGAGATGTCTCCCAAGAATGATTTGGAGAGAGCTCGCATGCAAGAGATACCCTACTCTTCGGCAGTAGGCTCTATCATGTACGCGATGTTATGTACCAGACCTGATGTAATATACTCACTAAGTGTAGTGTGTAGGTATCAAGCAGATCCAGGAGAGAATCACTGGACAGCTGTGAAGAACATTCTCAAGTACTTGAGAAGAACTAAGGAGATGTTCTTGGTGTATGGTAACGGAGAACTCCAGGTGGAGAACTTTACCGATTCAAGCTTCCAAAGTGATAAGGACGACTATAAGTTGCACTCGGGATTTGTTTTTACCCTGAATGGAGGGGCGGTTTATTGGAAGAGTTCCAAGCAAGAAACCGTGGCAGACTCGACGATGGAGGATGAATACATCGCTGCCAATGATGTTGCCAAAGAGGCTGTCTGGATGAACAAGTTCATCATTGAACTTGGTGTGGTTCCATCCATTGAGCATCCAATACCTTTGTATTGTGATAACAATGGAGCTGTGGCTTTGGCCAAGGAACCCAGGTCCCATCAAAAGTCCAGACATATTCTGAGACGGTATCACCTGATCCGGGAGATAGTTGATCACCGGGATATCGAGGTCAGGAGAGTTGACACGAAGGACAGCACTGCGGATCCACTCACGAAGGCCATTCCCCAGATACAATTTAAGAGACTCTTCGGGATGTTGGGTATGAGATACTACAACAGCTGGCCTTAGTGCAAGTGGGAGATTGTTAGTTATATATATATATATGCCCTAGAGGCCATTGTTATACATATGATGTATATTATAGTGGATGCTTAGATATATATAGAGAGGACTTTTTTTCTCTACATGATAGTATGCTATTTGGTTTCACTTTATCTTAACATGTTGACTTGTATTAGTTTACTGTCTTGCTCTTATATCTTGATAAAGCACTTAGGATAAGTACTCGACTACTAGGACTATGATGCAGATCATACTAATGGGGCCAGGATAGTCAAAGAGTACATCCTATAACTGTTCCTAGTCGAGGGAGTATCGAGACAGGGCATTGATACTCCAGAGTAGACTAGCGTATACGCATCTTGACCCATATGATGGGCGATGGATGATCCCATATCCATTGGTGTTTGACATCAAAGATGGTGTACAGATGCTCAGTGGACACTGGGTACACTGAACGGACTCGCCGAGAACTCCTATATGGTATTATACCAATCGTCAGATAGCAGTTCTCCGGTGACACTGGTACGGGTTAGTCTGTAGACCCGAGATCGTCATAGAGTCTTGTGTGATTCCCACTGTGCTTTGATTTCCACCTTACCACGTCCAAGAGGGCGTGCAAAACGGTAGCTTTTGGGTACAGTCCCGAATCACATGGAGGCAATGAGCGATAGGAGGGGTTTCTTCTCTCCCGGTATAGGGAGTTGATGTTGTGCTGTGTTCGATTGGCTATAACTGGAAGTCCCTAGCCAGGGATGATATGGAGTGCTACTGGTAAGAGTTATCAGTACTTTCTCGACCCATTATGAGCCTCACATCGACACGAGTTATCGGTTACAGGGGTCTGACGTTTACCACCCCTAGACTTGATATGCGACATATCAGACGAAGAGACTGGACTGTACGATAGTGTTACTGATTGAATTCACAGTAGAATGTACTGGCTTGCTTGTTGATCTTCTGATCGCTCAATACCTGGGCGGCTGTTACGCTTAGCTGACCGCTTACAGCTTGTGGGTGTTTGATATGATCATCACCTACTGCCGCCGTATTAACGATTCTTTAGAGTCCTACACAGAGGTTTCCTGGCTTAGGCAAAACGGAGTAGGACCACATATGTGATATGTACGGGACCAAGAATAATACAATATGAGATAGCGTATTCTATTCTCGTGATATGAGATATCGGCCGGGTTTTTTTGATATAGCCGGGTCATCGGATCAAGTGTTAATTCGATGAATTGGTACATGTTATATTAGTCGGTTATATGCAATATAGCCAGATTGTCGAATCAAGTGTTGATTCGATAATTTAATGTATATTATATATATGGTATATTACATTACGTTAACTAATATAAGCTCGCTTTATTGATTCATTTTCTCACTGGATAATACATTGATGTATATGCGATATATGTTAATTGTATTATTTTCTTTTCTTACAAAATATATTATATATGTGATATATAATATTGTAACATGTTAGGGTTTCAAATGCAACATGGATTTTGAGTTTAAACCAAGATTAGGGTTAGCTTTTGGGTTAGCTTTTTGGATGAGGGTTAAGGAAGCTTCATGAAGCATTCATTTTGTCATCTTGATTTGATATTTTGTGAAAATATTTGTTAACCCAACCCAAACCGTTTGCCTTAGTTTATTCTCTATATGAGTTAAAGCCTTCATTGTTAACTCATGGTTGCAATTGTAACTACAAGAATAATTCGTTATTCATCACAAAAGAAAATGCTTCATCTTCTTCTTCTTCTTGCTTTTGAAAAAGCTTCACTAGCTTTTGTGTTTGTGATGATAAATGATGAGAAATTGAAAAAAAAAAGAGTGTAAAATTCTTACTTCATTATCCTCATCTATTCTAGCCACATAGATTAGGGTGTTCACTTCTCTAATTACTTCATTAGTGAAGTGTAAACTTGGGTTAGAGATTCTTCAAGGTAGATCATCTTAGATCAAGAAGACTTCAAGAAAGATGCATCATTCACTTCTTGGAGCCTCACGAGAATCGAAGTTCATGATGATCACAGCGAAGGGACCTCAACATGGAGCTTATGAAGCGAAGGAATGGACTACAAAAATTGTAATCCTTATCTCTTTACTTCTTTGTATGTGATACAAACTTTGTTACCATAGAAATTCTAGCATGATTCATGGTTTGCTTGCTTTTCACCTCTCTAAATTTTAAAATGGCATGAGTGATGCTACCAAACCCTAAACTAGTGCAAGGGAAGCCCAACACTAGTTTTCCTCGTAAACATCCCAGTTTGCTCCAGATTGCCTGTCGGCCAATAAAATGTCACAAAACCGGCACGGGTAAATTCCTAAGTTCGTATTTTGGTTTCTATTCAGTGTTCTAGGCCATAAAATCAACACTAAGGTCTTGTAAACAGCCACTACATAACTCAAGTCCACACAAATCACCAAACCCTCTCTAGGAATTTCCAAACATCACTAATCAATTTCGATTTAATTCTAAACTAACAATAGGATAAACTAAACACAATAACTTAACTAGGGTCTAGAATTATACCTCATTTGGAAACTCAAGAATTTTCTTGAGTTGCTCAAAATCTTCAAAATCCAACTTTGAAAGGTCCAAAGTGTTGAGAATGAGGTAAGGATCATTTTTAATGATGGGAGTATAGGGTTTTGGTGAAGGAATTGAGATGATACTTGGAGGTGGAGGTGGAGGAAGCAAGAGGATGAAGGAGATGAAGAAAAAAAATGGGGGAAGAAATGATGGCAGCCCTCTCTCTCTCTCTTATTCTCACCCTTTCACATGCTCATGCCTTACTCTCTCTCTCTCTCTCATCACATGCCATTGACTTTTCTTTTCTATTTCCTTTTCTCTTTTTCTTTTAAAACCAAATATCAACAAATACAAATGAAACAACATGCAACAAAAATGCAACATATCATGGTGCACTAACCATGGAAAAATATAGAAACGCGGATTTGGCCTAATCGCGATTAGTAGTGCACTAATCAATTTTTATTTAAACTGCATACAATTAATTATAAAATGCCAAATCCAATAAATATATATTTAACTGAATAAATCATTTTAATCTCCAATTATTTCACAAATATTGGTATATATTTATACCATTTTACGAAAACCCCAAATTCGCAAATCGAATAGTTTTTTCGCGAAATATATTATTTTAATATTAAATTCCAAAAATAATATTTTATATTTCTGAAATGATACAATTATGGTAGGACGAGGTAGAAGAAGATGGGGAAAGCTTTAGGGTGTCGTAGAAATGTCGAAATTAGTTTCGATTTTCGCCGGAATTTGATCTCTTGCTAACTCCACTTATACTCTTCTTGTACCTAGGAATTTTTGAGAGAATTTTGGCTAGAATTTTCAGAATGAGGATGGGCTAGAGCATGGGTAGTATTTATAGTGTGAAATTAGGGTTTTTGGATTAAAAGAGTGAATTAAAATGCATTAAAAAATGATAAATGGAAAATTGAGGGGTCTCTGTTTGATTGCAGAGTAATCAAACAGTGCATGGGAGTTAGGGATAGGCCAAGAGACTTGTGTGCAAATCCTGGGGCTTATTACCCACGGTTCACCTGTCGGTGCCAGCCAAATAGAGCATCTCGCCGGTCAAGTTGTAGGGCTAGGCCGGTGGATTCTTACCACGTGTTCCTCTCTGTATATACAACATTGTGCACATGTTTGTTTTCTCTGTCTTTTCATTTCTATGTGCATTACACGTGTAAACTTTTGAGCGTCCAAAAGTTAAAATGAAAAAATCAGAAGAAAAAAATATAATGTGTCTGATGGGGTTCGAACAAAGGAGCTACGTCTCAACAGTGCAAGGGTTTCACCAGTGAGCTACAAGTTCTTCTTGTTGTTCTTAAACTAGATATACTTATAATTTGTACTCGGGCTTGTAAACTCCTTTCTGTACATTAGAAAGAAAGGAAATTTGTACAGAAAATTCAAAGTCGTTACATTCTACCTCCTTTATAAAAATTTTGTCATCGAAATTTATAGAAAGTAGTTGTAACAGATTCAAGAAAATTTAGATTACAGCGGTGGTGAAAGATATACTGGATTGTACCGAAAGTGCATGAAAATGTTTGAAAGAACGAAAGAATGCAAGAATTTTGAAAAGGATGAAAAGATGGGAAGGGATTTACCAGTGTTACCTTGACCTATAGCCTCGGCTTACATGGCCGCCAAGGTGTAAACCTGACGTCTCGGCACATTTCTCTATGCATGCTGGTACATCGATGGCTGACGGGATAAAGGTGGTCCGCGTGGAGGTGGTGCAGGAAGAGCTAAACAAATAAGTGGAGCTTGGATAGCTGGTCTATCTGTGGAGGCTGGGCCAGTTCAGTTGTGTTGGCAAGTTCCTATAGTATGTGAGGATGATCCACATATCAGACAAACACCGTTTGCTCGAAGCCAATCCTTGAATTGGCGTCTGGTCCTCTTACAATAGATGTAGAATTTCGGTTCAGTCTCGGAAAATGATCATCCTTGCCGCATAATTGGCGCTGGGAGAGTTGGCCTAGAAGAGGCTCCTCCGGTAATCTGGCTGGTGGGACGTTTTATACCAACCAACTGTGGCCTTCCCTTCTTCTTAATAATAACTTCATAGCGAAGGGCTGACTTCAAAGCTGCTTCATGTGTTAGATATTCCCCCGTTGCTAGGGCGGCTTGAATCTCAGAGTCTAATTCTTACTGGAAACGCATGGCTCTGATTTCTGCAGAAGAAATTAAATGGACGGCAAATCTTCCAAGTATGGTGAATTCAGTATCGTACTCATCCACTGACTTATCCTACATAGATCCTTGTTGCAGGTGGATGAATTTTTGTTCCATCTCAAAGCGCGCGGTTTCTGGAAAATACTTGGCATCAAAAAGATAACAAAAATTCTTCTACTCGATTGGCTGCTTAAAGCGGCTCTCCTCGGCCTTCCACCAGATTCTGGTATTGTCAGTAAGCTGGAGTTTTGCTATTCGGACCCAAGCCACTTCAGGAACTTAAGCTGCGGCTAGGTCGTCTTCAATGCTCTGTGCCTATTCCTCGGCCTAAAGTGGTTTCCCCTTCCCTGAGAAGTTCTTCGGGTGTAAAGCCAGAAATTGTTTCACTCCCGTTGCTTCTGCTTCAGAGTGGGTGAAACTTTGTTGAAGGAGAGCAGTCTGCTCCTGCAAAATCGTGCTTTGAGCCTGTTGACCTTCATGTAGGCTTTTGATAGCCTTCAGAAGCATCGTTTGTTCTGTGAGTGGTGCAGCTACGGTAGGTGGAGATGGTACGATGGTAAGGATAGGTGGTGGTGTACTTGTATCGTTGGTGCTAGGGTTGCTGGGAGAATCCATCACCTTAGATAGAGAAGAAAGATTATGATAGATTCAAAGAAAATTGAATTGTAAGGAATGTAAAGTTGTTAAATCTTATATTTCTTGTTATATATTGCTTATAACTTCATTCAGAACGGACCTGCATGGGCCACCAACAAAACCTGTCACGCCCGGCTTCCCTGTAGACGGAAACGGTGACGTGGCAAGGACGCAACGTATTTATTTCGAGAAGGTCATTTTCCGGAATAAATACGCTAAGTGTAAAATAAGCAATATAAAATGACAATAGAATAAACATGAGATTTAAAATTCAACAACTTTATTTACATTCAACTTGATCTATTTACAATACATGATTTTAACTGAAAGAAAATACAAGAATGGAAATGCCTAAATAGGTAGCATACATAAACTGAGAAAAGATAACTGGTCTAGGCCTGGATCTCGGTCTGATCGTTCTTTTTCTCTGAAATATCTACATCTTCAGTCTTCACAGTATCTGACGAACATTCCAAAAAATTAGAGAAGGGTGGAATGCCCGTCAGTGAACTTTCGCTCGGTAAGTCCCCAAGAATTGAAATGAAGTATAAAGGGTAATGATAAAGGAATATGTATATCGTAAACAATTAATTATGAAGTATCGTTTAATGTAATCATGGTAAGTTTATTTAGCATGTAGTTCTATCGTAATATATATGAACAAGTATGGTAATATATAACAATTTGATAAGTATGACAGCATAGCATGAGCACGGCAAACAAATGTAACCTGGCCGTGTGGTATAAGTATAATGAACATGCAGTGAATGTAAGTATCTTAACAGGTCTCTAATTGGGTACACTAATTTAACGTAAGTTCAAGGGTGAACGTCAACCAATCTCAAGAGTGTTCTCGAACCCAACAGGCTATAATTCAGGGGTAAGGAACCACGGGCCCGAATCAAGTGTTAATAATGGGACTTCGACCGTCATTGAAATATTCCAAACTCAACAGGCTGTAATCCAGGAGAAAGAAAACACGAGCCCTCATGATAGCTTGTTTGTGTTAGTAGACATGGATTCATGATCTAGTGGGACTCCTGAGATTTCATTGGATTCACGCATAAACTATCACAACACCCCGTGTATTCTAAGTTACAATTAAAATTACTAGTCTTGTTCGAATCCATAAATACATCAAGTTGCAAGATAGAGTTCATGTATATATCAAGTATTCATGTTAAGTATTCATGTATTCATGTCAAGTTGTATTCATGGTTCGAGTCAATTCAAGTCATCTATTCAGGTTTGATATATGTGTTTGAATTCAGATATTCAAGTTCATGTTCAAGTATGCATGCAAGACTTTGGGTTCATGTTTGAATTGGATTCTGACTTGAGTTTGGATTCAAGATCATGATCAAGTATTCATATTTGGTTTTAGATTCAGACTTGATTTAGACTCGGACTTGAGTCAGACACTTTAAACTGATTTAGATCTTAAGTTAGGTTCAAGAGTTATCGATAACTCCTGCACATGGACGGTAGGATTTGTGTCTTTTTCCAAGACAATAACCATCGATAACACCGTTAAGTTTTTCTACCTTAAATAGGCAAGCACTCACTTTCTCCGGCTCCCTGAGGCTCAAGAGAATTGATCCCGCTTAAACCTATATTTACTAAGTCCTTAGATATAATTTTATATATCTCGAGGGGGTTTTATGAAAAATATATATTTTTAATATATTTTCAAAATAATCTCGAGAAATTATTTATATTATTAGGGGTTTCAATGGATGTGAATTTTAAGGGTTTGAGGTATTTTAGTGATAATTACCTTAACTTGAATAGTTCAGGGTATTTTATTGTAAAACTTGCATTTGTATTGGTATCTTGATGGTTTTTTGATGAAACTTGTAATTTCTTTCCTTTGAAAAAATATAAAGGTTATTATTTATTGAAAATATATGGATTTTATAATATTTATATAATTATTAAAAATTAATTTTATTATTAAGTAGAAAATTGCGTTTTTCTTAAAAATCGTATTAAAAACTTTTCGAGACCGAATGCTCCGTGGGGAGGTTTACATCTCGCTCTACTAGCTCAAGGATGTGCGATAATCTACACCATCCAATGGCGGGTCCCATAAAAAGGAATGTAGGGGTATATTTGTGTCATGACCCGAAATTGGCACGTGACGGCCCTAATACTACGCAACGTCTACAGGCATAACGCAGTAAAAGAAAGCCAAAACCCAGAAATCTAAACCATTAAAAGACAAGAAAAGATAAGAAACATTGTTTAAACTTTTGAAAATCTCAAGTATAAATTCTTTAAGTCCAATTTACTTTCTTGAAAATTTCGGCAGCGCCTCCTTTGTAAAAACCAACCCCAAAAATGGGTACAACATAAATATAAAGTAAAGTATCCCCAACGGGAGCAAATCTACGCCAAAAGGTGGAAAATAACCACCACAACAGATATACGACGCCGTAGCGAAGAAATAAAAGACAATAAAATGGAAACTGTATAAAAAACAACCCAGTCACAAAATAATATACAATATCGTCCTCACCAAGTCTCTAAGTCAACATGAATATAGTAGATGGAGAGTACAAGGATACAACGAATATACAATACAACAACGAATAACCAAAAAACCCACCTAAGCAAACAGCATACTGTGAGCTGATGCGGTATCCACAGCAAAAGATGATAAGATAGATGAATAGCCTGTCTCGACTACTCTGGGGAACAACCTGCAAAACTGTGGCACAACGGGGGTGAGTTGCCAACTCGTGAATAGTAAATAACATATGCATGTAATCGCAAGTATGCACGTACAACGCGAATCTAACATATGCAAGCTGATAGCAATAAATGGTCATATGAATGCAATAGTCATGAAAGATACTCTAGCAGGTACATCTAATACATGAAGCAATAATATGACAATCTGTGTGCAACAATCAAGTAGGGTACTCCATCAGGTACAACTAATACATGAAGCGATGATATAACAATATATATATATATATGCAACAGTCATGAAAGGTACTCTATCAGGTACTACTAGTACATGAAGCAATGCATATAAAGTAAAGTATGTAAATGCAACGGTCATGGAAGGTACTCTATCAGGTACTACTAATACATGAAACAGTGCATAAACAATAAATGTGGAGTATGGAATGAAACATGTCATTTCCACGGAATCCTAACATCGTGGTAGGATCAAAATCCATCAAGACAATTCAAATCCCAATTTCTCAAATCAGCCCCCAAATTGGCTCGCATATCATATAAGTCTCACAAATCCTTAATGTAAAATATCGAATAATCTCAAATGTCCTAAATCCAATATCAAGTGAATCTCTTATATTCTATGTATATTTGCATGAATAAATATGATGAAAACAATGTGTCACGCATCGACACAGAAATACTCAAATCTATATGTTCCTCGAATCGTAAGTGTCCGGTATCGACACCCGTGATCCACGTATCGGTCTTTCTCACATTTATACGTTCCTCGAATCGTAAGTTTCCGGTATCGACACCCGTGATCCACGTATCGGTATATACGTTCCTCGAATCGTAAGTGTCCGGTATCGACACCCTTGATCCACGTATCGGTTTAAAACAAATCCCAAAGCAGATGCATACAAATATCAAGTAAAGAATAAATACAAATGCATGAATCAATACACATATATTAGCGTCCCATTCCACTAATATATGTGTATAGGCGTATATAACAGCGTCTCATTCCACTGTTATATATACAGGAGTAAAAATATCAGAGACATCATATGAAATTCATGAATATAATATATGCAGCATGAAACAGTAATATGAGCATATAAAGGAAAAGCCGCTAATTAACTGCAACAAGTTAATATAATTATAATGCGGATTCCTAATTTCTCCAATTCTGAATAACATCAAGTAAAGGTAAACATGTAGCTATAACTGATATATGTGTAAACATAAAGGTATAGCAAGATATAGATATCTACCTATCAAAAATGATGTAATATGCCCTCCGGGTATAAGTGAAGTATGTATGCAAAGTATATATGTAGCTATGTCATTATTTGTGTATGTACCTATCACTAATGGTACAATACCCTATAGGTATACATGTAACTAGCATGTAAGCATGTCAAGGAATATGTGTAAGCATATAGGTATACAGGTATGCTATAAGTCATATGCGTAAAGAAATATGAATCAATATCTCGATGTACCTAACCAAACAATATCATATCTATAAGTGGGTTGTACGTGTCATGGCAATTATTGACGGTGTGTGTGGCATACAATCAGTGCTCATGCAACATAAGCCGTCAAAAATTGTGCAGTGTCCTAAGGATACTAGTCCGAGCACAACAATTAACTAAGCAGTAGGGTGTATACGCAATTCTAAATATGAAATAGAATATGCGACAAGTCAAGTCATTTCTAGCCCAGACGCATAACGCCATGCGGGTGATTCCCCTGTAGATGTTAAATCTACTCACCAATGCTCCTGGCTAAGTGAAGCCTACCACCTGTTTTCCCTTCGTCGCAGCGTCCGAAGTCCCCGCCTGCGAACCTAAAATTTCACAAACAGATCACATAAGTTAAATATTCTGAAATGACGAAAAGACAACGAAACGCAAGGATAACGCCCTGAAAAATGCACTACGCACTTAGCGCATCTATCGCGCACGACATCGGCCAAAAACACTAACTAGGGTCTCTAAACTACGAAACACTAAGTCTAGACTCCGATCGTCCCGATTGCGCAACACAACATAATAAAATACGAGGAATATAATAGCTATAATCTCGAAACGACTAATCGAACCACTTTAGGATAAATAAATATTCTGCTATCATGAAAAGCCCACGTCGGAAAAACCCCGAAACCTAGAAAACAACTTATTGCAATATTTCGCAGTAGAATCAAGCTAACACATTTCTAGCGATTTCAAACATCTTATAATAGCTTAACTAAGCTATCAAAACCAATTCTATATTTTTAACACTTGCAAAATAAGTTTTAGCAAAAACCTAGTAAGTAATATATCATAATTAAACAAAGTATTCATTAACAATAATTAACATTTTCTACTAGGTTAAGCTTTTCCTAATCACAAATTAGCACTTCAATAAAACATTAAACACTTAAATCAAGCTTTAACCTTAACTTGAATATCAAAAACCATTTCTAGAATTTTGAAATATGAAATTTAAAACTTAAATTAACATCTAATTAAGCTAGCATAAAAATTTAAACTTAACAATTAGAGATTAGGGTTAGGGTTTTATACCTCAAAAAGATTCAAAAACATGCAACAAGAAAACTTTATACCTCAAAAAGATTCAAAAACTTGCAACAAGAAAACCAAGATTAGCCTCCAAAATCAAGACTTCATGAATAACAAAGCATGGTTTAGGGTTAAGGAAATGAAGGAAAATGATTATATTTGAATTTTTGTGAATTTATTTGGATTTTTCATGATTTATTTTGGCTAGAAATGAAGAAAATTGAGTGAGGAAGTACAAGGGCAGCAATGGGGAGAGAGGGGCCAGCCAAGGAGGTGAGGGGGTGTTTTTATGAATTTTAGTGAAGAAAGTTCTAGTAAAAATATAATAAATACTTCATTAAATGCATTTTGCCACCTTTCTTTTTCTTTTCTTTTCTTTTTTAAAATTTAATTCCATTGACCAAAAAAAAATCTAGATATTTAAAAGGCAAGTTCTAAAATAATTGTAGTGATGATTTCTAAGAATTTTCATTTAGAAGAAATTTCCCGAATTACATGCATATTTTACCGGCTAAAATAATATTTTATTTTGCAAAAATTCTATCTGAACCAAAACCTCCCATACACCCCCAAAGTTCGCGCACTAGCTTTATTTTAGCAAAACTAGGTGCCGGCAAGTTTCTACGGACGTTTGATCGAAATCGGGTTAAAACGGAAAATACCGACAATTTTGCCCTAAAACGGAAAAATTCGCAAAACGATTTCTAAAACGTTACAATCTTCCCCCCTTAATGAAATTCGGTCCCCGAATTAAAATTTATCTACGCGTACCTTCAAGAAAATGAGTACAAAACTCTTAAATCTCGCTCGCAGCTTGCCAAGTGATCACCTCACTATACAGTTACGCCAAAAAACCCTCATAGACGGCAATACCCTTGACCAAAGTTCCTTCATCTGCCGATCCACTATAACTAGCGGCTGCTGGTGAACGAAAGATCGCGTCCAAGCTAATTGGTCTGATGCTGAATCATGTGAAAAAGGTCATGAAGGTAATTGCGAAGTATCGACACAAGGAATACGGGGTGAATACTCAAAAATCTGGGCGGAAGTGCCAAATTATAGGCAACGGAACCAACTCGCTTGAGGATCTCCAAAGGACCTACAATCCCGGGATACTTCCCAAAACTCAACACGTCATTCATCGGAAAATCCCGTAGGAATACATGATCTCCCACTGTGAACTCAAGTCTGCGACCACTACGGTCGGCATAAGACCTCTGTCCGCACTGGGCTACTCTCATCCTGACCTGAACTAACTGGATCATCTCCGAAATCTCTAGACTAGCTGGGGTCCAAAAATCCTACTTACGCAGAGTCAGAAAATAGACTGGAGATCGACACGACCTAACAACTAAACTTAATGGTTGCCAATTGGAGTGCCTCCTGATAACTGCTATCGAAGGAGAACCCTAACAACGGCAAGTGACGATCCCCACTACCAACAATAATTAGTACACACGCACAAGCATATCCTCCAGAGTCGGTATAGCCCGCTCTTACAAAACCATCATCCTACGGATGGAAAGGCGGAGCTAAAGCTCAACTAGTACCCAAGGCTTCCTGAAGCTCCTGCCCAAGACGGCAAGCGAATAGGGTGCCCTATTTGGATATGACCCATAAAGGAACTCCGTGCAACGCACAACTTAACAAAAGACAAGAGAGAAAACTGAGCATAAGCGGACAACAAACACTGAATGGAGTCACACCCTGTCTAGACCGGGATAGACAGCACAACGAAATTCGTGGAGATCTGCTCCCATTTCCACTTCGGAACGACTAAAGGTTGCAACTCTCCAGCCGGTCTCAAATGCTCAACCTTAGCACGCAACAAGACAGACACCCTGAAACGAAATCCGAAACTTCACTCTTCACCCCTGTCCACCCGTAACTCTCTCATAAGTCACGCTACGAATTGGTGGAACTTGAATGAACACCGAAAGTTGACTGATGTGCCTGCTCTAAGATTTCGCGTCTCTGCCCATCAGCAACAGGTACACAAACACGTCCCTAAACGTAGCACACCTTGGTCACAAATCAAGGACTCTGAATCATTACCCAGCCAAGTATGCTCAAGTATCTCTAATGAACGAGCATCGGCGGGTAGTTCCTCGAATCGTAATTGTCCGGTATCGACACCCTTGATCCACGTATCGGTTTAAAACAAATCCCAAAGCGGATGCATACAAATATCAAGTAAAGAATAAATACAAATGCATGAATCAATACACATATATTAGCGTCCCATTCCACTAATATATATGCATAGGCATATATAACAACGTCCTATTCTACTATTATATATACAGGAATAAAAATATCAGAGACATCATATGAAATCCATGAATGTAATATATGCAGCATGAAACAGTAATATGAGCATATAAAGGAAAAGCCGCTAATTAACTGCAACAAGTTAATATAATTATAATGCGGATTCTTAATTTCTCCAATTTTGAATAATATCAAGTAAAGGTAAACATGTAGCTATAACTGATATATGTGTAAACATAAAGGTATAGCAAGATATAGATATCTACCTATCAGAAATGATGTAATATATCCCCAGGTATAAGTGAAGTATGTATGCAAAGTATACATGTAGCTATGTCATTATTTGTGTATGTACTATCACTAATGGTACAATACCCTATAGGTATACATGTAACTAGCATGTAAACATGTTAAGGCATATGTGTAAGCATATAGGTATACAGGTATGCTATAAGTCATATGCGTAAAAAAATATGAATCAATATCTCGATGTCCCTAACCAGACAATATCATATCTATAAGTGAGTTGTGTGTGTCATGGCAATTATTGACGGTGTAACGTTTTGAAAATCATTTCGGTGAAATTTCGAAAAATCGGTAAAATAAGGGGGTTTTCTGTAAAAAGTCAAAATACAAATATCTTATTATAAAAATTAAATATACATATTCTAGCTATGTAATTGCTATTATTTGGTGTTTATTGAGCCGCTGGTGAAATTTCAAATTTTCTGAAAAAAATATTATTTTATTATTATTTTAAGCCGTCACTAATACATTTAATTAGGGAAAATTACAAATTGGAATGAGTTGATACAAATTTTGTGCATCATAAAACATTAAATAAAATTTTATCATGTAGTTTTTGGAACGAAATCATTTGCCAAAACGGTTTAGAAATTATTGAAAAAAAAAGGCTTTTTTTCGGTGAAATATAGTGTAAATGGAAATTGGGGTAATACATTTATCTTTTCCCCACACCCACACACTTCACCATCACCCCTTCCCCTTGTGGCCGGCTCACTTTGACAGCCCCTCCCCCTCTCTCTCTCTCCAATCACCTCCTTTTTGAATAGAAAAGAAAAGAAAAGAAAAGAAAATGAAAGAGAAGTCAAAAGGGGTGTGGACTTGTCTTTTCTCCCCACTTTCTTCACCTCCCTCTCTCTCCTCACTCCCCCACAACATGGATGACCCCTTTCCAGCAGCAGCCCCTACCCCAAAATCCCCCACAAAATTGCCTCAAAAATCCACAATTTTGCCTCAAAATCCTTGCAAAATCAAAGTTAATTCAAAATCCAAGCCTTACCCATTATTTCTTGGCTACTATAGCATGATTCTTAGTGAAAAGTTTTCATTTTGGAGGCCAAGATTTTGGTGCTAGATTCATGTTTGATCCCTTGATCATGAGGTATAATTTTAACATTTTTCTTAAGTTGTTGTTAATTGCTTTAGGTTAGTTTAATTATATGATTAAATAGGTTTTTATTTTAGTTCTAAGTGCATGGTTTGAAATTCAAGAGTGGGGTTTGAATTCAAATTGGGGTTTTGTGTTGTGAGATTAGGGTTGTGTTATGTATTTGACATATTAGGTTATGCTAAATCCAATTTAGGTTGCTAGTTTGCATATTTGTTGATTTAAATTGTGATAATTATATAAATTGTAAACTAGGTTTTTAAAATAATTATATTCTTATGAGATAAAATTCAAATTATGGTTTCATGGCATTATTAATATTATAATGAGTGGTTTAATACCTTAGGTTATGCAAATCTAAGCTTAATTCTTAAATCGAGAATTTTTGCTTTAAAATTGGATAATTTCTAAACTAGGTTTTTGGGGTTTATGGAATTTAATGAGATTAAATTATGGGAATCATTCTTTTAACGTATTTAAGATATTTAGTGAATATTGTGGCCTCTAGATTCGTCTATACATCGAGTTTTGTACAAAAACGGTGATTTGTGCTTGCTAGATTTTCGGAAAAATGACTTTTTAAGTGAAATTGGGGTTTTTATGAGTTTTAACCTAGTTTATATTAAAATTAGTGTTCGTGAATGTGCAAATGAGTGTGATTGGATTTTTCTCGATGGTTTGACGTTTGTACATCGACATCGAGGGTTGGTTTGACTATTCTTGCATACGTAGGCGATAGGTTTGGACCTATGCGTGATACGCGTGCCGATTTGATTTTCGTATGCCGTTTCGACGTCGAATTTAGTTTTAATGCGATACGGTGCGTTATGATATGTAGGTACCCCATGTGGACTTCGAGACGACAAGCAAGCGCATGGCGACGTCGGCACCGGCGAGCGAGGACCAGGTGAGTAGATTTATATCTACGGGGAGAAGTCGGCTGGATGGCGTATAGCACCCCCGCAGTCCGTGGTGGTGTATACGGATGCATATACACACCAACATTTATTATATGTTATTTGGGATTAATAACGTTGCTTAGGATGGATATTGGTGTGTTGGATTACCTTAGTGTTGCGAACCCTAGGGTAGTGTTGCACTACACATACACACATACATACTTGCATACATTCCTATTGATATGTGCTCATGGGATTCTTTTTAGTTATGGGTTCACATGGGTATGGGACTATGTGTTCACATACGGATTTGAGGATGCTACTTGGGATTGAGCTGAGTCGATGAGATTTGATTTGAGGCCGTGAGATCGGTGATATAGCAGGGTTCGTATTTGAGATACGACATGACGTTGTAGCGGGTCCTTGACGTAGTGTTTCACACACGTCCATGCATACGTAGACGGTATCAGTATGGTACTAGACGTAGATCAGTACCCCGATCGTGATATTTGATAAAGAGGATACCAGGTGAATAGTATGATGAATGCGATATTGACCCATACCCAGATTGGGATGCCGTACGACGGATTTACGTACGAACTATATTGATGATTGATCCGCACCCTAGACTTGGGATGCCTGATTATAGATATGGTATCGGATATGATATTACTGAGGCGGGATCACCGACTATACATATACAGGTATGTATATGTATCGACTCAGATGATAGGCGGTTCCCTTACCTGTAGTTCAGCTTGTTAGTTCAGCCGTATAGTTTAGTGTAGTTGTTAGATTAGATTAGACTTCTTACCTATTTCAAAAACCAACGAATCGTGGGCATTCTTAAAGACAGCCCAAAGGATCCTACGGATATTTCAAAAGACGTATCTTTTCATAAAAACACCGTAGCCCCTATTTTCAAAACCCATGATTCGTGTTATTTCAAAAGGAACCATTTGTAGGACTTATATTAGATTAATGCAGATTGTTATAGTTGCGTCTAGTTTTCAGCTCCCGCTCATTTTTGTGGTCCGCTTCGAATCGCAAGCTTATTTTATGTTTCATACTCCATTAGTGATATCATGCTGTTAGGACACCAGCACCATTACCGATGATGCGTAGGTACCACGTACACTTAATTGCCGGCTCACACACATCTTCATCGGTAATTGCCATGTCACGTACACCTTAGAAAATATTATTGCTTAACTTAGCTAGATAGCTAGTAATTTGACATAATATTAGAGTACTTACCTTATATGCCAGCTTAGATATTGTAGTTATTACTTGTCACTTCATGCATACTGTTATTCATTGTTATGCCGCATTCATGGATTCTCATGCATATATTCACTATTTTACGTGTTATTGAGGTTTTGGATTCGGATTTCCATGAGATTTTCTGGATTTGGAGGAAAACCGCAAAAACATAAATAAACCCTTTTCTCTCTTTTAAAATAAAAAGTGCGGTTTTCCTATGAGGTATGAGTCGTCCACCATGAGTTTGCTGATGGATTTCGAGACCCGATTCGAGGAGTGGAGGAACCGTTTCGGGTACATGGTGGGCCCGGTATGGTACCCCGAGGCAAGAGGAATGTGGTGTTGACGTTGAGCCTGGATGGGGAGCACTACCTACCGGTGATATTACCCGACACGTCGGATATCCGGAGGATACCGTCGTGGTCTTGAGATGGATGGTAGGGGCCGGTCTGGACTGACGGCGCCCTAGATATTGAGATTGAGACATTGATATTTCGAGACATTGAGATTTATGTTTTGTGTCGATGCTAGACACTGTTGATACTGATTTCATTTATGATACCTTAGTTTAAAAATACAAAGGAAATCTCACTAATTTATGAAAACAGTTCTTCATTTACATGTATTCTGTTTTCATGCATTCATATCTCATTCATATGATATATTGCTACCTGAGGCACTGACACGGGTACATGAGATTACACTCGGGTTAGATATTTACCCTAGCCTTGTTATAGGCTATGTGTTATTCATATATTTGAGGACATAGTATGATCATTGACCTAGGTTGCGTTATTTATGCGATTTCTGTGCGTAGATATTTTTCTATTCACGAGTTGGCAACTCACCCCCGTTGTGCCCCAGTTTCTTGCAGATTTGCCGTACAGGTTTCATTACGGCTTTGCGGGCTCAGTTTCATTCGGGTGACTTGCTAGTAGGTGGGTTTTTCTTGTATCGTACCCATCATATTACCTTGTATAATATTATTCCGTTGTATCTAGTAAATTCCATCAATCAAATATGTATTTACTGAGATAGAGACCAGTGTTGTTTATTCTTTCGACCTTAGAGTCGCTCGTTATATTTCTGGTGGTTTTGAGTTTCCTTTTGAGTTTTGATCCTCGCCGTTGGCGTTGTATATTATATTGCTTGTGTGGTTATGACCGTCGATTGACGAAGAGCTAGCTCCCGCTTGGGGATGCTTTTTTATTGATTTCGTATACTATTCATGTTGTATCCCGTTTGGGAGCCAGTATTTACAAAGGAGACTCTGCCGAAATTTTCAGTAAAGTTTGATGTTCTTAAAAACCGCATAATTCGGCTTATGCTATTAAAACTACTTGTTTTAAATTGGTTTTCCTTCACTCTACTTCTTTTCTTGGTTTGGATTTCTGGGTTTTCGGTTTACTTAGATTACGTACGCCTCGAGACGTTTCGTGGTTTAAGTGCCGGTCATGTTCCGTACTTTCGGGACGTGACAAAGTTGGTATCAGAGCGTTATGTTTTAACCTTCGGAGCGTAGGATGACCCTTGGTTGATGGAATAGGTGACTAAAGTAGAGTGACGTACCGTTGGTATGTTCCGCGGCATATTTACGACACACCACTCCACTTATGAAGCCTTAGGATGTACATTTCCTTGTTCAGTATTATATTCCTTCCTGATCTAGCCTCATCGGTACCAGTTTGGTTTTGCTGCTACGGTTACGGGCAGGGAGAGCTACGGCTTGAGTTGCGGTCAGCACAAGCTCGTTACGAACGAGGACTGACCAGGGCGAAATTCCGGCGACACACGATTGCAGAGATGTGTCTTTTTACTGTGTTTCCGTGCCACGAGCGTTTGGCGGATCGCTTTTATGAGGTTACTCGGATGTGCTGATCGACACTAGAGGATTGAGCCAATGATAGAGGCCAGCCCGATCTTGATGACCGTTGGTGTGTTGCTTATTCATGACGATCGAGGCACTGTTCAGCGTGCAGACGAGCGAGCCAGTTATTGCTGCGAACGACGAGATATTGCCCCAGATGCTGGAATTCGTGCATGACGAGTTGTATTAAGAGATGATAGCAGGTCGCTAGTCATCTAGGATGAATGACTAGGACATGTGGATCGTTTGCTTACCCCGATGCGAGGTCATCAGATAGATTGATTCCAGCTAGAGACGACTTCAAGCAGAGACGTGAGGGTCGACAGAGACGATCGAATGTCGGAAACCTATTATTCCAAGTTTAAAGTAGTCGGAAAGATATGCAGGCAATTCTATGGTCCCTCTAGAAGAATGAAACCCTAACTCGACTTAATGACCGTGTGAAAGCCTTTGAACCTTCGGGTTTGCAGCAGTTCTACGGCGCCATTAGTGAGGCTTGGGTTTGCCCTTCTACGGCTGGACCACCGATGCTGTGGTATGTACTCGATACTATTAAACTGTACCCAAGATGTTGAGCTCTTGGGGGATTATGAGGTTTTGACGAATCGATTGGATGGCTCGACTTAATTCGGATGCTAGTTGGTGAGATGCATTTCTTGGGAGACTCCAGATACGAGGATAGTCGTTGGAGCTCAGTCCATGCAGCCGCGACGAGACGAGTCCAAAGCAGATGACATTAGAGAAAAGTGGAGTAAGAGGTTCGCACCAGATCTAGATGAGATGACGTTCCACTCCGCCGACATCAGAGAGGCGATGCGCATGCCGAGGCATGGTACTTGGACTTACCTTCCAGAAGGAGTCGCGATGAGTATGCAGTCGTTCCAGAGCAAGATGGAGATATAGGAAAGGACAATGACTTCCGGACAGTTGGCAGAGACGAGACATGGAAGAGACCGTGAGCAGGATTCCTTCCAGGACACTGCTGCAATGATACTTGCACCTAGGATCAGAGGTGTCACGTACATTCAGAGAGCTAGAGGACGACGCCAGTGATATGCTGTCTTACGAGTGGTCGTGATGATTGACCGGGAGATGACAAGAGACGTGCCAGAACTGGATCATCCCCGTTAGCACACCCGACAGGGCCGATGAGCCGATGGACCGAAAGATTGGTAATTCACAGTGAAGACCTTGACCCAGGAGTGGTCATGGTTACGCACACCAGCAGGCCAGAGTTCATGATCATCGACGAGACGTCCCATTAGTGATCGCGACAGTTGGCCCGAGATTCTTAGAGGATGCACTTGAGCGATACTATTCCGCCATTATTGATTTCGATGTTTTGGGTGATTTATTCGTATGATTTGATTTTGATGATTGAGGATTTACGATCTTTACACAGTGTTGCACTTGATATCGTTTTCGTGCTTGGGTTTCACATGTTTGTGATTTTACGGTTTTAGACATTTGAGTTGATTTTGTGCGTATGCACGCACACGAATTGGTTCCTGCACTCTGTATAGTTATTATATGCTTGCAGTTTGCACTGGACTTCGATTTCGATTGTGATACTCGATATTTGTTTTGTGCACCTTGTGCACCTGATTGATTTTGCGCACGTTCGGCACTTGATATTGGATTTCATGATTTCATGCACGATGGATGCACCTGATTTGGATTTTCGTGCATGTTGAGCGCATGTCTTGAGATGCGATTTTGGGGCACACCAGATGCACTAAATCGAGATTTTTCGTGCATGTCAGATGCACCTGATTTTGCTGTCAGGCACACATGTTGCCTACGACAGATGTTTCGTACACACCCGATGCACTTAGATGTTGTTTCTGTGCGCATGTATGGCACATTCATGGATTTTGATTTCCGTGCGCACCAGACGCACGTAGCATTCATGTGCATATTTTGGGGATTGATTTCGTATAGAGCAGTATGTTTTTATGATATTGCTATGTGTTTTCGTACTGAGCAGGACTAGTCAGAGGACAGTACCTGAAAATATTTTGCATGCATTGATAGTTATTGAAGGGATTTCCAAAAAAAAAAAGGGGAGAAAAAAGGCGAGCTATAGCCTCAGTATTTACCTACGTGTCTGATACGACACGAAATTTTTAAAACAAGGAGACCCTTCTAAATTGTTCCAAAACGGCGGAACGTACATTTCAAACGAAGGTATATATGTATATAGTTATTTTCTTATGATAGACGTCCGCCACAGTGCAGTGTTATACGCGTTGCACAGCGACTTAAAGAGATTTGGCATGCATTTCCTTCAGATACTTACATATATATATTCGATATTTACATGTATAGTTTCTAGTTATATCATACTGATTTTCAATTCGGATTTGGACATTGTGTCTTCACCATGACTCCTATGATTGCGGGATGCTGGATGGAGTTTTGATTTGAGTTATATGCTTATTTTTCACGCGCATGCGCTGCGCTACGATTTGTTTTATATATTTATGATTTCGGAGCCCCGACGACTTGATGGGTTTGCTTAGATGTTTTAGTATTTGGGGAGAGTTTTAATTTAAATTCGGGGATCGAATTTCTTTAAGGGGGGAAGATTGTAACGTTTTGAAAATCGTTTCGGTGAAATTTCGAAAAATCGGTAAAATAAGGGGGTTTTCTGTAAAAAGTCAAAATACAAATATATTATTATAAAAATTAAATATACATATTCTAGCTATGTAATTGCTATTATTTGGTGTTTATTGAGCCGGTGGTGAAATTTCAAATTTTCTGAAAAAAATATTATTTTATTATTATTTTAAGCCGTCACTAATACATTTAATTAGGGAAAATTACAAATTGGAATGAGTTGATACAAATTTTGTGCATCATAAAACATTAAATAAAATTTTATCATGTGGTTTTTGGAATGAAATCATTTGCCAAAACGGTTTAGAAATTATTGAAGAAAAAAAGGCTTTTTTCGGTGAAATTTAGTGTAAATGGAAATTGGGGTAATACATTTATCTTTTCCCCACACCCACACACTTCACCATCACCCCTTCCCCTTGTGGCTGGCTCACTTTGACAGCCCCTCCCCCTCTCTCTCTCTCCAATCACCTCCTTTTTGAATAGAAAAGAAAAGAAAAGAAAAGAAAATGAAAGAGAAGTCAAAAGGGGTGTGGACTTGTCTTTTCTCCCCACTTTCTTCACCTCCCTCTCTCTCCTCACTCCCCCACAACATGGATGACCCCTTTCCAGCAGCAACCCCTACCCCAAAATCCCCCACAAAATTGCCTCAAAAATCCACAATTTTGCCTCAAAATCCTTGCAAAATCAAAGTTAATTCAAAATCCAAGCCTTACCCATTATTTCTTGGCTACTATAGCATGATTCTTAGTGAAAAGTTTTCATTTTGGAGGCCAAGATTTTGATGCTAGATTCATGTTTGATCCCTTGATCATGAGGTATAATTTTAACCTTTTTCTTAAGTTGTTGTTAATTGCTTTAGGTTAGTTTAATTATATGATTAAATAGGTTTTTATTTTAGTTCTAAGTGCATGGTTTGAAATTCAAGAGTGGGGTTTGAATTCAAATTGGGGTTTTGTGTTGTGAGATTAGGATTGTGTTATGTATTTGACATATTAGGTTATGCTAAATCCAATTTAGGTTGCTAGTTTGCATATTTGTTGATTTAAATTGTGATAATTATATAAATTGTAAACTAGGTTTTTAAAATAATTATATTCTTATGAGATAAAATTCAAATTATGGTTTCATGGCATTATTAATATTATAATGAGTGGTTTAATACCTTAGGTTATGCAAATCTAAGCTTAATTCTTAAATCGAGAATTTTTGCTTGAAAATTGTTAAAATTGGATAATTTCTAAACGAGGTTTTTGGGGTTTATGGAATTTAATGAGATTAAATTAAGGGAATCATTTTTTTGACTTATTTAAGATATTTAGTGAATATTGTGGCCTCTAGATTCATCTATACATCGAGTTTTGTACAAAAACGGTGATTTGTGCTTGCTAGATTTTCGGAAAAATGACTTTTTAAGTGAAATTGGGGTTTTTGTGAGTTTTAACCTAATTTATATTAAAATTAGTGTTCGTGAATGTGCAAATGAGTGTGATTGGATTTTTCTCGATGGTTTGACGTTTGTACATCGACATCGAGGGTTGGTTTGACTATTCTTGCATACGTAGGCGATAGGTTTGGGCCTATGCGTGATACGCGTGCCGATTTGATTTTCGTATGCCGTTTCGACGTCGAATTTAGTTTTAATGCGATACGGTGCGTTATGATAGGTAGGTACCCCATGTGGACTTCGAGACGACAAGCAAGCGCATGGCGACGTCGGCACCGGCGAGTGAGGACCAGGTGAGTAGATTTATATCTACGGGGAGAAGTCGGCTGGATGGCGTATAGCACCCCCGCAGTCCGTGGTGGTGTATACGGATGCGTATACACACCAACATTTATTATATGTTATTTGGGATTAATAACGTTGCTTAGGATGGATATTGGTGTGTTGGATTACCTTAGTGTTGCGAACCCTAGGGTAGTGTTGCACTACACATACACATATACAAACTTGCATATATTCCTATTGATATGTGCTCATGGGATTCTTTTTAGTTATGGGTTCACATGGGTATGGGACTATGTGTTCACATACGGATTTGAGGTTGCTACTTGGGATTGAGCTGAGTCGATGAGATTTGATTTGAGGCCGTGAGATCGGTGATATAGCAGGGTTCGTATTTGAGATACGACATGACGTTGTAGCGGGTCCTTGACGTAGTGTTTCACACACGTCCATGCATACGTAGACGGTATCAGTATGGTACTAGACGTAGATCAGTACCCCGATCGTGATATTTGATAAAGAGGATACCAGGTGAATAGTATGATGAATGCGATATTGACCCGTACCCAGATTGGGATGCCGTACGACGGATTTACGTACGAGCTATATTGATGATTGATCCGCACCCTTGACTTGGGATGCCTGATTATAGATATGGTATCGGATATGATATTACTGAGGCTTGATCACCGACTATACATATACAGGTATGTATATGTATCGACTCAGATGATAGGTGGTTCCCTTACCTGTAGTTCAGCTTGTTAGTTCAGCCGTATAGTTTAGTGTAGTTGTTAGATTAGATTAGACTTCTTACCTATTTCAAAAACCAACGAATCGTGGGCATTCTTAAAGACAGCCCAAAGGATCCTACGGATATTTCAAAAGACGTATCTTTTCATAAAAACACCGTAGCCCCTATTTTCAAAACCCATGATTCGTGTTATTTCAAAAGGCACCATTTGTAGGACTTATATTAGATTAATGCAGATTGTTATAGTTGCGTCTAGTTTTCAGTTCCCGCTCATTTTTGTGGTCCGCTTCGCATCGCATGCTTATTTTATGTTTCATACTCCATTAGTGATATCATGCTGTTAGGACACCAGCACCATTACCGATGATGTGTAGGTACCACGTACACTTAATTGCCGGCTCACACATATCTTCATCGGTAATTGCCATGTCACGTACACCTTAGAAAATATTATTGCTTAACTTAGCTAGATAGCTAGTAGTTTGACATAATATTAGAGTACTTACCTTATATGCCAGCTTAGATAGTGTAGTTATTACTTGTCACTTCATGCATACTGTTATTCATCGTTATGCCGCATTCATGGATTCTCATGTATATATTTACTATTTTACGTGTTATTGAGGTTTTGGATTCAGATTTCCATGAGATTTTCTGGATTTGGAGGAAAACCGCAAAAACATAAATAAACCCTTTTCTCTCTTTTAAAATAAAAAGTGCGGTTTTCCTATGAGGTATGAGTCGTCCACCATGAGTTTGCTGATGGATTTCGAGACCCGATTCGAGGAGTGGAGGAACCGTTTCGGGTACATGGTGGGCCCGGTATGGTACCCCGAGGCAAGAGGAATGTGGTGTTGACGTTGAGCCTGGCTGGGGAGCACTACCTACCGGTGATATTAACCGACACATCGGATATCCGGAGGATACCGTCGTGGTCTTGAGATGGATGGTAGGGGCCGGTCTGGACTGACGGCGCCCTAGATATTGAGATTGAGACATTGATATTTCGAGACATTGAGATTTATGTTTTGTGTCGATGCTAGACACTGTTGATACTGATTTCATTTATGATACCTCAGTTTAAAAATACAAAGTAAATCTCACTAATTTATGAAAACAGTTCTTCATTTACATGTATTCTGTTTTCATGCATTCATACCTCATTCATATGATATATTGCTACCTGAGGCACTGACACGGGCACATGAGATTACACTCGAGTTAGATATTTACCCTAGCCTTGTTATAGGCTATGTGTTATTCATATATTTGAGGACATATTATGATCATTGACCTAGGTTGCGTTATTTATGCGATTTCTGTGCGTAGATATTTTTCTATTCACGAGTTGGCAACTCACCCCCGTTGTGCCCCAGTTTCTTGCAGATTTGCCGTACAGGTTTCATTACGGCTTTGCGGGCTCAGTTTCATTCGGGTGACTTGCTAGTAGGTGGGTTTTTCTTGTATCGTACCCATCATATTACCTTGTATAATATTATTCCGTTGTATCTAGTAAATTCCATCAATCAAATATGTATTTACTGAGATAGAGACCAGTGTTGTTTATTCTTTCGACCTTAGAATCGCTCGTTATATTTCTGGTGGTTTTGAGTTTCCTTTTGAGTTTTGATCCTCGCCGTTGGCGTTGTATATTATATTGCTTGTGTGGTTGTGACCGTCGATTGACGAAGAGCTAGCTCCCGCTTGGGGATGCCTTTTTATTCATTTCGTATACTATTGATGTTGTATCCCATTTGGGAGCCAGTATTTACAAAGGAGACTCTGCCGAAATTTTCAGTAAATTTTGATGTTCTTAAAAACCGCATAATTCGGCTTATGCTATTAAAACTACTTGTTTTAAATTGGTTTTCCTTCACTCTACTTCTTTTCTTGGTTTGGATTTCTGGGTTTTCGGTTTACTTAGATTACGTACGCCTCGAGACGTTTCGTAGTTTAAGTGCCGGTCATGTTCCGTACTTTCGGGACGTGACAGACGGTGTGTGTGGCATACAATCAGTGCTCGTGCAAAATAAGCCGTCAATCATAGTGCAGTGTCTTAAGGATACTAGTCCGAGCACAACAATTAACTAAGCAGTAGGGTGTATACGCAATTCTAAATATGAAATAGAATATGCGACAAGTCAAGTCATTTCTAACCCAAACGCATAACGCCATGCGGGCGATTCCCCTGTAGATATTAAATCTACTCACCAACGCTCCTGGCTAAGTGAAGCCTACCACCTGTTTTCCCTTCGTCGCAGCGTCCGAAGTCCCCGCCTGCGAACCTAAAATTTCACAAACACATCACATAAGCTAAATATCCTGAAACGACGAAACGCAAGAATAACGTCGTGAAAAATGCACTGCGCACTTAGCGCATCTATCGCGCAGGATATCGGCCAAAAACACTAATTTGGGTCGCTAAACTACGAAACACCAAGTCTAGACTCCGATCGTACCGATTGCGCAACACAACATAATAAAATATGAGGAATGTAATAGCTATAACCTCGAAACGACTAATCGAACCCACGTCGGAAAAACCCCGAAACCTAGAAAACAACTTATCGCAATATATCGCAGTAGAATCAAGCTAACACATTTCTAGCGATTTCAAATATCTTATAATAGCTTAACTAAGCTATCAAAACTAATTCTATATTTTTAACACTTGCAAAATAAGTTTTAGCAAAAACCTAGTAACCAATATATCATAATTAAACAAAGTTCATTAACAATAATTAACATTTTCTGCTAGGTTAAGATTTTCCTAGTCACAAATTAACATTTCAATAAAACATTGAACACTTATATCAAGCTTTACCCTTAATTTGAATATCCAAAACCATTTCTAGAATTTTGAAACATGAAATTTAAAGATTAAATTAATATCTAATTAAACTAGCATAAAAATTTAAACTTAACAATCAGAGATTAAATTAGAGATTAGAGTTAGGATTTTATACCTCAAAAGATTCAAAAACTTGCAACAAGAAAACCAAGATTGGCCTCCAAAATCAAGACTTCATGAAGAACAAAGCATGGTTTAGAATTAAGGAAATGAAGGAAAACGATTATATTTGAATTTTTTTGAATTTTTTTGGATTTTTCGTGATTTATTTTGGTTAGAAATGAAGAAAATTAAGTGAGGTAGTACAAGGGCAGCAAGGGGGAGAGAGGGGCCGGCCAAGGAGGTGAGGGGGTGTTTTTATGAATTTTAGTGAAGAAAGTTCTAGTAAAAATACAATAAATGCTTCATTAAATGCATTTTGTCACCTTTCTTTTTCTTTTCTTTTGTTTTTTAAAATTTAATTCCATTGACCAAAAAAATCTACATGTTTAAAAAGAAGGTTCTAAAAGAATTGTAGTGATGATTTCTAAGAATTTTCATTTAGAAGAAATTTCCCGATTTACGTGCATATTATACCGGCTAAAATAATATTTTATTTGGGAAAAATTCTATCTGAACCAAAACCTCCCATATACCCCCAAAGTTCGCTCACTAGTTTTATGTTAGCAAAACTAGGTGCCGGAAAGTTTCTACGGACGTTTGATCGAAATCGGGTTAAAACGGAAAATACCGACAATTTTGCCCTAAAACCGAAAAATTCGCAAAACGATTTCAGAAACGTTACAATTTGCAAAGGTTTTTGAAATACAATTCAAAAGAAACCCGGTTTTTCTAGTAACGGGTATTTTAGTATAACTTTGTATTCGTATAAAAAAATACTTTCACAGAGTATCGTGCGATGGAAACATATGTGTATGTGATGGGTAAGTCATTATTTCGTGATGTTTTTTGAAGGTATAATTAACAAAAGTACTAAAAATGTATGATATGTGAAGTTCACGGTATTTTAGCGTAAATATTAAGTTAAAACTATTTTGCATGATATTCATGATTAAAAGTTGATTCTAAGCATTGGTTATATGATTAAAAACATGGTGTAAGAATTTGGATGAATATTAGTTAAGAAAAATGTGCTTTCTACGTCTTAGAAGAAAATGTCGGTATTAACTCCACCTACTGACATATTTTGAAAAAATGATTTTTCCTAGAAGGAGAAGAGAGATTGAGAGGGACTTATCGGTTGATTATGTTAGGAAGAGATAGAAGAAGAGGGGGAAGTTTTGGAGTATCGCGGAAATACCGGAATTAGCTTCGATTTTCGCCGGAATTTGATCTCTTGCTGACTCCACTTGTACTCTTCTTGTACCTGAAAACATTTGAGAGAATTTTGGCTAGAATTTTCAGAATGAGGATGAATTAGGATATGGGGTAGTATTTATAGTGTAAAATTAGGGTTTTGGGATTAAAAGAGTAAAATAAATGCATTAAAAAGATGATAAATGAGAAATTGTGGGGTCTCTATTTGATTGTAGAGTAATCAAACAGTGCAGGGGAATGAAAAAAATATAATGTTACTAATGGGGTTCGAACACAGGGGCTACGTTTTAGCAGTGCAAGGGTTTTTACCAGTGAGCTACAAATTCTTTCTTACTGTTCTTAAACAAGATATACTTATAATTTGTACTCAGGCTTGTAAATTCCTTTTTGTACATTAAAAAGAAAAAATTGTACAGAAAATTCAGAGTCGTTACACTGGCGTTATTCACCCCTTAGAACGGATATGTGATGCTCTCTGAAGAACAGACCGGACCGTATGGTACATGTCGCTGAGTAGAGTTTTGGACGAGCTTTCTTATCGATCTCCTTTTCGACAATATCTGGTTCGCCGTTACGTACAGCGAGTGCCACTGATGTGCCTGTGGTTAAACTTACCGCCAACGTATTATTGAGATTTTAGAGTCCCACACAAAGAGTTTCTGTCTTTGGCAATATGTTGTAGTTGTAGTACATTTGTGTGCGCCTGACTTCGATTAAAACTAGTATATTTTATATACTGACGGTAATCGGACGGCAGTAATACTAGCCGGTCTTTTTGGAAAAACGGATATTAAATATAGTTTGGATTTAATATATTGATGCATATAATTGTCTATGCATTTACTGGTATCATGTCACTTTATTTTCCCCCTTGATATTCCTTTTAATTGCACATGAGATATAATTAAGTGTATGTATTAGGATATGTTAACATTATACTATGTATATTACTTGGATAAAGGAATTTTAATTAGGGAATATTAATTGAGGAAACTATATCACTAGGATCATTACACTAGCAAACTACTTGTTCCTAGTTGCTTCGTTAGGAGTTGGAGCGAAAGTTCATAAGCCTTCAAGATGGATCATCATCGATGGAGGATGTGAGCTTGCAAGCTTGTTCCATTGAGCTTCTAAGAGCCCACAATGGAGTGCAACACAATTTGAGAGTATTTGAAGATGTAACAAAGGTTGTAGTTTCAACCTAACAGCTAGTTTGTTCTCTTTTCTTGTTACAAGTTATAATTTTTAGCTAAGATCCTCAAGGTTGGAATTATTACTCTCTTGATTTTATTAATATCATCATTTAAAATTGCATGATAGCGTGTGTTAGTTCTTTCATAAGCAAACCATAATCGGATTGGGCTGGGATTATAAAAGAAAAATGGATTCTGAGTTATCATAAAAATTAGGTTTTTAAAATGGTTTCAAAACAAATTAAAATCTAAACAAATTCTTTTCTTTTTTTTAAATACTAATAAATAATTTTATCTTTCCGAAAATTCTTTTCTTCAACAAAATCTTGAAAATAAATTTTTCTTTCTAAAACAAGATTTTCTTTTATCATTTATAAACCAAGATCAAATTCAAACAAAATTTTATTTATTTAAAAACGAACACGGTCATTAAAAATGATTACTGGGAATTCTCATATTTCCGGAAATGTGATGACCGAGCATCTAATTCTTAGAAATATTGCATTAACATGTTTGGTATATTTTAATCATTCTCGATATTATATGTATATGCAACCAATGGAAGTCGACCAGCGGCTGACAGGTGGAAAACCACAGACCGTTGACCGCCAACCGGTGGGAAACGGCAGACCGCTGCCGGCGGTAGAGCGGCGGCAAATTGGCAGGGTGGTGGCGACCGTCCGGTGGCAAAGGACATACCATCGGTGGCGGCAGGGCAGCAGCAAACCGGCGACGGGATAACAACCGTGGGAGAACGGACGACCGGCGGTGGATAGGCGAACGGACGGATGGCCGGGGTGGGCGACTGGAAGGCGGCGGCGGTTAACAGACGGTCATGGAAAATTTTGTGTCATGTGGGAATATTTCATTGTAATTTAGGATGTACACCAGTTTTGGGAGGAATAGGATTCTGATGAAAGGGGTTATTGATTACCATGGTAATGCTATATTTCTAGAAATATCTCTTACCTCTAACGACGTATGGTAATACTTCATGATAATTTAGAATTACCACATAGATTATATCCATGAAGCACCTCCTCACAGTATTGAAGGCATGACGTCTTTTTTTATTTTATTTATGTATGAAACTTGAACGCATACGTTATTTCATCTTTTATGAACTTGCAAGTAAAGAGTTGATCCCAAGTTTAGCAAAGTTGTTGGATATGGTTGACACCCTTCCTGAAAAGGGGTCTCATTAAACAGAGGCTTTAAATTTTGACCATGCCGAACGTGGGTGCCATAACCCACAAGTTCCGCCTTTCATTGGTATGCCCACATCTTTAATTACGTCCGTACATTGATTGTCGGGCCAGGCCATATACCGACGGAAATATGGATAAGTACAATTTTTTGAAAAAAAATCTTCATTGAATATTTAATAATTAAACTCAATCTGAATAATTTTTAATTATCAAAATCAGCTTATTTTTGGTTGATGACGTGCTAAAACCCAAATTTCGGTTTTGATCATCCCTGATAAGAAACCGGCGTTGACAACCCCGATTTCTACATATATGCAAATTTGTGGATTGTGAGGGTTGCTGTCTATTGCTAAAGAAACACCTCATTGTCTCATCTGCTATGTATACCAAATCTCAATAAAAGAAAAATCACCACCACCTAGACATGAGGCCCTCTTCCTTTCTTTCCTTCATAGATCCAACCCCAAATCAGATACAAAGCTGCGATGGATGAAGTGACTATGGTACATGAATACATAATTTCAAAATTTTAGTTACTTATATAGGATCAACCTTACTCCTATTACCTTTTTTTTGTACGAGATAGTAAATGGTCCAATTTAGATATGTAGAGTGCAATCAATACTACGTATGTATACAAGTTTAGTCATAACAAGGGGTTGGACATGCAGCCCCATTGTGGTCAAGGAAGGGAAAGACATCAAGCAAAGTGAAAGACATCGAGTAGGATGAAATGATGAACCGTGCAAGTCCGTATTTTGTTTATGCTGTTAGTGTGGCCATTGTTGGGATGAGAGCGTTGGGTATATGTGCCCTGAAAGCAATTGTTGTAATTGTATATGACCCATATGGATAGAACAATCTTTCTCGAGATTATAATATGCTATGTGATTTGTCTTTATCATCATGTGTATATGTTGATGAAGCCCATAGGATTTATTCTGGACTATCAGAATTATGATAAGGATCGTACTAGTGGAGCCTGATAGTCCAT
This sequence comes from Agapanthus africanus, assembly GCA_030015575.1. Classification (NCBI taxonomy): domain Eukaryota; kingdom Viridiplantae; phylum Streptophyta; class Magnoliopsida; order Asparagales; family Amaryllidaceae; genus Agapanthus; species Agapanthus africanus. The sequence continues at coordinate 177,357,701 of JASDDO010000008.1, forward strand.
AAGCACATCCTTAAAATACTTCTAGTCGTGAAAGTATCGAAACAGGACATCGGTACTTCAGATTAGACTAGTGTATATGTTTCTTGACCCTGATGGGGGCGATAGCTGGTCCCACAGTTATTGTTGTTTGACACTAAGATTGTATACAGGTGCTCATTGAAGAATGAGTACACTGAGCAGAGTCGCCAAGTACTCCTAAATGGTATTATACCCGTGTCAGATAACAGTTCTCTAGTGACGATAGTACAGGATGGTCTCATAACCTGAGATCGCCATAGTGTTTTATGTGTGTTCCAACTATAGTTTGATTACTACTCTACCACGGCTCTACTGAGTTATGCAAACATGTTTTAGTTGGGTATAGTCCTGAAGCACATGGAGGCAGTGCGCAGTCAAAAGGATTCGCCTCTCCCGGTATAGGGAGTCGATATCGCGTTGTGCTGGACATAACTATAACCAAAAATCTCTGCGTAGGGTGGATGAGATAAACTGATAAGTGTTACCGGTTGTATCTCTGATGGTTCTGAGTTCGATATCTGCATGACCTATCAGGTTAATGAGAGTCTGACAGATTCCATCCTTCAGACCCGGTATGCGATACCCTTTGACGAAGATACCGGACTGTATGATATTCGTCACTTATAGATTTTTTCAGGTCCGGATGAATTTTTCCGTTGACCTGCCTTTATCTTAATCATACGTGAGTAGCCGTTACGTGTAGCTTGTATTACTGTTAAGCTTGTGAGTTAACCCGTGAGGGAATTGAATCTGAAAGTGTTTCAGATTCAATCGGATATGATCATATTTAACCTATTGCCAACGTATTGATAGGTCTTTAGAGTCCCGCAACGAAAGTGCCTGCTCAGACGAAATGATGATGTGGCGTGCATATGAGGATACGTGCGTGAGTTCGATTAAATACGTGTATTAGATACGTGTGATTTAATTAGACATTGGGCAATACTAGCCGGACTATTTAATAGCCGGGTTATTAAGTCAAGTGTCGATAATCACATATCTGATATGCTTGCTGGTATTGTGTATATGATACCCTCTCTCATTCATGTATATGATTCTGAATTCTCTCTCTCTCTCTCTCTCTATATATATATATATATAGAGAGAGAGAGAGAGAGAATTCAGAATCATATACATGAATGAGAGAGGGTATCATATACACAATACCAGCAAGCATATCAGATATGTGATTATCGACACTTGACTTAAGAGAGAGAGAATTCAGAATCATATACATGAATGAGAGAGTGTATCATATACACAATACCAGCAAGCATATCAGATATGTGATTATCGACACTTGACTTAATAGCCGGGTTATTAAGTCAAGTGTCGATAATCACATATCTGATATGCTTGCTGGTATTGTGTATATGATACACTCTCTCATTCATGTATATGATTCTGAATTCTCTCTCTCTCTCTCTCTCTCTCTCTATATATATATATATATATATATATATATATATATATATATATTATTGTGTATGTAATACATAATTACTTTATGTATTTGATACATAAAACTCTATCTATCTTCACTTGGATGTATAAGAATACATGAAATGGATATGTATTTTGACACATACTCTTTTGTCATGTGATGACAAAGCCCATGTGAACAAGTGGGGCTTACCTCTCTCTTAAAAGGACAACAAAGAGGAAAGACAGATGAGGTAAGAGTTAACTCTTAAAGAGAAAAAGATAAAGAGAGACCAACTTAATAGCCATCATCTTTTTTCTTCTTTATATTCTTCTTCCTCTCTAGCAAAATGGAAAATGGAGAAAGGAAAATGAACAAAGATTAAAGAGAGGGTTTTCTTGAACATCATCCAATCTCTATTCACCAGTAAGGAATTAAGCTAGTTTCTTCATTATAGTAGTGAAAATGGAGCTTGGGTTTGCGTCTTTCACCGCGGATCATTTACGGCGAGACGGTCGGCCACCACCTTCATCTGGGAGCCCATAAAGTCTAGTTAGGGTCTTCCGATAAATGATCGGACACGCTTCAAAGGTTGTAGCCCCGTAAACCCCTTTTGAGTTTCTATGTTTGCAATTATATTAGAAATGTTGATCTTGATTGTTGGAATCAGTAGCTATTGTCTCTAAAATTTTCGTTGTATGCTTTCCTGGGTCCGTAAGTGTTGCGACCCTCATGTCGATTTCTACAGAGAGTCATAGTATATATGTTGGTTCTCGTATCAGAATGGTCGTTGTTGGGGATTGACATTGCTAGCATGGTTTTTCATGATAGAGTCGTTCATGTCAAAGGCATTCACGATAATGATACTGAGCTCCCAATGTTGAGTTGGGTTTTCACTTTGGAAAGAAAGGTTAATTGGGGTGTGTGTGATAGAGTCGTTCATGTCAAAGGCATTCACGATAATGATATTGAGCTCCCAATGTTGAGTTTGGTTTTCACTTTGGAAAGAAAGGTTAATTGGTGGGTGTGGGTGTGGGTATGGGTGTCGGCGCGCGCGCGCGCATAACAAAGAAACATAGGGCTTGAGTGAAAGACAAACCAAATTAAAGCTTCTGAAAAAGTCTAAAGATTTGAGAGGGAGCAAGAGGGTGTCCAAGAGCAATATGAATGAAACCGGGATTGCAAACCCCGATTTCTGGTTATTGATAACTAATAAAAAAATTTGTTGGTTAATATGTCATTAACAACAAAAGAAGTCGATTTTGACAATTAAAAATTATGTAGGTCGATTTTAATAATTAAATATTAATTGAGGATTATTTTTAAAAAATTTCCTATGAAGAAACACCTCTGATATGACTAGTCACAAGTTCGACTCCCCAAAGGGTTGATTTTTGCAAGAGAAGTAACTATTATATTGCTTTTCTTTAATGCGTTATTTCATATACTTTTTAGGGTATTTGTAAATAGAAATATTATTAATGATTGATCAAATAATACAAGATACAATATTTCTGTATATATACCCAAACAAGAGAAAACCATAATACACAATATAAACGTAAAATACACGCAACTTCTTAACATCCCCTCAAACTCATGGTGGATCATAAACCGAGAGTTTGGATAAAAGATACAGAAGTTGGATATGTGTTTTGGGGTTTCAAAAAAAAAAGATCGCTCAATTGATCTTTAGAATAAATGTATAGAAGTGAAATCCGTCTTTGTGTTGGCTATAGTGCCCGCAAGTCAATTATTGTAATCGCAGGTATGCGATTGCGATGATTGAGGGAGGACCTATACAGGTAGAACAATCTTACTCGAGATGATAGTATGCTATCTGGTTTGTCTCTATCATCATGTACATGCATTATGTGGTATTACATATCACTATTACATGTTGATAGAGCCCATAAGATTCTTTTTTGACTACCGGCATTATGATGGAGATCATATACGTGGGAGTTGGGTGGTTTATAAGTACATCCTTAAATGTCCCTAGTCATGGGAGTATCGAGACTGGGCATCGATACTCCGGAGTAGACTAGTGTATACTTATCGAGACCCCGACGAGGGACGGTGGTCGGTCTCACAAGCTATTGGTGTCAGTTAGTCACCTAAGATAGTATACAGGTGCTTATTAGGTTATGAGTACACTGGACGGACTTTCCGGGAACATGTTGTTAGTGTATATGCCCTAGGGGCCATTATTGTATCATACCAGCCTGTATATTACTTAATGGAAGTTTGGGATATTCACAGTTGTATTAACAGTCTTGCTCAACATAGTAGTACGCTACTTTGTTCAAACCTATCTTAATATGCGTATATGTTTCTTTTAGCATATCACGAATACATATTGATAGAGCCCTTAGGATCTTGCTTGACTACCAGCGTTGTGATGGCAGTCACACTAGTGGGGGCTAGGTAGTCTACACGCACCTCCTTTTTCAGGTCCCTAGTCGTAGGATTATCGAGACAGGGCATCGATACTCCGGAGTAGACTAATGTGTACGCTTCTCATCCCAGTTGGGGAGATGGTCTGTCCCACAGCTATCAGTACGTCGTACTGGAGATAGTATGCAGGTGCTCGTTGGGTTACGGGTACACCGGACATGACTCGCAGGGAACTATTGGTTGGTATTGTAGCCTTCGTCAGTTAACAGTTCCAAGGTGACATGAGTACAGCATAGTCCGTAGACTTGACACTGCTGCTTCGCCTCGAGTGTGCTCCCACTGTTCTTAGATTGCTACCCTACCACGGCTCAAAGGAGTCGTGCAAACAGGTAGCAGTTGGGTACAGTCTCAAAGCACTTGGAGGCAGTGGCGGTTAGATAGGATTCGTCTCTTCCGGTATTGGGAGTTGATAGCGCACTGTGTTTGGAGAGCCATTACGCAAAGTCCCTGGCCAGGGCAAGCGAGATTTACTGGTAGGATTTCCAGTATCTTCTCAAGGTGTAATGGGCTTCACTCCGACACGACTTATACCGCCTTTTAGGGGACTGACGCTTGCCACCCCTAGGCCCGATATGCGATAGTCTTAGACGAACAGACCAGACTGTACGAAGATTGTCACATTAGGCTTAGTAGGAGTTCGGATGGGTTTCCTCATCGTCCTTCTTATCGACATCTACCTGGGGACCGTTACGTACAGCTAGTACCGCTTGCGGCCTGTGGTTAAACCCACTGCCAGCGTAGTGTCGAGTCTTTAGAGTCCCACACAGAGAGTTTCCCTGCTTCAGGTGAAACGATATAGAGGCCGTATGGTTTTATGACAGGGTTCGGACATATACATGTATTTATGCACGTATGATATTCGGACAGTTTATACTAGCAGGCTTTGGTTTAAGCCAGATTCTAGTATTGGATTATTGGATTTATGCAGTCTCAGTATATCCGTGTTTTTCGTAAATACGGATGGGAGGGGCATTCTCGTAATTAGTCGAGAAGCTTCTTGAAGAAAGGTGACTCATTAGTTTTAATTCATTTGTGAATTAAAACTTAATGAGGTGGAGAGCTTATGTGTTATTATCATTAATTGCACCATGACTCATGAGATGATTCATCTCAAGAATTAAATGAAGCATGGATGATATTTGTGCAAGATATTTTGTGCAAGATATTTTGTTATGCTTCATATTATTCAAAGTGAGAAAAGTTCAATTCATAATAAAAACACTCTCTCTCTCTCCTCATGCTCTCTTCTTCTAAAACCTAACCCTAATCCTCTCATTTATTGAGATCCCAAGGGGTATCAAGACTAATAGATCCTTAATCCACTTTATATCTTCTAGGTCACTTGGATTTGCAATCCTAGCCACTTAGTTACCTCAAGTTAGAGGTTAAAGCTTGAAGAAGGAACTCTCGGGTGGATCTTCTATTACATCGAGGAGGCCGATGATGAGGTGAACAACAAGAACAAGAAGGACTAGTATCTTGAGGTATAATCATAAATCATAGTAGTTTAGCACTTCTAGATAGTTGTTAGTTAGGGTTTAGCAAAGATCCGTAAAGTTAGTCGATGTTACCTTAAACAAAATGATTGTTTTACCTATTCCGCCTCCCCGCATCTTGTGGGGTGTGTAACATTGACTTACAGTGGTATCAGAGCCTGGCTAAACCATAACTAACATATTAGCAAAGTCCTTAGAAATTCGATCGCAAAATAATCCCGAAAAAACGACGTTTTCACCCAGGTTCTGCCGATTTTAAATTGGGGTCTAAAAATTTTTCAGGGACCCTTAAAAATACAAGCAGGGTTTTTAAAGAATTGCGAAGAAATTTGGGATCGTGACTCATCCAAACCACCGCGAAACCGCGGCCGATCCAAGCGATCCGCCGCGGATCCGCGGCCGAGTTGACACCGAGTCAACCCAAATTTGCTCAGTTATTCTTCTGTGTTGACGTTGTATTTTCTGGGATGTTTTGTTTCTGCTCAGGTTTTATGTGCATAGAGAATTGTTTGGAGTAGATTCATATGTGTTGCTTGATCGAAATTCTAAGAACTTTGGCTAACTGGATTATATATGTGTTGTGTTTAATGTGTTCGTAAACCTCCTCTAATTTCTAGTATGTCGGTTAGCAGGGGGTTGCATATTTCTGTAATGGTTTTTACTGGTTGTGAATATGAACTTGTTGGATTGTCCTGAATGGATCGCCGGGGATGTGAGATGAGTGTTTCTTTAATTCAAATGTAAATTGTAATTTATTGTAATATTCTTTTGCGAGGCACATCCGGGTTGAGGTTGTAGCCACCGTTGTATTATTTCATTTAATGTTTTCTGCTCCTAGGATAGACCCAAGGTGGGGTGCACAAACTACCGGGTACTTTGAAGTGCTTAGTGGTCTACTCACGTCGTTGAGGGAGACCGCTTCACTTTAGGTACTTGGCGGGCAGTTTGCCGTACCCGTAGGGGTCTAGGGTGGGGGTTTGGCTATTCATCGCGACTGTGTAATCCGTCTTTCAATGCAAGCTCGAAAGAAATGCGGATTGCTTGTATATCCAATATGTTCATCTGTGATCTGGAATGCTTATTATTGCTTCAGACGAATGTACAATATCTATATATGATATCTAGTAGGCATTACTTATGTTTTGCATCCGTGCTAGCCCAGCCCCCGCTATGTCGTTAGTTAAGTAACCTAACGGGTGAATGACGGGGACCAGTGGCGAATGCGGATGGCATAAGAGGACGTTGTATTTTCGTTGTTTTCTACAATGATAGGTTAATTGATGTGATGCATTATATTAATGCAAAAAAAAATAAACCAAAGTTGAATCGTTGGAACAATTTAAAAGAAACCACTCGGTTATTTTAAAACATAAGATTTTTTTTTGCGGAGCTTAAACCACTCCTTTTAAAAGCTATCAGGTTCCTTCGATCATATCAAGTTCACTACGTGCACGGTTTCGCCAAAACCATTCGTAGCCCTCCGTCATTTCATTTAGGTATTCAGTAGTATTCAAGCTATGTATTTTGACCAACGCCAAGGCATAGTGTTTGGTATCTGCTGGGTATTCATCTATTGCATAGATTGATGAGTTGGTTTGGGACAGTCGTACTGCCATTTGGCCAACGTCAGGGGTATGTTCGGGTGGGTTCAAATTAACAAGATAATGATGGGTAGAACTTGACATGTGACTTATGATATTTTGACCAACGCCAAAGTCATAAGAGCATGGGGCAAAAATCCACATCGGGAATTTCTAAAGAAACTGAAATTTGCTAGAGTTGCATACCATTTGGAGTGTGATAATTTTGGTAGGATTCCTTCAGCTTTATCACACGATGATATTTGGATCCCGATCCTACCGTGAGTATATGCTACTCATCGGGAGTTCTTTCACTTAAACGATCAATGCTATAAACCAAGTAGGTGTCGAGAAAGGTGTTAGTGGGGCTATGCCCCCAGGAAAAAAAGGTTATTTAATTAAGGAACTTCGCGAATGCGTCGTAAAACATCCCTCGAAGTATTGACACTTGCCTGGCTGAACGGTTAAGCAAGTATTGCACGGTGAGAATAGTCCTGACTAGTTCTTTTTTTTTGGTTTGAGGAAGGATTCGAGAAAAAGTGGGAGCCATCCTGTTTAGATAAACTAAAAACTACTCTAAACTTGCAAGAGTATCATGCTAAAGTGTTTCCTTAATTGCAGCGACCCAGAACATGACAGGCTTTAAGTTATTATTAGATAAAAATATTTTGACAGGGCCAAACAATAAAGATTGGTTCCGGAATGTCAAGATGGCAATTACCTATGACAAATTGGGGTATGTCCTTACTACTAAGGCCTCTGCCGTCCCAGGTCCTGAATCCAGTGTCGCGGATAAGGAAATCCGCAAGACCTGGGAGTTAGACTGCGCGAAGGCCAAATGCATCGTGCTTACCTCTATAAATAATGAACATCAGAGGAGGCACGAGAATATAGATCTAGAATCCATATTTCTCCACACCAAGGAACTGTATGGAGAGCAATCTCGTATAGCTAGATACGAAACCTCGAAGAGCTTGTTTCAGTCAAGGATGGCCGTCGGATCATCTGTAGGAGAACATGTCCTTAAGATGATTGGCTATATTGAAGAGCTCGCAGACCTCGGGACAATATTAGAGAACGAGCTCTATACAGACTTGATTCTCCAGTCCATTCCTTCTACCTACGCCCAGTTTATCTTGAATTTCAACATTCAAGGTAAAAAAGTTGAACTTTCAGAACTCCTTAACATGTTGAGGAGTGCAGAAGGCACCTTGCAGAAGGCAAGGGAAATACCCGCTGTGTTTGTTCGTGGTGCTTCCTCTTCCAGGTCCAAGGCAAGGACCAAAGGAAGGAAGAAGAAGGCCGCTACCAAACCAAGAGGTGGTGTTGGTAAGGTGGAAGCCAAGGGAAAGGCAAAGGTTGCGGTGCCGGTAGTGGCAAAGGACGAGTGCTTCCACTGTCGCAGGAAAGGCCATTGGAAGAAGGACTGCAAAGCTTGGATTGCCAAGAACCAGGACCCGAGGCAAGTTGTGGCTTCGGCTTCAGGTGTGTTTGTAATTGAAAATTGTCTGTCAATCAACTCTACTTCCTGGGTATTGGATACCGGATCAGGATCTCATATATGCAATTCATTGCAGGCACTGAGAAACCGTAGAGTGTTGAAGGTTGATGATATGACCCTCCAGGTTGCTAACGTAGCTAGCGTGAATGTTGTGTCCGTAGGGGATTATCACCTTGGATTGACGAGTGGACATATTTTGGTTTTGTGCAATTGTTTTTGTGTACCTAGTTTAACGTGTAATATCATATCAGTATCGTTGTTATCAAAAGAAGGTTATGATTTCACGTTTGTAAGCGATGTTGTTAACATCCACCTTAATCATAGTTTGATTGGGTCTGGTACACTAGATGACTGTATATACGTGTTAAACCAATTACAGATTTTTAATGTCCAGAACACACTAAAAAGAAAGTCTCCAGATATAAATCAGGCTTTCTTATGGCATTGTAGACTAGGTCACATCAATGAGACAAGGTTAACTAAGTTACATAGAGAAGGATATTTGGATCCATTCGAATATCAATCTTATGCCACTTGTCAATCATATCTCAAAAGAAATATGACAAAGACTCCATTCACTGGAAATGGAGTAAGAGTGAGCGAGCTCTTAGGACTCATACACAACGATGTATGTGGTCCAATGTCTATACATGCAAGATGCGGTTTTTCATATTTCATTACTTTTACGGATGGTTACTCTAGGTATGGATTCATTTTCTTGATGAAACATAAATCCGAGGCCTTTGAGAAATTCCGAGAATATAAGAATGAAGTAGAAAACCAAACCGGCAAAAGTATCAAGACACTGAGATCTGATCGAAGTGGTGAATACTTAAGTGCCGAGTTCCTGGGTTACCTAAAAGAGAATGGAATTCTCTCTCAGCTTACTCCTCCATACACTCCACAACACAACGGTATATCGGAGAGACGGAACCGAACCCTATTGGATATGGTGCGTTCCATGATGAGTAATGCTGAGTTACCGCGATCTTTCTGGGGTTATGCACTAGAATCAGCTGCATATCTTTTGAACAGGGTTCCTACCAAAACTGTGCCTATCACACCATATCAGATGTGGAGTGGGAAGAAACCCTATCTTCAGTATCTGAAGATATGGGGATGTCCGGCTTTTGTTAAAAAGCAGCATGCGGACAAACTCGAGGCACGCTCAGTACAGTGTAAGTTTGTGGGATATCCAAAGAACTCCAAGGGGTATTTTTTCTATTACGCAGAGGAACAAAAGGTTTTTGTTTCTCATAATGCTCATTTTCTAGAACAGCAGTTTTTAGAAAATGAAACAAGTGGGAGCGCAATAGAACTGGAAGAAATTCCAGAACCACAAACTACTGCTGAAAGTTTGGTAGAACCAGTAGTTCCAGAAGAACAGGACATTCCCACACCCCTCCGCAGGAGTAGTAGGCCGTCTCATCCGCCTGAGAGATACTACGGTTTTCTCATAGACGGGGATAGAGAAGATTGTGTTATTGATAATGATGAACCTACTAGCTTCCAGCAGGCCATCCAGAGCGGCGACTCAGTAAGATGGCTGAATGCAATGCAGACCGAGATGGAGTCTATGTACACCAACAAAGTATGGACTTTGGACTTTGCTCCAGATGGGGTAAAAGCCATAGGATGCAAGTGGATCTTCAGGAAGAAGATTGGTGTAGATGGACAGGTAGAAACCTATAAGGCTAGACTTGTTGCAAAGGGTTTTCGTCAAAGACCTGGTTTGGACTATGACGAAACTTTTTCTCCAGTGGTGTCACGACCCGAAATTGGCACATGACGACCCTAATACTACGCAACGTCTACAGGCGTAACGCAGTAAAAGAAAACCAAAACCCAGAAATCTAAACCATCAAAAGTAAGAAGAAATAATAGCATTTTCAACCCCCTTTGAAATCTCAACGCAAATTCTTTAAAAGTCCAACTTATTTCTTTTTAAAATTTTGACAGCACCTCCTTTGTAAAACAAGCCCCCAAAAATGGGTACAACATAAATATAAAGTAAAGTATCCCCAACGGGAGCAAATCCACGCCAAAAGGAGGAAAAAAACCACCACAACAGATATACGACGCCGTAGCGAAGAAAGAGACGATATAAATAAAACTGCATAAAAACTTCCAAGTCACAAAATAATATACAATATCGTCCTCACATCAAGTCTCTAAGTCATACATGATAATGGTAGATGGAGTGTACATGTTACAACGAATAAACAACAAGCAACACTGGATAACCGCAAAACCTACCAAAGCAAAACTGCTCACTGTCAGGTGAAGCGGTATCCGCAACAAAGGTGATACGATGGATGAAAATACCCCTGCCTTTGACTATCCTGAGGAACACCTGCAAAACACTGTGGCACAACGGGGGTGAGTTGCCAACTCATGAATAGTAATAACATATGCAGGTAATCGCGAGTATGCACGTACAACGAGAATCTAACATAAGCATTTAATAGCAATGAATGGTCATATGTAATGCATCAGTCATGAAAGGTACGCTAGCAGGTACTATTAATACATGAAGCAGTAATATGACAATCGGTATGTAATAATCATGTAAGGTACTCTATCAGGTACAATAATAAATGAAACAATGCATATAATTGTATGTAAATGCAACAGTCATGGAAAGTACTCTATCAGGTACAAATAATACATGAAGCAGCGCATAAACAATAAATGTGGAGTATGGAATACAACAAGTCATTTCCACGGAAATCCTAACCTCGTGGTAGGACCAAAATCCAACAAGACAGTCCAATTCCCAATTTCCACAAATCAGCCCCCAAATTGGCTCTCATATCATGTAAATCTCATATATTCTGAATGTACAATATCAAGTAGATCTCGTATATCCCGAATGTACAACATCAAGTAGATCTCACATATCCCGAGTGTACAATATCAAGAATATCTCGTATATCCCGAATGTACAACATCAAGTAGATCTCACATATCCCGTATGTACAATATCATGTATATCTCGTATATCCCGAATGTACAACATCAAGTAGATCTCACATATCCCGAATGTACAATATCAAGTATATCTCGTATATCCCGAATGTACAATATTAGGTAGATCTCACATATCACGTATGTACAATATCATGTATATCTCGTATATCCTGAATGTACAACATCAAGTAGATCTCACATATCCCGTATGTACAATATCAAGTATATCTCGTATATCCCGAATGTACAACATCAAGTAGATCTCACATATCCCGAATGTACAATTTCATGTATATCTGGTATATCCTGTGTGTTTTCATGAATAAATATGATGATGTATATAAATTGATATCAATACATGTATATTAGCGTCCCATTCCAATAATATATGTGTAAAGGCATATATAACAGCATCCCATTCCACTGTTATATATACATAGAAGTAAAATATCATGAAAACAATGTGTCAAGCATCGACACGGAAAAGCTGATCTATCAGGTGCCGTCTCCATGACTGGCCCCCTGATAGGTACGTATCATACGCTATCCCGAAAGCTCGAGTGCCTAACTCTGACCCTCGCCTCTCGACGTATCCATACGCACATGACTCCCGTCGGTATCCCCATGATAACCGCCGAGTCATTGGTAATGTCACCGGAAAGTATGGTTCCCCCACTAACTCATCTCCTCACTGAGATTCTTGCCCTGGGGTACCTCCGGGCCCGGCCATGTACCCGCACACGGCTCTCTCCGTTCCTCGTGTGGATTATATATATATCCGAACCGATAAATCTCATGGTGGATACTGAAATATCATATCAAGGGAAACCGGGTTTTTCAAATAATGTATAATTTCATGAAACTACCACGGTCCCCAAATCCAGAAAACATCATGAAAAATACATATCTCAATGCGAAAATCCATGAATATAATATACGCATCATAAATCTGAAATGCGAGCATATAAAGGAACAACCGCTATTTAACTGCAACAAGCTAACATATAAATCATGCGGTTCCTAATTTCTCCAAGTCTATATAATATCAAGTAAAGATAAACATGTAGTTATAAACAGGTATATGTATGAACATAAGATATAGCAAGGTATTTGTATCTATCTATGAGTAATGATGTAATATACCCCCTGGGTATAAGTGAAGTATGTGTGCAAGGTATACCTGTAGCTATGTCATGAAGTGTGTATGTACCTATCGCTAATGGTACAATACTCTATAGGTATACAGGTAACTAGCACGTAAGTGTGTCAAGGCATATGTGTAAGCATGTAGGTATACAGGTATGCTATATATATCATATGCGATAAGAAATATGAATCAAGGTCACAATGTTCCTAACCAAACATTATCATATCTATAAGTGGGTTGTGCATGACATGGCAGTTATTGACGGTGTGAGTGGCATACAATCAGTGCTCGTGCAACATGAGCCGTCAATAATAGTGCAGTGTCCTAAGGATACTAGTCCAAGCACAACAATTTACTAAGCAGCAGGGTAAATGCGCAATTCAAAATATGACATAGAATATGCGACAAGTTAAGTCATTTCTAGCCCAGACGCATAACGCCATGCGGACGATTCCCCTGTAGATGTTAAATCTACTCACCAACGCTCCTGGCTAAGTGATGCCAACCTCTTGTTTTCCCTTGTAGCAGTGTCCGAAGTCCCCGCCTGCGAACCTACCACATTAAAACAATAAAGCAAGTATATATTAATAATAGACCCAAAACATGTACACACTACATTTAACCGACACAACAACACAAAACATACTCTCAAGTGTTCGTATTGTGGCTAACGTGCGTAGAGACACAACGAAAACAACTTAAGAGCAAAACCACACAAAGTGCACGATCCGTGTCGTATAACGTATCACACGGACACAAAATACTAGATTATAGGAAAACGATCCCAGATTTTGTATACAACAAATACTAAAAAAAGTAAACAGTCCCAAATATCCCTAACCAACAGCAGATAACTACCCACAAAATCCAAACCCCATCTCCTCCCCCCATAGCCGGCGTCGCCGGAATTTGCCAAAGGGTCGCCGGCCCATGCTGGTGGGGTGGGTCTCGTGTCTCGGTAGTGCTTCAGGGTCACTAGTACATCACTACAATTTTGTTTGATTTTTCTGTACGAATCCTAGGTCATAGCAGTTCACAGAGGTTCAAAAAGGACACTAAAAACACGATATTGCACTAATCGATATTTAAAGTATTCTACGCTACAACCAACGAGCTACACAACAAAAAAACTCCTAATTAACAGATTAGGGATTATACCTATCAACCTTGCTTTCAAGATCCAACCTTTCCTAGCTCCAAGTGATCAAGAAGGCAAAAACCAAGACTTGAGGTATTTTGTGAGATAAAAAAGGAATTTTGGAGATTTAATTTGCTAGGAATTGTTGCATATGGGAAAGAAATGGTCAAGGGCAGAAGAAAGAAGAGGAATTCGTCCAAGAGAGGAAGGGGAGGGTTTTGTGTGGAATTTCCTAGCAATTTCAAGTGAGAATGCAATAAATGCACACATAAATGCATTCACATGCACATTCATGCATCTCCTTCAATTTTTTTTCTTTTTCTTTAAATTTTAAACCTAATATCCAACCAAATATCTAGATATTAAGTGAGGGTTTAATTAACTCAAACTTAAAGTTGAAAAGATCACAAGAGAAATTTTCCCAAAATGTGAATACCACATTAAAATAATAATAAAATTGGGAAAAATTCTAACTGAACCAAAACGTCCCATATACCCCCAAAGCTTGCGCACTAGCTTTATTTTAACTAAACTAGGTGCTGGTAAGTCTATATGGCCGTTTGATCACAGTCGGTTTAAAACAGAAAATACCGACAATTTTACCCTAAAATAGAAAAATTTGCATAACGATTTTCTAAAACGTTACAAGTGGCTATGCTCAAATCCATTCGCATCCTTCTTGCCATTGCCGCCTTCCATGATTATGAGATCTGGCAGATGGACCTAAAAACGGCTTTTCTAAATGGTAATTTAGAAGAGTGCGTCTATATGGATCAGCCAGAAGGTTTCAATCAGAGTGGGAGCAGCGGGAAAGTGTGCAAGTTGCTTAAGTCTATTTATGGACTAAAGCAGGCATCGCGGAGTTGGAACATCTGTTTTGATGAAACGGTCAAAGAATATGACTTTATCAAAAATCCAGATGAAACATGTATATATAGTAAAATTGTAGCACGAACTGTCGTATTCCTCGTCTTGTACGTGGATGACATTCTCTTGATAGGAAATGACATTCCTATGTTACAATCTGTCAAAGGATTCTTGTCACACAGGTTCTCCAAGAAAGATCTGGGTGATACCTCTTACATTCTGGGGATCCAGATCTAAGAGGATGTTGGGGCTTTCGCAGTCCAGGTATATCAACACTATACTGAAAAGATTCAGTATGGAAGATTCAAAGCACGGTAATTTACCGACATGTCATGGAATCACCCTCTCCAAAGAGATATCTCCCAAGACTGATTTGGAAAGGGATCGCATGTCAGTTATACCCTACGCTTCTGCGGTAGGCTCTATAATGTATGCGATGTTGTGTACCAGACCAGATGTAGCTTACGCACTGAGCGTGGTAAGCCGGTATCAGTCAGACCCAGGAGAGAAGCACTGGATAGTAGTAAAGAACATTCTCAAGTACCTGAAAAGGACTAAGGATATGTTCTTGGTTTACGGTGGAAAAGATCTCTAGATCGAGGCTTTTGCTGACTCCAGCTTCCAGAGTGACAAGGATGACTCCAAGTCCATGTCAGGTTATGTCTTTACCCTCAATAGAGGGGCGGTGTGCTGGAAGAGTTCCAAGCAGGACACCGTTGCTGACTCGACGATGGAAACGGAGTATATAGCTTCTTGCGATGCCGCAAAAGAAATAGCCTGGATGAAGAAGTTCCTAACAAAACTTCAGGTGGTTCCTACCAGTATTGATCCAAAACCTCTGTATTGTGACAACAACGACACTATAGCTTTAGCGAAGGAACCCAGGTCCCATCAAAAGTCCAGACACATCTTAAGGAGGTATCACCAGATCATGGAGATCATAGATCGCCGGGAGATCGAGGTTCGGAGAGTTGCTACAGAGGAGAACACTGCAGATCTATTCACAAAGGCCTTACCTCAGACGCAGTTCGAGAGGCTATTCGAGATGATAAGTCTTCGATATGCCAGTACATGGCCCTAGTGCAAGTGGGAGATTGTTAGTGTATTTGCCCTATGGGCCATTATTGTATCATACCAGCCTGTATATTACTTAATGGAAGCTTGGGATATTCACAGTTGTATTAATAGTCTTGCTCAACATAGTAGTACGCTATTTGGTTTAAATCTATCTTAATATGCGTATATGTTTCTTTTAGCATATCATGAATACATATTGATAGAGCCCTTAGGATCTTGCTTGACTACCAGCGTTGTGATGGCAGTCACATTAGTGGAGGCTGGGTAGTCTACAAGCACATCCTTTTTCAGGTCTCTAGTCGTAGGATTATCGAGACAGGGCATCGATACTCCGGAGTAGACTAGTGTGTACGCTTCTCATCCTAGTTAGAGAGATGGTCTGTCCCACAGCCATCAGTACGTCGTACTGGAGATAGTATGCAGGTGCTCATTAGGTTACGGGTACACCGGACATGACTCGCAGGGAACTGTTGGTTGGTATTATACCCGTCGTCAGTTAACAGTTCCCAGGTGACATGAGTACAGCATGGTCCGTAGACTTGACACTACTGCTTCGCCTCGAGTGTGTTCCCACTGTTCTTAGATTGCTACCCTATCACGGCTCAAAGGATTCGTGCAAACAGGTAGCAGTTGGGTACAGTCCTGAAGCACTTGGAGGCAATGGTGGTTAGATAGGATTCGTCTCTCCCAGTATTGGGAGTTGATATCGCACTGTGTTTGGAGAGCCATTACGCAAAGTCCCTGGCTAGGGTAAGCGAGATTTACTGGTAGGATTTCCAGTAGCTTCTCAAGGTGTAATGGGCTTCACTCCGACATGACTTATACCGACTTTTAGGGAACCGATGCTTGCCGCCCCCTAGGCCCGATATGCGATAGTCTTATACGAACTGACCGGACTGTACGAAGATTGTCACATCAGGCTCAGTAGGAGTTCAGATGGGTTTCCTCATCGTCCTTCTTATCGACATCTACTTGGGGACCGTTACGTACAGCTAGTACCGCTTGGGCCTGTGATTAAACCTACTGTCAGCATAGTGTTGAGTCTTTAGAGTCCTACACAGAGAGTTTCCCTGCTTCAGGCGAAACGATATAGAGGTCGTATGGTTTTACGACAGGGTTCGGACATATACGTGTATTTATGTACGTATGATATTCGGACAGTTTATACTAGCAGGCTTTGGTTTAAGCCAGATTCTAGTATTGGATTATTGGATTTATGCAGTCTCAGTATATCCATGTTTTTCGTAAATATGGATGGGAGGGGCATTCTCGTAATTAGTCGAGAAGCTTCTAGAAGAAAGGTGACTCATTAGTTTTAATTCATTTGTGAATTAAAACTTAATGAGGTGGAGAGCTTATGTGTTATTATCATTAATTGCACCATGACTCATGAGATGATTCATCTCAAGAATTAAATGAAGCATGGATGATATTTGTGCAAGATATTTTGTGCAAGATATTTTGTTATGCTTCATATTATTCAAAGTGAGAAAGGTTCAATTCATAATAAAAAACACACACTCTCTCCTCAAGCTCTACTCTTCTAAAACTTAACCCTAATCCTCTCATGTGTTGAGATCCCAAGGGTTAGCAAGACTAATAGATCCTTAATTCACTTCTATATTTTCTAGGTCACTTGGATTAGCAATCCTAGCCACTTAGTTACCTTAAGTTAGAGGTTAAAGCTTGAAGAAGGAACTCTCGGGTGGATCTTCTATTACATCGAGGAGGCCGACGAGGAGGTGAACAACAAGAACAAGAAGGACTAGTATCTTTAGGTATAATCATCTATCATAGTAGTTTAGCACTTCTAGATAGTTGTGAGTTAGGGTTTAACAATGATCCGTAAAGTTATTCAATGTTACCTTAAACAAAATGATTGTTTTACCTATTCCGCCTCCCCGCATGTTGTGGGGTGTGTAACGTTGACTTACACATGCTAGTTGGTATTATATCTATTGTCAGATAGCAGTTCTCAGGTGACATGAGTACAGGTTAGTCTGTCAACCTAAGATCGTCATTTGTCTCGTGTGAGTTCCCACTGTGCTTTGATTACTATCCTACCACGGCTTAAAGGATACGTGCTAAGAGGTTTTAGTTCGGTACAGTCCCGAGCTACATGGAGGCAGTGAGCGGATCTTCGAGGATTCGTTTCTCCCAGTATTGGGGGTTGATGTCGCACGGTGCACGAGTGACCATCACCAGAAATCTTTGGCCAAGATAAACGAGAATTACTGATTTGGATCAGTAGTTTCTCAGTTGGTGATGGGCTTCTTACCGACACGAAATATCGTGTTATTAGGGGTCTGACTTTATCCACTCCGTAGACTCGATATTCAATACTCTTAGATGTACAGACCGGACTGTACGGAGATTGTCACGGACAGGCTCAGTAGGGGTTTGTTCATATCATAATTTTGCATTATTATATTCCCCATTCTTATTCATTTTGCAAATAAATATGTGCTTTTAATCCTTGTCTGTTGAATAGTTGCAGGTGTAGGGTTAGGATAGCACCTTGTGAAGGTTTTGTCAAGCATCAAACATGCTACTTTTAAAATTTTGGGGTGCTAAACAAACCCTAACCAAGATTTTAACTAGAGTATTAGGAATAACATAGCATGTAAACAACTTTACATCTAAGAGAAAGGGATTACAACCTTTGTAGTCCGTTCCTTCGCTTCATAAGCTCCGAGTAGTAGTCCCTTCGCCGCGATCCATGAACTTCCGGACTCTAGAGAGGCGCTACAAGCCGAACGATCCATGCTTGCTTGAAGTCTTCCTTTTCGAAGATGATCTACCTTGAAGAATCTTTAACTCAAGCTCTCACTTCTCTAATCAAGAATTAGTGAAGTGAACACCCTAATCTAAGTGGCTAGAATAGATAAGAATGATGAAGTAGGAATTTAGCTCTCTTTTTCTTTCAATTTCTCACACTTATTCATCACTATCCCAAAAGCTAGAAAGCTTTTCAAAAGGAAGAAGAAGAAGAAAAGTCTTTGTGATGAATAATGAAAATATTGTAATGGTTACAATTGTAACCCTTGGTTAAGAATGAAAGGCTTAACCATTATAGAGAATAAACCATGGTAAAGGGTTTGGGTTGGGTTAAGAAATATCTTCACAAAATATCAATGCAAAATATCTAAGCTTAAAACAAAATAAAGCTTCTAGAAGCTTCATGAAAAAGCTAACCCAAATGCTAACACAAATCAAACCCTAACTTGTTTAATCTCCACAAATCATGTTGAATTTCTAATCATAACTTGTTACAATATTATATATCACATATATAATATATTTTTGTAACAAAAGAAAATAATACAATTAACATATATCGCAGCTATATCAATATATTATCCGGTGAGAAAATGAATCAATAAAGCGAGCTTATATTAGTTAATGTAATGTAATATATCACATATATAATTATACATTAAATTATCGAATCAATACTTGATCCGACAATCCGGCTATATCGCATATAACCGACTAATATAACATGTACAGATTCATCGAATCAACATTTGATCCGATGACCCGGCTATATCACATATTTCCGGCCAATATCATATATCGCGAGAATAAAATACCGTATCTCATATCGTATTATTCTCGGCCCCGCACATATCAGATATGTGCTCCTACTCCATTTTTCCTGAGCCAGGAAACCTCCATGTAGGACTCTTAAGAATCGTCAATACGCCGGCTGTAGGTGATGATCATATCAAACACCCACAAGCTGCAAGCAGTCAGCTAAATGTAACAGCCACCCAGGTATTGATCGATCAGAAGATCAACAAGCAAGCCTGTACATTCTCCTGTGAATCCAATCG
Source organism: Agapanthus africanus (assembly GCA_030015575.1). Taxonomy (NCBI): domain Eukaryota; kingdom Viridiplantae; phylum Streptophyta; class Magnoliopsida; order Asparagales; family Amaryllidaceae; genus Agapanthus; species Agapanthus africanus. The sequence continues at coordinate 177,377,211 of JASDDO010000008.1, forward strand.
TAACACTACCGTACAGTCCGGTCTCTTCGTCTGATATGTCGCATATCTAGTCTAGGGGTGGTAAACGTCAGACCCCAGTAACCGATAAGTCGTGTCGATCTGAGGATCATAACAGGTTGAGAACCTACTGATAACACTTACCAGTAGTACTCTATATCAGCCCTGGCCAGGGACTTCTAGTTATAGCCAATCGAACACAGCACAACATCAACTCCCTATACCGGGAGAGACGAAACCCCTCCTATCGCTCATTGCCTCCATGTGATTCGGGACTGTACCCAAAAGCCACTGTTTTGCACGCCCTCTTGGACGTGGTAAGGTGGAAATCAAAGCACAGTGGGAATCACACAAGACTCTATAACGATCTCGGGTCACAGACTAACATGTACCAGTGTCACCGGAGAACTGCTATCTGACAATAGGTATATATCCATCTAGGAGTTCTCGGCGAGTCCGTTCAGTATACCCAGTCTCCACTGAGAACCCGTACACCATCTACAATGGATATGGGATCATCCATCGCCCATCATATGGGTCAAGATGCGTATATGCTACTTTACTCTGGTGTATCGAGACCCTGTCTCGATACACCCTCGACTAGGAACAGTTATAGGATGTACTTGTTGACTACCCTGGCCCCACTAGTATGATCTCATCATAGTCCCAGTAGTCGAGTACATATCCTAAGGGCTTTATCAACATGTAGAGCAAGACAGTAAACTAATACAAGTCAACATGTTAAGACAATATGAAACCAATAGCATACTATCATTTCGAGCAAGAAAGTCCTCTCTATATATATCCAAGCATCCACTATAATATACATCATATGTACAATAATGGCCTCTAGGGCATATATATAACTAATAATCTCCCACTTGCACTAAGGCCAGCTGTTGTAGTATCTCATACCCAGCATCCCGAAGAGTCTCTCAAATTGTACCTTAGGAATGGCCTTCGTGAGTGGATCCGCAGTGTTGTCCTTCGTATCAACTCTCCTGACCTCGATCTCCCGGCGGTCACTATCTCCTGGATCAGGTGATACCGCTTCAGAATTTGTCTGGACTTTTGATGGGACCTGGGTTCCTTGGCCAAAGCCACTGCTCCATTGTTATCACAATACAAAGGTATTGAATGCTCAATGGACGGAACCACACAAAGTTCAGTAATGAACTTCTTCATCCAGATAGCCACTTTGGCAGCGATGTATTCAGCCTCCATCATCGAGTCTGCAACTGTTTCCTGATTGGAACTCTTCCAACACACCGCCCCTCTATTGAGGGTAAAGACAAATCTTGAGTGTGACTTAGAGTCGTCCTTATCACTTTGGAAGCTCGAATCGGTAAAGGACTCCACCTGAAGTTCACCGTTACCATACACCAAGAACATCTCATTAGTCCTTCTCAAGTACTTGAGAATGTTCTTCACAGCTATCCAATGACTCTCTCCAGGATCTGCTTGATACCTACTCACTACACTTAGTGAGTATGCTACATCGGGTCTGGTACATAGCATCGCGTACATGATAGAGCCTACTGCCGAAGCATAGGGTATCCCTTGCATGCGAGCTCTCTCCAAATCAGTCTTGGGAGACTTCTCTTTGGAGAGAGTGAGTCCAGAGATCGTGGGTTGGTTCCCATGCTTGTATTCTTCCATACTAAACCTCTTTAGTATGGTGTCAATGTACCTGGATTGGGACAATCCCAGTATCTGTTTAGATCTATCTCTATAGATCTTAATTCCCAGTATGCAGGAAGCATCACCTAGATCTTTCATTGAGAATCTTTTTGATAAGAAGAGCTTGACTGAGTGCACCATAGGAACATCATTTCCTATCAAGTGTATGTCATCCACGTACAATACGAGGAAGACAACCTTACTCTCTGCAACCTTCTTGTATATACAAGGTTCATCTAAGTTTTTGATGAAGTCAAACTCTTTGACTACAACATCAAAGCAGATGTTCCAACTCTGCGATGCCTGCTTTAACCTGTAGATGGATTTAAGCAGCTTGTACACCTTTCCAATGCTCCCACTGTCTACGAAGCCTTCTGGCTGAGTCATGTACACGCACTCTTCTAAATCACCATTTAGAAAGGCGGTCTTAACATCCATCTGCCAGATTTTGTAGTCATGGTATGCAACAATGGCAAGTAGGATCCAGATGGACTTAAGCATAGCCACTGGAGAAAAGGTTTCGTCATAATCCACACCTGGTCGTTGACGAAAACCCTTTGCAACAAGTCTAGCTTTGAAAGTCTCAACTTTTCCATCTACACCAAGTTTCTTCTTAAAGATCCATTTGCTCCCAATGGGTTTTACCCCTTCTGGAGAAACTTCCAAAGTCCATACTTTGTTGGTGTACATGGATTCCATCTCAGATCGCATTGCATCCAGCCACTTCACAGAGTCCCCACTCGTGATGGCTTGCTCGAAGCTAGTCGGGTCATCATCTTCCATGATACAATCCTTGCTCCCACCATCAATGAGAAAACCGTAGTATCTCTCAGGTGGATGAGAAACCCTACTAGATCGGCGGAGAGGCTGACGTTCGTTGGCTACTATCGAGTTCTCTTGTTCCACTAACTCTTCAGTTGTAATTTGTTCTGCCGGAACTTCTTCCAGCTCTACCGCTTCACTACTAATTTCTTTTGCAAGAAATTCCTTTTCTAAAAAGGTGGCATGTCGAGAAACAAACGCCTTTTGTTCCTCGCCGTGGTAGAAAAGATATCCATGTGAATGTTTAGGATATCCTACAAACTTACAAAGAACTGACCGCGCCTCAAGTTTGTCCGGATTTTGCTTTTTGACGTAGGCCGGACAACCCCATATATTAACTCGTTTAAGACATGGTCTCTTCCCACTCCATATCTTATATCGTGTGGTAGGTACAGATTTAGATGGAACTTGATTCAATAGGTATGCAGCTGTCTCCAGTGCATGTCCCCAAAAGAAAATAGGCAACTCAGCAGTGCTCATCATAGAGCGCACCATATCTAATAGGGTGCGATTCCTCCGTTCTGATACACCGTTGTGCTGTGGTGTATAAGGAGGAGTATGCTGAGAGAGAATCCCATTCTCTTTTAGATATTCTAGGAACTCAGTGCTCAAGTATTCTCCTCCTCGATCAGATCGAAAGATTTTAATACTTTTGCTCGTTTGGTTCTCTACTTCGTGCTTATATTTCCTGAATTCTCAAAAGCTTCAGACTTGTGTTTCATCAGGAACACATGTCCGTATCTTGAGAGATCGTCAGTGAATGTAATGAAGTAGGAAGAATCGTTCCTGGCATGTGTAGACATGGGTTCACATACATCACTATATATCAGCCCCTAGAGTTCTGTAACTCTTTCTCTATGTCCACTAAATGGAGTTTTGGTCATTTTGCCTTTGAGACGTGACTGGCAAGTGTCATAAGATGAAAATTCGAACGGATTCAAATATCTATCCTTGTGCAATTTAGCTAGCCGTGTCACATTGATATGACCTAGTCTACAATACCACAAGAAGGATTCGTTCATTTCTGAACTCTTCCTCTTGTATGTGTTTTGTACATTAAGTACTGTAGTTTGGTTGAGAATGTATATGCCATTATTTAACGATCCCGATCCAATCAACTTTTGATTCAAGAATATGTTCATAACATTGTCCTGTACTACAAAATTATATCCTTCTTTATTCAATAAAGAAACTGATAAAATATTGCATATCAGGGTCGGAATGTAATAGCACTCGTTCAGAACCAATGTATTACCATTTGGTAATACAAGGTGATGTTCGCCAACTGCCTTGGTTGCAACATTTGCACCATTCCCTACTCTCAGGGAAAGATCACCCTCTCCCAGTTGGCTACCTTTTCGTAGCCCATGTAACATATTATATATGTAGGATCCTGATCCGGTATCTAATACCCAGGACGTAGAGTGAACTGTGAAATAGTTCTCGATAACTAACATACCTGAAGAAGATGCATCAACATGCTTATTCTTCGTTTGAGCGGCATGAGAATCCAGATATTCTCCTATTTCCTGCTCAGTCTTATAACACTTATAAGAAAGAACGGGACCAACGTTCCCCTGCTCAGTAAAATAAGCGGGTTCAGTCAATACTTCCATGTTATTATCTTGATTAAGGCCTTACTTGGTCGCTAACTGGAGAGAGAGAGAAGAAAAAACTTTAGCGTATGCTCTTGCAAGATTAGATTAGTTATTATCTTATCTAATCAGGATGTCTCCCACTGTTTTTATCAAATCTTCCTCCAAACCCTAAAAGGAAAGACTAGCCGGGATTAATTACATCTTACAAGTTCACCAATCATTCAGCCAGGCCAGTATTGGTACTTTGAGTGAGGTTCCCCGTGCTTTCGCACGGACCTAATTAAAATAAACCTCGTTTTCCCTGAGACATAACCCCGTTAACACCTTTCTAGACACCTACTTGATCGGCTAATTATCCTGTGTAAAAATCTCCCAGGAGTAAGTCTTACTCGTATTGGGGTATCGGGATCCAACTATCTTATAGGAGGTATGCAATCTCATTGCAAATTTCAACACTTGAAATTCCAGATAATACTTTTGCCCCTAACCCCTTATGACCTTGACAAAGGCCAACAAACCATAGGAAGCTAGTCAAGTTCAACCCTTCATTTCTTGATTGAAATAAACCCATCCGCACGACCCTTGACAAAGGCCAACAAGGTCGTACGACTACCCTAATCCAATCGCATCACATGCTTATACAGATAAGTACTAGTCAGCTACCGCACACTATGCCTTGACAAAGGCCAACAAACGCAACACGAATACTAAATAGTCTTTATCTGAAATGACGGAGGGCTAAGAAGGTTTTTCAGAAAACCATGAGCGTAAAGAACTTGATATCGTTGTAGAAACAGGTGATTTTGAAAAGGAGTGTTTTTGAGGCTTTTCTAGTTTCGCTAAAGAGGTCACTCCCGGTGAAGGGATCTCGGCTCTTTCCTTATCGAATAAGGTGCAGGATATTTCAAAAATACCGCTGTGCAAAGCAAGGACTATAGAAGCAATCAAAAATTGAACCATGAGTTTGTAGCATCTGCCAGTTTTGCTAAAGAGGTCACTCCCGGTGAAGGGATCTCGGCTCTTACCTCATCGAATAAGGTGCAGGGTATATCATATATACCGCTATGCAAAGCAAAAAATGTAGCTACCCTTTTTGAAAATTTGATTCTACAACATCTTTTAGGTTTCTTTTCTTTTATTAATCTCATTAATAAATCCCATCAATTATGCTTACTAAGCATCACAGAAGAAATGAGAGCAGTAATATTTATATATCATAATATATATATAATATAAGCATTCGTCTCAGGCAGTAATATGATCTCATCACAGAACATAGCAGCAGAAGATAACATATGAAATATTGGATATACTTGGACGTCCGTGTTTTACATCGAGCCTGTATAAAACACGGATTCCACGGTCGTGATGAATAGCCAAACCCACATCCCTAGACCCCTGCGAGAGCGGCAAGCAACACTGCCAATTCTACGGTTAAGAGACCCAGTCTCGACTCCTCGAGATGGCCTCCCACTGGACCGTAGAATCCGGTTACTTGTTCTCCCCTCCTTGGGTCTATCCTAATGCGGAAAAGTAAATAATATACAATGGTGACATCAACCTCAACCCGGAAGTGCCCCAATACAAGAATATTACATACATATGAATTTTACATGAATGAAAATAAAAACCTTCATCTTACATAAAACCCCCGGCTATTTAGAACACGACGATCCAATATAACATATCACAGCAACACATAATATCTCTTATCATCAACGTAAGCAAGTATGCGTATCCCGATTGTTGTTGATGTATAGCAACGAAGCTGGCGATACACCACATACTACCCTTACGGTCACAGAAAAGAAAGTGTAAAACTATAACATTTGGAATCCACAAATACTTTAGACATCTTAAATCCGAAATATCACATACTTCGCATTTCATGCCTAACTATATGAATTCCACTTAATCTATCACATTCCAGATAAATAGACAATGTTAAACATTCCGATCGAATAAACAAACACCCAAGATTTCCCTAATAGCTCAACACTTGAGCGGAGTTCAAAAAGTCCTAGAACATTTCATAGCCCTAATGAACCAGCCGTAGAAGGGTCAAACCAACGCCTCACATGTGGCAACGCTAAACTACCACAAACCCTAGGGTTCAGTGGCAGTTTTGACGGTCACATAATCGAGTTAAGGTTACGTTCTTCTAGAGGGTCCACAGATACGCTAGCATGATTTCCCGAAAGTTTTAAACTCGGGAAAAATCCAACAGTTGAAATTTTTCCGTCAGGGGAAAAATTGAGTTATTGATATCCGTTCGAACCTTTTAACACGTTCTAAATTATCCGAAAAACTAAACGATGTTAAATTTTCCGATCGAATCAACGAATTCCTAAGGTCTCCAGAAAACTTAACATTTGAGTAATATTAAAAATTCCCAGAAGCATGTAGTAATACATACGGATGTTACCCAGAAACATCTATCCCTGATACCCAAGTACGGCCGCAGAACCGCCGCGAAAAGTATGGTATGGCCGTGGTTCCGCGGCGACTTTAAGGAATTAGGGGTTCGTCTTTCACAGTTATCCATAGAATCATCTGCTTAATTTTCTGAGTATTTTTAATAAGGAAAAAACCATCTCTTTAAAAAATTTCCAGAGAGGGGGTCAAATATAACGTTTCGGGGTTCGATTGGACTTTTAACTTCGTCTACACGTCGCCTAATGCTCTAGCTTGGCTCTGATACCACTGTAGGGTTAGGATAGCACCTTGTGAAGGTTTTGGCAAGCATCAAACATGCTATTTTAAAATTTTTGGGGTGCTAAACAAACCCTAATCAAGATCTTAACTAGAGTATTAGGAATAACATATCATGTAAACAACTTTACATCTAAGAGAAAGGGATTACAACCTTTGTAGTCCGTTCCTTCGCTTCATAAGCTCTAAGTAGTAGTCCCTTCACTGCGATCCATGAACTTCTGAACTCTAGAGAGGATCCACAAGCCGAATGATCCATGCTTGCTTGAAGTCTTCCTTTTCGAAGATGATCTACCTTGAAGAATCTTTAACTCAAGCTCTCACTTCTCTAATCAAGTATTAGTGAAGTGAACACCCTAATCTAAAGTGGATAGAATAGATAAGGATGATGAAGTAGGAATTTATCTCTCATTTTCTTTCAATTTCTCACACTTATTCATCACTAACCCAAAAGCTAGAAAGCTTTTCAAGAGGAAGAAGAAGAAGAAAAGTCTTTGTGATGAATAATGAAAATATTGTTATGGTTACAATTGCAACCCTTGGTTAAGAATGAAAGGTTTAACCATTGTAGAGAATAAACCATGGTAAAGGGTTTGGGTTGGGTTAAGAAATATCTTCACAAAATATCTAAGCTTAAAACAAAACAAAGCTTCTAGAATCTTCATGAAAAAGCTAACCCAAATGCTAACCCAAATCAAACCCTAACTTGTTTAATCTCCATAAATCATGTTGCATTTGTAATCATAACTTGTTACAATATTATATATCACATATATAATATATTTTTGTAACAAAAGAAAATAATACAATTAACATATATCGCACATATATCAATGTATTATCCGGTGAGAAAATGAATCAATAAAGTGGGCTTATATTAGTTAATGTAATGTAATATATCAAATATATAATTATACATTAAATTATCGAATTAACACTTGATCCGACAATCCGGCTATATCGCATATAACCGACTAATATAACATGTACCGATTCATCGAATCAACACTTGATCCGATGACCCGGCTATATCACCTATATCCGGCCTATATCATATATCGCGAGAATAGAATACGGTATCTCATATCATATTATTCTCGACCCCGTACATATCAGATATGTGCTCCTACTCCGTTTTGCCTGAGCCAGGAAACCTCTGTGTAGGACTTTCAAGAATCGTCAATATGCCGGCAGTAGGTGATGATCATATCAAACACCCACAAGCTGCAAGCGGTCAGCTAAACGTAACAGCCACCATGGTATTGATCGATCAGAAGATCAACAAGCCAGCCTGTACATTCTCCTGTGAATCCAATCAGTAACACTACCGTATAGTCCGGTCTCTTCGTCTGATATGTTGCATATCTAGTCTAGAGGTGGTAAACGTCAGACCCCAGTAACCGATAAGTCATATCGATATGAGGTTTTAATCCTAATCTAAATCAACTTTAGTTTTTTTTGATAATCAAACCTACTACAATTGGAATTGACTCGTTAGAACTACTAGAAAATATACAAAATCCCTGTGGACCGACCCGAACTCAACCAGCTAGCTACCAAGTGACACCGTTCTTGATTGCGGTAAATTCTTTGATCACAAAAACGCAAAAGCATCTAAATCCACTTCCAATCAACTGGCGCCGTTGCCGGGGATGGCGTAGTTATTTTCTTTTTGTCATTTCGGGTTGATTAAAAATTAAAAAAAATCATAAAAGCTGAAAAATAAAAAAATATAAAAATTTATCATCTTGTTATTTTTTGAAAGGTTTTCGTTTGAATTGTGCAAGATCGAAGAGACGAACAAATTCAGATCTGGAAAAATCCAGAGAGCAAAACAGCAAACAGCAGATCTGAACAAACAGAGGAGAACCACAACAGAGAAACATAAAAAGTTTGGAGGCCTGAACCGACTGTTAAACCGTGGAACCGCAGCGCTTGGACGCTTTTGACCGCGGAACCGCGGCGGGGTGGTGACGTCATCATCTGAAAAAGTCTCTGTAAGCATTCTTTTCTTCTCTGTAACCACATGATCTCCTCTGAAAAATTTTCCTGCTAAGTTCTTTGCGCAATAATTTCTCTCCCTTCTCCAATAACTCGATCTTGTGCAGGATTCTTTGCGACGCAATAAAAGAAAAAAAATTTGGCAATTGTTTTGTCTGTTTTACTGTTTTGCATTATTTAAACTGACTTTAAGGGGCTATAACACCAATCCATATTCGATGGGGATTTCATTACCCTTCCTAGGACCCCAAAAATCACAAAAAGCACTTTGCATTAACCTTCGAGTTAATTAAAAAAGATTAGACTCGTCCTATAAGGACTGTTGCGCTCAATAGGACAAATGAATAGTTGTAGGCATCGGTCGTTTATCTAAACCAGACTTCGTGGTGCCTAGCCTAGACAAGTGGGGAAAGGTAATTTTAAAAGGCCCGTCTCATGGTGATTCGTGAGCGGATCCCTCCTTTCTTTACTTGTGCTTACCTGGCCACAATTGGCGGTGAAGAGGCGATTTGAGGATCTCACAACTTGCCATTTGGAACAGTTAGGAGCAGTCTAGTTGACCTAGAAGACCCTAGATCTAGGCTTGATTGTGCATATTGTGATTGCTTGAACGTGTATCTAAGCTTCTTATTAAAAATCTTTTTGCAAAAAGCTCCTTATAAAAAAAACACAAAACAGAAAATTTTTACAAAAACTTGCCACTTGTCGCTTGAAATCCATTGCACCCCACTTGCACCCACTTTCCTCTCATTGACGTTTTCTTACCCCCACCTTCTGTTTTCACCTTTTGACTACACTACACCTCTTTAGTGTATGTCCAATTGGACTAGGGACACTAGCGCCCATTTAGTCCGTGTCTCGTTAGTGCCAACTGACGACGCTTTCGACTCCGAAGTCGAAATTCCATCTACTTCTTTACCTTCATCATCAAATTCATCATCTTGTAAGGAGATGTCGGGATTCAATCCTAACAACCCCTTACCTGCCGGACTGATTACACCTCCACTAGGTGCGAATAACCCACAACACCCTCCTGTCGAAACGCCGCAACGAATCGCGCTCCAGGATCTTTTTTATCCCATCCGCACCGCACATCCCACTTGTCTTTCACTTCCACCGGCTAATGGGGATAACTTTGAAATTAAACCCCACTTCATCAACATGTTGCCCAAATTTCACGGGATGGAATCCGAAGATGCCTACATCTTCATTAACAAATTCCAGAATGTTTGCGCAATGATGAAGACCACACAACTTTCTGATGATGCTATAAGGCTACGTGTCATTCCTTTCACTTTATGTGACCTAGCTGAAAAATGGTTATATAGCACAACATCACACTCAATAAAAAATTGGGAAGAGTTTGTTAAGGCTTTTCTAAAAAAGTTTTGCCCACACCACAAGACCGCGAGAATTCGCAACGAAATTATTCAATTTTCCCAGCTTCCTTCCGAACCTTTTTGGAAGTGTTTTGAAAGATTTAAGGACCTCTTTGTTCAGTGCCCTCACCACGGTATCGAGAATTGGCAACTTTACCAAACTTTATACGAAGGACTGAACCCAGCAACTAAGCAGTTGTTGGAAACCATTTGTCAAGGTCACTTTCTAACAAAATCTAGCGAGGAAGCTTGGCAGTTTCTCGATGATCTTGCCGAACAAATACTTCAGTGGGAAATCACTAAGACCACCTCATCTACTTCATCAGGTCAGTCTAGGGCAGGCATACATCAACTTGATATGTCGATTGCAATGAAGGCCGAAATGGCCACACTTACGAAAAAGCTAGAAGCAATTGAGAACAAATTCTCATCGCCTTCTCCTGTCCCTGCTCTACCCCCATGCACAGTTTGCACTTGTTGTTCGGATCCGTCCCATCTTACTGAAGAGGGTCCTTACAACCCACATGTTCAAGGATAAGATCAAGTCAATGCTGCCTTTCAGCAAAGACAAAGAAATGATCCATACTCTTCGTCTTATAATCCTGGTTGGAGGAGCCACTCAAATTTTGCTTGGAATCAAAATCAACAACAATTCCAAGGCAACAACAACTTTCAAAGGCCTCCTCCACAATAACAAGCCCCTCAACAAACTCAATATCAGCAACCTTTCTAACCCCAACCTTACTCAAACCAAATGAACAATTTTGTACCTAACAATTCTTATCCTCAAAACAATTTTGTTCAGCCGAATAACGATAAGGTTTCCTCGCTAGAAAGAAGTCTAGATGCATTTTTAAAACAATATACATAATTCGCAGCAAGGTTGGAGACTTCCATTCAGTCTTTGGTGCAAAACAGAGCTTCACATGATCAGAACATCAAATCGATTGAGGCCTAAATTGCACAATCAGTGCTGCGTTGAGCGACCGAGAAAAGGGAAAGCTTCCGTCTCAACCATTGCCAAATCCCGGTCATACACACAACGCACACATTGCTTATGAATAACAAAATCATAATGTAAATGCTGTGACCACGTTGAGATCTAGAAAAGTATTGCAAAATAATGTGGGTAATAGTGATGACACCCCTGCCGGTTCTTCTTCTTCATCTTCTTCCTCTTCAACTTCTTCGTCAGAGCCTGTTCTTCATTCTTCACAAGGCTCTACTTCTTCTAATTCGAACGGACCCACATCTCACTTCACGAAAACACCAACACTGGGATCCGTTCCAACTCCGCAGTCTACTCCACAAACATTGGACTCAATAAATTTTCAAAATGTTCCATTTCCAAACAGGTTGAGATCCAATAAACCTACTGCCCAAATGAAGAAGATTGTAGAGTTATTCAAACAGGTTAGCATTAACATACCTCTTTTGGATGCAATCCAACAAGTCCCTTCTTACGCTAAAATCTTAAAGGACTTATGCACCAAGAAGAGTAAGTCACAAGTACCAAAGAAAGTTTTCGTGGCTAGTGCTGTAAATGATGCTCTTATCCAACCTTTACCCCCAAAAACATAAGGACCCTGGCTGTCCTATAATTTCAATAACAATTGGGGATACGAACATTAATCGAGCACTTTTAGATCTTGGTGCTAGTGTTAATTTGCTACCCTATTCAGTATATGAACAATTAGGCATTGGAGTGCTTAAACCCACACATTGTACTCTCCAAATGGCCGACCGATCCATCACCCATCCTAGGGGTGAGTTACAGGATGTGTTAATTAAAGTAGGGGATTTCATTTTCCCCGTTGATTTTATTCTTATGGACACACAGCCTGTAGCTAACCTCCGGAGTCAAATTCCGGTGATACTCGGTCGACCATTCCTTACGACTTCTAATGCGGTGATCAATTGTCGAAATGGTTTGATGAACCTATCTTTTCGAAATATGACAATTGAACTCAACATTTTTAAGTTGGGGAATCATCCCTCCGAACCTAATGCTAGTATACTTGATGTTTGCTCGATCCACGAGATCACGCAGGAGGACTGTGAGCTCGAAAAATTTCTGTTCGATCACAGCAGTTTTGACACCACTAGTGCGTTCCTCCTAGAATCTGACACAGCTTTCACACCGGATAACGATTACGAGTGTTTCACTTTTTTGGACGATTTTGAAGACTCACAACCCGAGTTTGAGTCCTTTGATTTTTTGGATGAGTTACTTGAACCATCCGACTCGGTTGCTTACACTCGCTTTGAACCATTGTTGGAATCCTTCGAGTTCGAGATAGTTTCACCAATTCTACCTTCAATTGTTTCACCTCCGAAACTTGAACTCAAGCTTTTGCCGTCTCACCTTAAATACGCTTACCTAGGTGAAAATGAGACCTTTCCTGTTATTATATCGGCATCTCTAGCTCTCGAGCAAGAGAAAGCCTTTTTAATGGTTTTACAAAATAACCGGCAAGCTTTTGGATGGACGATGGCGGACATCTAGGGGATTAGTCCCCTCATAGTTGAACATCATATACATATGATGGATGATGCCAAACCAGTAAGGGATCCACAGAGACGCCTCAACCCCATAATGAAGGAGGCTTCCAAAAAGGAGATTGTCAAATGTCTTGATAGTGGTATCATTTACCCTATCTTTGATAGCCAGTGGGTTAGCCCCATTCATGTTGTCCCAAAGAAATCAAGCATAACGGTCATAACCAATGAGGCGAATGAGTTAATACCTACTCGCACCCAAACTGGGTGGTGAGTTTGCATCGATTATAGAAAACTCAACGCACCTACACGGAAAGACCACTTTCTGTTACCTTTTATTGACCAAATGCTAGAACGATTGGCTGGGCACGAATTTTACTGCTTTTTGGATGGCTATTCCGTCTATAATCAAGTTCCCATCACCGAAAAGGATCAAGAAAAGACCACATTTACTTGTCCTTTCGGTACATTCGCTTACCGTCGCATACCCTTTGGGTTATGCAATGCACCAGCTACTTTCCAGCGGTGTATGATGGGGATCTTTTCAGACATGGTGGAGAAATTTTTGGAGATTTTTATGGATGATTTCTCCATTTTCGACGGCTCCTTCGATGAGTGTTTGCTACACTTAGACACAGTTCTTACCCGTTGTAGGGATAAGAACCTTACCTTAAATTGGGGGAAGTGCCACTTTATGGTACGAGAGTGTATTGTCTTAGGACATGTCATCTCGCAAAATGACATTGAGGTTGATAAAGCCAAGATTGAGGTCATTTCCAATCTTCCTCCTATAAGGTGCGTTAAAGACATCCGAGCCTTCCTTGTCCATGCCGGTTTTTATAGACGGTTCATCAAGGATTTTAGCAAGATAGCTAGACCCTTGACTCTTTTATTGGCCAAGGACACAACTTTTGATTTTGACTCTACCTGCATGAAAGCGTTCGAGTCATTGAAACACCCACTTATTTCTGCACCCATTCTTTCATCTCCCAACTGGACTCATCCATTTGAAATTATGTGCGATGCATCTGGTTTCGCCATTGGTGCTGTCCTTGGACAACACATTAATAAGATGCCGTATGTAATTTATTACCCTAGCCGAACATTAAATGAGGCCCAATTGAATTACACAACAACAGAAAAATAATTCATAGCCGTTGTATTTGCATTAGAAAAATTCAGGCCCTATTTAATCGGCTCTCCAGTGATTGTTTACCCGGACCACTCGGCTCTTCGCCATCTTTTTGCGAAGAAGGATGCTAAATCTCGGCTAATACGTTGGATCCTCTTGCTACACGAGTTTGACCTTGTCATAAGGGACATGAGAGGATGTGAAAACGTAGTTTCCGACCACCTTTCACGACTCCCTTCTTCGCCTGCACTTGAAATTCCTATTAAAAATGTTTTTCCCGATGAGCAGCTCTTAACCGTGTCATGCGAACCATGGTTCACTGATATAGTAAATTATTTGGCCACCGGACTGATACCAAAAGATTGGTCGAATCAGGACAAACTCCGATTCCTGTCCCAAGTAAAACATTTTTACTGGGATGAACCGTATCTCTTTAAATACCGTTCTGACCAAATCATTCATCGATGTGTCCCCGAAAATGAGTTTAAGAGTGTGCTGTCATTTTGCCACGATCAAGCGTGTGGCGGGCATTTTGGCCCCAAGAAGACAGCAGAAAAAATCTTGCAGTGTGGCTTCTACTGGCCACGACTTTTTAAAGATGCATACGAATACTGCAAGACATGCTCCCGGTGCCAACACTTGGGCCGGGTATCTCGGAGAAACGAAATGCTGCTCCAACCAATTTTGGTTGTTGATATTTTTGATTTTTGGGGAATAGACTTCATGGGACCATTTCCCAAATCTTTTGGGAACATGTACATTCTACTAGCTGTTGACTATGTTTCTAAATGGGTTGAGGCTGTGCCCAGCCGAACGAATGACAACAAGGTTGTTGTTAGATTTCTTAAAGAAAACATCTTTTCTCAGTTTGGGCATACTCGTGCGATTATAAGTGATAATGAATCTCATTTCTGTAATAGGACTTTTGAGTCCTTAATGTGCAAATACTCCATTACTCATAAATTGTTAACACCTTATCATCCCCAAACTTGTGGGCAAGCCGAAATTTCGAATCGGCAGATTATACAAATACTGGAGAAAACGGTTTCCAAATACCGTAAAGATTGGTCATCAAAATTGATTGATGCACTATGGGCATTCCGTACTACCTACAAGACCGATCTTGGCATGTCTCCATACCGGCTTGTTTATGGGAAGGCTTGCCACCTTCCTGTTGAAATTGAGCACAAGGCATTTTGGGCGATTAAAGAGTTGAACTTATCCATGGGAGATGCGGGCAGCAATAGAAAGCTGCAATTAAACGAGTTAGATGAGCTGCGGGATGAGGCCTATGAGAATGCGGTAATTGTTAAAAACCGAACGAAGGTGTTCCACGACAAACACCTTATGCGCAAGACTTTTGAACCTGGTCAATAGGTTTTACTTTACGACACTCGGTTATATTTCCATCCCGGCAAGCTCAAATCTAGATGGAAAGGGCCGTTTTTGGTACGCATCGTATATCCGCACGGTGCGGTAGATCTTGAAAACCCGGAGGACGGTACATTATTTAAAGTAAGCGGACATCGACTTAAGCCGTTCCTCACTGCGGACCCGTCGGAGGAGCTCCTGTTTTTGCAGGAGCCGATTTATACTGACTGATCTTCCTCTATCTACCCCCAAATTTCCGATCATCTAGCCAAAACATTGCTTCAAACAAGTTTGGGGGTATGTATCATTTGTAATTTTATAAATACAAAATAACATAAAAAATAAAAATTTGAAAATACTTTTTTTTGGGGTATTTTTGAAAATTTCCAGATTTAATAATAAAAAATAAAAATAAAATTTTTATTTGCAAATAATTTCCTCTTTTTAGAGGGGTTTATTTGCAAATAGCCAACACTTCCCCCTATATATAAGAACCGACCCCTTTGTTTCTAAACCCTAAAAAAATTCTGCTCTCCTCAAACCCTAGCCGCCGCCGCTGTTTCTGCAGAGCGATCCAACCATCATGCCGCGCTTCCGCCGCCAGATCCTTCTTTTAGCCGCGCTTCCGCCGCGCGATTGCTGCGTCACCCTCTGAAATTTTCAGAGGAGGTTCGATCCCTGAAACTCCTCTCTATTTTTAATTTTTAAGATCTGTATCTTATCTGATGGCACCCAATATGCAACTAGAGCGTGAATTCTCACAGATTTTTTCACACGCGGCATATGGAAGTTACTTTGCGAATGAAATAGCACGTAGGGGCTGGAATTTTTTGATATATAATCACCCAAACGCTTACGCCCTTCCGGAATTAGTCACTCGTTTTTTCGAGTGCATGGAAGACGGCTGTCTCGCCCAATACGGCTTTATAAAATTACAGTGGGGTGATAGGGAGTTTATTATTGATAGAGACTTCATACATGAAGTCACTTTAATCCCTAAGATACCTGTTCATGATTAACCACTGCAGTTTGAAGATTACATGCCCTTAATGGGTAATGATTGCTCAAGGGAACCGCGGAAGGGGATCCAAGCGAGAACTCTTTTCGCCAATGTTTTAACTTTGTGCCGGTGGGCACAAAACAATATTTTTGGGAGTTCCCACAACACCACATTTTTCACTCCATCACTGTATATTGTGCACACACTCATGACACGGAACCCTCGATTCGGTATGTACACGGTGTTGCTGAACTCAATTGGTGCGGGCAAAAGAGCCGCAAACTACCCTTTCCCCCATGCTAGTGACACAACTGTGTCGCTATCTCCTCCCCATGGAGGAGTTTGAATTTTACATGCTTGGAAGCATACCCGTCAGACCTCTCATTGAGGGCGTTTCTACGTCCTATACACGCTTGACGGATTTGTGGTCAAGAACTGAACCGGCGGAACACGTGCCCGCCAGAACACCTAGCTCCAGCTCGACCACGAGCGAAGGAGAGCTCACCCCCTTAGAACATGCAAATTTAATGAGAAGAGATGTTAGGGGAATTGACGAGTTGTGGGGGATAGCGAGGGAACATGATCGGCGTTTGACTGAAGTAGAGCAGGGGATCCGAACCCTGCTAGCTAGAGAGGAGCGTTCCCGTTCACGCTCAAGGGCGCGGCGTGGGGCCAAGCAGTGAGGCCACTGCTTTTAGTAAGTTTAGGGGAGATGGTGGTTGTAAATAGTTATCATTTGCATTGCATATTTTTAAAAAAATTTATGTATATATTTTTTCTTTTTCTTTTGCATGTTTAATTCCGCATTGCATCTTTATAAAAATTAAAAAAAAAGGAAAAAATGAAAATAAAATAAAAAGAAAAAATCAAATAAAAATTGAAATTTTTAAAAAATTATAAATTGAAAAATTCAATTTTGGTCATAATTGACTTAAGTTTAACAAGACGGTTAACTGGTTAGGATAAACTAGATCCTAAACTTAGTAAATTAAAAAACCCTAAAAATAACCTTTCTTAATATTTAACGGTAGAAAATATATGTCTTTGTAGTTTACTTAGAAATAGGCAAATTTTGAGTTCACTTCTTGAGCTAAGTCAAAATAAAGGAAGAGTATTGAAATTTTTATTAAAGTCTAAGTCTAAAAAATAATACCTAAGCTTAAGTCTAAATTCTGAAAATATCTACCCTACAACTTGTACAAATACGAACCTTGAAACTTGGAATAGTAGAGGAGACCTTGAAATGCTCTTGTCTAAAGTCCTTAGTATGAAGGAAAGTAAAATAAAAATACAAGTGTGAATAAAGAGATAAAAAATGAACACTGGTTTTGTAATTACTTAAGGCTGCGTAAAATAAAAAATATATAGCGATGGTGCTTTATCACCTAGTGCCTTAGATCAACTGGTTTGGGAGTCACTGCAAAAACCTTAGGTGTTACAAGACGAGGAATTATGCCTTAATGTGTAAACACATTTTGTAATCGGTCGTTAGTACCTCAAGAAGTATTAACGGTCGCATGAAGGATGTGAGCAATTTCATATAAAAATTCACCAACTAAAAGTACTTTGGACGATGGACAAGAGTATAAGAGCTTGAATTGAATTTCCAAGTGTAGGGGTGATACATACACATACGTAAGGGTATATGATTGTGGTTTGGATAAGAGATAGGAATGAAAAATAGGACTTATATCTTTAGTAGAGATGATAAAAATTCCTAAGTTGAGATGGAACCTTAGAAGGAAAACTCAAAAGATGCTAAAAGCTAAGTAAATTTACAAAACATATATAATCTTAAGTTAAATGATAAGGAAGCGTGAAAAATACAGGTTGATAATTTCTGAGTTGAAGATAATAGAATTTCTTGCTAGAGAACCGAAATGAAGAATAAAAGTCAATAGGCTAAATTGATAGGATTTTGTGGGTAGTATCTGCTGAAAACCCTCAGGAGACAACACTCCTCCTACCAGGGACACCTAGAGGTTTAACGACTTGTTGAACGAGCTCAGTGCAATCGCGTTTCCCTGCGAAAGTGATGTTAGGCTCTTTCGAGACTAAACTGGTTTTGCTCGAGGACGAGCAAAAGATAAGTTTGGGGGTATTTGTTTATATCATAATTTTTTATTATTATATTCCCCATTCGTATTCATTTCGCAAATAAATCAGTGCTTTTGATCCATATATGTTGAATAGTTGCAGGTTACAGGTTCTCGGAACAAAACAGTGAAAATGATGAAAAGACGCTACAAAAGTGAGACCACGACCAACAAACAAAAGAATCTTTATCATGCCGCTTACAGTTTGAGGAAAAAACGAAGATCAACAAACTGTTCGATTGCACAAAGGCAGCACAAGATTCAAGACTTCAACACGAAGCAAACGGTAAAAATCCACAACATTATACACTGTGGAAATCAGGAAGAAACTAGAAGACATTCTGAAGAACCAAGTGACGAAAAGTCAAGGAAAAAGCAACATGAAATATACCTGAGAAACATAGCCAAATACTCCACCATATGGCCGCGGATCCGCGGCCAAACAGGGCATATGGCCGCGGTTCCGCGGCCGTACTGTGCACGTGTCGGTGCAAATTGTCGGTGGGTGGTGGTGCGTTGACCAGGCTTCTCAGGGTAGTTTTGTAAATGTAGATAGAGATCAGATGTAAACCCTAGGGTTTCTATAATCTATAAATAGGAACCCTACAGCTCTTTTTGGAGCATGCATCTTCTTATGCCTCTTTTTAATTCCTAATTTCAGAATTTTTATTCGCTATAAATGTTTGAAGAGTGCATCAAATAAAAAGTAAGTTTTTCTTTTCTATGCCTTAGTTTAATTTCTTTTCTGCCCTATTTATTTAGATAGCAATTTATTTATCTGCCGTAGTTATAAATTTTATTTATCTGCCGTAGTTGTTAAATTAAAAACAAACAAAAAATGTCTCTTTTTATCAATTCCCTAATGAGTGAGTAGTTCCTCACTTGTTAGGGTTAGGAATGGGAAAGGTTTGAGAGATGAAAATCCCTCACCCCTTTCTTGCCCATTATACATTTTAAATAGGACTCCATGCATACATACACACACCGCTCACTATGGTACCCTATCCCAAGAGGTAGCGGTGATACCATAGTTAAAGACCGGTTGTGTATGTTTTCCATGGAGGTTAGGGTAAGAGTTAAGAAAGGACGGACAAGGACCTAGAGGAAGAAACCTTGTTTCTTCCCGATCGTGCTAATCCCCTTTGTTAATTATTACCTTAAAACCTAAAAAGATCTTAATTAGGGCATAGAAAGCGGTGAGACATATTAACTTTCCAAACTTTACCTAAACCTAACCCTAGCAAGGTTTTAATCCTAATCTAAATCAACTTTAGTTTTTTTTTCTATAATCAAACCTACCACAATTGGAATTGACTCGTTAAAACAACTAGAAAATACACAAAACCCCTGTGGACCGACCTGTACTCAACCGGCTAGCTACCAAGCGACACCGTTCTTGATTGCGGTAAATTCTTTGATCACAAAAACGCATAAGCATCTAAATCCACTTCCAATCAGGGTTCGGATGAGTTTGCTCGCTGGCCTCTCTTTCGATCAATACTTGGGTAGCCGTTACGTACTACTAGTATCGCTGACGTGTTTGTGGTTAAACCCACTGCCAGCGTATTGACGAGTCTTTAGAGTCGCACACAGAGGATTTCTCTGCTTTGTGCGAAACGATGTAGAGGCCGTATGGTTTTACGGCAGGGTTCGATTATATACGTGTACTAGCTACACATATCATGATTAAGACGGATTATACTAGTTGGCTTTGGTTTAACTCGGATCCTAGTATTATATTATTAGATTATTTTCGTCTCTTTGTATTCGTATTTTTCAGAATACGGATACGGGTATGTATATACGGTGAGGGGTATTCTTGTAATTTATTACAAGATGCTTCTAGAAGAACACACCTCATTTATTTTTAACCATTTAGGATTAAATGGTTAATGAGGTGGGGGATGGGCTGTTGTTTACATTTATTGAAGCATGGATACTTAGTGACTCATGTGGTGACTCATGGGGTGACTCATGGGTTACTATTGAAGCATGCTTGAAATTATTGTGTGGTGAATTATTGAAGTGGATGCTTCATTCTTTAGTACACAAGACTTAGCCATTTTCATGGTTGCTTCACACAATACTCTCATATTCTCATGCTTTCTTCTTCTACCTCCACCCTAAAAGTCTCATGTGTTGAGAAACCTAGGGTATTATGAGACATATTAATCTATCATTAGACTCTACATCATTTAGGCTATCTAGTTTGGCGAACTAGGCACCCTAGTTACCTCGGCTTTGAGGTTGGAGCTCGAACTACAAATCCTCAGGTGGATCATCTTCGACCGAGGGAGACTGACAATCAAGCTTGATCATGGAAGCCTCTAGGAGCTTAGGAAATGGTAGAAGACCGAAGGACTCGGATCATTCGGTATAACCATTCTAACTCCTCTTTAGTTTGCTAGCTTATAGGTTTATGGTAGATCCAGCTTATCGGGTTGTTCTAGCGCCAGTTTATAAAATTTTTGTTCCGTAAACGGTCACAGTAGATGGCCAGGGCACTGGCATAACCCAACATGGTATCATATCCAGCCCATAAACCCCCTAACTAGCAGTATAAACGATGTTTAAAGTAACGAAACCGAAATAACTCCGAAACAATACGGACAATATTCAAGTTTCTGTCGAATTTTTATAGTCTTTAAAAAAAATTTAAACAATTGCAGAATACTACTCTTATTGTAACTAGAGCATAGTTTAAAAACGAGACACAAATTCCAAAGTACGGCCGGCGAGAATGCTCTTTTTCCCGGCGTCGCCGATTTTGTGTAGGAGTTAGGTCTTGGTATTTTGGTGGTGTTCTGGAATCTTGAATATTGGATTTTTGGTATTGTTTGTTTTTGCCCAGATTGCATATTATGTTATCTTTGGTTTTGGGGGCAATACGGAGTATTTCGAAATCGCTATTTTTAACACCATTTATAAGTTTTCAGTACATACATTACTATCTGCGACCGTGAATGTCATTAGAGCGGTATAACCCGTCTAACTTCTATATGTTCTTTTAGATGAGTTTGCGAACATGACATTCACGTTGATGTTCTGTGATTGTGCTGAGGTTGTGGTTGGATTATCGTGGTGGATAGCCGGTGGTGCAATGGTAGCAGTACAGTTCGGATTCATTTGTATATTCAGTATTGCGGGGCGAGCGTCCGACATGTGGACTGTCGTCTCTGCAAGATTGTATATTCTTTTATTGGGGCACGGCCGGGTTATGGTCAATGTCGCCAGTGTACATATATTTTCTTTTCTGTATTAGGATTACCCCGCGGTGGAGTGCTCGAATAGCCGAATTTTAGAGGGCAACGGGCCCACATCTCATGACGTTGAGACGGAGGGGGCTTCACTCTAGAATTGACGGGCTATTCGCCTCACTCGTAGGGGATATAGTATGACCCACGGTGGGGTGCTCAAGTTACCGAATTCCGTGAAGTGCTGGGTGGCCTATTCACTTTATTGATTGGGGTTGCCTCACTTCTGGGATTGGAGGGTAACTTGCCACACTCATTAGGGTCCAAGTTTTCATTGCACAGGCTATCCACACGACAGGGAACGTCGGGTCTCATTTGCGGCTCAAATGAAACCTGAGGCTCCAAGATTATCCACCATTCTGTGTTGCTTCATGAGATTTTGTGGTGTTTCTTATATCATGCTTGGGACGAATATTATATAAATATATTTATATATATACTAGTAGATGTTGTATATGTTTTGCACCCGCGCTAGTCCAGCTCCCGCTCTGCCGTTAGTTAAGTAACCTAACGATGCATGACGGGGCCCCGTGGCAAATGCAGATGGCATATACATACATTATATTTTCGTTCCTTTTTCTGGCGTGATATGTTTAATTGATGTGACTGCATTAATTTTGATTGATGTAAGGAAAAATAAACTTATATGATATTGTTGGAACCAAGTTTTTTGAAAAATTGACATTACAGACGTTTTCTTTTGCTTTGCACAATGGTATTCGATTGGGAATATCCTGCACCTCATTCGACGAGGCAAGAGTCGAGATCCCTTCATCGGGAGTGACCTCTTGGGCAAAAGTTTGCATCATCGTAATAACTTCACTATAGTCGATTTTCTGCATTGCATCGTGGTATTCAGTTTGGAATATCATGCACCACATTCGATGAGGAAAGAGACGGGATCTCTTCACAGGGAATGACCACTTTAGCAAAAGTTTAAGCCACTATATATATTTGTAAAACCACTTGAGTTCCTTCAACGATATCAAGTTCATTACGTTAAAGGTTTTTCGCCAAAAACCAGTCGTAGCCCTCCGTCATTTCATATTAGTATTTCTTAGTATTCATGCTACGTATGTTGACTGTGTCAAGACGTAGTGTACGGTAGCTCTGTAATACTTTTCTGTCGCATAGATATGTGGATTGGTTAGGACAGCCGTGTAACCATTTTGATTGTGTCAAGGGTATTATGCGGGTGGGTTTAATTCAATCAAGATAATGACGGGTTGAAATTGACTAGGACCTTTTGATATGTTGACCGTGTCAAGGTCACTTGGGTCTTAAGGGGTAAAAACCATATCAGGAGTTTCAAACATACAGGAAACTTGCCAGGCATGCGCATACCTTCTGGCGTGAGGTGACTTGTGTTGCTTCCATCAAGTTATCATGCGATGATAGTTGGATCCTGATTCCCACTAATGAGTAGGTGTTACTCCTCGGGTGAATTTCAGATGATCCTGACTAATTCTCTTTTTAGGGTATGAAGGAGAATTCGAGGAAACAGTGGGAGCCATACTGATTAGATAAAGTGATTAACCATTTTAATCTAGGTTAGAGTGCATGCTGAGTGTTTCTTTTCTCTCTCTCTCTCTATCTCTCTTTGGCAGCGACGATGGCCCGACCGTGGACTAAAAACTCATGAACCAAGTTAACCGAAGCTTCTTAAAACACTTTGGCTTTTGGATTGTGTCACGACCCAAAATTTGGCACGTGACGGCCCTTAAACTACGTAACGTTTACAGGCGTAACGCAATTCAAGTAAGCCGAAAACCCAACAATCTAAACCATCAAAAGTAGTAAGAACTTTGTTAAAAGCTTTGGTTAATCTCAAGTATAAATCTTTAAAGTCCAGATTACTTTCTTTAAAAATTGGCAGCACCTCCTTTGTAAAACAAGCCCTGAAAAGGGTACAACATATTATAAGTAAAGCATCCCCAACGGGAGCAAATCCACACCCAAATGCGGAAACAACTACCACAACAGATATACGACGTAGTAGCGAAGAAAAGGACAATATAAAGTGACAACAGCATAAAAGACATCCAAAGTCACAAAATAATATACAATAACGTCCTCACATCTCGTCTCTAAGTCAATACATGAAAGTGGTAGGTGGAGAGTACTAGATACAACGAATATACAAATGAACATCATCGGATAACCGCAAAACCTACCTATAGCAAAACTGCACACAGTCAGCCGTTGCGGTATCCGCTGCAAAAGATGATACGATAAGAAGAAGAAGCCCTGCTGTGAATGCTCTGAGGGACTACCTGCTAAACACTGTGGCACAACGGGCGTGATTTGCCAACTCGTGAATAGTAAATAATATATGCAGATAATCGCAGGTATGCACGTACTACGATAATCTATCACATGCAAGATGATAGTATAATAATGCAATATGTATATGCAACAATCATGAAAGGTACTCTATCAGGTACTACTAATACATGAAGCAATACATATCAAATAAATGCTGAGTATGGGATAAAACATGCCATCCTCACGGAATCCTCATCGTGGAAGGACCAGTGTCCATCAAGACAATCCAAATCTCAAAACCCTCTGACGCCATCAGCAGGACTGGCCGTCATAACCTGTAAGTCTTATGGAACCTGAGTGTCCAACATCAACACCCGAAAACATCATGAAAATAAGTGTCCAGCATCGACAAGTAAATACTCATCTCTCAGGCTCCGTCACCACGACTGGCCCTGATGTCATGTCCGTACATAACTCCGGTCGGTATCCCCACAATAACCGCTGAGTCCAAATACTATCACCGGTAGGTACTATCCCTCCTGCCAGGCTCATCGTCTATACCACAAAAATCACCTCTTGCCCCGGGGAACCATACCGGGACCGCCATATACCCGCAGACGGTACCTACCGCTCCTCGAATAAGGTATCTAACACAAGTCGCAGAACCGAGAAAACTCATGGTGGACGCACTGAAATATCATTTCAAGAAAAACTGGGTTTTCAAACAATACATAATTTCATGAAATACTACGGTCCTCAAATCCAGAAAATATCATATGAAATCCATATCTCAAATGCGTAAATCCATGAAATATGATATATGCAACATAAAACAGTAATATGAGCATGTAAAGGAAAAACCGCTATTTAAATGCATCCAGTTATTAAATATATCATGCGGTTCCCAATTCCTCTGAAATCAAGTGCAACATCATATGAGGTGTACATGTAGCTGTAGCAAGATATGTATATCTACATGTAAGCATGTATGTATGATACATTTCATATGCGCAATAGCACAATAATCAACATCTCAATGCCCCTAACCAATACAATATCACATATGTATAGGTGTTGTGCGTGCCATGGCAATTACCGACGGTGTGTGTGTAGCATACAATTTGTGCTCGTGCAACATGAACCGTCAATAATAGTGTTGTGTCTCATTAATACTATGTCCATATACAATAGGCAATGAGATATGCAAAAACACATGCACAATCAATATCCATATACTTGTAACTAATAATCATGTCATATAATCTAGCCCAGACGCATAATGCCATGCGGGTGATTCCCTTGTAGATGTTAAATCTACTCACATATGATCTTGGGCTAAGTAAAACCAACCACTCGCTGTCCCTTCTTCGCAGCGTCCGAAGTCCCCGCCTGCGACCTTAAGATAATATAACAACATAACAAGTTCACAGTAGCAATCGACCAATAACACATACAAACTATGTTTGAACGACGCACCAACTCCAAACATACTCTCAAGTGTTCGTCTAGTGGCTAAAGTGCGTAGCAACACTACGAAACCAACCCAAGAGCCAAAGCTACACAAGGTACACGTACCGTGTCGGATAACGTAACACGCGTAGTCGTAACACAAGAAACAAGCAAAGTGATCCCAGATTTTGCTACACAAACAATTGGTGAAAGTTGCAAGTGCCACGAGACCACACACAACCCCAGAGACCCCTAGACCAAAACACAAATCCCTAGTCCCCATTCTGGACGCAAATTGCGGCCAGAAGTAATAAAATTGCGGCCAAGTTGGAAGGGATTGGTCTCAGGTTTTTAGGGTAGCTTCTTGGTCACCACACTAGGTCACTGCGACAGGAACTTTTCCAACAAACACCTGGTTTGATAGCAGATTCATCCGAGACCCAAAACTACACTAAAATATGATATGTGCACTAAAACGATATCTTTAGTGTTCTAAACTGAAACTAACAAGCTACACAACATTAAAAATACCTACTTAACAGTTTGAGATCATTATCTAACCACACAAGCTCAAAGATCCTAGCATTCCAAGCTCCAAGGGATCCTAGAGGCAAAACAAGACATGAGAGGTGATTTGGGTGAGGTTTAATGAAGTTTGGTGAAGGTTTAGTGAAGGAAGTGGTGAGGGTTCAGTTGAGGGAAGGAAAGATGAAAGATAATTGAGAAAGAGATAGAGTGAAGTAAGAATGAGAGAGTGTGAGGTGATAAGGATGAGAGGTGAGTGTAGGGTGAGGGTATCTTACACTTACTCTCTCCCCCTCACTTCATCATTAATGCAACATTAATGCCCTCCATGAGTCATCTTACCACCACCTCTCCATTCCAAAACAAGCAATGGAAATGTCTCCCCTCACACAAATATCAAGGGTTAAGGTTAACAAGACATGGATTAGCTTTAGGTTGTCATGGTCACTAAACAAGATTAACACTAACAAACTCTCACATTAACATGCACAAGTGTGTGTGACCCAAAATAAATAATAATAAAATATTAACTAATCTAACTAAAATGCGAGAAAACTATTTTGGTAAACCTTTTTATCAAAAACCCGCAATATTGCACACATAACACTAATCGCATTCTAAGGTGTTACAATCTCCCCCCTTAAAGAAAATTCGTCCCCGAATTAAAATTCTTACTATGCGTACCTTCAAGGAGATGAGTGCAAAACTTCCACATCTCGCTCGCAGCCTCCCAAGTAATCTCCTCACTGGACGGGCTACCCTAAAGAGAACCTCCACAGATGGCAAGATCATTGACCGAAGTATCTCCACCTGCCGATCCAATATCACTATCGGCTGGTGGTGAATGAAAAATCACGTCCCAATCGAATGGTCTAGTGCTGAATCATGTGAGAAAGGTCATGAAGGTATTTGCGAAGTATCGACACAAGGAATACGGGGTGAATACTAAAAAATCTGGGCGGAAGTGCCAACGATAGGTAACGATACTAACTCGCTCAAGGATTTCCAAAGGACCTACAATCTGGGACTAAGTTTTCCAAAACTCAACATGCCATTCATCGGAAAAATCCGTAGGAATACATGATCTCCCACTGCGAACTCAAGTCTGCGACAACGACGGTCGGCATAAGACTTCTGTCTCCACTGGGCTACTCTCATCCTGACCGAAATCAACTGGATCTTCTCCGAAGTCTCTGGGCTAGCTGGGGTCCAAAAATCCTGTTCATGCGGAGTCAGTAAAACAGACTGGCTATCGACACAACCTACCATACAAAACCTGAAAGTTGCCATTTGAAATGTCTCCTGATAACTCTTATCGCAGGATAACTCCATCAATGGCAAGTGACGATCCCATAGCCAACAAAAAATTAGTATGTACGCACAAGCATATCCTCCAGAGTCTGTATAGTCCGCTCTGTCTGACCATCGGCCTACGGATAGAAAGCGGAGCTAAAACTCAACCAGTACCCAAGGCTTCCTGAAGCTTCTGCCAAAGATGGCTAGCGAACTGGGTGCCTCTATTGGATACAACGCATGAAAGAACTCCATGAAAACGCACAAACTTATCGAAGAACAACTGAGCATACTGAGCATAACCGGACAACAATCACCCGAATGGAGTCATACCCTCGACTAGACCTGGGTAGACCCACAACGAAATTCATGGAGATCTTCTCCCATTCCCACTCCAGAACGGTTAAAGGTTGCAACTCTCCTGCCGGTCTCAAATGCTCAACCTTAGCTCGCTGACAAGTCAAGCACCTCAAAACGAAATCTGAAACTTCATTCTTCATCCCTGCCCACCCGTAACTAACTCTCAAGTCACATTACACCTTGGTGGAACTTGGCTGAACACTAAAAGCTGATTGATGTGCTTGCTCTAGGACCTTGCGTCTCTATCCATCGGTATCAGGTACACACCAAAGAGTCCCTAAACGTAGCACACCCTGGTCATTAATCAAGGACTCTGAATCTTTACCCTGCCGAACATGTTCAAGAATCTCAGACAAACGAACATCGGCGGGCTGTGCCTCACGAAAATGATTAAGTAAAAGTGGACGGGTGCGGACATGAGCAAGCTATTCCCCAGTAGAGGTGAACTTAAACTGTAATAATCTGTCGCACAAGAACTGTAAATCTGTAGAAGACCGTCTCTGAACTGCGCTCATCTGGGACAAGCTACCCCGGGCCTACTACTCAAAGTATCAGCTACTACAATCGCCTTGCCACGGGTAATAAAGGATCTCACAATCACAATCCTTCACAAGCTCCATCCAACGGCGCTGTCTCAAACTCAGATCCCGTTGCAGGAAGATTAAGCTCTGGTGGTCTGTGAAAATCTGACATGACTCTCCGAACAAGTAGTGTCCCCAAATCTCCAACGCAGGACCACCGCGGCCATCTCCAGATCATGAGTGGGATAAATCCTGCTCGTACTTCATCCAACTGTCGGGAAGCATAAGCGATAACTCTATCATGCTACATCAGTACACAATCGAGCCCCACTCACGAAACATCAGAATAAACGACAAAGTCACCCGATCCAGAAGGCAAAGATAGAATTGGTGCAGTCGTCAACCGAGTATTCAACTGCTAAAAACTCAGCTCGCATGCCTCAGTCTAAATAAAAGGAACATCCTTCCTGGTCAGTACGATCAACGATGCAGCGATACTCAAGAAATCCTGCACGAAATGGCGGTAAAAAACCGGCTAAGCCCAAAAGCTGCGGACCTCTGTGACCGATACAGGTCTGGGCCTAAGCTGTACGGCCTCGATCTTCCTCGGGTCCATATGAATACCGTCTTCTGTAACCACATGACCTAGGAAATCAACACTATCAAGCCTGAAGGATCACTTCGAGAATTTAGCAAACAGCTGGTACTCTCTCAACGTCCGCAAAGAAATCCTCAAGTGCTGCTTATGTTCCTCACGACTCTTGGAATGGACCAGAATGTCATCGATAATACAACAATAAACTGGTCGAGGAACGGCCTGAAAAAATCTGGTTCATCACATCCATGAATGCTGCTAGGGCATTAGTGAGTCCAACGACACCACCAAAAACTCATAAAGCCCGTAGCGCACACAAAAGCAGTCTTCGGAATGTCATCATTCCGAACCCACAACTAATGATGACCTGGTCCTAAAACATACTTAGAAAAATGTCCCGCATCCTGGAGCTGATCAAGAAATCGTCAATGCGAGGTAAAGAATACCTATTCCGCACCGTAACTCGGTTCAATTGACGATAAATCAATACACAACCTCAAACTGCCATCCTTCTTCTTGACGAGCAGAATATGAGCTCCCTAAAGTGAAACACTTAGACATACAAGTCCCCCTATCTAGAAACTCTGCAGCTGATCCTTAAGCTCCCTAAGCTCCGCCGGCTCATCTGGAACAACGTCGGAAAACTCTCGCACGATAGGAACCTGGTCCAACGAATCTACTGTGGCTCCGGTATCACAAATGAAAGACAAGAATCCTCGACATCCTCTCCTCAAAGCCGACTAGTGAATAAGGCTGAAATCAAATTGTGAGGGGCGGCACCACGGTCCCTCTACACAACAAGAACTGACTCGCTGAGAAAACAAAACCTGATTTTTTTCTCGCGGCAGTCCACAGACACATAGCATGTAGCTAACCAGTCCATGCCAAGGAGAACGTAAAAGTCCAACATCTTTAGAAGGATCAAATCAACGGACGAATCTCTATCTCCTATCCGATTGGCACACGACCGAAACACGTGTCGCGCAACAAAAGAATCGCTAACAGGAGTAAATACAACAAACGGCTGATCTAGCATACACGACTCTCGGCCCAACCTCGGCACGAAGTGTTTAGAACTAACGAGTGCATAGATCCCGAATTAAAAAAACATGAGCATCAAAAGATCATACGAATTAAGAATACCTGAAAACTTAGCATTAGACGCCCGCGCGTCCCGATGAGTCGAAACAAAAGCTCATACCTGTCCTCTACCTGCAACAGGCTGTCCTCCTCCTCTGCCATGTTCTCTCTGAACAAACACTCCTTGACCATGACCTCTCTGAACATAAATCTGACGCGGATCAACAACAGGCGCAAAAGGCGACTCTCCCTGAGGTGAAGGTGATATGGTATTATATGGTACTGTTTCCCTCCTCTGGCGTACCAAGGTGCAATTTCTGATGAGGGGATGGAAACTCCCGCACCGGAAACATCCATACGATGGTTGCTGACCCTCCTGAGGATAGGAGCTTAACAATTATCCTCGTCCCAAGCCTCTGCTACTCCCGCGAAGTAAACGAAATCTATCGCAGCGACTAAGCATCTGTCTCTGGGCTGATACACCTGTACGAGCCCTCCTCGGTTTCGGAACTTCCAAAGTTTCGGGAAGACGCTCCTCATCTAGTAGGGCTGCGTCCACTCTTGCTGTATACATGACACAATGCTGCGTGTTGATAGCAAGGAATAACTGGGTAACAGGGGTGGCAACCTCATCTCGCTGCGCTCGACTGGCCTCAACCAACGATCCCATCATCTGGCGCAAGTGCTGCGTCTCTACCTCTAGCACAGCGATACGATCTATCAATGGCGGATCAATCTTCTTCTGTACAACGAGCATACCGTCCTGGTCAGTTCTCGTCCCAAACGAGTCAACTCTGACCTCGGCTCTCGCTGCCTCTCTCTGAGCCCTCATAGTCATCGGTGGCCAATGGCTAGAAATGGAAATAGGATTCGATAAGAACACGAAAATCAAATCAGAAGGATATGTATAATCATGGAAGGAATTTCAAGCAATTAGTACTAAGGTCACTTAGGCGGAGTACCGTGTCGTAAGTATGCCGCGGACATACACACACTACGTCACTTTGCTTAAACTACCAACTCCATCATACCAAGGTCATCCTATACTCCGAAAGTTAAAACCTAGCGCTTTGATACCAACTTTGCCATGACCCTAAGTTTGGCACGTGACGGCCCTTAAACAACGTAACGTCTACAAACGTAACGCAATTCAAGTAAGCCGAAAACCCAGCAATCTAAACCATCAAAAGTAGTAAGAGCATTGTTAAAAGCTTTTGTGAATCTCAAGTAAAAATCTTTAAAGTCCAAATTACTTTCTTTAAAAATTGGCAGCACCTCCTTTGTAAAACAAGCCCCGAAAAGGGTACAACATATAATATAAGTAAAGCATCCCCAATGGGAGAAAATCCACGCCCAAAGGCGGAAACAACCACCACAACAGATATACGACGCCGTGGCGAAGAAAAGGACAATATAAAGTGACAACAGCAAAAAAGACATCCAAAGTCACAAAAAAATATACAATAACGTCCTCACATCTCATCTCTAAGTCAATACATGAAAGTGGTAGATGGAGAGTACTGGATACAACGAATATACAAATGAGCATCATCGGATAACCGCAAAACCCACCTATAGCAAAACTGCACACAGTCAGCCGTAGCGGTATCCGCTGCAAAAGATGATACGATAAGAAGAAGAAGCCCTGCAGCGACTGCTCTGAGGGACTACCTGCAAAACACTGTGGCACAACGGGGGTGGGTTGCCAACTCGTGAATAGTAAATAACATATGCAGATAATCACAGGTATGCACGTACTGCGATAATCTATTACATGCAAG
Source organism: Agapanthus africanus (assembly GCA_030015575.1). Lineage (NCBI taxonomy): Eukaryota > Viridiplantae > Streptophyta > Magnoliopsida > Asparagales > Amaryllidaceae > Agapanthus > Agapanthus africanus. The sequence continues at coordinate 177,408,621 of JASDDO010000008.1, forward strand.
CTGATAGTATAATATGGAAATATGTATATGCAACAGTCATAAAAGGTACTCTATCAGGTACTACTAATACATGAAGCAATGCATATCAAATAAATGCTGAGTATGGGATAAAACATGTCATCCTCACAGAATCCTCATCGTGGAAGGACCAGTGTCCATCAAGACAATCCAAATCCCAAACCCTCTGACGCCGTCATCAGGACTGGCCCTCATAACCTGTAAGTCTCATGGAACCTGAGTGTCTAACATCGACACCCGAAAACATCATGAAAACTAGTGACCAGCATCGACACGTAAATACTCATCTCTCAGGCACCGTCACCACGAATGGCCCTGATATCATATCCGTACATAACTCCGGCTGGTATCCCCACGATAACCGCCGAGTCCAAATACTATCACCAGTAGGTACTAGCCCTTCTTCCAGGCTCATCGTCTATACCAAGAAAATCACCTCTTGTCCCGGGGAACCATACTGGGTCCACCATGTACCCGTAGATAGTACCTACCGCTCTTCGAATCGGGTATCTAACACAAGTCTCAGAACCGAGAAAACTCATGGTGGACGCACTGAAATATCATATCAAGAGAAATCGGATTTTCAAACAATACATAATTTCATGAAATACCACGGTCCTCAAATCGATAAAATATCATATGAAATCCATATCTCAAATGCGTAAATCTATGAAATATGATATATGCAACATAAAACAGTTATATGAGCATATAAAGGAAAAAACGCTATATAAATGCATCAAGTTATTAAATATATCATGCGGTTCCCAATTCCTCCGAAATTATGTGCAACATCATATGAGGTGTACATGTAGCTGTAGAAAGATATGTGTATCTACATGTAAGCATGTATGTATGATGCATTTCATATGCGCAATAGCATAAGAATCAAGGTCTCCATTTCGATGACAATACAAAACCACATAGGGGTATATGTAGCTCTATCAAGGTAAGTGGGTATACATGTAAATATGTATGCATGATGTACATGTAGCTGTAGCCAGGTATATGGGTATACATGTAAGTATGTATGCATGATGTACATGTAGCTGTAGCCAGGTATGTGGGTGTACATGTAAGTATGTATGCATGATGTACATGTAGCTGTACCTAGGTATGTGGGTATACATGTAAGTATGTATGCATGATTTACATGTAGCCACAGCAAGATATGTGTCTACACCTGTCAATAATGATGCAATACCATGTATGTATTGTAAGTGCACGGCAGCGCCCCGGCCGTCTGTCCGAGACCAAAATGCGGAAACAAAACTTTTTCTTAACTTGTAAACGGCGCTACCGGATACTAAAAAACCCGGATCGGACCATTAACCTACTACTAGCTATCTAGAGAAAGGGTAGAGAGCTATACCGAGCGATCCGTGTCCTTCGGTCTTCGGCCACCATCCCGATCTCCTCGCGGCATCTCCGGTCTCGATCTCCTCGTCGGAAGGGGCACCACATCGAGAAGCCTTTTACGGGCTCCCGCTTCATCCGAACCAACTCCGGCGTGAAGTGTGCTAGCTGATCAGTCGAAAATACTGCATTTTTAACACGGCAATTTCCCTATCATTTGCACTCATCTAGAAGTGTTCGGTATTCATATTGCACATATTAGCAAAACATCTCTGAAATACCAGATTGCATGTGTTAGACTTTAAAACCGGCACTTTTAGCAAAATTATGTGTTTATCATGGCATCGCATCATCCTTGTATGGCGCAACTCTTGTCCCGAGAAATTATGCAGGAAATTGCAGGAATAAAGCCAAAAGAGCTGATCAAAAATACGCCAACTCAATGATTTCAGATCTGGTAGCAATTCAGAAGGAAATATAAAAATCAACATATCAGGGAAAGGCCCACATATCAGTCCAAGGCCACAGTAGAAGATTCAAGCCCTAAGGCCTCCAAAGCGCCGCGGTTCCGCGGCGGGAGCCTGCTTGCGCCGCGGAAGCGCGGCGTGATGACGTCATCATTCGCTCAGTTTTTCTCCACATGTCTTATATAACTACCCAAGCTTCCAGAAGACTCCCGATTTGCTACGTGGCTCATCTAGAAGGCTCGGCTTAACAAACTATTTCTAGAAGGCTCTCTTAACAAACTTTTGGTGGGAAAATTCAAATTCAAATCCTAGATCTAGGGTTTTGGAGTTCTATAAAAAGGAGCCTAGATCTAGGGTTGAGGTTGTTCAAGAAATCATCATCTTCTTCCACCCACAAGTTGAGTGACACGACTTGTGCCAAACCCTAACCCTAATTCCAATTCAAAATCAAGATCAAGATCCCGAGTACCATTCAAGCAAGAGAGCCTTCAACCTTTAGCAAGCGACGCCGGATTCCATCGGAGCAAGAGATCCAAGCCGATCCGTGACTCAAGGAGCCGAACGAAGCCGAAATCGACGATCTAGTTCCTTCCATTTGTAAATTCAAGAGAGTTGTAACGAAATTTGTCGATAAATAAAGGTGAAATTTCTATATCTTGCTTATCTTTTGATTCAAAATTATGATTCAAACTCAATTTGTGATTGCGTTTGTTATGATGATGTTTGAGTAAACTCCGCTCGTATAGGAGTTGTGACATCAATAGAATGATGATGATTTAGATCTTTTTACAATTCTTAAATCCTATAACTATTGTAAATTCTTGTGAATCAAATGATCGATGACCTAGTTTTGGGTTGATTCTTTCTTGATTGTGTTCACTCGAAACTAGGGAACAACGATTGATCATTTGATTGACTAGAAGCTAGAATTTAAATGAGATTCATTGAAAGGGCAAAGGATAAGTTGAGGAAACCCTAGCTTCTTCACAAAATCCTTAACCTCGATGAATTGTCATTGATCTAGTATCAATTAGTTAATGGATAAGAACATGAAATCGTTAGATCTCATCACATTTATAGATCCGATCTACTCCTACGAGCTACACTTCGAATCTTGATTGTTGGTTGGAAATCATCCCAAATTATCACTTCTTGATTTTAATGCTTTCTTAGATCTAGATTTTTCTCTTTCTTGAAATGCAATTTTATAAATCATGAATTGTTTTCATTTCTTTTCCTTAAAGTTTCGACTCATCTAATTCGAAACACGAACGATTACACTTTCCTTGTGGACGATCCGCACTTACTAACGCGCTACATCCGACACCGTTATTGATTGCGGTCAAATAATTTTTGGTTGTGATTTCTCTTTATAATTTCCATACTACACAATCCGAAATTGTTTCAATCACTAGCCGACGCGTCCAAGGTGTTGTAGAGAATGTTTGTGATCACTTTGCCTCTTGCATCTAATGCTTGGATGGAGGTTGAAGGTGTTGCCATTAATGGAAGCTATGAGCTAGAGGAAGAAGAAGAAGAGAAGGCTTTCTTTTTCTTTTCTTTTCTTTTGTTGCTATGAATGATAATGAGAGTGAGAGAGTGTGAAAGAAAAATACAAGACCAAATATCATCCCATGGCAGCCCCTTCTCTCTCTCCTTATCATATCAAGCACAAAACAATCCACTAATGTGACATATTTGCAAGAAAAGAGACCATGACTCATGATAAAAGTCCATGTCACATTAATGCATTGTCATGATGATTTCTAGCTCACTAATTCCATTATCCAAACATTAATCCAAATGTTCGGTCCAACAAAAAGATCCGACAACATCTAAAGTAAACTCATGACGGATCACAAGGATACCCCTCACCTGTATATTCATACCTGCATCCACATTCCGACTGAATGCGAATGCGATGAGACTAAAGTAATCCAACAAATTAAATACTAGGATCCGGCTTAAACCAAAGCCCACTAGTATGATCCGTCTGATCATAATCCGTGCAATACCGCACGTATAAGATCGAACCCTGCCATATATCATACGGCCTCTACAACGTTTCGCCCGAAACTTGAGAAACTGTCTGTGGGGGACTCTAAAGACTCGTCAATACTTTGGCTGCGGATTTAACCACTAGCACGCCAGAGGTACTCGCTGTACGTAACGGGCCACCAGGTATTGACCAAAAGGGAGGTCGATGAGCGAACTCATCCTGACACCCTACTGAGCCTGTCGGTGACAATATCCGTACAGTCCGGTCCGTTCGTCTATGAGCATCGCATGGCGGGCCTAGGGGTTGGTAAAAGTCAGACCCCCAAAAGCGGTACAAGTCGTGTCGGAGTGTAGCCCAGAACACCCTGAGATACTACTGGAATACCTACCAGTAAATCTCATGCCTTAGCTAAGGACTTCGTCTAATGGCTCTCCTAGACACAGCGCGACCTCACCCCCAATACCGGGAGAGGCGAACCCCTACAGATCCGCTCACTGCCTCCATGTGGCTCGGGACTGTACCCAACTAAAACCTGTTTTCACGACTCCTTTGAGCCGTGGTAGGGTAGGAATCAAAGCACAGTGGGAACTCACACGAGACAAATGACGATCTCAGGTCGATGAACTAACCTGTACACATGTCACCAGGGAACTGCTATCTGACGTCAGGTATAATACTAACTAGAATGTTCCCGACGAGTCCTGTCCGGTGTACTCATAACCCAATGAGCACATGTATACATCTTAGGTGATCCAACTGACACCAGTGGCTTGTGAGACCGGCCACCGCCCCTCGTCGGGGTCTCGACTGTATACAATAGTCTACTATGGAGTATCGATGCCCTGTCTCGAAAACTCCCACAACTAGGGACCTTTTAAAGTTGTGCTTATAGACCACAGCTCCCACGTATATGATCGCCATCATACTGCTGGCCTTCAAGCAAGAATCCTAAGGGCTCTATCAACGCGCAATAGTGACCTGTAAGGTCACCTAAAGTAGTACACGATGATAAAGATAAACCAGATAGCATACTATCATCTTGAGTAAGACTATCCTACCGGTATTGGTCCTCCCTCAATCATTGCAATCACGTACCTGTGATCCAATAATTGACTCTGAGGGCACTATATCCAACAGGTATATGTGTAGCTGTAGCAAGGTATGCGTATATACATGTCAATAATGATGCAATACCAAGTAGGTATATGTGTAGTTGTAGCAAGGTATGTGTATATACATGTCAATAATGATACAATACCATGTAAGTATATGTGTAGATGTAGCAAGGTATGTGTATATACATGTCAATAATGATGCAATACCATATACGTATATGTGTAGCTGTAGCAAGGTATGTGTATATACATGTCAATAATGATGCAATACCATGTAGGTATATGTTTAGCTGTAACAAGGTATGTGTATATACATGTCAATAATGATGCAATACCATGTAGATATATGTGTAGCTGTAGCAAGGTATGTATGATGCATTTCATAAGCACAATAGCACAATAATCAACGTCTCAATGTCCCTAACCAATACAATATCACATATGTATAGGTGTTGTGCGTGTCATGGCAATTACCGACGGTGTGCGTGTAGCATACAATTTGTGCTCGTGCAACATGAACCGTCAATAATAGTGTTGTGTCTCATTAATACTATGTCCATATACAATAGGCAATGAGATATGCAACAATGGTACACATGCACAATAAATGTCCATATACTTGTAACTAATAATCATGTTGTATAATCTAGCCCAGACGCATAACGCCATGCGGGCGATTCCCCTGTAGATGTTAAATCTACTCACAGATGATCTTAGGCTAAGTAAAGCCAACCACTCGCTTTCTCTTCTTCGCAGCGTCCGAAGTCCCCGCCTGCGACCCTAAGATCATATAACAACATAACAAGTTCACATTAGCAATCGACCAATAACACGTACAAACTATGTTTGACAGACGCACCAACTCCAAACATACTCCCAAGTGTTCGTCTAGTGGATAAAGTGCGTAGCGACACTATGAAACCAACCCAAAAGCCAAAGCTACACAAGGTACACGTACCGTGTCGGATACCGTAACACGCATAGTCGTAACACTAGAAACAAGCAAAGTGATCCCAGATTTTGCTACACAAACAATTGGTGAAAGTTGCAAGTGCTACGAGACCACACACAACCCCAGAGACCCCTAGACCAAAACACAAAACCCCAGTCCCCATTCTGGCCGCAAATTGCGGCCAGAAGCAAAAAAATTGCGGCCAAGTTGGAAGGGATTGGTCTCAGGTTTTTAAGGTAGCTTCTAGGTCACCACACTAGGTCACTGTAGTGGGAACTTTTCCAACAAACACCTTGTTTGATAGCAGATTCATCCGAGACCCAAAACTACACTAAAATACGATATATGCACTAAAATGATATCTTTAGTGTTCTAAACTGAAGCTAAAAAGCAACACAACATTAAAAACACTTACTTAACAATTTGAGATCATTATCTAACCATACAAGCTCAAAGATCCTAGCTTTCCAAGCTCCAAGGGATCCTTGAGGCAAAACAAGACATGGGAGGTGATTTGGGTGAGGTTTAATGAAGTTTGGTGAAGGTTTAGTGAAGTAAGTGGTGAGGGTTTAGTTGAGGGAAGGAAAGATGAAAGATAATTGAGAAAGAGATAGAGTGAAGTGAGAATGAGAGAGTGTGAGATGATAAGGATGAGAGTTGAGTGTAGGGTGAGGGTATCTTACACTTACTCTCTCTCCCTCACTTCATCATTATGTAGGGTTGCTAGGCACGCATACAAGGTTCTACGAGGCATCAACCATACCCGATTTAAAAATTAGCCGTGCCGAACAACCGGAAGCCGGATCTTTAAACTAGAGTTTAGGCGAAAACAAGTATGTTAAACACTTTAACACTAAGTGAGAGGGATTACAACCTTTGTAGATCCGGTCCTTCACTTCTAAAGCTCCGTGTTGAAGTCCCTTTGCTGCGATCATCGTGTTCCGGACTCTCCAGAGGTTCCGCGAAGAGAAAGATGCAGTCTTGCTTCCGATCTTCGATACAAAGATTATCTACCTTGAAGTTTCGTTAACACAAGCTAACACTCATAATATGAAGTGAACACCCTCATCTATATGGCAAGGATAGATGAGGATGATGAAGTAGGATTTTTGCTCTCATTTGTTTTCTTATTCTCACTCATTTATCATCACTTAAAAAAAAAGCTAGAAAGCTTTTTCCATGAAAGAAAAGAAGAAGGAAGAAGAAGATGAATGAATAATGAATAAAATCCATTTGTGATGAATAATGAAAAGATGATAATAATGAATAATGCAACCATGGTTGACTAAAGCTTTGTAGAGATTTAACTAGGGCTAGGATTTGGGTTGGGTTAAGAATGAGTCATAACAAAATATCTTAACACAAAACAAAAAGAAACCTTCTAGAAGGTTCATGAATGCACTAACCCAAATCAAACCCTAATCTTGTTTAATCTCCACTAAACATGTTGCATTAGTAATCATATCATGTTACAATATTATATATCACATATATAATATTTATTGTAACAAAATAAAATAATACAATTAACATATATCGCATATATATCAATGTATTACCCGAGTGAGAAAAAGAATCTTTTAGTGAGCTAATATTAGTTAATGTAATTTAATATATCATATATATATATTATTTTATATTAAATTATCGAATCAACACTTGATCCGACAATCCAACTATATCGCATATAACCGACTAATATTTATCCGTACCGATTCATCGAATCAACACTTGATCCGATGACCCGGCTGATAGCAAATATCGCGAGAATAGAATACGGTATCTCATATCGTATTATCCTCGGTCCCGTACATATCACATATGTGCTCCTACTCCGTTTTACCTGAGCCAAGAAACCTCTGTGTAGGACTCTAAAGAATCGTCAATACGCCGGCAGTAGGTAATGATCATATCAAACACCTACAAGCTGCAAGCGGTCAGCTAAACGTAACAGCCACCCAGGTATTGAGCGCTCAGAAGATCAACAAGCAAGCCTGTACATTCTCATGTGAATCCAATCAGTAACACTCCCGTACAGTCCGGTCTCGGATATGTCGCATATCTCGCCTAGGGGTGGTAAACGTCAGACCCCAGTAGCTTGATAAGTCGTGTCGATATGAGGTCTATAACAGTTCGAGAAACTACTGATAACACTTACCAGTAAATCTTAGCAACCCTGGCCACGGATTTCCGGTTATAGCCAATCGAACACAGCACAACATCAACACCCTATACCGGGAGAGACGAATCCCCTCCTATCGCTCATTGCCTCCATGTGATTCGGGACTGTACCCAAAAGACACCTTTTTGCACGCCCTCATGGATGTGGTATGATGGAAATCAAAGCACAGTGGGAATCACACAAGACTCTATGACGATCTCGGGTCAACAGACTACTCTGTACCAGTGTCACCGGAGAACTGCCATCTGACGTGAGGTATAATACCATGTGGGAGTTCTCGACGAGTCCGTCCAGTGTACCCAGTCTCCACTGAGCACCCGTACACTATCCTTGATGTCAAACACCGATGGATATGGGATCATCCATCACCCATCATATGGGTCAAGATGCGTATACGCTAGTCTACTCTGGTGTATCAATGCCCATTCTCGATACACCCTCGACTAGGAACAGTTATAGGATGTACTCGTCGACTACCGCGGCCCCACTAGTATGATCTCATCATAGTCCCAGTAGTCGAGTACATATCCTAAGGGCTTTATCAACATGTATATAGAGACAATCAGAGTACATGTTAAGATAAAGTACAACCAGATAGCATACTATCATGTCGAGCAAGAAAGTCCTCCCTATATATGTCCAAGCATCCATTACAATATACATCATATGTACAGTAATGACTTATAGGGAATACATATAACTAATAATCTCCCACTTGCACTAGGGCCATCTGTTGTGGTATCACATACCCAACAATTAGCTGTGGTTGAAGTATCTCATACTCAACCATCCCATAAAAGTCTCTACTGGGAAAAAGGCCTTTGTGAGTGGATCCGCGCTGTCGTCCTCTGTGTCTACTCTCCTAACCTCGATCTCCCTGGAGATCAACCATCTCTATGATCAGGTGATACTGCCTAAGAATTATATCCAGATTTGTGATGGGACGGGGGTTCCTTGGCATAAGCCACAACTCTATTGTCACACAATGGTAGGAACGAAGTTCATCTCATGAACTTATATATCCAAACTACCTTTTTAGTAGCATCCTTGGTAACGATGTATTTTGCCTTTAATCGTCTAGTTAGTCACGGTATCTACCTTGGAACTCTTCCAACATACCGTCCCTCCACTGAGGGTAAAGACAAAGCCTGCGACTGACATTCAGTCGTCCTTATCACCCTGGAACCTTTCCAGTGATTCTCCCCAGGATCGATTGATACCAACTCACTACAACTAGTGAGTATCCTAACATCCAATTAGATCTATCTCATAGATCCAAAACCCAGGATTTAGGAGGTATCATTTTGATCCTATATAGAGAATCTTTGTGATAAGCGGAGATTGACCGAGCGTAGCATAGGAAACTCCTTCCCTATCAAGAGTATGTCATCCACGTACTCTATGAGGATCACCACCATACTCCCTACTACCTTTTTATATATACAAGGTTCATCTACCATTTTGATGAAGTCAAACTCTTTGATTACCACATCAAAACAGATGTTCCAACTCCGCGATACCTGTTTTATCAAATAAAACATTTTGCACACGTTTCCGCTGCTCCCACTGTCTACGGAGCCCACTGGATGTGTACTTATAGACGCTATCTTCCAAAACATCATTTAGAAAAGCAGTCAAGACACCCAACCACCAGATATCGTAGTTATAGTAAGTAGCAGTAGCAAGTAGGATCTGGATGGACTTAAGCATAGCTTTGAAAGTCTCAACTTTTCCATGTACACCAAGTAATCTTCTCAAGATATACTTGCTCCTGATGGGGATTTAACCCTTAAGATAAAGCAGCCAAAGTCCATACTTTGTTGGTGTATAAGGATTCCATCTCAGATCGCTAAGCATCCAACCATTCTTACAGAGTCCCACTCCTGATGGCCAGCTCGAAACTAGTTAGGTCATCATCTCATGATGCAATTCTCGCTCCCACTGTCATAGAGAAACCGAAGTATCTCTCAGATGGATGAGGAACCCTACTAGATCGGCGGAGAGGCTGAGGTTCGTTGGAAACTATTGAATCCACATTCAATAGGTATGCAGCTTCTCAAGTGCATAACTCCTAAAAGGAAATAGAAAACTCAGTAGTACTCATCATAAAGCACACTATATCACATAGGGTGCTATTGCTCCACCCCGATATACCATCGTGCTATGGTGTATACGGAGGAGTAATGCCGAGAAAGAATCTGATTCTCCTTTAGAATAGTCCAGGAATTCCGTGCTCAAGTATTCTCCTCCCTGATCTCATCAAAGGACATAATAATTATCCCCGTTTATGGTTCTCTACTTCTAACTTATATTCTGTGAATATCTCAAAAGCTTCGGACTTGTGTTTCAACAGGAACATATGTCTGAATCTTGAGAGATCATCAGAGAATGTAATGAAGTACAAAGAACCGATCTTGGCATGTGTAGACAGGGGACTTTCATACATCAACATGTATCAATCCCAAGAGTTCACTAACTCTTTCTCTGTTTCCAATAAACAGAGCTATGGTCATCTTATCTTTGTGACATGACCGGCAAGTTTCACAAGATGTAAATTCAAACAAATTTAAATATGCATCTTAATGTAACTTCAGCTAGTCGGGTCGCATTGATATGAGCTAGTCTACAATGCCTCAAGAAGGATTCGTTCATTTCTGAACTCCTCCTCTCGTGTGTGATCTGTATACTAAGAACTGTAGTTTGATTTAGAACGTCAATGCTTTTAGATAACGTGCCTGAACCGATCAACTCTTGATATAGGAAATGTTCAAAACATTATCCAACAATACAAAATTATATCCTTCTTTACTAATAAAGAGACTGATATGATGTTGTATATCAGGTTCGGTATCTAATAACATTTGTTCAGAATCAATGTATTCTGGTGATACAGGGTGATAGTAACCAACAGACTTGGCTGCAACATTTGCACCGTTTCTGTCTCATGAAACTTATCACCCGTCCTCAGTTCTCTACCTATCTGTAGCCCATGTAACAGATTACATATGCGGGATCATGATCCGGTATCAACTACCCAGGTCGTAAAGGATACTGAGAAACAGTTCTGTGTAATGAACACACCCGAAGAAGATGCATCAGCATGCACTTTCTTCGTTTGGGCGGCACGGGAAATCTGGTATTCCCCAATTTCCTGCTCTGTCTTATAACAATTATAAGTTGGAGCGGGACCAACGTTCCCTAGCTCAGTATAACAAGCGGGTTCGGTCAATTCTTCCGTATTATTATCTTGATTAAGACGTGATATGGTCGCTACCTGGAGAGAGAGAAGAAAAAACTTAGCGTATGCTCTTGCAAGATTAGATTGGTTATCTAATATATCTAATCAGGATGTCTCCTACTGTTTTAGTCAAATCTTCCTTCAAACCCTAAAAGGAAAGACTAGCCGGGATTAATTACACGCTACAAGTTCGCTAATCTTTCAGCCAGGCCAGTGTCGGTACTTTGAGGGAGGTCCCCCGTGCTTTCACACGAACCTAATTAAAGTAAACCTCGTTTTCCCAGGGGCGTAACCCCGTTGACACCTTTCTAGACACCTACTTGATCGGCTAATTGTAATGTGTAAAACTCTCCCAGGAGTAACTCTTACTCGCAGCGGGTATTGGGATCCAACTATCTTATAGAAGGTATGCAATCTCATTGCAAATTTCAACACTTGAAATTCTCAATAATATTTTACCCCTAGCACTTATGACCTTAACTAAGGTCAACATATCATAAGTACTAGTCAAGTTCTACCCGTCATTTCATGATTAATCAGACCCACCCTATATGACCCTCAACTATGGTCGACATAATCACATGAATGTCCTAACTAATCGCATCATATGCTGTGTAGGAAGACATCACTTAGCTACCGTACGGTACGTCTCAACTAAAGTCGACATACGTAGCACGAATACTAAGTACTCTACTTCCTAAAATGACGGAGGGCTACGACAGGTTTTTATGAAAACCCTTTACGTAATGAACTTAATATCGTTGTAGAATCGAGTGATTTTAAATGGAGTGTTTTTTAGGCTTTTCTAGTTTTGCTAAAGGGATCACTCTCGGTGAAGGGATCGTCGGCCTTTTCCTCATCGAATAGGGTGCAGGATATTTCACAAATATCGCTGTGCAAAGCAAGAACTATAGAAGCAATCAAAAGACAAACCGAGTGTGTAGCATATGCTAGTTTCACTAAAGAGGTCACTCCCGGTGAAGGGATCTCGGCTCTTTCCTTATCGAATAAGGTGCTGGATGTTCTACAAGGAACACCGCTATGCAAAGCAGGAACTAGAGCTACCAGTTTTTAAACAAGTTTCTACAACATCTTAGGTTTCTTTTAGTTTAATTAATCTCATTAATGAAGTCCCATTTTATTATGCTTTATAAGCATCTCATTTGAAATGAAATCTGCAATATAACATATATCTCATATATATAATATAAATATTCGTCACAGGCAGTAATATGATCTCATAACAGAACATTGCAGCAGAAGAACATATATGAAATATTGGATATACTAGGACGTCCGTGTTTTAGTACGAGCCTGTATAAAACACGGATTCCACGGTCACGATGAATAGCCAAACCCACATCCCTAGACCCCTACGAGAGCGGCAAGCAACACTGCCAATTCTAGGGTTAGGAGACCCGGTCTCGACTCCTCGAGATGGTCTCCCACTGGACCCCAAAACCCGGTTACTTGTGCTCCCCGCCTTGGGTCTACTTAATGCGGAAAAGTAAATAATATACAATGGTGACATCATCCTCAGCCCGGAAGTGCCCCAATAAAAGAATATTACATACAAATGAATTTTACATGAATGAAAAAGAAAAAACTATCATCTCACATAAAACCCCCGGCTATTCAAACGCGACGATCCAATACAACATGTCACAGCAACACATAATATCTCATATCATCAACGTAAGCAAGTATGCGTATTCCGATTGTCGTTGATGTATAGCAACGAAGCCGGCGATACACCACATACTACGCTTACGGTCACAGAAAAGAAAGTGTAAAACTACAACAGTTGGAATCCGCAACCTCCTTAGACATCGCATGCCTAATCAAATGAATTCCTTAGACATCGCATGCCTGACAATTATAAACCCCGCATTTTAGTCTCATTATCGAAAACTCTTTTCAATATCAAGTCGGGAAATTCAATAAGATTCCCAACAACCTGATCAAATGCTCGTCGCAAACTTTAATAGACGGCCGCACCCCCGGATGCCGTCGACGAAGTGCATTAAGGCGGAACACCGCTGCCGCGAGCACCCAAACGGATGCTTTTGGCGACGGGGTTCTCCTACAGTCACTTGGTCGGGGCTATGGGGCGTGGCTATCTATTAAGTTTATCCGGCGAGTATCCGCATACGCTACGTGATTGCGACGGACTTTTGATCACATCAAAATTTTGTGGCAACCGATCAATTTGAGACTAAACTGCTAGATTTCTAACATTCAAATTAGTTATCTCATAACTACATATGGATTCCAAATATTGTATCGCATTCCAGATAAATAGACAATGTTAAACTTTCCGATCGAATAATCAAACACCCAAGATTTCCCCAATATATCTCAACACTTGAAATCAGTTTAAAAACATCCATCACATGCCACAGTACCAATGGTCCAGCCGTAGAAGGGTCAAGCCAACGCCTCACATGTGGCACGCCGTACTGCCGCAAACCCTAAGGTTTAGAGACAGTTCAAGACGGTCACATAATTGAGTTAAGGTTTGTTGTCTTCTAGAGGGTCCACCGCGTTACTTGCACGACTTAGAACGTTCTTAAACTCGAGAAAAAATCTAACTTTTCAAAAATTTTCCGACAGGGGAAAAAGTGAGTTATTGATATCCGTTCGAACTTTTTAACAGTTTCTAAAAATTATCCGGAAAAACTAAACAAAGTTAAATTATCCGATCGAATCAACAAGTCCCCAATACAACCCAGAAAACTCAACACTCGAGTAGAAATAAAAATACCCAGAAGAATCAGGAAGTACAGACGGTCATTACTGTGCAGAAACAAACCCTCAATCTACAGTAACGGCCGTAGAACCGCCGCAAATGCCTTGGTTTGGCCGCGGTTCCGCGGTGCAATAGTTGAGTTAGGGTGTCGTTTTTCACAGTAATTCCTAAAATACCATGCCGAATTTTTTGAGCATTTTTAATAAGAAAAAAATCACAGTTTTCAAAAATTTCCAGAGAAGGGGTTTTATCGGGGTTCTCGGGTTCGATCGGACTTTAAACTTCGTTTAGACTTCGCCTAAAGCTCTAGCCTGGCTCTAATACCACTGTAGGGTTGCTAGGCACGCATACAAGGTTCTACGAGGCATCAACCATGTCCGATTTAAAAATTAGCCGTGCCTAACAACCCGAAACCGGATCTTTAAACTAGAGTTTAGGCGAAAACAAGTATGTTAAACACTTTAACACTAAGTGAGAGGGATTACAACTTTTGTAGATCCGGTCCTTCACTTCTAAAGCTTCGTGTTGAAGTCCCTTCACAGCGATCATCGTTTTCCGGACTCTCGAGAGGTTCCACGAAGAGAAAGATGCAGTCTTGCTTCCGATCTTCGATACAAAGATGATCTACCTTGAAGTTTCGTTAACACAAGCTAACACTCATAATATGAAGTGAACACCCTCATCTAAATGGCAAGGATAGATGAGGATGATGAAGTAGGATTTTTGCTCTCATTTGTTTTCTTATTCTCACTCATTTATCATCACTTAAAAAAAAAGCTAGAAAGCTTTTTCCATGAAAGAAAAGAAGAAGGAAGAAGAAGATGAATGAATAATGAATAAAATCCTTTTGTGATGAATAATGAAAAGATGATAATGATGAATAATGCAACCATGGTTGACTAAGCCTTTGTAGAGATTTAACTAGGACTAGGTTTTGGGTTGGGTTAAGAATGAGTCATAACAAAATATCTTAACACAAAACAAAAAGAAACCTTCTAGAAGGTTCATGAATCACTAACCCAAATCAAACCCTAATCTTGTTTAATCTCCACTAAACATGTTGCATTAGTAATCATATCATGTTATAATATTATATATCACATATATAATATTTATTGTAACAAAATAAAATAATACAATTAACATATATCGCATATATATCAATGTATTACCCGAGTGAGAAAAAGAATCTTTTAGTGAGCTAATATTAGTTAATGTAATTTAATATATCATATATATATATTATAATACATTAAATTATCGAATCAACACTTGATCCGACAATCCAGCTATATCGCATATAACTGACTAATATTTATCCGTACCGATTCATCGAATCAACACTTGATCCGATGACCCGGCTGATAGCAAATATCGCGAGAATAGAATACGGTATCTCATATCGTATTATCCTCGGTCACACACATATCACATATGTGCTCCTACTCCGTTTTACCTGAGCCAAGAAACCTCTGTGTAGGACTCTAAAGAATCGTCAATACGCCGGCAGTAGGTGATGATCATATCAAACACCTACAAGCTGCAAGCAGTCAGCTAAACGTAACAGCCACCCAGGTATTGAGCGCTCAGAAGATCAACAAGCAAGCCTGTATATTCTCATGTGAATCCAATCAGTAACACTCCCGTACAGTCCGGTCTCGTCTTCTGATATGTCGCATATCTCGCCTAGGGGTGGTAAACGTCAGACCCCAGTAGCTTGATAAGTTGTGTCGATATAAGGTCTATAACTGTTCGAGAAACTACTGATAACACTTACCAGTAAATCTCAGTAACCCTGGCCATGGATTTCCGGTTATAGCCAATCGAACACAGCACAACATCAACTCCCTATATCGGGAGAGACGAATCCTCTCCTATCGCTTATTGCCTCCATGTGATTCGGGACTGTACCCAAAAGACACCTTTTTGCACGCCCTCATGGACGTGGTATGATGGAAATCAAAGCACAGTGGGAATCACACAAGACTCTATGACGATCTCGGGTCAACAGAGTACTCTGTACCAGTGTCACCGGAGAACTGTCATCTGACGTGAGGTATAATACTATCTGGGAGTTCTCGACGAGTCCGTCCAGTGTACCCAGTCTCTACTGAGCACCCGCACACCATCCTTGATATCAAACACCGATGGATATGGGATCATCCATCGCCCATCATATGGGTCAAGATGCGTATACGCTAGTCTACTCTGGGGTATCGATGCCCATTCTCGATACACCCTCGACTAGGAACAGTTATAGGATGTACTCGTCGACTACCGCGGCCCCACTAGTATGATCTCATCATAGTCCCAGTAGTCGAGTACATATCCTAAGGGATTTATCAACATGTATATAGAGAGAATCAGAGTACATGTTAAGATAAAGTACAACCAGATAGCATACTATCATGTCGAGCAAGAAAGTCCTCCCTATATATGTCCAAGCATCCATTACAATATACATCATATGTACAGTAATGGCCTCTAGGGCATACATATAACTAACACATTAATGCAACATTAATGCCTTCCATGAGTCATCTTGCCACCTCCTCTCCATTCCAAAACAAGCAAAGAAAATATCTCCCCTCACATAAATATCAAGGGTTAAGGTTAACAAGACAAGGATTAGCTTTAGCTTGTCATGGTCACTAAACAAGATTAACACTAACAAACCCTCACATTAACATGCACAAGTGTGTGTGACCCAAGACAAATAATAATAAAATATTAACTAATCTAACTAAAATGCGTGAAAGCTATTTTGGTCAACCTTTTTACCAAAAACCCGCAATATCGCACAAATAACACTAATCGCATTCTAAGGTGTTACAGATTGTCATAGTCGCATATATCATTGCCGCTCTTACTTTCCTTTTCCATTTCTCTGGAACACTCAATATCACTACGAAGATCCATATTGATCGGATATTTCATCGTATAGTTATATACGAACTCGAAGAAACTTGTTTCAGTTCGAGAATGGTTTCCGGTTCTGTAGAAATTGTGTAACGTTTTAGAAAACCGTTATGCGAATTTTTCCGTTTAGGGTAAAATTGTCGGTATTTTCCGTTTTAATCCGACTGTGATCAAACGTCCATATAGACTTGCCGGCACCTAGTTTAGCTAAAATAAAGCTAGTGCGCAAGCTTTGGGGGTATATGGGACGTTTTGGTTCAAAAAGATTTTTCACTATTTTAATATTATTTTAATGTGATATTTACATTTTTGGGTTTGGGAAAATTCTCCAAAATTTTTATCTTTTCAAACAAATAAATCAAACTTGAGTAAAACCAAACCCTACTTATAATATCTAGATATTCTTGTGAGAAAAGGATTAATTTTAAAGAAAAGAAAAGAATGAAGGAGGTGGTATACATGCATGAATGTGCATTTATGTGTGCATTTATGAGCATTTATCATAAGAATTAGCTAGGAAATTCCACACAAAGCCCCCACCTCCTCTCTTGGCCGAATCCTCCTTCCTTCTCCTGCCCTTGATCATTTCCTTTCCATTTTCAACAATTCCAAATCAATAATTCTCCAAAATTTTCAAAATAAATCACAAAATACTTCAAGTCTTGAGTTTTGCTTCTTTGATCACTTGGAGCTAGGGAAGCTTGCTTCTTGTGAGCAAGTATTGTTAGGTATAATCCCTAAACCGTTAAATAGGAGTTTTTTTTAAGTGTAGCTCGTTGGTTATTGTTTAGAACACTTAAAGTATCGATTAGTGCAATATCGTGTTTTTTAGTGTCTTTTTGAATCACTGGGATCTGCTGTGACGTGGAAATTTTAGTGATTGACCAAACAAGATTTTAGTGATGTACTAGTGAACCTAAGATTCCACCAGAGACACGATCACCACCCTACCGGCTTTGGCCGGCGACCCAAGAAAGAATTCCGGCGACGTCGGTTATTGAGGGGAGTTAAGCGTTGGGTTTTTTGTGGGTAGCTATCTGCTGTTGGTTAGGGGTATTTGGTACTGTTTAAATTCTTAGTAATTGCAGTATCAAAAATCTGGGATCATTTTCCTATAATATAGTATTTTGAATCCGCGTGTTACGTTATCCGACACGAATCGTGATCTGGTGCAGCTGCTGCACTTGAGTTGGTTTCGTATTATCGTCACGCACATTAGCCACTAGATGCACACTTGTGAGTTTGTTTAGTGTTGGTGTGTTGTTTTAAAATGTAGTTTTACGTTATTTTAGTCGATTTCTGAGTTTCTTTGCACTGTTTATGTGTTTGTGAATTTATAGTGTCGCAAGCGGGGACTTCTGATGCTGCGAACATAGGGAAGCAGGTGGTCGGATTTTCATAGCTCGTGACCATCGGTGAGTAGATTTTACATCTACGGGGAAATCGCCCGTATGGCGTTATGCGTCGGGGCTGATATGAGATGATAGCTGCATGCTATTGCATATTGGTTAATTTCATATGAATGTCATTACATAGTATTATCTGATGTACCTTGACTTGTACCTTTAGATATAACACATTACTAACGGTTCATGTTGCATGAGCACTAATTTTTATGCTACACCCACACCGTCAGTAATTGCCATGATACGCACAAACCACCTACATACGTAATATGGTAGTGGATAGGAATAGTTGATGTAGTAACTCTTATTCCATTATGCATATGAAATACCGTGGACACATATATTCGTGATATTGCATTGGACAGGGATAGTTGAGATAGTGACTCTTATTCCATTTCACGTATACCTTACTATAGCAACTTGTACATCATGCACACATACTGACATGTACACCCACATATTTTGCTATAGTTGTATATACCCTAAGTGGTATTGTTTTGACATCTGATATCGAGACGTTGACTATTGTGCTTATGAAATACATCATACATATTTGATTACATGTAGATACTTAAAACCTTGCTACAATTACATGTACACCTCATATGATGCTGCACTTGTTTTTCGGAGGATTTTGGGAACCGCAAGATATATTTTAAAGCTGGATTCATTTAAAAGAGAGGTTTTCCCTTTGTATGCTCATATTGATATTTTATGTTGCATATATCAGTTTTATATGGATTTTACGCAATGAGATATGGATTTCATATGATCTATGGATTTGAGAACCGTGGGGGTATTTCAAGAAAACTATATATTGTTTGAAAACCCGTTTTCTCTTGATATGATATTTCAGTGCGTCCACCATATGATTTCTCGGTTCTGAGATTTGGCTTGTGATACCCGATTCGAGGAGCGGGAAGCACCGTCTGCGTGTACATGGTGGGCCTGGTATGGTACCCCGGGACGAGTGGTGATTTCGTGGTGTAGACGATAAGCCTGGCGGTGGGACCACTACCTACTGGTGATTTTATTTGGACTCGGCGGTTATCGTGGGGATACCGACCGGAGTGATGTACGACATATCGTCAGGGCCAGTCGTGGTGACAGCGCCTGAGTTATGAGGATTTACGTGTCGATACTAGACACGGGATTCATGATGTTTCGAGTGTTGGTGTTAGACACTCAGGTTGTAGGGTTCCTAGGCACGCTAATGAGGTCTCACAAGGCATCAACCATTCCAATTTCAAATTTTACAAGTGCCTACAAACCCTAATACGGATCGTTAACTAGATAATGAGGCGATGCAATGCAAATAAACGAATTTTAACTAAAGGAAAGAAGCTACAACCTTTGTAGATCCGGTTCTCCACTTCCTTAGCTCCACGTAGACGTCCTCTCGCTGTCCGTCTCGAATCCCGGACTCAAGCATCGGCTTCATCCAAGAAATGGGCGGGCAAGATCGTCGGCTTCGATGCCGAAGATGATCTACGTCGAGGCATCACAAGATCAAGCTCCCACTTCACCAAGTCATGAAACTTGTGAAGAAAACACCCTATACTACTTGGCAAGAGGTAGAGGATGAAGAAATAGGAAGTGAGTTCACTTTAGAATTGGATTTCTCACTCATTTGCTCAAGTTGCCATTGATGGAGCAAGGTTTCTTCTTCAAGAAGAAGAAGAAGAAGAAGATGAATATTATGATAAGTTATCATTAAAATAGAAAATAATAGAATACTTATCATAAACCAACCATGGTTATGTGTAGAGAGCAAACTATAGTTAGGTGAATGGTTAGGTTAGGCATGAAACAAAAATGGTGGACTTTTTCAAAGCTTCATGAAGCTTCAACAAAGAAACAAAATTAGCCACCATTTTCCTTTTGCCAAAATGAAATAAACAAATCAATAAATGAATAAATAAATTAAACAAAACCCTAACCATTTACTTAACCAAGGTTTAAACTTTACACAAACTCAAGTAAGCATGTATCATCAAACATGATACAATCAAGTGCACAAAAGTATATCACATATACAACTTGTGAACTTCAAGTGAGAAAAATCCATTTAAAGTGAACCGATACTAGTTAATGCAAAGTAATATATCAAATATATAATTATACATTAAATCATTAAATCAACACTTGATTTAACGATCCGGTCATATCGCACACAACCGACTAATATACAATGTATCGATTTAACGAATCAATCCTTGATTCGATAACTAGGTTATATCGCATACAACCATTCGACACATTGATCGCGAGAATGAAATACGGTATCATATACATGCATTATTCTCGGTCCCGCACATATCTCATATGCGCTCCTATTTCGTTTCGCTTGAGCCAGGAAACCTCTGTGTAGGACTCTAAAGACTCGTCAATACGCCGGTAGCAGATGATGATCATATCAAGCACCTACAAGCCGCAAGCGGTCTGCTAAACGTAACGGCCACCCGGGTATTGAGCGATCAGAAGATCGACGAGCAAGCCCGCTCACACTCCTGTGAATCCAACCAGTAACACTTACCGTACAGTCCGGTATGTTCGTCTGATATGTCGCATATCTCGCCTAGGGGTGGTAAACGTCAGACCCCATTAGCTCGATAAGTCGTGTCGATATGAGGTCTATAACAATTCGAGAAACTACTGGTAACACTTACCAGTAAATCTCAGCAACCCTGGCCAGGGATTTCCGGTTATAGCCAATCGAACACAGCGCAACATCAACTCCCTATACCGGGAGAGACGAATCCCCTCCTATCGCTCATTGCCTCCATCTGACTCGGGACTGTACCCAAAAACCACCGTTTTGCACGCCCTCTTGGACGTGGTAAGGTGGAAATCAAAGCACAGTGGGAACCACACAAGACTCTATGACGATCTCGGGTCAACAGACTACTCTGTACCAGTGTCACCAGAGAACTGCCATTTGACGTAAGGTATAATACCATCTGGGAGTTCTCGGCGAGTCCGTCCAGTGTACCCAGTCTCTACTGAGCACCCGTATATCTCCTCTGATGTCAAACACCAATGGATATGGGATCATCCATCGCCCATCTGTATGGGTCGAGAAGGTACACGCTAGTCTACTCTGGTATATCGATGCCCCGTCTCGATACACCCATGACTAGGGACTTTGAAGGATGTACTTATGGACTACCATGTCCCCACTAGTATGATCCGCATCATAGTCCAGATAGTCAAGTACACATCCTAAGGGCTTTACCAACATGTAATAGAGAGACAATCTGTGTACACGTTAAGGTAAAAAGCAACCAGATAGCATACTATCATGTCGAGCAAGAATGTCCTCCCTATATATGTCCCAGCATCCACTACAATATACATCCTATGTATAGCAATGGCCTCTAGGGCATACATATAACGGACGGACAAGCACGGAAAGGAAGGACTATGCGTTGGAAAGCCTAGCTTATACTCGCAAGTTCCTTCCTAGTCGTGCTAATCCCCGTTGTTGCCGATTACCGTAACACCGATATTAAGTGGGGCAACGAAAGATGTGGAGACTCCTAACTCAAACTAACCTAATCCTAACCCTAACAAGCTCTCTTTAAATATCAACTTAACACTTAGATAACCACAACAAAATCTGAACAACCGGACTTAACTCGTTAAAACACTTTGAAAAAGACTCCCATCTCCCTGCGGACGACCCGTATTCAACCGGCTAGCTACAAGAGAAACCGTCTTGATTGCGGTATTTAAACTAGAACTTGAACACGCACATATCCTACCAATCAGGGAGGTCCCCCGTGCTTTCGCATGAACCTAATTAATGTAAACCTCGTTTTCCCAGAGGCGTAACCTCGTTAACACCTTTCTAGACACCTACTTGATCGGCTAATTGTAATGTGTAAAACTCTCCCAGGAGTAACTCTTACTCGCAGCGGGTATCGGGATCCAACTATCTCATAGAAGGTATGCAATCTCATTGCAAATTTCAACACTTGAAATTCCCGATAATATTTTGCCCCGAACGATCTATGACCTTGACAAGGTCAACAAACCATAGACCGCAAGTCAAGTTCAATCCGTCATTTCTTGATTGAATCAAACCCACCCGCACGACCCTTGACAAGGTCAACAAGGCCGCACGACTACCCTAACCCAATCTGCATCATATGCATAAGCAGATAAATACTGGTTAGCTACCGCACACTGCGCCTTGACAAGGTCAACAAACGCAGCACGAATACTAAACAGGACTTATCTGAAATGACGGAGGGCTACGACAGGTTTTTCTGAAAACCTATTGCGTAATGAACTTGATATCGTTGTAGGATCGAATGAATTTTGAAATGGAGTGTTTTTGAGGCTTTTCTAGTTTTGCTAAAGGAGTCACTCCCGGTGAAGGGATCGTCGGTCCTTTCCTCGTCGAATGAGGTGCGGGATATATCATATATATCACTGTGCAAAGCAAAAACTCTTAAAAGCAATCAAAAGACAAACCGAGTGTGTAGCATCAGCCAGTTATTGCTAAAGGAGTCACTCCCGGTGAAGGGATCTCGGTCCTTTCCTCGTCGAATGAGGTGCGGGATATATCATATATATCGCTGTGCAAAGCAAGAACTGTAGCTACCTGTTTTATTTAGAAATTCGATTCTACAACATCTTAGGTTTCTTTTATTTCATTAATCTCATTAATGAAGTCCCATCATTTAAAGTACCTAAACATCACAGATAAATACGACGTACACTTATGCCATCCGCATTCACCTCGATGTCCCCTCGTGCACCGTTAGGTTAGGTAACTAACGACAGAGCGGGGCAGGGCTAGCGCGGGTGTAAAACATAAGTAACGTCTATATAATATATCATATATACTATATACAGTATCTATCACAGAACATATCACATGATCACATCACAGATATCGCAGCAGAAGAATCATATGAAATATTGGATATACTAGGACGTCCGTGTTTTCAATACGAGCCAGTATAAAACACGGATTCCACGGTCGCGATGAATAGCCAAAACCACACCCCTAGACCCCTACGAGAGCGGCAAGCAACCCTACCAATTCTAGAGTTAGGAGACCCGGACTCGACTTCTCGAGTTGGTCTCCCACTGGACTCCAGAACCCGGTTACTTGTGCTCCCCTCCTTAGGTCTATCCTAGTACAGAAAAGTAAATAATATACAAACGGTGACATCTTCCGTAACCTGGAAGTGCCCCAATAAAAGAATATTACATACAAGATTTTACATGAATGAAAATGAAAAACACTCATCTCACATAAAAACCCCCCGGCTATTCAAACACGACGATCCAATATAACATATCCAGCAACACATAACATCACATGTCATCAACGTAAGTAAACATGCGCATCCCAATTGTCGTTGACATATAGCAACGAAACCGGCGATATCACATATTACACTTACGGTCACAGAAAAGAAAGTGTAAAACTACAACAGTTGGAATCCGCAACCTCTTTTGACATCGCATGCCTAATCAAATGAATTAATTAGACATCGCATGCCTAACAATTATAAACCCCGCATTTTAGTCTCAAAATCGAAAACTCTTTTCAATATCAAGTCGGGCAATTCAACAAGATTCCCGACATCCTGATCGAATGCTCGTCGCAAACTTCAGTAGACGGCCGCACCCCCGATACCGTCGACGAAGTGCACCAAGGCGGAACATCGCTACCGCGAGCACCCGAACGGATGCTTTCGGCGACGGGGTTCTCCTACAGTCGCTTGGTCGGGGCTATGGAGTGAGGCTGTCTATTAAGTTTACCCGGCGAGTATCCGCGTACGCTACGTGATTGCGACGGACTTTTGATCATATCAAAATTCCGTGGCAACCGATCAAGTGAGACTAAACTGCTATGTTTATAATATTCATTCAGTTATCTCATAACTTCTTATGAATTCCAATTGTTGTATCACATTCCGGATAAATAGAAAACGCTAAACTTTTCGATCGAACAATCGAACACCCAAGTTTTCCCGATACAGCTCAACACATGAAATAAGTCTAACAGCATTCAGTTCGTGCCTCAGTACCAACGGTCCAGCCGTAGAAGGGTCAAGCCAACGCCTCACATGTGGCACGCCGTACTGCCCCAAACCCGAAGGTTTAAAGGGCAGTTCAAGACGGTCACATAATCGAGTTAAGGTTTGTTGTCTTCTAGAAGGACAATCGCGCTACTTGCACTACTTAGAACGTCGTTAAACTACGGAAAAATCCAACAATTGGAAATTTCCCGGCAGGGGAAAAAGTGGGTATTTATATCCGGTCGAACTTTTTAACATATTCTAAAAATACCCGGAAAAACACACCGACAAAATTAGACAATCCGATCAATACACCGAGTCCCCAATACAACCCAGAAAATTCAACTCTTGAAAAAATATTAAAAATTCTCAGGAAAACCAGCACTGCAAACTAAGAATTACTGTGTAAAAAGTAAAACATGATGTGACTTCTTGGCCGCGGAACCGCGCAATAGCCATGCTATTGACGCGGTTCCGCCGCAGTTTAGAGGAATTGGTCGCTCGAATTTCACAGTAATACTTAAAATCTCCCGCTGATTTTTCTGCATATTTTTAATTTGAAAAAATCCCAGATTTCGAAAAAAGTCCAGAGAGAATTTTCCGGGTTAGGTTTTGATTCGATCGGACTTCTAACTCAGTCTACGCGTCGCCTAAGGCTCTAGCTAGTCTCTGACACCACTGTAGGGTTCCTAGGCACGCTAATGAGGTCTCACAAGGCATCAACCATGCCAATTTCAAATTTTACAAGTGCCTACAAACCCTAATACGGATCGTTAACTAGATAATGAGGCGATGCAATGCAAATAAACGAATTTTAACTAAAGGAAAGAAGCTACAACCTTTGTAGATCCGGTTCTCCACTTCCTTAGCTCCACGTAGACGTCCTCTCGAATCCCGGACTCAAGCATCGGCTTCATCGAAGAAATGGGCGGGCAAGATCGTCGGCTTCGATGCCGAAGATGATCTACGTCGAGGCATCACAAGATCAAGCTCCCACTTCACCAAGTCATGAAACTTGTGAAGAAAACACCCTATACTACTTGGCAAGAGGTAGAGGATAAAGAAATAGGAAGTGGGTTTACTTTAGAATTGGATTTCTCACCCATTTGCTCAAGTTGCCATTGATGGAGCAAGGTTTCTTCTTCAAGAAGAAGAAGAAGAAGAAGATGAATATTATGATAAGTTATCATTAAAATAGAAAATAATAGAATACTTATCATAAACCAACCATGGTTATGTGTAGAGAGAAAACTATAGTTAGGTGAATGGTTAGGTTAGGCATGAAACAAAAATGGTGGACTTTTTCAAAGCTTCATGAAGCTTCAACAAAGAAACAAAATTAGCCACCATTTTCCTTTTTCCAAAATGAAATAAACAAATCAATAAATGAATAAATAAATTAAACAAAACCCTAACCATTTACTTAACCAAGGTTTAAACTTTACACAAACTCAAGTAAGCATGTATCATCAAACATGATACAATCAAGTGCACAAAAGTATATCACATATACAACTTGTGAACTTCAGGTGAGAAAATCCATTTAAAGTGAACCGATACTAGTTAATGCAAAGTAATATATCAAATATATAATTATACATTAAATCATTAAATCAACACTTGATTTAACGATCCGGTCATATCGCACACAACCGACTAGTATACAATGTATCGATTTATCTAATCAATCCTTGATTCGATAACTATGTTATATCGCATACAACCATTCGACACGTTAATCGCGAGAATGACATACGGTATCACATACACGCATTATTCTCGGTCCCGCACATATCTCATATGCGCTCCTATTTCGTTTCGCTTGAGCCAGGAAACCTCTGTGTAGGACTCTAAAGACTCGTCAATACGCCGGTAGCAGATGATGATCATATCAAGCACCCACAAGACGCAAGCGGTCTGCTAAACGTAACGGCCACCCGGGTATTGAGCGATTAGAAGATCGACGAGCAAGCCCGCTCACACTCCTGTGAATCCAACCAGTAACACTTACCGTACAGTCCGGTCTGTTCGTCTGATATGTCGCATATCTCGCCTAGGGGTGGTAAACGTCAGACCCCAATAGCTCGATAAGTCGTGTCGATATGAGGTCTATAACAATTCGAGAAACTACTGGTAACACTTACCAGTAAATCTCAGCAACCCTGGCCAGGGATTTCCGGTTATAGCCAATCGAACACAGCGCAACATCAACTCCCTATACCGGGAGAGATGAATCCCCTCCTATCGCTCATTGCCTCCATCTGACTCGGGACTGTATCCAAAAACCACCGTTTTGCACGCCCTCTTGGACGTGGTAAGGTGGAAATCAAAGCACAGTGGGAACCACACAAGACTCTATGACGATCTCGGGTCAACAGACTACTCTGTACCAGTGTCACCAGAGAACTGCCATCTGACGTAAGGTATAATACCATCTGGGAGTTCTCGGCGAGTCCGTCCAGTGTACCCAGTCTCTACTGAGCACCCGTATATCTCCTCTGATGTCAAACACCAATGGATATGGGATCATCCATCGCCTATCTGTATGGGTCGAGAAGGTACACGCTAGTCTACTCTGGTATATCGATGCCCCGTCTCGATACACCCATGACTAGGGACTTTGAAGGATGTACTTATGGACTACCATGTCCCCACTAGTATGATCCGCATCATAGTCCAGATAGTCAAGTACACATCCTAAGGGCTTTACCAACATGTAATAGAGAGACAATCTGTGTACACGTTAAGGTAAAGAGCAACCAGATAGCATACAATCATGTCTAGCAAGAAAGTCCTCCCTATATATGTCCCAGCATCCACTACAATATACATCCTATGTATAGCAATGGCCTCTAGGTCATACATATAACTAACACAGGTTTTCCATGATTTCTACGTATCGTCGGTAGACATGCAGGGTAGATATCCTCATACTTATATATATATATATAGATATCCTCATACTTATATATATATATATATATATATATATATAGACACACACACACAGGTATATGTTTTCATGATGTTTCGGGTGTCGATGTTTGACACTCAGGTTCCATGAGACTTACATGTGAGGGCCGATCTGAGGATGCGGTGCCTGAGGTGTTGGGATTTGACGTGTCAGTGATGGACACTGGTGTTTTTCCATGCTGATGATTTTGCATGAGATTTTATATTATATCATCCCACATTCAGGATTATGTTATTATGCATTGCTTCATGTAGTTGTAGTACTCTGATGCTGTAACTTTACATGATTGTTGCATATTCACATTGTCATACTTATGCTATCGGATTACATTGATAGATTAATCATTGTTCGTGCATACTTGCGATTACAGTATGATGTTATTTAATATTCACGAGTTAGCAACTCACCCCCGTTGTGCCACAGTGTTTTGCAGGATTTACCCTCTGAGTAGTCGCTGCAGGGCGTCTTATCATCTCTACTTTTGCGGATACCGCTACGTTTGGTTGTGAGGCCTTTGCTTTTAGGTGGGTTTGTGGTTATCTGTTTGTACATTGAATATATTTTGTTGGATCTAGTATTCTCCATCTACCACTGTTTGTATATGACTTAGAGACGGGTTGTGAGGATTCGGTGTTGTATTATTATTTTTGGTGACTTTGGGTGCCGTGCTCGTAAGAGCCGGTTTTGTTGAAAAGTTTACATCTTTATGCAGTTTTCTTTTATATTTCTTCACTTCGGCGTCGTATATATATATATTTGTGGTGGTTGTCTCCGCCGTTGGGCATGATTTGCTCCCGGTTGGGATGCTTTATATATTATCTATGTTGTACCCGTTTCGGGGCTAGTTTTTACAAAGGAGGTGCTGCCGAAATTTTCAAGAAAGAAAACTAGAGTTAGAGATTTTACTTGTGATTTTCCGAATGCTTTAAACTATGTTTTTCTCCGTTTACCCAGATTTGGGTGGTTTAGATTTCTGGGTTTCGGCTTACTTAAGTTGCGTATGCCTGTAGACGTTACGTAGTTTAAGTGCCGGTTACGGGCCAAATTTTGGGTCGTGACAAATTGAATAGGATTATTCGGTTGTCTTTTCTCTTTACCTTCTCTCAGACTGCGAGGGCTCCTGGTATTCGGAGAGTACACCTATTGCGATTATTGGATAGTTTTCATCTAAACCTCAGGCTGGTGCCGAAAGGTAGGGAAGGAAGAAAACCAACTAGCCTATGTGTGGTGTACAGAAGGTCACAAGTGCATCTTTTCTATTTGTGATATAAAATAGTGTTCATCTTAAAGTTGTTAAGATATGGGGTTATCTGGTTTGTGTCTAAAACCATAATTCAGATAAACTCGAGCCATGTTTCGGTAATAACAGTTTGTGGGCTATCCCAAGATTTCGCGAGGGACAGTTTCTACCATTTTCAAGTTCAAAAGTGTTTTGTTCGTGACTTGCCACCTTCTTGGTAAAGGAATTTCTTGCAAAAGAAATTAGTAGGAGTATGGTAGAACTGGATGTGATTCCGGAACCATGAAAGGTTACCGAAAGTTAGGTTGAACCTGAAGATTCAATTGATCCTAACAGACCATAGCTACTCCACAAATTTAGTAGGTCATCTCTGCCACCCTAGAGATACCTCGGCTTTCTCGTAGACGGTG
Source organism: Agapanthus africanus (assembly GCA_030015575.1). NCBI lineage: Eukaryota > Viridiplantae > Streptophyta > Magnoliopsida > Asparagales > Amaryllidaceae > Agapanthus > Agapanthus africanus. Next base: position 177,437,687 of record JASDDO010000008.1, read on the forward strand.
ATAAGGAGGCTTGCATCATGTGATGATGATCCTGCTAGTTATATGCTGTTCAGTTGATAAAACTGCACATTTAATATGACATTTTTCCTACTATTTCTATATAATGAAAGGTGTTTATTATAATATATTATACATATGAGGGTTTATCTGTAAAAATACTATTTTCATGTGTTTATATATTATAATTAACATTTGGTAGGAAAATGTAAGCATATAATATTCATGTAACATTTGGCCCATTTAAATATGCTTACCATATTAATACCTTTAACCAATACTTAATAGTTAAGTTAATATCTCAATAAAAAAAACTCTACTAATATTATTTGTTGAGTTGTGCAGAATTTTCAGGGCTAAAATCAAGGAAATCAAAGTTGTTGGAACAAACCTGCCTAATTAAGAAAGTAAACTAAAGAAATCAATTCTGGCAGTGACGTAGAGAAGATTTTCAGTTTCCAGAGATTCAAAAGATCACCAAATGCTACAGAAATAAAGCCCCAGAAATTTAAGGCCAAGATCCCACCATAAGACCGCGGATCCGCAGTCAAACCCATCCAACGGCCGCAGTTCCGCCGCACTTTAAGAGAGTTGGGATTCTGGATTTTTTGGTTAGAATCTTAACCACTGATTTCCATATTAGGAAGGTAGGGTTCTGGCTCTGGGACTATAAATAAGGACCGAGAGCCTCTTGGAAAAATCATCAAGCCGAAGAGATCACGAAGTCCAAGATGGCTCACGCATCCAGGCTGATCATCAACTGTTCGTCTACCTCCTTGGAAGAGATCGAGAAGCAAACTGGTCTTTGTAATCATTTTCTACGGATTAAAGTGTAGTTTGTTCAAGTTGATTAATAAAGGTAGTTATTTTATTTAATTCTTTTTGCATTTTACATTATGTTTTCCCTCTCTGTCTTTTCATCTTTCTTCTCCCAACATGCGCGAGTAATTCTCCGCTTGTTAGGGTTCGTAGGATTAGGGTAGGCTAATGGACGATGAAAATAATTAAACCCTTTTTAAGTCCTATAAAGTTTAGGAACTTTATCAAAAGAATCATTAACATCCTAATCGGGCGCGCTAGCAATTCTTTGCTAGTTCGGACCGTGATTAGATATTAGATTAATGATTGTTTTGGTAAAGGCTAGATATGAACGGAGTTCCGTGTCGAGATAAGGGTTAAGAGTGGGATTCCTTTTCCCTCCAGAAACCCTAATCTACACGCTTCACTGTCGTTCTAGTTCTAAATCTATTAATGGATAAAAAGGGTAATTTTTAATTAATCGTCCATAACTACTAAATCCTAACGAACCCTACAAGCCTTCTTATTATATTATCTAAGTCTTTAAAATAATCTAGATCTATATTTTACATTCTTGTTTAACGTAGATCTAGAAACTTTTCATAATATTCTTATTTCCTCCTCTCTTTTTCAACACATCTAAAGTAAGAGTAAAAGGTTCAACGTTTCCCTGAGGACGACCCGTACTCACCTCGGTCTAGCTACACGCGACACCGTTCTGATTGCGGTTAATTACTACAAACAAACAAACACTCTTTCGAACCAATCAAATGGCATCGTTGCCGGGGATACGTGCGTAATTTTTTATTCTTACTATTTGTGTTGAATTCTTAGACGAGTCATATCATTATTAAAACAAAACTGCAAATTGCATATTTAACGATTTGTGTGTGAATTTTGCGAGGGAATCTGGAGTCACGGACTTGAGAAAACAGGAGATCTAGGGTTCCGAACTTCTCTGGTATATTTCTTAACTCCTTCTCTCTCCTCTAAATCCAATAAAATCTATTTTCTACAGGATTCTTTGCAAAATCGCGCCGCAAAAAAAAATTCTTTTTGCAAAAGTTTTGTGATTGGTTTTGTTTCGCATATTTTAAAACGGACATTAAGGGGCAAAGACCAAATCAAGATTAGGTGGGGATTTCATCACCCTTCCTAAGCCCCACAAATCACAAACCGAGCATATAGATCAACCCTTCATTAATTTAAAAGATATCTAGACCAGACTCTAAGGACTGTCGCGCTCAATAAGGACAGAGGAAGGTCGTGGGTAATCTATCGTTTATCCGCATTACTTTTGTAGTGCCTAGGCAAGTGTGACAAAGGCTAGTGGTTTTTAATTAGGCCCACGACGTGGTTCCTTCCCACTTACCTGGCACTTACCTGGCTACAAGGGTAGTACGGAAGCGGTAGAGGATTGATCCTGCGGCTTGTCCTTTGGAAGTCTAGGAGCGGTCTAGAGACTGGACCTAGGTGACCTTAGTTCTAGGATTGCTTGTGCATCTTAGGGTGATTTGTCTTGAGTCCCACTTTTTCAAAACAAGCCAATTTTAAAAGACACACACGCTGCCACTTGCACTAAACCAGCTTAGTGCATGCTCTGCTGGACACGGGATCCTAGTGCCCGTCTTGTCCGCGTTCCTGCTATCGACGCCGAAGTCGGTACTTCTTCATCTTCTTTTCCCCCACCACACACCACATCGACCGAGATGGACGGCACTCCATCAGAGTATAACACCACGTTGCCACCGTCCGGAGGTGCGCAGAACCCACCGCGCATCTCTCTCTAAGAGAGATGCTATCCTATCCGTGGTCCTCTTCCTACTTGTCTATCTCTTCCACCACCTAACGGGGATAATTTCGAAATTAAACCCTACTACATCAACCTGCTGCCCAAATTTCATGGGCTTGAGTCGGAAGACGCGTACGTTTTCATCACCAAATTCGAAAACGTATGCGCAATGATGGGTACTTCACAATTGACTTTAGATGCTATGCACTTACGTCTTCTTCCATTCACACTGTGCAACTTGGCAGAGAAATGGCTTTATAATACTGCCGCACACTCTATCACTAATTGGGATGAATTCGTCGTAGCATTTCTTAAGAAGTTTTACCCAAATCATAAGACTGCACATATTAGGAGCGAGATCAACCAGTTCACCCAGCTTCCCAATGAACCATTTTGGAAGTGCTTTGAACGTTTCAAAGATCTGCTTGTCCAATGCCCCCATCATGGAATACAAAGATGGGATTTATGTCGGATTATATATGAGGGCATTAATCCAGCGACAAAGCAGATGCTTGAAACAATGTGTCAATGCAATTTCATGTCTAAAGATGACGGTGAAGCTTGGAAACATCTGGATGACCTTGCTGAACACACGTTGCAGTGGGAAAGCGTAAGACCACCTTCAACTAAGGGAGGTATTCACCAGCTCGATGTTTCTATCGCAGTAAAAGCCGAAATGGCAGCGATTCAGAAGAAACTCGATGCCATTGAAAACAAGTTCTCAACATTCTCCCTAAATCAGGTCACGCTTCCTAAGACCGTCTATGGTAGCTGTTCGGATCCTTCACACTTAACGGAAGAATGTCCTATGAATGCATCGTTTCAAGCTAATGCTGCTTTTCAGCAGCGACCTAGAAACGATCCTTATTCTTCCACATACAATCAAGGATGGAGGAATCATCCTAACTTTGGTTGGAATCAAAACCAACAAAGCAATTATCAAAGACCTCCTCCACAGCAACCACAACCACAGAATCAGCCCCCCTTTCAGTCACAAAATTTCCAAAATCCGGCCAACATTTCTATACCACAAGTGGCCGGTACTGACAACTCACTTGCACAAACTTTGGATATGTTCATGAAACAATCCATGCAAAATTCGGCTGAGATAAGGTCTTCTATTGATACCCTAACGAAAAACTCCTCCTCCCATGGTGAGAGTATTAAATTAATAGAAAACCAAATCGCACAGTTAAACGCCGCAATGAGTGCGAGAGAGAAAGGGAAACTCCCATCTCAACCCATACCTAATCCTGGCCACTCACAAAGTTATAATGTGAGTGCTGTTACCACGTTGAGATCGGGAAAAGTGCTGAATGACCGAGTGGGTGAGCAGTGTGATGATAGTGACACCAATGATACCCCAGCTTCTTCTTCTTCCCCTAATTCGTCTACTCTCCCACTTTCATCCGAGCCTATTCTCCGTTTTCCCGAAGGCTCGAACCCTTCGCCCATTTCGCCAAATCTATCTAAGTCGATTCCCACTCAAGTTTTGGGATCGAATCCATCCCCACAGTCTTCTCCACAAACGTTGGACCCAAAACTTATTGATCAAACACCTTATCCAAACAGGTTGAGGGGCAACAGACTAAGTCCACAAATGGAGAAGATTGTGGAAATTTTTAAGCAAGTTAACATAAACATTCCTCTCCTAGATGCTATTCAACAAGTTCCGTCATATGCAAAAATCCTAAAAGACTTGTGCACTAGGAAGAGAAAAGTTCAAGTACCTAAAAAAGTTTTCCTTGCGAGTAATGTGAGCACTGCTTTTACACAACAACTACCCAAGAAACGAAAGGACCTCGGAAGTCCTACAATTTCTATTTCCATTGGGGGTAAAAATATCAATCGTGCTCTACTCGATTTAGATGCTAGTGTTAATTTGCTTCCGTATTCTGTGTATAAGCAATTAGGGATCGGAGAGTTAAAACCTGCGCATTGCACTCTTCAGATGGCCGACCGATCTATCACCAAACCTCGGGGCGAACTAGAGGATGTGTTAATTAAAGTCGGGGAATTCATATTCCCTGTGGACTTTATCGTTATAGATACACAACCTGTAGCAAACCCACGCAATCAAATCCCGGTGATACTCGGTCGACCCTTTTTGGCCACTTCCAACGCAGTAATTAATTGTAGAAATGGCTCTATGACCCTATCCTTTGGAAAGAAGTCAATTGAGCTTAACATTTACATGTTGGGAAGTGAACCCTCCGAACCCTATGCTCATGTGTGTTCTGTCGAATTAATGGATGTCGACAGCAGCGAATTTGATCAACCTCATGATACAGACTCTTTTCATATGTTGTTGTTTGACCCAACCATTTACTCTTCCACCGAGTTGTCCGGGTCAACATCTAATGAGGAACCTTATATTGAGTCTGACGATCATCTCATTTTTTCTGATGACATTATTTTTCGGGGTATCGATGAAAGCTTTGAGGAAATTTTCCCTGATGAACTCACACTTTTACAAGACACGGGTGTTGAGATGAATCAATTCCAAGATGAAGAAATTGGACCTCCACCCCCTCTTTTGGACAATCATGATAATGCGAGTAATCCATCATTACTATCACTGTGTCGTTTCTCCAAATTGAGACGCAATCATTTTCCAATACACCTCTTGTCACCTCCCCACTTCTTCACGTCAATAGGTGACATGTTCTTCCACCAACCTTGGTGCTTCATCGATAAAATTTTTGAATGGTTGGTGTTGACCTTCGGTCTTTGCAAAGCTTGGCATTGACCAATAACCTTGACCCCCTCATGTGATTTTAAAAGATTAAAATTGTTTAACTCAAGTTTGGGGGTGGTATATTTTGGCTCTTGAAAAGAAAATGATTTTTACAAATTTGTGAGCCTAAAATAAGTTTGGGGGAGGATTTTCACTTTCATATATTCTTGCCCCCATTAATAATTTCCTCCCAAGTCTACAGGTTTTTGAGCTTAACGGATGACATCAGTGAGGACACTGCTGTAAACAGGTTTGGGGGAGGTTTGTGCTTATTTACACATCAATTTGCATCATATTTTGCATAAGCACAATATTTTCAAAAAAATTTCAAAAATTTTCTTTTATAACAAAAGAGTAGAAAGTGAAAAATTACATGCAAAAGATAGGAATAGTTTAAGAAAACCAAGAAAATTAGAAGTTTTCTTACACGAACTGGTAATAAGTAGTTATGAGCTGTTGTCCCAAGGGTTAGTAAGATGAAGGAAGTCAATAATCTGAGGATAAAAATAAGTCTGAAAAATAGTTTCTATTCTGGAAGCCAAACATTTGAATGTTGATACCCTACTATATGCACATACACACGTCTTGAAACTCGGGATAGTAGAGGATACCTTGAAATGCTCTTGTCTAAAAGCCAAAGTATGAAGGAAGTGAAAAAAATGAAGAAAATATAAAAATGGTGAAATGTAAAAAATGAACACTGGTTTTGTTATCGCCAAAGCAGCAATAAAAAAATATAGCGAGGGTGCCTCTTCACCTAGTGCCCTAAGGCCAACTGGTCTGGGAGTCACTGCTAAGCCTTAGGTGGTGCAAGACGAGGAAAATATTATCACCTAATCAGCAAGCACGTGAGTAATCGGTCGGTTAGTACCTCAAGAAGTATTAACGGTCGCATAAAAAGGTGTGAGCAACCCTAAGTATTCATCAAATTAAAAAGTACTAAGGTAGATGGACAAGAGTATGATAGCTTGAATTGAATTCTCTGAGTGTAGGGATGTTCTTAACACACACGTGGGTTATATGATCAATGTTTGGACGAAAGGTAGGAATGAAGAATAAAGATGATGTTTTATTGAGAGATAATGTGATTTCTAACATCTTTTCATGACTATTAAGATAGGGCTCATGACAACTGAAAAACTAGTGTAGTTGGAAACTCTTATTTTCAAAGTCTTTCTTTTATGGTTCTTATCTTTATATGTAAATTTCACCATCTCTCTTTTATTATAGGATTTTGTGGGTGTAATCCGCTGAAAACCCTCAGGAGACAACACTCCTCCTACTAGGGACACCTAGAGGTTTAACGGCTTGTTGCACGTGCTCAGTGCAATCGTGTTGCCTACGAAAGTGTGCTTAGCTTTCTCCTTTCTTTTTCTCTTTCTCTTGAATAAACTAGTTTGCTCGGGACGATCAAAGATAAGTTTGGGGGTATTTGTTCAGTTGATAAAACTGCACATTTAATATGACATTTTTCCTACTATTTCTATATAATGAAAGGTGTTTATTATAATATATTATACATATGAGGGTTTATCTATAAAAATACTATTTTCATGTGTTTATATATTATAATTAACATTTGGTAGGAAAATGTAAGCATATAATATTCATGTAACATTTGGCCCATTTAAATATGCTTACCATATTAATACCTTTAACCAATACTTAATGGTTAAGTTAATATCTCAATAAAACAAACTCTACTAATATTATTTGTTGAGTTGTGCAGAATTTTCAGGGCTAAAATCAAGGAAATCAAAGTTGTTGGAACAAACCTGCCTAATTAAGAAAGTAAACTAAAGAAATCAATTCTGGCAGTGACGTAGAGAAGATTTTCAGTTTCCAGAGATTCAAAAGATCACCAAATGCTACAGAAATAAAGCCCCAGAAATTTAAGGCCAAGATCCCACCATAAGACCGCGGATCCGCAGTCAAACCCATCCAACGGCCGCGGTTCCGCCGCACTTTAAGAGAGTTGGGATTCTGGATTTTTTGGTTAGAATCTTAACCACTGGTTTCCATATTAGGAAGGTAGGGTTCTGGCTCTGGGACTATAAATAAGGACCGAGAGCCTCTTGGAAAATTCATCAAGCCGAAAAGATCACGAAGTCCAAGATGGCTCACGCATCCAGGCCGATCATCAACTGTTCGTCTACCTCCTTGGAAGAGGTCGAGAAGCAAACTGGTCTTTGTAATCATTTTCTACGGATTAAAGTGTAGTTTGTTCAAGTTGATTAATAAAGGTAGTTATTTTATTTAATTCTTTTTGCATTTTACATTATGTTTTCCCTCTCTGTCTTTTCATCTTCTTCTCCCAACATGCGCGAGTAATTCTCCGCTTGTTAGGGTTCGTAGGATTAGCGTAGGCTAATGGACGATGAAAATAATTAAACCCTTTTTAAGTCCTATAAAGTTTAGGAACTTTATCAAAAGAATCATTAACATCCTAATCGGGCGCGCTAGCAATTCTTTGCTAGTTCGGACCGCGATTAGATATTAGATTAATGATTGTTTTGGTAAAGGCTAGATATGAACGGAGTTCCGTGTCGAGATAAGGGTTAAGAGTGGGATTCCTTTTCCCTCCAGAAACCCTAATCTACACGCATCACTGTCGTTCTAGTTCTAAATCTATTAATGGATAAAAAGGGTAATTTTTAATTAATCGTCCATAACTACTAAATCCTAACGAACCCTACAAGCTTTCTTATTATATTATCTAAGTCTTTAAAATAATCTAGATCTATATTTTACATTCTTGTTTAACGTAGATCTAGAAACTTTTCAAAAAATTCTTATTTCCTCCTCTCTTTTTCAATACATCTAAAGTAAGAGTAAAAGGTTCAACGTTTCCCTGAGGACGACCCGTACTCACCTCGGTCTAGCTACACGCGACACCGTTCTGATTGCGGTTACACTACAAACAAACAATTTTTCACATCAATCATATGCATGCCATAGAAAGTGGTGACTTCCGACTAATGGTCGGATGCAAGTTATCCAATTTGGACTCCATGCACTACAACAAATTATTGACTTTATTGTGTGCTCCTGAAAGGGGTAAAACCTATAAAGAGCAACCAGATCTTTCGAGATCAGTACAAATGGAAAGGTATTAACCTAATATAGCCGGACTTGTAGTTAAAATGTATTCTTCAAATACCCGATGTGAATTGTGATGATACTGTTACTTCAAATTCTGTGTTGAAGTCCATATGGATAAAATTTGCCACTATTGTTTTCATCACTATGATATCCGGTATGAGTATGAATATAACGTCTTTCTAAATTTGATTTAGAAGTGTACGCGTATATGACTCTACCAAAGGATTGTCTTAGTCAGTGGGAGCAACGGATAGAGTGCAAATTGCTTAAGTCTATTTGTAGACTAAAGCAGGCATAACGGAGGTGGATCATCTATTTTTTTATGCAACGGTCAAAGTGTTTGACTTCATCAAAATAAGAGATGAACCGGGTATTTATAAGAAAGCTGTAGGGAGTACTGTCATATTATACATACTGATGTGGATAACTTATTCTTGATAGGAAGTGATGTTCCTATACTATGATTTGGTCAAACATTGTGGTCATTGTTTCTCCTTTATGGATTGTATATACATCATTGATTCTGGGGACTAGGTCTATAGATTTAGATCTAGTAAAGGATTTGGGATTATCCCAATTCAGGTATGATGACACCATTCTAAAGTGGTTTAGAATGGAGGACTCCTAGTGAGTTCAATTATGTAATGTCATATACCAGACCAGTAATTGCTTTCACACTTGGTGTAGTAAGCAGACATTAATCCAATCCTGGAGAAATATAGGAAGAAGTGAAGAACATATGAGATGCTCTTGGTTATGGTAATGAAATCCTCCTTAGAGAGGTGATTACCGATTGCATCTTCCGTAGTGACAAATATGACAGAGTATCTGTCGTTAGTCATTAGTTTACCCTCTTATGAGGAGCAGTGTATTGGAAGAGTTCCAAGCGAGATACCGGGGAAGTCAAGGCGCTAGATACTGATTGTGAATCAGCAAATGATACATTCTAAGTATTTGATTGGATAAATACGTTCATTCATGGACATGGTCCCATCAGCTATCCAAACAATATTCTGAGGTAAGTATCGCTCATTTTGGGAGATAGTTGATCTCTGTGAAGTTGAGATTCAGAGAGATATAGTTAGAAACATATAAGCGGGTCCACTCACTGAAGCTATTTTTCAAACACAATTTGCGAAACTGTTAGTACAGAAGTTGGGTATGCAGTAGCACATGAGATATATGTATTCGATACCGCAATAATTGGCCTTGAGTGCAAGTGGGGGATTGTTGGATATAGGTGCCCTCAAGGCAATTATTGTAGTTACGGGAATACAATTACTGAATTCGAGGAGGGCCTATACCAAAAACAATCTTACTCGAGATGATAGTGTGCAATCTGGTTTGTCTTTATCAGTCATGTGAATACGTGTTACTAGTTATCGCGTATCGCTAATGCATGAGATAAAGCCCATAGGATCTTTGCTTGACTACCAAGATTATGATAAGGATTATACTAATGGGGCCTGGTTGTTTATAAGCACATCCTTAAATGTCTCTAGTCATAGGAGTATCAAGACCGGGCAACGGTACTCCAGTTTAGACTAGTGTATACGTTTCATGACCCTGTATGGGGCGATAACTGATCCCATAGCCATTGGGGTTTGACACTGATGATTGTATACAGGTGCATTGGATGAGTTACACTGGAAGGACTCGCCGAGAACTCCTAGATGGTGTTATACCAATATCAGATAGCAATTCTCTGGTGACATGAGTATAAGGTAGTCCCTAGACCTGAAATCTCCACAGTATCTCGTATGGTTCCCACTGTACTTAGATTACTACCCTACCACAGCTCTACTGAGTCGTGCAAACAGGTTTCAGTTGGGTACAGTCCCGAAGCACATGGAGGCAGTGAGCGGTCAAGGGAATTCGTCACTCCCGGTTTTGGGAGTCGATATCGCACTGTACAGGACACGACTATAAGCTGAAGTCCCTGGCCACGACATTAGAGAAAAACTAGTAAGTGTTACCAGTTATATCTCTTGGGTTATGAGTCATTTGTCAGCATGACTTATCGGGTTATTGGGGGTCTAACAGATTCCACTCCCCAAACCCGGTATGTGATACTTCTTGATGAAGAGACCGGACTGTACGGTGACTGCCACTTATAGACTTTTTTGGGTTCAGATGAGTTCTCTCATCGACCTGCCTTTATCTTGCTCATACCTGGGTAGCCATTACGTACAGCTAGTGCCACCGACGAGCTTGTAAGTTAACCTAAAAGGGGGTTGAATCTGAAAGTGTTTCAGATTCAATCGGATACAATCCTGTATAACCTACTGCCAGTGTATCGACAGGTCTTTAGAGTCCCTCAACGAAAGTGCTTGCCCGGGCAAAACGCGATGTGACGTACGTATAAGGATACGTACATGAGTTCTATAAAACATGTATATTGGATATACGTGTTTAATCGGACGATTGTTATACTAGTCGGTTTCACAGCCAGAATATCAAGTCCAGTGTTGACTTGATAACCGTATTGATGATACGGTTTCTAGTATAGTGTATATGCTACACACACACTCACTACGATATATGATACCGAAAAGATATTGATGGCATTTCGTGTACATGATACATGATGTGTACGTGTATAGGATACATGTGCTATATATATATTATTTATTTTATATACTTAGTTAAATGGTGGGGCCCACCTTCTCTCTTTTGTGTTGACACAAAAATGAGAGAGAGTGGGAGAGAAGAGTATGTGTCATGTTTAAACATGGCATGGATGGAAATAAGATGAGACACAATTCATTTTTCCAAGCTATCAAAAAATAATATATCTTCTTCTTCCTCACAAAAGGAGCTTGAGCTCTCTAAGTTAATGGCAAATGTTGCTATGGTGAGCTATTGTAAAAAGTAGAGAGTACCCATCGTTCGCATCGCCTTTTTCTATGCCCAGCAAGGCTCTGGAGGAAGTCCCTCCGTCCGGTGCGGGGATGGAGCTCGGGCAGCCCGCTTTCAACGCGGATCATCTATGACGAGGTGGTCGGTATTCAGACGCGTTCAGGAACTCATAAAGTTTAGACGGGGTCTTAAGGGATCATCCGGACACGCTACAAATGTTGCAAAACCTCTTCACTCTTCTTTTTGCTCTTTATATTTAGCTAGAAACTAGTGCTTGGACGATTTTTGGCGTACGGTCGCTCGCGCTCCTACGGAATTTTTGTTTTCCGTCCAGTTCCGCTTTCGCTGCTCGGACGCACGGAGCGGGTCCGACCTTACAATTCCGTAATAATATAACCGCGAATTTGATTCTCTCTCAGATTACTCATCCGTGGGTATGCTTTTTTATGAGTAATGCTGAATCAAATTTTTCGATTAAGGGATGCATTAGAAATAGATGCATATCAATTGATACTAATTCCACCTAAATCAGTGTCTCGAATTCTATATGTGATATAGAATGGGTTATCATCTTAAGATTGTTCAGATGTTGAGTTGTCCGGCTTATTCTTAAAACCAGAATCCGGATAAACTCAAGGCAAATTTTGGTAATGGCAGTTTGTGAGCTATCCGGGGCATTGATGAGGGTTTAACTTTCTACAAATTTTAAGACCAAAAGTTGTTTTGTTCTCGACACTCCACTCTTTTAGAAAATGAATTTCTTGCAAAAGAAATTAGTGGGAGTATGGTAGAACTGGATGTAATTCCCGAACCACAAATGATTATTGAAGATTTAATAGAACATGGAGATTCAATTGACCCTGACAAACTTTAGCTTACTCCGCAGATTTAGTAGGTTACCTCAACCATCTGAGAGGTACTATCGTTTCCTCGTTTACGGTGACAAGAATTCTTGCATCATTTGATGATAACCCTACTAGTTATCAGCTGGCTATGGGAAGTGGTGACTTTTGATTGATGGCTGGATGTCGAGTTATCCTAGTTGGACTCCATACACTGCAACAAAGTATAGACTTTGTTCGGTGCTTCTGAAATGGCAAAACCCATAAGGAGGAAGTATATCTTTCAAGATCGATGCAAATAGAAAGGTACCAACCTAATAAGGCTAGACTTGTAGTAAAAAGTTTTCATCAAATACCAGTTGAGGATTGTGATGAAACTATTACTCAGTGTCTATGCTGAAGTCCATACGAATATAACCTGCCACTGATGTTTTTCATGACTGTGATATCAGTTGGGTTACGGCAGCGTCCCGACCATCAAACCGTGGCCAAATGCGGAACAAAATTTTTCAAAACCTGGCGCTACCACAACCCGATGCACGGATCTTCCCTAAACCCTATACTAGCAAACATATAAAGAGGAATTAGATGGTTATACCAAACGGATCATGTCCTTTGGTCTTCTACCATCTCCCAAGCTCCTTGAAGTCGTGGATCGAATTTGGTTGCCGGTCTTCCTCCATCCATGATGATCCACCCGAGGGAAAATGATGCAAGCTCCAGGTTTGCCTAGCGGACCAACCGACCCTCCAAGGTTGCTAGCAATGGAAAGTGGAGGTGTAGGAATTCCTCGCTATATTTTTCTCTCTTACTAAATGCTCAAATGAGCAATGCAAGAAGATGAACAAGGAGGTGAGGAAAGCAATGGCATGAGCAACCATGAAAATGGCTAAGTCTCACAAGAGAGTGAGAATGAGAAAAATCAAGTGATCAAAGAATGAATCAAGTCAATAATAGATGGCATGGCATGTAAAAAATAATGGCCACAATAATTCAACCATGGAAAAATATATCCATAATTTCCATTAAACAAATCCATGCCATACCTCTCTACATACCATTACCCATGCTCATGCCAACTCACCCCTCCACCTCATTTGCAAAATGATTTTCTAAAAAGAAAATCAATAATGAGATATCCATCTTCTAGAAGCTATTCCGTATAAATACGGAATACTTCTCGGTACACGTATCGAAATACATATACGCGTATTCGTACAAAAATAAAAATAGCCAAGAGAGAAAATGAATAGTGAACAATAATACTAGAATACATATATATAAATACATATATAAATTATTAAATCAAAACCTGATTTAATAATCCGGCTTAATCCTAAGCCGCTAGTATTATCAACCGTCCGATTAAAGTCTGTGCAGCCTGTACACATATTTAATCGGACACCTGTATGTACCAACATACGTCATCTACACCATATCGCCTGAACCGTGAAAAACCTCTGTGTGGGACTCTAAAGACTCGTCAATACACTGGCAGTGGGTTTAACCACAAGCACGTCAGCTGAACTAGCTGTACGTAACAGCTACCCAGATATTGAGCGAAAGGAAGGCCAACGAGCAAACTCATCCGTACCCCTACTGAGCCTGATAGTGAAAATCTCCGTACAGTCCGGTCTATTCGTCTAAGAGTATCGCATATCGAGTCTAGGGGTGGATAAAGTCAGACCCTTAATAAAACGGCATTTAGTGTCGATATGAAGCCCATCACCACCTGAGAAACTACTAATCCGAATCAGTAATTCTCGACTACCTTAGCCAAGGATTTCTGGTGATGGACACTCGTGCACACTGCGACATCAACCCCCAATACCGGGAGAGACGAATCCCCTGATGATCCGCTCATTGCCTCCATGTAGCTCGGGATTGTACCCAACTAAAACCTGCTTGCACGGCTCCTTTGAGCCATGGTAGGGTAGTAATCAAAGCACAGTGGGAACTCAAATGATACAGATGACAATCTCAGGTCAATAGACTAACCTATACACATGTCACCAGGGAACTGCTATATGACAATAGGTATAATACCAACTAGCATGTTCCCGGTGAGTCCGTCCGGTGTACTCATAACCTAATGAGCACCTGTATACATCTTAGGTGAACCAACCAACACCAATGGCTTGTGAGACCGGCCACCGCCCCTCATCGGGGTCTCGATCAGTATACACTAGTCTACTCTTGGAGTATCGATGCCCAGTCTCGAAACTCACACGACTAGGGACATTTTAAGGATGTGTTTATAGACCACCCAACTCTCACGTATATGATCGCGATCATACTGCTGGTAGTCAAGAAAGAATCCTATCGGCTCTATCAATATGTAATAGTGATCTGTAATGTCACCTGAAGCATGTACATGATGATAAAGACAAACCAGATAGCATACTATCATCTCGAGTAAGACTGTTCTACCGGTATAGGTCCTCCCTCAATCATTGCAATCACGTGCCTATGATCCAATAATTGACTTGAGGGCACTATAGCTAACAATCTCCCACTTGCACATAAGGCTAATTATTGCGGCATCGCATACTCATAGCCCATGTGATACCAAACACCCAACTTCTCTACTAATTAGTTTGACAAAGCTCGTTTGTAAAACTATTGCGTTCGAGAAATTTCCTCAGTGAGTGGATTCGCTCCAATGTTTCTTTCTATGTCTCTCTTTATCAAAAGTTCGCGAAGAAAGCCATCTTTCGAAATGAGCAATACCTGTCTTAGAATATGTCTGGATATCTGATGGGACCTAGTTCACAAATGAACTCCAAATACAGCAAAACTTCTTAGACTGTATCGTCCACTGAATTTAATCAGTACCCTGCGCCATGCCTCCCTCAGTATCCTCTTGGACCACCTGTCCAAACTACTGCTCCTCAAAAGAGGGAAAACTATAACTCTGATAGTCACTCTATCATCCAGGTCACCATGGAAGCCTGGAATGATAACCGTCTCCCGTAAGAGGCCATCGTTACCAAATCCCTAGAACATCCACTTATGTTCATAAACTGCTTCCGAACGTTTCTCCAGGATTGGATTAATATATAAACTTATTGCATCTAGTGCAAAAACAATATCTGGTGTGGTACTTGATATCTCATGATTGACTCAATTGCCTAAGCAAGTGATATGCTAATCATGCACATCTCTCTCCCCTTCAGTCTGTAAGACACCTTTAAAGAGGGTGACTCCATCACCTGCAGGTACACCACCATGCCAGGAGTCGTCCATTCTAAAAACACCTTTAGAATACTGTCTAAGTACCCAGATTGGGACACTATCCAAATATAGATCTAAAACCATAGATCTAGTAACCAGAATGCCTGATATAATATCCATATCCTATGTGGAGAAACCACTGTGTGAAAACCACAGTATAACCGATCGTAGTATAGGAATTTCACTTCGTACAAAGTGCATGTCATCCAAATACCAGGATATTACACCCTACTACCTTCTTAACTGATCCATCTCCTATTCTGATGAAGTCAAAGCCATTGAATGTCATATCAAAAATAGATGATCTATCTCCGCTATACCTGCTTTAGTCTATAAATAGACACAAGCTGCTTGTCCACTATGCTTCCGTTGCTCCCACTGACTACAACAACCCTCTGGCAGAGTCATATACACGTGCACTTCTAAAGCTAGTTTAGAACGACGCTATACTCATCCTCCTGCCGGGTCTCATAGTCTAGAACAGCAGTAATGGAAAGTCTGGATAAACAAGAACCTCCCTGTCACCGTCTTTGAGGATACCGCAGTACTTCTCGGGTGCCTGAGGTTACCTACCATATCTGCGGAGTGGCTAATGGAATGTCAAACTCGATTGAATATTTAGGTTCTATTAAATTTTCAGTAATCGTTTGTGATTCTGAAATCACTTCCAGTTCTACCATACTCCCACTACCGTTTTCTGAAAAAGTCCATTTTACTAAAACTAAGGAGAGTCAAGAACAATATCACTATTGATCTTCCAGATGGTAGAAAGTTAACCCTCGTCATAGCCCGGGATAACCCACAAACTGCCATCACAGAAACGTGCCTTGAGTTATCCAGAGTCTGGTTTTAAGCATAAGTCGGACAACTCCATATACCTTAACATCGTTAAGATATGAACCATTCTATATTCAATATAGAAACAGAGGCACTAATTTAATTGGAACCAGATTCAAATCATGCAGCTTCCTCCAGTGCATGTCAACTAAATGGAGAGAGGCCGATCAGCATTACTCAACTTAGGAGAGCATCCAGATATGAGTAACCTAAAAGAAAAGCAAGTTCTCAAAACCATTACTATCAACTGATTACCAAACACAAGTATATACATCTTCGATCACCTCGAAGAATCCTGATACTTGCAACACACGGTTCTCTACTTTATTCTTGTACCTATAACTTCTCAAAACTTGGACATTGTATTTCTATGAAACACTTGTCTAAAACTGGAGAAGTCACAAGTAAATAGAATATAGTACGAGCACCAACTCCTTTGTCCTAATGGATACTGGACAACATATAATACTTTGTATAAGTCCCCTTAGTTGAATAACTCAAACCCTGCGCGTCGTAGGTTGAAAACTGTACTATGGTTAAGAGGAATTACACCGCAATTGAATGCTCCTTACCCAATCACCAACTGATATATGTAAATGTTATAAATAGAATTTCAAAATGTTATATCTCACTTTATAAAATAAACGTACAGATATATCAGTTTGAAATTGGTGCATAACAACGGATATTCAAAACCAAATATTTATCGTCAGGCAAAACCCCAGGTGATTTCCTCAAATATCACCAATTACAACGAATTCTGATATAATGGGGGATATAATCACCTAATTCCCAATAACTTACTCCCACTCATCATCGATAAAACCATACAGATGTAAGAATCAAATATGGTAAATATATATCCTGGAGTAAGAATCTAATTGGGAAATCAGTTTTCAATTAACAACTCACAGTGAAACAGAAACATGAAAATGTTTCGAAGGGGTATCTGGGTATTCCTAGTAATGCATCTTCCACTATCCAGATTCATGACTGTAACCATATATTTTCTTGCCATCTCACCAATCCCTTTATTTGTCTTTACTTATTACCTTCTGTACACCGTACTTAGGCTAAATGGTTTTCTTCCTTCCCTACCTTTTGGCACCAGCCTAATGTTTAGAAGAAGACTATCCAACAGGCATAATAGGTGTACCTTCCTAATCCTAGGAGCCCTCGTATCCTGAGAGAAGGTAAAGATAAAAGACAACTGAATAATCCTTATTCTATTTCTCCTGAACCATAATCCATTCTCGAACTGGAACAAGTTCCTTCGAGTTCGTATGTAACTATACGATGGCTTATCCAATAAATGTGGATCTTTGTAGTGATACGAGATGTTCTGGAGAAATGCAAAGGTGAAGTAGGAGTGGCGATGATATACGCGGTTTGGTCGTGAATGATAGCAGTCGCAATTTACTTTGGCATCTTTTTAATCCCTTTATTTGTCTTTACTTATTACCTTCTGTACACCACACTTAGGCTAATTGGTTTTATTCCATCCCTATCTTTCGGAACCTGCCTATGGTTTGGAAGAAGACTATCCAATAAGCGCAATAGGTGTACCCTTTCCTAATCCCAGGAGCCCACACAACCTGAGAGAAGGTAAAAGGAAAAAACAACTGAATTGTCCTATTCAATTTCTCCAGAACCGGAAACCATTCTCGAATCTGAAATAAGTTTCTTCAAGTTCGTATATAACTATACGATGGTGATATCCAATAAATGTGGATCTTCGTAGTGATACGGAATGTTCCGGAGAAAAGAAAATGGTAAAAGTAAGAGTGGCAATGAAGTATGCAACTCAGACAATCCAAAAGTCAGTGTGTTTTAAGAAGGTTCGGTTAACTTGGTTTATGAGTTCTAGTCTAGGGTCGGGCCATGGTCGCTGCCAAAGAGAGGGAGTGAAAAGAAACACTCAGTGTGCACTCTAATCTAGATCAGAATGGTTAATCACTTTATCTAATCAGGATGTCTTTCACTGTTTCCTCGACTCCTCCAAACCTAAAATAAGAATTGGACTGGATCATCTAAAATCACCCGAGGAGTAAACCAACTCATCAGTAGGAATCTGGATCCAACTATTATCGCATGATAACCTGATGGAATCCACTCAAGTTATCACACTCCAGAAGGTATGTGCATGCCTGGCAAGTTTCCTGTATGTTTGAAACTCCCGATGTGATTTTTACCCCATACTCTTATGATCTTGACGAAGATCAACAAATCATAAGTCACATGTCAAGTTCACCTGTCATTGTCCAGGTTAATTTGAACCCACTCATACTCACCCTTGACTAAGGTCAATAAGGCTGAACGACTGTTCCAAACCAATGCATCTATTTATGCAACAGAAAGGTAACAAACAACTACCATACATTATGCCTTGACGAAGGTCAACAAACATAGCATGAATACTAAGTGCTACCCGTCTGAAATGACGGAGGGCTACAAATGGTTTTTGGCGAAAAACCTTTAGCGTAATGAACTTGATATCGTTGAAGGAACTGGATAGTTTTACAAATATATAGTGGCGAAAATCTTTACTAAAGAGGTCACTCCCCGTGAAGGATCTCGGCTCTTTCCTCGTCGAATGAGGTGCAGGAAATTCCAAACTGAATATCACGATGCAAAGCAAAAAGCAATCGACTATAGTGAAGTTATTACCCTGATGCAAACTACTACCCAAGAGGTCACTCCCGGTGAAGGGATCTCAGCTCTTGCCTCGTCGAATGAGGTGCTGGATATTCATAACTGAATATCGCTGTGCAAAACAAAAGAAAACGTCCTTGTAATAATAGCTTTTGAAAATTGTTCCAACAACATCGAATAGGTCTGTTTCCTTGCATTGATCTGAATCAACGCAGTCCTATCAATTAATCACACCACAAAAGAACGAAAATATGATGTACGTATATGCCATCCGCATTCGCTACTGGGCCCCGTCATCACCCGTTAGGTTACTTAACTAACGACAGAGCGGGGGCTGGACTAGTGCGGGTGCAAAACATATACAACATCTACTAGTATATATATAACAATATATAATAATCATTCCAGGCATGATATATGCAACATCAAAGATAAGCGACACGGAACAATACAGATAATCTGGGAGCCCCAGGTTTCCTTTGAGCCGCAAGTGAAACCCGACGTTCCTCTGGTCATGTGGATAGCCTGTGCAATGAAAACCTAGACTCCTACGAGCGCGGAAAGTCACCCGCCAAAACCAGAAGTGAGGCAACCCCCTTCATCAAAATGAATGGGCCACCCGGCACTTCACGGAATTCAGTAACTTGAACACCCCTCAGGTCAACCAATACCCCCTACGAGTGCGGCGAATAGCCCGCCAATTCTAGAGTGAGGCCCCCTCCTTCTCAAAGCCATGAGATGTGGGCCCATTGCCCTCTTGAACCTGGCTATTCGTGCACTCCACCGCGGGATAATCCTAGTACAGAAAAGAAAATAAGTACAAGGGTAACATCGACCTCAACCCGGTCCTGCCACAAACAAATAATATACAAACGGCAGTGACGGCAGCCCACATGTCGAACGCTCACCCCGCAATATCAAATGTACAAATAAATCCGATCTGTACTACCATTGCACCCAAGCTATCCACCACGATGAACCCGCCACAACCATAGCACAATACAGAACATCAACGTGAATGTCACATTCGCAAACCCGTCTAAAAGAACTATAGCAATTAGAAAAGATGTACCGCTCTAATAACATTCACAGTCCCAGATAGTAATGTATGTACTGAAAACTACGACATTAGAATTCCGCACTCAATTAGCAAACTAAACCAATTTCCAAAACCATGAAAAAAATAGTGAGCTAAAGTTTCAAAAACCGACCGTTTAAAGCCAATTCGGAAGTCTGAATCAAAACGAAACGCGTCTAAACCTTCACGGGGAGTTAGATCATGAAATTTACTTCGAGTCGGGGAGCCTAGAGGGGGTACCCCACCCCTGAAGCCACCACAAGGTGGCCAGAGGGTGAGGCAGACCCGAAACTGCCCAAGGTGGGGCAGTTTCGGGTCCCCACTGCCAAGACCACCTTGTGGTGGTCTTGGGGAGTGGGCCCAGCCATTCGGTCCCCCTCAGGGATTCCCCAGGGTGCCCATGCACTGCCCCGCGGCTTCTCAGTTCAAACCGTGAGCCCGCGGGGTGTGCAAACATCTCAAACATTCAGTTTTTGGAACTGTTTTTGTCGGCAGTTTTTGCACGACAAAAATGGCGGATTTCTAATGTCGCGATGAGTTAACTAAGGCTTATAGAGTATCTATGATACCATGTTAGGTTACGGCAGCGCCCCGGCCATCAAACCGTGGCCAAATGCGGAACAAAAATTTTCAAAACCTGACGCTACCACAACCCGATGCCCGGATCTTCCCTAAACCCTATACTAGCAAACATATAAAGAAGAGTTAGATGGTTATACCAAATGGATCTTGTCCTTCGGTCTTCTACCATCTCCCAAGCTCCTTGAAGTCATGGATCGAATTTGGTTGCCGATCTTCCTCCATCCATGATGATCCACTCGAGGGAAAACGGTGCAAGCTCCAGGTTCGCCCAGCTGACCAACCGACCTTTCAAGGTTGCTAGCAATGGAAAGTGGAGGTGTAGGAATGCCTCACTATATTTTTCTCTCATACTAAATGCTCAAATGAGCAATGCAAGAAGATGAAGAAGGAGGTAAGGAAATCAATGGCATGAGCAACCATGAAAATGGCTAAGTCTCACAAAAGAGTGAGAATGAGAAAAATCAAGTGATCAAAGAATGAATCAAGTCAATAATAAACGGCATGGCATGTAAAGAATAATGGCCACAATAATTCAACCATGGAAAAATATCTCCTCAATTTTCATTATACAAATCCATGCCATACCTCTCTACATGCCATTACCCATGCTCATGCCAACTCACCCTTCCACCTCATTTCCGAAATGATTTTCTAAAAAGAAAATCAATAATGAGGTGGCCATCTTCAAGAATCTATTCCATATAAATACGGAATACTTTCCGGTACACGTAACGAAATACATATACGCGTATTCGTACAAAAATACGAATAGCCAAGAGAGAAAATGAATAGTGAACAATAATACTAGAATACATATATATAAATACATATATAAATTATTAAATCAAAACCTGATTTAATAATCCGGCTTAATCCTAAGCCGCTAGTATTATCAACCGTCCGATTAAAGTCTGTGCAGCCTGTACACATATTTAATCGGAGACCTGTATGTACCAACAAACGTCATCCACCCCATATCTCCTGAACCGTGAAAACCCTCTGTGTGGGACTCTAAAGACTCGTCAATACACTGGCAGTGGGTTTAACCATAAGCATGTCAGCGACACTAGCTGTACGTAACGGCTACCAAGGTATTGAGCGAAAGGAAGGTCGACGAGCAAACTCATCCGTACCCGTACTGAGCCTGATAGTGACAATCTCCGTACAGTCCGGTCTATTTGTCTACGAGTATCGCATATCGAGTCTACGGGGGTGGATAAAGTCAGACCCCTAATATCGCGACATTTAGTGTCGGTATGATGCCCATCACCACCTGAGAAACTACTGATCCAAATCAGTAATTCTCAACTATCTTGGCTAAGGATTTCTGGTGATGGCCACCCGTGCACACTGTGACATCAACCCCTAATACCGGGAGAGACGAATCCCCCGACGATCCTCTCACTGCCTCCATATGGCTCGGGACTGTACCCAACTGAAACCTGTTTACACGGCTCCTTTAAGCCGTGGTAGGGTAGTAATCAAAGCACAGTGGGAACTCACATGAGACAAATGACGATCTTAGGTCGATATACTAACCTGTACACATGTCACCAGGGAACTGCTATCTGACAATAGGTATAATAATACCAATTAGCATGATCTCGGCGAATCCGTCTGGTGTACTCATAACCCAATGAGCACATGTATACATCTTAGGTGAACCAACTAACCGCAATGGCTTATGAGACCGGCCACCGCCCCTCGTCGAGGTCTCGATCAGTATACACTAGTCTACTCTTGGAGTATCGATGCCCCGTCTCAAAACTCCCACAACTAGGAACATTTTTAGGATGTGCTTATAGACCACCCAACTCTCACGTATATGATCGCCTTCATACTGCTGGTAGTCAAGAAAGAATCCTATGATCTCTATCAACATGTAATAGTGATCTGTAATGTCACCTGAAGCATCTACACGATGATAAAGACAAACCAGATAGCATACTATCATCTCGAGTAAGACTGTTCTACCGGTATTGGTCCTCCCTCAATCATTGCAATCACGTGCCTGCGATCCAATAATTAACTTGAGGGCACTATAGCCAAAATATCTATCAGATAGATAACTATAATATCTTTCTAAATTTTATTTGGAAGTGTACATGTATATGACTCTGTCAGAGGGTTATCTTAGTCAATGGCAGCAGCAGTAAGTGTGCAAGTAGCTTAAGACTATCTTTAGACTAAAGCAGGCATAGCGAAGAAGGATCATCTGTTTTGATGATAAGGTCAAAATGTTTGACTTCATCAAAATAAGAGATGAACCTGGTATTTGAGAAGATGGTAGTAGCAAGTGTTGTCATATTTTTCATATGGTATGTGGATAATATACTCATGATAGGAAGTGATGTTCCTATACTGCATATCGGTAAAACAATTGTGGTCACATGTGTTTCTCCATATAGGATATGGATATTATTCCAATCCTAGAGAAACATAGGGTAGAAGTTAAAAGCATTTGATATTCTTGGAATATGGTAATGACAGCCTCCTGAAAGAGGTGGTTACCGATTCTTGCTTCCCATGTAACATGGGAGACAGTGCGTCTGTCATAAGTTATACAGTTTACCCTCTTTCAAGGAGCAGTATATTAGAAAAAGTTCTAAGTGGGATACTGAGGTAGTTATGGCGTTAGATGTTGATTAAGAATCAGCAAAAGCATACCTTCTGAGAATTCGCTGGATAAAATTATTCATTTATGAACATGATCCAAACTCTGTCCAGTAAAAAAATAAGGCAGGTATCACTCAATTCGGGAGATATTTGATCTCTGTGAAATTGAGATTAATGGAGAAACAGAGAGATACATTGTGTTGGGTCCACTCATTGAGGCTAGTTCTCGAACACAATTTTCGAAACTGTTAGTACAAAAGTTGGGTATGTGATACCGCAATAATTGTCCTTAAGTGCAGGTAGGAGATTGTTGGTTATAGATGCCCTCAAGTCAATTATTGTAATTGAAGGAGGACATATACGAGAGAACAATCTTACTCGAGATGATAGAATACTATCTGGTTTGTCTTTATCTTTAAGTGATTCATTTTATTCACTATCACGTATCGTTTAGACACAAGATAAAGCCCTAGGATTTTTCTTGACTACCAGGATGATAATGGAGTTCATACCAATGGGGCCTAGATAGTCGATAAGCACATCCTTAAATGTCCCTAGTCATAAGAGTATCGAGATTGGGTATCGGTACTCCAGTTCAGACTAATGTGTATGTTTTCTGACCCAGTTGGAGGGTGATAGCTGATCCTACAGCTATTGTGTTTGACATTGAAGATTGTATGCAGGTGCTCATTAGATGAGTTACACTGGACGGACTCATCGAGAACTCCTAGTTGGTAATATTCCAATGTCAGGTAGCAGTTCTGTTGTGACATATGCGCAGGGTAGTCCTTAGGACCTGAGATCACCATAGCGTCTCATATATGTTCTCACTATACTTAGACTTCTACCCTACCACGGATCAAAGGAGTCATGCAAACAGGTTTTTCTTAGGTATAGTCCCGAAGCACGTGGAGACAATGAGCGGTCTAGGGGATTCGTCTCTCCCGGTATAGGGAGTTGATGTCGCTCTATGTAGGACATGACTACAACCACAAGTCGATGGCCATCGCAGCGGAGATAAACTGATAAGTGTTATCAGTTGTATCTCCGGTTGTTTATGATTCCTCTGTCGCACGACTTATCGAGTTATTGGGGACTTACAGATTCCAAACCCTAGACCCGATATGCGATACTCTTAGACGAAGCAACCGGACTGTATGGTAATGTCACTGATAGACTTTGCAGGGTACTGATGAGCTTGCTCGTTGACCTTCATTCGATCAATACCTGAGTATTCGTTACGTGCAGCTAGTACTGCTGACGTGCCTGTAGGCTATGGATATGATTCTAACCTACTGCCAGCGTATTGTCAAGTCTTTAGAGTCCCACACAAAGGTTTCCCATCACATGCGAAATGATGTAGGGCACGTATAGCGATATGTGCAGGAATTCGATTAAACACGTGTATTTGATACACATATTTTAATCGGGTGTTTATTTATATTAGCTGGTATATATATGATATAGCCGGATTATTAAATCAAGTGTTGACTTAATAATTAAATGTATATTTATATATTGATATATTTATATTTTAACTAATATCATACTCTCTTAATTATTTTCTTCTTTTTAATTAATATTTATATTTGATATAAATATTGAGACATGTATGTTGATACATGTATGATGAGAGTATAAGAATTATATGAAAGAAATGAGAATGAGGTATGGTTGTAGAAGTCATGAGATGATTCTTTTCATGACTCATTAGTTATTGATATGTATGCCCTAGAGACCATTATTGTAAATTATAGTGGATGCTTGGACACACACACAGGACATTCTTGTTCAACATAATAGTATGTTATCTGGTTACTCTTTATCTTAACATGTGCATTTTTTCTAGTTTACTATTTTATTGATACTTGTTAATAAAGCCCTTAGGACGTTTGCTTGACTACCAGGAATATGATGTAGATCATACTAGTGGGGCCTGAGTAGTCTACAAACACATCTTTGAAGTGTTCTTAGTCGGGAGAGTATCGAGATAGGGTATCGATATTCCAGTGTAGACTAGTGTGCACGTTTATTGACCCTGTATGGGACGATGGTTGATCCTACAACCATTGGTGTTTGACACCAAAGTACACATGTGCTCATTGGAGAATGAATATACCGAACAGACTCGCCAAGAACTCCTTATAGTACCACACGTATCGTCAAATAGCAGTTCTCTGGTGACACTTGTACAGGTTAGTCTGTACACTCGAGATCGTCATAATGTCTTGTGTGATTCTTACTGTGCTTTGATTGACTCCTAACCACGGCTCTATTGAGTCGTGCAAACAGGTGGTAGTTGGGTATAGTCCCAAGTAACATGGAGGCAGTGAGTGATGGGAGGGGTTTCGTCTCTCGATATTGGGAGTTGATGTTGTGCTATGTTCGATTGGCTATAACCGAAAGTCCTTGGCCAGGGATAATGATATTTACTGATAAGTGTTATCGATAGTTTCTCGATTGGTTATAGGCTACACATCGGCATGACTTATCGGGTTATTGGGTCTGACGATACCACCCCCCAGATCCGATATGCAACATATCAGATGAAGAGACCAGAATATACAGTAAGTGTTGCTTATAGGCTCTACAAGAAGTTTTGGACAAGTTTACTTGATTTTTTATTCGTTCAATACCTTGGTAGCCGTTATGTGCAGCTAGTACCGCTGACGTGCTTGTAGGTATTTGATGTGATCATTACCTACTTCCGGCATATTGACGAGTCTTTAGAGTCCCATATAGAGGTTTCCTAGCTCAAGCAAAATGAAGTAGTGCATATATGGAGATATGTGCGGGATCTTGATTAAATACGGATATATAATACTGTATTCTAATCTAGTATTATTTGATATTAGCCGGATTATATATGATATAATCGGATTATTAAATCAAGTATTGATTTGATAATTTGATACACACACACACATATATATATATATGCATACATATACATACATACATATACATAAATATATATATTAACTAACATTAAGCTCACTTTATATTTTCTTTCTCGTTATATATTTATATATATGATATAAATATATAAACATATATGTTTGATATGGTTGTTTATACACAAGAGTTGTGTATATGAGAATCACGTTAGGTTAAAGATGATAGGATAATGATTTACTTAATTGAATTTGCAAAAAGAAAGAATGAGTCATTGTTTGGAACATGCTAGTTTGTATGACCCATTTTTCTTTTTCCTTTTTCATATAAGTTTATTTCATTTGCTCTTATCCAAATTCCAAAACCATTCTTATCACCATCTTTAACTTCTTCATCTCTTCTCTTGAAACATTATTCACTCAGGAGAAAAGAAAAGGAACCGAATATTTAGTGAGCAAAAACCCTACTTTATGAATCTAAACCAAACTAGCAAATTAGTTTAGGTTATTCTCTTCACTAATAGTTTGATTAGTAAAGTGTGAGCTTCAGTTAGAGTAGTCTCAAGGTGGATCATTTTCGAAAAAGAAGACATCAATAAATTTTTCTCAAGAGATTTCTACTTGGAGCTTTAGAAGTGAAGGACTAGACTACAAAGGTTGTAATCTCTTCATATTAGTTAAAAGGCTCTCTTTTTGTTGTCAAGTTTATGTTTTTAGTCTTGGTCCTATAGTTTGTGGAGTTTTTCTCTATAGATTTTTTTAAAACCAATCTAGCATGCTTATAAATTCATATTAGAGTGCTAAAAGTCCATCAAATTGGTATCAGAGCCAAACTAAAATATTAAACTTGTATTGATAGCCGAAAAGAAATCGATAATCCGATTTTGAAAACTAGTTTTAGAAATCGCCTAAAAATCTTGTGTCGGAACCACCAGATTCTTGTTTCGGACCAAGAGTTTTGTATACTATCTTAACTACCCATTACTCATATAATTTATGCTCAGTTCGGCGCCGACATAGGGCCAAACCATGGCCGAATCAGCCCCGGATGGGGGCTGGACAGCCACTGGATCATTCCCAATTCAGGGCTATTCCGGTGCAGTTCCAGCCCCTATCCGGAGCTGTTTCCGCCCTACATTCGGCCTCGTTTCGAGGCCGAATCAAGGCTCAAAAGGTGTGGGCAGTTTGGGGGTTAACGGGTTCGAATTCAGGACTTTTTCCGAACTCGTTTCGATGAAAAACATATGATTATTTAGGCATCGGAATTCGTTCGAAGATTCAAGTGTTGGATTTTCGAATGAATTTCGAGCGTGGATATCGATATAATTTGGCTATTGATTAGTTTTTCATTTCTTTTCTACGACATGCGTTAGTAGATGCCTTGCAATCGCTATATTCCGATTGGAAGTCGTCACGCATTTGATGAATGTGTTGTTTGTTTGATGTATGAAATATTGGATCGTCGTGATTGAATAGCCGGGGGTTTTATGAGATGAGTGTTTTATATTTTCATTCATGTAATTATTTGTATGTAATATTGTTTTATTGGGGCACATCCGGGAGTGAGGATGTATCCATCTTGATATTTATTATTTACTTTTCCACATTAGGATCGACCCAAGCGGAGGGCTCAAGTAGCTGGGTTCTAGAGTTTAGAGGGTGTTCATCTCGAAAAGTTGAGACTGGTCACCTAGCACTAGAATTGGCCGGGTTGCTTGCCACTCTCGTAAGGGTCTAGGGGTGTGAGATTGGCTATTTATCACGACCGTGGAATCCGTGTTTTCGTTAATGGTTTATTCTAAAACACATAATATATCCTATATTTCATATACCTACTTCTGCTGTGCTGTGATGTGATCATATAAATGCGTGAGACATATACTACTTATATAAGATAATAACCATCCTGATTAGATAAGATAATAACCATTCTAATCTTCCAAGAGCGCACACTAAAGTGTCTCTTCTCTCTCTTTCCAGGTAGCGAACATGTTACGCCTTAATCAATAATATGGATGTATTGACCGAACCCGCTTGTTATACTGGGCTGGGGAACGTTGGTTCCGCTCTAGCTTATGACAATAGTCATGTGTATGGACAAGAGAAAGGGGAATGCAAGGATTTCCATGCAACCCTAATGAAAAAGAAGCATTCTGATGCATCTTTTTCGGGTGTGTTAGTTATTGAGAACTATTTCTCAGTCTGCTCTACGTCCTGGGTATTGAATACCAGATCAGGATCCCACATTTGTAATATATTACAAGGGTTAAAGAGAAGTGAGCACTGGGAAAAGGTGATATGTCTCTTAGAGTAGGGAACGGAGCAATTGTTGCTGCCGAAGCTGTCGGCGAATATCACCTTATATGACCTACTGGTAATACATTGAATTTGAATGACTGTTATTTCGTGTCGTCTATGATGTGCAATATAATATCCATTTCTTTATTAGATAAAGATGGATATAATTTTGCATTAGAGAAAAAAGTTATGAACATTTTTCTGAATCAAGTGTTAATTGGGTTTAGTATGTTGTGTAATGGTTTATATGTTCTAAATCAAGATATAGTTATAAACATACAGAACACACACAAGAGGAAAAGTT
Organism: Agapanthus africanus; assembly: GCA_030015575.1. NCBI lineage: Eukaryota > Viridiplantae > Streptophyta > Magnoliopsida > Asparagales > Amaryllidaceae > Agapanthus > Agapanthus africanus. Next base: position 177,466,309 of record JASDDO010000008.1, read on the forward strand.
CAGAAATGAACGAATCCTTCTTGTGGTATTGTAGACTTAGTCATATCAATGCGACCAGACTAGCTAAGTTGCATAAGGATGGATATTTGAATCTGTTCGAATTTATATCTTATCAAACTTGTCAGTCTTTTCTCAAAGGAAAGAAGACCAAAACTCCATTTACAGGACACAAAGCAAGAGATACTGAACTCTTGGGACCGATACATAGTGATGTATGCGGTCCTATGTCTATACATGCTATGGGTGGTTTCTCATACTTCATTATAGTCACAGATGATCTCTCAAGATTCGGACACGTGTTCCTATTGCAACACAAATCTGAAACTTTTGACAAATTCAAGGAATATAAGAGCGAAGTAGAGAACCGGACGGGAAAAAGTATCAAAATCCTCCGATTTGATCGAGGAGACGAATACTTGAGCACAGAATTCCGAGATTATCTTAAAGAGAATGGAATTCTCTCTCAGCTTATTCCTCCGTATACACCACAACACAACGGTGTATCGGAGCAGAGGAATCGCACCTTATTGGATATGGTACGCTCTTTAATGAGTAATACTGAGTTACCTCTTTCATTTTGGGGATATGCAGTTGCAACAACAACGTATCTATTGAATCAAGTTTCAGCAAAATCCATGCCTAAAACACTATATGAGATATAGAGTTAGATGAGACCATGTCTTAAGCGAGTTAAGATATGGGATTGTCCGGCCTATGTTAAAAAACAAAATCAAGACAAACTCGAAGCACGATCAGTTTTGTGTAAGTTTGTGAGATATCTAAAGCATTCAAATGGATCTTTTCTACCACATTGAGGAACGAAAATTGTTTGCTGCTCAGCACACCACCTATTTAGAAAAGGAATTTCTTGTAAAAGAAATTAGTGGTAGTACAATAGCACTGGATGAAATTCTAGAAACTCAAACTTTAACTGAAGCTTTGGTAGAACCGAAAAATTCAATAGTCCCCAATGAACCTTAGCCACTCCACAGATCTAGTAGGGTTTCTCATCCACCTAAGAGATACTACGGTTTTCTCATAGACTGTACGAGCAAGGATTGCATCATGGAAGATGATGACCCGACTAATTTCGAGCAGGACATCATAAGTGGAGACTCTGTGAAATGGCTGCATGCTATATGATCTGAGATCGAATCCATGTACATCAACAAAATATGGACTTTGGAGGTTGCTCCTGAAAGGGTAAAACCCATTAGGAGAAAATGGATCTTCAAGAAGAAGATCAATGTAGATGGAAAGGTTGTGACCTTCAAAGCTAGACTTGTAGCAAAAGGTTTTCGTCAACGACCAGTTGTCGATTATCACGAGACCTTTCCTCTAGTGGCTATACTTAAGTCCATCAAGATCCTACTTTCCATTACTTCCTACCATGCCTATGAAATCTGGCAGATGGATGTCAAGACCACTTTTCTAAATAGGGATTTAGAAGAGAGCGTGTCTATGACACAGCCAGAGGGCTTCATAGATAGTGGAAGCAGCAGAAAAGTATGCAGGCTGCTTAAATCAATCTACGGATTAAAGCAGACATTGAGGAGCTGGAACATCTATTTTGATGCAGCAGTCAAAGAGTTTGACTTCATCAAAAACGTAGATGAACCCTGTATATATAAAAAGGTAGTGATAGTAAGGTCGTTTTCCTCATATTGTACGTGGATGACATACGTTTGATAGGAAATGACGTTCCTATACTGCACTCGGTTAAACTCTTCCTATCACAATAGTTCTCCATCAAAGATCTGGGTGATGCCTCCTACATCGTGGGGATAAAGATCTATAAGGGTAGATCTAAAAGGATGTTGGGATTGCCCAATCCAGGTTTATAGATACCATACTGAAGAGGTTTAGTATGGAAGATTCCAAACGTAGTAATTTACCCGCTTGTTCAGGAATCACCCTCTCTAAAGAGATGTCTCCCAAGACTGATGAGGAGAAGGCTCGCATGAACATTACACCCTATGCCTCTGCAGTCGAATCTATCATGTACGCGATGTTATGTACCAGACCGGATGTAGCTTACGCAGTCAGTGTCCTAAGTAGGTATCAATCAGACCCAGGAGAGAAATACTGGATAGCTGTGAAGAACATTCTTAAGTACTTGCGAAGGACTAAAAAATGTTCTTAGTGTATGGTAACGGAGAACTCCAAATGGAGTCCTTTACCGATTCGGGCTTCTAGAGTGACAAGGATGACAGCAAGTCTTTTTCAGATTTTTTCTCCACCCTCAATGGAGGGGCGGTAAGTTAGAAGAGTTCCAAATAGGATGCCGTTGCAAACTTGACGATGGAGGCTAAATACATCGCTGCTAACGATGCTGCCAAAGAGGCCGTCTGGACGAAAAAGTTCATCACTGAACTTGGTGTGGTTCCATCCATTGTTGATCCAATACCCTTGTACTGTGATAACAATGGAGCTGTGGCTTTGGCCAAGGAACCCCGGTCCCATCCGCGATCAAGAAAAATTCTAGGGCGGTATCACCTGATCCGGGAGATAGTTGATGGTCGTGAGATCGAGGTTAGGAGAGTTGACATGAAGGACAACACATTGGATCCACTCACGAAGGCCCTTCCCCAGACGCAATTCGAGAGACTTTTTGGGATGTTGGGTATGCGATACTACAACAACTGGCCTTAGTACAAGTGGAAGATTGTTAGTGATATGTATACCCTAGAGACCATTATTGTAAATTATAGTGGATGCTTTGACATATGTGTGTGTGTGTGTGTGTGTGTGTGTGTGTGTCATTCTTGCTCAACATGAAAGTATGCTATATGGTTACTTTTTATCTTAACATGTGTATTTGTTCTATTTTTCTATTTCATTACTACATGTTGATAAAGCCCTTATGATATTTGCTTGACTACTAGGATAATGATGTAGATTATACTAGTGGGGCCTGAGTAGTCTACAAGAACATCCTTGAGGTGTTCCCAGTTGAGGGAGTATCGAGACAGGATATCGATATTCCAGTGTAGACTAGTGTGTATGTTTCTTGACCCTGATGGGGCAATGATTGATCCCACAACCATTGGTGTTTGATACCAAAGATTGTACACATGTTCTTATTTGAGAAAGGGTACACCGAACGGACTCACCAAGAACTCCTAGATGGTACCATACCTATCGTCAAATAGCAGTTCTCTAGTGACACTTGTACAGGTTAGTCTGTAGACTTGACACTGTCATAGTGTCTTGTGTGATTCCCATTGTGCTTTGATTACCTCCCTTCTACGGCTCTAATGAGTCATGCAAACATGTGGTAGTTGGTTATAGTCCCGAGTCACTTGGAGGTGGTGAACGATAGGCGGGGTTTCGTCTTTCCCTGTATTGGGAGTTGATGTTGTGTTATGTTTGATTAGCTATAACCGGATGTCCCTGACCAAGGCTGATGAGATTTACTGATAAGTGTTATCAGTAGTTTCTCGATTGGTTATAGGCCACACATCGGCATGACTTATCATGTTATTGAGGTCTGACGATACTACGCCCAAGATCTGATATGCAACATATTAGACCAAGAGACCAGACTGTACGGTTAGTGTTGCTTATAGGCTCTACAGGGAGTTTTGGACAAGTTTGCTTATTGATCTTCTATTCGTTCAATACCTGGGTAGCCGTTACGTACAGCTAGTATCGCTGACGTTCTTGTAGATGTTTGATATGATCATTACCTACTGCCAGAGTATTGACGAGTCTTTAGAGTTCCACATAGAAGTTTCCTAGCTCAAGCAAAACGAAATAGTGCATATATGGAGATATGTGTGAAAGCTTGATTAAATATGGATATATGATACCATATTCTAATCTAGCGTTATTTGATATTAGCCGGATTATATATGATATAAACGGATTATTAAATCAAGTGTTGATTTAATAATTTGGTGTGTATATATATATATAAACTAATATTATGCTCACTTGATATTTTCTTTCTCTTTATATATTTATATATATGATATAAATATATAAACATATATGTGTGACATATTTGTTTATACACAAGAGTTGTGTATTAGGTTAAAGATGAGATGATAATGATTTACTTAATTGAATTTGCAAAAAGAAAGAATGAGTCATTGTATTGGAATATGCTAGTTTGCATGACACATTTTTGTTTTTCCTTTTTCATATAAGTTTATTTCATTTGCTCTTATCCAAATTCCAAGCATATTCTCATCACCATCTTCATCTCTTCTCTTGAAATACTATTCACTCAAGAGAAAAGAAAAGGAAAAGAATTTTTAGTTAGCAAAAACCCTATTTTATCAACCTAAACCAAAATAGAAAATTAGTTTAGGTTGTTGTCTTCACTAATAGTTTGATTAGTGAAGTGTTGGATTCAGTTAGAGTAGCCTCAAGATGGATCATCTTCGACAAAGAAGAAATCAAAAAAGCTTGCTCAAGAGACTTCAACTTGGAGCTTTAGAAGTGAAGGACCAGACTAAAAAGGTTGTAATCTCTTCATAATAGTTAAAAAGCTCTCTTATTGCTGTCAAGTTTATGTTTTTAGTCTTGATCATATGGTTTGTGGATTTTTTGCTCTCTACGTTTTTTGAAAACCATTCTAGCATGCTTTTAAATTCTTATTAGAGTGCTAAAACTCCATCATCATTTGTGTGAGTCATTATTTGTAATGACTCATTTTTCTTTCTATTTCATATGTTTTTCAACCTTATCTTCTTCTAAACTCTTATCTCCTCCATACTTCTTCTTTCTTCTCTTGATTTTCTTCAAGTGAAGAATGGAAAAAGAGAAGAGAAAAATTAAGTATGCTAATTATTCTACATTCTAATCATTCTTAGTAAGTTTAATTAGTGTGTTGCTTCATTTTGATAAGATCAATTTGAAGCTCAAGCTTGTGTTGGAGTTATCTCAAGGTGGATCATCTTCGATAAGAAGATCATCGAGCAATCTTGTTCCGGGCTTCGTGGAGACTACCCGGAGTCTAAGGTGTGGTGGCTAACTCATTGCAAAGGTTGTAGCCTACTAAACTCTTGATATTACCTTACTAGTTTAGTTACAAGTTCAGTATTTTGGTTTGATTCTTGATTTGTGTTTGTTATTGCTCTGTAGATTTTTAAAATTACCGCTTCCGCCATGCTTTAAACCCTGCTAGAGGTGCCTAGCATCCCTACAAGCACGACATCAACTTCCTATATCGGGAGAGACGAAACCCTTTCGGCCGCTAATTGTCTCCATGTGTTTCGAGACTGTAGCCAACTAAAACCTGTTTGCACGGCTCTTTAAAGCTGTGGTAGGGTAATAATCAAAGCACGGTGGGAAACACACAAAAAACTCTAATGATCTTGGGTCTACAGACTACTCTATACTTATGTCACCAGAGAACTACAATCTGACGGTTTATAATACTATATAGGAGTTCTCGGCGAGTCTGTTCGGTGTACTCATTCTCTAATTAGCATTTGTATACAATCATTGGTGTCAAACACCAATGGATATAGGATCATCCATCACCCTTTACGGCGTTAAAAAATGTATACACTTGTCTACTCTGGGACACGATGCCCTGTCTCGAAATCCCCTCGACTAGGAACATTTAAGGATATGCTTATAGACTATCCAGGACCCACTTGTATGATCTGCATCATAATTCTGGTAATCAAGCAAAGATTCTAAGGGCTTTATAAATATGTATTAGTGACAGTAATAACAACTAGAACCATGCACATGAATGATAAAGTCAAACCAAATAGCATATTATCATATCGAGAAAGATTTTCATGTACATATATATGTCCAACAATTACAATAATTGCTTATATGGCATACATATCTAACAATCTTCCACTTGCACTAAAGCCAATTATTGGCATATCTCATACCCAACATCTCAAAAAGATACTCAAATTGCGCCTGTGGAAAGTCCTTGGTGAGTGGATCCGTAATGTTGTTATTCGTGTCCACTCACTGAACTTCGATCCCACACCGATCAATTATCTCCCGGATCAGATGATATCGCCTCAAGATGTGTCTGAACACTGATGGGATATGGGTTCCTTGTCTAATTCCATAGCCCCATTGTTATCATAATACAAGAGTATTGGATCAACAATGGTTGGAACCACTCCAAGCTCTGAGATGAACTTCCGCATCCAGACAGCTTCCTTGATAGCATCATTCGTAACAATGTACTCAGCTTCCATCGTCGAGTCTGTAACGGTGTCCTGTTTGGAAATTTTCCAACAGGTCTCCCCTCTATTAGGGTAAATACAAAATCCAAGATAGACTTTCTGTCATCCTTGTCACTCTGGAAGATGGAATCAGTAAAGGCCTCCATTTGGAGATCCGCGTTACCATACACCAAGAACATTTCTTTCGTCCTTCGCAAGTATTTAAGAATGTTCTTCACAGCTGTCCAATGTTTCTCCCATGGATTGGATTGATACCTACTTACGACACTTAGTGTGTAGGCTACATCTGGGCGAGTACATAACATCGCATACATGATGGACCCTGCAGCAGAAACATAGGGTATAACACTCATGCGAGCCCTCTATTCATCAGACTTTGGACATTCTTCTTTAGAGAGGATGATTCCGTGACAAGCGGGTAAATTACCCCGCTTGAAATGTTTCATACTAAACCTCTTTAGTATCTGGATTGGGACAATCCCAATATTCTATTAGATCTATCTCTATAGATCTTAATGTTGGGGTTCCTAGCACCGTGGCCACTAACCACGACCGTCGCAGAACGAAAAACTTTAACTTTTAAAAATTTGGTGCTAGAAACGACTCCCTAGAATCTTACCAAACATTAAAATAGTAAACTTGAAGAATTCTAGCTATTGTGATAAGAGGGTTATACCAAAAGATCCATATCCTTCGGTATTCTACCCTCTTCCTTAGCCCCATGGAGTCTCCGTGATCGAGCTTGATCTCCGGTCTTCCTCCGTCGAAAATTATCCACCCGAAGAATGTGGTTCATGGATCAAGCTCCACACTAAAAATCCAATGGAGCAACTAAAGGCTCTAGGTTTCTAATCTAGAGTGTCTAGTGATGTAGTGTGTGGTTCTAGTAATTTTTCTACCTCTCTTCACCTTTGATTCTCAACTCATGAGAGTATAGGGTGAAGAGGAAGAAGGAGCTCTAGAATGGAGAGAGAAAGAGAACGGTGAAATGAAAATCTCCTCTCAAAATAATAATGCAAGCATGGTTTTGTCAAAGGATATTTGCAAATATAAAATCTAATCATACTTGAATAGTGTAGACAAATGAATTATACCCTATTCAACCATGCTTCACAGCATTCTCCTTGCCACCTCACCCTCTACCTCATTTCAATTTTCAATAAAAGAAAAACCATGGAAATGAGGTGTCCTCCTTCTAGAATGTTTTCCGTAGAAATTCGGAATACACTCTACCGTATATACATACTCGCATTTGTATCAAAATACGAATACTGAAAGAGGTAAAACAATACAAAGAACATAATACTAGATTATACATATCGAAATATGTATATGTAAATTATTAAATCAATACCTGATTTAATAATCCGGCTTCATCCTAAACCGGCTAGTATAATCTACCGTCCGATCGAAATCCCGGATAACACTAGAATATACATATCAAAATATACATATGTAAATTATTAAATCAATACTTGATTTAATAATCCGGCTTAATCCTAAGCCAGCTAGTATTATCATTCGATCGGAACCCTGTAAATATAAAAATACGGCTACTATATCATTTTGCCTGAACCAGAGGAACCCTCTGTGTTGGTCTCTAAAGACTCGACAGTACGCTGGCAGTGGGTTTAACCACAAGCACATTGTAGCATTTCAGAAAAATAAAATATTATTTTTGGGATTTTTTATAATTAAATAATAAAATATTGAATATTTTAATAGGGCAGTATAATTAAATACCGATAAATTGGGGAAAAATTTGGAAAATTATGGAAATTAGTGAAAAGAGGGTGATTTATATGCTTTAAGCAAATTATGAAATTTTATGATTTATTATACACTAATTTTGTGCTAATCGCGATTAAATATCGTTAATCGGGCACTAAGCGTGTTTTGTGCACATGACATGCACATATCATTTTCACACTTATTACATTTTTCCTACATGATTCTTGTGTGTATGGTTATTTTTTTGGGGTTTCCTATTGAAAAGAGAACAAAAGAAAAGAAAACAAAAAGAAAAGGAATAAAAAAATGAAGTATGGGCAAGTGAGAGAAAGTGAGGGGTCAAGAGAGAGCCATGCCCATTTATTCCCTTCTTCTTCCTTCATCATTTTCTCCCCTCATTTCCTCATTTGTTGCTGCCCTCATTCCCCTTCCTCAAATCACCATGAACACAGCCAAAAACAACCCAAAACCCCACTCCCATTTCACAAAAATTGTGCACAAGCTCACAAGCAACACTTTGGACCAAGAAAGTTTGCATTTTGGTGCTCTAGGCGATTCATGGGTGTCAAATGAGGTAATACTTTCACATATAGTGTAGTGTTTTATTTGCTTAAGCCTCTTTTCAAGTTTAAAATTGATTTGGCGAAGTTTAGTGAACTTTGAAATCTCATGTTGGGAATTAGGGTTTGATTTGAATAGAGATTGTGTAATTGGGCTTTAGAGATGACCTTAAACCCCCATAGATGTTAGAAACCCAGAACTTACGCTAGATAAAAACCTGAAACCCAATTTCTGGAAAACTATGACTGTTCACGTCGGTTTTGTGACTATTAGAGGGTGCAGGGAAATCTGGGATGACCTGGGGTATTTTGTAGACTAGCAAACAACTTCAGAGACTTATTTGGACCAATGTGAGACCACCCTGACCATACGAGACCCCGACTCCATAGAAAAACTGAGCAGGCCGAAATCCTGGGGTGTGTGGCCGGCCATGGGGTGAGAGTTAGGGCCCAGGTTGCTTCAGTAGGTCATATACACACTATATAACACTCCAGTGTTGTTTGGGAGCATTTTTTTTTTACCTTAATCAAAATCTGGGACCGCTTTCTCAAGTTGCTGTTTTGATTCGGGATATGGTTTTGCGTATTTTGAATTCTGGATTTTAGTGTTTGTGTTTTATCTCGATCACTTGACATTTGTACGTCTATATTGAGTGATATCGGGTTGATTTGAAAGAGCTAACCATAGGTTTTGACCTATATGAGTTCCGTGCGTCGTTTTGGGTTTGATTTGGATTTTAATGTAGCACGATACATTATGATGTGTAGACACTCGCGAAGACTTCGAGACGGCAAGCAAGCACGTGGCGACATCGGCATCGGCAAGCGAAGGTCAAGGTGAGTAGATTATATCTACGGGGGAAGTCGGGTGGATGGCGTATAGCACCCCCGCAAAGTTGTAAGAAATGTTGTGATGTGATATATATATATACTTTTATATGTTGTTGAAGGATTTTAACATTTAGAAAGAAAAGCTTTAGGAGATCACGGGTTAGTGTTAGCGAGAATTGAAGGAAGGATTTAGTTGGTTTCTTTTTCAATAAACAAAACGAATTTGGTTTTGGGTGTATACGTCATATGTATATATATAGGTTTATGTGGATGTTTTGGTGTTTATATATACATATATACATACACATATACATGGATGTTGAGGATAGTATATGATATTGGAGGCGAGTCGATATGATCGGGAATGATGCCGTGAGTTGTGATATGTATTTGGGGTCATGATATGAGATGCGGCAGGACATTATAGTGGATCGTTGGGTGATGTGATTTTATCTACACAAGGATATATGTAGGATGATATTGGTATCGTTTTGTACTAGACTTTAGATCAGTACCCCCCGAGTTCATGATATGTGATGATGAGACCATATGAAGGTTGTGTTATATGTGATAGTTCATGATATGTGATGATGATACCATAAGGATGTTGTGTTATATGTGAATATTCATGATATGTGATGATGATACCATATGGATGTTGTGTTATATGTGATATTTGACCTGTACCCAGATTTAGGATGCCGTCCGATAGATTTACCGTATGAGATATGATTATGATGTTAGATCCGCACTCTTGACTCGAGGATGTCATATTATTTATTGTATCGTACATGATACTATGGAGGCTAGATCACCGACTATTAGAAATATATAGATCGACTCAGACTTAGGTGGATTTCCTTACCCTTTTGACTGGGCTCGAGTCACCCTAGTTTTCAAAAGTGGAGGATTGTGAGTATTTTAAATACCAAATTGTATGACTCGTACATTGGGTATGTTTATTCTTCAGTGTTTCTGTTATCATATCGCTTTCTGTATATTCATAATGTTTCATCGCATTGCATACTTATACATATGTTATCGGTAATTATTATGAAACCCTGCTGTCAGGACACCAGCACCATTACCGATGATGTGTATGCTCCACATACACTTGCTTGCCGGCTCACACACATCTTCATCGGTAATTGCCATGTCACGTACACTTTAGAAAATACTATTTCATTGACATAGCTTGCTAGATGGTAGTTGCTACATGTTATAGCTCTCATATGCTAGTTTAATTATTGCATGATATCAGATGCATCCATATATTCATTGGTTATGCAGTATTATGGAGATTTATGCCGGTTTTCATTGTTATTGACATGGTGACTTGATGACTTCGGATTCTCCTTGATATTTTCTGGATTTGGAAACCGCATGTGAAAGTTTTGTAAACTGATGAATTATTTTAAAGAGAAAAATGTGGTTTTCCTTGATATGTTGACTATTTTCCACCATGGTGTTTTCGCGGTTCTGAGATGTTTTTGTGACCCGATTCGAGGAGTTGGATGAACCGTCTCGGGTACATGGTGGGCCCGGTAAGGTACCCCGGGGAAAGAAGCTCGAGTTGTAGACGATGAGCCCGACAGGGGCAGACTGCCTACCGGTGATTTTACCTGGCACGGAAGATATCCGGAGGATATCCGGAGGATACCGTTCGTGGTCCTGTGATTGATGATATGAGCCGATCCGGACTTACGGAGCCCGAGGTATTTAGATTTGAGACACTGAGATATTGAGATTTGATGATACAGGCCAGTCCGGATAGTCGGAGTCTGAGCTATTGAGATACTGAGATTTATGTTTTGTGTCAATGCTGGACACTATTTTATCTGTCGATTTCATTGATGATACGCGATTTATATACATAGAGAAATCTCATTAAATAAAGAAAACAATTATCTCATTCACGATGTATTCTGATTCATTTGTAATGCATTCATACATCATTTATCGGATATGTTGCTATCTGAGGTTCAGACACGAGCATGTAGTATTACACTTATACATAGATGGACCAGGATATTAATTTGAGGATGTTACTTGATATGACCTAGGATAGCGTCATGCATGCAATTTCTACTCGTAGATATTTTCTACTCACGAGTTATCAACTCACCCCCGTTGTGCCACAGTGTCTTGCAGGTTTTGCCGTACAGGTTTTGTTGCGGTTTTGCTGGCACACTGTTCCTTCCGGGTGATTGCTTTGGTAGGTGGGTTCTTTTGCATCAGGACCACCATTGTATATTTGTTATTTCAGTTGTATCTAGTAAAACTCCATCATTCAGACTTGTATATTTGATAGAGATAGATGAACAGTGTATATTCTTTCGACCTTAGAGTCGCGCGCTGTATTATATGGTTTTCCTCTGGTTTTCTTGATGATGTTGGTTTTTATCTTGAGTTTGATCCTCGCCTTTCGGAGTTGTATATTATATTGCATTGTGTGGTTTTGTCCGTCGATTGACGAAGAGCTAGCTCCCGCTTGGGGATGCTTTTATTCATTATAAATGCTTTATCAGGTTTGCACCCGTTTGGGGTCAGTTTTTACAAAGGAAACTCTGCCAAAATTTTCAGAAAAGACTTGAGATTTTAAAAATAGATACTTCGGCTTATGTTGTTAAACGTTTTTCTTTAAAATTGGTTTTACCTTCACTCTACTGCTTTACCTGGTTTGGATTTCTGGGTTTTGTCTTACTTAGATTACGTACGCCTCGAGACTTTTCGTAGTTTAAGTGCCGGTCATGTTCCGTACTTTTCGGGTCGTGACAAAGTTGGTATCAGAGTGTTAGGTTTTACCTTCTGAGTGTAGGATGACCCTTGGTTGATGGACTAGGTAGCTTGAGTAGAGTGATGTACCGTACGTATGTTCCGCGGCATACTTACGATATGCTACTCCACTTAAGAAGCCTTAGGATGTACATTTCTTTGCACAATATACTATTCATTCCTATGATCTACCCTCATCAGTACCAGTTATGGTTTTTCTACCACGGTTGTACGGGCGTGGAGAGCTATGACTAAAGTTGAGGTCAGCACAAGCTCGTCACGGATAAGGACTGACCAGTGTGTGATTCCAAGGATACGATTGCATAAAGAGGCATCATTTTATTGTGTTTCGCGCCATGAGCGTTTGATGGATCGCTGTTATGAGATTTCTCGGACGTGCAGATCAGCACCAGAGGATTGAGCCACTGGTAGAGGCCAGCCAGATTTTGATCACCATTGATGTATCGCTTGTTCATGATGATTGAGGCACTGTTTAGCGTGCAGACGAATGAGCCAGTTGTTGTTACGAACGACGAGATATCGCCCCAGATGTTGGAGCTATTGTAGTATGAGTTATACTCAGAGATATGATAGATGTTCTCTAGTCACACGAGGGTGAAAGACTAGAACATGTGGTTCGTTCACTTACCCCGATGCGACTTCATCAGATTGATTGATTCCAGCTTGAGGAGACTTCACACGGACACGTTGGGAGTCGATGGAGACGATCGAATGTAAGAAACCTATTTTCCAAGTTTAAACTATTTGAAGAAAACATGCAAGTAACTCTATGGACCCTCTAGAAGAATGAAACCCTAACTCGACATAATGACCATGTGAAAGCCTTTGAACCTTCGGGTTTGCGGCAGTTCCGCGGTGCCATAAATGAGGCTTGGATTTGCCCTCCTACGGTTGGTCCATTGATGCTGTGGCATGTACTCGATATTATTAAACTGTACCCAAGATGTTGATCTCTTGGGGGATTATGAGGTTTTGACGATTCGATCGGATGGTTCGGCATCTTTCGGATATCATGTGATGGGATGCATTTCTTGGGAGGCTCCAGATACGAGTATAGTCGTTGGAGCGCAGTCCATGCAGCCACGAAGAGACGAGTCCGAAACAGTCCACATTGGATAAAAGTGGAGTAAGAGGTTCGTACGAGATCTTGATGAGAGGACGTTCCACTCCGCTGACATCAGAGATGTAATACGCAAGCTGGGACGTTGACTATGGATATACCTTCCAGGAGGAGTCATGATGAGTATGCAGCCGTTCTGGAACAAGAAATAGATATAGTAAAGATGATGACTTCCGGGCAGTTCGGCAGCAACGAGATTTGGGGAGAGACCTTGACAGGACCTTTCTGGAATACTATACGAGAAGACTTGGACCCAGGATCAGTCATATTGCATACACCCAGCAGGCCAGAGTTCGGCATTGATCAGTCGAAAATACTGCATCTTTTAACCGGAAATTTCCCTATCATTTGCACTCCTATAGAAGTGTTCGGTATTCATATCGCACATATTAGCAAATCAGTCGTTAAATATCAGATTGCATGTGTTAGACTCTAAAACTGACATTTCTGAGGGAATTGTGTGTTTATCATGGCATCGCATCATCCCTATATTGCGCAACACTTGTCTTGAGAAATTGTGCAGGAAAATCCAGAAGAAAGGCCAAAATTGACATTTTGCTTATCAAACATTACGCCAACTCAAAGACCTGAGAGCTGGTAGCAATACAGAAGGAATTACAATATTCAACATTTCAGAAAAAGGCCCAAGTATTAGCCTAAACATGTACCAGAGAGCACAAGACCTAATCCTTCAAAAGTGCCGCGAAACCGCGGCGGGAGCCGCGGTTCCGCGGCGGTTGTGCCACGTCAGCGCATAATTTTCAGTGCAGAATCTCAATCTCAAGGCCCAAAGCTCAGAAAGACATGTCAAATTCCAGAATTTTCTCTCGAAGCTTCTTCCAGATCAGCAAAGATGATTAATTAAGCTAAACCTAATTAATCTCCTAACAAACTATTTCTGGAAGCTCCCTCCTAACTAACCTCTTCTAGAAGCCTCTTTAGCTGACTAACTTTTGGAGGGAAATTCAAATCTCCTCAACAAACTTTTGGAGGGAAACTTAAAATTCAAATCCTAGATCTAGGGTTTTGATGTCAATAAATAGGAACCTAGATCTAAGGGTTGAGGTTAATCTTTGTTAATCTTCCATATTCCTAAATCTCTACTCTCTTCATCTTCTTCCACAAGTCTAGTGACAAGGCTTGGGTGAAACCCTAACCCTAATTCCACTCCAAATTCAAGATCTTGAGTACCAATCAAGCAAGAAGCCCTTCAACCTTTTATGAGCGGAGCCGATCTCCAATCGAGCAAGTGATCCAAGCCGATCCGCGACTCACAGAGCCGAGCGAAGCCAAATCGACAATCGAGTTCTTCCTCTTGTAGTTCTTGAGCGAATGTAATGAAATTGTTGATATAAATAAAAGGTGAAATTCTTTAATCTTGCTTTCTTTAATTTCTTGCATCATGATTCGATCTCAATTTATGATTGTAGTTCTTGTGATGATGTTTGAGTAAAACTCCGCTCGTTAAGGAGTCGAGACGATCAATAGAATGATGATGTAACAAATCTTTAAACGATTCTTGAGTCCTATGAGTTTTGTAAACCCTAGCAAGTTCAAGAATCGATGACCTAGTTTCGTAGCGATGCTTTCTTGATTGTGATCGCTCGAAAATAGGGATCTACGATCGTTTCTTGAATTTACTAGAGACTAGAATGTGAATGCTATCGACGAAAGAACAAGGCATAAGATGAAACCCTAGTTTCACTAGAAATCCCTAATTCTTGTCGATTATCATCGATCTAGTATCAATTCATCGAAGGATAAGAATACGTCATCGTAAGATTGCATCACATCTATAGATCCGATCGATTCCTACGAGCCTCATTTCGATTCTTGATATTTGGTTGGAAAAATCATCAAACTCTCAATTCTTGATTCTATCCTTTTCTTGTTATTAGATCTATATTTTCTAATTCTTGAACTTCAAATATAAATCATGAATTGTTTTGTTTTGTTTTCTTTAAAGTTTCGACTCATCTAATTCAAAAGACGAACGATTACACTTTCCCTGTGGACGATCCGCACTCACTTACAATCTACATCCGACACCGTAGTTGATTGCGGTCAAATAATTCTTTGATTGTGATTCTATACATTTTCTTAAACACACAACAAGAATTTCATTAAATCAAATGGCGCCGTTGCCGGGGATAGTGCGCTAATTGTTCGTTATTTTGAAATTTGAGTTGAAAAGTTTATTCCATCTATATTTTTAGATCTAAATTCGCACAAACCCTAAACGTGTTGTTGTGATTTGTTGCGAGAAAATCTGGAATCATTGGAGCTGTGGAAAATTTTTTCTGATCATTCCAGAGAGCTTAGAAGGTGATCAGAAACAGAGCCTCAAAATTTCATGCAGTTATCTGATATTTCCAACGTGGAATCGCGGCCTTAGGCGACTCCCGCGGCGGAACCGCGGTGCTACAGTGGAATCACTATTCAAATTTTCTTTTTGTAACTCTCTTGACTTTCTTATCGACTTCCTCATCTACTCCAATTAACATTTTGTGCAGGTGTCTTTGCAAATAAATCGCAGCGCCGCAAAAAGCAAAATAAATTGTGCGTGTTTTTAATTTTTGTGGTTGTTTGCATATTAATACGGAAATTAAGGGGCACGGCCAAATCCAGATTAGGTGGGGAGTTCATTACCCTTCCTAAGCCCCGAAAATCGCAAAATTTGCATCTCCATTTACCCCAATTAACTAAAAGAAATCTAGAGATGACTCTAAGGACCGCCGCGCTCACTTAGGACAAGAGAAGGCCGTGGGTAATTCATTGCCTATCCGCGTTTCTTTTGTGGTGTCTAAGGCAAGTGTGTCGAAGGCTAGTGGTTACTTAATTAGGCCCACTACTTACGTAGTGGAGAACCTCCCACTTACCTGGCACTTACCTGGCCACAGGAGAGACAAAGAGGTAGTGGAGGATTTTATCCTGCGACTTGTCTTTTGGCAGTTAGGAGCGGTCTAGAGCTTTGACCTAGGTGACCACTAGAATTAGGGTTTTGCTTGTTGCATTTGTTGTGATCGCATCATTTTTTGCAAAAATCCGCATCATTTTTCAAAACAAACACCAACACTTCATTTCCTCTAATTATACCAACGCTGCCACTTGTGCTACAACCATTTAGCACAATGTTAGGCTGGACACGGGATTCCATTTCCCGTCTTATCCGCGTTTCTTTTATCGACCCCAGAGTCGGTAATTCTTCGTCTTCTCCCCCACCACCCACCAAAACCGCGATGGACCCAAATCTATCAAACTTTAACACTACTCTGCCACCGCCCGCAGGTGCGCAGAATCTTCCACGCATTTCTCTCCAAGAGAGATGATATCCTACACGTGTTTCCCTTCCCACCTGTCTTTCCATACCACCTGCCAACGGGGGAAATTTTGAAATCAACCCTCAATTCATCAAACTGTTACCCAAATTTCACGGTCTTGATTCTGAAAACGCATACATGTTTATTTCCAAATTCGAAAACGTATGTGCTTTGATGGAAAATTCACAACTTTCTTTGGATGCTCCGCGTTTATGTCTTCTCCCATTCACTTTGTGCGATTTGGCCGAGAAGTGGCTTTATATCACACCAGCACATTCTATTTCAACATGGGACGAATTCTTTGCAGCATTCCTTAAGAAATTTTATCCCAATCACAAAACCGCCCGTATTCGGAGCGAAATCTCTAAATTTACCCAACTTCCCAATGAACCATTTTGGAAATGCTTTGAACGGTTCAAGGATCTTCTTATCCAATGCCCTCATCACAGAATCTCCAGATGGGATTTGTGTCGAATTATCTATGAGGGTATTGATCTCACTACTAGACAGATGCTTGAATCCATGTGTCATTGCCAATTCCTATCTAAAGATGATGGTGAAGCTTGGAAATATCTAGAAGATTTAGCTCAAAACACATCACAATGGGAAACTGTTAGACCACCACCGCCTAGGGAAGATGTCAATCAGCTCGATATTTCCGTCACAATGAAAGCCGAAATGGCCGCAATACAAAGGAAGCTCGACGCTATAGAAAACAAAATCTCTTCAGCCTCCCTAAACCAATCCACACTTCCCAAAACCGTGTGTGGCTGCTGTTCAAACCCTTCACATTTGATGGAAGAATGTCCGTTGAATCTACTGTTTCAAGGTCACACTAATGTTGCACGTCAGCAAAGACCTGAAAACTATCCCTCGTCTTCCTCATATAATCAAGATTGGAGGAATCACCCGAACTTTGCTTGGAACCAATCATAATCTCAAAACACGGTTCCAATCCCAAACAATTTTCAAAGGGTCCCTCCACCACAACAGCAACCACCACTTCAATTGAGTCAGCACCCCTTCCAACCGCAAAATTTTCAAAATCCTGCCAACACTTTTGCACTACATGAAAACTCTTTGCAATTGGCCGGTATTAATAATACCTCTGCACTAGTGCAAACCTTGGTTAGTTTCATGAAACAATCCATCCAAGAGTCGGCAAGTTTTCAATCTTCCATCAATAATATGATAAAGATCATTCTCACTCAAAATGAAAATATCAAATCAATGGAAGCACAAATTGAACGAATAACAGCCGAAATAAGTGCTAGAGAAGAAAGGAATCTTCCATCTCAACCCTTACCTGATCCTGGACCTTCATATTGCACTAATGTGGATGCTTTTACAACGTTGAGATCTGGAAGAGTGCTAGAAAATCATTTGGGTGAACAAATTGATAATGATGAATTGATCATTAACACCCCGGTTTCCACTTCCACTTCCACTCACACTTCTACTTTTTACCCTATTTCGTCTAAATTACCGTCTTCTTCCAAGCCTATTCTCCGTTTTCCTAAAGGCTCGAACCCTTCACCCACTTCATCCTTCCCACCCCCACAACCTTCTCCACAAATGTTGGACCCAACACTTATTAATAGAGCTCCATTTCCAAATAGGTTGAGGCCCAAGAAACATGATGCCCAAATGGAGAAGATTGTGGACATGTTTAAGGAAGTTAACATCAACATCCCTCTCCTAGATGCTATTCAACAAGTTCCGTCCTATGCGAAAATTCTTAAGAACTTGTGCACTAGGAAGAGGAACACTCAAGTGCCTAAAAAAATCTTCATGTCGAGTACTGTAGACACGGCTTTTCCCCAACAATTACCACGGAAACGTAAGGACCCTGGCTGTCCTACTATTTCCATTTCTGTTGGGGAGAAACACATCAACCGTGCTTTACTTGACCTTGGCGCTAGTGTTAATTTGCTTCCTTACTCGGTTTACGAGCAACTAGGTATCGGAGTATTAAAGCCTTCGAACATAACTCTTCAGATGGCTGACCGATCAATCACCAAACCTAGGGGTGAACTGGAGGATGTGTTAATAAAAATCGGGGAATTTGTATTCCCTGTGGACTTTATTGTAATTGATACACAGCCTGTAGCGAACTCACGGAATCAAATTCCGGTGATTTTAGGTCGCCCCTTTTTGGCCATTTCCAATGCTATAATCAACTGTCGTAATGGCTCTATGACCCTATCTTTCGGGAATAGGTCAATAGAGCTGAACGTTTACAAGTTGGGAAGTGTACCCTCCGAACCTACTGCTCAGGTCTGTTCTGTCGACTTAATGGATGTCGACAGCAGCGAATTTGATGATCCTCCTGATATCGATCTTGACTCCTTTCATACGTTATTGTTTGACCCAACTATATATCATACACATACGGACTCTTCCACCGATTTGTCCGGGTCAACAATTAACACTGATTATGAACCATTCTTAGAGTCTGAAGATCACCCCGCACTTTGTAATGACATTATTCATCGGGGTATAGATGAAATTTTTGAGGAGATCTTCGCTGATGAACTCGCATTTTTAAATGACACGGGTGTTGAGATGAATCATCTCCCAATCAATGAAATTGAACCTCCACCATTTTTTCTGAATTGTAAAAAGAATGCGAGTAATCCATCACATATACTGCATCATCTCTCTAAAATGAGACGCACACACATTCTATTCCACCACTTAACCTTTCCCCACTTCTTCTTTCACCAACCAGAGCACTGCATTGATAAAATTTTTGAATGGTTGGTGTTAAACTTTGGTCTTTGCAAAGCTTGGTATCGACCACTGATTTTTGACCCTCTCATGCGATTTTCAAAGATTAACATTGCTTAAGTTTGGGGGGGGGTATTTCATTTTTCTGGCTCTTGAAAAGAAAATTTTTACAAAAATTTGAGCCAAAAATAAGTTTGGGGTAGGATCTTCACTTAAATGTTTTGCCCCCACTAATAAATTCCTCCCAAGCTTACAGGTTTTTCGAGATTTAGCAGATGGCAACAGTGAGGACACTGTTGAAAACAAGTTTGGGGGAGATTTGTGCTTATTTTCGCAT
The DNA here is from genome assembly GCA_030015575.1 of Agapanthus africanus. NCBI lineage: Eukaryota > Viridiplantae > Streptophyta > Magnoliopsida > Asparagales > Amaryllidaceae > Agapanthus > Agapanthus africanus. Next base: position 177,485,904 of record JASDDO010000008.1, read on the forward strand.
CATTTGCATCATTCTTTGCATAAGCACAAAACATTTTTCAAAACCTATAAAAATTTAAAAATTTTCAAAAACATAAAAATATTTTTGTATATAAATAAGATAATAAAAGATTAGATAGTGAAAAATTACATCCATGAGATTAGAAAAATTTAAGAAAACCAAGAAAATTAGAAGTTTTCTTATACGAACTAGTAATAAGTAGTTATGAGCCGTTGTCCCAAGGTTTAGTAAGATGAAAGACGTCACTAATCTGTGGATAAAAATAAGTCTGAAAAATAGTTTTTATTCTGGAAGCCAAACATTTTGAACGTTGATACCCTGCTATTCGCACTTACACACGTCTTGAAGCCCGGGATAGTAGAGGATACCTTGAAATGCTCTTGTCTTAAAGCCAAAAGTATGAAGGAAATAAAAAAAATGAATGAAGAAAATATAAAGTGGTGAGAAAAATGGACACTGGTTTTGTTATCACCGAGGGCAATAAAAAATATATAGCGAGGGTGCCTCTTCACCTAGTGCCCTAAGGCCAACTGGTCTGGGAGTCACTGCTATGCCTAAGGTGGTGCAAGACGAGGAAAATACACCAAGTAAGCAAGCACAGGAGTAATCGGTCGGTTAGTACCTCAAGAAATATTAACGGTCGCATGAAAGTGTGTGAGCAATCTCATCTAAATATTCATTAATTAAAAAGTACTGAGGCTGATGGGCAAGAGTATGATAGCTTGAATTGAATTCTCTGGGTGTAGGGATGTCTTTACACACACGCAGGGTTATATGATCGATGTTTGGAAGAAAGATAGGAATGAAGAATAAGACGATGTTTTATTGAGGGGTTATGTGATTTCTGACATCTTTTCATGACTATTAAGATAGAGCTCATGACAACCGAAAAGCTAGCTTAGTTGGAAACCCTAATTTTCGAAGCTTTTCTTTTACAATTCTTTTCTTTAATTGTAATATTCATGATCTTCCTTTTATTATTGGATTATGTGGGTGCAATCCACTGAAAACCCTCAGGAGACAACACTCCTCCTACTGGGGACACCTAGAGGTTTAAAGGCTTGTTGCACGTGCTCAGTGCAATCGTGTTGCCTACGAAAGTGTGCTAGTTAGTTTTTATCTTTATTTATTTTCTTCTTCTCTTTTGAATAAAACAGTTCGCTCGAGACGATTGAAAATAAGTTTGGGGGAATTTGATCAGTCGAAAATACTGCATCTTTTAACCGGCAATTTCCCTATCATTTGCACTCATATAGAAATTTTCGGTATTCATATCGCACATATTAGCAAATCAGTCGTTAAATATCAGATTACATGTGTTAGAATCTAAAACCGACATTTCTGAGGGAATTGTGTGTTTATCATGGCATCGCATCATCTCTATATTGCGCAACACTTGTCTTGAGACATTGTGCAGGAAAATCCAGAAGAAAGGCCAAAATTGTCATTTTGCTGATCAAACATTACGCCAACTCAAAGACCTGAGAGCTGGTAGCAATACAGAAGGAATTACAATATTCAACATATCAGAAAAAGGCCCAAGTATTAGCCTAAACATGTACCAGAGAGCACAAGCCCTAATCCTTCAAAAGTGCCACGGAATCGCGTCGGGAGCCGGCTTGAGCCGCGGTTCCGCGGCGGTTGTGCCACGTCAGCGCATAATTTTCAGTGCAGAATCTCAATCTCAAGGCCCAAAGCTCAGAAAGACATGTCAAATTCCAGAATTTTCTCTTGAAGCTTCTTCCAGATCAGCAAAGATGATTAATTAAGCTAAACCTAATTAAGCTCCTAATAAACTATTTCTAGAAGCTCCCTCCTAACTAACCTCTTCTAGAAGCCTCTTTAGCTAACTAACTTTTGGAGGGAAATTCAAATCTCCTCAACAAACTTTTGGAGGGAAACTTAAAATTCAAATCCTAGATCTAGGGTTTTGATGTCTATAAATAGGAACCTAGATCTAAGGGTTTTGGTTAATCTTTGTTAATCTTCCATATTCCTAAATCTCTACTCTCTTCATCTTCTTCCACAAGTCTAGTGACAAGGCTTGTGCGAAACCCTAACCCTAATTCCACTCCAAATTCAAGATCTTTAGTACCAATCAAGCAAGAAGCCCTTCAACCTTTTATGAGCGGAGCCGATCTCCAATCGAGCAAGTGATCCAAGCCGATCCGCGACTCACAGAGCCGAGCGAAACCAAATCGACGATCGAGTTCTTCCTCTTGTAGTTCTTGAGCAAATGTAATGAAATTGTTGATATAAATAAAAGGTGAAATTATTTAATCTTGCTTTCTTTAATTTCTTGGATCATGATTCGATCTCAATTTATGATTGTAGTTCTTGCGATGATGTTTGAGCAAAACTCCGCTCGTTAAGGAGTCGAGACGATCAATAGAATGATGATGTAACAAATCTTTAAACGATTCTTGAGTCCTACGAGTTTTGTAAACCCTAACAAGTTCAAGAATCGATGACCTAGTTTCGTAGCGACGCTTTCTTGATTGTGATCACTCGAAATTAGGGATCTACAATCGTTTCTTGAATTTACTAGAGGCTAGAATGTGAATGATATCGACGAAAGAACAAGGGATAAGATGAAACCCTAGTTTCACTAGAAATCTCTAATTCTTGTCGATCATCATCGATCTAGTATCAATTCATCGAAGGATAAGAATACGTCATCGTAAGATTGCATCACATCTATAGATCCGATCGATTCCTACGAGCCTCATTTCGATTCATGATATTTGGTTGGAAAAATCATCAAACTCGCAATTCTTGATTCTATCTTTTTCTTGTTATTAGATCTATATTTTCTAATTCTTGAACTTCAAATATAAACCATGAATTATTTTGTTTTGTTTTCTTTAAAGTTTCGACTCATCTAATTCAAAAGACGAACGATTACACTTTCCCTGTGGACGATCCGCACTCACTTACAATCTACATCCGACACCGTAGTTGATTGCGGTCAAATAATTCTTTGATTGTGATTCTATACATTTTCTTAAACACACAACAAGAATTTCATTAAATCAGGTATCGTCGACGAGACATGTTATGAGTGACCACGACAGTTGGCCAGAGACTCTTAAAGGACGTGCTTGAGCGGGACTATTCCGCCATACTTGATTTCGGTATTCTGGGCGATCTATTCGCATGATTGATTTTTGATGACTGAGTTTCATGATATTTATTTTCATGCTCCTTGGCTACACCTACTGAGTATTTACGTTTTGTGCATAGTTATTGCACTTGAGATATGCTTTATACACCATTGTGTTGATTTATGATTTGTGCATGTTATTTGCACTTGATTCAGTTTAGTGCCTTGGATGCACATGTTTATGATTTCATGGATTGCATACAGCTGATTTGATTTTTTTGCGGTTGGTATGCACTCGATTTGGTTTTTGCACTCGGTATTGCTTACATGCGCTTGCAGTACGTGGATACGTGTTTTGTGCACGCAGTTGCATGCGTTTACGATTTTATACACCTTGGCACACTCAGTGTAGCTTTTTATACGCATTTGAGTTATTGATGTATTTTCGTGCACTGGATGTACATGAGTTGGTATTTTGTGCACTTGATGCACCATATTTGTTTTTTTGTGCGATTGTTGCACTGTATTGTATTTCGTACACTGGATGCACCGGATTCATATTTCGAGCATTTGTTGCACCAGTTAGGTATTTTTTGCATTGGTTGCGCCGGAATTATACTCCGTACTTTGGTTGCACCCGATTTATGTTTTTGAGCATTGTGTTACCAGATTTGTGGTTTGTGCGTGTCTGCACTTGATGTTCGTTTTCATGCATGTTACTGCACTAGATATTTTTCACGGACTGACGCGCTTGGGTTAGATTTTTGCGCATATTAGGCGCTTAATATGGATTTTTTGCGCACCGGATGCACTCGATTGGGATTTCTATTCGTGCATGTTAGTTGCACTGGATTGAGATTTTGTACACCACAGTTGCACTTGATTTTGATTTGATACCATTCGAGATGTTGATTTTGATTCCATGCCTGATATTTTGAGCGATTTATTTGCATGATTGAGATTTTGTATACCATAGTAGCACTTGACTTTGATTAGATGTCATTTGAGATAGTGATTTTGATTCCATACCTATGGTAGGCATGTGATTTGACTTGTGCTTTCGGCATAGTTTTCATGCACTTTTAGTATTTGATTCTATTTATGCACGCTGATGCACATGGTTGTGAGATTATATACCGTGGTATACCTGATTTGGATTAAGGTTTATTATATACCGTCAATTTTGATTATGATATTGATGTTGATTTCGTGCACTCTGTGCATTTGATTTGGATTCTTGCGTATATTTGGCACGCTTGGATTGGATTTTGCGCATGTTCGGCGGTTGATATTGGATTTTGTGATTTCTTGCATGTTGGATGCACATGATTTAGATTTATTCGTGCATGATAGATGCACCTGATTTGGATTTTCGCGCAGGTTGAGCGCATGTTATAAGATGCGATTTTGGTGCACACCAAATGCACTAAATCGGGCTTCTTTGTGCATATCAGGTGCACCTGATATTATTGTCATGCACACCCGTTGCATTGGACAGATGCTTTCGTGCACACCTGTTGCACTTAGATTTTGTTTCTGTGCACATGTACGGCACAATTATTGATTTCGATTTCCGTGCGCACCAGACGCAGATGACATTCATATGCACATTTTGAGATTGATTTCTTATGGAGCTGTACGTTTTTATGATATTTGTTAATTATTTTCGTACTGAGCAGGACTAGTCAGAGGACAGTACCTGGATATATTTTGCATGTATTGATAGTTATCGAAGGAATTTCTAAAAAGGGAGCTATAGTCCCAGTATTACCTACGTGTCTGATGGGACATGAAACGTTTAAAAACAAGGAAAGCCTTCTAAATTGTTTTCAGAACGGCGTTACGTGCACGTAAACAAAGGATATATATATAGAGTTATTTTCTTACAATAGACATCCGCCACTGTGCAGTGTTATGCGCATCGCACAGCGACTTAAAAAGGTTTGGCATGCATTTCCATAAGATGTTTACATGTATAGATTTGATGTTTACATGTATAGTTTTGATGTATATCATATTGGTTTCGTTTTGGATTTGACATTTGTGTCTTCACCATAACTCCGATGATTGCTGGATGCTTGACGGAGTTTTGTTTTTGAGTTATCTGCTCATTGCTCATGCGCACGGATTGTGCTACGACGTGTTTTATGTATTGATGGTTTCGGGACCCCGACGGCTTAGTCTTTTACTGAAATTTTTTAGTATTGAGGGGTTTAAATTTAAATTCGGGGACCAAATTTCTTTAAGGGGGGAAGATTGTAACATTTAAGAAAAATAAAATATTATTTTAGGGAATTTTTATAATTAAATAATAAAATATTGAATATTTTAATAGGGCGGTATAATTAAATACCGATAAATTGGAAAAAACTTTGGAAAATTATGGAAATTACTGAAAAGAGGGTGCTTTATGTGATTTAAGAAAATTATGAAATTTTATGATTTATTATACACTAATTTTGTGCTAATCGCGCGATTAAATATCGCTAATCGGGTATTAAGCGTGTTTTGCGCACATGACATGCACATATCATTTTCACACTTGTTACATTTTTCTTACATGATTCTTGTGTGTATGGTTATTTGTTTTGGGTTTCCTATTGCAAAGAGAAGAAAAGAAAATAAAACAAAAGGAAAAGAAATAAAAAAATGAAGTATGGGCAAGTGAGAGAAAGTGATGGGTCAAGAGAGAGCTATGCGCATTTGTTCCCCTCTTCTTCCTTCATCATTTTCTCCCATCATTTCCTCATTTGCTGCTGCCCTCATCCCCCCCTCCTCAAATCAAAACAAACACACCCAAAAACAACCCAAAACCCCACTCCTATTTCACAAAAATTGTGTACAAGCTCACAAGCTATACTTTGGACCAAGAAAGTTTGCATTTTTGTGCTCTAGGGGATTCATGGGTATCAAATGAGGTAATCCTTTCACATATAGTGTAGTGTTTCATTTGCTTAAGCCTTTTTTCAAGTTTAAAATTGATTTGGCGAAGTATAGTGAACTTTGAAATTTCATGTTGGGAATTAGGGTTTGATTTGAATAGAGATTATGTAGTTGGGCTTTAGAGATGACCTTAAACCCCCATAGATGTTAGAAACCCAGAACTTACGCTAGTTAAAAACCTGAAATCCAATTTCTGGAAAACTGTAACTGTTCACGTCGGTTTTGTGACTATTAGAGGGTGCAGGGAAATCTGGGATGACCTGGGGTATTTTCTAGACTAGCAAACAACTTTAGAGACTTATTTGGACCAATGTGAGACCACCCTGACCATACGAGACCCCAAATCCATGGATAAACCGAGCAGGCCGGAATCCTGGGGGGTGTGGCCATCCATGGGGTGAGGGTTAGGGCCCAGGTTGCTTCACTAGGTCATATACACACTATATAACACCCCAGTGTTGTTTGGGAGAATTATTTTTACCTTAATCAAAATCTGGGACCGCTTTCTTAGGTTGCTGTTTTGATTCGGGATATGGTTTTGCATATTTTGAATTCTGGATTTTAGTATTTGTGTTTTATCTCGATCACTTGACGTTTGTACGTCTATATCGAGTGATATCGGGTTGATTTGCGAGAGCTAACCATAGGTTTTGACCTATGTGAGTTTCGTGTATCGTTTTGGCTTTGATTTAGATTTTAATGTGGCATGATACATTATGATGTGTAGGTACCCTCGCAAAGACTTCGAGACGACAAGAAAGCGCGTGGCGACATCGGCATCGGCAAGCGAAGGTCAAGGTGAGTAGATTATATCTACGGGGGAAGTCGGGTGGATGACGTATAGCACCCCCGCAAAGTTGTAAGAAATGTTGTGATGTGATATAGATATACTTTTATATGTTGTTGAAGGATTTTAACACTTAGCAAGAAAAGCTTTAGGAGATCATGGGTTAGTGTTAGCGAGAATTGAAGGAAGGATTTAGTTAGTTTCTTAATCGTGAAACTAAGAGTAGGGTTGTATATATACATATATACACACGGGATGGTATCGGGTGTATACGTCATATGTATATATATAGGTTTATATGGATGTTTTGGTGTTTATATATGCATATATACATACACGTATACACGGATGTTGAGGATAGTATATGATATTGGAGGCGAGTCGATATGATCGGGCATGATGCTGTGAGTTGTGATATGTATTTGGGGTCATGATATTAGATGCGGCAGAACATTATAGTGGATCTTTGGGTGATGTGATTTTATCCACACGAGGATATATGTAGGATGATATTGGTATTAGTTTGTACTAGACTTTAGATCAGTACCCCCCAGTTCATGATATGTGATGATGAGACCATATGGAGGTTGTGTTATATGTGATAGTTCATGATATGTGATGATGATACCATAAGGATGTTGTGTTATATATGATAGTTCATGATATGTGATATGATACTATATGGATGTTGTGTTATATGTGATATTTGACCCGTACCCAGATTTGGGATGCCGTACGATCTATTTACCGTACGAGATATGATTATGATGTTTGATCCGCACTCTTGAATCGAGAATGTCATATTATATATTGTATCGTACGTGATACTATGGAGGCAAGATCACCGACTACTAGAAATATATAGATCGACTCAGACTTAGGTAGATTTCCTTAACCTTTTGACTGGGCTCGAGTCACACTAGTTTTCAAAAGTGGAGAATTGTGAGTATTTTAAATACCAAATTGTATGACTCGTTCATTGGGTAGGTTTATTCTTCAGTGTTGCTGTTATCATATCGCTTTCTGTATATTCATGATGTTTCATCGCATTACATGCTTATACATATGTTATCGGTAATTATTATGAAACCCTGCTGTCAGGACACCAGCACCATTACCGTTGATGCGTATGCTCCATATACACTTGCTTGCCGGCTCACACACATCTTCATCGGTAATTGCCATGTCTCGTACACTTTAGAAAATACTATTTTATTGACATAGCTTGCTAGTTGGTAGTTGCTACATGTTATAGCTCTCATATGCTAGTTTAATTATTGCATGATATCAGATGCATCCATATATTCATTGGTTATGCAGTATTGTGGAGATTTATGCCGGTTTTCATTATTATTGACATGGTGACTTGATGACTTCGGATTCTCCTTGATATTTTCTGGATTTGGAAACCGCATGTGAAAGTTTTGTAAACTGATGAATTATCATAAAGAGAAAAATGTGTTTTTCCTTGATATGTTGAGTATTGTCCACCATGGTGTTTTCGCGGTTCTGAGATGTTTTTGAGACCCGATTCGAGGAGTTGGATGAACCGTCTCGGGTATATGGTGGGGCCGGTAAGGTATCCCGGGACTTGAAGCTCGAGTTGTAGGCGATGAGCCCGGCAGGGACAGACTGCCTGCGGGTGACTTTACCTGGCGCGGCGGATATCCAGAAGATACCGTTCGTGGTCGTGTGATTGATGATATGGGACTATCCGGACTGACGGAGCCCGAGGCATTGAGATTTGAGACACTGAGATATTGAGATTTGATGATACAGGCCAGTCCGGATAGCCGGAGCCTGAGGTATTGAGATACTGAGATTTATGTTTTGTGTCGATGCTAGACACTGTTTTATCTGTCGATTTCATTGATGATACGCGATTTATATACATACAGAAATCTCATTAAATAAAGAAAACAGTTGTATTATTCACGATGTATTCTGTTTCATTTGTAATGCATTCATACATCATTTATCTGATATGCTGCTATCTGAGATACTGACATGAGCATATAGTATTACACTTATACATAGATGGACCGGGATATTTATTTGAGGATGTTACTTGATATGACCTAGGATAGCGTCATGCATGTTATTTCTACTCGTAGATGTTTTCTACTCACAAGTTGGCAACTCACCCCCGTTGTGCCACAGTTTCTTGTAGATTTTGCCGTACAGGTTTCGTTGCGGTTTTGCAGGCACACTGTTCCTTCCGGGTGATTTCTTTGGTAGGTGGGTTCTTTTGCATCAGGACCACCATTGTATATTTGTTATTTCAGTTGTATCTAGTAAAACTCTATCAACCAGACTTGTATATTTGATAGAGATAGATGGACAGTGTATATTCTTTCGACCTTAGAGTCGCGCGCTGTATTATATGGTTTTCCTCTGGTTTTCTTGATGATGTTGGATTTTATCCTGAGTTTGATCCTCGCCTTTCGGCGTTGTATATTATATTGCATTGTGTGGTTTTGTCCGTCGATTGACGAAGAGCTAACACCCGCTTGGGGATGCCTTTATTCATTATAAATGCTTTATCAGGTTTGCACCCGTTTGGGGTTAGTTTTTACAAAGGAAACTCTGCCGATATTTTCAGAAAAGACTTGAGATTTTAAAAATGGATACTTCGGCTTATGTTGTTAACCGATTTGCTTTAAAATTGGTTTTACCTTTACTCTACTGCTTTACTTGGTTTCAATTTCTGGGTTTTGGCTTACTTAGATTACGTACGACTCGGGACGTTTCGTAGTTTAACTGCCGGTCATGTTCTGTACTTTTCGGGTCGTGACACACGTCAGTAGCACTAGCTGTACGTAACGGCTAGTCAGGTACCGGTCAAAAGGAAGGCCGACGAGCAAGCTCATCCGAACCCTTACTGAGCCTATCCGAGACAATCGCCATACAGTCCGGTCTCTTCGTCTAAGAGTATCGCATACCGGGTCTAGGGGAGGTAAACGCCAAACCCCTAATAACCTGATTAGTCGTATCGATTCGGCTCAGGACCGATCCGAGAAACTACTGATCTAACCACCAGTAAATCTCAACTGTCTTGGCTAAAGTCTTATGGTTGTGGACAACTGGACACAGTGTGATATTGACTCCCAATACCGAGAAAGACGAATGCCTGACAATCACTCACTGCATCTATGTAGCTCAGGACTATACCCAACTAAAACTAGTTTGCATGACTCAGTAGAGCCGTGGTTGGATAGTGATCAAAGTACAGTAGGAACTCATACGAGACAAATGATGATCCCAGGTCTAAAGACTAACATGTACTCATGTCACCGGAGAACCGCTATCTGACGATAAATATAATACTATCTAGAGGTTCTCAGTGAGTCCATCCAGTAGTACTCACCCCCAGTGAGCACCTGTATACAATCTTAGGTGATCACACCAATGGCTGAGGGACCAACAGTCGTCCCTCGTCGGGGTCTAGAACTATATACACAAGTCTACTATAGAATATTGATGCCCGGTCTCGATACTCTTGCGACTTAGAACCTTTAAGGATGTACTTATAGACTTCCCAGCTCCCACAAGTATGATCGCCACCTTAACGCTGGTAGTCAAGCAAAATACTACAGGCTTTATCAACATGTATCAGCCATATATGATGTTAAGTCTAACATATGCATATATTAAGATAAAGACAAACCAAAATAGTATACTACTGTAACGAGTCTTTATCAACATGTATAAGCAATACAAAGCAGTAAGAAAAACAAATACACATGTTCAGATAAAGATAACTCAAATAGTACACCATATAACTGAGCAAAATTATCTTGTACATCCATATCCCCAGCATCCTATATGATACAGGCTTCTAGGGCATACATATCTAACATATACATATCCCTAGAATCCTATACAATACAGGCTTCTAGGTCATTCATATCAAACAATCTCCTACTTGCACTAAGGCCTATAATTGGCGTATCGAATACCCAACATCTGCTCTAGGGCCAGTTGTTGGCCTATAGCATACCCAATATCTGAAAAGGCCGCTCGAACCGCGCTTAAGGGACGGCCTTGGTAAATAGATCCACCGTGTTGTCTTTTTTATATACTCTCCGAACCTCGATCTCCCAGCTCAAGTGATACCGCCTCAAGATTTGTCTATATTTCTGATAGGACCATGGTTCCTTTACTAAAGCCATATCCCCATTGTTATCGCACTACAAAAGTATCTGATCAACAATAGACAGAACCACCTCAAGTTCAGTAATGATCTTCTTCATCCAGAACACTTCTTTCGTGGCATCGTTGGCAGTAATGTATTCGTCCTCCATCGTCGAGTCTACGACGGTGTCCTGTTTGGAACTCTTCCAACAGACCGCCCCTCCGTTGAGGGTGAACACAAAACCTGAGATAGACTTGCTGTCATCCTTGTCACTATGGAAGATTGAGTCGGTAAAGGACTTGACCTAGAGGTCTCCATTACCGTAAACCAAGAACATTTCCTTAGTCTCTCTCAGGTACTTGAGAATGTTCGTTACAGCTGGGTTCGACTGATACCGGCTCACTACGCTAAGCGCGTAAGCTACATCTGGTCCAGTATACAGTATCGCATACATTATAGATCGTACCGCCGAAGCGTAGGATATAGTGCTTTTACGAACCTTCTCCACATCAGTCTTGGGAGACATCTATTTGGAGAAGGTGATTCCGTACAAAGTGGGTATATTATCGCGCTTTGAATCTTCCATAGTAAATCTTTTTTAGTTTGGTCTCTATGTACCTGGACTATGAAAGTCCCAACAATCTCTTGTATCTATCTTTGTAGATCTTAATTCCCAGAATGTAGGAGGTATCACCGAGGTCTTTCATGGAGAACTTTTGTAATAAGAACAACTTGATCGATTTTAGCATAGGAATGCCATTTCCTATCAAGAGAATGTCATCGGCATACAAGACGAGGAATACGACAGTTCTCGCTACAATCTTCTTGTAGATATATGGCTCATCCTCATATTTGATGAAGTCAAATTCCTTGACTGTCTCATTAAAACAGATGTTCCAACTCTGCGATGCTTGCTTCAATCCATAAATGGATTTAAGTAACTTACATACCTTCCCGCTGCTCCCACTGTCTATAAATCCCTCTAGCTGATCTATATAAACGCACACTTCTAAACTTCCATTTAGAAAAGCCGTTTGAATGTCCATCAGCCAGATATCATAGTTATGGCAGGCAGCAATGTCAATTAGGAAACATAAGGATTTTAGCATAGCTACTGGAGAAAATGTTTCGTCATAGTCCACTCCTAGTCTTTGACGAAATTTTTTTGCAACAAGTCTAGCTTTATAGGTTTCCACCTGTCTATTTACACCAATCTTCTTTTTGAAAATCCATTTGCATCCAATGGGTTTTACCCTAGGAGGAGCAACATCCAAAGTCCAAACTTTGTTGGTATACTGGATTCCATTTCGGATCGCATAGCATCAAGCCATTTATTAGAGTCCATACTGGCAATGGCCTGTTTAAAACTAGCAGAATCATCTTCTTCCAAGATGCAATCCTCTCGATCCCTATTTATGAGAAAACCGTAGTATTTCTTGGGTTGATGAGAAATCCTACTAGATATGCGGAGTGGCTGAGTTTCGTCCAGGATTATTGAATCTTGAGCTTCCACCAAATCTTCAGTTTCAGTTTGTGGTTCCAAAATTTCTTCCAGTTCTATTGTGCTCTGATTTATAGAGATTTTATCGATCAAAAATATTATTAACGCAATCAAGAACGGCGTCGCTTGGTAGCTAGCCCGTGAGTCGGTCCGCAGGGATGTTGTAATTTTCCTAAATGTTCTTACGAGATAATTCCAAAGGGTGTTGGATCTTTTAATTAAATCTAAAAATCAAGTTGAGTTATACTAAGATTAGGGAACTTGCTAGGATTAGGTTTAGGTAAAGTTTGGTAAATAAAGATCTACACCTCTTTCAATGCATTAAAGTAGATATCATATTAGGGGTTATGGTAAATATTAATAAAGGGGATTAAGATGATTGGGAAGATATTTCTTCCTCTAGATCCTTGTCCTTCCTTTCTTAATCTTTACCTTAATCTCCATGGAAAACTTACTGATCCGGTCTTTTATACTATGGTATCACCGTTACCTCGTGGGTAGAGTGCCATAGGGAGCGGAAGATGAAAGTATGCATGGAGTCCTAATGTTCATAAGAGATTGACAAAGAAAAAAGATGAGAGATCTTCATCTCTCAAACCCTTCCCTATTCTTAACCCTAACAAGTGAGGAAACTACTCGCTCATTGAGGGATCTACGAAAGACATAATTTTTATTTTATTTTGATTTAAGAGATGAAAGATCTACTACAAGTTAATAAAAATTCTAAACTATATTAAACTAGAGCAAGAAAAGAAATTACCTAGGGCAGAAATTAAAACTAAAACTAGGGCAGAAAAATAAACCTACTTACGATTGATGCTCTCCAACTTCAAAGAAAACTGAAATTTTATTGATGAAAAGAGGCATAGCCTAATACAATGATTTGGGCTTCTATTTATAGGACATAGAAAACCCTAGGTTTACAATTGCCGCATGTCTGCATTTACCAAAATACCCCTAGGTAGACCATTCAACGCCGCAACAAATTATGGTAAAATTTGTATCCTCTAATTGCTCAAGACCGCCGCGGAACCGCGGCCGCAGCCAGGGTTTGGCCGCGGTTTCGCGGCCAAAAGGAGGAGTTGAGTGTTAAATCTTCTTCTGCAGTCTCTGCTTGACTTAGGCTACTTAATTCTTTGGTTCTTTATTCAATTTGGTTTCTTGGTTTCTTCCAAATCTCCAGTGAACATTGTAGCGGACTTTTACCGTTGCTTCGTGACGAAGTCTTGAACCTTGCGCTGCTTTGTACTGATCTTTGTATAGGCTTGATCAAGATTCTATGTGTGTTGGTCAAAGTCTCACTTTTGCATCATCTTTTATCTTTTTCACTGTTTTAGATCCAAGAACCTGTAACCTGTAATATGTAGCAGACATGGGTCAAAAGCACCTGTTTATTTGTAAAATGAATAAGAATGGGGAATATAATAATGCAATATTATGGTATGAACAAATACCCCCAAACTTATCTTTTGCTCGTCCTCGAGAAAACTTATTTTTTTATTCTCGACAAAAAACCTAACCGCACTTTTGCAAGGAAACACGATTGCACTGAGCTCGTGCAACAAGCCGTTAAACATCTAGGTGTCCCTAATAGGAGGAGTGTTGTCTGCTGAGGGTTTTCAGCGGATACTACCCACAAAATCCTATCAATCTGGCCCATTGACTTTAATTCTCCAATTAGGTTTTCTAACAAGGAATTCTAGTATCTTCGACTCGTAAATTATCCACCCATATTTTTCACACTTCCTCATCATTTAACTTAAGATTATATATGTTCTGCAGACCTACTTAGCTTTCGGCATCTCTTAAGTTTTCCTTCTAAGGTTCCATCTCCACTTAGGAATTTTTATCAACTCTATTAAAGATACAAGTTCTATTCTTCACTCCTTTCTCTCATCTAAACTCCAATCAGATACCTCTACGTGTGTGTATAAATCACCCTTACACTTAGAAATTCAAATCAAGCAATCGCACTCCTGTCCGTTGTCCAAAGCACTTCTTAATTGGTGAATTTTTAAATGAATTTTGTTTACACATCCTTCATGCGATCGTTAATATTTCTTGAGGTACCAATAACCGATTACAAGATATGTTTGCACATTAAAGCGTACTTCCTAGTCTTGTAACACCTAAGGCTTTTTAGCAGTGACTCCCAAACCAGTTGGTCTAAGACACTAGGTGATGAAGCACCCTCGCTAAATTTTTTTTTTCTTTTTTCAGCCTTAAGTAATCACAAAAAGCAGTGTTCATTTTTTTTATTCACACTTGTATATTTTTTTTCCATCATACTAAGGACTTTAGATAAGAGCATTTCAAGGTCTCTTCTACTATTCCAAATTTCAAGGTGCGTGATTGTGCAATTTGTAGGGTATACATTTTCAGAATTTAGACTTAAGCTTAGGAATTATTTTTCAAACTTATACTCTAATAAAAATATCAATACTTTTCCCTTGTTTCGACTTAGCCCAAGAAATGGACTCAAAATTTTCCTATTCTAAATAAGCTACAAAGACATTTACTTTCTACCGTTAAACTTTAAGAAAGGTTATTTTTAGGGTTTTTAATTTACTAAGTCTAAGATCTAGTTGTTCCTAGCTAGTTAACCTTTTTGTCAAACTCAAGTCAATTAGGACAAAATTGAATACCTTAATTTTTATAATTTTCAAAAAATTTCAATTT
Source organism: Agapanthus africanus (assembly GCA_030015575.1). Taxonomy (NCBI): domain Eukaryota; kingdom Viridiplantae; phylum Streptophyta; class Magnoliopsida; order Asparagales; family Amaryllidaceae; genus Agapanthus; species Agapanthus africanus. The sequence continues at coordinate 177,501,052 of JASDDO010000008.1, forward strand.
TTTATGGGTTTTAAAATAAGTATGCAAATGCAAAAATATACATATGAATGCGAAGGAAGAAGGCTTACCGAGCACACCCCCAAACTTAAACTTGACAGTGTCCTCACTGTCATGCCACACCAAGAGGGTCAAAATGGCGACACTCCCCTGTTTATTTATTTATAAATATTTTTTATTTTTTATTTTTTTAATGTTTTGAAAAAAAAATTTTAAAATTTTTTATAGAAAAAGAAAAAAATATATATATATACATATATACAACAAGGTCCTCCCCAAACTAAACAAGGCCTTACACAAGCCAAAGGTTAGCACCAACCAATCAAAAATCTTATCGTGGTAATGGTAGAGTTGGTGAAAGGAGGGAGTGGAAAGAAGAGAAATGATAAGCACACGAGACCGTATGGGAAGAAGAGTGGAATATGGTCTCGGTGGAGAAGAAGAATGACGGAAAAGAGAAAGAAGTGGAGTACGATCTTGAGGGTGTAAATCGAGTGAATAAATTAGCGCAATTTGTGATGACCGATGTGTTAAAAGCGATTGTGCTAACCTATCAACCCGTCGAGAAATGGGGTCAAATCCCTCAAGATTCGCAACAAAGCATGGGTATGTCGAACATGGTATTAGAAATGAAAGCGTAACGTTCTCTTGCACGGTCGGAACGATAGGAAGGACGAAAGGAAGTGAATTAGGGATAGTCTCATTCTCACCGTAGTAAACAATCTCGAACAGGAAAGATTCCATCAATGGTTCAAACGACTATAAGCAACCGAGTCTGATGGTTCAACTAACTCATCTGAAAATTCAAAGGACTCAAACTCGGGCGGTGAGTCATCAACATCGTCCGAAAAAGTGAAACACTCGTAAGTGTTATCGGCTGTGAGAACTGTGTCAGATTCAAAGGTGTACGCACTAGTGGCGTCCAAACTGCTGTGATCAAAAAGAAATCTTTCAAGCTCACAGTCCTCCTGCATGGTCGGAACGATGGAAAGGACGGGTGATTTAAAAAGTATATCAGTTAAAGGTTCAGGAGGGTGAATTGAAAAATCCGACACATCAAACAAAAATGGTTCATCCTCAATACTATCTTCATAATTCTCCTCAAAATTTAGCCTATCCATGCCATTATCATCAAAATCAAGACACATCTGAAGTTCGGGAGAAACATTTAATGACTCGGAATGATGAATTAGACATAAAATATCAATCAAATCTACGGGTTCATCATCCAAAATATTCCCGGCATCTATATCCTCAATCAAGTGAAAATCAGTATTTGCTGACACCTCATCAAAAGCATGGATATTTATCACTTTCGGTTTTAGAGTGTAGGTGTAAAGTTCAAACGGATTAGGTATGGTTTCACTCGAAAGGGGTTCTTCACAATCTGTCAGATCAAGCACTACAAAGTCACACAACTCGTTAGATGTTTTATTTTCAACTTGTGAACTATTTGGGACAATCGATGGAAAACCGGAGTTGTGGGCTTCAATTGGGTATGGGTAGGTCTGATTTGGGAATGTGTAGAACTCACTCGCTCCTCTCAAATTCTCATGCTGTCCAAACGCCTCCTCGTACATTGGAAAATTTGGAGCTAGTTGGAAACTAGTTACCGGTTCAGTAGGTTGCATAAAGGCGGCAATGGACGCATCCACATTTCTTGTCATTTTGTTTGTTGCTAAAATATAAGCTTCCAACGACTGTTCCAAACTAGACATGGGTTGTGGAGGGGTTTCGGTGAAAGATTCGAAATTGTTTGGATGTGTGAAACTCCCAAAAGGCTGTGTAGAAGCAATGTCTAGTGAAGGTGGGAAAGTCGGGTAGGACTGGTAAGAATTGGATGGTTGGACAGGAGTAGGATCAACAGTTGGATAAAAAGATGAATGGATTTGTGGATCCCTAGAACTGGATGTGTGAAGAGGAGTGAAAGATCGGCTACGAGATAGTGCGATATGCTCAGCAATAGACATCGGTTTAGGAGTTACAACAGGACTTGAAAAAGTGGTATCAACGTACGAAGGTGGTGAAGGTGGCGGACATGGTTGACACAAAGTGGATTGCAATATCGAACTGTTTCTCCTAGACGCTTCTATTTGATCTTTCAAAGAAATTTTGGAAATGCAGGGATCTTCCTTAAATCGAGCGAAACAATTGATGTACGAGGCAAAGTTAGGTTCGGAATACCAAAGTTCGGAAAGTGATTTATGATGTGGGGTACCAATGATAGAAGAATGAGAAGAGAAACAAGGTAGGTAGTTCAAGGATTTCTTAGCGGCAAACTTTGCAAGTTTTGTTAAAAAAAATTTTCCTTTTTCTCTATATTTGGAAATTTTTGCCAAAAAGATTTTTGATAAAGGTATGAAAACAGAAAAGATCACTTGAAATCAATTTTTAATTTACGTGCGGCACAAAGATTCCTGCACAAGATTTGTTATTTGGTTGGGAAAAGATTTTTTTTAAGCGCACGGAATCCTGCAGGAATTTTTCAGAAGATATATGGAGATTTTTGCAGAGGAAGAACAGAGAAGCTTACAGAGCTTTTTTCACGAGCTGAAGACACAAGAGGACCGCGTTTCCGCGGCTAAATGCACGTTCCGGCCACGTTTCCGCGGTCAAGGTTAAGGCTCGAGTCCCCAGAAAATTTTTCACGCGCTGAATCAACAAGGCGGCCGCGGTTCTGTGGTCTAAGGCAGGTTGTGTGGCCGCGGAAAGGCGGCGCGGTGAGGGGTTCAATGCTCCAAATTTTTTCTGCTGTTCTGTTTTTAAAATCTCCCTCTGTTCTGATCTGTTGTTTTTTTTTTTTTGCTTTCTGTAGATTTCCAGATCCGAACTCGATTGTAGATCCTGCAAAATTCAAACAAAAATACCCTTTCCAAAAATAACAGATGATATATGTTTATATTTTTTTTGTGATTTTTCAGATTTTTATGATTTTTTTAGTTTAGATTAACCCGAAATTGCAAAAAGGAAATACTCACCACTATACTACCAAATCAAATGGCGCCATTTGATTTGGTAGTATAGTGGTGAGTATTCCCGCCTGTCACACGGGTGACCCGGGTTCGATCCTCGGCAACGACGCCATTTGATTTATAAAGATTTTATCGATCAAAAATATTATTACCGCAATCAAGAACGGCGTCGCTTGGTAACTAGACGGTGAATACGGGTCGGTCTACAGGGATGTTGTAATTTTCCTAAATGTTCTTACGAGCTAATTCCAAAGGGTGTTGGATCTTTTAATTAAATCTAAAAACGAAGTTGGGTTATACTAGGATTAGGGAACTTGCTAGGATTAGGTTTAGGTAAAGTTTGGTAAATAAATATCTACACCTCTTTCAATGCCTTAAATTAGATATCATATTAGGGGTTATGGTAAATATTAATAAAGGAGATTAGGATGATTGGGAAGATGTTTCTTTCTCTAGATCCTTGTCCTTCCTTTCTTAATCTTTACCCTAACCTCCATGGAAAACTTACTGATCCGGTCTTCTACACTACGATATCACCGTTACCTCGTGGGTAGAGTGCCGTAGGGAGCGGAAGATGAAAGTATGCATGGAGTCCTCATGTTCATAAGAGATTGGCAAAGAAAAGAGATGAGAGATTTTCATCTCTCAAATCCTTCCCTATTCCTCACCCTAACAAGCGAGGAAACTACTAGCTCCTTGAGGGATCTACGAAGGACATAATTTTTATTTTATTTTAATTTAAGAGATGAAAGATCTACTACAAGTTAATAAAAATTCTAAACTATATTAAACTAGATCAAGAAAAGAAATTACCTAGGGCAGAAATTAAAACTAAAACTAGGGCAGAAAAATAAATCTACTTACAGTTGATGCTCTCCAACTTCAAAGAAAACTAAAATTTTATTGATGAAAAGAGGCATAGGGGAGGCATAGCCTAATACAATGATTTGGGCTTCTATTTATAGGACATAGAAAACCCTAGGTTTACAATTGCCGCATGTCTGCATTTACCAAAATACCCCTAGGTAGACTATTCAACGCCACAACAAATTATGGTAAAATTTGTATCCTCTAATTGCTCAAGACCGCCGCGGAACCGCGGCTGCAGCCACGGTTTGGCCGCGGTTCCGTGGCCAAAAGGAGAAGTTGAGTGTTAAATCTTCTTCTGCTGTCTCTGCTTGACTTAGGCTACTTAATTCTTTGGTTCTTTATTCAATTTGGTTTCTTGGTTTCTTTCAGATCTCCAGTGAACATTATAGCGGACTTTTACCGTTGCTTCGTGACGAAGTTCTGAACCTTGCGCTGCTTTGTACTGATCTTTGTATAGGCTTGATCAAGATTCTCTGTGTGTTGTTCAAAGTCTCACTTTTGCATCATCTTTTATCTTTTTCACTGTTTTAGATCCAAGAACCTGTAACCTGTAATATGTAGCAGACATGGGTCAAAAGCACATGTTTATTTGTAAAAAGAATAAGAATGGGGAATATAATAATGCAATATTATGGTATAAACATGCTCCCACTATTTTCTTTTGCAAGAAATTCCCTTTCCAAAAAGGTTGCATGGCGAGACACAAACACCTTCTATTCCTCGGTGTGGTAGAATAGATATCCTAGTGAATTCTTAGGATATCCTACAAACTTACAAAGAACCGATCATGCCTCCAATTTTTCCGGATTTTTCTTTTTAACATAAGATGGACAACACTATATCTTAATGAATTTAATACATGGTTTCTTATCACTCCATCTTTCATATGGAGTGGTAGGCACAGATTTGTTCGAAACTTGATTCAGAAGATAAGCTGTTGTCTGAAGCGCATGTCCCCAAAAATGAAAGAGGCTAATCGGCGCTACTCATCATGGAGCGAACCATGTCCAATAGGTACGGTTCCTCCATTTTGATGCACCATTGTGTTGTAGTATGTACGAAGGAGTAAGCTGAGAGAGAATACCATTCTCTTTCAGGTATTCTAGGAATTCAGTGCTTAAGTACTCCCCTCATCTATCAAATCAAAGGATCTTGATACTTTTTCCAGTCTGGTTCTCTACTTCGTTTTTGAATGCTTTGAATTTCTTAAAAACTTCAAATTTGTGTTTCAAAAGTTACACTTATCCGAACCTAGAGAGATCGTCAGTGAATGTAATGAAGTACGAGAATCCACCCCTCCCATGTATAGATATCAGACTACATTCATCACTGTGTATGAGTCCCAAGAGCTCTGTAGCTCTTTCTCCGTATCCGGTGAACGGAGATTTGGTCATCTTTCCTTTGAGACAAGGCTGACAAGTTTCATAGGATGAGAATTCAAATGGATTCAGATATCCATCCTTATGCTACTCACTTAGTCTTTTCTCACCTATATGACCAAATCTACAACGCCATAAGTAGTTTTCGTTCGTATCTGAACTCTTACACTTGCGTGTGTTTTGTATATTGAAGACTGTGTTATGATTAAGAGTATAGATGCCATTACGCAGTGTACCTTCTACAACCAATACCTGATTAAGGTAAATGTTCATGATATTTCTATTTAGAACAAAGTTATATCCATTTTTATCAAGTAAAGAAACTAATATGATATTGCAAAGCATGGAAGGTACATAGTAGCAGTTGTTCAAAATCATAGTATTGTCGCTTGGCAATACTAGGCGATATTCACCGACGGCAGCAACATCAACTTATGCTCTGTTCCCTACTCTGAGGGGCATATCACTCGGTCCAACCATTCTACTCTTTCTCAACCCTTGTAATAAATTACAGATATGAGATTCTGATCTGGTATCTAGTACCCAGGAGGTAGGGTTGACCAAAAAATAGTTTTTAGTAACAAATACACTCGAAGAAGATGCATTAGAATGCTTCTCCTTCATTAGGGTCATCTGGAATTCCTTACAGTCTTCTTTCCCTTTTCCATACTCATGACAGTTGTCACAAGTTTGAGTCGGACCGACGTTCCCCAGCCCAGTATAATAAACCGGTTCGGTCAAGTCATACATTTTATTATCTTGATTAAGCCGTGAATTGGTTGCTACCCGGAGAGAGAGAAAAGAAACACTCAGCGTGCGCTCTTACAAGATTAGATTGGTTATTAATTTATCTAATCACAATGGCTCCCACTATTTCCTCGAATTTTCCTTCAAATCTTAAAAGGAAAACTAGTGGGGATCATTCTCACCTTACATGTTCGCTAACCATTCAGTCAGGTGGGTATTGGTGTTGGATATATGTATGCCCTAGAGGCAGTTATGTGATAGTGGATGTATTTATACATGTATATATTTATATTCAGTGTACATTCTTGCTCGACATGATAGTATGCTATATGGTTATTTTTTATCTGACATGTTGATTTGACCATGCTTTTATTCATTCATACATGTTGATAAAGCCCTGAGGATATTGACTTGACTACTGTGATTATGATAGAGATCATACTAGTGGGACATCAGTAGTTTATAAGCATATCCGGGAATGTCCCTAGTCGTAGGTGTATCGAGACGGGGCGTCGATATACCAGAGTAGACTAGCATATATGACACTAGACCCATATGATTGGCGATGAATGTTCCCACATTCATCGATGTTTGACATCAAGATCGTATACGGGTGCTCAGTGGTGACTGGGTACACTGGACGGACTCGCCGAGAACTCCTATATGGAATTATATCTATCGTCGGATAGCAGTTCTCAGGTAACACTGGTGCAGGTTAGTCTGTAGACCCGAGATCCTCATAGAGTCTTGTGTGTTCTCCCACTGTACTTTGATTACCACCCTACCACGGCTCTACTGAGTCGTGCAAACAGGTGGCCGTTGGGTACATTCCTGAGACACACGAAGGCGATGAGCGATAGGAGGGGTTTCGTCTCTCCCGGTATTGGGAGTTGATGATGTGCTGTGCTCGACTGGCTATATCAGTAAGTCCCTGGCCAGGGCTGTTGAGATTTGCTGATAAGTGTTATCAATAGTTTCTCGATCTGTTATAGACCTTTCATCGGCACGACTTATTAAGTTATTGGGGTCGACGTTACCATCCCTAGACTCGATATACAGCATATCTGACGAAGAGACCGGACTGTACGGTAGTGTTGCCGGTTGGCTCGACGGGAGTTGTAACAGGTTCGCTTGTTTTCTTCTGATCGCTTAATACCCGGGTGGCCGTTACGTTTAGCTGACCGCTTGCGGCTTGGGGTGCTTGATATGATCATCACCCACTGTCGGCGTATTAACGAGTCTTAGAGTCCCACAAAGGAGTTACCTAGTCCAGGCGAAACGTTGTGGTGCGCATAGGCGATATGCGCTTGGACCCGGTTAAAATGCGTGTATAAGATACCGTATATTAATCGGGCGGCTTGCTTTTGGTCAGGCGTATGTGATATGACCGGATTGCTAAATCAATTGTTGATTTATCATTTGACCTTTAGTTTCTCACTAGAAATCCTTTCTTGTATTTTTGGATGTATGCATGCACGTATGCATTCATTCTTGTTCATGCACATATGGATGTGCATGCACATATACATACATACATCATCCTTTATGGTTGTATATACATAGAAAATGGTGGCAATATAAGACTCACACCTTGGGTTTATATATGGATTATTATTTGTATTTATGTTAAAACAAAAAGAAAAGAAAAAGGGTAATTCATGGTTTAGTTTCTACACTCTTCTTTGAACTAACCTTGCTCACCCACCTTTTAACCATGGGTTAACTTTCCTTTTGTGTTTTAACTCAAATACAATAATATCTTTATTATTTAACCATGGTTTGAGATGAAGAGTGGAAAATATATATACATATATTTTCTATTTTTCAAAAGAGATTATCTTTTCTCTTGTTCTTAAAAAGCCATCATCTTCTTCCTCTTAGATTTCTAGATTTCTCTAGTGAGAAAAACACTCACCAAGTTAGGATTTTGAAGTGAGAAAAGCAACCACAACACCATTCTACACTAGTCTTGCCCACTTGTGAAGAGTGTTAGCTTCATTTTATTCTCTTGATCAAGTTAAGTTGCAAGCTTGGACAAAGGAGCTTCGGGTGGATCGTCGTGGACATTAGAAGACCTCAAGGGGACCATTTCCAAACCCCAAGTAGCCGAGGAGTCTAGCGTAGGGAGCTACAAAGGTTGTACTCTCAAAACCCTAACCTTTTCTACTTGTGTTGTTGGTTTGTTTAACAAACCCTAAATTTCTAGTGATGATTCTTTGCATGTTCACTTAGCACCTTAAAAATTTAATTTTGAGACATGTGATGCTTGCAAACCCTTCATGAGGTGCTAGGTAAACCTAACATTGGTATCAGAGCCGACCTAGAATTTTAGGCGACATTTTAACGAAGTTAAAATTCCGATCGAACCGAAAAATATGAACTTTTGAACACTCTCTGGACATTTTTTTCAAAACTGTTATTTTTCAGTATTAAAAATACGTAAAAAAATCAGCAGGGAAATATAAGAACAACTGTAGAAAATGAGGCCATGAACAGTGATTTCCACCGCGGAACCGCGGCCAAAGCTTGCTTAGGCCGCGGCTCCGTGGCCGTACAGATGGTTCATTGTCTCATTTTTGTACAATGATGATGTAGTCTGCTTGTATACCTTTTTAGGTATTTTTAATCTGAATCTAGTGCTGTATGTTCTGAAGATTGTTTTGGATTCTATGATTCGATCAGAATTTTAATTTCGTGTTTTTTCCGGGTAACTTAGAAAGTATTAAAAAGTTCGAACGAGTATCATTAACTCACTTTTTCACGGGGATTAAATCTTTCGGAAATACATGCAAGTTTTGTGGTGGACCCTCTAGAAGACAACAAACCTTAACTCGATTATGTGACCGTCTTGAACTGCCTTTTGAATCTTAGGGTTTGAGGCAGTACGGCGTGCCACATGTGAGGCGTTGGCTTGACCCTTCTACGGCTGGACCGCTACTACTGTGACACATTCCGGGTTTTTTTGAACTCCGCTCAAGTGTTGAGCTTTAGGAAATTTTGGGTATTTGATTATTCGATCGAAAAGTTTAATACTGTCTATTTATCTGGAATGTGATACAATATGTGGAATTCATATAGTTAGGCATGAAATGCGAGGTATGTGATATATCGAATTTACGATGTCTAAAGAGAATGCGGATTCCAAATATTGTAGTTTTACACTTTCTTTTCTGTGACCGTAAGTGTAGTATGTCGATATCGCCGGTTTCGTTGCTATACATCAACGAAAATCGGGGTACGCATACTTACTTACGTTGATGATATATGATATTATGTGTTGCTGAGATATGATGTGCAAGATTGTCGTGATCGAATAGCCGGGATTTTTTTATGTGAGATGAGAGTTTTATTTTTCATTCATGTAAAATTCAAATGTAATGTAATATTCTTTTATTTGGGGCACTTCTGGGTTGAGGTTGATGCCACCAGTGTTGTATATTATTTACTTTTCTGCATTAGGATAGACCCAAGGAGGGGAGCACAAGTGACCGGGTTCTGGGGGTTCAGTCGGAGGCCATCTCGAGGAGTCGAGACCGGGTCTCCTAAACTCCAGAATTGGTATGTTCGCTTGCCGCTCTCGTAGGGGTCTAGGGGTGTGGGCTTGGCTATTCATCGCGACTGTGGAATCCGTATTTTCTATTGTTGGCTAAATACTAAATACGGACGTCCTAGTATATCCCACATTATATATATGTTTCTGCTGCCTGTGTTCTGTGATATCTGAGACGAATGATATATTATATATGAGATATATAGTAGACGTTGCTTATTTTTTACACCCGCGCTAGTCCCGTCCCGGTATGCCGTTAGTTAAGTAACCTAACGGTGCATAACGGAACATTGTGGCGAATGCGGATGGCATAAGCGTACGTTGTATTTTCGTTTCTTTTCTATGATTGGCTTAAGGACTTAAATGATGGGATTACATTAATATGATTAATGTAAAGAAAATAAACCTAAAAAGATGTTGTAGAATCGGATTTGAAAACTACTCGGCTCTTTATGAAAATGCTGTATTTCAAAAACTGCGGAGCACAAGCTACTCCTTTTGAAAATCATTTGATTCTACGACGATATCAAGTTCAAAACGTTAAAGATTTTCTTAAAAATCATCCACAACCCTCCGTCATTTTAGGAAGTAGAGTACTTAGTATTCGTGCTACGTTTGTTGACTTTAGTTAAGGCGTAATGTACGGTAACTAAGTGATGTCTTCCTACACTGCATATGATGCAGATTAATTAGGACATTCATACGACTTTGTTGACCATAGTTAAGGGTCATATGGGTGGGTCTAATTGATCAAGAAATGACGGGTAGAACTTGACTGGTACTTATGATTTGTTGACCATAGTTAAGGTCATAAGTACTAGGGGAAAAAATCATATCGGGAATTTCAAGTGTTGAGATTTGCAATGAGATTGCATACCTTCCATTTGATGGTTGGATCCCGTTCCCACTGTGGGCAATAGTTGCTCCTAGGAGAGTTTTGCTGTTTACAATTAGCTAACTCATTAGGCGTCTAGAAAGGTGTTAACGGGGCTACGCTTCTGGGAAAACGATGTTTACTTTAATTAGGTCCATGCGAAAGCACGGGGAACCTCCCTCAAGTACCGACACTGGCCTGGCTGAATGGTTAGCGAAGTTGTGACTGTAATTAATCCTGGCTAGTTTTCTTTTTAAGGTTTGAAAGAAAAACTTGATTAAAGCAGTGAGAGATATCGATTAGACAAGATAATAACCAATCTGATCTTTGCAAGAGCTTTCGCTGAGTGTATTCTTTTCTCTCTCTTAATGGCTGATACCAATGACTGGACTCAAGTTTCTACTAGATAAAAACAAATTGAATGGGACCAATTATAAAGACTGGCTGAGGAATCTGAAAATAGCCTTAACTTATGATAAAGTATCATATGTCCTCACGGCTTCAGCCCCGCCTACCCCAGGTCCAAAATCCTCAGTTGCGGACATTGAAGTCCGCATGACATGGGACGCTGACTGTGCCACGGCCAAATGCCTCGCGCTTGCATCGATGGACAATACACATCAAAAGCAGCATGAGAATATGGACATTCATGACATATTCCTCCATACAATGGAGTTGTATGGAGAGCAATCCCGCGTATTACGATACGAAGCATCAAAGAAATTGTTTCAGATGCGAATGGCCCCTGGCACATCAGTAGGAGACCATGTTCCGAAAATGATAGCTCTCATAGAAGAGCTTGAGGACCTTGGATGGACGATGGACAATGAACAATATACCGATATTATTCTGCAATCCCTCCCCTCCACCTTTGCTCAGTTCATAGTTAACTTCAACATGCACAACATGGAGAGGGAACTACCTGAACTCCTTAATATGTTAAGGAGTGCAGAGAGCACACTGAAATCAGTGAAAACTCCTGATTGAAAAGAATTCTTGTTTGTGTAGTATGAAAATTGTATAGAAATCACAACCAAAAATATTTGACCGCAATCAATAACGGTGTCGATTGTAGCGCTTTAGTAAGTGCGGATCGTCCACAGGGAAAGTGTAATTGTTCGTCTTTTGAATGAGATGAGTCGAAACTTTAATGAATGAAAACAAAACAATTCAAGATTTATAGTTGAAGTTCAAGAATTAGAAAATCTAGATCTAATAACAAGAAAAAGATAGAATCAAGAATTGATAGTTTGATGATTTTTTTCAAACCAAATATCAAGAATCGAAATGAGGTTCGTAAGAATCGATCGGATCTATAGATGTGATGTAATCTTACAATTACGTATTCTTATCCTTCGATGAATTGATACTAGATTGATGATGATCGATCAAGAATTAGGGATTTCTTATGAAACTAGGGTTTCATCTTATCCCTTGTTCTTTTGTCGATATCATTCACATTCTAGCCTCTAGTAATTTCAAGAAACGATCGTAGATCCCTAATTTCGAGCGATCACAATCAAGAAAGCATCGCTACGAAACTAGGTCATCGATGCTTGAACTTGCTAGGGTTTACAAAACTCGTAGGACTTAAGAATCGTATTAAGATTTGTTATATCATTATTCTATTGATCGTCTTGACTCCTTAACGAGCGGAGTTTTACTCAAACATCACAACAAGAACTACAATCACAAATTGAGATCTAATCATGATGCAAGAATTAAAAGAAAGCAAGATAAAAGAATTTCACCTTTTATTTATATCAACAATTTCATTACATTCACTCAAGAACTACAAGAGGAAGAACTCGATCATCGATTTGGCTTCGCTCGTCTCCGTGGGTCGCGGATCGTCTTGGATCACTTGCCCGATTGAAGATCGGCTCGGCTCCTAAAAGGTTGAAGGCTTCTTGCTTGATTGGTACTCAAGATCTTGGATTTGGAGTGGAATTAGGGTTAGGGTTTCGCACAAGCCTTGTCACTAGACTTGTGGAAGAAGATGAAGAATTGAAGAAGACTAAAGATTAGCTAAAATTGATTACCTAAAGATTGATTAGCCTCAACCCTTCGATCTAGGTTCCTATTTATAGCCATCAAAACCCTAGATCTAGGATTTCAAATTCTAAGTTTCCCTCCAAAAGTTTGTTGAGGAAATTTGAATTTCCCTCCAAAAGTTAGTTAGAGGAGAGGCTTCTAGATATGATTAGTTAGGAGGGAGCTTCTAGAAGAGATTAGTTAGGAGCTTAATTAGGATTAGCCTTGCTTAATGATCTTTGCTGATCTGGCAGTTGCTTCGAGGGTATTCTGGAACTTGTCATATCATTCTGAGCTTCTGGGACTGAGAGAGGAATTATACCCAAAAATTGAAGTGCTGACGTGGCAGAAGCGCCGCGGATCCGCGGCTCAAGCTGGCTCCCGCCGCGGTTCCGCGGCTCTTTTGAGGGATTAGGGCTTGAGTCTTCTGTGTTGAATTTGGGCTGACATATGGGCATTTGTTTGATATATTGAATTTTGTTTCTCCCTTTAGATTGCTACCAGATCTGAAATCATTGAGTTGGCGTAATGTTTGATTAGCTAAATAAAATTTTTGTCCTGTCTCCTGGATTTTCCTGCATAAATCTCGAAACAAGTGTTGCGCAAATACAGAAATGATGCGATGCCATGAAATGCGGTAAATTTCCCTTAAAGTGCCGGTTTAAAAGTCTAACATATGTAATCTGATATTTTACGACTGATTTGCTAATATGTGAAATATGAATACCGTACACTTCTAAATGAGTGCAAAAGGTGGGGAAAAGGCCGTGTTAAAAATACATTATTTTCGACTGATCAACTCCCGTTATGACTGTTGGACAATCTTCCTCTTCTCGCCCAAAGGCTAAGGCCAAGGGAAAGAAAAAGAAGAAGCCCACCAATCCTAAGGGTGGAGTTAAAAAGGTCAAGGGGAAGGAAAAGTCCAAAGCTAGAGACATGGGGAAAGGTGAATGTTTTCATTGCCACAAAACAGGACATTAGAAGCGCAACTGTACGGAGTACTTGAACCTCAAGAAGAAGCATGGGGATGCTTCCGCTTCAGGTGTGTTTGTGACAGAAAACTGTTTTTCAATAAACTCTGCTTCCTGGGTATTAGGTACCGGTTCAGGTTCTCACATTTGCAATTCTATGCAGGGGCTGAGAAATAGCAAGGTTTTGAAGACATGTGACCATACTCTCCACGTTGGAAATGGTTCCAATGTACATACAGTCGCAGTGGGAGAGTATCACTTGGGGTTGCCATCTGGGTGTATATTGGTTTTGAACCCATGTTATTTTGTACCAAGTATGCTTTGTAATATAATATTTGTTTCTTTGTTAGACAATGAAGGATATAATTTTGTATTGCAGAACAATGTTATGAACATTCACCTAAATCAAATGTTGGTTGGGTATGGTACACTTAATAACGAGATATACGTCCTAAATCAACACACAGTTTTCAGCATACAACACACTAATAAAAGAAAACTTTCAGAAATAAATGAAGCTTTTCTTTGGCACTTTAGACTTGGTCATATTAACAAAACAAGACTAAACAAGTTACACAAAGATGGATATTTTACCCTTTTGAATATAAATATTATGCGACTTGCCAGTCTTGTATCAAGGGTAAAATGACCAAAACTCCGTTTACCGGACACGGAGAAAGAGCTACCGAGCTCCTAGGACTCATACATAGTGATGTATGTGGGCCAATGTCTACACAGGCTAGAGGCGGTTTTTCTTACTTCATTACTTTCACTGACGATTTCTCTAGATTCGGTCATGTATTTTTATTAAAGAACAAATCCGAAGTTTTCGAGAAATTCACTGAATATAAACAAGAAGTAGAAAAACAAATCGGCTTGAGTATCAAAATGCTTCGATCAGATCGAGGTGGGGAATACCTCAGTACAGAATTTGCGAACTTCCTAAAAGAGAATGGGATTCTCTCTCAGCTCACTCCTCCTTACACACCACAACACAACAGTGTGTCTGAACGACGGAATCGGACCCTATTAGATATGGTCCGTTCCATGATGAGTGATGCTGAGTTACCTGTCTCATTTTAGGGGCATGCATTGGAGACTGCAGCGTTTCTTTTGAACAGGGTTCCAACCAAAACCGTGTCTACCACGCCATATGAGATATCGCATGGGAAGAGACCATCTCTTAAGAGAATTAAGATTTGGGGTTGCTCGGCCTATGTTAAAAAGCAGAATCCGGACAAACTCGAGACACGGTCAGTCATGTGTAACTTTGTGGGATATCCAAGGAACTCTTATAGATATCTATTCTACCACAAAGAGGAACAAAAGGTGTTTGTTTCTCAGTATGCCACATTCTTAGAAAAAGAGTTTTTCACAGATAAAGATGATGGCACTGTAGTGGATCTAGAAGAGGTTCTAAAGACACAAACTACAAATGACGACTTGGTTGAACCGGCTGTTGCAATAGAAACTGAGGAACCTCAGCCACTCCGTAGGTCTGGTAGGACTTCTCGCCCACCGGAGAGGTACTACGGTTTCCTCATTGATGGTGATAGAGAAGACTGCATCATAGAGGATGATGATCCTACCAGTTTTCAGCAAGCTATCACGAGTGGTGACTCTGTGAAGTGGCTGGATGCCATGAGATCCGAAATGGAGTCTATGTACACCAACAAAGTTTGGACTTTGGACGTTGTACCCCGTGGGGTAAAACCTGTGGGATGCAAATGGATCTTTAAAAGAAAGATTTGTGTAGATGGGCAGGTAGAGACCTACAAGGCAAGACCTATGGCGAAGGGTTTTCCTCAAAGACCAGGTTTGGACTATGACGAGACTTTTTCTCCCGTAGCCATGCTTAAATCCATTTGGATCCTACTTTCTATTGCTGCTCACTATGACTATGAAATCTGGCAGATGGACGTTAAAACGGCATTTCTAAATGGGGATTTAGAAGAATGCGTTTATATGGATCAGCCGGAGGGCTTCATTAACAGTAGGAGCAGCGGGAAAGCATGTAGATTGCTTAAATCCATATATGGGTTAAAGCAGGCATCACGGAGTTGGAACATCTGTTTCGATGATGTTATCAAAGAGTTTGATTTCATCAAAAATCCAGATGAACCTTGTGTTTATAAGAAGGCTGTAGGGAGAGCTGTCACATTCCTCGTATTGTACGTGGATGACATTCTTCTGATAGGAATTGATATTCCTATGCTGCAGTCGGTCAAATCTTTCTTATCACTAAGGTTCTCCATGAAGGACCTGGGTGATGCCACATACATTCTGGGGATAAGGATCTATAGGGATAGATCCAAGAGGTTATTGGGATTGTCCCAAACCAAGTACATCAACACCATCCTAAAAAGGTTTAGTATGGAAGACTCCAAGCGGGGTACCTTACCCGCTTGCCATGGGGTCACTCTCTCCAAGGATTCTTGTCCAAAGACCGATGAAGAGAGAGCTCGCATGAGCATTATACCCTATGCTTCGGCAGTAGGATCTATAATATATGCGATGTTATGTACACGCCCAGATGTAGCTTATGCACTTAGTGTTGTAAGCAGTTATCAATCCAACCCAGGGGAGAATCACTGGATAGCTGTGAAGAACATTCTTAAGTACTTGCGAAGGACTAAAGAATTTTTCTTCGTATATGGTAATGGAGATCTCCAAATGGAGGCCTTTACCGATTCGAGCTTCCAGAGCGATAAGGACGACAGCAAATCTATCTCAGGGTTTGTATTTACCCTTAATGGAGGGGTGGTAAGTTGGAAGAGTTCCAAACAGGATACCGTTGCAGACTCTACGATGGAGGCTGAGTACATTGCTGCAAATGATGATGCCAAGGAAGCCATCTGGATGAGGAAGTTCGTCTCGGAGCTAGGAGTAGTTCCAACCATTATTGATCCAATACCATTGTATTGTGATAATAATGGGGTTATGGCATTAGCCAAGGAGCTCAGGTCCCATCAGCGGTCCAGACACATCCTGAGGCGCTTTCATTCGATCCCGGATATTGTAGATCGCCGCGAGATCGAGATTAAGAGAGTAGACACAAAGAATAACACCGCGAATCCACTCACCAAGGCCCTCCCTCAGCCGCAGCATGAGCGACTTTTTGAGATGTTGGGTATGAGATACGCCAATAACTGGACTTAGTGCAAGTGGGAGATTGTTGGATATATGTATGCCTTAGAGGCCATTATGTGATAGTGGATGTATTTATACAAGTGTATATATATATATATATATATATATATATATATATATATTCAGTGTACATTCTTGCTCGACATGATAGTATGCTATCTGGTTATTCTTTATCTGACATGTTGATTTGACCATGCTTTTATTCATTCATACATGCTGATAAAGCCCTGAGGATATTGACTTGACTACTGTGATTATGATAGAGATCATACTAGTGGGACATCAGTAGTTTATAAGCATATCCTAGAATGTCCCTAGTCATAGGTGTATCGAGACGGGGCATTGATATACCAGAGTAGACTAGCGTATATGACACTAGACCTATATGATGGGCGATGAATGTTCCCACATTCATCGATGTTTGACATCAAGATCGTATACGGGTGCTCAGTGGTCACTGGGTACACTGGACGGACTCGCCGAGAACTCCTATATGGAATTATATCTATCGTCGGATAGCAGTTCTCAGGTGACACTGGTGCAGGTTAGTCTGTAGACCCGAGATCGTCATAGAGTCTTGTGTGTTCTCCCACTGTACTTTGATTACCACCCTACCACGGCTCTACTGAGTCGTGCAAACAGGTGGCCGTTGGGTACAGTCTCAAGACACATGAAGGCGATGAGCAATAGGAGGGGTTTCGTCTCTCCCGATATTGGGATTTGATGATGCGCTGTGCTCGACTGGCTATATCAGTAAGTCCCTGGCCAGGGCTGTTGAGATTTGCTGATAAGTGTTATCAGTAGTTTCTCGATCTGTTATAGACCTTTCATCGGCATGACTTATTGAGTTATTAGGGTCGACGTTACCATCCCTAGACTCGATATGCAGCATATCTGACGAAGAGACCGGACTGTACGGTAGTGTTGCCGGTTGGCTCGACGGGAGTTCTAACAGGTTCGCTTGTTTTCTTCTGATCGCTCAATACCCGGATGGCCGTTACGTTTAGCTGACCGCTTGCGGCTTGGGGCAGCTTGATATGATCATCACCCACTTCCGGCGTATTGACGAGTCTTAGAGTCCCACAAAGGAGTTACCTAGTCCAGGCGAAACGTTGTGGTGCGCATATGCGATATGCGCTTGGACCCAGTTAAAATGCGCGTATAAGATACCGTATATTAATCGGGCGGCTTGCTTTTGGTCAGGTCGTATGTGATATGACCGGATTGCTAAATCAAGTGTTGATTTATCATTTGGCCATTAGTTTCTCACTAGAAATCCTTTCTTGTATTTTTGGATGTATGCATGCATGTATGCATTCATTCTTGTTCATGCACATATGGATGTGCATGCACACATACATCCATACATACATCATCCTTCATGGTTGTATATACATAGAAAATGGTGGCAATATAAGACTCACACCTTGGGTTTATATATGGATTATTATTTGTATTTATGTTAAAACAAAAAGAAAAGAAAAAGGGTAATTCATGGTTTAGTTTCTACACTCTTCTTTGAACTTACCTTGCTCACCCACCTTTTAACCATGGGTTAACTTTCCTTTTGTGTTTTAACTCAAATACAATAATATCTTTATTATTTAACCATGGTTTGAGATGAGGAGTGGAAAACATATATACATATATTTTCTATTTTTCAAAAGAGATTATTTTTTCTCTTGTTCTTAAAAAGCCATCATCTTCTTCCTCCTTGCTCTTTTGCTCTCTAGATTTCTCTAGTGAGCAAAACACTCGCCAAGTTAGGATTTTGAAGTGAGAAAAGCAACCACAACACCATTCTACACTAGTCTTGCCCACTTGTGAAGAGTGTTAGCTTCATTTTATTCTCTTGATCAAGTGAAGTTGCAAGCTTGGACAAAGGAGTTTCGGGTGGATCGTCGTAGACATTTTAAGACCTCAAGCGGATCTTTTCCAAACCCCAAGTAGCCGAGGAGTCTAGCGTAGGGAGATACAAAGGTTGTACTCTAAAAACCCTAACCTTTTCTACTTGTGTTGTTGGTTTGTTTAACAAACCCTAAATTTCTAGTGATGATTCTTTGCATGTTCACTTAGCACCTTAAAAATTTAATTTTGAGACATGTGATGCTTGCAAACCCTTCATGAGGTGCTAGATAAACCTAACAATTGGTACTCTGAGTGAGGTTTCCCGTGCTCTCACAAGGAACGAATTAAAATAAACCTGGTTTCCACCAAGGCGTAGTCCCGTTAACACTTTTTTAGACACCTGATTGGTTAGCTAATTGTGAAGTGAAAAATATCTCCCGAGAGTAAGCCTGCTCATCAGTGCGATCGGGATCCAACTATCATCGTGTGACAACCTAGATAGAAGCCACTCTAGTCAGCATACTCCAGAAGGTCTAAAACACTAGCAGGTTTCCTGTATATTTGGAACTCCTAATGTGGTTTTTGCCCTTAGGACCCAAGTGAACTTGACGAATAATTAAAAAATCAAAAGGTCCTAATCAAGTTCAACCCGTCATTATCCAAAATTGTATTATACCCACCCGTATGACTCTTGACGAATAATCAACAAAGTCACATGATTTTCCTAACCAATCACATTATCTATACTACAGGCAATCATTACTTAGCTACCGTACACTACGC
The DNA here is from genome assembly GCA_030015575.1 of Agapanthus africanus. Taxonomy (NCBI): domain Eukaryota; kingdom Viridiplantae; phylum Streptophyta; class Magnoliopsida; order Asparagales; family Amaryllidaceae; genus Agapanthus; species Agapanthus africanus. The sequence continues at coordinate 177,520,227 of JASDDO010000008.1, forward strand.
CTTGACGAATAATCAACAAACGTAGCATGAATACTATGTACTAATTATTTGAAACAACGAAGGGATACGGCTAGGTTTTCGGTGAAAAAACCTTTAACGTAATGAACTTGATATCATTGAAGGAACCGAGTAGTTTTGAAAAGGAGTTGTTCCCTTATAAAAAGGGAGAGAAAAGAGGAGAGAATTCTCCATGACTTAATCCTCACATGTTAAACACTTGAGCACTTATATACAAAGCATATAAGTGCTGCAATCAAACAACTAAAGGCTAAATAGGTCTCACGTGTTAAACACGTGAGCGCTATATGCAGAACATATAAGCGCTGAAATCAAACAGCTAAAGGCTAAATAGGCCTCACATGTTAAATACGTGAGCGCTTATATGCAAAGCATATAAGCGCTGCAACCAAACGATTAAAGACTAAATAGGCCTCACGTGTTAAACACGTGAACACCTATGTGTAAAGCATATAAGCACTAAATAAACAGATTGAAAAAAAACTCATATTGGGATCACGTGTTAAACACGTGAGAACATCCTTTTGAAGTATTAACTTTAGATAGAGTAAAACTCTATGCATAGAATTAAATTCTATTTTGTATGCAAAGCATATAAGCACTAAGAGTAAGTGGCCAAAAACCAAATTGACCCCATGTGTTAAACACGTGAGCGGCCATATGCAAGGCACATAGACGCTAAATGTGAAAACCTAAATATGCCTCACGTATTAAACACGTGAGAGCACCTCCTTTTGTAGAATTAAATTCTACTCTTGGGAAAATACCTCCTTTGATCTTTCCAAAAGAGAGATATTCTCTATTAACAGAGTACCGTTGAATCAAAGATCCAAGGGTAATTAAAAAATCACCAAATATAGAATTAAATTCTAATGGGGAGAATATCTCCCTGATCTTTCTAAATGAGAAGGATATTTATGTTAAATAAAAAGTGGTTGGAACAAAAATACAATGAAATTGGTATATATTTCCTCAATCATTCTAAGTACAAAAAGAGTGTGCACTGTAAAATCAAGCACTCTTGGATTAAAAATCAAATGGTTATTAAACACACCGTTTGACAGAATAAAATTCTGTATATGGGAAAATTATCCCCCAATCAAGAAAACATATTCTGTAGAACAGAATTCCTTGGATCAAAAATCCAACAGTGGATAAAATTCCCCAAACAAATTTTGAGACCAATTAAATCAATTGGAATCTCTCAATGAAAGATTTTCTCAAAACTAATTAACAATTTGCCTCTACTATATAAAGGACCCGAGACTTCAAGTCTCAGATAGAGCAGACCCTCCCATAAGCTTCTGTGAAAAAATACATAAGGTTCTAAAAAACGTTCCACGAACAACAAAGAATTTAATTCTCAAAAGAAGAAAAAGATCTGCCTCCTTCAAAAAACGCTATGTAAAAAGAAAAAAGAAGAAATCAAAATATCTCATTTACATAGTATAATGGAAACAAGGGTTTAACCCTTCATGCGAGAACTTAGTTCTTCCTCTGATTTGAGATTCACAAAGAAAATCTCCCCACAAGTTGAGAATTTAATTCTCATCAAGGAGATTCTGTTTTTCAAACTCAAAGCCTAGGTGAAAAGAACTAGGTTTAAAAAAACATATGTTCAGGGAATTTAATTCCTCCGAAATTAAGGTTTAACCCCACATAAAGAACTTAGTTCTTATAAAAAGAAAAGAAGAACTTAGTTCTCCAATAAAAAAATGATCCAAGGTCTCCAAAATAGTGATCTTAATGATCATCAATGGCCAAATTGTCATTAACAAAGATTAAATCTCTAAAAAAAAAGGAACTTGGCAAATCACGTGAAACACACTTAAGCGTCAGAGAAAAATTAGTGCTTAGCACTATTATCGTGCCTCACTCATTTCCCACGTGAGTGCCCAAAATGAAAAAGCTAAACGCCTCACATGCTTCATGCTTGAGCGCCAGAGCTCTAACCAAGTGCTAAGCACTTCTGTATAGAGAAAAAGAGATGAACAAACAAAACCCAAAATCAATGCTCAGCGCCTCTCGTGCTTCCCAAGCGAGTGCCATACAAAGTTCTTAACATTCTATACTCAGTCAAAATGACTAAATGCTTAGCACTGATTAGGCAACACCTATTTCTGAGCGCCTCACGTGTTTCACACGTAAGATCCAGAGCTATAAATAAGTGCTTAGCACTCCTAAGTAAAACAAAAAGAAAGGCCAAAGACCGAGTTGACCAAGCCCAAATTGGCTAAATCTCTGAAGTTTCTTGCAGTTAAGCCCAAATGTTCTGTTTGTTGGATCTTAAGTAAAAAAATGATCCTTAAAATATTGCTAAGTTGATCTTAGTCTTAAATATGTCTAACGTATCCTTAGTTAAAAATAAATTGAGCCAAAATGCTCATATATTTAAGTTGATCTTAATCTCAAACTGCATTAATGGTACTTGAATAAAACAAAATATTTTTTGAACTAAAGGTATATTATCTGCCCCTAAAATTCAGGCTAGGAGTCCCAACGTCTCGGTACGGTCTTTCGGCGGTGAACAGATTCTGGCACGCCCGGTGGGATCTTATTCTCTTTCCACTCCACACTTCGTGTGTCGTGTTTCATGAAGAAAATCGCGATTCGCTATGGTTGCCCTTGGATTCGAGATACTAAAACTTGTTGTCCTCCGCCTGTGCAAACAATCAATGACTCTCAACTGCACCTCATACAACTGCAACTCCTGCTCCACCCCAACTGGAGGGGTGACCTATGGGCCCAACGGGGCCTCTATTTTTTCAATGCCGGTGGGGCAGGTCACACATGCCACTACCGGACTATTCTTCGGGACCATGCTCCCACCTGTGAGTTTCGGTGCCACAACGCCACCAGAAGAAGCTCCTAGAAGGCCGGTCATCGATCGACTGGCAACCACGACATCCCCCATCAGCAAACCATCAAACACTAGCATCTCAGTCTTCAACAGGTTGAGCAAAATCTCGAATGGGTCCGTAAAGAACCTCTTGATACCTGAAGGGGCTATCCTAAAACGGTTAGACATTCATGCCCCTGCGATAGGCGAAGCCATCAAAAGTGCTTCCCCTATCAGATGGTCAGTCTTTAAATGATGTCCAGCTCTCCTCAAACCTTATCAAGGATATCGGTCTTCAACAGACTGACGCCGATTGAAAACCCTCAGCAAAGCCGGGGGCATGATGAAGCTGCTTCCAAAACTGAGGCAGTCCCTTCTGCAAGACACGCTCGACGTCGCCAATGGCGCCCAGTGAGAGAGAGCATGGGGTAACTCCCTTTCTGGACTCACCCCACCTGCTCCAATGGTGGAAGTCGACGCTTCTGTTCCAACCGGGAATAGTTTTGATCCACTTAGGAGGATGTGTAAAAATTCCCCAATGATGGTGCTAAAGAAATCTCCCCCACCGGCAAAAGTTACAGTGCAGGCAAAGCCGGAGCGGCCTTACTAGCGGCTCTCCTCGCAAATTCATACGGTGTGGAGAAAACTCCGTGAATCTGTGATTGACCAAAACTACTCTTGTCGACCAAAGAAATCAAAGGTTCGGCAAGAAAAAGATCGCTCCTCCGCCATACAATAGGGAACTTCTCCTAAACAGGTACCTGTCACAATGGCTCCTTCAATTCCAATCTCTCATAAAAGAACAAGACTGGAGAAAGCTCTACCGTCCGTGGCAAATTCCAAAGGCGATGGACCTAAACGCCATAAGACTCGGTGAGTCATTGACCGCAAACCCGATCGCTGACTAAGGCTCAAGAGCAACAGCAAAAGCTCCAGGAAAAGCTGACCAAAATGGCAGCACTTACCGGACAGAAAGAAAGTCTAGATAAAGAGGCCAAACACCTCCAAGAGCAGAAGACCAATATAGAGTTTCTGCGAAGGGTGCTAGAGAGGAAGGACAAAGAGGCTAATGAGCAAGCTTCTAACATAAAGCAGATGACTCTCTTGTTCCAAGACATGGTTGGAATGATGATCCAGCTAGAACCCCCGGCCGAAGATCCGTCGATAATCATCGATGATGACATAGGGGAGACATCAAACCCTCCTACGACTTTATCAGCGGCCAAAGAAGAAACAATCTCTAAGGCCGCCCTTGATGATTACATTACTCAAAAAAATAAGAGCTCCTCAAGCTAATGAAGCTGCTGGACAAATTGCCAGAACCGGGCGACCATATCTAGACTAGTATGACAAAATCAAATACCCACCGGGATATACGATCCCCAAGTTCCATGTATACAAAGGGATAGGCAACCCTCACTAACACATCGCGCAATTCAGAGCTCTGTGAGGCAACACCGGAGGCGACGAAAAATTTTTTCTTCGCCGAATCGTTGGCAGCCTATTAGAAACAGCCTTCGAATGGTACTCGGAGCTCCTAAATGACTCCGCGAAAACATTCGCAGAAATGGAGCTGCTATTCACACAGCGGTTCTCCAGTGTGAGCGAACACACTCCGACCACGGCATTAATTAATGCCAGGGTAAAGCCGGGAGAAACATGGGTCTAATACACGATCCGGTGGCGGAACCTGTGGTCTAAATGCGAACAACGCAATGAAGAATCTCCCACCGTTGGCATATTCATCGGGACTCTTGATCCTCAAACGACTATGTCCCAGTTCATGACATTCTTCAAACCAACTACATTTCAGGCTTTGATAGATAAACTGGCCCAAATAGACCAGATAGGCCACAGGCCTTCCTCCTAAAATATGGACCCTCGAAATAACAGGGGTAAAGGGAAAGCGGTTTTCATTGCCAACACTCAACAACAACCGAGTGGCCCAAAACAGGTTGCTCGCCAAAACAACGTGCTTCCGCGCCCATCCTTGGAGGAAAGACTAGGACGCGCTTACTCGTTTCACCATGACAAAATGAGGAGACTGTTCGAATTGGCAATACATAATAAACTTATCACATTACCAGAAATGCGGCGTCTACCGCAACCAGGCGACGTTAACAACCCTAACTACTGCTCCTATCACAGAATGGTGAGCCACCTAATTGAAGATTACTATGTCTTCAAGAACTGGGTCGAAGACCAGTATCGACAGGGGAAATTCGTGTTGTCTGATAACTGGAGGGTAAACCTACCCCAGAAGCACACTCCCAAAAAGGTGGATGCGTAAGGGGAATCATGCTCACTCGTGGAAAAAACTCCATGAGAAGTCGTTCTTTCAGTAAAAACCAAAAGAATGCTGAAGGATCTACAGGCATGTCTAGCAGCCAGATGGAAAAGCCTACTTGTACCCGAAATAATCGAAGGGACGTTAAAACCTCGTCTCGCATTGAAAATTGTTGACGAGGGGAAAAAAACCCCAAGTCAAGCCTTTGAAGTCTTCGAAGATAAAGAAGAAGACCAAGAAGCCTGTGCAGCCTTCCTAGTATGACTATAAGTGCATAGATCTACAAAAATACATTGACGTGCAGAAGAGTACAACCAGAAAGCGTGGACACCGGTCTCGCTCGAAGAATTCCTCAAGCATATTCTTAAGGGCGAAGACAGTGACAATGATGAGGGAAATGACTAATCAGAAGACACTGAAGACCATGCAGCAAGTTGCCACATGGTATCCCGTCTGTCGTTATATGACGAAGAAGCTCTCTCAGCATCAGAAAACAATGCAGAGGAACTGAGGGCAGAATGGGCGCTAAAATCCCCGGAACTGCCAGAAGAGACCCGAATGAGAGGCTGCTAAACGAAGCCTTTCAAAAAAAGCTAAAAGTTGACTGAGAATGCGAGACAACCATATATGAAAAGGCTAAGTGTCAGCGTCAGGATAAAGAAGCTGCGGTGAGGATGAGTCGTAAAGTACTCCGACCAAACCAAAGCACACCTGCTATAAATAAAAGCAAGATCAAAACAGAGAAACGGTTTGCCAAAGCCCTGTCAATGGAGATGAAGCTGCCACCTCTCATAAGGAACACTCACGGGATCACGTGCCTCAATGGAGAAGAATCACATCCAGACTTATGCCTATATCATCAGAGGGTCACTCACCCTACCAAGGAATGCAGTGCCTTCAAGAAGTGGTGGCAAGGATACTTTGCCCATCAAAAACACTTCAAGAGGTTGAAGCGCGAAGCTCATGCTCGTTGACGACAAAATAGTTGGATGAACACACATGAACAAACGACCGGCAACTGTTATATGGTTGGTACCAATTCGGATGGAGGAAAACTTCCAGTTCCTACGTTCGTGAGCGATTTTGAGTACGAAATGTCTCTCAACCCTCTCTTAAAAGACTCCGCCTCAGAAAAAGAAGAGAAGGAGAAGAACCGCGAGAATATTCAGCTGCGTAACCACACGCTACCTGAGAAGAACCTCAAACCTACAAACAAAGGTTTGAACAAAAAAGACAAAGGGAAAGGGAAAATCTCTGAGGAAATTTCCCTTGATGACGAAATGGTAAAAGAGCTCACCACAAAAGACCCGCCTAAGAAAAACATGGTGGATTTCAATGTCCTGGCACATCTGAGGAAAATACCCTCACAACTGAGCATATTGGATGCTCTCCTTCTGTCCAAAGAGGCATGAGATTCCCTGATCAAGGCATTACAAGAGCCCGATCAATTCCAAGCTTTCCTCGCAAAAGAGAAGATGAAAGATAAATTGGCAGAGGTCAACACATATGATATTACATTCAGCGATGAAAATCTCCTCCTCGGTACATGCGAGCATAATCACCCATTATACATCACCGGATACTTCTACGACATCAAGATAGGGAAAATCCTTGCCGACAACGGATCCTCCATTAACCTTCACAACGTGAGAGTGCTGAAAGAAATTTGCATGAACGTTCAGCACCTTGCCCGAGATAAAATTACCATCTCCGAGTTCGACTCATAGTCATCACGGACGCTTGGCTCTGTAATACTGACGCTAAGTTTCGGGCTGCTCGTCACTGACATCAAATTTCATGTCATTGACTCCAAGACTTGCTATAACGCATTGCTCGGCAGGCCTTGGTTACATGAGTACAACGCCATCCCTTCTACACAACATCATTGTATGAAGTATTTCAAGGATGGCTCGGAGTACACTGTCACGGGAGAGCTAAATCCGTTCTCTGTAAACGAAGTTCGGAAATATGAAGACACAAAGTACTTCCTAACAGACATCGAGGATACCGAAAAGTGCCATAACCCAGAGAATAAACAGAAATCCATCGCTACTATCCCGATCTTTAGGAGAGATACCGAGAAAGATGAAGAAATAGTCTACTCATGGCAACCCCAAAAAGAAAACAATAAGCCCATACCATCTACTCCTATCTTGGTTTTTGGCAGCGACTCAGATGACGAGGCAAATGCAGTGTTCTCCATCCGTCCATCAATGCAAACTTTTGCCGGAACAGATCAGAGTCTACAAATTACAATGGCTCCGCCTCGGCATTATAAGGAACTTGATGCGCTCGATACATATAGCGTACAAGAGCTACAAATTTTCTACGTACCTCCTAGGCGAAGAGATGAAAAGGCGACTCTCTTCTATCAGTCTACGTAGACCAAAGTAGAAAAAGAAGTCTGGCATGGTACCGATTTTGCACTTGACAAGCTTCAACCCATCCATCTGCCAAGATATTACGCGGAACGATTAAGAAAGCTATTAAGATGCCAAAGTGTACCCTTCGAACAAACTGTTCGACATGACCAATTCTACAAAAAGATTTGGGATATTCTCGGGAATTAGCGAAAGATGCCCAATGAGAAGATGGAGACAACCGGGCTCGGATATGTCCGTTCTAATAAACGAGAGCAGATCCACAGTTGTCGTGTCATAAATAGCTCTAATGAAGCAGAAAATGCTCTTCTAGATAACCGTGACGTCAAATCGGAGTGAGATCCCACTCTAAAAATGTTAAATCCGTCGCTGGAAGAACAAATTGACAGGTTAATAAAAGAAGCTTGTCAAACGAGCCGGGACAATCACAGCCGCGAAATGGCCATTTGTGAAAAGTCCAAGACACAGTATATCAGTTAGCAATCTGCGGAGAAGGTAGACTGTAATGCTCTTCATCCCCAGCCTACTGTATGTTCTCGCGAAAGGGGAAAATCCTGAAATAGAGGCAAAAACTGGGCAAAGAACGCAAACAACATTCGAAAACTACATGGTGGATCCAAGACGCCGTGAAATCGAGAAAAACTCGATTGGAGCCCGTATTTTATAAAGAAGATGGGTCGAGAATACTCTTTCCCTCAAAATAAGGCAAGGAAAATTACCCTCCAGATGGCTCGTTCTTTTGCGGCGATTTTGAAGATGGTCTATACCTATACCGTCAGGATAGGACTAGCTCAACATCAAGAATGGAAGAGAACTCATACCTGCCATATAATAACAATCTCAAAAGAGGGAGGGCACGAGACTATGAATAACCTCTGTAGGTGCTTTACAAATGAAGATGAATACGAGCTGATCACGGAGTTTCCACCAACACTAAAAGGGCTGGAAGATAAGATATACACCACGGCGGACAAGCTAAGAAAAATTGACTTAGGGATGGAAAATGATCTGAGACCAATGTTCGTCAATGAACTTGTCACGTCCCGAAAGCATGGAACATGACCGGCACTTAAACTAAGAAACGTCTCGAGGCGTACGTAATCCAAGTAAGCCGAAAACCCAGAAATGCAAACCAAGAAAAGTAGTAGAGTAAAGGAAAACCAATTTAAACAAGTAGTTTTAATAGAATAAGCCGAATTATGCGGTTTTAAAAAAACATCAATATTTCCCGAAAATTTCGGCAGAGACTCCTTTGTAAATACTGGCTCCCAAACGGGATACAACATGAATAGTATACGAAATCAATAAAAGGCATCCCCAAGCGGGAGCTAGCTCTTCGTCAATTGACGGTCACAACCACACAAGCAATATAATATACAACGCCAACGGCGAGGATCAAAACTCAAAACCACAAGAAAACCACAGAAATAAAACGCGTGACTCTAAGGTCGAAAGAATAACATCACTGGTCTCTATCTCTGAAATAAATACATGTTTGGTGGATGGAACTTCTAGATACAACAGAGTAAAAATATACAAGTTATATAATGGGGGTACGATACAAGTAAACCCACCTACTAGAAAATCACCCGAAGGAAACTATACCCGCAAGCCGTAATGAAACCTGTACGGCAAACCTGCAAGAAACTGGGGCACAACGGGGGTGAGTTGCCAACTCGTGAATAGAAAAACATCTACGCACAGAAATCGCATAAATAACGCAACCTAGGTCAAAGATCATAATATATCCTCAAATATATGAATAACATGCAGCCTATAACAATGGCTAGGGTAATATCTAACCCGAGTGTGATCTCATGTGCCCGTGTCAGTGCCTCAGGCAGCAATATATCATATGAATGAGGTATGAATGTATGAAAACAGAATACATGTAAATGAAGAAACCGTTTTCATAAATTAGTGAGATTTCCTTTGTATTTTTAAAATGAGGTATCATAAATGAAATCAACATCAACAGTGTCTAGCATGGACACAAAACATAAATCTCAATGTCTCAAAACCTCAGGCTCTGGCTATCCGGACTGGCCTGTATCATCAAATCTAAGTACCTTAATATCTCAAAATCTCAATGTCTCAATCTCAATATCTAGGGCGCCGTCAGTCCATACCGGCTCCTACCATCCATCTCAAGACCACGACGGTATCCTCCGGATATCCGACGCGTCGGGTAAAATCACCGGTAGGTAGTCTCCCCCTGCCAGGCTCATTGTCATCACCACGAGCTTCTTGCCCCGGGGTACCTTGCCGGGTCCACCATGTAGCCGAAACGTTTCATCCAACTCCTCGAATCGGGTCTCGAAATCCATCAGCAAACTCATGGTGGACGACTCATACATCAAGGGAAAAACCGCGCTTTTTATTTAAAAAGAGAAAGAAGAAGTTTGTATATGTTTTGCGGTTTTCCCCAAATCCAGAAAATCTCATGGAAATCCGAATCCAAAACCTCAATAGCACGTAAAAAGTGAATATATGTATGAGAATCCATGAATGCGGCATAACAATGAATAATAGTATGCATGAAGTAGCAGGTAATAACTACAATGTCTAAACTAACATATAAGGCAAGTACACTAATATCATGTCTAAACTATTAGCTAACAGGCTATGTCAAGCAATAATATTTTCTAAGGTGTACGTGACATGGCAATTACCGATGAAGATGTGTGTGAGCCGGCAAGTAAGTGTACGTGGTACATACGCATCATCGGTAATGGTGCTGGTGTCCTAACCACAAGATATCAACAGTAGAATATGAAGCATAATATAAGCATGTGATGCGGAGCAAACAACAATAATGAGCGGGAGCTGAATACTAGACGCAACGATAACTAATCTGCTTTAACCTACTATAAGTCCTACAATGGTGCCTTTTGAAATAACACGAATCGTGGGGTTTTGAAAATAGGGGCTACGGTGTTTTTTAAGAAAAAATACGTTTTTTTTTTTGAAAAATCCATAGAATCCCTTGACTTGTCTTTTAAAATATGCACGATTCGTAAGCTTTGAAATAGGTAGGAACCGAATCTAATCTAACAACTAACTAAACTAAAGGGCTAAGCTACAAGCTAGACTACAGGTAAGGAAACCGCCTAACATCTGAGTCGATACATATACATACCTGTATATATATTAGTCGGTGATCCCGTCTCAATAATATCATATCCGATTCCATATCTATAATCAAACATCCCAAGTCAAGAGTGCGGATCAATCATCAAGATATAGCTCGTACGTAAATCCGTCGTACGGCATCCCCAAATCTGGGTACGGGTCAATATCATATTCCTCACACTATTCCTCTGGTATCCTCTTTATCCAAGATCATAGTCTAGGGTACTGACCTATGTCTAGTACAATACTAATATCCTCAATATACTCATGATCTGACTACTGATCGACAATCTCGTACAAACCGATATCGTCAGCACATATCATCATCAAGGGGTATACATCGCCCGATACGGCCTAATATCAATATCCTAGCATATCATGCCTTATATCACGATCACATGTCGACCATTTTATTTATAACACTATTCACCCGTATCGCCGCCCCAAGATCCGCTATAACACCAGGACGTACCTCAAGTACGAATCCTGCCATATCACCGATATCACAACCACAAACAAATCTCATCGACTCAGCTCAATCCCAAGTATCATCCTCAAATCCGTATGTGAACACATAGTCCCATACCCAAGTGAACACATAACTATAAAGAATCCCATGAGCACATATAAATAGGAATGTATGCAAGTATGTATGTGTGTATGTGTAGTGCAACACTACCCAAGGGTTCGCGACACTAAAATAATCCAACAAACCAATATCCATTCTAAACATCGTTCTTAAGCCCAAATAACATATAATAATTGTTGGTGTGTATACGCATCCGTATACACCACTACGGACTGCGGGGGTGTTATACGCCATCCACCCGACTTCTCCCCGTAGATATAAATCTACTCACCTGGTCCTCGCTCGCCGGTGCCGACGTCGCTACGCGCTTGCATGCCGTCTCGAAGTCCACATGGGGATACCTACATATCACAACGCATCGTATCGCATTAAAATCCGACTCATGACCAAAACGACACACGAATCCCACATAGGTCAAAACATATGGTTGCTTCGACAAATCAACCCAAAAACCCTCGACGTCGGCGTAGAAACGCCAGACCAACGAGAAAAACCCAAATACACTCATTTGCTCATTCACGAACACTAATTTTAATATAAAATAGGTTAAAACTCACAAAAAACCCAAATTCACTTTAAAAGCCGTTTTTCCGAAAAACTAGCAAGCAAAATTACCCGTTTGAGTACAAAACTCGACGTTTAAACAATTCTAGCGGCCATAATACTTATTAAATAACTTAAATAAGTCATATAACCTATAACCACAATTTAATCTCATCAAACTATATACGTTCAAAAAAACTAGTTTGCAATTTTACCCAAATTTCAACCATTTTAGCAAAAATGCACAAACAACAATTTAGCTAGGATTTTCATGAACTAAAGACATTAAACCACACTTAATAATGTTAATGAAGTCATAAAAAAACTAATTATAATTTTAAACCCAATTATTTAACCATTTCCAAAAACCTAGATAGCAAATTAGTGTAATTATCACAATTTTTAAACTAACAATTAACAACTAGCTACTAACTTGTTTTAACAAGTCATAAGAGCTTAAACACATTGCACAACCATACACCAATTTCACAAAACCCTAACTTGCATTCAAGTTCTTCTCTTGAATTTTCATCACACAAACCACAACAACCAATTTAACACTTATAAACAAAATCATATAAGCAACTAATCAACAAACAACCATGGGGCACAAAAATTTATACCTCACAAATTCATGATCAAACATGAAATCTAGACCTCCAAAATGAAATCCTTGCACCAAGATCCATGCATCTAAGGCTACACTAAAATGGGTAAGAACTAGATTTAGATTTTGGGATTTTTTTGATGGGTATATGATGAATTTTTTGAAGCAAAAGAGATGGAACAATGGGGGGGGGAGAAACAGGGCTGTTTGTGCAGGAATTTTCGGCCATAAAGGGAGTGGGGGAGGAGAGAGAGGGAGGTGGAGAAAAATGGGGAGAAAAAGACAAAGTCTACACCCCCTTTTGACTTTCTTTCATTTCCCTTTTTCTTTTCTTTTCTTTTCTTTTTTGTGTGGAATGGAGTGGGGAAATGGGGGGGGATGTGCTGCTGAATTCAGCCACAAGGGGATGGGGGTGAGTGAGTGTGGGTGTGGGTGTGGGGAAAAAAGATAAATGTTATACCCCAAACAACCATTTACACTAATTTCACCGAAAAAATCCTTTTTCTTCGTTATTTTCTAAACCGTTTTGGCAAACGATTTCGTTTCAAAACCACATGATAAAATTTTATTTAAAGTTTTATGATGCAAAAAATTTGTTTCAACTCATTCCAATTTGTAATTTTCCCTAATTAAATGTATTAGTGACGGCTTAAAATAATAATAAAATAAATTTTTTTTCAGAAAATTTGAAATTTCACCAGTGGCTCAATAAACACCAAATACTAGCAATTACATAGCTAGAATATGTATATTTAATTTTTATAATAAGATATTTGCATTTTGACTTTTTACAGAAAACCCCCTTATTTTTCCGATTTTCCGAAATTTCACCGAAACGATTTTCAAAACGCTACAATCTTTCCCCCTTAAAAAAAATTCGGTCCCCGAATTTAAAGTAAAACTCCCCCCAAATACTAAAACGTCTAAACCAAAACCATCAAGTCGTCGGGGCTGCGAAATTGTAAATACATAAAACAAATCGTAGTGCAGCGCATGCGCATGAAAAATGAGCATATAACTCAAATCAAAACTCCGTCAAGCATCCCGCAATCATCGGAGTCATGGGGAAGACACCAATGCTAAATCGAAAGCAAAACCAATATGATATAACTCGAAACTATACATGTAAATATCGAATCTATATATGTAAATATCTGAAAGAAATGAATGCCAAATATATTCAGGTACTGTCCTCTGGCTAGTCCTGCCCAGTACGAAAACACATAGCAAATATCACAAAAACGTACTGCTCTATAGGTTAAATCAATCCCAAAATACGCATATGAATACTACGTGCGTCTGGTGCGCACGGAAATCAAAATCCATATACGTGCCATACAAGCGCACAGAAAAAACATCTAAGTGCATCGGTTGTGCACACAACATCTGTCATAGGCAACGTGTGTGCCTGACAGCAAGGACAGGTGCGTCTGACACGCACGAAGAATCTCGATTTAGTGCATCTGGTGTGCAACAAAATCGTATCTCATAACATGCGCCCAACATGCACGAAAAACCCCAAATCAGGTGCATCCATCATGCACGAAATCATGAAATCCAATTTCAAGCACCGAACATGCGTAAAATCCAATCAAGTGCATAAGGTGCACAAAACAAATATCGAACATCACAATCGAAATCGAAGTCGAGTGCATCTAAGTGCACAAAATGCGTATCACTGCACTGCAAGCATATATGAACTATACCGAGTGCAAAAACCAAATCGTGTGCGTACATGCGCACAAAATCAACTTAACTGTATGAAACCCATAAAATCATAAACATGAGAAACCAAGGCACGAAAACGATATCAAGTGCAACACTGTGCAGAAATCATAAATACTCAGTAGGTGCAACCATGGCGCAAGAAAATGATATCATGAAACTCAATTCTCAAAACCAAATCATGCGAATATATCGCTCAAAATACCAAAATCAAGTATGGCGGAATAGTCCCGCTCAAGAACATCCTCCAAGAATCTCTGGCCAGCTGTCGGGGTCACTCATAGCATATCTTGTCGACGATCCTGAACTCTGGCCTGCCGGTGTGCGCAACATGACCACTCCTGGGTCCTAGTCTTCTTGTAATTCATTCCAGAAAGGCCCTATCGAGATCTCTCCCAAATTTCGTCTCTGCCGAACCGTCCGGAAGTCATCGTCCTTTACTATATCTGTTTCTTGTTCGGGAACGGCTGCATACTCATCACGACTCCTTCTAGAAGGTATATCCATGCACAATGTCTCGGCATGCGTATCGCATCTCTGATGTCGGCGGAGTGGAACGTCGTTTCATCAAGATCTCGTATGAACCTCTTACTCCACTTTTCTAATGTCGACTGCTCTGGACTCGTCTCGTCGTGGCTGCATGGACTGAGCTCCAACGACTATCCTCGTATCTGGAGTCTCTCAAGAATGCATCTCACCACTAGCATCCGAATTAAGTCGAGCCATCCGATCGAGTCGTCAAAACCTCATAATCCCCCAAGAGCTCAACATCTTGGGTACAGTTTAATAGTATCGAGTACATACCACAGCATCGGTGGTCCAGCCGTAGAAGGGCAAACCCAAGCCTCACTAATGGCGCCGCAGAACTGCCACAAACCCGAAGGTTCCAAGGCTTTCACATGGTCATTAAGTCGAGTTAGGGTTTCATTCTTCTAGAGGGACCATAGAATTGCCTGCATGTCTTTCCGACTACTTTAAACTTGGAATAATAGGTTTCTGACATTCGATCATCTCTGTCGACTCTCAACGTTTCCGCGTGAAGTCGTCTCTAGCTGGAATCAATCTATCCGATGACCTCGCATCGGAGTAGGCGAACGAACCACCTGTCCTAGTCATTCATCATCGGGTGACTAGCGACCTTCTAGCATCTATTAGTATAACTCGTACCGCAATAGCTCCAACATATGGGGCGATATCTCGTCACTCGCAGGAACAACTGGCTCACTCGTCTGCACGCTGAACAGTGCCTCAATCATCATGAGTAAGCAATACACCAACGGTCATCAAAATCTGACTGGCCTCTGTCAGTGGCTCAATCCTCTAGTGCTGATCGGCACGTCCAAGTAATCTCATACAGCGATCCATCAAACGCTTGTGGCACGAAGACACAATGAAAAGACACATCTCTGCAATCGTGTGTCGCCGGAATCATGCCCTGGTCAGTCCTCGTTCTTGACGAGCACATGTTGACCGCAACTCTAGCCGTAGCTCTCCCTGCCCGTAATTGTGGCAGCAAAACCATAACTGGTACTGATGAGGCTAGATCGGAATGAATATAATACTGAGCAAAGAAATGTACATCCTAAGGCTTCTTAAGTGGAGTAGCGTATCGTAAATATGCCGCGGAACATACCTACGGTACGTCACTCTACTTTAGTCACCTAATCCATCAACCAAGGGTCATCCTACGCTCCGAAGGTAAAACCTAACGCTCTGATACCAACTTTGTCACGTCCCGAAAGTATGGAACATGACCGGCACTTAAACTACGAAACGTCTCGAGGCGTACGTAATCCAAGTAAGCCGAAAACCAAGAAATGCAAACCAAGAAAAGTAGTAGAGTGAAGGAAAACCAATTTAAACAAGTTGTTTTAACAGCATAAGCCGAATTATGCGGTTTAAAAAAAAACATCAATATTTCCTGAAAAATTTCGGCAGAGTCTCCTTTGTAAATACTGGCTCTCAAACGGGATACAACATGAATAGTATACGAAATCAATAAAAGGCATCCCCAAGCGAGAGCTAGCTCTTCGTTAATTGACGGTCACAACCACACAAGCAATATAATATACAACGCCAACGACGAGAATCAAAACTCAAAACCACAAGAAAACCACAGAAATAAAACGCTCGATTCTAAGGTCGAAAGAATAACATCACTAGTCTCTATCTCTGAAATAAATACATGTTTGGTTGATGGAACTTCTAGATACAACAGAGTAACAATATACAAGTTATATAATGGGGGGTACGATACAAGTAAACCCACCTACTAGCAAATCACCCGAATGAAACTATGCCCGCAAGCCGTAATGAAACCTGTACGGCAAACCTGCAAGAAACTGGGGCACAACGGGGGTGAGTTGCCAACTCGTGAATAGAAAAACATCTACGCACAGAAATCGCATAAATAACGCAACCTAGGTCAAAGATCATAATATATCCTCAAATATATGAATAACATGCAGCCTATAACAATGGCTAGGGTAATATCTAACCCGAGTGTGATCTCATGTGCCCGTGTCAGTGCCTTAGGTAGCAATATATCATATGAATGAGGTATGAATGCATGAAAAAAGAATACATGTAAATGAAGAAACTGTTTTCATAAATTAGTGAGATTTCCTTTGTATTTTTATAATGAGGTATCATAAATGAAATCAACATCAACAGTGTCTAGCATGAACACAAAACATAAATCTTAATGTCTCAAAACCTCAGGCTCCGGCTATCCGGACTGGCCTGTATCATCAAATCTCAGTACCTCAATATCTCGAAATCTCAATGTCTCAATCTCAATATCTAGGGCGCCGTCTGTCCAGACCGGCTCCTACCATCCATCTCAAGACCACGACGGTATCCTCCGGATATCCGACGTGTCGGATAAAATCACCGGTAGGTAGTCTCCCCCTGCCAGGTTCATCGTCATCACCACGAACTTCTTGCCCCGGGGTACCTTGCCGGGTCCACCATGTACCCGAAACGGTTCATCCAACTCCTCGAATCGGGTCTCGAAATCCATCAGCAAACTCATGGTGGACGACTCATACATCATGGGAAAAACCGCGCTTTTTATTTAAAAAGAGAAAGAAGAAGTTTGTATATGTTTTGCGGTTTTCCCCAAATCCAGAAAATCTCATGGAAATCCGAATCCAAAACCTCAATAGCACGTAAAAAGTGAATATATGTATGAGAATCCTTGAATGCGGCATAACAATGAATAATAGTATGCATGAAGTAGTAGGTAATAACTACAATGTCTAAACTAACATATAAGGCAAGTACACTAATATCATGTCTAAACTATTAGGTAACAGGCTATGTCAAGCAATAATATTTTCTAAGGTGTACGAGACATGGCAATTACCGATGAAGATGTGTGTGAGCCGGCAAGTAAGTGTACGTGGTATATACGCATCATCGGTAATGGTGCTGGTGTCCTAACCACAAGATATCAACAGTAGAATATGAAGCATAATATAAGCATGTGATGCGGAGCAAACAACAATAATGAGCGGGAGCTGAATACTAGACGCAACGATAACTAATCTGCTTTAACCTAATATAAGTCCTACAATGGTGCCTTTTGAAATAACACGAATCGTGGGGTTTTGAAAATAGGGGCTACGGTGTTTTTAAGAAAAAATACGTTTTTTTTTTTGAAATATCCGTAGAATCCCTTGACTTGTCTTTTAAAACACGCACGATTCGTAATCTTTGAAATAGGTAGGAACCGAATCTAATCTAACAAC
Organism: Agapanthus africanus; assembly: GCA_030015575.1. Lineage (NCBI taxonomy): Eukaryota > Viridiplantae > Streptophyta > Magnoliopsida > Asparagales > Amaryllidaceae > Agapanthus > Agapanthus africanus. Next base: position 177,538,100 of record JASDDO010000008.1, read on the forward strand.
TAACTAAACTAAAGGGCTAAGCTACAAGCTAGACTACAGGTAAGGAAACCGCCTAACATCTGAGTTGATACATATACATACCTGTATATATATTAGTCGGTGATCCCGCCTCAATAATATCATATCCGATACCATATCTATAATCAGACATCCCAAGTCAAGAGTGCGGATCAATCATCAAGATATAGCTCGTACGTAAATCCGTCGTACGGCATCCCCAAATCTGGGTACGGGTCAATATCATATTCCTCACACTATTCCTCTGGTATCCTCTTTATCCAAGATCATAGTCTAGGGTACTGACCTATGTCTAGTACAATACTAATATCCTCAATATACTCATGATCTGACTACTGATCGACAATCTCGTACAAACCGATATCGTCAGCATATATCATCATCAAGGGGTATACATCGCCCGATACGGCCTAATATCAATATCCTAGCATATCATGCCTCATATCACGATCACATGTCGACCATTTTATTTATAACACTATTCACCCGTATCGCCGCCCCAAGATCCGCTATAACACCAGGACGTACCTCAAGTACGAATCCTGCCATATCACCGATATCACAACCACAAACAAATCTCATCGACTCAGCTCAATCCCAAGTATCATCCTCAAATCCGTATGTGAACACATAGTCCCATACCCATGTGAACACATAACAATAAAGAATCCCATGAGCACATATAAATAGGAATGTATGCAAGTATGTATGTGTGTATGTGTAGTGCAACACTACCCTAGGGTTCGCGACACTAAAATAATCCAACAAACCAATATCCATCCTAAACATCGTTCTTAATCCCAAATAACATATAATAATTGTTGGTGTGTATACGCATCCGTATACACCACCACGGACTGCGGGGGTGCTATACGCCATCCACCCGACTTCTTCCCGTAGATATAAATCTACTCACCTGGTCCTCGCTCGCCGGTGCCGACGTTGCCACGCACTTGCTTGCCGTCCCGAAGTCCACATGGGGGTACCTACATATCACAACGCATCATATCGCATTAAAATCCGACTCATGACCAAAACGACACACGAATCCCACATAGGTCAAAACCTATGGTTGCTTCCACAAATCAACCTAAAAACCTCGACGTCGGCGTACAAACGCCTGACCATCGAGAAAAACCCAAACACACTCATTTGCACATTCACGAACACTAATTTTAATATAAAATAGGTTAAAACTCACAAAAACCCCAAATTCACTTTAAAAGCCGTTTTTCCGAAAAACTAGCAAGCAAAATTACCCGTTTTAGTACAAAACTCGACATTTAAACAATTCTAGCGGCCATAATACTTATTAAATAACTTAAATAAGTCATATAACCTATAACCACAATTTAATCTCATCAAACTATATACGTTCAAAAAAACTAGTTTGCAATTTTACCCAAATTTCAACCATTTTAGCAAAAATGCACAAACAACAATTTAGCTAGGATTTTCATGAACTAAAGACATTAAACCACACTTAATAATGTTAATGAAGTCATAAAAATACTAATTATAATTTTAAACCCAATTATTTAACCATTTCCAAAAACCTAGATAGCAAATTAGTGTAATTATCACAATTTTTAAACTAACAATTAATAACTAGCTACTAACTTGTTTTAACATGTCATAAGAGCTTAAACACATTACACAACCATACACCAATTTCACAAAACCCTAACTTGCATTCAAGTTCTTCTCTTGAACTTTCATCACACAAACCACAACAACCAATTTAACACTTATAAACAAAATCATATAAGCAACTAATCAACAAACAACCATGGGGCACAAAAATTTATACCTCACAAATCCATGATCAAACATGAAATCTAGACCACCAAAATGAAATCCTTGCACCAAGATCCATGCATCTAAGGCTACACTAAAATGGGTAAGAACTAGATTTAGATTTTGGGATTTTTTTGATGGGTATATGATGAATTTTTTGAAGCAAAAGAGATGGAACAATATGGGGGAGAAAGAGGGCTGTTTGTGCAGGAATTTTCGGCCATAAAGGGAGTGGGGGAGGAGAGAGAGGGAGGTGGAGAAAAATGGGGAGAAAAAGACAAAGTCTACACCCCTTTTGACTTTCTTTCATTTCCCTTTTTCTTTTCTTTTCTTTTCTTTTTTGTGTGGAATGGAGTGGGAAAATGGGGGGGGATGTGCTGCTGAATTCAGCCACAAGGGGATGGGGGTGAGTGAGTGTGGGTGTGGGTGTGGGGGAAAAAGATAAATGTTATACCCCAAACAACCATTTACACTAATTTCACCGAAAAAAGCCTTTTTCTTCGATATTTTCTAAACCGTTTTGGCAAACGATTTAGTTTCAAAAACCACATGATAAAGTTTTATTTAAAGTTTTATGGTGCACAAAATTTGTTTCAACTCATTCCAATTTGTAATTTTCCCTAATTAAATGTATTAGTGACGGCTTAAAATAATAATAAAATAATTTTTTTTCCAGAAAATTTGAAATTTCACCAGTGGCTCAATAAACACCAAATACTAGCAATTACATAGCTAGAATATGTATATTTAATTTTTATAATAAGATATTTGCATTTTGACTTTTTACAGAATACCCCTTTATTTTACCGATTTTCCGAAATTTCACCGAAACGATTTTGAAAACGCTACAGAAGTGCTATCTGAAAAATAGGTGGCCACGTTAAAAGACGTTCTTATGCTGTCTAAAGACAGCTTCGCTTGGAACTACTCTGAAATACCGGGTCTAGATCCAAAGGTGGCAGTACATAAACTGGCTATATCGCTGGAAATAAAGCAATCAAACAGGCACCGAGAAGGATGCGACTCGAACTTGAGATGAGCATCAACGCTGAAGTCAGGAAATTAATTGACTCCGGTTTTATCCAAGAAGTTCAATATCCCGACTGGATCGCTAACACCATTCCATTGATGAAGAAAAATGGGATGGTGCGCATCTACGTGGACTTTCGGGACCTCAATAAAGCTTGCCTGAAGGATGACTTCCCAGTACCTGTTACCGAGCTGATGATCGATAACACGTCTATCCATGAATTCTTCTCCTTCATGGATAGATCTACATGATACAACCAAATAAAAATGCATCCTGAAGACCAAAAGCATACTGCCTTCTGACCCCATTGGGCATATTCTACTATAAAGTGATGCCCTTCGGTTTGAAGAACGCTGGTACTACCTACCAGAGGGCCATGACAAAGATCTTCGATGACCTCATCCATGAGATTGTCGAATGCAACATCGACGACCTTGTGCCAAAGAGTAAATCTCACGAGGAATATTGGGAACATCTAAAAATAGTGTTCCAACGTCTTCGGAAGTATAATCTGAAGATGAATCCTCTAAAATGCGCGTTTGGAGTTACCTCAGGAAAATTCCTAGGATTCATCATACGTCACCGAGGTATCGAAATTGACCCCACAAAGATCAAGACGATTATGAAAATGCCCACAATAAGAACCCTCAAACAGTTGTGATCTCTTCAATGAAAGCTCATGTATATCTGGTGGTTCATAGCCAACCTCTCTGGAAAATGCCGTCTCTATAGTCATTTGATGAAGAAGGGGACCCTGTTCATCTGGGATCAAAAGTGTCAAAACGCACTGGACGAAATCAAGCAATAACTGCAAAATCCGCCGGTATTGACCGCTCCGGTTAAGGGAAAACCCCTTATTCTATATACAACAGCCCTTAAAGGTTCTCTAAGCGCATTGAAGGCATAAGAGAACGATCAGGGAAAGGAGAGAACTCTGTACTATTTGAGTCCGGTTCTCCTGGGGGAAGAAAACAACTATTCTTCCATCGAAAAGTATTGCCTGGAACTGATCTTCGCAATAACGAAGCTCAGACATTACTCCTTGGCATATGAGTTCCATCTCATATCGAAGGTGGATCCTCTCAAATATCTAATGTCAAGGGTGATACTAACAGGAAGGTTTGGCAAATGGGCCCTCCTGCTAATGGAATTGTCGATAACGTATCGACCCCTTAAAGCAGTGAAAGGTCAGGACATAGCTGACCTTCTAGCGAAGCATCCGATACCAGCCGACCCTCCCTTAAATTGCAAGTTGCCAGATGAACACGCGTTCGATACAATTGAAGAAGAAAATAATTTCCAATGGGATCTCTACTTCAATGGAGCATCTTTCATGAAGCAACGAAAGCAGAACACCCCTATAATCAAAGACGGGGTGGGGCTTATTTTCGTGACTCCGCAAGGAGGGATATTTCATTATACCCTCTCCTGAACAGAGCTAATGACTAATAACGAAGCTGAAAATGCAGCTTTGATAGCAGGTCTAGAGATCGCTATCGACATGGGATTCAAAGACTCATCATATATAGAGACTCTTAGCCAATCGTCAGCCAAGTAAATAGCGACTATCAGATATGCAAACCAGCTGATAAAGTATGGAGAAAGAGTGTAGCAACTGCTAACACAAATCCCTGCCTATACCCTGTAAAGTATACCATGTGCGGAAAACAGCAAGGTAGATGCATTGGCCAAATTGGCTAAGGAATTGGCCGATGAAGATCTTAATAATGTGAGGATCATTATGCAAAGCCGCAGGGTTCTCGCACCAACAGAAATATCTTCGGAAGACCTAATAAATCCATCCGAAGGAAAAGAAATGACTGAACAAGTAACCCTTCAAAAAGAGGATGAAGAAAAGGTAAAAGACTGGAGGGAAGTCTTCATAGATACTTTAAGTCCCAACAAACGCCCGAAAATGCGTCGTTTAGATATCTGCACATGAAAAGAGCTTTGTCTTTCACCTTCATCAATGATACTCTATATAAGAGATCGTTTGACTGTCTATGGCTAAGATGTCTGGGGCTGGAGGAAGCAAAGAAAGTCGTCCAAAAAATACACGACGGACTTTGCGGTTCTCATCAAGCTGGACCAAAGATGAAGCTGAAGATAAAAAGAATGGGTTACTATTGGCCCACATTGATTCAGGACTGCCTCGAATATGTGAAGCAGTGTCAATAATGCCAAACTCATGGGGACTTCATCCATCAACATCCAAATCCTATACACCGGACAGTGGCTAGCTGGCCGTTTGAAATGTAGGGAACCGATATAATTGGCCGCATTGAACCGGCATCATCCAAAGGACATTGGTTCATATTAGCAACAACTGACTACTTCTCTAAATAGGCAGAAGCAGTACCACTGAAGGTGGTGAAGATGGAGAATATCCTTCATTTCTTCAAAACCCATGTCATCTATCTGTTCGGAACTCCGCGACGGATAATCTTGGACAATGGACCAGCTTACAGAAGCCATAAAATAAGCCGCTTCGCACAGTAACATAAAATAGATTCGAGATACTCTTCAGTCTATAATCCTCGGGCCAACGGTCTAACTAAAACTTTCAACAAGATCTTGACAAAGATTATAAAAAAGACGATGTTCAGAAACAAAAAAGACTGCCACGAAAGGTTGCATGAAGCTCTCTAGGCATTCCGAACAACGTTCAAGACGGCCACGAATACAACACCATACGCATTTGTGTTCAGCATAGAATCAGTGCTCCCGTTAGAAATAGAACTCCCCTCTCTACGAGTAAGAGTTCGATATGAGCTGACAGATGAAGAAAATGCTCATCTTAGGCTTGAGGAGCTCAACGCCCTCGAAGAAACTCGCCTTATAGCACAGCAAAATCACGGTCAAACGAAAGATTGACCAGGACGAGAATATTCAGCCAAGGTAAACTCGTGCTAGTCGTCAAAAGACCAATGTCCCCAATCGTGCAAAAAGGGAAAAGTTCAAGCCAAACTATGAAGGCCCGTACATCATAGATAAAGTCTACCAAGGTGGAGCCTACCTGCTCATGGATATGCATGGAGAAAGACCCTTCCGGCCAATAAACGGTCGATTCCACAAAAAATACTACGCTTGACGAGTCACAACTTAGGTTAATGATAGATGACGATACTTGTCTCCGCTCGCTATCTTCCTGAGTCAGAACTCTGAGAATAGTATCCAAAAAGCTCCGCCACCTCAAAAACGGTGACATTGAACCGAGATGTCCCTAAACTAATAATGTACCGAGATGTCCTTAAACTAATAATGGAGCAAGACGTCCCTAAACTAATAATGGACTGAGATGTCTCTAAACTAATCTTCATCCCCAAAATGGGAATGTTGGACCGGAACGTCCTTAAACTAGCATTTTGCCTCAAAATATGGCGATAAAGGACCGTCTTGTCCTTAAACTTACACGTTTAGCCCTACGGTAAACCCCTATATTGATTACCATATACAATCCATGGGCATAAACGATTCATAACTCACTGTTCATATCAGATTTTTGCATTTTTATACTGCCCATTTTTGATCACATTGCTTATAGGTAGGTACTCTTGACCCGTGTTTGCTAGATAATTGTAGGTTACAAATTCTCAGCTCTAAGCAGTGAAATTCATGGAAAAGCGCGACAAATTCTGGATTACTGCCAACCGCAGATTAAATACGGGTCTCCGCTCTCTATCCGTATGTTGTCGCACACCAGTTTAAAGGACAAAATGGCAAATCAATTGTCATTTTCATGCACAAAGCATAATGTCAACACAAGATCCAAGATTTCTACGCGGAGCTCAAGAAAATCATGACAAAAGATCCACATCAAATCACCTTTTGATCTGCTGAAAATCTGGAAGAAATGTGAAGAGATTCTGAGAAACAAAGTATTCCACACTGAAGATAACAGCAACACAGGGAAACCCACCAAAAATGATAAGCCAAATCCCCTAAATAGCCACGGATCCGCGGCCAACATGGCGACTCGGCCGCGAATCCACGGCCGAGTTGACTCGGCAATAGAAGATCTTCTGGGGGAAGTTTGGTAACTTTATGTGGGGCCAGAATGTTGCTCTAGGGTTTCAGTTTCCTGCCTATAAATAACCCAGAACAATGCCAAGTGAAGGGTGCTTATTCTTGTGTTAAATTTTAGGATAGATTTTGTAGTTCTTCTTCCTCTTTTCATCTTTTCTCCATTAAACCTTGTAGTGAGCTTTTATGAGTGAAGTGATGAATAAAAGAGTTCTTTTCTTGATCATGCTTGTCTTGTTACCTTGTTAATTATATTTGCTTGTAGTTTTCATTTGCTAATCTAGTTGTTGTTTTTTGTTGTTTGTTTCTTTCTTCTTCTATTTTTCTTTATCCTTAACAACAATGATGCTTAAGCTTGATCCTTGCCAAAGTGAGGTCTCAAATAGCTAGTTGTAATCTTCTAACCTCTTTCTTTCTATCTTCCTCCTTTTGTTGTATTTTCCTTTTTTTTGTAATGGGTGAGTAGTTTTTCACTTGTTAGGGTAGGATAAGGAAAGTTTGAGAGAAGGAAATCTCTCTCACTCTTTTCTTGCCCAACATCTTAATTCAGACTCCCGTTAATTGAACAACAATCCGCTCCCTACGGCACCCTATCCTACATGATAGCGGTGATTCCTTAGCGAGACCGGTTGTGGTTAAATTAACCGGAGGTTAAGGCTAAGAGCCAAGAACGGACGGACAAGGACCAAAAGGAAGAAACTAAGCGTTGGAAAGCATAGCTTATACTCGCAAGTTCCTTCCTAGTCGTGCTAATCCCCGTTGTTGACGATTACCGTAACACCGATATTAAGAGTGGCAACGAAAGAAGTGAGCGACTCCTATCTCAAACTAACCTAATCCTAACCCTAACAAGCTCTCTTTATATACATTTTAGTACATAGTTAATCTCAAACAAACTTGGACATTTGGACTTAACTCGTTAAAGCACATAGAAAAAGATTCCCATCTCCCTGCGGACGACCCGTACTCAACCGGTTAGCTACCAAGCGAAACCGTCTTGATTGCGGTAATTAACTAAGCACGCAAAATCTCTATCAATCAAATGGCGCCGTTGCCGGGGAGACGGTAGTTTATTTCTTTGTGTAATTTCGGGTTAATTGGGAATATACATATAACCAAAAACTAAAAAAAAATTATTTTGTAAAAATCATCTTGTTATTTTTGATTAGTTTTTGTGCAAGTGTTCAGGATAAAAAGGAAGGTCGAGTTCAGTGCCAAAGACGTGGGAAGTTAGACCCATATCTCACGGCTACACCGCAACGGATCAAGCCAGAACCAACAGTCTACTGTAAAAATCTGGAGCTAACCCAGTGAGCAAACAGAGATTCAGGGACGCTAAACAAGAAGAGGAGACTGAAGTCAGCAAAGGTGAGAATTTTGAAGCCTCAAGTCAACAGAGAAGCCGCGGATCCGCGGCCACAGTGCTTGTTTGACCGCGGATCAGTGGTCAAACTCTGACGTCAGCATCCCAAATTTTTTGTGAGTATTTCCACCCTCTTCCCCACTCCTCTGGACTCCACTGAACTGTTTTTTTTATGCAGCATTCTTTGCACAAACTCTCTTCCCCTCTCCAATAAATTGTTTTTGTGCAGGATTCTTTGCGCCGCGCTAAAAAAATAAAAAATTGATTGCAATTGATTGTTATTGCTTTGCATATTTTTAATCGGACTTTAAGGGGCTATAACACCAATCCAGATTGGGTGGGGATTTCATCTCTCTTCTCAGGACCCCAGAAATCACATAAGGCATATGAATTGACCATTATTTAATTAAAAAAATACTAGACTCAGCCCTAAGGACGTCGCGCTCAATAGGACAGAGGACTAGTTGTAGGCATCGGCCGTTGATCCTAACCTGACTTTTTGGTGTCTAGGCAAGTGTGTCTAAGGTGAGTGGTTACTTAATTAAGTCCACTACTTGTAGTGGAGAGCCTCCCACTCACCTGGCACTTACCTGGCCGCAATTGGCGGTGAAGAGGCGGTTTGAGGTCCTATTTCTAGCCTTTTGGAACAGTTAGGAGCTGTCTAGCAGACCTAGGTGACCCTAGATCTAGGTGTGATTGTGCATATTTTGTCTGTGATTATTTGAAGCCGTAAGTCCGTACATATTTCTGCAAAACTCTTTCTAAAAAAACAGAAAAAAAACACAAAAAAAAAAGCTTTTATAAAAACTTGCCCTTTGTCGCTAGAATCCCATTTTTTTCACCCACCTCTCATCGTATTTCTCCATTGACGTTTTCTTACCCTCACCTTCTCCGCTTTGACTACACTAAACTCGTTTAGTGTATGTCCGCTTGGACTAGGGACACTAGTGTCCGCCTAGTCCGCGTTACGTTAGTCACTACCGACTACGCGATCGACTCAGACGTCGAAACTCCTTCCACGCCTCTTTCACCCTTACCTTTGCCGGCCAACTCCGACGTTGACCGCGATTCTGTTCATACATCTTCACCTTCACCTACACCTTCCCCACACTCTTCTAACGAGATGTCGGGATTTCCTCATAACATCACCTTACCTCCTCCGGGAATAATTCCACCTCCGTTAGGTGCGGATAACCCCGCGACCTCCTCTTGTTGAAGAGCTACAGCGAATTGCGCTCCAAGATCGATTCTATCCTACTCGCGCTGCACTCCCTACATGTCTTTCACTTCCACTAGCCAATGTGAACAATTTCGAAATTAAGCCCCACTTCATTAACATGCTTCCGAAATTTCATGGGCTTGAATCTGAAGATGCCTATATCTTCATTAACAAGTTCCAGAATGTGTATGCAATGATGAAAACGACCCAGCTGTCAGACGATGCTATACGGCTATGAGTCATTCCATTCACTTTGTGCGATCTTGCTGAAAAGTGGTTGTATAATACTGCTTCCCACTCCATAACCAGTTGGGACGAGTTTGTGAAAGCGTTTCTCAAGAAATTCTATCCAAATCACAAAACCGCTAGGATCCGTAACGAAATCAACCAATTTTCCCAGCTTCCTACTGAACCTTTCTGGAAATGCTTTGACCGATATAAAGACCTTCTTGTTCAGTTCCCTCATCACGGTATTGAGAGATGGTAACTTTGCCAAACTTTTTATGAGGGCCTGAATCCAGCAACTAAGCAGTTGTTGGAAACTATTTGTCAAGGTCATTTCCTATCAAAATCTGATGAGGAAGCATGGCAATTCTTCGACGACCTTGCGGGACAAACGCTTCAATCGGAGAGCACCAGACCAAGTACTTCTTCTTCTTCCTCTACTTCTACTGGTCAGTCTAGGGTAGGCATTCACTAACTCGATGTCTCTATTGCAATGAAAGCCGAAATGGCTGCAATAACGAAAAAACTTGAAGCGATAGAAAGCAAATTTTCATCTCCTGCTCCTGCCCCTTTTCTTCCCCTTCGTACCATTTGTGCTTGTTGTTCCGATCCATCTTTCCAAACAGAAGAGTGTCCTTACAATCCACCACCTTAAGGACAGGATCAGGTTAATGCTGCATTTCAGCAAAGACCAAGAAATGATCCATACTCTTTCACGTACTACCCTGGATGGAGAAACCACCCTAACTTCGCATGGAACAAGAATCAAAATCAGTTCCAAGGGCAGAACAATTTTCAAAGGGGGCCTCCTCAACAACAAGCACAACAACAGTATCAGCAGCCCTACCAATCCCAACCTTTTCAAAATGCGACCAAAAATTTTGTGCCCAACAATTCCTTTCCTCAAAACAACTTTGTTCCGTCCAACAATGATAAGGTTTCCTCGCTAGAACGAAGTCTGGAGGCGTTCGTTAAACAATCGATACAATCCACCGCAAACATCCAGTCTTCTATTTAGTCTTTGGTGCAGCACACTGCTGTACACGGGCAAAGCATCAAGACCATCGAATCTCAGATTGCACAGCTGAATACGGCGTTAAGCAAGCGAGAAAAGGGGAAGCTTCCATCCCGACCACTCCCAAATCCTGGTCACCCACATAATGTACATGTTGCTCTTGAACAACATAACCATAATGTGAGTGTCGTGACTACATTGAGATCAGGAAGAATGCTGAACAACAACATCGGCACAACAATTGAGGATAACGACACCCCGGCCGCTTCGTCTTCTTCTTCTCGTTCCTCATCTTCTGAGCCTATTCTTCATTTTTCAAAAGGCTCTTCTTCTTCTTCTGTTCTGAATGGACCAACATCTTACTCCACGAAAACTCCAGCTCTGGGATCTGTTCCAACTCCACAATCTCCTCTACAAGCATTGGACTCAACCAATTTTAAAAACGTTCCATTTCCAAACCGGTTGAGGTCCAATAAACAAAATCCACAAATGGAGAAGATTCTGGAGTTGTTTAAGCAGGTTAACATCAACATTCCCCTTTTAGATGTTGTCCAACAAGTCCCTTCCTACGCAAAAATCTTAAAGGACTTGTGCACGAAAAAGAGGAAATCTCAGGTACCCAAGAAAGTTTTCTTAGCTAGTGTTGTGAGTGATACTCTTACCCAATCTTTACCTCAAAAACGGAAGGACCCTGGCTATCCTACGATTTTTATTACCATTGGGGATAAGAACATCAACCGCGCACTTTTGGATCTTGGTGTCAGTGTTAACCTGCTTCCGTACTCAGTATATGAGCAACTATGTGTAGGAGAGCTGAAACCCACACACTGTACTCTCCAAATGGCCAACCGATCGATCACCCATCCTAGGGGTGAGCTAGAGGATGTGTTAATCAAGGTTGGGGACTTCATATTCCCCGTTGACTTCATTGTTTTAGACACACAGCCTGTAGCTAACCCCCGGAATCAAATTCCGGTGATACTCGGTCGCCCATTCCTTACAACCTCAAATGCTGTGATCAATTGTCGAAATGGTTCGATGAACCTATCTTTTGGAAACATGACAATTGAACTCAACATTTTTAGGTTAGGGAATCAGCCCTCCGAACCTAATGCTCATATACTAGACGTTTGTTCAATCCAGGAGATCACCCCGGAGGACTGTGAATTCGAGGAGTTTTTGTTCGGTCCCAACAATCTTGACGCCACTAGTGCGTTCCTCTTCGAACCTGCTGCTGCTTCTGCGCCCGACAATGACTATGATTGTTTCACTTTCTCGACCGATCTTATCCAGTCACCACCCGAGTTTGAATCCTTTGAATTTCCGGATGAGTTAGCTGAACCATACAACTCGGTCGCTTACACTCGTTTTGAACCTCTGCTGGAATCCTTTGAGTTCGAGACCTTTTCACCAATCTTGCCTTCAATCGTTTCACCTCCAACGCTCGAACTCAAGCCATTGCTGTCTCACCTTAAGTACGCTTACTTGGGTGAAAACGAGACCCTCCCTGTTATCATCTCGGCTTCTCTAGCTCCGGAGCAAGAGAAAGCCCTTCTGACAGTCTTGCACAGCAATAAGAAAGCTTTTGGCTGGTCAATGGCGGACATCAAGGGGATTAGTCCCCTGATCGTTGAACATCATATTCATGTGATGGATGATGCTTAACCAGCCAGGGATCCATAAAGGCGACTCAATCCAGTCATGAAGGAGGCTGTAAAAAAGGTGATCATAAAGTGTCGAGATAGTGGTATCATTTACCCTATCTCTGATAGCCAGTGGGTTAGCCCCATTCACGTTGTCCCCAAGAAATCAGGCATAACGGTCATAACCAACGAGGCGAACGAGTTAATCCCTACTCGCACCCAGACTGGGTGGCGAGTATGCAACGATTACAGAAAACTCAACGCCGCAACGCGGAAAGACCACTTCCCGCTACCTTTTAATGACCAAATGCTTGAACGATTGGCTGGACACGAGTACTACTGCTTTCTGGATGGATACTCCGGCTACAATCAGATCCCCATCGCCGAAAAAGACCAGGACAAGACAATATTCACCTGTCCTTTCAGCACGTTTGCATATCGGCGCATGCCCTTTGGGTTATGCAATGCGCCCACTACCTTCCAGCGGTGTATGATGGGAATCTTCTCAGACATGGTGGAAAAATTCTTGGAAATATTCATGGATGATTTCTCCATTTTCGGCGATTCCTTTGATGAGTGTTTGCTGCATCACGACGCTGTCCTTATCCGGTGTAAGGAAAAGAACTTCACTTTAAATTGGGCGAAGTGCCACTTCATGGTGCGCAAAGGTATTGTCTTAGGACATATCATCTCGCAAAACGGCATTGAGGTAGATAAAGCAAAGATTGAAGCCATTTCCAATCTCCCTCCTCCCAGATGCGTCATAGACATCCGAGCCTTCCTTAGCCATGCCGGTTTCTATAGATGGTTCATCAAGGACTTTAGCAAGATTGCTAGGCCCTTGACTCTTTTGCTGGCCAAGGACACGACATTCGACTTCAACTCGAGCTGTGTGACTGCGTTCGAGTCATTAAAAAGCTCACTCACTTCTGCTCCCGTTCTTTCTTCTCCTGACTGGACGCACCCATTTGAGATTATGTGCGATGCATCCGACTTTGCCATCGGTGCTGTCCTTGGACAACACATCGACAAGATGCCGCACGTAATCTATTATGCTAGCCGAACCCTGAACGACGCCCAACTGAACTATACAACAACCGAGAAGGAATTCTTGGCTGTTGTATTTGCTTTAGAAAAGTTCAGGCCCTACCTCATCGGCTCTCCAGTCATTTTCTACATGAACCATTCTGCTCTACGCCATCTTTTTGCAAAGAAGGATGCAAAATCTCGGGTGATACGTTGGATCCTCTTTCTTCAAGAGTTTGACCTTGTCATCAAGGACAAAAGAGGATGTGAAAACGTACTCGCCGACCATCTCTCACGACTTCCTTCTTCGCAGTCGCTTCAAATTCCGATCAACGACGTTTTTCCGGATGAACAACTCTTGACAGTATCTTGCGAACCCTGGTTCGCAGATATTGTGAACTATTTGGCCACAGGATTACTACCGACTGAATGGTCAAGTCAGGACAGACTTCGATTCTTATCCCAAGTAAAACACTTTTACTGGCACGAACCCTATCTGTTAAAGTACTGTCCCGACCAAATTATTCGTCGGTGTGTCCCTGACAATGAATTCAAGAGTGTGCTATCATTTTGCCACGATCAAGCATGTGGCGGACATTTTGGCCCCAGAAAGCCAGCCGAGAAGATCTTGCAGTGTGGTTTCTACCGGCCACAACTCTTCAAAGACGCTCATGACAACTGCAAGACTTGCTCCCGGTGCCAACACTTGGGCCGGATATCCAGGAGAAACGAGATGCCGCTCCAACCAATCTTGGTTATGGAGATTTTCGATGTTTGGGAGATTGATTTTATGGGGCCGTTTCCCAGCTCTTTTGGGAACTTGTACATTCTTCTCGCTGTTGATTATGTCTCTAAGTGGGTCGAGGCTGTGCCCAGCCGGACTAACGACAACAAGGTTGTCGTTGGATTTCTTAAAGAAAAACATTTTCTCCCGGTTTGGGCACCCCCGAGCGATCATTAGCGACAATAGAACTCATTTCTGTAATAAGACTTTCGAGGCCTTGATGCAGAAATATTCCATTAATCAAAAGCTATCTACGCCCTACCACCCCCAAACATGTGGGCAAGCCGAAGTTTCAAATCGGCAAATCATGCAGATATTGGAGAAAACGGTTTCCAAGAACCGTAAGGATTGGTCTTTAAAACTCACTGATGCCCTTTGGTCATTTCGAACTGCTTATAAGACCGATCTTGGCATTTCTCCTTATCGGCTTGTTTACGGAAAGGCTTGCCACTTTCCAGTGGAAATAGATCATCGCGCATTTTGGGCGATAAAGGAGCTGAATCTATCTCTCGAAGATGCGGGCAGCCATCGGAAGCTGCAGTTGAACGAATTGAATGAGCTTCGGGATGAGGCTTACGAAAACGCGGTTGTCGTTAAGAACCGAACGAAGATGTTTCACGATAAACACCTTTTGCGCAAAACTTTCGCACCTGGTCAACAGGTACTGCTTTACGACACCCGGCTACATTTCCATCAAGGAAAGCTCAGATCTCGCTGGAAAGGGCCATTTTTTGTGCGGAGTGTATCCGCAAGGCACTGTGGATTTGGAGAATCCAAAGGACGATTCATTTTTCAAAGTAAACGGACAAAGACTAAAACTGTACCTTAGCGCTGAACCAACAGAGGAGCTCCTGGTCTTATAGGAGCCGGTTTACCCTGCATAATCTTCCTCTTCCTACCACCAAACTTCAGTTATCCAGCCAAAACAGTGGACACTGTTTCAAATAAGTTTGGAGGTATGTATATACCATTTTGTATATATATGTGGATATTCTTGTCCGGTGCATATCCATTTTTAACAATTTTCTTCTAAAAACAAAAAAAAATATAAATAAAAAAAATGTGTGTATATCTAACCGACAATTTTGACCCTTCAATAATTTTTTCATGCAATGACAGTGAGAACACTGTCCAGTTTAAGTTTGGGGGTACGCTCGGTACGCATTTCTAACCTTCGCATTGATATGTATATTTTGAATCTGCATACTAAAATCCATAAAAATCAGAAAATTTTCTAAAAACATAAAAACTTTTTCGTCAAGTTAGCTAGTGGGAGAACTCAGATTCAACATTTCGACGGTTTTGTTTGATAAGATAAGAATAACTAAATCTTATTTTTAGATTTTGAAAACCTGAAAGATAACTTTCCTTTGAAGTTAACTATAGTTGATATACGTCTTTACATCACACTATATGTGTTGTGAGTTTTGAAAATTTGATGACATGTTTATTATGTCTGCAAACTTTTAAACGGATAAATTATTTTCTGAGGATCAAATTGGTTTGTTCTGAAATAAGTAATATCAAGAATAGTTTATGAAGTGAAGCGGATATGAAGGGATGTTATTGATGCCTTAATTGGAACTAATTCTGAAAAATAACCCATCTGGAACTTGATTGGAATGATTACACACCTAACCCACTAAACACGTCTTTTATCAACAAAAAAATAATTGAACAACCGGTAATATCTCCGTTCGCATTAAATAGTCATGATTTTCACGCTAAAATTGTCTTTTGTTTTAGGCCTAGGTAACTTGAGTAATTAAGTCCGCTGGGGTGTCTCTACACCTAATGCTCTAAAACCAACTGGTTTGGGAGCATTGGCCCAAAGCTCGTTAAGAAGCCTAAAAAGTCATGATTAAAACAAAGTCAAGCAAGTGTTCTCTCCGAGTTAAAATTCCTAACTGTTCTTTGTGTGAGAATAATCTTGACAAAAGACAGGTTTTTATAAAAAAAAATTTAGCGGAGATATGAAGGTTTTATTCTATGATAAAGACAATTGCACGTTCACAATAGTGTGTATGAAATGAAAACAAGAAAAAGGTGGAGTGAAAAATAAGACCTAGTTTCCTGTTAAGGAAGATAGAAATTCTGAAATTGAAACCTTACTGGAAAAAGAAACTTGAAAAATACTTAACTCTTTATAAAACTTATGTGATCCTTTTTAAATTTTTATCTGGGCTGTATTTTGTGATATGATGATTTTAATCGATCCTTCTGAAACTTAACGACATTATTTACACTGCACGTAAAGACATATAAAATCTTAAGTTAAATAGGAAGCGAGGTGTGAAAAATAAAGGTTCGATAGTCTAGAATTAGGATAATAGAATTGTTATTTTTTTTAAAAAACAAAACATTAGGGTTTGAATCATAGTTAATTCACAAAACTAGCTTGACGGAATTTTGTGCGTAGTATCCGCTGAAAACCCTCAGGAGACAACACTCCTCCTACTAGGGTCACCTAGAGGTTTAACGGCTTGTTGCACATGCTCAGTGAAATCGCGTTCCCTGCGAAAGTGAGGTTAGGAATTTTTGTGAATAAACTGGCTTTGCTCGGGACGAACAAATGATAAGTTTGGGGGTATTTGTTCATATCAGATTTTTGCATTATACCGCCCATTTTTTATCACATTATTTATAGGTAGGTACTCTTGACCCGTATTTGCTAGATAATTGCAGGTTACAGGTTCTCAGCTCTAAGCAGTGAAATTCATGGAAAAGCGCGACAAATTCTGGATTACTGCCAACTACAGATTAAATACGGGTCTCCGCTCTCTATCCGCATGTTGCCGCACACCAGTTTAAAGGACAAAATGGCAAATCAATGGTCATTTTCATGCATAAAGCACAATGTCAACACAAGATCCAAGATTTCTACGCGGAGCTCAAGAAAATCATGACAAAAGATCCACATCAAATCACCTTTTGATCTGCTGAAAATCTGGAAGAAATGTGAAGAGATTCTGAGAAACAAAGTATACCACACTGAAGATAACAGCAACACAGGGAAACCCACCAAAAATGATAAGCCAAATCCCCTAAATGGCCGCGGATCCGCGGCCAACATGGCGACTCGGACGCGGATCCGCGGCCGAGTTGACTCGGCAATAGAAGATCTTCTGGGGGCAGTTTGGTAACTTTATGTGGGGCCAGAATGTTTCCCTAGGGTTTCAGTTTCCTGCCTATAAATAGCCCAGAACAATGCCAAGTGAAGGGTGCTTATTCTTGTGTTAAATTTTAGGATAGATTTTGTAGTTCTTCTTCCTCTTTTCCTCTTTTCCTCTTTTCTCCTTTAAACCTTGTAGTGAGCTTTTATGAGTGAAGAGATGAATAAAAGAGTTCTTTTCTTGATCATGCTTGTCTTATTACCTTGTTAATTATATTTGCTTGTAATTTTCATTTGCTAATCTAATTTTTGTTATTTGTTGTTCGTTTCTTTCTTCTTCTATTTTTCTTTATCCTTAACAACAATGATGCTTAAGCTTGATCCTTGCCAAAGTGAGGTCTCAAATAGCTAGTTGTAATCTTCTAATCTATTTCTTTCTATCTTCCTCCTTTTGTTGTATTTTCCTTTTTTTTTTGTAATGGTTGAGTAGTTTTTCACTTGTTAGGGTAGAATAAGGAAAGTCTGAGAGAAGGAAATCTTTCTCACTCTTTTCTTGCCCAACATCTTAATTCAGACTCCCGTTAATTGAACTACAATCCGCTCTCTACGGCACCCTATCCTACATGATAACGGTGATTCCTTAGTGAGACCGGTTGTGGTTGAATTAACCGGAGGTTAAGGCTAAGAGCCAAGAACGGACGGACAAGGACCAAAAGGAAGAAACTAAGCGTTGGAAAGCATAGCTTATACTCACAAGTTCCTTCCTAGTCGTGCTAATCCCTGTTGTTGCCGATTACCGTAACACCGATATTAAGAGTGGCAAAGAAAGAAGTGAGCGACTCCTATCTCAAACTAACCTAATCCTAACCCTAACAAGCTCTCTTTATATACATTTTAGCACATAGTTAATCTCAAACAAACTTGAACATTTGGACTTAACTCGTTAAAACACATAGAAAAAGATTCTCATCTCCCTGCGGACGACCCGTACTCAACCGGCTAGCTACCAAGCGAAACCGTCTTGATTGCGGTAATTAACTAGGCACGTAAAATCTCTATTAATCACTCACCCGGGTCTTACGTGATGATGTCCTTTGAAGAAGATCGGGGCCTACAGCTAATGGTGCGCTACCTTGCGGGTCGTTAAAAAAAAGGGCACCTGCGTGAGATCCTTACGACTCACAAGGAACAACACACTTGGGAGTCCCCTCAATTCCTGAGGAGAAATTACACTTGCGAGATCATCACGACTCGTAAGGAGAATCCCCCTATGATACCCGCACGGCTCATAGAATTCAAAAGTCTTAAGTTGCTGCGAGTTAAACCTGCTCTTAAGCCTTCATATCACCCAAGCTGCCCTACAAGCGGTCCGATATTGACCTTTGTATATAATCCACGGGCACAAATAAATATTCTCCCACCAAGTTCTACCCACCAATGATGAGAAATGTCCCCATATGGTGAACAACACTTGTAAGTTCTCTCGACTTATAAAGAGAAAACACTCTTGTAAGATCCTTACGACTTATAAGAGAAAGTATCACTTAGGAATCTCCACGATTCCTAAGGAGAAAACACACCTACGAGATCCTCATGATTCATAGGGAGAAATACCTTTATGAGACCCTTACGACTCATAAAGTCAAAAGCCTTAGTCGACAGAATCCGAACCTTGTCTACTAAGCCATCTTTGTTCAAATCGACAAAGGCAAATGATGATTCGCTCCTGGAAACATTCCAGTTGTAGCGATGTTGATGCCTAAACAGGTGTCAAATTCTAAGACCTCTCACATCAAATGATAACTCGCTCCTGGTATATTCCAGTTGCAGTGATGCTAATGCCACAATGGGTATTAGGACCAGGTCCCCAACTCGCGATAAAAATCAGCAAGCAAAAAAATATGCATATAAAAAAGAAAAGCCGAAATGATAGAGCAACTCGTAATAAAAAGCAGCGAGTAAAAACAAAAATAGCCGAAATAATTAGGCAATCGCGACTTTTGTGACATAAAAGCTGAAAAGATAGAGAAAAAAAAACTTTTTTGCCCTTCAAGTATGTCTATATTGACTCTTGTATACGATCCATGGGCACAAATGAAAGAAAAGGAACTATATTTTCCCACCATGCTTCATCAAAAGGTGCTCCGAGTCTTGACAGGTAAATATACAACCTAGAGACTATCCCGGTATTCTATCTCATTTCGGCAGGATGCAGACGCAACGTCATCATAAAAAAAGGACCCAAGGATCAAAGCAAAAATGCAGTAATGGCAAAATCCTAACTCCAAGTCTTGATGGTTCATATACAATCTAGAGACTATCCCGGTGTTCCCCCTCATTTCAGCAGGATATGAATGCAGCTATCAAATAAAATTGGAGCAATGGCATATTCTTAGCTCCGGAATTTAATTGCAATACACACAGCACATAGATCCTACAAATGTCTATCCTACTTCAGCAAAGAATCGGCACGACATCATCAAAGAAAAAACAAAGTGATGGCATATTCCTAATTTCGGGTCTTGACGACAGTACATATATAGTCTAAAGACTATTGGAAATCATCACACTCCAGAAGGGTGCGGTTATGACTCATCGGGGCTCCAAATTAATTCTAATCTTAAGTAAAAAGTGTCATGGCAAATACCTAAGGCTTCTTCTTCCAACGGTAATATGACCTAAGAAGATTACTTGAAGACGTCTTGTCCAGCCTCAGAAGAGATCAAAGAAACGACAGTCGCGGGGCTACTCGAACAGCGGCTTAAAGACTGCATATCGAGAAATATATCAGCCAACGTGACGGTACCACAGACTAAAACCCTAGTACCACAAACCTAACGGACCTTTATCATAAAAGAATAGGGGTTATCTGCATACAACATTAGGACAAGTTTGCTTTCAAACCCAAGGGAGGTAAACTAAAAATACTCTCAAATGAGTACATAAACTAGAGACTCCGAAATGAGTGAATAAAGAAAACTCCGAAATAAGTACATAAACTACAAACTCCGAAATGAGTGCATAAACTAGAGGCTCCGAAATGAGTGAATAAACTACAAACTCCGAAATGAGTACATAAACTACAAACTCCGAAATGAGTAAATAAACTAATTAGCGCCGAAGAAAGACATCAAAAGATAAAGGGGTGCAGGCATGAAATAAAATATGTCTTTTACTTATAAACCAAAATGAATACATTAAAAAAAAGGAAAAATATACAGCAACAAGAAAATTAAAACGGTGGACGGTTCAATAAGCCAGCTAGATCATCATTTTTCCACCGGACCTCCGCCTCAAGCTCTAGCAGCACCGCAAACTAAGCCCCTGCCTGTGCCTGTTGTTGTTGATATAAAGAAAACTGATGCTCAAGCTCTTCCTCAGCAGTCTTATGAGTCTCAAGCATTTCGCGTGTAAAAATAACAGCTTTATCGAAAGTCACCACCTCCGTAATTGCCTCTTGAAAGATTCGCAAAATTTCATAGGCCCGAGTAGTCTTAGTTGTGAGCGGAGCTTGAAGTTCCTCCAAAGCCTTCGAGGCCAGCTCCCTCTCTGAAAATTTCCGATTGAACATTTTCTCACAAGATCGGAGGTTGGCCGCACACCGATTAATCCATTCATGCAAGTTGGCCTTTACGAATAAGATATCAGAGGGAAAGTGTATGCACTCGACTCCATGTAGAGAAGCCTCCACTCGACGGCAATATTCAACCCAAGTACGCATCAGCGCCTCGTCATGGTAGGTGGCAAGGCCGGACAAAGAAGCATTAGCTTTGACAGCAAATTCCTCTTCCAAGACAGAAGTGCCAGCACGGAGATCTTCAAAAAGAGTATCCAGTGAATGAATACTTTGTTTTGCCATCCTCAGTCATACATCTGGCATAAGGGCCTGGCGACATGCAAATATGGGACTCTATTGGTGTCAGAGTTGGAAAAACTGTGAAGATACATGTATGGTTAGTCGCCTTTCCAAACAGGGAATAAGTAAAAGAATAACAGGGCTAAAGCGTCACTTCCCCATGGCCACAGAAGGAATCCCCAGACCCATCAAGAACTTCAACTTCGTCATCAGCTTGTAGGACTGTGGTTTAAAGTAAAGGGCACGTCAGCATCATTATGAAAATATAATACGAAAGGCGAAGGAATACCAACCTTGTCCGGAAGAAAGAACGATGCGCTGGGGGGTATCGCGTGTGGAGCCGCTATGTTAAGTAGATGTAAGAAGGTTTCCTCCAGAGAATGATCCATAATACAGGACGCCAGCTCCCGCAATTATGAGAGAAATAAAGGTTCAGACATATTGAAAGATCATTAAACAGAAAGAAAGATATAAGATTACCTTCAATACTTCATCCATTCTGGACTAAAGGGAAAAGAGCCTCAGGAATCTCCTTTATATCCTCTGGTGTGCCACTGGTAATATTTACAGAGTTTATAGTTGGTTCGGTAATCTCCGCTAAAGGAATAAAAGTCATCACCGGAGTCTCTAAAGCGCGGTATGGGCTTGAAACTGCGCCCGCCATGGAAAGCCCTACAAAAGAAGAATGTGTAAAGACAAATACGATATGAAAGCAATATAAATCATTTACTGAGAAGGATGTAAAAGGTACATACCGATATGCTAGGGAGCCTGAAGTATAGCCTTTTCGAGCCGCTGCTCTTTTCTGGTTAACCGTGCTCGTCGGGCTTCGATCGAAGATAAATCCCTAGCCGCTTTCAAAGCAGCTTCGTCTTTAGAAGCGGCCGATATTGGCTGTTTAAGAGCTCGTTATTCTGCCGGCGCTAAAGGAACCACCGATAACATAGTAGGAACCGGATCAACATCAGGAACTCGACGGGGGGAAAGTCTCCCTTCTTAGGGCACACATTTTCAGTCTCATATTGTGATCTCTTTAGGGCTTCGGCCAGCTGAGCGGTCTCCTCGGCAGATGTACCCGGAAAAAGAAGACCATCATCTGGTTCATGTGCAAACATAGGCTCATCACTAGTAAGAGGCTCAGGCCCGAGCAAGGTGTCGATTGAGCGTGCATCCGACTTCACAAGTAGCACCGCCACTAGGTTTCGGGAGGCATCATCCATGCCATTTTCAAAAATTTGGCGCGCTAAAGAACCCTAACCTAGAATCTTAACTGGAGAATTAGACGAAACTAGAATATAAACATCTTTACATCTAAGTGAATAAGGAATACAATCTTTGTAGATTGGTCATTCACTTCAATAGCTCCATGTAGTAGTCCCTTCGCTCCAAGTAGTGAACTCCCGGACTCTAGAAAGGCTCCACAAGATGAAAGGAACAAGCTTGCTTGAAGTCTTTGAGGCCGAAGATGATCTACGTCGAGAAGACACCAACTCAAGCTACCTCCTCACTAATTAGGAATTAGAGAAGGAAACAACCCAAACTAAATGGCTAGTCTAATATAGGTTGATGAAGTAGGAATTTTGCTCACTTTAAAAATATTTTTCTCACTAATTTTTTTCACCTCCCAAAAAGCTAGAGAGCTTGAGGAAAGAAATGAAGAAGAGCAACCATGGAGAGAAGCAAGTGTAGAATGGCAACCATGGGTGAAAAATATCTTATATAACTCTTGTAGAGACTTAACCATGGCTAATCATAATGGTTGGATTAATAAATATCTTAAGTAAAAAAAAATTAGTGGACCAATTCAATGGTTCTACAAGCATCCACTAAGCTTAACCATGTGACTAATTTCCAACTAATTTTGATTTACTTTAAATAAATAAAACCTTACACATTATCATAAGCATGGTGTGAGTCTCATACACCCATGTTGCATGTAGCAACTAGCATGACACAATAATATATATCACATATATATATTAAGTGTACACAGGTGAGAAAAAGAAATGCTTAAGTAAGATAATATTAGTTAATGTAAATTAATATATCAAATATATATTTATACATTAAATTATTAAATCAACACTTGATTTAATAATCCGGCTATATCACATATAACCGACTAATATCATATGTATCATCTTATCGAATCAACAATTGATTCGATTACCTGGCTATATCACATATAACCGACCGATATCACATATCGCGAGAATAGAATACGGTATCACATACGCGTATTAATCTCGGCCCTGCACATATCACATATGTACTCCTACTTCATTTCGCCTGAGCCAGGAAACCTCTGGGTAGGATTTTAAAGACTCGTCAATACGCCGACAGTAGGTGGTGATCATATCAGTCACCCAAAAGCCGTCAGCGGTACTGCTAGATGTAACGGCCACCCGGGTATTGAGCGATCAGAAGATCAACAAGAAAGCCTGCTAATACTCTTGCGAATCCAATAAGTAACACTACCATACAGTCCGGTCTCTTCGTCTGATATGTCGCATATCCATCCTGGGGGTGGTAAACGTCAGACCCCAATAGCTTGATAAGTCATGCCGATACAAGACCCATAACGGTTCGAGAAACTACTGATAACACTTACCAGTAAATCTCAGCAACCCTGTCCAGGGATTTCTTGTTCTGGCTAATCGAGCACAGCGCAACATCAACCTCCAATACCGGGAGAAACGAAATCCCCTCGTATCGCTCATTGCCTCTATGTGACTCGAGACTGTACCCAAATACCACCGTTTTGCATGATATCTTGAACGTGGTATGGTGGAAATCAAAGCACAGTGGGGATCACACAAGACTCTATGACGATCTCGGGTCGACAGACTAACCTGTACCAGTGTCACCAGAGAACAGCTATCTTACGTGAGGTATAATACCAACTAGGAGTTCTCGGAGAGTCCTGTTCAGTGTACCCAGTCTCCACTGAGCACCCGTATACCATCTTTGATGTCAAACACCAATGGATGTGGGATCATCTATACGCTAGTCTACTCTGGAATATCGATGCCCCGTCTCGATAATCCTACGACTAGGAACATTTAAAGGATGTACTTACCGACTACCGTTGCCCCACTAGTATGATCTGCATCATAATCCTGGTAGTCAAGTACTCATCCTGAGGGATTTATCAACATGTAACAGAGAGACATTAAGTGTACATGTTAAGATAAAGTGCAACCAGATAGCATACTATCATGTCGAGCAAGAAAGTCCTCCCTATATATGTCCAAGCATCCACTATAATATACATCATATGTACACTAATGGCCTCTAGGGCATACATATAACTAACAATCTCCCATTTGCACTAGGTCCAATTGTTGTAGTATCTCATACCCAACGTGCCATAAATATTTCTCTAGGGAAAGGCCTCTGTGAGTGGATCCGCTGTGTTATCCTTCGCGTCAACTCTTTTTACCTCGATCCCTTGGAGATCAACTATCTCCCTGATCAGGTGATACTGCCTCAGAATATGTCTGGATCGCTGATGGGAACGGGGTTCCTAGGCCAATACCACAACTCCATTGTTGTCATAATAATAGCTATTGGTCACTCAATGGTAGGAACCTTGTTCATCTTATGAACAATAAATATCCAGACACCCACTTTGGCAGTATCATTGGCAGCGATGTATTCAGCCTTTATCATCTAGTTTGCCACGGTATATAGCTTGGAACTCTTCCAACATACCGTCCCTCTACTGAGGGTAAAGAAAAAGCTCGAGATAGACTTTCATTCGAACTTATCACTCTGGAAGCACGAATTGGTAAAGGACTCCCACTGGAGTTCACCGTTACCAAACACCAAGAACATTTCTTTAGTGCTTCTCAAGTACATAAGAATGTCCTTCACAGCTGTCTAGTGATTCTCCTAAGATCCGATTGATTCCTAATCACTACACCTAGTGAGTCAGCTACATCTGTTCTGGTGCATAACATCGCATACATGATAGAGCCTACTGCCGAAGCATAGGGTATCCCTTGTATGCGATCTTTCTCCGAATCAATCTTGCGAGACATCTTTTTAGAGAGAGTGATTCCTGAGTAAGTGGGCGAACCACCACGCTTAGAATCTTCCATACTAAACCCCTTTAGTATGGTGTTAATGTACCTCGATTTGGGACACTCCTAACATCCACTTAGATCTATCACCATAGATCATAATCTATAAGATGTAGTAGGTATCATCCAGATCTTCCATGGAGAATACTCGTAATAAGAGGAGCTTGACCGAATGTAGCATAGGAAACCATTTCCTATCAAGAGTATGTCTTTTACGTATAATACGAGGAAGACAACTTTACTCTTTATAACCTTCTTGTATATACAAGGTCCGTCTACCTTTTTGATGAAGTCATTGTTAGTGATATGTATGCCCTAGAGGCCATTACTGTACAAACGATGTATATTGTAGTGAATGCTTGGACATATATGGGGAGGACTTTCTTGCTCGACATAATAGTATGCTATCTGGTTGCTCTTTATCTTAACATGTACACTGATTATCTCTATGTTACATGTTGATAAAGCCCTTAGGATGAGTATTTAACTACCAGGATTATGATGCAGATCATACTGGTGGAGACAGAGTAGTCGATAAGTATATCCTTCAAATGGTCCTAGTCGTAGGTGTATCGAGATAGGGCATCGATATATCAGAGTGGACTAGTGTATAGCTTCTCGACCCATGTAGATGGGCGATGGATGATCCCATATCCATTGGTATTTGACATCAGAGATAGTATACGGGTGCTCAGTGGAGACTAGGTACACTGAATTGACTCACCGAGAACTTCTAGATGGTATTATACCTCACGTCAGATGGCAGTTCTCTGGTGACACTGGTACAGGTTAGTCTATAGACCCGAAATCGTCATAGAATCTTGTGTGATTCCCACTGTGCTTTGATTTCCACCTTACCGCGTTCAAGAGAACGTGCAAAACGGTGGCTTTTGGCTACAGTCCCGAATCACATGGAGGCAATGAGCGAAAGGAGGGGTTTCGTCTCTCCCGGTATTGGGGGTTGATGTTACGCTATGCTCGATTGGCTATAACAGGAAGTCCCTGGCCAGGGCTGCTTCAGAGATATACTGGTAAGTGTTATCAGTAGTTTCTAGACCCGTTATGAGCCTCATATCAGCACGACTTATCGAGTTACTGGGGTCTGACGTTTACCACCCCTAGACGAGATATGTGATATATCAGACGAAGAGATCGGACTGTCCGGTAGTGTTAATGATTGGATTCGCAGGAGTGTGAGCAGGCTTGCTTGTTGATCTTCTGATCACTCAATACCCGGGTGGACGTTACGTCTAACAGACCTCTTGCGGCTTGTGGGTGCTTGATATGATCATCACCTACTGCCGTGTATTGACGAGTCTTTAAAGTCCTACACAGAGGTTTCCTGGCTTAAGAGAAACCGTGTAGGAGCACAGATGTGATATTTGCGAGACCGAGATTAATACGATATGAGATACTGTATTCTATCCTCGCGATTTTTGACATTGGTCGGTTATATGCGATATAGCGGGGTTATCGGATCAAGTGTTGATTCGATAAGTTGTTGCATATGATATTAGTCGGTTATATGTGATATAGACGGATTATTAAATCAAGTGTTGATTTGATAATCTAATGTATAATTATATATTTGATATACAGCATTACATTAACTAGTATAAGCTCACTTATGATTTCTTTTCTCACCAGTTTATGCATGTGTATATATGTAATATATATTCGTGTACAAAATATTGTGTCATGCTTGATGATACATGGACATGGGTGTGTGTATGACTTACACCAAGCTTGGTTTAATTTCTAGGGTTTTATTTATTTAAGTAATTCTAAAACTAAATGATTTTTTCATGGTTGATAAGCTTGTAGAAGCTTGTAGTTCTTTGACTAAGTCTTCAAGTTTTGTTTTACCTTAGATATTTGTTAACCCTACCAATTAACCTAGCCTTGGTTAAGTCTCTACAAAGGTTAAGTATATGATACTTAACTCACCATGGTTCTAATTCTCTACTTGATTTTATCAAGAAAGTTTTTCATCATCTTCTTCCTCAAGCTTGCTAGCTTCCATGGAGCTGAGAAAAATGAATGAGAAAATAATTTCTAAAGTGAGCCCACTTCCTACTTCATCATCATATACTACTTGCCATTTAGTATAGGGTGTTTGCTTCACTAATTCCGTAATTAGTGAAGAGATAGCTTGGGTTAGTGTCTCCTCGACGTAGATCATCTTCGGCCTCGAAGACTTCGATGCAAGCATGTTCATTTCTTCATGGGAGCCTCTCTAGAGTCCGGAGTTCACGATCGCAGCAAAGGGACTACTACACGGAGTTATTGAAGTGAAGGACCGGTCTACAAAAGTTGTAGTCCTTGCTCTCTTTACTTGCAAAGTGTTTGCATTTCTATTCCGTCGGATTTCTAGTAGACGATTCTAAGGTTAGGGTTAGCTAGAGCGGCAAATTTTGAAATTGGCATGTAAGATGCCTCCCGAAAACTTGCTGCCATCCTAGGGAACCATGCAGTGGTATTAGAGCCATGCTAGAAAATTTGACGGATTTTGTTAAGATTACGAAACCGAAATACTACGAAACTTGCAACGCCAAAACTTGCTTGCTGTCGTTTTTAAAAAGTTGTCAAATTTTTTTTAAACAAGTACAGAGTGTTATATGGGATATATCATGAACACAGTGGAAATTTCAAGGGGTTTGCTCGGATTTTGGCCGAGCACAAGCATGTTGGGACTGGCCACTTTCTGCTAGTTTTGCCTGAAATTTTCGCAATGTTCCAGTGACTGGGTTTTGGTGTTTCAGGTGTTGTTTGTTTTTGCTAATTTTGCATGTGATGTAATCTTACACTATAAGCAATTCGGAGTGTTTCATATTCGTAGTTTTAACATTGTTTCGGGTGATTCACATATTGTCTAGGCGAAGTTAAAAAGTTCGAACAAATATCAAAAACCCATTTTTCCAAGTTTACGTATTCGGAAAAACATGCAAGTAATTCTATGAACCCTCTAGAAGAATGAAACCCTAACTCGAATTTTTGGATCGCAGAACCGTAGTCATACCCTAGGGTTTGCCGTAGTTCCGTGGCGACATGAGTGAGGCTTGGTTCTGCTCTTCTACGGCTGGTGCATAGGTATTGTGGCATATTTTGGGTATTATTAAAACTATACTCAAGTGTTGAGCTGTCGGGAAATTGTGGGACTTTGATGAATCGATCGAAGAGTTTAACGTCGTCTGGATATTATGTGATAGGATACAATATTTGGAATCCACAAATATAGTTATGAGATAACTAGTTTGAATTTTATAAATCTAGAAGTTTAGTCTCATTTGATCGGTTGCCACGGGATTTTGATGCGATCAAAAGTCCGTCGCAATCACGAAGCGTACGCGGATACTCGCCGGGTAACCTTATTAGATAGCCACGCCCCATAGCCCTGACCAAGTGACTGTAGGAGAACCCCATCGCCAAAAGCATCCATTCGGGTGCTCACGGCAGCGGTCTTCCGCCTTAGTGCACTTCGTCGACGGCGTCGAGGGTGCGGCCGTCTACTAAAGTTTCCGACGAGCATTCGATTAGGATGTCGGGAATCTTGTTGAATTGCCCGACTTGATATTAAAAGGTGTTTTGAATATCGAGACTAAAATGAGGGGTTTATAATTGTTAGGCATGCGATATCATAGGAATTCATTTGGTTAGGCATGAAATCCAAAGTATGTGATATTTCGGGTTTATGATGTCTAAGGTGGTTGCGGATTCCAATTGTTGTAGTTTTTCACTTTCTTTTCTGCGACCGTAAGTGTAATATGCGGTGTATCGCCGGTTTCGTTGCTATATGTCAACGACAATTGGGATACGCATATTTACTTACGTTTATGACATGTGATGTTATGTGTTGCTGTGATATGTTGTATTGGATTATCGTGTTTTGAATAGACGGGGGTTTTATGTGAGATGAGAGTTTTTCATTTTCATTCATGTAAAATTCATTGTATGTAATATTCTTTTATTGGGGCACTTCAGGGTTGAGGATCATGTCACCATTGTATATTATTTACTCTTCCGCATTAGGATAGACCTAAGGCGGGGAGCACAAGTAACCGGGTTTTAGGGTCCAGTGGGAGACCATCTCGAGGAGTCGAGACCGGGTCTCCTAACTCTAGAATTGGTAGGGTTGCTTGCCACTCTCGTAGGGGTCTGGGGATGTGGGTTTGGCTATTCATCACGACCGTGGAATCCGTGTTTTATACAGGCTTAATATAAAATCCGGAAATCCTAGTATATCCATATTTCATATATTGTTTTCTGCTGCGATATCTGTGATGTGATCATTTGATATGTTGAGATAGATAATAGATATAGTATATGTGATATATTATATAGATGTTGCTTATGTTTTACACCCGCGTTAGCCCTGCCCGCTCTGTCCTTAGTTACCTAATCTAACGGTGCATGAGGGGACATCGAGGCGAATGTGGATGGCATAAGTGTACGTTGTATTTGTAAGTCCACGTTGCGACCCCCGGTTCTTACGGGGAGGCGGAAACGGTATAAAAATCAAAGCTTTAGCGCATGGGGCAACATGGACTAACAAAGTCGGGATCTTTTCTAAACTAAACTAACAAACATGCAAAGGAGAGTTAACTACTCGGCAAAGTGGTTATACCTAACTTGAACTCGTTCTTCTTGAAACCCAGTAGAGGTTGATGGTTCTCTTCTCGTCGCCTTCTTCCGTCGAAGATGGATCCACCTGAGGGTTCAACCTTCGGGCTCTTTCTCGAACTTGGAGAGAACTAGAATCTTCGGCTTGCTAAACCTTTGATTCTAGAGTGAGTAGAGAGTGTCTAAAGGGTGCTTTTCTTTTAAGGAGAGGGATTCTCAACACATGAGAAGGGTTCTCCTTTTGCTAGAGGAAGAAGAAGATGAAGTGAGGAGAGAGAAGCTAAATGATAGAATGAGCTCTTTTCTTTTTGCAACCATAACAAAAAGCAAAAGAATTATCAAATTAATAATAATAATGAAAATGAAAAGGTTGATGGAAGGTTTAGGAATGACCATTATCATTTCAAACATTAAATGAATTTGCTAGAATCAAAGAGCATCTTTCTTTTGTAATGATGATGGTCAAAACTTCAACCATGGTCAACAAGTCAACCATGGTCAACAAGTCAACAAAAAAACCAACCATGACACAATTTCATTTTATTAATATTATTAATTGATATAACATAAATCCATTAGGGTTTGGAAAAAGACGACTGTCAACTGTGCATACGCACCCGTTCCGAAACCCTAATGAAAGTCCTCTTCCTCCTCCTCAAATAACTGTGCATACACACCTGCATTCTTGTTCCGAGGAACATGAATACTGAGAGATAAAAGCAACCCCAAAACATATACCAGTATCTGACTCAAACCAGAGCCAGCCAGTAATATCCGTCCGGACTCCAAACGTGCACAAGTGCGCGGATGAGAACGAACCCTGTCGCAAAACCATGCGACCTCTACTCTGTTTTGCCCAGAGGCGAGTACCCTCTGTGTGGGACTCTAAAGACTCGACACTACGCTGGCAGTGGGTTTAACCACAGACCGCAAGCGGCACTAGCTGTGCGTAACGGTCCCTAGGTAGATGCCGACAAGAAGGCTAACGAGGTGAAACCCCATCTGTACTCCTACTGAGTCTGAATGTGACAGTCTCCGTACAGTCCGGTCTGTTCGTCTAATACATCGCATGTCGGGCCTAGGGGGCGGTAAAACGTCAGTCCCCTAATAGCGGTACAAGTCGTGTCGGAATGAAGCCCAAAACACCCTGAGATAACACTGGAAGCCTACCAATATATCTCGCTTGCCCTGGCCAGGGACTACTCGTGTAATGGCTCTCCTAGACACAGCGCGATGTCAACCCCCAATACCGGGAGAGACGAATCCTGTCTAACCGTCACTGCCTCCGAGTGCTTCGGGACTGTACCCAACTACTACCCGTTTGCACGACTCCTTTGAGCCGTGGTAGGGTAGTAATCAAAGTACAGTGGGAACACACTCGAGGCGAAGTGACAGTGTCAAGTCAGCGGACTAAGCTGTACTCATGTCACCTGGGAACTGATAACTGACGATAGGTATAATACCAACCTGTCAGTTCCCGACGAGTCCTGTCCAGTGTACTCGTAACCCAACGAGCACCCGTATACTATCTCCAGTACGACGTACTGATGGCTGTGGGACAGACCATCTCCCACACTGGGATGAGAAGCGCATACGCTAATCTACTCCGGAGTATCGATGCCCTGTCTCGATAGTCCTGCGACTAGGGACCCGTATAAGGATGTGCTTATAGATTACCCAACCCCCACTAGTGTGACTGCCATCACAACGCTGATAATCAAGCAAAAGATCCTAAGGGCTCCACTAATGCGTATAAGTGATATACTGAAATAAACACAAGTACACATTGAAGTAGAAACAAACCAAGTAGCATACTACTATATTGAGCAAGATTGTTTATACAACGTGAATATCCCAAGCTTCCATTAAGTAATATACAAACTAGTATGATACAGTAATGGCCTCTAGGGCATATACACTAACAGTATTTATCTGTGATGTTTAGGTAACTAAAATGATGGGACTTCATTAATGAGATTAATGAAAGAAAATAAACCTAAAGATGTTGTGGAATCGAATTTTCAAAAATAGGTAGCTCTAGTTGTTGCTTTGCATAGCGGTATTCCTTGTAGAATATCCAGCACCTTATTCGATAAGGAAAGATCCGAGATCCCTTCACCGAGAGTGACCTCTTTAGCAATAACTGGCAGATGCTACAACCCTCGGTTTCGTATTTTGATTGCTTCTATAGTTTTTGCTTTGCATAGTGGTATTTGTGAAATATCCTGCACCTTATTCGATAAGGAAAGAGCCGAGATCCCTTCACCGGGTGTGACCTCTTTAGCAAAACTACTAAAAGCCTAAAAAACACTCCAGTTTAAATCACTCGATTCTACGACGATATCAAGTTCATTACGCAAAAGGTTTTCTTAAAAATCTGTCGTAGCCCTCCGTCATTTCAGATAAGTTATACTTAGTATTCGGGCAACGTTTGTTGACCTACGTCAGGCGTAGTGTGCGGTAACTGACTAGTATTTATCTGCAGCATGTGATGCGATTGTTTTAGGGTAGTCGTGTGACCTTGTTGACCTCCGTCAATGGTCGTGCGGGTGGGTATAATTCAGTCAGGATATGACAGGTTGAACTTGACTAGCAGCCTATGGTTTGTTGACCTTCGTCAAGGTTATAGGACGTTAGGGGAAAAATATTATTGGGAATTTCAAGTGTTGAAATTTGCAATGAGATCGCATAGCTTCTATGAGATAGTTGGATCCCAATACCCACAGCGAGTAAGAGTTACTCCTGGGAGAGTTTTACACATTACAAATAGCCGATCAAGTAGGTGTCTAGAAAGGTGTCAACGGGGTTACGCCCTTGGGAAAATGAGGTTTATACTAATTAGGCTCGTGCGAAAGCACGGGGAACCTCCCTCAAAGTATAGGCACTGACCTGGCTGAAAGATTGGCGAACTTGTAGGGTGTAATTAATCCTGGCTAGTCTTTCCTTTTAGGGATTGAAGGAAGATTTGACTAAAACAGTGGGGGCCATCCTGATTAGATAAATTAATAACCAATATAATCTTGCAAGAGCATACGCTGAGTGTTTTCTTCTGTCTCTCTCCAGGTAATGACCATGCCACGCCTTAATCAAGATAATAATATGGATGTATTGACCGAACCCGCTTGTTATACTGAGCAGGGGAATGTTGGTCCCGCTCCAACTTATAATTGTTATAAGACCGAGCAGGAAATAGGGGATTACCAGGATTCTCGTGCCGCCCAAGCGAAGAAAGTGCATGATGATGCATCTTCTTCGGGTATGTTCATTACCGAGAATTGTTTCTCAGTTTCCTTTATGTCCTGGGTATGAGATACCGGATAAGGATCCCATATATGTAAGATGTTACATGGGCTACAGATAGGTAGAGAACTGAGAATGGATGATAAGTTTCAAGAGTTAGAAACGGCGCAATTGTTGCAGCCAAGTACGTTTGCAGTTATCACCCTGTATTACCAAATACATTGATTCTGAAAGAATATTATTAGATACCGAACCTGATAAACAACATCATATCAGTCACTTTATTTAGTAAAGAAGGATATAATTTTGTATTGTTGGATAATATTTTGAACATTTCCTATATCAAGAGTTGATCGTTTTAGACACGTTATCTAAAAGCATATACGTACTAAATCAAACCACAGTTCTTAACGTACAGAACACACACAAAAGGAAGAATTCAGAAATGAACGAATCCTTCTTGAGGTATTGTAGACTAGGTCATATCAATGCGACCCGACTAGCTGAAGTTACATTTAGATGTATATTTAAATCAGTTTGAATTTACATCTTGTGAAACTTGACAGTCATATCGCAAAGATAAAATGAGCATAGCTCCGTTTATTGGAAACAGAGAAAGAGTTAATGAACTCTTGGGATTGATACATGATGATGTATGTAAGGTTCCCTGTCTACAAATGCCGGGAATGGTTCTTTGTAATTCATTACATTCACTGATGATCTTTCAAGATTCGTACATGTGTTCTTTTTGAAACACAAATCTGAAGCTTTTGAGAAATTCAAAGAATATAAATCAGAAGTAGAGAACCAAAATGGGTATAAGTATTATGTCTTTTAATAAGATCAGGGAGGAGAATAGTTGAGCACGGAATTCCTGGACTATTCTAAAGGAGAATGAGATTCTCTCTCAGTATTACTCCTCCGTATACACCACAACATGTCGGTGTATTGGGGCAGAGCAATCGCACCCTATGAGATACGGTGCGCTCTATGATAAGTACTACTGAGTTGCCTATTTCCTTTTGGGGGTTATGCACTTGAAAAGCTGCATACCTATTGAATTGGGTTCCAACCAAATCAGATGCCTACCACTCCATATGCGATATGGTATGGGAAGAGCCCATCTCTTAAGGATGTTAAGATTTGGGGTTGTCCGACCTATGTCTAAAATCAAAATCCGGACAAGCTCGAGACAAGGTCAGTTCTGTAGAAGTTTGCTGGATATCCCAAGCATTCGCAAGGGAATATCTTCTACCTCATCGAGGAACAAAAAGTGTTTTATTTCTCAGTATGCCACCTTTTGGAAAGGGAATTTCTTATGAAGAAATTAGTGGTCATGAGGTAGAACTGAAAGGAGTTCCAGCTATACAAACTGCAGCTGATGATTTGGTAGAACCGAAGGATTCAATAGTTCCCGACGAACCTCGGCCTCTCCGCCTATCTAGTAGGGTTCCTCACCCACCTGAGAGATACTTCGGTTTTCTCTATGACAGTGGGAGCGAGGATTGCATCATAAGATGATGACCCAACTAGTTTCGAGCAGGACATCAGGAGTGATGACTCTGTAAGAATGGCTGGATGCTAAGCGATCTGAGATGGAATCTATATACACCAACAAAGTATGGACTTTGGTTGCTATATCTGAAGGGTTAAATCCCCATCAGGAGAAAGTATATCTTGAGAAGATTACTTGGTGTACATGGAATAGTTGAGACATTCAAAGGTAAGGCTTGCTGCAAAAATTTCTCTTCACTGACCAGGTGTGGATTATGATGAAACCTTTTCTACTGCCTATACTTAAGTCCATCCGGATCCTACTTGCCATTGCTACATACCATGACTACGATATCTGGCGGTTACGTGTTATGACTGCTATTCTAAATAGTGATTTAGAAGAGAGCGTCTATAAGTACACAGCCAGAGGACTTCGTAGACAGTGGGAGCAGTGGAAACATGTGCAAGTTGCTTTATGGGTTAAAGCAGGCATCGCGGAGTTGGAACATCTGTTTTGATGTGGTAGTCAAAGACTTTGACTTCATCAAAATGGTAGATGAACCTTGTATATACAAAAATGTAGTGGAGAGTATGGTGGTGATCCTCGCATTGTACGTGGATGACATACTCTTGATAGGAAAGGTGATTCCTATGCTACACTCGGTCAATCTCCTCTTATCACAAGATTCTCCATATAGGATCAAGGTGATACCTCCTAAATCCTGGGTTTTGGATCTATGAGATAGATCTAAGTGGATGTTAGGATTCTCACTAGGTGTAGTGAGTTGGTATCAATTGATCCTGGGAAGAATCACTGGATAGCTTCCAGGGTGGCAAGAACGACTGAATGTCAGTCACAGGCATTGTCTTTACCCTCAGTGGAGGGACGGTATGTTGGAAGAGTTCCAAGCTAGATACCGTGGCATACTAGACGATAAAGGATGGATACATCGCTACCAAGGATGCTACCAAAAAGGCAGTCTGGATATATATTAGTTCATGAGATAAACTTCGTTCCTACCATTGTGTGACAATGGAGTTGTGGCTTAGGCCTAGGAACCCCCGTCCCATCAGTGATCTAAACATATTCTTAGGCAGTATCACCTGATCATAGAGATGGATGATCTCTAGGGAGTTCGAAGTTAAGGAGAGTAGACACAGAGAACAACACGGCGGATCCACTTACAAAGGCCAATTCCCTGGAGAGACTTTTATGGGATGGTTGAGTATGAGATACTACAACCACTGCTGATTGTTGGGTATGAGATACTACAACAGATGGCCCTAGTGCAAGTGAAGATTGTTAGTGATATGTATGCCCTAGAGGCCATTACTGTACATACGATGTATATTGTAGTGGATGCTTGGACATATATAGGGAGGACTTTCTTGCTCGACATGATAGTATGTTATCCGGTTGCTCTTTATCTTAACATATACACTAATTGTCTCTATTTTACATGTTGATAAAGCCCTTAGGATGAGCACTTGACTACCAGGATTATGATGCAGATCATACTAGTGGGGACAGAGTAGTCGATAAGTACATCGTTCAAATGTTCCTAGTCGTAGATGTATCGAGATAGGGCATCGATATACCAGAGTAGACTAGCGTATAGATTCTCGACCAATGTAAATGGGCGATGGATAATCCCATATACATTGATGTTTGACATCAGAGATAGTATACGGGTGCTCAATGGAGACTGGGTACACGGAACGGACTCTCCGAGAACTCCTAGATGGTATTATACCTCACGTCAGATGGTAGTTCTCTGGTGACACTGGTACAAGTTAGTCTGTAGACCCAAGATCGTCATAGATTCTTATGTGATTCCCACCGTGGTTTGATTTCCACCTTACCACGTTCAAGAGAACGTGCAAAACGGTGGCTTTTGGGTACAGCCCCGAATCACATGGAGGCAATGAGCGATTGGAGGGGTTTCTTCTCTCCCGGTATTGGAGGTTGATGTTGCGCTGTGCTCGATTGGCTATAACAGGAATTCCCTGGCCAGGGCTGCTTCAGAAATTTACCGGTAAGTGTTATCAGTAGTTTCTCGACCCGTTATGAGCCTCATATCAGCACGACGTATCGAGTTACTAGGGTCTGACATTTACCACCCCTAGACGAGCTATGCGACATATCAGACGAAGAGACCGGACTGTATGGTAGTGTTACTGATTGGATTCGCAGGAGTGTGAGCAGGCTTGCTTGTTGATCTTCTAATCGCTCAATACCCGGGTGTCCGTTACGTTTAGCAGACCGTTGGTGGCTTGTGGTTGTTTGATATGATCATCACCTACTACCGGCGTATTGACGAGTCTTTAGAGTCTTACACAGAGGTTTCCTGGCTCAAGCGAAACGGAGTAGGAGCACACATGTGATATGTGCGGGAGCGAGATTAATACGATATGAGATACCGTATTCTATCCTCGCAATTTGTGACATTGGTCGGTTATATGCGATATAGCCGGGTTATCGGATCAAGTGTTGATTCGATAAGTTATTACATATGATATTAATCGGTTATATGTGATATAGCCGGATTATTAAATCAAGGGTTGATTTGATAATCTAATGTATAATTATATATTTGATATATTACATTACATTAACTAGTATAAGCTCACTTATGATTTCTTTTCTCACTAGTTTGTACATGTGTATATATGTTATATATATTTGTGTACAAAATATTGTGTCGTGGTTGATGATACATGGACATGGGTGTATGTATGACTTACACCATGCTTGGTTTAATTGCTAGGGTTTTATTTATTTAAGTAATTCTAAAACTAAATGATTTTGTCATCGTTAATAAGCTTGTAGAAGCTTGTAGTTCTTTGACTAAGTCTTCAAGTTTTGTTTTACCTGAGATATTTGTTAACCCTACCAATTAACCTAGCCTTGGTTAAGTCTCTACAAAGTTTAAGTATATGATACTTAACTCACCCATGGTTCTAATTCTCTACTTGATTTTATCATGATAGTTTTTCATCATCTTCTTCCTCAAACTTGCTAGCTTCCATGGAGATGAGAAAAATGTTAGTGTATATGCCCTAGAGGCCATTACTGTATCAAACTAGTATGTATATTACTTGATGGAAGCTTGGGATATTCACAGTTGTACAGACAATCTTGCTCAATATAGTAGTATGCTACTTGGTTTGTCTCTGCTTTAATGTGTACTTGTGTGTTTATTTATTATATCACCTATACGCATTAGTAGAGCCCTTTGGATCCTTGCTTGATTACCGGCGTTGTGATGGCGATCACACTCGTGGGGGCTGGGTAATCTATAAGCACATCCTTATTCACGTCCCTAGTCGTGGGAGTACCGAGATAGGGCATCGATACTCCGGAGTAGACTAGCGTATGCGCTTCTCATCCCAGCACGGGAGACGGTCTGTCCCACAGCCGTCGGTACGTCGTACTTGAGATAGTATGCGGGTGCTCGTTAGGTTACGAGTACACTGGACAGGACTCGTCGGGAACTGATGGTTGGTATTATACCTATCGTCAGTTATCAGTTCCCAGGTGACATGAGTACAGCTTAGTCCGCTGACTTGACACTGTCACTTTGCCTCGAGTGTGTTCCCACTGTTCTTTGATTACTACCCTACCACGGCTCTACTGAGTCGTGCAAACAGGTAGTAGTTGGGAGCAGTCCCGAAGCACTTGGAGGCAGTGACGGTTAGACAGGATTCGTCTCTCCCGGTATTGGGGGTTGACATCGCGCTGTGTCTAGGAGAGCCATTACATGAGTAGTCCCTGGCCAGGGCAAGCGAGATATACTGGTAGGTTCCAGTGTTATCTCAGGGTGTTCTGGGCTTCACTCCGACACGTCTTGTACCGCTATTAGGGGACTGACGTTTACCGCCCCCTAGGCCTGCCATGCGATGTATCAGACGAACAGACTGGACTGTACGGAGATTGTCACATACAGACTCAGTAGGAGTTCGGATGGGTTTACCTCATCGGCCTTCTTATCGACATCTACCTGGGGACCGTTACGTACAGCTAGTGCCGCTTGCGGTCTGTGGTTAAACCCACTGCCAGCGTAGTGTAGAGTCTTTAGAGTCCCACACAGAGAGTTTCACTGCACTGAGCGAAACGTGTAGAGGCCGTATGGTTTTACGGCAGGGCTGCGATCACTTACGTACACTTGTGTACGTGTGGTGTTCGGGCAGGCAATAATAGTGGGCTTTGGTTTAAGCCGGATCCTAGTATTGCATGGATGGATTTATTTTGTCTTCTGCGCATCCGCATTCTACGGAATACGGATGCAGGTGTGTATGCACAGTTTTCTGGAGCGATGAAGGAGGAGGTGCCTCATTAGGGTTTTGGCAGTTGGTTCGGCCAAAACCGCTATGCGGCAGGCTCATTAGGGTTTTGACAGTTGATTCGGTCAAAACCATTTTGAGGCGGACTCATTAGGGTTTCGACAGTTCGTTTGGTCAAAAC
This sequence comes from Agapanthus africanus, assembly GCA_030015575.1. Lineage (NCBI taxonomy): Eukaryota > Viridiplantae > Streptophyta > Magnoliopsida > Asparagales > Amaryllidaceae > Agapanthus > Agapanthus africanus. Next base: position 177,577,115 of record JASDDO010000008.1, read on the forward strand.
CATTATGAGCCGGGGACATTATTTACTAATCCTTTCATTGATAATTTTGTTATGGCTAATTACATTGACCATTTGACCATCTTGACTTTGTTGACCATTTGACCAAAGTTGACTTGGATCTTCTTAGAAGATCTAAAGTATTCTTTGGTTTTCTTTTTCTTTAGTTATGATAATGGTCATGTCATTTGTAGCCATCACCTTTATCTTGATGGGATTAGTAATGATAATGTTTGTGCATTATTTGCAACCATGGTTGTTTTTCTTTTGTTCATAATATTATTCTCATTCTCTCTCTTGAAATGAGAAGCTCCATGGTTGCAAGAAAACTCCTCCTTCTTCCTCCTCTTGTTTTGATCTTTTGATCTCATGTGTTGAGAGATAAAGATTTCACAAAGACAAAGCCATCCCTTCATGACTTCTACACAACCTAGGGCTTTTAGATTAGCTATCTCCTTGCCCTAGCTACCTCGGCTCGAGGTGGAGCTCGGTGTACATCTCTCGGGTGGATCGTCTTCGACTCAAGGAGGCCGCGGAGGTGACCGAAGTCCGGATCAACCATCGAGCAAGCAAAGAGAAGAACAACAAGAAGAGAAGAACATCAAAGAAGAACAACCACAACAAGAGAAGGAGTTCAAGTTGAGGTATAACCCCTAACCGAGTAGATACAACTCATGTTAGGATGCTAGTGTATTGTTTAGCAAAGATCCGGCTTTTACGGTCCATGTTACAAAGATCAGAAAAATTTTTGTTTTACCGTTCCGCAACCCCGAAAGTACCGGGAGAGGTAACGTGGACCTAACAGTGGTATCAGAGCCTAACTAAACATAAATTAGCTTGGTAGTAAAGTGTATCGAAGTTCGAAACGGAAAAATCGAAAAAACCAAGTTATAAAAACCTGAGTTTCTGGTAAAATTTTTTCTGGTCAAAACAAAATTTGTTATACTCCAAAAATCATCTCAGGGTTTTTAGAAGAAAGTCACCAAACACGAAACAGCGACTCGACCAAAGAGCCGCGTTTCCGCGGCAATAGCAAGCTATTGCCGCGGAAACGCGGCCAACTTAGTGAGTTGCTGCCTCGTTTTTGGTGCAGAATGTTTCTGACATGGTTTTAGGATTTTTAAGATATATTAAATGTGCCCAGATTTTCCAGAATAGAAATTTTTTTTTGGGGGCCTATAAATCCGTATTTTTTCGAACTTCAATATACTTTGACTATAAAGGTTATATCTGTGATGTTCTTATGTATTGAACGTCGGCTAATCGCTATATGTCGATTAGTCGGGGTTATACATATCTGTGATCTGTGATTGTTGTTGATGGTTTGTGTATATGAACTCGTTGTATTGTCGCGGATGAATAGCCGGGGTGGATGTGAGATGAGAGTTTCTTTTTCTTTCATTCATGTAATAAATTTGTAAATTGATGTAATATTATTTGTTTGACCGCACAACCGGGTCGGGGTTGTAGCCGTCATTGTATAATTCTTTTTACTGTTTATGCTCCTAGGATAGACCCATGGAGGGGGTGCACAAACTACCGGGTATCTCGAAGTGCCGAGTGGCCTACTCATGGCATTGAGGGAGGTTGCTTCGCTTCGGGTACTTGGCGGGTAGTTTGCCGCACCCGTAGGGGTCTTGGGTGGGGTATTGGCTATTCATCGCGACCGTGTAATCCGCTTTTCGTTGCAGGCTCGAACGAATCGCGGGTTCCTAGTATATCCAAAGTGTTCATCTGTGATCTGAATTGGTTATCATTGCAGTATTTCTATATATAATAACTATTTAGGCGTTGCTTATGTTTTACAGCCGCGCTAGCCCAGCCCCCGCTCTGTCGTTAGTTAAGTAACCTAACGGGTGATGACGGGGTCCAGTGGCGAATGCGAATGGCATAAGCGTACGTCATATTTTGGTTGTTTTCTGCAATGGTAGGATTTAAATGATGGGACGCATTAAAAGAACTAATACAAGAAAATAAACCTAAAAGACGTTGTTGGAACAATTTTTCAAAAAGCTGTTATTGCAAGGACGTTCATTTTTGTTTTGCATCGAGGTATTCGGTTATGAATGCCCAGCACCTCAGTCGACGAGGCAAGGGCCGAGATCCCTTCATCGGGAGTGACCCCTTGGACAAAAATTTGCGTCAGGGTAATAACTTCACTATAGTCGATCATTCTTGCTTTGCATCGAGGTATTCAGTTTGGAATATCCTGCACCTCATTCGACGAGGAAAGAGCCGAGATCCCTTCACCGGGAGTGACCTCTTTAGCAAAAGTTTTCGCCACTATATTTTCAAAAAGGTGTATCATGTTCCTTCAACGATATCAAGTTCATTACGTTAACGGGTTTTCGCCAAAACCCAGTCGTAGCCCTCCGTCGTTTCGGATTAATATTGCTTAGTATTCGTGCTACGTATTTCGTGCTCAGCCGAGGCGTAGTGAACGGTAGCTATGTAATATTTTTCCGTAGGATACAAAGTGATTGGTTAGGACAGTCGTGCGATCATTTTGGCTCAGTCAAGGACTCGTACGGGTGGGTCTAATGCAGTCAAGATAATGACGGGTTGAACTTGACTAGGATCTTTTTGATATGTTGGCTCAGTCAAGGTCACTTGGATCCTAGGGGCAAAAACCACATCGGGAGTTTCAAAAGAACTGAAACTTGCAGATTTAGCATACCTTCTGGAGTGTGGTGACTAGAGTGGATTCCATCTAGGTTATCACACAATGACAGTTGGATCCCGATCCCACTGATGAGTTGGTTTACTCTCGGGAGATTATTTCACTTAACGATCAATGCTATAAACCTAGTAGGTGTCTAGAAAGGTGTTAGCGGGGCTACGCCCCCAGGGAAAAGAGGTTCTTTAATTAAGGAACTTCGCGAAAGCGTTGGAAAACCTCCCTCGAAGTACCGACACTAGCCTGGCTGAAAGGTTAAGCAAGTATTGTGACGTGAATTAAAACCCGGCTAGTTCTTCTTTTAAAAAGGTTTTAAGAAGAATTTGAGGAAACAGTGGGAGACATCCTGGTTAGATAAATTAATAAACCAATCTAATCTTGCAAGAGCATACGCTGAGTGTTTCTTTTCTCTCTCTCCAGGCAGCAACCTTTTCACGCCCTAATCAAGATAATAAAATGTATCGCTTGACCGATCCGAATTCTTATTCGGGACTGGGGAAAGTTGGTTCAGCTCTAACTTGTGACAACAGTCATGAGTATGAGAATGGGAAAGAGGAAAGTATGGATTTCCAGGATACCCAGTTGAAGAAGAAGCATGGTTTTGCATCTACTTCAGGTGTTCTTGTAATTGAGAACTGTTTTACGGTCTGCCCTACCTCCTGGGTACTTGATACCGGATCAGGATCTCATATCTGTAATTTATTGCAAGGACTGAGAAAAAGTAGGAAAGTTGCACCGGGAGATATGTCGCTCAGAGTAGCGAACGGAGCACAAGTTAATGCGGCAGCCGTCGGTGAATATCACCTAGTATTGCCTAATGGCAACACTATGATTTTGAACGATTGCTACTATGTACCCTCCATGGTTTGCAACATCATATCAGTTTCTTTACTCGATAAAGATGGATATAACTTTGTTCTTGAAAAGAATATCATGAACATTTACCTTCATAAGGTACTGGTTGCAGAGGGTACACTGTGTAATGGTATCTACGTTCTAAATCAGAATACAGTTCTCAATATACAAAACACACGCAAGAGGAAGAATTCAGATACGAATGAATCCTACTTGTGGCATTGTAGACTTGGTCATATCGGAGAGAAAAGACTGAGTAAGTTGCATAAAGATGGACTCTTGAATGCGTTCGAGTTTTCATCTTATGAAACTTGTCAATCCTGTCTCAAAGGGAAGATGACCAAATCTCCGTTCACCGGACATGGAGAAAGGGCAGCAGAGCTCTTGGGACTCGTACACAGTGATGTATGCGGTCCGATGTCTATACATGCAAGGGGTGGGTTCTCTTACTTCATCACATTCACTGACGATCTCTCTAGGTTCGGATATGTGTATCTGATGAAACACAAATCTGAAGCTTTTGAGAAATTCAAGGAATTTAGAAACGAAGTAGAGAACCAGACAGGCAAAAGTATCAAGATCCTCCGGTCTGACAAGGGAGGGGAGTACTTAAGCACGGAATTCCTAGACTACTTAAAAGAGAATGGTATTCTCTCTCAGCTTACTCCTCCTTATACACCATAGCACAACGGTGTATCGGAGAGGAGGAATCGTACCCTTCTGGATATGGTTCGCTCCATGATGAGTAATGCCGAGTTGCCTCTTTCAATTTGGGGACATGCGCTGTTGACAGCTGCATATCTATTGAACGATGTTCCGTCTAAATCTGTGCCTAAGACACCGTTCGAGATATGGAATGGTAAGAAGCCGTATCTTAAAGGCATTAAGATATGGGGTTGTCCGGCCTATGTAAAAGTACAAAATCCGGACAAACTTAAGGCACGTTCAGTTCTATGTAAATTTGTGGGATATCCTAAGAACTCCGCAGGATATCTGTTCTACCACACCGAGGAACAGAAGGTGTTTGTATCTCGCCACGCCACTTTTTTAGAGTGGCAATTTCTTGCAAAAGAAACAAGTGGGAGTTCGGTAGAACTGGAAGAAATTCAGCGACCACAAAATGAAACTGAAAATTTGACAGAACCTCAGAATTCAATAACCCCAGAAGAACCTCAGCCACTCCGCAGATCTGGTAGGATTTCTCATCCGCCCGAGAGATACTACGGTTTTCTCATTGACGGGGATCGAGAGGATTGCATCTTGGAAAAAGATGACCCTACCAGTTTCAGGCAGGCCATTATCAGTAGGGACTCTGATAAGTGGCAGGAAGCAATGCAATCCGAAATGGAGTCCATGTACGCCAATAAAGTTTGGACCTTGGATATTGCTCCACCTGGGGTAAAACCCGTTGGATGCAAATGGATCTACAAAAGGAAACTTGGTGTAGATGGGCAGGTGGAAACCTATAAAGCTAGACTCGTTGCAAAAGGTTTTCGTCAAAGACCTGGTTTGGACTATGACGAGACTTTTTCTCCGGTGGCTATGCTCAAATCCATTCGGATCTTACTTGCCATTGCTGCCTTCCATGACTTTGAAATCTGGCAGATGGATGTTAAGACGGCTTTCCTAAACGCTTGTTTGGAAGAGTGCGTTTACATGGATCAACCAGAAGGTTTCGTAGACAGTGGGAGCAGCGGAAGGGTGTGCAAGTTGCTTAAATCCATTTATGGATTAAAGCAGGCATCGCGGAGCTGGAACATCTGTTTTGATGAGGCAATCAAGGAATTTGATTTCATCAAGAACGAAGATGAACCCTGTGTTTATAAGAAGATTGTAGGACGAACTGTCGTATTCCTAGTCTTGTACGTGGACGACATTCTTTTGATAGGAAATGATATTCCTATGCTACAATCGATCAAGCTATTTTTTTCACAAAGGTTCTCTATGAAAGACCTGGGTGATGCCTCGTACATTCTGGGGATCAAGATCTATAGAGATAGATCCAAGAAACTATTGGGACTTTCACAGTCCAGGTACATAGAGACCGTACTAAAGAGATTTAGTATGGAGGGTTCCAAGCGCGGTAACATACCCGCATTGCACGGAATTACCCTCTCCAAGAAGATGTCTCCTAAGACTGACGAGGAGAGGGTTCGCATGAGCACTATACCCTACGCTTCGGCGGTAGGATCTATAATGTATGCGATGCTATATACAAGACCAGATGTAGCTTACGCGCTGAGCGCGGTAAGCCGGTATCAGTCAGACCCAGGGGAGGACCACTGGACAGCAGTGAAGAACATTCTCAAGTACCTGAGAAGGACTAAGGAGATGTTCCTGGTTTACGGTAATGGAGACCTCAGGGTCGAGTCCTTTACCGATTCAAGCTTCCAGAGTGACAAAGATGACAGCAAGTCCGTCTCGGGTTTTGTGTTTACCCTCAACGGAGGGGCGGTATGTTGGAGGAGTTCCAAGCAGGATACCGTCGCAGACTCGACGATGGAGGCTGAATACATTGCTGCAAGCGATGCCGCAAAAGAGGCGGTCTAGATAAAGAAGTTCATTAGTGAACTTCAGGTGGTTCCGTCCATTGTTGACCCAATACCTTTGTATTGCGATAACAATGGGGCTATAGATTTAGCGAAGGAACCAAGGTCCCATCAGAAATCCAGGCACATCTTAAGGCGGTATCACCTGATCAGGGAGATCATTGATCGACAGGAGATCGAGGTGCGGAGAGTGGACACAAAGGACAACACTGCGGACCCATTCACGAAGGCTTTACCCCAGACTCAGTTCGAGCGGCTGATCGAGATGATAGGTCTTCGATACGCCAGTACATGGCCTTAGTGCAAGTGGGAGATTGTTAGTGTATATGCCCTAGAGGCCATTACTGTATCATACTAGTATGTATATTACTTGATGGAAGCTTGGGATATTCACAGTTGTACAGACAATCTTGCTCAATATAGTAGTATGCTACTTGGTTTGTCTCTGCTTTAATGTGTACTTGTGTGTTTATTTATTATATCACCTATACGCATTAGTAGAGCCCTTTGGATCCTTGCTTGATTACCGGCGTTGTGATGGCGATCACACTCGTGGGGGCTGGGTAATCTATAAGCACATCCTTATTCACGTCCCTAGTCGTGGGAGTACCGAGATAGGGCATCGATACTCCGGAGTAGACTAGCGTATGCGCTTCTCATCCCAGCACGGGAGACGGTCTGTCCCACAGCCGTCGGTACGTCGTACTTGAGATAGTATGCGGGTGCTCGTTAGGTTACGAGTACACTGGACAGGACTCGTCGGGAACTGATGGTTGGTATTATACCTATCGTCAGTTATCAGTTCCCAGGTGACATGAGTACAGCTTAGTCCGCTGACTTGACACTGTCACTTCGCCTCGAGTGTGTTCCCACTGTTCTTTGATTACTACCCTACCACGGCTCTACTGAGTCGTGCAAACAGGTAGTAGTTGGGAGCAGTCCCGAAGCACTTGGAGGCAGTGACGGTTAGACAGGATTCGTCTCTCCCGGTATTGGGGGTTGACATCGCGCTGTGTCTAGGAGAGCCATTACACGAGTAGTCCCTGGCCAGGGCAAGCGAGATATACTGGTAGGTTCCAGTGTTATCTCAGGGTGTTCTGGGCTTCACTCCGACACGACTTGTACCGCTATTAGGGGACTGACGTTTACCGCCCCCCTAGGCCCGCCATGCGATGTATCAGACGAACAGACCGGACTGTACGGATATTGTCACAAACAGACTCAGTAGGAGTTCGGATGGGTTTACCTCATCGGCCTTCTTATCGACTTCTACCTGGGGACCGTTACGTACAGCTAGTGCCGCTTGTGGTCTGTGGTTAAACCCACTGCCAGCGTAGTGTCGAGTCTTTAGAGTCCAACACAGAGAGTTTCCCTGCACTGAGCGAAACGTGTAGAGGCCGTATGGTTTTACGGCAGGGCTGCGATCACTTACGTACACTTGTGTGCGTGTGGTGTTCGGGCAGGCAATACTAGTGGGCTTTGGTTTAAGCCGGATCCTAGTATTGCACGGATGGATTTGTTTTGTCTTCTGCGCATCCGTATTCTACGTAATACGGATGCAGGTGTGTATGCACAGTTTTCTGGAGCGATGAAGGTGGAGGTGCCTCATTAGGGTTTTGGCAGTTGGTTCGGCCAAAACCGCTATGCGGCAGGCTCATTAGGGTTTTGACAGTTGATTCGGTCAAAACCATTTTGAGGCGGACTCATTAGGGTTTCGACAGTTCGTTTGGTCAAAACCATTATGAGCCGGGGACATTATTTACTAATCCTTTCATTGATAATTTTGTTATGGCTAATTACATTGACCATTTGACCATCTTGACTTTGTTTACCATTTGACCAAAGCTGACTTGGATCTTCTTAGAAGATCTAAAGTATTCTTTGGTTTTCTTTTTCTTTAGTTATGATAATGGTCATGTCATTTGTAGCCATCACCTTTATCTTGATGGGATTAGTAATGATAATGTTTGTGCATTATTTGCAACCATGGTTGTTTTTCTTTTGTTCATAATATTATTCTCATTCTCTCTCTTGAAATGAGAAGCTCCATGGTTTCAAGAAAACTCCTCCTTCTTCCTCCTCTTGTTTTGATCTTTTGATCTCATGTGTTGAGAGATAAAGATTTAACAAAGACAAAGCCATCCCTTCATCACTTCTAGACAACCTAGGGCTTTTAGATTAGCTATCTCCTTGCCCTAGTTATCTCGGCTCGAGGTGGAGCTCGGTGTACATCTCTCGGGTGGATCGTCTTCGACTTAAGGAGGCCGCGGAGGTGACCGAAGTCCGGATCAACCATCGAGCAAGCAAAGAGAAGAACAACAAGAAGAGAAGAACATCAAAGAAGAACAACCACAACAAGAGAAGGAGTTCAAGTTGAGGTATAACCCCTAACCGAATAGATACAACTCATGTTAGGATGCTAGTGTATTGTTTAGCAAAGATCCGGTTTTTACGGTCCATGTTACAAAGATCAGAAAATTTTTTGTTTTACCGTTTCCGCAACCCCGAAAGTACCGGGAGAGGTAACGTGGACCTAACAAAAAATGAGTGAGAAAATGATTTCTAAAGTGAGCCCACTTCCTACTTCATCATCCTCTACTACTTTCCATTTAGTATAGGGAGTTTTCTTCACTAATTCCATAATTAGTGAAGAGATAATTTGGGTTAGTTTCTCCTTGACGTAAATCATCTTCGGCCTCGAAAACATCGATACAAACATGTTCATTTCTTCATGGTGTTGGGTTAGCATAGCACCAAGTGAAGGTTTTGGCAAGTATCAATCATGCTACTTTAAAATTTTTAGGGTGCTAAACAAACCTTAACCAAGATCTTAACTAGAAAATTAGGGTTAACATGCATGTAAACAACTTTACATCTAAGAGAGAGGGATTACAACCTTTGTAGTCCGTTGATTCGCTTCATAAACTCCGAGTAGTAGTCCCTTCGCTGCGATCTATAAACTTCCGGACTCTAGAGAGGCTCCACAAGTCGAATGATCCATGCTTGCTAGAAGTCTTCCTTTTCGAAGATGATCTACCTTGAAGAATCTTAAACTCAAGCTCTCACTTCTCTAATCAAGTATTAGTGAAGTGAACACCCTAATCTAAGTGGCTAGAATATATGGGGATGATGAAATAGGAATTTTGCTCTCTTTTGTTTTCAATTTCTCACTTTAAATCATCACAACACAAAAGCTAGAAAGCTTTTTCAAGGAGGAAGAAGAAGAAAGCTTTTGTGATGAATAATGAATTGTTATGGTTACAAATGACAACCATGAGTTAATAAATGAAGGCATTAACTCATGTAGAGAATAAACTAGAGTTAAAAGTTTGGGTTGGGTTAACAAATATCTACACAAAATATCAAGCTAGAAAACAAAAGGAAAGCTTCATGAAGCTTCATGAAAAAGCTAACCAAAATCAAAAACCTAACTTTGTTTAAACTTAACAACCATGTTGCATTTGTAACTCTAACTTGTTACAATATTATATATCACATATATAATATATTTTGTAACAAAAGAAAATAATACAATTAACATATATCGCATATACATCAATGTATTATCCAGTGAGAAAATAAATCAATAAAGCGAGCTTATATTAGTTAACTTAATGTAATATATCACATATATAATTATACATTAAATTAACGAATCAATTCTTGATCCGACAATCCGGCTATATTGCATATAACCGACTAATATAACATGTACCAATTCATCGAATCAACACTTGATCCGATGACCCGGCTATATCACATATACCCGGCCGATATCTCATATCGCGAGAATATAATACAGTATCTCATATCGTATTATTCTCGGTCCCGCACATATCACATATGTGCTCCTACTCCGTTTTGCCTGAGCAGGGAAACCTCTGTGTACGACTCTAAAGAATCGTCAATACGCCGGCAGTAGGTGATGATCATATCAAACATCCACAAGCTGCAAGCGGTCAGCTAAACGTAACAGCCAACTAGGTATTGAGCGATCAGAAGATCAACAAGCAAGCCTGTACATTCTCCTGTGAATCCAATCAGTAAACACTACCGTACAGTCCGATCTCTTCGTCTGATATGTTGCATATATAGTCTAGGGGCGGTAAACGTCAGACCCCAGTAACCGATAAGTCGTGTCGATGTAAGGCTCATAACGGGTTGAGAAACTACTGATAACTCTTACCAGTAAATCTCCATATCAGCCCTGGACAGGGACTTCCAGTTATAGCCAATCGAACACAGCACAACATCAACTCCCTATACCGGGAGAGACGAAACCCATCCTATCGCTCATTGCATCCATGTGATTCGGGACTGTACCCAAAAGCCACTGTTTTGCACGCCCTTTTGGACGTGGTAAGGTGGAAATCAAAGCAAAGTGGGAATCACACAAGACTCTATGACGATCTCGGGTCTACAGACTAACCTGTACCAGTGTCACCGGAGAACTGCTATCTGACGATAGGTATAATACCATCCAGGAGTTCTCGGCGAGTCCGTTCAGTGTACCCAGTCTCCACTGAGCACCCGTACACCATCTTTGATGTCCAACACCAATGGATATGGGATCATCCATCACCCATCATATGGGTCAAGATGCGTATACGTTAGTCTACTCTGGATTTTCGATGCCCTGTCTCGATACAACCTTGACTAGGAACAGTTATATGATGCACTCATAGACTACCCTGGAACCACTAGTATGATCTGTAGCATAGTCCTAATAGTCGAGTACATATCCTAAGGGCTTTATCAACACGTGATCACAAAACAGTATTTGTTAACATGTTAAGATAAAGTGAAACCAGATAGCATACTATCATATCGAGCAAGAAAGTCCTCTCTATATATATCCAAACATCCACTATAATATACATCATATGTACAACAATAGCCTTTAGGGCATATATATAACTAACAATCTCCCACTTGCACTAAGGCCAACTGTTGTAGTATCTCATAACCAACATCCCGAAGAGTCTCTCAAATTGTATCTGAGGAATGGCCTTTGTGAGTGGATCCGCAGTGTTGTCCTTCATATCAACTCTCCTGACCTCAATCTCGCGGCGATTAATTATCTCCCGGATCAGGTGATACCGCCTCAGAATATGTCTGGACTTCTGATGGGACCTGGGTTCCTTGGCTAACGCCACAGCTCTATTGTTATCAAAATACAGAGGTATTGGATGCTCAATGGACGGAACCACACCAAGTTCAGTGATGAACTTCTTTATCCAGACAGCCTCTTTGGCAGCATCGTTGGCAGCGATGTATTCAGCCTCCATCGTCGAGTCTGCCACGGTTTCCAATTTGGAACTCTTCCAACAAACCGCCTCTCCATTTAGGGTAAAGACAAATCCCGAGTGCGACTTAGAGTCGTCCTTATCACTTTGGAAGCTCGAATTGGTAAAGGACTCCACCTGGAGTTCTCCGTTACCAAACACCAAGAACATCTCTTTAGTCCTTCTCAAGTACTTGACAATGTTCTTCACAACTGTCCAATGATTCTCTCCAGGATCTGCTTGATGTTGGAGATAGTGCCCTCATAGTCAATTATTGGATCGCAGGTACGTGATTGCAATGATTGCGGAGGACCTATCCCGGTAGGACAGTCTTACTCGAGATGATAGTATGCTATCTGGTTTGCCTTTATCAGTCGTGTACATGTTCAAGTGACTGATTGCATGTTACACTTTGATAGAGCCCTTAGGATCTTGCTTTACTACCAACAGTATGATGGCGATCATATACGTGAGAGTTGGGTAGTTTATATGCATATCCTTAATTGTGGTCCCTAGTCGTGGGAGTTTCGAGACAGGGCATCGATACTCCGGAGTAGACTAGTGTGTACAGTCGAGACCCCGACGAGGGGCGGTGGCCGGTCTCACAAGCCACTGGTGTCAGTTGGATCACCTAAGATGTATACAGGTGCTCATTGGGTTATGAGTACACCGGACAGGACTCGCCGGGAATCTGCTAGTTAGTATTATATCTACTGTCAGATAGCAGTTCCATGGTGACATGTGTACAGGTTAGTTCATCGACCTGAGGTCGTCATTTTTCTCGTGTGAGTTCCCACTGTGCTTTGATTTCTACCCTACCACGGCTCAAAGGAGTCGTGCAAACAGGTAGCTTTTGGGTACAGTCCCGAGCCACATGGAGGCACGTGAGCGGATCGGCAGGGGATTCGTCTCTCCCGGTATTGGGGGCGAGGTCGTGCTGTGTCTAGGAGAGCCATTACACTAAGTCCATGGCCATGGCAGGAGATTTACTGGTAGGTACTCCAGTAGTATCTCAAGGTGTTATTGGGCTTCACTCCGACACGACTTATACTGCTATTGGGGGTCTGACGTTACTAGCCCCCTAGGCAGATATGCGATACTCATTGACGAACGGACCGGACTGTATATACATTGTCACTGTTAGGCTCAGTAGGGTTTTCGGAGGAGTTCGCTCATCGTTCTCCCTTGAGTTCGCTCCTCGGCCACCCTTAAGGTCAGTCCATGGGCAGCCGTTACGCATTGCTAGTGCCGCTGACGGTTTGTGGTTAAACCCACTGCCAGGGTGCTGACGAGTCATTAGAGTCCCCCACAGACAGTTTCCCAAGTTCGGGCGAAACGTTGTAGAGGCCGTATGGTTTTATGGCAGGGTTCGGAAAATGCACGTGCGTTTACGCACGTGTCGATTTTCGGACAGATGATACTGGTCGGCTTTGGTTTAAGCCGGATCCGAGTATTATATTGAGTAGGTATAATATCTTTGTCTCAGTTGCATTTGTATTCGGTCGTAATACAAATGCGGGTATATTTATACAGTTTCGGGGTTATCCTGAAAGTTGTTTCGGGATCACTTTTGGAAGTTGCCAGTTTCCAGTTTTCTATCAGCCGTCTTTTAACATTCGGTTAAAGACGGATTTATCTTTTCTTCTGTTGAGGTGAGTCAGTGTTCTAGAAGATTCTAGATGAGGTGACTAGGCTAATTAGTGTTGAGTTTTCATTGGTTACATTTAATGGTTCATTAATGCATGATGACTAGGTTTGTGAATCATGCATTATCATTAAAGCTTTTTGTTTACTTAAGGATATTTTATTCTTGATCTTTTGAAGTGAGAAGCTTTCTTAAGGTCACCACTTGCTCCTACACTCACCCTCCTCCTTCATATATGAATGGAAGGCCTCCTCTCTCATTTACTCTCTCTCTCACTTGATTCAAGAGAGAAAAGATTATGATAGTATTCGGGGTGTATGGAATTTTACAGTTCATTTCATTCCATCACCCGATTTCCACGGCAACTTCATTAACCGATCGTCCACGGATTTGGACGAAGTGAGACAAAGTCATCTACTCATTCTCTACATCAATCTTGGTCGTCTCTTTTAGCAAACTTGACGATCGAGTTGCCTCGAGTCAGAGGCGGGAGCCCGTTTAAAGAACCGATCATGTGGTGCCACCTCGACGAGGAGATCGGAGATCGACGAGATCGGAGCAGCCGCAACAGAGCGTGGGATGATGGTTGAAGAACGAAGGACTCGGATCGTTCGGTACAATCTTTCTACACTCTTTACAGTTTGTTAGTTTAGCAATAATGGCAGATCCGGGTTAAAGTATACGATAGCGCCAGTTAAAAAGTTTTTGTTCCGCATTTGGCGTCTGTAGACGGCCGGGGCGCTAGCGTAGACTTACAGTGGTATCAGAGCCTAACCATTTTGCTATACTAACTTGTGCTAACGCGTTTAAAATATCGATCCGACCAAAGAACAAAAATTGCAAAATTCCTACCTGACAGTTTCTGTTAATTTTAAACGGTCTCAAAAATTATTTCTGGATGTCTTAAAAATCTGTGCAGGCGTTTTTAAGAGCCACGACAAAATTTGGGGTCGTAACTCCTCCAAGCTGCCGCGGAAGGGCGGCCAAACCCATGGTTTGGCCGCGCTTCCGCGGCCACGTGGGGAGCACGTGCTCCCAAATTTGGTCAGTAGGTTCTCTGTTGGGTTTTGTGATTTTTGGTATATATATTTTTGGCCCAGGTTTTGTTACTGTTCACCAGTAAGCAGTGGGGCCCACTTTTTGATATTTGGTCTTTGGTCGATCGAAATTTAAACATGTTAGTTTACAGTGCTTACATTATATCTCCGACCGGGAATGTCATTTGATCGGTAAACCGCGTTTGATTGCTATAGTTCTTTTAGACGGGTTTGCGAACGTGACATTCGCGTTGATGTTCTGTGTTGTGCTGTGATGTTGCGGATTTGTCGTGGTGGATAGCAGTGTGCAATGGTAGTACAATTTGAGTTTATTTGTACATTTGATATTGCGGGGCGAGCGTCCAACTTGTGGACTGCCGTCACTGCCTGTTGTATAATATTCTTTTGGGGCACGACCAGGTTGCGGTCGATGTACCTATTGTAATATTTTTCATTACTGTACTAGGTTTTGCCCCGAGACGGAGTGCACGGATAGCCGGGTTCAGGAGGGCAACGGGTCCGCATCTCATGGCTTTGAGAGGCAGAGGGGTCCCACTCTAGAATTAGCAGACTATTCGCCGCACTCGTAGGGGGTACAGGTTGACCCAAGGAGGGGTGCTCAATTTACCGGATTCCGTGAAGTGCCGGGTGTTCCATTCACTATGCTGTGGGGACTACCTCGCTTCAGGTTTTGGCGGGTAACTTGCCGCACCCGTAGGGGTCTAGGTTTCATTGCACAGGCTATCCACACGACAGGGGAACGTCGAGTTTCAGCAGCGGCTCTGTGAAACTCGGGGATCCCAGATATCTGTATTGTTCTGTGATGCTTATTACTTTTCTGTAATGTTGCATACTATCACGCCTGGAGCGATTATTGTATATTGGTTTATATACTATTAGATATTGTATATGTTTTACACCCGCGCTAGTCCAGTCCCCGCTCTGTCGTTAGTTAAGTAACCTAACGGGTGATGACGGGACCCAGTGACGAATGCGGATGGCATATACGTACATTTTATTTTCGTTCTTTTCTGGTGTGATAATTGATGGGACTGCGTTGATTCTGATCAACGCAAAGTAAAAACAAACCTGTATACAGTTGTTAGAACAATTTAAAAAGTGTTATTGCAAAGACGTTTTCTTTTGTTATGCATAGCGGTATTCAGTGGAATATCCAGCACCTCATTCGACGGGGCAAGGGCCGATATCCCTTCACCGGGACCGACCCCTTGGACAGAAGTTTGCGTCAGGGTAATAACTTCACTATAGTCGATTACAAGTTGCTTTGCATAGCGGTATTCAGTGGAATATCCTGCACCTCATTCCACGAGGAAAGAGCCGAGATCCCTTTACCGGGAGTGACCTCTTTAGCAAAAGGTTTTCGCCACTATATTTTTAAAAAAGCTATCAGGTTCCTTCAGCGATATCAAGTTCACTACGCTAAAGGTTTTTTGCCAAAAACCAGTCGTAGCCCTCCGTCACTTCTTTTGGGTATTCAGTAGTATTCAAGCTACATATTTTGACCAACGCCAAGGCATAGTGTTTGGTAGCTGCTGGGTATTCAATTGTTGCATAGATAGATGAGTTAGTTTGGGACAGTCGTTCTGCCGATTGGCCAACGTCAGGGGCATGTGCGGGTGGGTTCAAATTGACAAGATAGTGATGGGTAGAACTTGGCATGTGACTTATGACATTTTGACCAACGCCAAGGTTATAAGAGCATGGGGCAAAAAATCATATCAGGAGTTTCTAAAGAAACTGAAACTTGCCGAGTATGCGCATACCTTCTGGAGTATGAGTAACATGGATGCATTCCATCACGTTATCATGCGATGAGAGTTGGATCCTGATTCCCACTGATGAGTTGGTTTACTCTTCGGGTGATCCCGATTGATTCTTCTTTAGGTTTGGAGGAGAATTTGACAGGACAGTGGGAGGTTTCCGGATTAGATAAAATGATGACCATTCTGATCTAGGTTAGAGTGCACGCAGAGTGTTTCTTTTCTCTCTCTCTCTTTGGCAGCGACCTTTGACCGACCCTAGACTATGACTCAGTGACCGGGTTGACCGAACCTTCTTAAAATACTGGCTTTTGGATTGTCTGAGTTGCATAAGTCATTGCCACTCCTTCTTTTACCCTTTGAATTTCTCAGAACACCCGTATTACTACGGATATCCACTTCCATTGGATAGAGCCATCGTATGGTTATATACGAACTCGAAGGGACTTCTTCGAGGATGGATCCAGGTTCAGGAGAAATAGAATTGGTTTATTCAGTTGTCTTTTATTATCACCTTCTCTCAGGTTGCGAGAGCTCCTTGGTTTAGGAGAGTACACCTATTACGCCTATTGGATAGTCTTATTCCAAACCATAGGCTGGTGCCGAAAGGTAGGGAATGAAGAAAACCAATTAGCCTAAGTAGGGTGTGCAGAAGGTAATATGTAAAGACAAAATAAAAGGATTAGAAAGAGGGCAAAGTAAATTGCGACTGATATCATTCACGACCAAAACCGCGTACTTCATCGCCACTCCTTTTTCACCTTTAAAAGAATAAGGTATTATTCAGTTGTCTTTTATCATCACCTTCTCTCGAGATGCGAGTACTCCTTGGTTTAGGAGGGTACACCTATTATGCTTACTGGATAGTCTTCTTCCAAACCATAGGCTGGTGCCGAACGGTAGGGAAGAAAGAAAACCAGTTAGCCTAACGATGGTGTACAGAAGGTAACGACTAAAGACAAATAAAGGGATTTGGAGAGACGGCAATAAAGTATACGGTTGAAGTCATGAATTGGATTATGGAAGAGGCATTGCTATGAATACCAGGATACCCCTACGAAACATTTTCATGTTTCAGTGCATTGTTAAAGGAAAAACTGTTTTCCCGATTAGACACTTACTCCAAGGGTATGTATTTACCAGGTTTCATTCTCATATCTGTATGGTTTTACAGATGATGAGTGGGAGTAAGATATTGGGAATTAGGTGATCATCCTCATTATATCGGAATTCGTTGTAATTGGTGATAGTTGAGGAAATCGCCAGGGTACAGTTTTCCACCTACAACGCACAGGTTTTGAGTTGTTCAACTCAGCGGACTTATACAGAGTATTGTATGTTGTCCAAGTGTCCTTCAGGACAAAGGGGTAGGTCCTCGTGCTTTGTTCTGTTTACTTATAACTTCTCTAGTTTTTAGACAAGTGTTTCGTAGAAATACATGGTCTAAGTTTTGAGAAGTTGTGGATATAAGAATAAAGTAGAGAACCAGGTATCACAAGTATCGGGATTCTTCAAAGAGATCGAAGATGTAGATTCTTGTGATTGGTATTCAGATGATAGCGATGGTTTTGAGAAACGTGTTTCTCTTTCAGGTTACTCATAATTGGATGGATTCCTAAGTTGAGTAATGCTGATTAGCCTCTTTCCATTAAGTTGATATGCACTGGAGACAGCTGCATGGATTGAATCTTGGTTCCAATTAAATAAGTGCCAAAGTTTCTGTAATGGATATAGAATAGTTCGTACCTTAAAAGATATTAAGGTACGGGGAGTTGTCCAGCTTATGATTAAAACCAGACACTGGATAACTCACGGCACGATTCTGTAATGGCTGTTTGTGGGTTGACCCTGGCTATGACGAGGGTTGATATTCTACCATTTGGAAGATCAATAGTGATATTGTTCTTGACTCGCCACAGTTTTAGTAAAAATGGATCTTTTTCAGAAAACAGTTGTGGGAGTATGGTAGAACTGGAAGAGATTCCAGAACCGCGAACGATTACGGAAAATTTAATAGGACCTATATATTCAATCAGGTTTGACATTCCAATTGCCACTCCGCAGGTATGGTAGGTAACCTCAGATGCCCGAGAGGTACTTCGGTAGCCTCAGAGACGGTGACAGGGAGGTTCTTATCTACCAAGACTTGACACTACTGTTGTTCCGGGCTATTAGACCCGGTAGGAGGGTTGTCGTAGTCAGTGGGAGCAACGGAATCATAGTAGGCAAGATGCTTATATCTATTTATAGAATTGAGCAGTTATAGCGGAGATAGATCATCTAATTTTGATGTGACAGTCATGGGTTTGACTTCAATCAGAATAGGGGATGGATCAGTTAAGGAGGTAGTAGGGTGTGATGTCATAAGTATCTGGATGACATACACAGAGTAGGAAGTAAAATTCCTATACTACGATCGGTTGTACTGTGGTCGTCACACAGTTGTTTCTCCAGACAGGATATGGATATAATATTTGACATTCTGGTTTCTAGATCTATGGTTTTAGATCTGGATTTGGGTAGTTTCCCAATGTGGGTACTTTGACAGATATTCTAATGGTTTTTGGAATAGTTGACTCCTAGCATGGTGGTGTACCTGCAGATGATGGAGTCACCCTCTCTAAAGGTGTCGTATAGACTAAAGGGGAGAGGGATGTGCAAGATTGGCAGATCACTTGCTTAGGCAATTGAGTCAATCATGAGATGTTAAGTACCACACCAAATGTTGGTTTTGCACTAGATGCAATAAGATTGTATTAATCCAATCCTGGAGAAACATAAGGAAGCAGTTTTAGAACATAAGTACATGTTCTATGGATTTGATGACGGCAGCCTCCTTCGGGAGACGATTATCATTCCAGGCTTCAAAGGTGACATGGTTGACAGAGTGATTGTCAGAGTTATAGTTTTTCCCTCTGACGAAGAGGGACAGTATTATGGACAGGTGGTCCAAGAGGATACTGTGGGAAGCAAGGTGCCCGATACTGATTAGGTTCAGTGATCGATTCTGTCTAAGAAGTTTAGATATGGAGTTCATTTATGAACTAAGGTCCCATCAGATATCCAGACATGTTCTAAGACAGGTATTACTCAATTCGGGAGATGGTTTTCTCCGCGAACTTGAGATTAAGAGAGATATAGAAAGATACTTCTAGGCGGATCCACTCACCGAGGCTATTTCTCGAACACAGTAGTTTTACAAACGGGCTTTGTGAAACTGATTAGTAGAGGAGTTGGGTGTCGGTTTCACACGGGCTGTGAGTAGTCGACATCGCAATATTAGCCTTGAGTGCAAGTGGGAGATTGTTGGAGATAGTGCCCTCATAGTCAATTATTGGATCGCAGGTACGTGATTGCAATGATTGCGGAGGACCTATCCCGGTAGGACAGTCTTACTCGAGATGATAGTATGCTATCTGGTTTGCCTTTATCAGTCGTGTACATGTTCAGGTGACTGATTGCATGTTACACTTTGATAGAGCCCTTAGGATCTTGCTTTACTACCAACAGTATGATGGCGATCATATACGTGAGAGTTGGGTAGTTTATATGCATATCCTTAAGTGTGGTCCCTAGTCGTGGGAGTTTCGAGACAGGGCATCGATACTCCGGAGTAGACTAGTGTGTACAGTCGAGATCCCGACGAGGGGCGGTGGCCGGTCTCACAAGCCACTGGTGTCAGTTGGATCACCTAAGATGTATACAAGTGCTCATTGGGTTATGAGTACACCGGACAGGACTCGCCGGGAATCTGCTAGTTAGTATTATATCTACCGTCAGATAGCAGTTCCCTGGTGACATGTGTACAGGTTAGTTCATCGACCTGAGGTCGTCATTTGTCTCGTGTGAGTTCCCACTGTGCTTTGATTTCTACCCTACCACGGCTCAAAGGAGTCGTGCAAACAGGTAGCTTTTGGGTACAGTCCCGAGCCACATGGAGGCACGTGAGCGGATCGGCAGGGGATTCGTCTCTCCCGGTATTGGGGGCGAGGTCGTGCTGTGTCTAGGAGAGCCATTACACTAAGTCCATGGCCATGGCAGGAGATTTACTGGTAGGTACTCCAGTAGTATCTCAGGGTGTTATTGGGCTTCACTCCGACACGACTTATACTGCTATTGGGGGTCTGACGTTACTAGCCCCCTAGGCAGATATGCGATACTCATTGACGAACGGACCGGACTGTATATACATTGTCACTGTTAGACTCAGTAGGGTTTTCGGAGGAGTTCGCTCATCGGTCTCCCTTGAGTTCGCTCCTCGGCCACCCTTAAGGTCAGTCCATGGGCAGCCGTTACGCATTGCTAGTGCCGCTGACGGTTTGTGGTTAAACCCACTGCCAGGGTGCTGACGAGTCATTAGAGTCCCCCACAGACAGTTTCCCAAGTTCGGGCGAAACGTTGTAGAGACCGTATGGTTTTATGGCAGGGTTCGGAAAATGCACGTGCGTTTACGCACGTGTCGATTTTCGGACAGATGATACTGGTCGGCTTTGGTTTAAGCCGGATCCGAGTATTATATTGAGTAGGTATAATATCTTTGTCTCAGTTGCATTTGTATTCGGTCGTAATACAAATGCGGGTATATTTATACAGTTTCGGGGTTATCCTGAAAGTTGTTTCGGGATCACTTTTGGAAGTTGCCAGTTTCCAGTTTTCTATCAGCCGTCTTTTAACATTCGGTTAAAGACGGATTTATCTTTTCTTCTGTTGAGGTGAGTCAGTGTTCTAGAAGATTCTAGATGAGGTGACTAGGCTAATTAGTGTTGAGTTTTCATTGGTTACATTTAATTGTTCATTAATGCATGATGACTAGGTTTGTGAATCATGCATTATCATTAAAGCTTTTTGTTTACTTAAGGATATTTTATTCTTGATCTTTTGAAGTGAGAAGCTTTCTTAAGGTCACCACTTGCTCCTACACTCACCCTCCTCCTTCATATATGAATGGAAGGCCTCCTCTCTCATTCACTCTCTCTCTCACTTGATTCAAGAGAGAAAAGATTATGATAGTATTCGGGGTGTATGGAATTTTACAGTTCATTTCATTCCATCACCCGATTTCCACGGCAACTTCATTAACCGATCGTCCACGGATTTGGACGAAGTGAGACAAAGTCATCTACTCATTCTCTACATCAATCTTGGTCGTCTCTTTTAGCAAACTTGACGATCGAGTTGCCTCGAGTCAGAGGCGGGAGCCCGTTTAAAGAACCGATCATGTGGTGCCACCTCGACGAGGAGATCGGAGATCGACGAGATCGGAGCAGCCGCAACAGAGCGTGGGATGATGGTTGAAGAACGAAGGACTCGGATCGTTCGGTACAATCTTTCTACACTCTTTACAGTTTGTTAGTTTAGCAATAATGGCAGATCCGGGTTAAAGTATACGATAGCGCCAGTTAAAAAGTTTTTGTTCCGCATTTGGCGTCTGTAGACGGCCGGGGCGCTAGCGTAGACTTACAGTTGATACCTACTCACTACACTTAGTGAGTATGCTACATCGGGTATGGTAAATAGCATCGCATACATGATAGAGCCTACTGCGGAAGCATAAGGTATCCCTTGCATGCGAGCTCTTTCCAAATCAGTCTTGAGAGACATCTTTTTGGAGAGAGTCAGTCCAGAGATCGTGGATAAGTTCCCACGCTTGGATTCTTCCAGACTAAACCTCTTTAGTATGGTGTCAATGTACCTGGATTGGGACAATCCCAGTATCCATCTAGATCTATCTCTATAGATCTTAATTCCCAAAATGCAGGAGGCATCACCTAGATCTTTCATTGAGAATCTTTGTGATAAGAAGAGCTTGACCGAGTGCAGTATAGGAACATCATTTCCTATCAAGAGTATTCCATCCATGTACAATACGAGGAAGACAACCTTACTCTCTGCCACCTTCTAGTATATACAAGGTTCATCTATGTTTTTGATGAAGTCAAACTCTTTGACTACAACAACAAAACAGATGTTCCAACTCCGCGATGCCTGGTTCAACCCATAGATGGATTTAAGCAGCTTACACATCTTTCCGCTGCTCCCACTGTCTATGAAGCCCTCTGGCTGAGTCATGTACACGCACTCTTCCAAATCACCATTTAGAAAGGCAGTCTTAACATCCATTTGCCAGATTTCGTAGTCATGGTATGCAGCAATGGCAAGTAAGATCCGGATAGACTTAAGCATAGCCACTGGAGAAAAGGTTTCGTCATAATCCACACCTGGTCGTTGATGAAAACCCTTTGCAACAAGTCTAGCTTTGAAAGTCTCAACTTTTCCATCTACACCAAGTTTCTTCTTAAAGATCCATTTGCTCCCAAAGGGTTTTACCCCTTCAGGAGTAATTTCCAAAGTCCATACTTTATTGGTGTGCATGGATTCCATCTCAGATCGCATTGCAACAAGCCATTTCACAGAGTCACCACTTGTGATGGCCTGCTCGAAACTAGTTGGGTCATCATCTTCCATGATGCAATCCTCGCTCCCACCATCAACGAGAAAATCGTAGTATCTCTCAGGTGGATAAGGAACCCTACTAGATCGGCAGAGAGGCAGGGGTTCATCGGGAACTATTGAATCATCTGGTTCCATTAAATCTTCAGTTGTAGTTTGCGGTGTTGGAACTTCTTCCAGCTCTACCGCTTCACCACTAATTTCTTTTACAAGAAATTCCTTTTCTAAAGAGGTGGTATGTCGAGAAACAATCGCCTTCTGTTCCTCGCCGTGGTAGAAAAGATATCCATGTGAATGTTTAGGATATCCCACAAACTTACAAAGAACTGACCGTGCCTCGAGTTTTTCCGGATTTTGTGTTTTAACATAGGCCGGACAACACCATATCTTAACACATTTAAGACATGGTCTCTTCCCACTCCATATCTCATATGGTGTGGTAGGTACAGATTTAGACGGAACTTGATTCAATAGGTATGCTGCTGTCTCAAGCGCATGACCCCAAAAGGAAATAGGTAACTCAGTAGTACTCATCATAGAGCGGACCATATCTAATAGGGTATGATTCCTCCGCTCCGATACACCGTTGTGATGTGGTGTATAGGGAGGAGTAAGCTGAGAGAGAATCCCATTCTCTTTTAGATAATCTAGGAACTCATTTCTCAAGTATTCTCCTCCACGATCAAATCGAAGGATCTTAATACTTTTGCCCGTTTGGTTCTCTACTTCGTTCTTATATTCTCTGAATTTCTCAAAAGCATCAGACTTGTGTTTCAACAGGAACACATATCCGTATCTTGAGAGATCGTCAGTGAATGTAATGAAGTACGAACCATTCCTGGCATGTGTAGACATAGGACCGCATACATCACTATGTATCAGTCCCAAGAGTTCTGTAACTCTTTCTCCGTGTCCACTAAACGGAGTTTTGGTCATCTTGCCTTTGAGACATGACTGGCAAGTGTCATAAGATGAAAATTTGAACGGATTCAAATATCCATCCTTATGTAACTTAGCTAGCCGTGTTGCATTGATATGACCTAGTCTACAATGCCACAAGAAGCATTCGTTCATTTCTGAACTCTTCCTTTTGTGTGTGTTCTGTATATTAAGAACTGTGTTTTGATTTAGAACGTATATGCCATTATGTAACGAGCCTAATCCAATCAACTTTTGATTTAGGAAGATGTTCATAACATGATCCTGTATTACAAAATTATATCCTTCTTTACTTAACAAAGAAACTGATATAATGTTGCATATCATGTTTGGTATATAATAGCATTCGTTCAGAATCAATGTATTATTGTTCAGTTGATAAAACTGCACATTTAATATGACATTTTTCCTACTATTTCTATATAATGAAAGGTGTTTATTATAATATATGATACATATGAGGGTTTATCTGTAAAAATACTATTTTCATGTGTTTATATATTATAATTAACATTTGGTAGGAAAAAGTAAGCATATATTATCCATGTAACATTTTGCCCAATTAAATATGCTTACCTTATTAAATACCTTTGACAAATTCTTGATGGTTAAGTTAATATCTCAATATAACAAACTCTACTAAATATTATTTGTTGAGATATTGTGCAGAATTTGCAGGGCTGAAATCAAGGAAATCAAAGTTGGCAAAACAAACCTACCTAATTAAGAAAGTAAACTAAGGAATTCAATTCTGGCAGTGACGTAGAAAAGATTTTCAGTTTCCAGAGATTTAAAATATCACCGCGTGTCACCAGAAGAAGCCACAAGAAATTTAAGGCCAAGATCCCACCATAAGACCGCGGATCCGCGGTCAAACCCATCCAACGGCCGCGGTTCCGCCGCACTTTAAGGGAGTTTGGATTCTGGATTTTTTTGGTTAGAATCGTAACAACTAGTTTCCAAATTAAGAAGCTAGGGTTCTGGCTCCGGGACTATAAATAAGGACCGAGAGCCTCTTGGAAAAATTATCAAGCCGACAAGATCACGAAGTCCAAGACGGCTCACGCATCCAGGCTGATCATCAACTGTTCGTCTACCTCCTTAGAAGAGATCGAGAAGCAACTAGAAATTGTAATCATTTTCTAAGAATTCAAGTGTAATGAATATTGTTGATTAATAAAGGTAGCTTTCTTTTTCTTATTCTATTTCTTCGTAGTTTAATTATGCAATTTCTTTCCATCTCTTTTTCTCCCAACATGCACGAGTAATTCTCCGCTTGTTAGGGTTCGTAGGATTAGGGTAGGCTAATGGATGATGAACATCCCTAAACCCTTTTTAAGTCCTATAAAGTTTATGAACTTTATCAAAAGAATCATTAACATCCTAATCGGGTGCGCTAACAATTCTTTGTTAGTTCCGACTGCGATTAGAGATTAGATTAATGATTGTTTTGGTAAAGGGTAGATATGAACGGAGTTCCGTGTCGAGATAAGGGTTAAGAGTGGGATTCCTTTTCCCTCCAGAAACCCTAATCTGCATGCATCATTGTCGTTCTAGTTTTAAATCTATTAATGGATAAAAAGGGTAATCTTTAATTAATCACCCATAACTACTAAATCCTAATGAACCCTACAAGCCCCTTTCATATAAACTTACCTCCGTAGTTAATCTAGATCTATATTTTGCATCATTGTTTAACGTAGATCTAGATCCTACAACCATTCTTCAATATTCTTTATTCCTATCCCTCCTCTCTTTTTCAACACATCTAAAGTAAGAGTAAAAGGTTCCACATTTCCCAGAGGATGACCCGTACTCACCTCGGTCTAGCTACACGCGACACCGTTCTGAATGCTGTTATTCTACAAACACAATTTTTTGAACCAATCAATTATCACTTGGTAATACAAGGTGATATTCGCCAACTGCTTTCGCTGCAACATTTGCACCATTCCCTACCCTTATGTAATGATCACCCATTCCCAGTTCTCTATCTTTCTTTAGCCCATGCAATATATTGCATATGTGGGATCCTGATCCGGTATCTAATGCCCAGGACGTAGAGTGAACTGAAAAACAGTTCTCGGTAACTAACACACCTGAAGAAGATGCATCAACATGCTTATCCTTCATTTGGGTGGCGTGAGAATCCAGATATTCTTCTATTCCCTGCTTGGATTTATAACAATTATAAATGGTAGTGGGACCAGCGTTCCCCTGCTCAGTATAACAAGCGGGTTCAGTCAATACATCCATATTATTATCTTGATTAAGGCCTGACATGGTCGCTACCTGGAGAGAGAGAGAGAAGAAAACACTATAGCGTGCGCTCTTGCAAAATTAGATTAGTTATTATCTTATCTAATCAGGATGGCTCCCACTGTTTTAATCAAATCTTCCTTCAAACCCTAAAAGGTAAGATTAGCCGGGATTAATTACACCCTATAAGTTCGCCAATCTTTCAGCCAGATCGGTGTTGGTACTTTGAGGGAGGTTCCCCGTGCTTTCGCACGGACCTAATTAAAATAAACCTTATTTTCCCAGAGGCATAACCCTGTTAACACCTTTCTAGACACCTACTTGATCGGCTAATTGTCATGTGTAAAACTCTCCCCGGAGTAACTCTTACTCGCAGTGGGTATCGGGATCCAACTATCTCATAGAAGGTATGAAATCTCATTACAAATTTCAACACTTGAAATTCCCGATAATATCTTTTACCCCTAACCCCCTATGACCTTGACAAAGGCCAACAAACCATAGGAAGCTAGTCAAGTTCAACCCGTCATTTCTTAATTGAAATAAACCCACCCGTATGACCCTTGACAAAGGCCAACAAAGTCGTACGACTACTCTAATCCAATCGCATCACATGCTTAAATAGATAAGTACTATTCAGCTACTGCACACTACGCCTTGACAAAGGCCAACAAACGCAGCACGAATACTAAATAGTCTTTATATGAAATGAAGGAGGGCTACGCAGGTTTTTCTGAAAACCATGATAGTAATGAACTTGATATCGTTTGTAGAAACAAGTGATTTTGAAAAAGAGTGTTTTTAGGCTTTTCTAGTTTCGCTAAAGAGGTCACTCCCGGTGAAGAGATCTCGGCTCTTTCCTTATCGAATAAGGTGCAGGATATTTCAAAAATACCGCGGTGCAAAGCAAGAACTATAGAAGCAATCAAAAACTAAACCGTGAGTTTGTAGTATCTGCCAGTTTTGCTAAAGAGGTCACTCCCGGTGAAGAGATCTCGGCTCTTTCCTCATCGAATAAGGTGCAGGGTATATCACATATACCACTATGCAAAGCAATAACTGTAGCTACACTTTTTGAAAATTTGATTCTACAACATCTTTTAGGTTTCTGTTCTTTTATTAATCTCATTAATAAAATCCCATCATTAAGCTTCCTAAGCATCACAGAAGAAACGAAAGCAGTAATTTATATATATCAACATATACATATAGTATAACCATTCGTCACAGGCATTAATATGATCTCATCACAGAACATTGCTGCAGAAGTCAACATATGAAATATTGGATATACTAGGACGTCCGTGTTTTATTTTGAGCCTGTATAAAACACGGATTCTACAGTCGCGATGAATAGACAAACCCACATCCCTAGACCCCTACGAGAGAGGCAAGTAACCCTGCCAATTCTAGGGTTAGGAGACCCGGTCTCGACTCCTCGAGATGGCCTCCCACTGGACCTTAGAACCCGGTTACTTATGCTCTCCGACTTGGGTCTGGCCTAATGAGGAAAAGTAAATAATATACAATGGTGACATCAACCTCAACCCGGAAGTGCCCCAATAAAAGAATATTACATACAAATGAATTTTACATGAATGAAAAAGAAAACTCTCATCGACTATTCAATACACAACGATCCAATATAACATATCACAGCAATAGATAAACATCAAGATAACTAAGCAAAGTTAGATAATTCGATAGATACAACAAATTCCCAAAATACCCCAGTGAGCTCAACATTTGAGCAGAAATAAAAATTCCCAGTAGTATACCCCAGCACCTATGGACCGTCGCTGAAGGGCCCGTCCTAAGCCGCGGAACCGCCGCAGAAACCAGGTTTTGGCCGCGGTTATGCGGTAACTGTAGAGAGTTAGGGACTCTTTCTTCAGGTGGGTCCATAAAATTCCCTGCATTATTTTCTGAGTATTTTTAATATGAAAAAATTCGACTTTTTGAAAAATTTCCAGAAAAGGGGTCGTTTCGGGGTTCGATCGGACTTCTAACTTCATCTGGACAACGCCTAATACTCTAGCTTGGCTCTGATACCGTTGTTGGGTTAGCATAGCACCTTGTGAAGGTTTTGGCAAGTATCAATCATACTACTTTAAAAATTTTGGAGTGCTAAACAAACCCTGACCAAGATCTTAACTAGAGAATTAGGGTTAACATGCATGTAAACAACTTTACATCTAAGAGAGAGGGATTAAAACCTTTGTAGTCTGTTCCTTCGCTTCATAATCTTCGAGTAGTAGTCCCTTCACCGCGATCCATGAACTTCCGGACTCTATAGAGGCTCCACAAGTCGAATGATCCATGCTTGTTAGAAGTCTTCCTTTTCGAAGATGATCTACCTTGAAGAACCTCAAACTCAAGCTCTCACTTCTCTAATCAAGTATAAGTGAAGTGAACACCCTAATCTAAGTAGCTAGAATAGATGAGGATGATGAAGTAGGAATTTTGCTCTCTTTTGTTTTCAATTTCTCACTTTAAATCATCACAACACAAAAAGCTAGAAAGATTTTTCAAGGAGGAAGAAGAAGAAGAAAGCTTTTGTGATGAATAATGAGTTGTTATGGTTAAAAATGACAATCATGAGTTAATAAATGAAAGCATTAACTCATGTAAAGAATAAACTAGAGTTAAGGGTTTTGGTTGGGTTAACAAATATCTACACAAAATATCAAGCTAGAAAACAAAAGGAAAGCTTCATGAAGCTTCATGAAAAAGCTAACCCAAATCCAAAACCTAACTTTGTTTAAACTTAACAACCATGTTGCATTTTTAACCCTAACTTGTTATAATATTATATATCACATATACAATATATTTTGTAACAAAAGAAAATAATACAATTATCATATATCGCATATACATCAATGTATTATCCAGTGAGAAAATGAAACAATATAGCAAGCTTATATTAGTTAACGTAATGTAATATATCACATATATAATTATAAATTAAATTATCGAATCAACTCTTGATCCGACAATCCGGCTATATTGCATATAACCGACTAATATAACATGTACCAATTCATCGAATCAACACTTGATCCGATGACCCGGCTATATCACATATACCCGGCTGATATCTCATATCGCGAGAATATAATACGGTGTCTCATATCGTATTATTCTCGGTCCCGCACATATCACATATGTGCTCCTACTCCGTTTTGCCTGAGCCAGGAAAGCTCTGTGTAGGACTCTAAAGAATCGTCAATACGCCAGGAGTAGATGATGATTATATCAAACACCCACAAGCTACAAGCAGTCAGCTAAACGTAACAGCCACCAAGGTATTGAGCGATCATAAGATCAACAAGCAAACCTGTACATTCTCCTGTGAATCCAATCAGTAAACACTACCGTACAGTCCGATCTCTTCATCTGATATATTGCATATCTAGTCTATGTGTGGTAAACGTCAGACCCCAGTAACCGATAAGTCGTGTCGATGTAAGGCTCATAACGGGTTGAGAAACTACTGATAACTCTTACCAGTAAATCTCCATATCAGCTCTGGCCAGGGACTTCCAGTTATAGCCAATCGAACACAGCACAACATCAACTCCCTATACCGGGAGAGATGAAACCCTTCCTATCGCTCATTGCCTCCATGTGATTCGGGACTGTACCCAAAAGCCACCATTTTGCACGCCCTTTTGGACGTGGTAAGGTGGAAATCAAAGCATAGTGGGAATCACACAAGACTCTATGACGATCTCGGGTCTACAGACTAACCTGTACCAGTGTCACCGGAGAACTGCTATCTGACGATAGGTATAATACCATCCAGGAGTTTTCGGCGAGTCCGTTCAGTGTACCCAGTCTCTACGGAGCACCCGTACACCATCTTTGATGTCCAACACCAATGGATATGGGATCATCCATCACCCATCATATGGGTCAAGATGAATATACGCTAGTCTACTCTAGAGTATCGATGCCCTGTCTTGATACACCCTCGACTAGGAACAGTTATAGGATGTACTCGTAGACTACCCTGGCCCCACTAGTATGATCTGTATCATAGTCCTAGTAGTCGAGTACATATCCTATGGGCTTTATCAACACGTGATCACAAAACAGTATTTGTTAACATGTTAAGATAAAGTGAAACCAGATAGCATACTATCATATCGAGCAAGAAAGTCCTCTCTATATATATCCAAGCCTCCACTATAATATACATCATATGTACAACAATGGCCTTTAGGGCATATATATAACTAACACATGGGAGCCTCTCTAGAGTCTGGAGTTCACGATCGTAGCGAAGGGACTACTACACGGAGCTATTGAAGTGAAGGACCGGTCTACAAAGGTTGTATTCCTTGCTCTCTTTACTTGCAAAGTGTTTACATTTCTATTCCGTCGGATTTCTAGTAGACGATTCTAGGGTTAGGGTTAGCTAGAATGGCAAATTTTAAAATTGGCATGTAAGATACCTTCTGAAACCTTGCTGCCGTCCTAAGCAACCCCGCAGTCAAACTCTTTGATTGCCACATCAAAACAGATGTTCGAACTCCGTGATGCCTGCATTAATCCTGATGCACTTAAGCATAGCTATTGGAGAAAACGTTCCATCATAATCCACACCTGGTTATTGATGAAAACATTTTACTACAAGTCTAGCTTTGAAAGTCTTAACTTTTCCATCTACACCAAGAATCTTCTCAAGATCTACTTTCTCCCGATGAGTTTTACCCCTTCAGTTGCAACATTCGAAGTCATATTTTGTTGGTGTACATGGATTCCATCTCTGATTGCATAGCATCCAGCCATTTCAAATACTCCCCACTCGTGATGGACTGCCTGAACCTAGTTGGGTCATTATCTACCATGATGCAATCCTCGCTCCCACCATCGCTGAGGAAACTGTAGTATTTCTCAGGTGGATGAGGAACCCTACCAGATTGGCGGAGAGGCTAAGGTTCGTTGGAGACTATTTAATCCTTTGGTTTCACCAAATCATCGGCTGTTAGTTTGTCTAGCTAGTACTCCTTTCAGTTCTACCTCATGACCACTAATTTCTTCCATAAGAAATTCCTTTTCCAAAAAGGTGGCATGATGAGAAACAAAACACCTTTTTCTCCCCAGTGTGGTAGAAGATATACCCTCGCAAATGTTTGGGATATCCAACAAACTTATACATAACTGGCCTTGCCTTGAGCTTGTCCGGATTTTGGTTTTAAACATAAGCCGGACAACCCCATATCCTAACTCGTTTAAGACATGGTCTCTTCCCATTCCATATCTCATATGGAGTGGTAGGCACTGATTTGGATGGAACCCCATTCAATAGGTATGCAGCTTCTCATGTGCATAGAACCAAAAGGAAACAAGCAACTCAGCAGTACTCATCATAGAGCGTACCATATCTCATAGGCTGCGATACCCCCGCCCCGATACACTGTTGTGTTGTGGTGTATACGGAGGAGTAAGCTGAGAGAGAATCACATTCTCTTTAAAATAATCCAGGAACTCCGTGTTCAAGTATTCTCCTCCCCGATCACATCGAAGGACTTTAATAATTATACCCGTCTGGTTCTGTAACACCTTAGAATGTGTTTTGTAGCTAATTATATTTTAATGTATGGTTTTTAATAAAAAGTTTACCAAATTGGTTTTTAATTATTTTATCCTATTTTATGTGTATTTTATTAGAATTTTTCTAGGCACGCACACACTTGTGCATGTAAACTAGGGTTTAGAGATGGGGTTAGACCATGATTAGCAAGCATGATGGATTAACCCATTCTCTTTAAATTAATTATTGTTAAGTGTTTTGGGTTTAATAGTTATGGTTGTTAAAAATAAAAAGGGTCTTAAATTGATTTTTTTATTTGGTTTGAAGTGTTGACCTTGTGAGAGAGAGAGAGAGAGAGAATGAGCATGGGGCAACATGGCATGAGCCATGCTCATTTAATGAAGTGAGAGAGAGTGAGAAGGGGGTTGATTTGTTTCTCTCATTTCTCATTCTTACTCTCATTTCCCTCACACTCTCACAAACACACACACATATTAACAGCAACAATAGCATCAGCTCCAGCAACTCGAGAGGCAGCAGCAGCAAGCAGCTCGAGCAGCAGCTGAAGCAAGCATCAGCACCATCAGCATCAGCACCAGAAGCAACAACAGCTTGTAGCATCAGCAGCAGTAGCAACAGCAGGCAGCAGCAGCAGGAGCTCCAGCTACTTGCGAGCCCTCTTCTTCCCCCATTCACTTCTTCACCTGCCTTCTAGGGTTCATTAGGGTATATTTCTCGAACCTCATTTCATGGTTTGCTTAAGTTGTGTGTAGTTTAGCATCGGTTTGTGTTAAATAGTTAGTTTTGTGCTTTAATGGTGAATTATGTGGAATGTTGGTTAAGTGATGATTGTGTTGGTAAACCCTACTTATTTAAGTGTTGTTAGGGTCACTTTAACTGAGAATAACCCCAGATTACACTAAAATACCATAGGGTTTGCTTTTTGTGCAAAATTAGCCTTTTTAAGCGATATGTTGGCTATCTGTGATCTGCTTTTGGCCCGGACCTTTCAGGATAAATTTGTGAATACTGGAGCATGCTCTCTAGGTTTAGACAACACCACCAGAACACGAGCCCCTCTCTCCCAAACATAGCCGCAGATTTAATCATATTGGCCGCAATTTGCGGCCAGGTTAGGGTGTTGGGTCTTGGGGTTTTGGGTAGGGGTGTCTGCAGTGTATTGTAGTATTTTGGCATGTTTAGTTTTGTAAGATTTGACCTGTAGGAAAATCTGGGACCAAATATCGTTTTGCATGTCCGTTGTGTTTGCGCGATACGCGCGATACGTGAGTGGGTTCTGTGATCCAGCGTATCGCGGCGTGTCACGGTAGTTTTAGACGTGTATACACACGATTCAGCGTATCGTGTACACGCGCGTTTAGTTCGCGACGCGAGTTTCTCGTTTTGGTTCGATATCGTGTTTTGCGGAATATTTGGCTTATATATGATTTCCATGTCTTATTTGCAGGTTTGCAGGCAGGGACTACGGACACTGCTACAGCGGGGAGCAGATGATAGGATTCACCTAGCGTAGAGCGTAGGTGAGTAGATTTAACATCTACAGGGGAATCGTCCGCATGGCGTTATGCGTCTGGGCTAGAATTCAAATACTTGTCGCATATTCTAGGTCATTGTTAGAATTGCGCCTTTACCCTATTTACTTAGATATAGTTGTACTGTGACTAGTAGCCGTAGGGCACTGCACATATTATTGACGGTTCATGTTGCACGAGCACGGATTGTATGCTACACACACACCGTCAATAATTGCCATGTCACACACCAACCATTATAGATACTATATTTCTTATCACACATGACATGTAGCTTATCGGTATACTTATAGTGTATCATACCATTAGTGATAGGCACATATACACCTTACGATACAGCTACAGGTATACCTTGCTCATGTTTTATTTATACCCAGGGGGTATCTTATATATTCTACTTATACCCAGGGGGGTATACCACATCAGTTCTTATAGGTAGATACCTATACATTGCTACACCCGTATGTTACCCACATATTCAGTTGCTGTTACATATTTACCTTT
Source organism: Agapanthus africanus (assembly GCA_030015575.1). NCBI lineage: Eukaryota > Viridiplantae > Streptophyta > Magnoliopsida > Asparagales > Amaryllidaceae > Agapanthus > Agapanthus africanus. The sequence continues at coordinate 177,610,188 of JASDDO010000008.1, forward strand.
ACTGATGTTACTTAGCTGTACCTTATTGGTTTCGCATACTTATGGTTCCAGCTATACATTCTCATCTATATGCTCGCATTTCAGATATATCGCATATATTTATTCCTGGATTTGCGCATTGTTTATTGGGATTTTAGATGATGTTTTCTGGATTTGGGAATCGCGGGAGTTCATGAAATTATGCATATATTGAAAAACCCGGTTTCCTTGATATGATATTTGCGCATCCACCATGAGCTTTATCGGTTCTGATGTATATATATACCCCTACGAGGAGGCGTCGAGGCCGTAGAGGGTACATGGTGGGGCCCGGTATGGTTCCCCTCGGCAAGAAGATCGATGGATTTTGCCGATTGAGCCTGGAGGCGGGCTAGTACCTACCGGTGACAGTATTGATGACTCAGCGGGGATCATGGAGATACCGTTGGGAGTCATGCACGTATGCATACGTTGAAAGGCGAGGATCGGAGCTAGGAACTCGTGCTTTCGGGACAGCGTATGATACGTACCTATCAGGATTTCTGTGTCGATGCTTGGCACATTGTTTTCATGATATTTCTTTTAAACACCTTTGTATATATAACAGGGGATTTAGCCGTTGTTATATATACCCTTACACCAATATTAGTGGAATGGGACACTAATATATGTGTATTGACCCCATCATATTTATTTCTGCATATATATATAGATATATATATATATATATATATATATATATTTAGGATGCTAGAATCTTACTTGAGACTTTGACTTGGGATATCAGGTGATTCATTGAGATTGGACATACACATGGGATTATTGACTTGTACATTCGGGATATAGGAGATTACTCGATATTGTACATTGAGGAGACATGAGACTTATATGATGTGAGAGCCCAACGTGGGGGCTGATTTGAGGAATTGCGATTTGAGTGTCTTGATGGATTGTAATCCTACCACGATGACAGGATTCCGTGGGATGACATATTTCACTCCATACCTCATACCTTTTCACTTATGCACTGTTCCGTGTATTAGGAGTACCTATTAGTATACCCTTCATGATAGCTGCATATTTGCATTCTCATATCCCTATTGCATAGTTATTGCATACTATTGTCATGTTATTATTGCTTTACATATTGACCGTACCTGCTAGTGTACTTTCCATTATTCGGCATTCACATGACATGTTATTACTGTAATCGGATATCTTAGATTCATGCTGTACGTACATTCCTGCGATTACCTTCATATGTTATCTACTATTCATTAGTTGGCAACTCACCCCCCGTTGTGCCACAGGTGTTTCAGGTTGTTCCCCAGAGTAGTCGAGGCAGGCTATTCAGTTATTCAGCTATCATCTTTTGCTACAGATACTGCATCGGCTCACAGTATACTATTTTGCTTAGGTGGGTTAGATGATTATCTGTATTTCATATTGTACATTCGTTGTATCTTGTACTCTCTATCTACTATTATGTTGTTGACTTAGAGACTTGGTGAGGACGATAGTGTATATTATTTGTGGATTTGTTGTCTTCTATATACAGCTTTCTCTCTATTGTCTTTATTTCTTCGCTACGGCGTCGTATATTTTTATTATATTCATCTTGGCTAGTTTTTTTACAAAAGGGGTTGTTGCCAAAATTTTAAAGAAAGAAAGTAGAACTTTTAAAGAATTTGGGTTGCGATTTCAAGTGTTTCAAAAACTTATATTATCTTTTCCGTATTTTCTTGGTTTAGATTTCTGGGTTTTGGCTTTCTTTTACTGCGTTACGTCTTTAGGCGTTGCGTAGTATTAGGGCCGTCACGAGCCAATTTCGGGTCGTGACAGGTTCTCTACTTCGTACTTATATTCCTTGAATTTCTCAAAAGCTTCAAACTCGTGTTTCAACAGGAACACATGTCTGAATCTTGAAAGATCGTCGATGAATGTAATGAAGTACAAAGAACCAACCTTGGCATTTCTAGACATAGGACCGTATACATCATCATGTATCCGTCCCAAGAGTTTAGTAACTCTTTCTCCGTTTCCAGTAAACTGAGTGTTTGTCATTTTACCTTTGAAACAAGACTGGCAAATATCATAAGATGAAAATTCAAACAGATTCAAATATTCATCCTTTTGTAACTTAGCTAGTCGTGTCGCATTGATATGACGTAGTCTATAACGCCACAAGAAGGATTCGTTAATTTCTGAACTACTCCTCTTATGTGTGTTCTGTATACCTTGAACTGTGGTTTGATTTAGAACGTATATGCTATTACATAACGTGCCTGATCCAATCAACTCTTGACTATGGAAAATGTTTACAACATTATCCTACAATACAAAATCATATCCTTCATTAACTTAATAAATAAACTGATGTAATGTTGTATATCAGGTTCGGCATGTAATAACATTTGTTCAGAATCAATGTATTTACCATTTGGAAATACAAGGTGATATTTGCCAACTGATTTGGCTGCAACACTTGCACCATTCCTTACTTTAGAGAATGATCACCTTTTCTCAGTTGTCTACCTCTCTTTAGCCCGCGTAATATCTTATATATGTGGGATCCTATTCTGGTATCTCATACCCGGATATGCCCATATTTCTTGCTTAGACTTATAACAATTATAAGAAAGAGCGGAACCAACGTCCCCCAGCTCAATATAATAAGAAGGTTCGGTCAAATCATCCATATTATTATCTTGATTAAGGCATGACATAGTCTCTACCAGGAGAGAGAGAGAGAAGAAAACACTCTGCGCATGCTCTTGCAAGATCAGATTGGTTATTATTTTATCTAATCAGGATGGCTCCCATTGTTTTTATCAAATCTTCCTTCAAACCCTAAAAGGTAAGACTAGCCGGAATTAATTACACCCTACAAGTTCACCAATCTTTCAGCCCGGCGAGTGTCAGTACTTTGAGGGAGGTTCCCCGTGTTATCACACGGACTTAATTAAAATAAACCTCATTTTCCAATGGGCGTAACCCCGTTAACACCTTTCTAGACACCTACTTTGATCGGCTAATTGTAATGTGTAACACTCTCCCAGTAATAACTCTTACTAACAATGGGTATCGGAATCCAACTATCTCATAGAAGGTATGCAATCTCATTGCAAATTTCAACACTTAAAATTCCCGATAATATTATACCCCTAGCAACATATGACCTTGACGGAAGACAACAAACCATAGGCTGCTAGTCAAGTTCAACCCGTATATTTCATGATTGAATTAAACCCACCTGCACGACCCTTGACGGAGGCCAACAAAGTCGTGTAACTACCCTAATCCAATCTCATCTTATGTTGCAGATATGCATTAGTTACCTACCGCACACTACGTGTAACGTTTTGAAAATCGTTTCGGTGAAATTTCGAAAAAAAATCGGTAAAATAAGGGGGTTTTCTGTAAAAAGTCAAAATACAAATATCTTATTATAAAAATTAAATATACACATTCTAGCTATGTAATTGCTATTATTTGGTGTTTATTGAGCCGCTGGTGAAATTTCAAATTTTCTGAAAAAAATATTATTTTATTATTATTTTAAGCCGTCACTAATACATTTAATTAGGGAAAATTACAAATTGGAATGAGTTGAAACAAATTTTTTGCATCATAAAACATTAAATAAAATTTTATCATGTGGTTTTTGGAACGAAATCATTTGCCAAAACGGTTTAGAAATTATTGAAGAAAAAAGGTTTTTTTAGCGTAAATGGATGTTTGGGGTATTGTATTTATCATTTTTCATCACCCCACAGCCGTACCCACACCCATACACCCCCATTCACTTATCCCCTTGAAGAATTCAGCAAACCCCTCTTTTGTCCCCACTTGGATTTTAAAGAAAAGAAATGAAAGAAAAGAAAAGAAAAAAAGAGTAGAAAATGGTATAATTTGAGTTGACTTTGACTTGAACTAACTTTCCCCACCTCACTCTCTCTCCTCCCTCACCCAATCCCCCAAGATTTCTGGCCAAAACCTGAACCAAAACAGCCCCAAATACTTCATCTCATTTTTCCATCAAAATCCCCAAAATTTCTATCAAAAATCCACCCTTTTTCTCAAAAATTCAAAGCTAATTCTAAATCCAAGCTTTACCCATTATTCTTTAGCTATTCAAGCATGGATCTTGGAGCATGAAATCATTGTTGGAGGCTAAGATTTTTGCAAGTTTGATCTCAAGCTTGTGAGGTATAATCATAACCTTATGCTTAATTTGTTGTTAAATTACTTGAATCTAGCTATTAGGTGTTAAATTAGGGTTTTAAATTTCAAGTTTTGAAATTTAAAGAAAGGGTTTTGATTACTAAGTTAGGGTTTGTTGTGGAAATGAGTTGTGTTTGATTGTGTATGGTTTAGTGAGGTGGATTAATATATTTAGTTTTGTAGAAAACTAATCTAGTTGTTAATTACAAGTTGTTACTTGAAAAATGTCCAAATTAAGCTTTTTGTTGCAAACTAGTTTTTTTGATTTAATTCGAAATATGAGATTAAAAATATGGTTAGGGTTTTTATCATATTATTAACTTTATTAAGTGTAGTTTAACACTTTAGTTCATGGAAATCCAACCTAAATTGTAGTTTGTGCATTTTTGCCATGAAATTGTTAAAAAGGGTATTTTGTAAACTAGAATATTAGGATTTTTGGAATTTAATGAGATTAAATTCCGGAAATTGTTTATACGACTTATTTAAGATATTTAATAAATATATTGGCCGCTACATTCATTTAAACATCCTGTTTTGTACAAAAACGGCGAATTGTGCTTGCTAGATTTTCGGAAAAATGGCTTTTTAAGCAAAATTGAGGTTTTTGTGAGTTTTAACCTAGTTTATATTAAAATTAGTGTTCGTGAATGTGCAAATGAGTGTGATTGGATTTTTCTCGATGGTCTGACGTTTTTACATCGACATCGAGGGTTGGTTTGACTATTCTTGCATGCGTAGGCGATAGGTTTGGGCCTATGCGTGATACGCGTGCCGATTTGATTTTCGTATGCCGTTTCGATTTCGAATTTAGTTTTAATGCGATATGGTGCATTATGATATGTAGGTACCCCCATGTGGACTTCGAGACGACAAGCAAGCGCGTGGCGACGTCGGTACCGGCTAGCGAGGACCAGGTGAGTAGATTTATATCTACGGGGAGAAGTCGGGTGGATAGCGTATAGCACCCCCGCAGTCCGTGGTGATGTATACGGATGCGTATACACACCAACAATTTATGATATGTTGTTAGGATTTATTATTGATGATTTTAGATGGATATTGGTGTTGGATTGGTGCATGGTTACGAAACCTTAGGTAGTGGGTGCACTACACTTACACATACACACATATACATACATGCATACATTCCTTATTTCATATGTGCGTGTATGGGAATATATTTATATGTTCACATAGGTATGGGACTATGTGTTCACATACGGATTTGAGGAGGATACTTGGGATTGAGCTGAGTCGATGAGATTTGTTTGTGGTTGTGATCTCGGTGATATGGCAGGATTCGTACTTAAGGTACGTCCTGGTGTTATAGCGGATCTTGCGGCGGCGATACGGGTGAATAGTGTTATAAATAAATGGTCGATATGTGATCGTGATATGAGGCATAATATGCTAGGATATTGATATTAGGCCGTATCGGGCGATGTATACCCCTTGATGATGATTGTGCTGACGATATCGGTTTGTACGAGATTGTCGATCAGTAGTCAGATCATGAGTATATTGAGGATATTAGTATTGTACTAGACATAGGTCAGTACCCTAGACTATGATCTTGGATAAAGAGGATACTAGAGGAATAGTGTGAGGAATATGATATTGACCCGTACCCAGATTTAGGGATGCCGTACGACGGATTTACGTACGAGCTATATCTTGATGATCGATCCGCACTCTTGACTTGGGATGTCTGATTATAGATATGGTATTGGATATGATATTATTGAGGCGGGATCACCGACTAATATATATACAGGTATGTATATGTATCGACTCAGATGTTAGGCGATTTCCTTACCTGTAGTCTAGCTTATAGCGTAGCCCTTTAGTTTAGTTAGTTGTTAGATTAGATTCGGTTCCTACCTATTTCAAAGCTTACGAATCGTGCGTATTTTTAAAGACAGCCTAAGGGATCCTATGGATATTTCAAAAAAAGTATCTTTTCTTAAAAACACCGTAGCCCTTATTTTCAAAACCCCACGATTCGTGTTATTTCAAAAGGCACCATTGTAGGACTTATATTAGGTTAAAACAGATTAATTATCGTTGCGTCTAGTATTCAGCTCCCGCTCATTATTGTTGTTTGCTCCGCATCACATGCTTATATTATGCTTCATATTCTACTGTTGATATCTTGTGGTTAGGACACCAGCACCATTACCGATGATGCGTATGTACCACGTACACTTACTTGCCTGCTCACACACATCTTCATCGGTAATTGCCATGTCACGTACACCTTAGAAAATATTATTGCTTGACATAGCCTGTTAGCTAATAGTTTAAACATGATATTAGTGTACTTGCCTTATATGTTAGTTTAGACATTATAGTTATTACCTGCTACCTCATGCATACTGTTATTCATTGTTATGCTGCATTCATGGATTCTCATGCATATATTCACTTTTTACGTGCTATTGAGGTTTTGGATTTGGATTTCCATGAGATTTTCTGGATTTGGGGAAAACCGCAAAACATATACAAGCTTCTTCTTTCTCTTTTTAAATAAAAAGCGCGGTTTTTCCCATGATGTATGAGTCATCCACCATGAGTTTGCTGATAGATTTGGAGACCCGATTCGAGGAGTTGGATGAACCGTTTCGGGTACATGGTGGACCCGGTAAGGTACCCCGGGGCAAGAAGCTCGTGGTGATGACGATGAGCCTGGCAGGGGGAGACTACCTACCGGTGATTTTACCCGACGCGTCGGATATCCGGAGGATACCGTCGTGGTCTTGAGATGGATGGTAGGGGCCGGTCTGGACTGACGGCGCCCTTGATATTGAGATTGAGACATTGAGATTTCGTGATATTGAGGTACTGAGGTTTGATGATACAGGCCAGTCCGGATGGCCGGAGCCTGAGGTTTTGAGACATTGAGATTTATGTTTTGTGTCGATGCTAGACACTGTTGATGCTGATTTCATTTATGATACCTCATTTTAAAAATACAAAGGAAATCTCACTAATTTATGAAAACGGTTTCTTCATTTACATGTATTCTGTTTTCATGCATTCATACCTCATTCATATGATATATTGCTACCTGAGGCACTGACACGGGCACATGAGATCACACTCGGGTTAGATATTACCCTAGCCATTGTTATAGGCTGCATGTTATTCATATATTTGAGGATATATTATGATCATTGACCTAGGTTGCGTTATTCATGCGATTTTCTGTTCGTAGATCTTTTTCTACTCACGAGTTGGCAACTCACCCCCGTTGTGCCCCAGTTTCTTGCAGGTATTGCCGTACGGATTTCATTACGGCTTTGCGGGCACGGTTTCTTTTCGGGTGACTTGCTAGTAGGTGGGTTTATTGTATCTTACCCATCATTATACCTTGTATATTATATTTCAGTTGTATCTAGAAGTTCCATCAACCAAACTTGTATTTTTTTGAGATAGAGACCAGTAATGTTATTCTTTCGACCATAGAGTAGCATGTTATATTTCTTGAGTTTCTTGCTGGTTGAGTTCCATTTCTGTTGTGATCCTCGCCTTTAGGCGTTGTATATTATGTTGCATACAGGTTGATTTGATATGGTTCTTCCTATTCTCTACTACTTCTCTTGGTTTGGATTTCTGGGTTTCGGCTTACTTAGCATACGTACTCCTTGAGACGTTCGTAGTCTAAGTGCCGGTCATGTTCCGTACTTTCGGGTCGTGACAAAGTTGGTATCACAGCGTTAGGTTTTACCTTCGGAGCGTAGGATGACCCTTGGTTGATGGAATAGGTGACTAAAGTAGAGTGACGTACCGTTGGTATGTTCCGCGGCATATTTACGACACGCCACTCCACTTAAGAAGCCTTAGGATGTACATTTCCTTGTTCAGTATTATATTCCTTCCTGATCTAGCCTCATCGGTACCAGTTTGGTTTTGCTGCCACGATTACGCGCAGGAAGAGCTACGGCTAGAGTTGCGGTCAGCACGAGCTCGGCACAAATGAGGACTGACCAGGGCATGATTCCGGCGACACCCGATTATAGAGAGGTGTCTTTTGACTGTGTTTCCGCGCCACGAGCGTTTGGCGGATCGCCTTTATGAGGTTACTCGGATGTGCTGATCGACATTAGAGGATTGAGCTAATGATAGAGGCCAGCCAGATCTTGATGACCGTTGGTGTGTTGCTTATTCATGATGATCGAAGCACTGTTCGGCGTGCAGACGAGCGAGCCAGTTATTGCTGCGAACGACGAGGTATTGCCCCAGATGCTGGAGTTAGTGCAGAACGAGTTGTACTAAGAGATGATAGAAGGTCGCTAGTCATCGTGAATGAATGACTAGGACATGTGGATTTTTCGCCTAACCCGATGCGAGGTCATCAGATAGATGGATTCCAGCTACAGACGACTTCACGTGGAGACGTTGGGAGTCGACAGAGACGATCGAATGTCAGAAACCTATTATTCCAAGTTTAAGATAGTCGGAAAGACATGCAGGCAATTCTATGGTCCCTCTAGAAGAATGAAACCCTAACTCGACTTAATGACCGTGTGAAAGCCTTTGAACCTTAGGGTTTGCGGCAGTTCTGCGGCGCCATTAGTGAGGCTTGGGTTTGCCCTTCTACGGCTGGACCACCGATGCTGTGGTATGTACTCGATACTATTAAACTGTGCCCAAGAGGTTGAGCTCTTGGGGGATTATGAGGTTTTGACGATTCGATCGGATGGCTCGACTTAATTCGGATGCTAGGTGGTGAGATGCATTCTTGGGAGACTCCAGATACGAGGATAGCCGTTGGAGCTCAGTCCATGCAGCCGCGACGAGACGAGTCCAAAGCAGACGACATTAGAGAAAAGTGGAATAAGAGGTTCGCACCAGATCTAGATGAGATGACGTTCCACTCCGCCGACATCAGAGAGGCGATGCGCATGCCGAGGCATGGTACTTGGACTTACCTTCCAGAAGGAGTCGCGATGAGTATGCAGTCGTTCCAGAGCAAGAGGCAGATATAGGAAAGGACAATGACTTCCGGACAGTTGGCAGAGACGAGACATGGAAGAGACCGTGAGAAGGATTCCTTCCAGGATACTGCTGCGATGATACTTGCACCCAGGATCAGATGTGTTACGTGCATTCAGAGAGCCAGAGGCCGACGCCAGTGATATGCTGCCTTGACAGGGCCGATGAGCCGATGGATTGTGAGATTGGTAATCCACGGAGAAGACTTGGACCCAGGAGTGGTCATGTTACGCGCACCATCAGGACAGAGTTCATGATCATCGACGAGACGTCCCACTAGTGACCGCGACAGTTGGCCCGAGATTCTTAGAGGATGCACTTGAGCGGTACTGTTCCGCCATTATTGATTTCGATGTTTTGGGTGATTTATTCGTATGATTTGATTTTGATGATTGAGGATTTACGATCTTTACACAGTGTTGCACTTGATATCGTTTCCGTGCTTTAGTTTCACATGTTTGTGATTTTACGGTTTTAAACAGTTGAGTTGATTTTGTGCGTATGCACGCACGCGATTTGGTTCCTGCACTCTGTATAGTTTATATATGCTGGCGGTGCAGTGACATGTATTTTGTGCACTTGGATACACTGGATTTCGATTTCGAGGGTGATGCTCGACATTTGTTTTGTGCATTTTATGCACCGGATTGGATTTTTAGCGCCTGTTGGGCGCCTGTTACGAGATGCGATTTGGTGCACACCAGATGCACTAATTCGAGATTTTTCGTGCATGTCAGATGCACCTGATTTTGCTGTCAGGCACACATGTTGCCTACGACAGATGTTTCGTGCACACCTGATGCACTTAGATGTTGTTTCTGTGCGCATGTATGGCACATTCATGGATTTTGATTTCCGTGCGCACCAGACGCACGTAGTATTCATGTGCATATTTTGGGATTGATTTCTTATAGAGCAGTACGTTTTTATGATATTGCTATGTGTTTCCGTACTGAGCAGGACTAGTCAGAGGACAGTACCTGAATACATTTTGCATGCATTGATGGTTATTGAAGGGATTTCCAAAAAGCGAGCTATAGCCTCAGTATTTACCTAAGTGTCTGATATGACACGAAATGTTTAAAACAAGGAGACCCTTCTAAATTGTTTCCAAAACGGCGGAACGTACATTTCAAACAAAGGTATATATGTATATAGTTATTTTCTTATGGTAGACGTCCGCCACTGTGCAGTGTTATACGCGTTGCACAGCGACTTAAAGAGATTTGGCATGCATTTCCTTCAGATACTTACAGATATAGATTCGATATTTACATTTATAGTTTCGAGTTATATCATATTGGTTTTGATTTGGATTTGGCATTGATGTCTTCTCCATGACTTCGATGATTGCGGGATGCTTGACGGAGTTTTGATTTGAGTTATATGCTCATTTTTCAAGCGCATGCGCTGCGCTATGATTTGTTTTATGTAGTTACAATTTCGGAGCCCCGACGACTTGATAGTTTTTCTTAGATGTTTTAGTATTTGGGGGAGTTTGAATTTAAATTCGGGGACCGAATTTCTTTAAGGGGGGAAGATTGTAACGTTTTGAAAATCGTTTCGGTGAAATTTCGAAAAAAATCGGTAAAATAAGGGGGTTTTCTGTAAAAAGTCAAAATACAAATATCTTATTATAAAAATTAAATATACACATTCTCGCTATGTAATTGCTATTATTTGGTGTTTATTGAGCCGCTGGTGAAATTTCAAATTTTCTGAAAAAAATATTATTTTATTATTATTTTAAGCCGTCACTAATACATTTAATTAAGGAAAATTACAAATTGGAATGAGTTGAAACAAATTTTGTGCAACATAAAACATTAAATAAAATTTTATCATGTGGTTTTTGGAACGAAATCATTTGCCAAAACGGTTTAGAAATTATTGAAGAAAAAAGGTTTTTTTTAGCGTAAATGGATGTTTGGGGTATTGTATTTATCATTTTTCATCACCCCACACCCGTACCTACACCCACACACCCCCATTCACTTATCCCCTTGAAGAATTCAGCAGCCCCCTCTTTTGTCCCCACTTGGATTTTAAAGAAAAGAAATGAAAGAAAAGAAAAGAAAAAAAGAGTAGAAAATGGTATAATTTGAGTTGACTTTGACTTGAACTAACTTTCCCCACCTCACTCTCTCTCCTCCCTCACCCAATCCCCCAAGATTTCTGGCCAAAACCTGAACCAAAACAGCCCCAAATACTTCATCTCATTTTTCCATCAAAATCCCCAAAATTTCTATCAAAAATCCACCCTTTTTCTCAAAAATTCAAAGCTAATTCTAAATCCAAGCTTTACCCATTATTCTTTAGCTATTCAAGCATGGATCTTGGAGCATGAAATCATTGTTGGAGGCTAAGATTTTTGCAAGTTTGATCTCAAGCTTGTGAGGTATAATCATAACCTTATGCTTAATTTGTTGTTAAATTACTTGAATCTAGCTATTAGGTGTTAAATTAGGGTTTTAAATTTCAAGTTTTGAAATTTAAAGAAAGGGTTTTGATTACTAAGTTAGGGTTTGTTGTGGAAATGAGTTGTGTTTGATTGTGTATGGTTTAGTGAGGTGGATTAATATATTTAGTTTTGTAGAAAACTAATCTAGTTGTTAATTACAAGTTGTTACTTGAAAAATGTCCAAATTAAGCTTTTTGTTGCAAACTAGTTTTTTTGATTTAATTCGAAATATGAGATTAAAAATATGGTTAGGGTTTTTATCATATTATTAACTTTATTAAGTGTAGTTTAACACTTTAGTTCATGGAAATCCAACCTAAATTGTAGTTTGTGCATTTTTGCTATGAAATTGTTAAAAAGGGTATTTTGTAAACTAGAATATTAGGATTTTTGGAATTTAATGAGATTAAATTCCGGAAATTGTTTATACGACTTATTTAAGATATTTAATAAATATATTGGCCGCTACATTCATTTAAACATCCTGTTTTGTACAAAAACGGCGAATTGTGCTTGCTAGATTTTCGGAAAAATGGCTTTTTAAGCAAAATTGAGGTTTTTGTGAGTTTTAACCTAGTTTATATTAAAATTAGTGTTCGTGAATGTGCAAATGAGTGTGATTGGATTTTTCTCGATGGTCTGACGTTTGTACATCGACATCGAGGGTTGGTTTGACTATTCTTGCATGCGTAGGCGATAGGTTTGGACCTATGCGTGATACGCGTGCCGATTTGATTTTCGTATGCCGTTTCGATTTCGAATTTAGTTTTAATGCGATATGGTGAATTATGATATGTAGGTACCCCCATGTGGACTTCGAGACGACAAGCAAGCGCGTGGCGACGTCGGTACCGGCTAGCGAGGACCAGGTGAGTAGATTTATATCTACGGGGAGAAGTCGGGTGGATGGCGTATAGCACCCCCGCAGTCCGTGGTGATGTATACGGATGCGTATACACACCAACAATTTATGATATGTTGTTAGGATTTATTATTGATGATTTTAGATGGATATTGGTGTTGGATTGGTGCATGGTTACGAAACCTTAGGTAGTGGGTGCACTACACTTACACATACACACATATACATACATGCATACATTCCTTATTTCATATGTGCGTGTATGGGAATATATTTATATGTTCACATAGGTATGGGACTATGTGTTCACATACGGATTTGAGGAGGATACTTGGGATTGAGCTGAGTCGATGAGATTTGTTTGTGGTTGTGATCTCGGTGATATGGCAGGATTCGTACTTAAGGTACGTCCTGGTGTTATAGCGGATCTTGCGGCGGCGATACGGGTGAATAGTGTTATAAATAAATGGTCGACATGTGATCGTGATATGAGGCATAATATGCTAGGATATTGATATTAGGCCGTATCGGGCGATGTATACCCCTTGATGATGATTGTGCTGACGATATCGGTTTGTACGAGATTGTCGATCAGTAATCAGATCATGAGTATATTGAGGATATTAGTATTGTACTAGACATAGGTCAGTACCCTAGACTATGATCTTGGATAAAGAGGATACCAGAGGAATAGTGTGAGGAATATGATATTGACCCGTACCCAGATTTGGGGATGTCGTACGACGGATTTACGTACGAGCTATATCTTGATGATCGATCTGCACTCTTGACTTGGGATGTCTGATTATAGATATGGTATTGGATATGATATTATTGAGGCGGGATCACCGACTAATATATATACATGTATGTATATGTATTGACTCAGATGTTAGGCGATTTCCTTACCTGTAGTCTAGCTTATAGCGTAGCCCTTTAGTTTAGTTAGTTGTTAGATTAGATTCGGTTCCTACCTATTTCAAAGCTTACGAATCGTGCGTATTTTTAAAGACAACCTAAGGGATCCTACGGATATTTCAAAAAAAGTATCTTTTCTTAAAAACACCGTAGCCCTTATTTTCAAAACCCCACGATTCGTGTTATTTCAAAAGGCACCATTGTAGGACTTATATTAGGTTAAAACAGATTAATTATCGTTGCGTCTAGTATTCAGCTCCCGCTCATTATTGTTGTTTGCTCCGCATCACATGCTTATATTATGCTTCATATTCTACTGTTGATATCTTGTGGTTAGGACACCAGCACCATTACCAATGATGCGTATGTACCACGTACACTTACTTGCCGGCTCACACACATCTTCATCGGTAATTGCCATGTCACGTACACCTTAGAAAATATTATTGCTTGACATAACCTGTTAGCTAATAGTTTAAACATGATATTAGTGTACTTGCCTTATATGTTAGTTTAGACATTATAGTTATTACCTGCTACCTCATGCATACTGTTATTCATTGTTATGCCGCATTCATGGATTCTCATGCATATATTCACTTTTTACGTGCTATTGAGGTTTTGGATTTGGATTTCCATGAGATTTTCTGGATTTGGGGAAAACCGCAAAACATATACAAACTTCTTCTTTCTCTTTTTAAATAAAAAGCGCGGTTTTTCCCATGATGTATGAGTCGTCCACCATGAGTTTGCTGATAGATTTGGAGACCCAATTCGAGGAGTTGGATGAACCGTTTCGGGTACATGGTGGACCCGGTAAGGTACCCCGGGGCAAGAAGCTCGTGGTGATGACGATGAGCCTGGCAGGGGGAGACTACCTACCGGTGATTTTACCCGACGCGTCGGATATCCGGAGGATACCGTCGTGGTCTTGAGATGGATGGTAGGGGCCGGTCTGGACTGACGGCGCCCTAGATATTGAGATTGAGACATTGAGATTTCGAGATATTGAGGTACTGAGATTTGATGATACAGGCCAGTCCGGATGGCCGGAGCCTGAGGTTTTGAGACATTGAGATTTATGTTTTGTGTCGATGCTAGACACTGTTGATACTGATTTCATTTATGATACCTCATTTTAAAAATACAAAGGAAATCTCACTAATTTATGAAAACAGTTTCTTCATTTACATGTATTCTGTTTTCATGCATTCATACCTCATTCATATGATATATTGCTACCTGAGGCACTGACACGGGCACATGAGATCACACTCGGGTTAGATATTACCCTAGCCATTGTTATAGGCTGCATGTTATTCATATATTTGAGGATATATTATGATCATTGACCTAGGTTGCGTTATTCATGCGATTTTCTGTTCGTAGATCTTTTTCTACTCACGAGTTGGCAACTCACCCCCGTTGTGCCCCAGTTTCTTGCAGGTATTGCCGTACGGATTTCATTACGGCTTTGCGGGCACGGTTTCTTTTCGGGTGACTTGCTAGTAGGTGGGTTTATTGTATCTTACCCATCATTATACCTTGTATATTATATTTCAGTTGTATATAGAAGTTCCATCAATCAAACTTGTATTTTTTTGAGATAGAGACCAGTAATGTTATTCTTTCGACCATAGAGTAGCATGTTATATTTCTTGAGTTTCTTGCTGGTTGAGTTCCATTTCTGTTGTGATCCTCGCCTTTAGGCGTTGTATATTATGTTGCATACAGGTTGATTTGATATGGTTCTTCCTATTCTCTACTACTTCTCTTGGTTTGGATTTCTGGGTTTCGGCTTACTTAGCATACGTACTCCTTGAGACGTTCGTAGTCTAAGTGCCGGTCATGTTCCGTACTTTCGGGTCGTGACACTACGCGTTGACGGAGGCCAACAAACATACCACGAATACTATGTAGTACTTATCTGAAATAACGGAGGGCTACTACAGATTTTTAAGAAAACCTTTTGCGTAATGAACTTGATATCATTGTCGAAACAAGTGATTTTGAAAAAGAGTGTTTTTGAGGCTTTTGCTAGTTTCGCTAAAGAGGTCACTCCCGGTGAAGGGATCTCGGCTCTTTCATCATCGAATGAGGTGCTGGATATTCATAAATACCACTATGCAAAGGAAGAACTAGAGAAGTAATCAAAAGACAAAACCGAGTGGGTTGTAGCATCTGCTAAATTTTGCTAACGAGGTCACTCCCGGTGAAGGGATCTCGGCTCTTTCCTCATCGAATGAAGTGCTGGATATTCTACAAAGAATACCGCTATGCAAAGCAAAAACTAGAGCTACCCTTTTTTGAAAATTTGATTCTACAACATCTTTAGATTTCTTTCTTTTTATTAATTTCATTAATAAAGTCCCATCATTTATGCTTCCTAAGCATCACAGAAAAAACGAAAATACAACGTACGCTTATGCCATCCGCATTCGCCACAGTGTCCCGTTATGCACCGTTAGGTTACTTAGCTAACGGCATAGCGGGGCCGGACTAGCGCGGGTGCAAAACATAAGCAACGTTTATTATATATCATATATATAATAATAAAGCATTCGTCTCATGCATATAAAGTGATCACATCACAGAATATCAGCAGCAGAAGTCCACATATGAAATATTGGATATACTGGGAATTCCGTGTTTTAAATTAAGCCAGTAAAAAACACGGATTACACAGTCGCGATGAATAGCCAAACCCACATCCCTAGACCCCTACGAGAGCGGAAAGCAACCCTACCATTTCTAGAGTTAGGAGACCCGGTCTCGACTTCTCAAGATGGTTTCCCACTGGACCCTAGAACCCGATTACTTGTGCTCCCCACCTTGGTTCTATCCTAATGCGGAAAAGTAAATAATATACATCAATGGTGACATCATTCTCAACTCGGAAGTGCCCCAATTAAAGAATATTAGATACAAGTTTTTACATGAATGAAAATGAAAACTCTCATCTCACGGAAAAACCATCGGCTATTCAAACATGACGATCCAATATAACATATCACAGCAACATACAACATCACATGTCATCAATGTAATTAAATAAGCGTATCCTAATTGTCATTGAAATATAGCAACGAAAATGGCGATACACCACATATTACACTTACGGTCGCAGAAAAAGAAAGTGAAAACTACAACAATTGGAATCCGCAACCACCTTAGACATCATAAACCTAATGTATCACATAATTTGGATTTCATGCCTACCCAAATGAATTCCTTAGACATCACATGCCTAATAATTATAAACCCCGCATTTTAGTCTCGATAATGAAAAAACTTTTCAATAACAAGTCGGACAATTCAATAAGATTCCTGACATCCTGATCGAATGTTCATCGGAAACTTTAATAGACGGCCACACCCCCGATGTTGTCGATGAAGTGCACTTAGGCGGAACACCGCGGCCGCGAGCAACCGGAGGATGCTTTTGGCAATGGCGTTCTCCTACAGTCACTTGGTCAGGGCTATGGGGCGTGGCTATCTAGTAACGTTACCAGGAGAGTATCCGCGTACACTACGTGATTGCGATAGAGTTTTGATCCACATCAAAATCCCGTGGCAACCGATCAAATGAGACTAAATTGCTAGATTTATAAAATTCAAATTAGTTTTCACAAAACTAATTATTGTGGATTTCAAATATTGTATCACAATTACAGATAGTTTGACGATGTTAAACTTTTCGATCGAATCAACGAATTCCCAAAATTTTCCGAGAGCTCAACACTTGAGCACAGTTTAAAAAATACCCAGAACATGCTACAGTACCTATGGACCAATCGTAGAAGGGCCAACCAATGCCTCACTCATAGCGCCGTGGAACTGCCACAAACCTTAAGGTTTGCCCGCGGTTCCGCGGTCAAAGAGTCAAGTTTGGGTATCGTTCTTCTAGAGGGTCTATAGAATTACTTGCATGATTTTCTGAAGATTTTAAACTTAGAAAAATACAACTTTTGTAAAATTTCCAACGAGGGAGAAAATGGGTTATTGAATTTCGTTCGAACTTTTTAACATCGTCTAAATTGCCCGAAACGATGTTAGAATTACGACTACGAAGCACTCCGAATTGTCTTTACATAAAGATAACATCACATGCAATCTCAGTAAAAACAAGCAACATCTGAAACAATAAAACCCAGAGACCAGAGCACCAAACAAAAACGAGGCCATTCCAAGATAATAAAACCGGTGGGGCCGGTCAATGTGAAGTTCTCGCCAGGTCAAACCCGTTGAAAGGGGCTCGTTTTTGTCTGGTACCCATGTTACATCTCAGGCAACATTCAGCAGTTGCTTAAAAAAATTTAGACACTCTGATAAAATCGAAAGAAACTAGGTTTTTTGTTTTGATATTTCGGAGTTGTTTCGGCTTCGTGATTCTACAAATATCGTCGAATTCTCTAGTATGGCTCTGATACCACTGAAGGGTTCCGTAGCACCGCCACTGGGTTTCGAGAGGCATCATCCATGTCGTTTTCAAAAATTTGGCACGCTAAAGAACCCTAACCTAGAATCTTAACTAGGGAATTAGACGAAACTAGAATGTAAACATCTTTACATCTAAGTGAATAAGGAATACAACCTTTGTAGACCGGTCTTTCACTTCAATAGCTCCGTGTAGTAGTCCCTTCGCTCCAAGTAGTGAACTCCCAGACTCTACAAAAGCCCCACTAGTATGATCTGCATCATAATCATGGTAGTCAAGTACTCATCCTAAGGGCTTTATCAACATGTAACAGAGAGACATTAAGTGTACATGTTAAGATAAAGTGCAACCAGATAGCATATTGTCATGTCGAGCAAGAATGTCCTCTCTATATATGTCCAAGCATCCACTATAATATACATCATATGTACAATAATGGCCTCTAGGACATACATATAACTAACAATCTCCCACTTGCACCAGGGCCAGTTGTTGTAGTATCTGTTACCCAACGTCCCATAAAAATTTCTCTAGGAAAAGGCCGCTGTGAGTGGATCCTCCGTGTTATGCTTCACGTCATCTCTTCTTACCTCGATCCCTTGGAGATCAACCATATCCCTGATCAGGTGATACTGCCTCAGAATATGTCTGGATCGCTGATGGGACCGGGGTTCCTAGACCAAAGTCACAACTCCATTGTTGTCATAATAACAGTTATTGGATGCTCAATGGCAGGAACCTTGTTCATCTTATGAACAATAAATATCCAGAAACCCACTTTGGCAGCATCATTGGCAGCGATGTATTCAGCCTTTATCGTCTAGTTTGCCACGGTATATAGCTTGGAACTCTTCCAACATACCGTCCCTCCACTGAGGGTAAAGACAAAACCCGAGACTGACTTTCAGTCGACCTTATCACTTTAGAAGCACGAATTTATAAAGGACTCCCCCTAGAGTTCACCGTTACCTAATACCAAGAACATTTCTTCAGTGCTTCTCAAGTACTTAAGAATGTCCTTCACAGCTGTCCGGTGATTCTTCCAAGATCCGATTGATTCCTGATCACTACACCTATTGAGTCAGCTACATCTGGTCTAGTGCATAACATCGCATACATGATAGAGCTTAATGCCGAAGCATAGGGTATCCCTTGTATGCGAGCTCTCTCCAAATCAGTCTCAGGAGACATCTTTTTAGAGAGAGTGATTCCTGAGTAAGTGGGCGAACCACCATGCTTAGAATCTTCTATACTAAACCCCTTTAATATGGTGTTAATGTACCTAAATTTGGGACACTCCCAACATCCACTTAGATCTATCACCATAGATTATAATCCACAAGATGTAGTAGGTATCATCCAGATCTTCCATGGAGAATCCTCGTGATAAGAGGAGCATGACCGAATGTAGCATAGGAAACCATTTCCTATCAAGAGTATTTCTTTTACGTACAATACGAGGAAGACAACCTTACTCTCTATATCCTTCTTGTATATACAAGGTTCATCTATCTTTTTGATGAAGTCAAACTCATTGACTGCCACATCAAAACAGATGTCCCAACTCCGCGATGCCTACATTAATCCTGATGGACTTAAGTATAGCCTCTGGAAAAAAGGTTTCATCATAATCCACACCTGGTTACTGACGAAAACCTTTTACTACAAGTCTAGCTTTGAAAGTCTCAACTTTTCCATCTACACCAAGAATCTTCTCAAGATATACTTGCTCCCGATGGGTTTTACCCCTTCAGGTGCAACATTCGAAGTCATACTTTTTTGTGTACATGGATTCCATCTCTGATTGCATAGCATCCAGCCATTTCACAGAGTCCCCACTCGTGAATGGCCTGCGTGAACCTAGTTGGGTCATCATCTACCATGATACAATCCTCGCTCCCACCGTCACCGAGAAAACCTTAGTATCTCTCAGGTGGATGAGAAACCCTACCATATTGGCGGAGAGGCTGAGGTTCGTTGGAGACTATTGAATCCTTTGGTTTCACCAAATAATCAGGTGTTAGTTTGTCCATCCATAACTTCTTCGTCTAATGGCGACTGCGGGAAAGCAACCTCTAAGCGGGTGTAAGTGAAGTAGGGAAGTGAGGCCATTCTACCTAAAAAAAAAGGGACAACAAAAAATAACACGGTCAACAAAAGGTTTGAGTTGGTCTTATAGGACTACTAACTAAAAAGCTAGTAGACCCCACGAAATCAAAATGGCGGCTCATCAATGATGAGACAAAGTGCTCATTTTGAGAATCTAAAATGATTCTCATTAAATGAACAATGGAGTTAAAAACTCCCAATATCCCTAAAAAGCGGGTTCTGTTAAAAATAACAACAGATCCAAATCTGTAAAGAGGGTACGAAAACCCTAAAAAGGAAAATACTTAAGAACAGGAAGGGGAATAAAATCCCCAAGAGTTCCAAAAAATTCAGAGCTAAGCTCTGCAAGAAAAAATGGGATTAAATCCCAAAAATCCCCATGATAGGAAACAAATGGAAAAATAATGGAATTAAATTCCAGAAATGCTCAAAGATCAGGATCAATGATAGGGTAAAACCATAAGAAGAGAGCCAACGATTCTCGAAGATGCTCATTCATTCAAGACCCACGGTCTACTCAAAAAGAGGGTTTTTTTAAGATCTCCAAGAGATCGGTTCAAGAATAGAGCCAAGCTCTATTAATGGATAAAAAATCCAAAACAAAAAAGGGGGTCTTTTAAGAGCTAAACACTGTTCATAATCCTTACCAAATTTTTAGGCAGAGTTTAACTATGATTAGAAGGAGTTCTGTGGGTAGAGATCTAAGCTCTGAAATGAGAATTAAATTCTCAAGGAAAAAAGAAACTTAAGGAAGAAGAAGAAAAAATAGTAGTCATCTCAAGGACCAAAGGCCCTATTTATTAGTCATGATGGGAGCGGTTCAGCTTCCCATTCCCCTAGGCAATCCAACGGCGGTAAAGATGCACAGTGTTGCACTCACGTGAAAGCCACATGAGAGCAATGCTGGGGGGCATTTGTTCCTTTATAAAAAGGGAGAGAAAAGATGAGAGAATTTCCCACGAATTAAGCCTCACATGTTAAACACGTGAGCACTTATATGCAAAGCATATAAGCGCTGCAATCAAACAACTAAAGGCTAAATAAGCTTCATGTGTTAAACACGTGAGCGCTTATATGCAGAGCATATAAGCGCTGCAATCAAACGGCTAAAGGCTAAATAGGCCTCACGTGTTAAACACGTGAGTTCTTATATGCAGAGCATATAAGCGCTGCAACCAAAAGATTAAATACTAAATAGGCCTCACGTGTTAAACACATGAGTGTCTATGTATAAAGTATATAAGCACTAAATAAACAGATTGAGAAAAAACACACACATTGGGGTCACATGTTAAACACGTGAGAACACCCTTTTGGAGTATTAGCTTCAAATAGAGCTGAACTCTATGCATAGAATTAAATTCTATTTTTTATGCAAAGCATATAAGAACTAAGAGTATGTGGCTAAAGACCAGATTGACCAAACGTGTCAAACACGTGAGCGCTCATATGTAAGGTGTAGGGTGTTTTTCGTCACCCCATTGAGATGGGAATACGCGCGCGCTTGTCAGGCGTACTACAGATTCCCCCTTCCTAGGGTAGGCCAGGGTTTAATGATTGTGGGGATCCGAATCTCCCGTAGCCGCGGACTAAGCTGCCGTTAATTACCCCTTGCCTTTGGAGCGAGGGAACCTCCGATTAACGGGTTAAACTGGTCATGCGAACTCAATGTGCAGTGTACATGTGTGTTGTTTTGGAAAGGGGGGTTTGGATATGTCGGGAGCCACGCAGAGTTTTTACAGGGGGTCCCGCTATCCGGATAGCGAGCTGGGGGTCAAGGGGGCTAGCAGCCCCCTTGCGGGGTGCGGGGCAGCGCCCCAGCCCAAAAATTTTTGGAGGGGAACAGTGTTGTGGAGTGTGTGTGTATCTGTACATATATATCTATATAAATATATATGTATGCATGTATAAAAAAGGGAAAAAGCGCCCAAAGGGCGCGTGGGGTCAGCGCCTTGAGTATGCACATATGTATGTGTGTGTGCGCATATGTATACATATGTGTGTGTGTGTGTGTATATATATATGTATGTATATATATAAGAAAAAAAAGAGGGGGAAAAGGAATCCAAAGGATGCGTGGGGGCAGCACCTTAGGCGCTGTGCGCCTAGGTGTTGTGCGCTCAGGCGCTAGAGTGCCACGTGTCGGCACGTGGGCGCTTTGCGCTTCAGCGCCTGACGCTCGAGCGCAAGTACGCCACGTGTCGGCATGGGGGCGACTTGCGCTAGAGCGCTTGCGCTTGAGCGCAAGCACGCCACGTGTCGGCATGGGGGCGACTTGCGCCTGAGCGCTTGCACGCCACGTGTCGGCACCGGGGCGCCTTGCGCTTGAGCGCAAGCGCGCCACATGTCGGCACGTGGGTGCTTTGCGCTCGAGCGTTGAGCGCTTGAGCGCAAGCGCGCCACGTGTCGGCACGCGGGCGCTCTGCGCTTGAGCGCCGGTGAGAAAAAGAGGCTTTTAGCCAAAAAAAAATTTCAGAAGAGAAATCAGAGAGGAGTTGGACTCCTGAGTGTGTTTTTTTTTTTTGGGGTTTAGTGAAAGGGGTTCTTCTTCTTCCTCCTCTGTTAGCTGGATCTTAAAGATCAAGAGATGTGAGATCTCAAAATCTCTCCTTTTTGGGATCTAAAGACTTATCCAAGTTTCCCTTTATGGGTTTGGTGGTGAAAAACTATTTTGTTTTTGAAAAGGAAGAGTAAAACTCTTGATTTAATTCAGAAGAAAGAAGAAGGTTTGAGACCTTCAGAAAAAGGAAAGAAATACAAACCCTAGGTTTTTGAGAGAATGAAAGTATTACTTTATTCATCATCATGTTGCCTTATATAGGCTTACATATTTACATATAGCCCCTTGGGCTTTACAAAAATGGCATTTTAGCCATCCCACGGCTCATGTGCCATTTCATTTTTGCATATAAGCCATGGGCTTACAAAATATTAGTTTTATACCCATTTTGTTTACATTCATGCATAAAAAATTACATAAAAATTATTTATTACATGGTCTATATTTTGGCATGGAGGAGGCTGGCCGCGGGCTCGACTTGGGCATGGGCCCGCTTGACCTGGGCTTAGGCCCACCTAGCTTGGGGGTTGACCCTGACTTTGACTCGGTCAACCGGGGTGTAAATTTTTACCCCAACAAAGTACCTCCCATCAATAAATGCACACCGCACATTTGAGTTGTGTGCATGAAATTGATGGATCTTGAAGTTGGACTTCGAGGTAGAACATCATTCCAGGGGCGGAGCATCATCCCGAGGAGCATGATTCCCGGGGATCGGAGCATCATTCTGATTCGTGGAGCATAATTCCAGAGATCAGAGCATCGTTCCGAAGGGGGGAGCATAATTCCAGGGTTCAGAGCATCGTTCCGAAGGGCGGAGCATAATTCCAGAGATCGGAGCATCGTTCCGAAAGGCGGAGCTTGATTCCAGAGTTCGGAGCATCTTTCCGAAGAGCGGAGCATAATTCCAGGATTCGGAGCATCATTCCAAAGGGCGGAGCATGATTCCAGAGTTCGGAGCATCTTTCCGAAGAGCGGAGCATAATTCCAGGGTTCGGAGCATCATTCCGATGGGCGGAGCATAATTCCAGAGATCGGAGCATGATTCCCCCTGCCTAGGGTAGGCCGGGGTTTAATGATTGTGGGGATCCGAATCTCCGGCAGCCTTGGACTAAGCTGCCGTTAATTACCCCTCGCCTTTGGAGCGAGGGAACCTCCGATTAACGGGTTAAACTGGTCATGCGTACTCAATGTGCAGTGTACGTGTGTGTTGTTTTGGAAAGGGGGATTTGGATATGTCGGGAGCCACGCAGAGTTTTTACGGGGGTCGTGGAGTATGTGTGTATGCACATATGTATGTGTGTGTGTGTGCATATGTGTATATATATATATGTGTGTGTATGTGTGTGTGTGTGTATAAGAAAAAAAGAGCGGGGAAAGGCATCCAAAGGATGCGTGGGGGCAGCACCTTGGGCGCTGTGCGCCTTGGTGCTGTGCGCTCAGGCGCTAAAGTGCCACGTGTCAGCACGTGGGCGCTCTGCGCTTGAGCACTGGGAGCTTGAGCGCAAGCGCGCCACGTGTCGGCACGTGGACGCTTTGCGCTTCAGCGCCTGACGCTCGAGCGCAAGTGCGCCACGTGTCGGCATGGGGGCAACTTACGCGAAAGCGCACCACGTGTCGGCAAGGGGGCGACTTGCGCCTGAGCGCTTACGCGCCACGTGTCGGCACCGGGGCGACTTGATCTCGAGAGCGCAAGCGCGCCACGTGTCGGCACGTGGGCGCTTTGCACTTGAGAGCAGGGCGCTGTAGTGCAAGCGTGCTACGTGTCGGCATGCGGGCATTCTGCGCTTGAGCGCCGGCGAGAAAAATAGGCTTTTAGCCAAAAAAAAATTCTCGAAAGAGAAATCAGAGAGGAGTTGGACTCCTGAGTGTGTTTTTTTTTGGGTTTAGTGAAAGGGGTTCTTCTTCTTCCTCCTCTGTTAGCTGGATCTTGAAGATCAAGAGATGTGAGATCTCAAAATCTCTCCTTTTTGGGATCTAAAGACAGATCCAAGTTCCCCTTTGTTGGTTTGGTGGTGAAAAACTATTTTGTTTTTGAAAAGGAAGAGTAAAACTCTTGATTTAATTCAGAAGAAAGAAGAAGGTTTGCGATCTTCAGAAAAGGGAAAGAAATACAAACCCTAGGTTTTTGAGAGAATGAAAGTATTACTTTATTCATCATCATGTTGCCTTATATAGGCTTACATATTTACATATAGCTCCTTGGGCTTTACAAAAATGGCATTTTAGCTATCTCATGGCTCATGTGCCATTTCATTTTTGCACATAAGCCATGGGCTTATAAAATATTGGCTTTATGCCCGATTTGTTACATTCATGCATAAAAAATTACATAAAAATTATTTATTACATGGTCTATATTTTGGCATGGAGGAGGCTGGCCGCGGGCTCGACTTGGGCATGGGCCCGCTTGACCTGGGCTTGGGCCCACCTAGCTTGGGGATTGACCCTGACTTTGACTCGGTCAACCGGGGTGTAAATTTTTACCCCAACATAAGGCACATGGACGCTAAACGAAAATGAATAAATAATCCCCATGTGTTAAACACGTAAGGAAGCCTCTTTATGTAGAATTAAATTCTACTCTTGAGAAAATACCTACCTTGACCTTTCCAGAAGAGAGATATTTTTTGTTAACAGAGTGCCATTGGATCAACGATCCAAAGGTAATTAAAAAATCACCAAATATAGAATTAAATTCTAATATGGAGAATTTCTCCCTAATCTTTCTAAATGAGAATGATATTTTCTATTAAACAGAAAGTGGTTGGAGCAAAGATCCAATAAAATGGGAATATATTTCCTCAATCCTTCTAAGTAAAGAAAAAGTGTGCTCTGTTAAATCGAGCACCCTTGGATTAAAAATCCAATGGTGATTAAACACACCGTTTGACAAAATAAAATTCTGTATATGGGAAAATTTCCCCCCAATTTTGTTAAAAACAAGAAAACATATTCTGTGGAACAGAAATTCTTGGATCAAAGATCCAACGGTGGATAAAATTCTCCAAACAAATTTTGAGACCAATTAAATCAATTGGAATCTCTCAATGAGAGATTTTATCAAAACTAATTAGTAATTTGCCTCCACTATATAAAGGACCCGAGACTTCAAGTCATAGATAGAGGAGAACCCCCATAAGCTTCTGTGAAAAAATAAATAAGGCTCCCAAAAATGTTCCATGAACAACAGAAAACTTAATTCTCAAAAGAAGAAGAAGAAGATCTCCCTCCTTCAAAAAACGCTAGGTAAAAAGAAAAAAGAAGATATCAAAATATCTTCTTTGCCTAGTATAATGGAAACAAGGGTTTGACCCTTCATGCGAGAACATAGTTCTTCCTCTGATTTGAGATTTGCAAAGCAAATCTCCCCACAAGTTGAGAATTTAATTTTCATCAGGGAGATTCTGTTCTTCAGACTCAAAGCCTAGGGGAAAAGAACTAGGTTTATAAAAACATATGTTCTGAGAATTTAATTCCTCCGAAATTAGAGTTTAACCGTACATAAAGAACTTAGTTCTTATAAGAAGTAAAGAAGAACTAGTTCTCCTATAGGGTGTTTTTCGTCATCCCATTAAGATGGGAATACACGCATGCTTGTCAGGCGTACTACAGATTCCCCCTGCCTAGGGTAGGCCGGGGTTTAATGATTGTGGGGATCCGAATCTCCGGCAGCCGCGGACTAAGCTGTCGTTAATTACCCCTCGCCTTTGGAGCGAGGGAACCTCCGATTAACGGGTTAAACTGGTCATGCGAACTCAATGTGCGGTGTACGTGTGTTATGTTTTGAAAGGGGGTGTTGGGTATATTGGGAGCCACGCAGAGTTTTTACGGGGGTCTCGCTACCCGGATAGCAGGCTGGGGGTCAAGGGGGCTAGCAGTACCCTTGCGGGGTGCGGGGCAGCGCCCCGTTAGAAATTTTTTTCTAACAGGGACAGTGTCGTGGAGTATGTGTGTGTAAATTTGTATACATATGTATATATATACATGTATATATAAACAAAGGGGAAAAAGACATCCAAAGGATGCGTGGGGCCAGCGCCTAGGCGCTTTAGCGCAAGCGCACCACGTGTCGGCACGTGGGCGCTCTGCGCTCAAGCGCAGAGTGCTAGAGCGCAACGCGCCACGTGTCGGCATGTGGGCGCTTTGCGCTCGGACGCTGGGCGCTTGAGCGCAAGCGTGCCACGTGTCGGCACGTGGGCGCTTTGCGCTCGAGCGCAGAGTGCTGGAGCGCAACGCGCCACGTGTCGGCACGTGGGCGCTTTGCGTTCGGACGCTGGGCGCTTGGGCACAAGCGCGCCACGTGTCGGCACGTGGGCGCTTTGCGTTCGGACGCTGGGCGCTTGGGCACAAGCGCGCCACGTGTCGGCACGTGGGCGACTTACGCTCGAGCGCTTGCGCTGGAGCGCAAGAGCGCCACGTGTCGGCATGGGGAAGACTTGCGCTCAAGCGCAAGCGCGCCACGTGTCGGCACCGGGACGACTTGCGCTCGAGCGCTTGCGCTTGAGCGTAAGAGCGCCACGTGTTGACACGGGGGCGACTTGCGCTCGAGCGCTTGCGCTTGAGCGTAAGCGCGCCACGTGTCGGCACGTGGGCGCTTTGCGCTCTAGCGCTTGCGCTTGAGCGCAAGCGCGCCACGTGTCGGCACGCGGACGCTTTGCGCTTAAACGCAGGCGAGGAAAAGAGTCTTTTAGCCTAAAAAATTTCTCGGAAGAGAAATCAGAGAGGAGTTGGACTCCTGAGTGTGTTTTTTTTTCT
The DNA here is from genome assembly GCA_030015575.1 of Agapanthus africanus. NCBI lineage: Eukaryota > Viridiplantae > Streptophyta > Magnoliopsida > Asparagales > Amaryllidaceae > Agapanthus > Agapanthus africanus. The sequence goes on from JASDDO010000008.1 coordinate 177,637,495, forward strand.
TTGGGGGTTTAGTGAAAGATGTTCTTCTTCTTCCTCCTCTGTTAGCTGGATCTTGAAGATCAAGAGATATGGGATTTTTAAAAATCTCTTCTTTTTGAGATCTAATGGAAGATCTGAGTTCCCCTTTATGGGTTTTGTGGTGAAAAACTATTTTGTTTTATAAAAAGAAGAGTAAAACTCTTGATTTAATTCAAGAGAAAGAAAAAGGTTTTTGGAACCTTGAAGAAGGAGAAAGATCTCAGATCTGGAAAAATTTTTAGAGAGAGAGAAAAAAGTTGATATTTTCATTATCTTTGCCTTTATAGGCCATACACTTTACACATAGCCCCTTGGGCTTCACAAAATGGCATTTTGCCTATCCCATGGCTCATGTGCCATTTCTCTTTGCACATAAGCCATGGGCTTTACAAAAATTTGGTTTTATGCCTATTTTTCTTACATTTATCCATAAAATAAAATAAAAGAAATACAACAAAATTATTTATTACAAAATTTTTATCTTGGCATGGGGGGGGCCGGCCGCTTCATGTTCTGGCTCGATCCCGGCATGGGCCCACTGGATCTGGGCTTGGGCCCACTTGGCTTGGGGTTGACTTTGATTTTTACTTGGTCAACCGGGGTGTAAATTTTACCCCAAAAAATTGCCCCCCATCAATAAATGCACACCACATATATGGGTCGTGTGCATGAAATTGATGGATCTTCTTTCATATGGAGGCGACTTGATTTGGTTCCCGCTTTTTGGGAAGCTGGCACTGCCCTTTTTACGACATGGACGGTCGTTGCTTGACATGTCTCCGAGACGGAGTGTCCGTGATAGACGTTTTCTCTGGCCCGGAGTGATCTGGTTCCCGCTTTGTAGGAATCCTGCGCTGCCCTTTTTGCAACTTGGACGGTCGGTGCTGCCCTTTTTGCGACTTGGACGGTCGGTGCTGCCCTTTTAGCGACTTGGACGGTCGGTACTGCCATTTTTGCGACTTGGACGGTCAGTGCTTCCATTTTAGCGACTTGGACGTTCGGTTCTGCCCTTTTTGCGACGTGGACGGTCGGTGCTGCCATTTTAGCGACGTGGACGGTCGATGCTGCCCTTTTTGCGACTTGGACGGTCGATGCTGCCATTTTAGCGACTTGGAAGGTCGGTTCTGCCCTTTTTGCGACGTGGACGGTCGATGCTGCCCTTTTAGCGACGTGGACGGTCGATGCTGCCCTTTTTGCGACTTGGACGATCGATTCTGCCCTTTTTGCGACCTGGATGGTCGATTCTGCCCTTTTAGCGACGTGGACGGTCGATGCTGCCCTTTTTGCGACTTGGACGGTCGATGCTTGATTTGACTTGCTCTGATTCTTGCAGTGTCAGGGGTAGACTTGACTTGCTCCGCTTCTTGCGATGTCGAGATTGGATTCTGACTTGCTCCGCTTTTTGCGGTGTCGGAGTGAAAGTTGACTTGTTGATTTTGATTTAGGTTGACATCAGCATCGCTATACTGGAATATGGTACCAGGAGCGAATCATCATCTGTCATTTAGAGGATTTTGGGATTTTGGTTTTTGTTTGGCATCTGCATTGCTGCACTAGAATAATGCCAGGAGCAACTCATCATTTGCCCCGGGAGGATTTGGGTTTTTTTTGGGGCTTTGAATGTGGTCTCACCGGTAGGACTTGGGAGAGGTTGGGATTGTTTTACGCCCGTGGATTGTATACGGTTTTGCAGGATGTATGATCCAGACCGTAGGGCCGGAAAAAGTTTAGGGCTTTATTGGCGTCTGCATCGCTGGACTGGAATGTGGTACCAGGAGCGACTCACCATTCGCCGTTGGGGTATGGGATTTAGAATTTGGTTGGCGTCTGCATCGCTACACTGGAATATGGTACCAGGAGCGACTCATCATTCGCCACTTTGGGGTTGGGGACTTGGAACTTGGATCTTGTTTGGCATCAGCATTGCTGCACTGGAATAATGCCAGGAGCAACTCATCATTTGCCTTGGGAGGACTTGGGATTTGGGTTTTTGGTCGGCATCAGCACCGCTAACACTGAAGCGAAATGCCAGGAGCGACTCATCATTTGCCGTTGCCCGTTGGGGAACGATGGCTTAGGAGATAGGTTTGGGTCCCTATCACCTAAGGCTTTTCAATTTCATGGGTCGTGAGGGTCCCATAAAAGCATTTTCTCCCTACGAGTCGTAAGGATCCCGCAGGTGTATTTTCTCCTTAGGAGTCGTGAGGACTCCTAAGTGTGTTTCTCCTTTATGAGTCGTAAGGATCTCACGCAGGGTTTTCTCCTCACAAGGTCGAGAGGACTTTGCGAGTGTATTTCACGAGTTTGCGCCCTTTCGGGTTTTCACAGACTCGCCGGTAGTCCTGCTGTTTTTACTCACGGAGCCCTTTCGGGTTTTCATCCGTGCCCGTTTTGCTTGTGGACATACCGATTATTATTTTTTTTCTTTTATTTATTATTTTTTTTCTTTCTTTTTTTTTTGCCGCTGGTGGGACTTTTAAAAGTTGTCTCACCGGCAGGATTCGGGAGAGATAGGGGTCATTTATGCCCATGGATTGTATACGGTTTTGCAGGATGTATGATCCAGACCGCAGGGCTGATGTTCTCAATTCGCCTTCGACTTGGAGCATTCATGTGTAGTATTTCATGAGATATCGGCCATTGATGGGTGGCATGGGCCTTTCTCCCTCGGCACTTATTAGTTGGTAGGATCCTCCGTCGAACACTTTCTCGATGACGTATGGTCCTTCCCAGTTCGGCTCGAATTTTCCCTTGGCATGTCGATTGGGGATGATCGGTCTTTTGAGGACCAATACCAATTCACCTTTCTTGAAAGCGCGGAGACGGGTTATTTTGTCATAGGCCCGTGACATTTGGGCTCGGTATAGCTCCAGATTTTGCTGCACCGCGAGCCTCTTTTCTTCGAGGGCATCGAGTTCTTCAAGTCGAAGGAGCACGTTTTCCTCCTCCGTCAACTCATGCTGAACGGCCATTCTTAAGCTTGGAACTTCGACTTCGAGGGGGAGGACCGCCTCCACTCTGAAGAGCAATGAGTATGGAGTGGACTGAGTTGGAGTACGGTGCGTGGTACGATATGCCCACAATGCCTCGTGAAGCTTGAGATTCCAGTCTCTCTTGTTGGCTGAAGCATTTTTCCTCAGGAGCTTGCATAGAGTCTTATTGAAGGCTTCGGCTAGCCCATTGGCTCTTGGATTATAGATGGAGGAATATCTCCAGTCTATCTTGTGCTGAGTAGTGAACCTTGAGACATTGAAGCTCTTGAAAGAAGGCCCGTTGTCAGAAATGATTCTTCTTGGTGTGCCGAAGCGGTATAGAATATTATGCTGGAAGAATGTCAGAATATCTTTTGTCTTGACTTCTTTTAGCGGGACAGCTTCAGCCCATCTGGAGAAGTAGTCTGTCGCGGCCAGTATGAACCGGTGGCCTTTAGATGACGGAGGATCAATTGGGCCAACAATGTCGGTGCCCCAAACTTCGAAGGGCCACGACGCCACCGTAGGATGCAATGGGTTAGGATGCTTGTGAATGAAATCACCATGGATTTGGCATATCTGACATTTCTTTGCATGCTCTTCGCAATCCCGTATCATGGTGGGCCAGTAATACCTAAGCATTTGATTTGAAGTCACATCTTAGGGCCAGATTGGTGAGCACCGCAAATGCCAGAGTGAACATCTTTCATGACCTTTTGGGCTTCGGCCAATGACAGACACCTGACCCAGAGTTGGTCATATGACCTGCGGTATAACGTGTCATTTACAAACACGTATCGGAGAGCTCTTTTCTTCAACTGAATCCTCGCAGATTTTTCTTCGGGCAGCTTATCGTATCGGAGGTACTCTATGAAGGGTTCTCTCCAATCGGGCTCGTCTTGGATGATCGAAGCTTCTTCCGCAGGACTGCTCTTTTGTTCCGCGCTTTCCTCTTCTCGTAGAAAGGCTGGGGGTAGAATTTGTCGGCTCCTGACTGTGATCAGAATTTCGTCCATGTCAGGATCAGCCAGCTCCTTGGCTAAGCGAGCGAGTATGTCGGCTTTTTCGTTCAACGCTCTGGGGATTCTCATTAGTTCAATATGAGTGAACTGTTTCATGAGTTCCACCACCCGACCTCTGTACCGAGCTAACTCGGGTTTGTATATCTTATAGTCGCCACTTACTTGGTTGACGACAAGCTGGGAGTCACCGTAAACCCGTAGCCGAAGGATTTCCATTTCTATGGCAAGTTCCAAACCAGCTATCAGAGCTTCATACTCAGCTTCATTGTTTGTCCGAGGCTCGGTGAGAGCAAAAGAACGCCGTAGGGTTCCCATTGATGGCGTGATGAACACCAATCCTATCCCCGCTTTTACCTCCGGGACGCTTGATCTGCCGGAGCTCCTTATTGATGAGGCCCCATCGAAGTAGAGCTCCCAACATGGCTCATCTTCCTCGAGGTGCAGTACTTGTTCGTCGGGTAACTCACAATTTAGCGGCGACCCTTCTGGTATGGGATGAGCAGCGAGAAAGTCTGTAAGAGCTTGCCCTTTTACTGCTTTCTGAGGGGCATAAACTATGTCAAACTCAAGTAGCATAATAGCCCATCTTGCCATTCTGCCAGCTAGGCTTGCTTTGGTCATAAAGTGTTTGAGCGGGTCGACCTTGGAGATCAGCATAACCCGATGAGCGAGCAAGTAGTTCCTCAGCTTCTTCACAGCAAATATTAGAGCCAGGCATTGCTTTTCGATTGGGGAGTAGTTGTGTTCCGCCCCGACTAGAGTTCGACTGAGGTAGTAGAGGGCATTTTCTTTTCCTTCCTCGTTATTCTGGGCAAGGAGCGCACCGAGTGACTCATCCAGCGCGGCAGTGTAGAGAATCAGCGGTTTATTTGGAATGGGAGCGGCTAGCACTGGAGGGTGCAACAAGTATTGTTTGATACTTTCGAACGCTGCTTGACATTCGGCATCCCAGATAAAAGGAGCTCCTTTCTTCATGAGCTTTGAGAAGGGCCTACATCTCCCCGATAAATTTGAGATAAACCTCCGTATATAAGCAAGCTTGCCTTGAAAAGATCTTAGCTGTGTCAGACTCTTCGGAGGGGGCATCTCCATGATGGCCTTTATCTTTGATGTGTCAACTTCGATCCCTCGATGTCGGACTATGAAGCCCAGGAATTTTCCTGATGACACGCCAAAAGTGCACTTCAGAGGATTCATCTTCAGATCGTATTCCCTCAGTCTAGTGAGAACGGTCCTGAGATCTTAGATATGATCGGCCTTGGCTTTAGTCTTGACGACCAGATCATCAACATAGCATTCGATGACTTTATGGATTAGGTCATCAAAGATATTAGTCATTGCCCTTTGATATGTAGCACCTGCGTTCTTCAGTCCGAATGGCATTACCTTGTAGCAATATATCCCGATCGGGGTTCGAAATGCTGTGTGCTTCTTATCCTCAGGCGACATCTTGATCTGATTATATCCAGACGAGCCATCCATAAAGGTGAACAGTTCGTAATTTAAGGTGTCATCGACCATCATTTCCATGACCGGTAGCGGGAAGTCGTCTTTAGGACATGCCTTGTTGAGGTCCCTGAAATCGACACAAACTCGGATCTGCCCATTTTTCTTCTTCAGTGGGACTATGCATGCGATCCAGTCTGCATATTTCTTTTCTCTGATGAAGCCAGCATCGATGAGTTTCTTGGTTTCCTCGATGATCTTTTCTTCCAACTCCCTTCTCATTCTTCGAGGAGCTTGTTTGACTGGCTTAGCATCAGGAGATATAACCATCTTATGCACGGCTACCTCAGGGGAAAGGCCAGGCATTTCTTTGTATGTCCACGCGAAGCAGTCGACGAGCTCACGCAGCAGGGAAATTATCTGCTCTTTCATTTCCTCCGACAAGAGTGAGCTGATGTAGGTCGGCCTTGGATTATCAGGAGTTCCTAAGTCGATCTCGGTTAGCTCATCAAAGGTTGCTTGTCCACCATCTTCGAGCTCTTGAGGAGCTTCTTCTGGCTCGGCTATCTCGTCATCATTATTCGATCTTTCGCTGGCCTCACCAACATGGATCATGTAGCACGTTTTGGAATCAGGTTGAATGTAGCCTATGCCCCGTCTATCTGGAATCCGTCCATCGATGAGTGCTCGGACCTGGGGCGGATACCATAGCCCTTCGTAAAACTTTGCTTCGGACTCCGTTTGATATAACTGGCATCCGCACTTCTTAAAGTATTCCTGTATCTCGGGCGCATAGTATCTGGGATTGAGGACGGCTCTTATGCCTCTCTCATAGGGAAGGCATGCGACAGAAAGGTCGTCTGGGTGCACAACGGGGTTTGACCTGTAAAACAGGATGCCCTTCTATCCATTTTTCCTCCCGGGCATGTAGAAAGTTTTCAGCTGGTCCACGGTAGAGACTGACAATGCGTCGAGCTCTTTGCACATCCGTTCCGGCACCCTTGTGATGGCCAGGGACCCTTCTGCGACTTTGAAAGTCTCTCGTAGTTTCGCTTGCTGCATGGGGGCCGATCTGCACAGCTGTTGCACTGCAGGTCCTCTTCTTCTGACTCTTCAGTGTCACTGCCAAGATGAGGGCGGACTTTGCTGCTAGACGGGCCTTCAGTAACGGATTCGTCCATATCGCTGCCGAAATGAGGGCGAGTTTTATGGAAGGACGGGCTTCCAGCGTCGGACTCATCAGTGTCGCTGCCGAAATGCGGGCGCACTTGGGTATTTTTGCTTTTGAAAGTGACAGCCGGCGCAGATTTGCTTTTGAGTCTTGGGGTCGGTCTATCCTCAGTCAGTTGTGGCTTAGCATTTTGGTGGTTCATAAAGTACCGAGAATCTTCATATCGGACTTCATGCACACCGAACAGCTGGATGTCTCCGTCAATGCGTCTTTCTTCGCCGTTTTTAGTATACTTCATGCATTGATGGAGAGTTGACGGAATGATGCCGTAATCGTGGAGCCACGGCCGTCCCAAGAGAATCTTATAAGATGTGTTGGCGTCGATCACGTATATCTTAGCTTCAGTTTGCAGATCCCTGAATTTGATTGGCAAAGCTATAGACCCCAGAACTTGCTGGCAGTTTTGATTGAAGCCTTGAATGACAATCCTTTCCCTTGACAGGTGTCGGACGTCCATTGACAAACTCTTCAGAGATCGCAAGTTCATGATGTTCACTGAGGACCCCGGATCAATCAATATACGATTAATTCGATCTTCATCGCTGTACCCGGTCACGTAAAGCGGCCGATTATGCTCAGCCGTTCCCAGTAGCAAATCTTCATCCTTAAATGTGACTGCGGCGGCATGCAGAGCGTGCTGGGCTTCTTTCATATTAATTTCCGCAAAGTGAGCCTGATACCGCTCGGGGTTTTGTAGAGCGTGAATGAGAACATCTCTAAGCTCCTTAGATAGGACCAAGGCGTCGTAGATGCTCAGGAGAGACGGAAGCTTCCGGAGATGTGCCAAGACATTATAGTCCACCGAGAAAGGACTTATGTTTTCATCAGTCGGTTCTCTGCCATCTTCTTCATTAGCGACTTGTTTTTCCTTCCCTTTTGGGGCGTTGCCCTGATTTGGCGGTAGAGCTCTGCCGCTTCTGAGCTGGATTTGATTGGCCTTTGTGGCGAGCTCCTCGTCCTCTTCAGGAAAACAGAGCTCATCCTCGGAGTCGCTGTCCAGATGGATGGCGTAGCAGGTCACTACTGGGATCTCTTCATTGGAGTCTTCTTCTAACTCCTCCAGAATTTCAGCCGCTTGTACAGGGATGAACTCCTTCAATTGAATCAATGTTCTTTCCTTTTGTTCGTATTCTTCGAGGGAATCGATATATTTTTGAATGGTTGATCTCCCTGCAGACTCTTTTTCGCGCCGAGCTGCACTTTTCTTCTTCTTGAGTTTCTTGGATTTTGAGCGTGATGGAGCCGCATTGGCAGCTGGACTGGTAGGCTTCTTCTGCCCTTCCCATTCTGCCCTAGGCTCTTTCTGAAGTAGCTTTATCATCTTCTTCGTCTTATTAGATATGAGCGTACTCCACGGAGGCCGCGATGAGTCAGTTTCGTTTGTCAGGGCAGCAGGTTCAGCTGTCTGCTCGCAGAAGGCTTCAACTTCTGTCTGTATAAAGTTGGCGGTTGCAACTTGATTGTTCACCAACACGCTTTTGGACAGCTCGATCTCTCCAGCCTTGTACTGCTTCTCGACCCAGTCTTTGAAGATATAGCAATCCTCGATCGCATGGCTCACTACTCGGTGGTATGGGCAATACAGAGGATTGTCGGTCATTTTTTCTTCTTGGGGTCTTTTCGACTCCGGCAATTGTAGGCCGTTGTTAAAGGCATCTTTAAATATCTTGCGGACCTTGTCCCTTCTGAAAGAGTAAACCTTGTTCTTTTTCTCCTCTAGGGAAGGCCCATCTCCTCCCAGCAATGGCTTTCGAGACCGGTTGGTTTTGGACTCGCCCGCCCTTCGCTTTTCTTCATTGTCGGACGCATTGAAGACATTGGCACTGCTGGAACTCCCGCTTCTACGGTTGTCGTCCCGCTTACTTTTCCAAGTTTTGTCTCTCTTAGAGTCCGGCGGGGACTCTTGCTTCGAGCGTTCCAGCATTTGGACTTTCTTGGTTAGCTCTTGAAATGTCTTGAGGCCCGCTGTACACAAGAATGGGACCATCCAATTGCTGAGGTTCCCAATGAGAAGGCTGACGGACTGGTCCTGCTCCAGCGGCGGTTCGCACTTGACTGTGAGATCGGGCGATAAAGTCGGTGTTGCTTTCATTCTTCCCCGGCTTGGTCCTAACAAGGTCGGAAATAGAGATTTATCACTGACACTCATGAACCTTTGCCGAAACAGGGACTCCATTTGGGCAAAGGTAATGACGGACCCGTCCGGTATACTCGCATACCAGTCGAAGGCAACACCGGTTAGGCTGTTGACAAACTGACGAAGAAGGAGCGCGTCATTGCCCCCTGTATTTCCGCACGATGCTTTGAAGTGGGCGACGTGCTGATTTGCATTCCCCGTTCCATCAAATCTTCCGAACTTAAGAATGACGTAGCCGCTTGGGAACTCAATCAGATCGTACTGCGCGGGATATGGCCGCCCACTACTGCCGATTTCTTTCTGAGCTTCGGCTTCGGCCACCAATGTTTTAACCTTGCTGGTGACCAAATCCATTATCCGATCCCGTGTTAGCGGGATGGTGCTATCTAGGGCCATGGTGTCCCCAGAAGCGGAGTGTTGCCGGCTTTCATGTGGCTCGACCAGTCTTGGACCCGAAAGAACAGGCATTGGCTGCCTCGGATTGTCATCACCCAGCTGATTAGTAGCGGCTTGTGCTTGATTGGGAGGCGCTCGAGCAATTTGAGCCGTAAGCTGCATCACCACGTTCGTTAAGTCGTCAATCTTCGAATAGAGCTTGGCCAACTCTTTATCTTTGCTCCTGAGTTGTTTTCGAAGCTCTTGAAGCAGCTCTTGCTCCGCTGTCCTGGGGCGGAAATTCGGCTCTTCCTCGCTGTCCGAGCTTGACTCTGCATGAACCGAGGGGTCTTTCTGCCTATCATCCTTCTCGAGAGGGTTCTTCATCCAGCGGGGGCGGCTGTTCTTAGGCAGCGGCAACCACATTCAGGCTAGATTGAGCTTGGGATGTGGTGGCCCCATCCTTGCTTTTGCTGCGAAGGTTGTCGCTAGGGCGCCCGCCCGTCATACAGACCGTATGGATGATATATCCGGCCGTCTTTCTATCATTGGCAGCTGATTGAAGGCGGCTGGCCTAACCAGTTTCTTGAATGGTGATGGAGCTTCTTTTCTGGGTTTGCCCCGCTGCTTTCGTGCGGCACAGAGTGCTTGATAGACTCTTGAAGAGACAGTGTCATACTTTTTCTGTTGGGGTCGGGACACGTCTCTTTGTAGAATCGTTCGAACCGCTGTCTTCTTGATTCTGGCGGTCATGGAATTTTTCTGAACCCACTTCAGAGGCTCGAAGGAATTGCTGATTCTTACGCCAGACTCAGCCGTCGTCGCGGGGCGACCCTGCACTTGGAACTTCATAAGATTCCATTTGGCCGAAGCCTTGGCCCTCTTGTTGGCTCGATACCTGAGCCGCTTCTGCCTTAACTTTTCTATTCTAAGCACCTGGCAGACTTCGGCTCTTTGGGAAGACGCCGTAGACCGGGCGATGGAGGGCCTTGGAGATACGCTCAATTGTACATTTGTTGGAGTCATTGCCTGAGCTCGTCCGCAACATTTGATGTTGCCCTTTGTACCGGAGTTCTTGCCCCCTGCTGGAGCACCAGAGAATCGTTCAGACACCGTCTTAAGCTTCGGTTGTGGTGCCTTGGCGATCACGACATTCGGCCTCTTGCCCCTTGAGACTGGCTTGGCCACCTGTTCCGCCGGGATCTCCGCCAGATGAGCGCTTCCGGCAGGGTAGATGATGACGGAGCCAAACTGGCAGGGCATTCCTCCCACTGTCGACTGAGGCTTGCGGGGAGAACCACACGAGCATTGATCTTGACCACGTACGGAATCGGGGTCGCTTTGGAAGTTGAATTCATCTGGGGAGACATTGTCGTCGAAGGTTGATTGCTGCACAAAAAAAAGAACATCATTTCAGTATAGGCAATCAATATGTATATTGATTGAATTCGCATGAACGTTTAACCCGAAATATGGGAGAAGAGATTAGTCCCACCGGGCGTGCCAGAATCTGTAGGGTTTTTTTCGTCACCCCATTGAGATGGGAATACGCGCACGCTTGTCAGGCGTACTACAGATTCCCCCTGCCTAGGGTAGGCCGGGGTTTAATGATTGTGGGGATCCGAATCTCCGGCAGCCGCGGACTAAGCTGCCGTTAATTACCCCTCGCCTTTGGAGTGAGGGAACCTCCGATTAACGGGTTAAACTGGTCATGCGAACTCAATGTGCGGTGTACGTGTGTTCTATTTTGAAAGAGGGTGTAGGGTATATCGGGAGCCACGCAGAGTTTTTACGGGGGTCTCGCTACCCGGATAGCGGGCTGGGAGTCAAGGGGGCTAACAGCCCCCTTGCGGGGTGCAGGGCAGCGCCCCATTAGAAATTTTTTTCTAACAGGGACAGTGTCGTGGAGTATGTGTGTGTGTAAATTTCTATACATATGTATATATATACATGTATATATAAACAAAGGGGAAAAAGACATCCAAAGGATGCGTGGGGCCAGCGCCTAGGCGCTTGAGCGTAAGCGCGCCACGAGTCGGCACGTGGGCGCTCTGCGCTCAAGAGCAGAGTGCTGGAGCACAACGCGCCACGTGTCGACACGTGGGCGCTTTGCGCTCGGACGCTAGGCGCTTGAGCGCAAGCGTGCCACGTGTCGGCACATGGGCGCTTTGCGCTCGAGCGCAGAGTGCTGGAGCGCAATGTGCCACGTGTCGGCACGTGGGCGCTTTGGGCTCGGACGCTGAGCGCTTGGGCACAAGCGCGCCATGTGTCGGCACGTGGGCGACTTGCACTCGAGCGCTTGCGCTGGAGCGCAAGAGCGCCACGTGTCGGCACGGGGACGACTTGCGCTCGAACGCTTGCGCTGGATCGCAAGCGCGCCACATGTTGGCACCGGGGCGACTTGCGCTCGAGCGCTTGCGCTGGAGCGCAAGAGCGCCACGTGTTGACACGGGGGCGACTTGTGCTCGAGCGCTTGCGCTCGAGCGCTTGCGCTGGAGCGCAAGCGCGCCACGTGTCGGCACGTGGGCGCTTTGCGCTCACGCGGGCACTTTGCGCTCACGCGGGCACTTTGCGCTTGAGCGCAAGCGAGGAAAAGATTCTTTTAGCCTAAAAAATTTCTCGGAAGAGAAATCAGATAGGAGTTGGACTCCTGAGTGTGTTTTTTTTCTTTGGGGGTTTAGTGAAAGATGTTCTTCTTCTTCCTCCTCTGTTAGCTGGATCTTGAAGATCAAGAGATATGGGATTTTTAAAAATCTCTTCTTTTTGTGATCTAATGGAAGATCTGAGTTCCCCTTTATGGGTTTTGTGGTGAAAAACTATTTTGTTTTATAAAAAGAAGACTAAAACTCTTGATTTAATTCAAGAGAAAGAATAAGGTTTTTGGAACCTTGAAGAAGGAGAAAGGTCTCAGATCTGGAAAAATTTTTAGAGAGAGAGAAAAAAGTTCATAGATATTTTCATTATCTTTGCCTTTATAGGCCATCACTTTACACATAGCCCCTTGGGCTTCACAAAATGGCATTTTGCCTATCCCATGGCTCATGTGCCATTTCTCTTTGCACATAAGCCATGGGCTTTACAAAAATTTGGCTTTATGCCCATTTTTCTTACATTTATCCATAAAATAAAATAAAAGAAATACAACAAAATTATTTATTACAAAATTTTTATCTTGGCATGGGGGGAGGCCGGCCGCTTCATGTTCTGGCTCGACCCCGGCATGGGCCCACTAGATCTGGGCTTGGGCCCACTTGGCATGGGGTTGACTTTGATTTTGACTTAGTCAACCGGGGTGTAAATTTTTACCCCAACATCTCCAATAAAAAAATTGATCCAATGTCTTCAAAAATAGAGATCTTGATGATCATCAGTGCCAAAATGTTATTAACAGAGATTAAATCTCTAAAAGAGAAAAAGAACTTGGCATATCATGTGAAACACACATGAGATGTCAGGTTACCTAACACGACAGCAAGGTTTCGGGAGGCATCATCCATGTCGTTTTCAAAAATTTGTCACGCTAAAGAACCCTAACCTAGGATCTTAACTAGAGAATTAGACGAAACATACATGTAAATAACTTTACATCTAAGTGAACAAGGAATATAACCTTTGTAGACCGGTCCTTCACTTCAATAGCTCCGTATAGTAGTCCCTTCGCTCCATGTAGTGATCTCCCGGACTCACGTAAGGCTCCACAAGGTGAAAGGAACAAGCTTGCTTGAAGTCTTCGAGGCCGAAGATGATCTACATCGAGGATACACTAACTCAAGCTACTTCTTCGCTAATTTGGAATTAGTGAAGCTAACACCCTAAACTAAATGGCTAGTCTAGTAGAGAATTATGAAGTAGGATTTTTGCTCACTTTAGAATTAATTTTCTCACTAATTTTCTTCACCTCTCAAAAATCTAGAGAGCTCACTCTTGATGAAGAAGAAAATGAAGATAATAATGTTGTGGCAACCATGCGTGAGAAATATCCCATATAACTCATGTAGAGACATAACCATGGTTTTAGATAATGGTTAGGTTAAAAATATCTAAGGTAAAACAAAATTAGTGGACTAAGTCAATGGTTCCACAAGCTTCAACCATGTGCTTAATTTCCAACTAATTATTTGATTTACATTAGATAAATAAACCCCTCATTAACATAAGCATGGTGTAGTCTCATACACCCAAGAAGCATGTATAAACAAGCATGACACAATAATATATATCACATATATATTAAGTGTACACATGTGAGAAAAAGAAATGCTTAAGTGGGCTAATATTAGTTAATGTAAATTAATATATCAAATATACAATTATACATTAAATTATTAAATCAACACTTGATTTAATAATCCGGCGATATCATATATAATCGACTAATATCATATGTATTAACTTATCGAATCAACACTTGATTCGATAACCCGGCTATATCACATATAACCGACCAATATCATATATCGCGAGAATAGAATACGGTATCACATACACGTATAAATCTCGGTCCCGCACATATCATATACATGCTCCTACTTCGTTTCACCTGAGCCAGGAAACCTCTGTGTAGGACGCTAAAGACTCATCAATACGCCAGCAATAGGTGATGATCATATCAGTCACCCACAAGCCGTCAACGGTACTAGCTGGACGTAACGGCTACCCGGGTATTGAGCGATCAAAAGATCAACAAGCAAGCTTGTCTAAACTCCCGCAAAGCCTGTCAGTTGTTGGCTATCGTGCCCTCAAGTCAATTATTGGATCGCAGGCACGTGATTGCAATGATTGAGGGAGGACCTATACCAGTAGAACAGTCTTACTTGAGATGACAGTATGTTATCTGGTTTGTCTTTATCAACATGTACAGCATTAGGTGGCATAACATATCACTATTACATGTTGATAGAGCCCATAAGATTCTTGCTTGACTACCAGCAGTATGATGGCGATCATATACGTGGAAGCTGGGTGGTCTATAAGCACATCCTTAAATGTCCCTAGTCGAGGGAGTTTTGAGACTGGGCATCGATACTCCATAGTAGACTAGTGTATACTGATCGAGACCCCGACGAGGGGCGGTGGCCGGTCTCATAAGCCATTGGTGTTAGTTTGTTCACCTAAGATGTATACAGGTGCTCATTGGGTTATAAGTACATAGGACGGACTCGCCGGGAACATGCTAGTTGGTATTATACCTATTGCCAGATAGCAGTTCCCTGGTGACATGTGTATAGGTTAGTCTATCGACCTGAGATCGTCATTTTTCTCGTGTGAGTTCCCACTGTGCTTTGATTACTACCCTACCACGGCTCAAAGTAGTCATGCAAATAGGTTTTAGTTGGGCACAATCCCGAGCCACATGGAGGCAGTGAGCAGATCGTCAGGGGATTTGTCTCTCCCGGTATTTGGGGTAGATGTAGCGGTGTGCACGGGTGGCCATCACCAGAAATCCTTGGCCAAGGTAGTCGAGAATTACTGATCTAGGATCGGTAGTTTCTCAGGTGGTGATGGGCTTCATACCGACACTAAATGTCGTGTTATTAGGGGTCTGACTTTATCCACCCCGTAGACTCGATATGCGATACTCATAGATGAACGGACCGGACTGTACGGATATTGTCACTGTCAGGCTCAGTATGGGTTTCAGGATGAGTTTGCTCATCGGCCTCCCTTTTGCTCAATACCTAGGTAGCCGTTATGTACAGCTAGTGCCACTGACGTGCTTATGGTTGAACCCACTGCCAGCGTATTGACGAGTGTTTAGAGTCCCACACAGAGGGTTTCCCTATTTCGGGCAAAACGATGTAGAGGCCATATGGTTTTACGGCATGGTTCGATCACATACGTGTACTTGTGCACGCATGATGTTCGGACGGATAATACTAGTGGGCTTTGGTTTAAGCCGGATCCTAGTATTATATTTGTTGGATTATCGTCGTCTCTTTGTATTTGTATTCTTCGGAATACGGATGCGGGTATGTATATACAGTTGAGGGGTATTCTTGTAATTTATTACAAGATTACTTTTAAAAGATTACACCTCATCATGGTTTAGACTTTTTTGGATTAAAAGGTTATTGAGGTGTAGGATGAGGTGTGTATTGCATTTTTGTGGCATGGCTAATTAGTGACCCATGGTTACTATTCTAGTATGCTTAGGGTTTTTGTTTGTTGTGAGATTATGTTGACTTGAGATATTTTTTGTTGACTCTAGATATTTTGGAGACTTGACATATTTATTGTGATGGCTCCATTATTTCTTATCAACACTCACAACACACAAAAACGACAAGCCATTATTCATTTCTTTTCCCTTTTTGAGTTGCTCTCAACACCTCATTCTCATGGCATCTTCTTCTTCCTCTAGCTCCACCCAAACGCTCTCATGAGTTGAGAATGTTTGGGTGTCTTGAGACAAATTAATCCTTCATCACTCTATACTTCATCTACGGTATCTAGAGTAGCAATCTAGGTGCCCTACTTTTCTCGGATATGAGTTTAGAGCTCGTTGCATAGACTCTCGGGTGGATCATCTTCGATGGAGAGAGACCGGAGATCAAGTTTGATCAAGGAATCCTATAGGAGTTTAGGATGATGGTTGAAGACTGAAGGACACGGATCTATTCGGTATAACCATTTTAACTCCTTTGCATGTTTTGTTATTTAGGGCTTATGGGTAGATCCGGGTAATTGGTTGTGGTAGCGCCAAGTTTTAAAACAATTTGTTCGGCATTTGGTCACGGATTGACGGCCGAGGTGCTACCGTAACCCAACATGGTATCAAAGCCACTCCATAAGCCTTCGTTAACTCATTGCGATATTAGAAATCCGTCGTTTTTGTCGTGCAAAAACTGCTGACAAAAACAGTTCCGAAAACTGAAAGTTTGAGGTGTTTGCACACCCCGCGGGCTCACGGTTTGAACTGAGAAGCCGCGGGGTGGTGCATGGGCACCCCGGGGAATCCCTGGGGTGGACCGAATGGCTGGACCCACTCCCCAAGACCACCATAAGGTGGTCTTAGCGGTGGGGACCCGTAACTGCCCCACCTTGGGCAGTTTCGGGTCTGCCTCACCCCCTGGACACCTCGTGGTGGATTTTCGGGTGGGGTACCCCCCTAGACCCTCCAAATTGAAGTTAATTTCTTTCTATAACTCCCCGTGAAGGTTTGGACGCGTTTCGTTTTGATTCGGACTTCCGAATTGGCTTTAAACTGTCGGTTTTTGGAACTTTAGCTCACAGTTTTTTTTCCATGGTTTTGGAAATTTGTTTAGTTTGCTAATTGCGTGCGGAATTCTAATGTCGTAGTTTTTAGTACATACATTACTATCTGCGACCGTGAATGTCATTAGAGCGGTACAACTCGTCTAACTTCTATATGCTCTTTTAGACTGGTTTGCGAACGTGACATTTACGTTGATGTTCTGTGTTGTGCTGTGGTTGTTGCGGAATCGTCGTGGTGGATAGATTGGGTGCAATGTTAGTACAATTTAGTTCCATTTGTACATTTGATATTGCGGGGTGAGCGTCCGACATATGGACTGCCGTCACTGCCAGCTTGTATATTATTTGTTTGGGGCACGACCGGGTTGAGGTCGATGTCACTGTTGTACATATTTTTCTTTTCTGTGCTAGGATTACCCCGTGATGGAGTGCACGGATAGCCGGGTTCTAGAGGGCAACGGGTCTGCATCTCATGGCGTTGAGAAGGAGGGGGTCTCACTCTAGAATTGGTGGGCTATTCGCCGCACTCGTAGGGGGTACAGGTTGACTCAAGGAGGGGTGCTCAAGTTACCGGATTCCGTAAAGTGACGTGTGTCCCATTCACTTTGATGAAGGGGGCTGCCTCACTTCTGGTTTTGGCGAGTAACTTCTCGCACTCATAGGGGTCTAGGTTTTCATTGCACAGGCTATCCACACGACCCGGGAAACGTCGAGTTTCACTTGCAGCTCAAAGGAAACCCGGGGGTCCCAGATTATCAGTATTGTTATGTGATGCTTATCGCTTATCTGTGATGTTGCATATATCATGCCTGGAACGATTATTATATATTGTTATATATATACTAATAGATGTTGTATATGTTTTGCACCCGCACTAGTCCATCCCCCGCTCTGTCGTTAGTTAAGTAACCTAACAGGTGATGACGGGGCCCAGTAGCGAATGCGGATGGCATATACATACATCATATTTTCGTTCTTTTATGGTGTGATTAATTGATGGGACTGCGTTGATTCTGATCAATGCAAGGAAAACAGACCTATTCGATGTTTTTGGAACAGAATTTCAAAAGCTGTTATTACAAGGACGTTTTCTTTTGTGTTGCATAAAGATATTCGGTTATGAATATCCAGCACCTCATTCGATGAGGCAAGAGCCGAGATCCCTTCACCGGGAGTGACCTCTTGGGCAGAAGTTTGCGTCGGGGTAATAACTTCACAATAGTCATTACTTTTTTGCTTTGCATCGAGGTATTCAGTTAGAATATCTTGCACCTCATTCCACGAGGAAAGAGCCGAGATCTCTTCACCGGGAGTGACCTCTTTAGCAAAGGTTTTCGCCACTATATATTTGTAAAGCTATCCGGTTCCTTCAACGATATCAAGTTCATTATGTTAAAGGTTTTTCGCCAAAGACCATTCGTAGCCCTCCGTCATTTCAGATGGGTAGCACTTAGTATTCATGCTATGTTTGTTGTCCTTCATCAAGATATAGTGTATGGTAGCTATTTGTTACTTTTCTGTTCCATAGATAGATGCGTTGGTTTGGGACAGTCGTACAACCTTATTGGCCTTAGTCAAGGGCAAGTATGGGTGGGTTCAAATTAACCTGGACAATGATGGGTAGAACTTGATATATGACTTACGATTTGTTGGCCTTAGTCAAGGTCATAAGAGCATAGGGTAAAAATCACATCGGGAGTTTCTAAAGAAACCGAAACTTGCCAGGCATGCGCATACCTTTTGGAGTGTGATAACTTGAGTGGATTCCATCAGGTTATCATGCGATGATAGATGGATCCCGATTCCCACTGATGAGTTGGTTTACTTCTCGGGTAATTTTAGATGATCCCGACTAATTCTTCTTTTGGGTTTGGAGGAGAATTTGAGGATACAGTGGGAGACATCCTGATTAGATAAAGTGATCAACCATTCTGATCTAGATTAGAGTGCACGCTGAGTGTTTCTTTTCTCTCTCTCTTTGGCAGCGACCATGTCCCGACCCTAGACTAGAACTCATAAACCAAGTTAACCGAACCTTCTTTAAACATATTGGCTTTTGGATTGTCAGAGTTGCATACTTCATTGCCACTCCTACTATTACCCTTTGCTTTTCTTCGGAACATTCCATATCACTACGAAGATCCACATTTATTAGATATGACCATCGTATAGTTACATACAAACTCGAAGAAACTTGTTTCAGATTCGAGAATGGTTTCCGGTTCTGGAGAAATTGAATAAGACTATTTAGTTGTCTTTTCTTTTTACCTTCTCTCAGATTGTGAGGGCTCCTAGGATTAGGAGAGGGTATACCTATTGCGCTCATTGGATAGTCTTCTTCCAAACCATAGGAAAGTTCCAAAAGGTAGGGAAGGAAGAAAACCAATTAGCCTAAGTGTAGTGTACAAAAGGCAATAAGTAAAGACAAATAAAGGGATTACAAAGAAGGCAAAGTAAATTGCGACTGCTATCATTCATGACGAAACCGCGTATATCATCGCCACTCCTACTTCACCTTTGGATTTCTTTAGAACACCCTGTATCACTACAAAGATCCACATTTAATGGATTATCCATCGTATAGTTACATACGAACTCGTAGGAACTTGTTCCAGTTCGAGGATGGATTCTGGTTCAGGAGAAATAGAATAGGGATTATTCAGTTGTCTTTTATCTTTACCTTCTCTCAGGTTGCGAGTGATCCTACGATTAGGAGAGTACACCTATTACACTTATTGGATAGTCTTCTTCCAAACCATAGGCTGGTGCCGAACGGTAGGGAAGGAAGAAAACTATTTAGCATAAGGGTAGTGTACAGAAAGTAATGAGTAAAGACAAATAAAGGGATTTGGAGAGATGGCAAGGAAATATAAGGTTACAGTCATGAATCTGGATAGTGGAAGAGGCATTACTAGGAATACCCGGCTACCCCTTCGAAACATTTTCATGTTTCTGTATCACTATGCATTGTTAATTGAAAATTGATTTCCCAATTAGATCCTTGCTCCAAGGTATGTATTTCCCAGGCTTGATTCTCACATCTGTATGGTTTTACAGACGATGAGTGGGAGTAAGTTATTGGGAATTAGGTGATTATATCCTCATTATATCGGAATTCATTGTAATTGGTGATATTTGAGGAAATCGCCTAGGGTTTTGCCTAACGGCAAATATATGGTCTTGAATATCCGTTGTTATGCACTAATTTCAAACTGATATATCTATACGTTTATTTTATAAAGTGAGATATAACTTTTTGAAATTGTGTCCATGACATTTACCGATATCAGTTGATTATTGGGTAAGGAGCATTAAATAACGGTGTAATTCTTTTTAACCATAGTACAGTTTTCAACCTACGACGCATAAGGTTTGAGTTATTGAACTCAGAGGACTTATATAAAGTATTGTATGTTTTCCAGTGTTCATAAGGACAAAAGGGTTGGTACCCGTACTATATTCTGTTTACTTGTGACTTCTCTAGTTTTTAGACAAGTATTTTGTAGAAATACAAGGTCCAAGTTTTGAGAAGTTATAGGTACAACAATAAAGTAGAGAACCATGTATTGCAAGTATCGGGATCCTTCAAGATGATCAAAGATTTAGATACTTGTGTTTGATATTCAGTTGATAGTAATGGTTATGAGAACTTCCTTCTCTTTCAGGTTACTCATATCTGGATGCACTCCTATGTTGAGTAATGTTGATTGGCCTCTCTCCATTTAGTTGACATGCACTGGAGACAGCTGCATGATTTGAATCTTGTTCCAATTAAATCAGTGCCTATGTTTCTAGATTGTATATAGAATGGCTCATATCTTAACGATGTTAAGGTATATGGAGTTTTCCGGCTTATTCTTAAAACCAGACTCTGGATAACTCAAGGCACGTTTCTGTAATGGCAGTTTGTGGGTTATCCCGGGCTATGACGAGGATTAACTTTCTACCATCTGGAAGATCGATAGTGATATTATTCTTGAATCACCATGGTTTTAGTAAAATGGACTTTTTCAGAAAACAGTAGTAGGAGTATGGTAGAACTGGAAGTGATTCCAGAACCACAAACGATTACTGAAAATTTAATAGAATCTAAAGATTCAATCGGGTTTGACATTCCATTGGCCACTCCGCACATATGGCGGGTAACCTCAGGCGCCCGAGAGATACCTCGGTATCCTCAAAGACGGTGACAGGGAGGTTCTTGTTTACCCAGATTTGTCATTACTGTTGTTCTAGAATAAGAGATCCGGCAGGGGGATGAGTATAGCGTCGTTCTAAACAAGCTTTAGAAGTGCACGTGTATATGACTCTGCCAGAGGATTGTTGTAGTCAATGGGAGTAGCGGAAGTATAGTGGACAAGTAGCTTATGTCTATTTGTAGACTAAAGAAAGTATAGCGGAGATAGATCATCTATTATTGATGTGACAGTCATAAGCTTTGACTTCATCAGAATAGGAGATAGATCTGTTAAGAAGGTAGTAGGGTGTGATGTCATGGTATTTGTATGACATGCACTTTGTAGGAAGTGAAATTCCTACACTGCGATCGGTTATACCATGGTTGTGACACAGTGGTTTCTCTACATAGGAAATGGATATTATATCAAGCATTCTGATTACTAGATCTATGGTTTTAGATCTAGATTTGGGTAGTTTCCCAATCTGGGTACTTTAACACTATTCTAAAGGTGTTTTAGAATGGATGAATCCTGGCATGGTGGTGTACCTACAGGTGATGGAGTCACTCTCTCTAAAGGTGTCTTACAGACTAAAGGGGAGAGGGATGTGCATGATTGGCATATCACTTGCTTAGGCAATTGAGTCAATCATAAGATGTCAAGTACCACACCAGATATTGTTTTTGCACTAGCTGCAGTAAGTTTACATATTAATCCAATCCTGGAGAAATATTCGGAAGCATTTTATGAACATAAGTGGATGTTCTAAGGATATGGTAACAGCGGCCTCCTTCGAGAGACGGTTATCATTCCAGGCTTCCAAGGTGACCTGGATGATAGAGTGACTATCAGAGTTATAGTATTCCCTATTTTAAGGGGGAGTAGTTTGGACAGGTGGTCCAAGCGGATACTGAGAGAGGCAGAGTGCAGGACACTGATTAAATTCATTGGACGATACAGTCTAAGAAGTTTACTGGG
Organism: Agapanthus africanus; assembly: GCA_030015575.1. Lineage (NCBI taxonomy): Eukaryota > Viridiplantae > Streptophyta > Magnoliopsida > Asparagales > Amaryllidaceae > Agapanthus > Agapanthus africanus. The sequence continues at coordinate 177,659,067 of JASDDO010000008.1, forward strand.
TTTGGAATTCATTTGCGAACTGGGTCCCATCAGATATCCAGACATATTCTAAGACAGGTATTGCTCATATCGGGAGATGGCTTTCTCCGTGAACTTGAGATAAAGAGAGACATAGAAAGAAACATTGGAGCGGATCCACTCACTGAGACTATTTCTCGAACGCAATAGTATTACAAACGAGCTTTGTGAAACTGATTAGTAGAAAAGTTGGGTGTTCGGTATCACACGGGATGTGAGTATGCGGCACCGCAATAATTAGCCTTAAGTTCAAGTGGGAGATTTTTTGCTACAGTGCCCTCAAGTCAATTATTGGATCGCAGATTGCAATGATTGAGGGATGACCTATACCAGTAGAACAGTCTTACTCGAGATGATAATAAGCTATCCGGTTTGTCTTTATCATCATGTACAGCATTAGTGTTGGCTACAATGCCCTTAAGTCAATTATTGGATCGCAGGCACGTGATTGCAATGATTGAGGTAAGACCTATACCGGTAGAACAGTCTTACTCGAGATGATAGTATGTTATCTGGTTTGTCTTTATCATCATGTACATGCTTCAGGTGACATTACATATCACTATTACATGTTGATAGAGCCAATAGGATTCTTACTTGACTACCAGCATTATGATGGCGATCATATACGTGGGAGCTGAGTAGTCTATAAACACATCCTTAAAATGTCCCTAGTCATGGGATTTTCGAGACTAGGCATCGATACTCCGAGAGTATACTAGTGTATACTGATCGAGACCCCGACGAGGGGCGGTGGCCGGTCTCACAAGCCATTGGTGTTAGTTTGTTCACCTAAGATGTATATGGGTGCTCATTAGGTTATAAGTACATCAGACGGACTCGCGGGGAACATGATAGTTGGTATTATACCTATTGTCAGATAGCAGTTCCTTGGTGATATGTGTACAGGTTAGTCTATCGACCTGAGATCGTCATTTGACTCATGTGAGTTCCCACTGTGCTTTGATTACTACCCTACCACGGCTCAAAGGAGTCGCGCAAACAGGTTTTAGTTGGGTACAGTCCCGAGCCACATGGAGGCAGTGAGCAGATCGTTAGGGGATTCGTCTCTCCCGGTATTTGGGGGTTGATGTCGCGGTGTGCACGGATGACCATCACCAGAAATCCTTGGCCAAGGTAGTCAAGAATTACTGATCTAGGATCGGTAGTTTCTCAGGTGGTGATGGGCTTCATGCCGACACTAAATGTCGTGTTTTTAGGGGTCTGACTTTATCCACCCCGTAGACTCGATATGCGATACTCATAGACGAACGGACCGGACTGTATGAATATTATCACTGTCAGGGTCAGTAGGGGTTTCAGGATGAGTTTGCTCATCGGCCTCCCTTTCGCTCAATACCTGGGTAGCCGTTACGTACATCTAGTGCCGCTGAAGTGCTTATGGTTAAACACACTGCCAGCATATTGACGAGTCTTTAGAGTCCCACACAGAGGGTTTCACTGCTTCAGACGAAACGATGTAGAAGTCGTATAGTTTTACGGCAGGGTTCGATCACATACGTGTACTTGTGCTCGGATGATGTTCGGACGGATAATACTAGTGGGCTTTGGTTTATGCCGGATCCTAGTATTATATTTGTTGGATTATTTCGTCTCTTTGTATTTGTATTCTTCGGAATACGGATGCGGGTATGTATATACGGTTGAGGGGTATTCTTATAATTTATTACAAGATTACTTTTAGAAGATTACACCTCATCATTGTTTAGACATTTTTGGATTAAAATGTTATTGAGGTATAAGATGAGGTGTTGATTGCATTTTTGTGGCATAGCTAATTAGTGACCCATGGTTACTATTCTAGCATGCGTAAGCTTTTTTTTGTAGTGAGATTATGTTGACTTGAGATATTTTTTGTTGACTGAGATATTTTGGAGACATGGACATTTATGTGATGGCTCCATTATTTCTTATCACACTCACACAACAAACAAAAACATAAGCCATTATTCATTTCATTTTCTCTCTCTTGAGTTGCTTTCAACACCTCATTCTCATGGCATCTTCTTCTTCCTCTAACTCCACCCAAACCCTCTCATGAGTTGAGAATCCTTGGATGTCTTGAGACAAATTAATCCTTCATCACTCTCTACTTCATCTACGGTATCTAGAGTACCGATCTAGGTGCCCAAGTTGCCTCGGATATTAGGTTGGAGCTCGTTGCAGAGACTCTCGGGTAGATCATCTTCGATGGAGGGAGACCGGAGAACAAGCTTGATCAAGGAAGCCATGAGGAGCTTGGGATGATGGTTGAAGACCGAAGGACATGGATCCATTCGGTATAACCATTCTAACTCTTTTGCATGTTTTGTTATCTAGGGCTTATGGATTGATCCGGGTAATTGGTTGTGATAGCACCAAATTTTATAAATTTTTGTTCTGCATTTGGTCACAGATTGATGGTCGGGGCGCTTCCGTAACCCAACATGGTATCATATCCATTCCATAAGCCTTAGTTAACTCTTTGCGACATTATAAATCCGTCGTTTTTGTCGTGCAAAAACTGTCGACAAAAGCAATTCCAAAAACTGAAAGTTTGAGATGTTTGCACACCCCGCGGGCTCACGGTTTGAACTGAGAAGCCGCAGGGTGGTGTATGGACACCCCAAGGAATCCCCGGGGGTGACCTAATGGCTGGGCCCACTTTCCAAGACCACCAAAAGGTGGTCTTGGCGGTGGGGACCCGAAACTGCCCCACCCTGGGCAGTTTTGGGTCTGCCTCACTTCCTGGCCGCCTCATGGTGGTCTCGTGCGTGGGGTACCCCCTTTACGCCCCCCAACTCGAAGTTAATTTCTTACTCTAACTCCCCGCGAAGGTTCGGGCGCGTTTCGTTTTGATTTGGACTTCCGAATTGGCTTTAAACGGTCGGTTTTGGAACTTTAGCTCACTGTTTTTTCATGGTTTTGGAAATTGGTTTAGTTTGCTAATCGCGTGCAGAATTCTAATATCGTAGTTTTCAGTACATAAATTACTATCTGCGGCCGTGAATATCATTAAAGTGGTACAACTCGTCTAATTGCTATATGAATTTTAGACGGATTTGCGAACGTGACATTCACGTTGATGTTATGTGTTGTGCTGTGGTTGTGGTTGGATCGTCATAGTGGATAGCTTGGGTTCAATGGTAGTACAGTTTGGGTTTATTTGTACATTTGATATTGCGGGCCGAGCGTCCGATATGTGGACTGTCTTCACTGCTCATTTGTATATTTTTTGTTTGGGGCACGACCAGGTTGAGATCGATGTCACCCTTGTACTTATTTTCTTTTCTGTACTAGGATTACCACACGGTGAAGTGCATGAATAGCCGGGTTCTAAAGGGAAACGGGCCCGCATCTCATAGATTTGAGAACGAGGGGGCCTCACTCTAGAATTGGCAGGCTATTCGCCGCACTCGTAGGGGTTATAGGTTGACCCAAGGAGGGGTGCTCAAGTTACCGGATTCCGTGAAGTGTCGGGTGGCCCATTCACTTTGATGAATGGGGTTGCCTAACTTCTGGTTTTGCGGGTAGCTTGTCGCACTCGTAGGGGTCTAGGTTTTCATTACACAGGCTATCCACACGACCAGGGGAACGTCGGGTTTCACTTGCGGCTCAAAGGAAACCCGGGGCTCCCAGATCATCAATATTGTTCTGTGATGATTATCGCTTATCTGTGATGTTGCATATATCATGCCTGGAACGATTATTATATATTGTTATATATATACTAGTAAATGTTGTAAATGTTTTACACCCGCGCTAGTCCAGCCCTCGCTCTGTCGTTATTTAGGTAACCTAACGGGTGATGACGGGGCCCAGTGGCGAATGCGGATGGCATATACGTACATCATATTTTCGTTCTTTTCTGGTGTGATTAATTGATGGGACTGCGTTGATTCTAATCAATGCAAAGATAAACAAACCTATATATGATGTTGTTGGGACAATTTTCAAAAGCTGTTATTACAAGGACGTTTTCTTTTGTTTTTGCACAACGATATTCGGTTATGAATATTCAGCACCTCATTCGAGGAGGAAAGAGCCGAGATCCCTTCACCGGGAGTGACCTCTTGGGCAGAAATTTGCGTCAGAGTAATAACTTCACTATAGTCGATTACTTTTTGCTTTGCAACGTGATATTCAGTTTGGAATATCCTGCACCTCATTCTACGAGGAAAGAGCCGAGATCCCTCCACTTGGAGTGACCTCTTTAGCAAAGGTTTTCACCACTATATACTTGTAAAAAGCTATCCGGTTCCTTCAACGATATCAAGTTCATTACGTTAAAGGTTTCTCGCCAAAAACCATTCGTATTCCTCCGTCATTTCAAACAGGTAGCACCTAGTATTCATGATATGTTTGTTGTCCTTCGTCAAGGCATAGTGCATGGTAGCTATTTGTTACTTTTCTGTTGCATAGATAGATGGGTTGGTTTGGGACAATCGTACTACTTTGTTGGCCTTCGTCAAGCGTATGTACGGGTGGATTCAAACTAACTTGGACAATGACGGATAGAAGTTGACATGTGACTTATAATTTGTTGGCCTTCGTCAAGGTCATAGGAGCATGGGGTAAAAATCACACCGGGAGTTTCAAACATACAGGAAACTTGAGGCATGCGCATACCTTCTGATGTGCGATAACTTGAGTGGATTCCATTAAGTTATCATGCGATGATGGTTGGATCCCAATTCCAACTGATGAGTTGGTTTACACCTCGGGTGATTTTAGATGATCCCGATTAATTCTTCTTTAGGGTTTGGAGGAGAATTTGAGGATACAGTGGAAGACATCCCGATTAGATAAAGTGATTAACCATTCTGATCTAGGTTAGAGTGCACGCTGAGTGTTTCTTTTCTCTCTCTCTTTGGCAGCGACCATGGCCCGACCTTAGACTATAACTCAGTAACCAAGATAACCGGACCTTCTTAAAACACATTGGCTTTTGGATTGTCAGAGTTGCATAATTCATTTCCACTCCTACTTTTACCCTTTGAATTTCTTCGGAACATTCCGTATCACTACGAAGATCCCCATTTATTGGATATGACCATCGTATAGTTACATACGAACTCGAATAAACTTGTTTCAGATTCGAGAAAGGTTTTGGGTTCTGGAGAAATTTGATAGGACTATTCAGTCGTCTTTTCCTTTTACCTTCTGTCAGGTTGTGAGGGCTCCTAGGATTAGGAGAGGGTACACCTATTGAGCTTATTGGATAGTCTTCTTCCAAACCATAGGCAGGTGCCGAAATGTGGGGAAGGAAGAAAACCAATTAGCCTAAGTAGGTGTACAGAAGGTAATTAGTAAAGACAAATAAAAGGATTAGAAAGAGAGTAAAGTAAATTGTGACTGCTATCATTCATGACGAAACTGCGTATATCAACGCCACTCCTACTTCACCTTTAAATTTCTCCAGAACACCCCGTATAACAACGAAGATCCATATTTATTGGATTATCCATCGTACAGTAACATACGAACTCGAAGGAACTTGTTCCAGTTCGAGAATGGATTCTGGTTCAAGAGAAATAGAATAAGGATTATTCAGTTGTCCTTTATCTATACATTCTCTCAGGTTGTGAGGGCTCCTAGTATTAGGAGAGTACACGTATTACGCTTATTGGATAGTCTTCTTCCAAACCATAGGCTGGTGCCGAACGGTAGGGAAGGTAGAAAACCATTTAGCCTAAGGGTGGTGTACAGAAGGTAATGAGTAAAAACAAATAAAGGGATTTGGAGAGATGGCAAGGAAATATACGGTTACAGTCATGAATCTGGTTAATGGAAGAGGCATTACTAGGAATACCCGGGTACCCCTTCGAAACATTTTCATGTTCCATATTCATTGTGCATTGTTAATTGAAAACTGATTTCCCAATTAGATCCTTACTCCAGAGTATGTATTTACCAAGTTTGATTCTCATATCTATATGGTTTTAGAGATGATGAGTGGGAGTAAGTTATTGGGAATTAGGTGATTATATCCATTTTATATCGGAATTCGTTGTAACTGGTGATGTTTGAGGAAATCATCTGGGGTTTTGACTGATGGAAAATATTTGGTTTTGAATATCCGTTGTTATGCACCAATTTCAAACTGATATATCTGTACGTTATTTTATAAAGTGAGATATAAATTTTAAAAATAATGTTCATGACATTTACCTATATTAGTTGATGATTGGGTGAGGAGCTTTAAACAGCGGTGTAATTCATTTTAACCATAGTACAGTTTTCAACCTACGACGCACAGGGTTTGAGTTATTCAACTCAGGGGACTTATGCAAAGTATTGTATTTTGTCCAGTGTCCATTAGGACAAAGGGGTTGGTGCTCGTACTATATTCTTTTTACTTGTGACTTCTTCAGTTTTAGAAAAGTATTTCGTTGAAATACAAGGTCCAAGTTTTGAGGAGCTATAGGTACAAGAATAAAGTAGAGAACCATGTGTTGCAAGTATCGAGATTTCAAAGTGATCGAAGATGTAGAAACTTGTGTTTGGTATTCAGTTGATAGTAATGGTTTTGAGAACTTGCTTCTCTTTCAGGTTACGCATATCTGGATGCACTCCTAAGTAGAGTAATGCTGATCGGCCTTACTCTATTTAGTTGATATACATTGGGGACAGCTGCATGATTTGAATCTGGTTTCAATTAAATCAGTGCCTCTGTTTCTATATTGTATATAGAATGGTTCATATCTTAACGATGTTAAAGTATATTGAGTTGTCCATTTTATGCTTAAAACAAATACTCAAGACACGTTTCAGTAATGGCAGTTTGTGGGTTATCCCGGGCTATGACGAGGGGTAATTTTCTACCATCTGGAAGATCAATAGTGATATTGTTCTTGGCTCACCACAGTTTTAGCAAAATGGACTTTTTCAGAAAACAGTAGTGGGAGTATGGTAGAACTATAAGTGATTCCAGAACCACAAACGATTACTAAAAATTTAATAGAACCTAAGGATTCAATCGGGTTTGATATTCCATTAACCACTCCGCAGATATGGTGGGTAACCTCAGGCACCCAAGAGGTACTTCGATCTTCTCAGAAACGGTGACAGGGAGGTTCTTGTTTACCCAGACTTGTCATTACTGTTGTTCTAGACTATAAGACCCGGCATGAGGATGAGTATAGCGTCGTTCTAAACTAGCTTTAGAAGTCCACGTGTATATGACTCTGCCAAAGGGTTGTTATAGTTAGTGGGAGCATCGAAAGCATAGTGGACAAGTAGTTTGTGTCTATTTATAGACTAAAGCAGGTATAGCGGAGATAGATCATCTATTTTTGATGTGACAGTCATAGGCTTTGACTTCATCAGAATAGGAGATGGATCTGTTAAGAAGGTAGTGGGATTTGATGTCCTGGTATTTGGATGACATGCACTTTATAGGAAGTGAAATTCCTATAATACGATCGGTTATACTGTGGTTGTCATACAGTGGTTTCTCCACATTAGATATGGATAATATATCAGGCATTCTGGTAACTAGATCTATGGTTTTAGATCTAGTTTTGGGTAGTTTCCCAATCTGGGTACTTTGACACTATTCTAAAGGTGTTTTAGAATGGACGACTCCTGGCATGGTGGTGTACCTGCAGGTGAAGGAGTCATCCTCTCTAAAGCTTTCTTATAGACTAAAGGGTAGAGAGATGTGCATGATTGGCATATCACTTGCTTAGGCAATTGAGTCAAGCATGAGATGTCAAGTACCACACCAGATGTTGTTTTTGTAGAAGTTGCAATAAGTTTATATTAATCCAATCCTGGAGAAACGTTCGGAAGCAGTTTATGAACATAAGTGGATGTTCTAGGGATATGGTAACAGCAGTCTCCTTCGGGAGACGTTTATCATTCCAGGCTTCCAAGGTGACCTGGCTGACAGAGTGACTGTCAGGGTTATAGTTTTATCTCTTCTGAGGGGGCAGCAGTTTGGACAGGTGTTCCAAGCGGATACTGAGGGAGGCATGGCGCAGGATACCGATTAAATTCAGTTGACGATAAAGTCTAAGAAGTTTGCTGGATTTGGAGTTTATTTGTGAATTGGGTCCCATCAGATATCCAGACATATTCTAAGACAGATATTGCTCATTTCGGGAGATGGCTTTCTCTGGGATCTTGAGATAAAGAGAGACATAGAAAGAAATATTGGAGCGGATCCACTCACTGAGGCTATTTCTCGAACGCAATAGTTTTACAAACAAACTTTGTGAAACTGGTTAGTAGAGAAGTTGGGTGTTCGGTATCACACGGGCTGTGAGTATGTGACACCGCAATAATTGGCCTTAAGCGAAAGTGGGAGATTGTTGGCTATAGTGCCCTCAAGTCAATTATTGGATCGCAGGCACGTGATTGCAATGATTGAGGGAGGACCTATACCAGTAGAACAGTCTTAATCGAGATTATGGTATGCTATCTGGTTTGTCTTTATCATCGTATACATGCTTCAGGTGACATTACATATCACTATTACATGTTGATAGAGCCCATAGGATTCTTGCTTGACTACTAGCATTATGATGGAGATCATATACGTAGGAGCTGGGTGGTCTATAAGCACATCCTTAAAATGTCCCTAGTCGTGAGAGTTTCGAGACTGGGCATCGATACTCCGAGAGTAGACAAGGGTATACTGATCGAGACCCCGACGAGGTGCGGTGGCCAGTCTCACAAGCCATTAGTGTTAGTTTGTTCACCTAAGATGTATCCAGGTGCTCATTGGGTTATGTGTACACCGGACGGACTCGCCGGGAACATGCTAGTTGGTATTATACCTATTCCATGGTGACATGTGTACAGGTTAGTCTATCGACCTGAGATCGTCATTTGTCTCGTGTAAGTTCCCACTGTGCTTTGATTACTACCCTACCACGGCTCAAAAGAGTCGTGAAAACATGTTTTAGTTGGGTACAGTCCCGAGCCACATGGAGGCAGTGAGCGGATCGTCAGGGGATTCGTCTCTCCCAATATTGGGGGTTGATATCGCAGTGTGCATGGGTGTCCATCACTAGAAATCCTTGGCCAAGATAGTCGAGAATTACTGGTCTAGGATCGGTAGTTTCTTAGGTGTTGATGGGCTTCATACCGATACTAAATGTCGCGTTATTAGGGGTCTGACTTTATCCACCCCTTAGACTCGATATGCGATACTCATAGACCAAAGGACCGGAATGTTCGGATATTGTCACTGTCAGGCTCTGTATGGGTTTCTGGATGAGTTTGCTTGTCGGCCTCCTTTTCGCTCAATACCTGGGTAGCCGTTACGTACAGCTAGTGCCGCTGACATGCTTGTAGTTGAACCCACTGCCAGCGTATTGACGAGTCTTTAGAGTCCCACACAGAGGGTATCCCTGCTTCGGGCGAAACGATGTAGAGGTCTTATGGTTTTACGGTAGGGTTCGATCACATACGTGTACTTGTGCACGTATGATGTTCGGACGGATAATACTAGTGGGCTTTTCTTTAAGCCGGATCCTAGTATTATATTTGTTGGATAACTTTCGTCTCTTTCTATTCGTATTCTTCGGAATACGGATGTGGTTATGTATATATGGTTGAGGGTTATTCTTGTAATTTATTACAAGATTACTTTTAGAAGATTACACCTCATCATGGTTTAGATCTTTTTGGATTAAATGGTTATTGAGCTGTAAGATGAGGTGTTGATTGCATTTTTATGGCATGGCTAATTAGTGACCCATGATTACTATTCTAGCATGCTTAGGTTTTTGTTTGTTGTGAGATTATGTTGACTTAAGATATTTTTTGTTGACTAAGATATTTTGGAGACATGGACATTTATGTGATGGCTCCATTATTTCTTATCACACTCATACAACAAACAAAATCACAAGCCATTATTCATTTCTTTTTATCTCTCTTGAGTTGCTCTCAACACCTCATTCTCATGGCATCTTCTTCTTCCTCTAGCTCCACCCAAACCCTCTCATGAATTGAGAATCCTTGGGTGTCTTGAGATAAATTAATCATTCATCACTCTCTACTTCATCTACGGTATCTAGAGTAGCAATCTTAGTGCCCTAGTTGCCTCGAATATGAGGTTGGAACTCGTTGTATAGACTCTCGGGTGGATCATCTTTGATGGAGGGAGACCGGAGATCAAGCTTGATCAAGGAAGCTATGAGTAGCTTAGGGTGATGGTTGAAGATCGAAGGGCACGGATCTATTCGGTATAACCATTCTAACTCCTTTGCATGATTTATTATCTAGGGCTTATGGGTAGATCCGAGTAATTGGTTATGGTAGCGCCAAGTTTTATAAATTTTTGTTCCGCATTTGGTCACGGATAGATGGCCGGAGAGCTGTTGTAACCCAACAATTATGTGGCATAACAGATCATTATTACATGTTGATAGAGCATATAGGATTCTTGCTTGACTACTAGCAGTATGATGGCGATCATATACGTGGGAGCTGGGTGGTCTATAAGCACATCCTTAAATGTCCCTAGTCGAGAGAGTTTCAAGACTGGGCATCGATACTCCAGAGTAGACTAGTGTATACTGATCGAGACCCCGACGAGGAGCGGTGGCTGGTCTCACAAGCCATTGGTGTTAGTTTGTTCACCTAAGATGTATACATGTGCTTATTGGGTTATAAGTACCCCGGACGGACCCGCCGGGAACATGCTAGTTGGTATTATACCTATTGTCAGATAGCAGTTGCCAGGTGACATGTGTACAGGTTAGTCTATCGACCTGAGATCATCATTTATCTCGTGTGAGTTCCCACTGTACTTTGATTACTACCCTACCACGGCTCAAAGGAGTCGTGCAAACAGGTTTTAGTTGGGTTCAGTCCCGAGCCACATGGAGGCAGTGAGCGGATCGTCAGGGGATTCGTCTCTCCCGGTATTGGGGGTTGATGCCACGGTGTGCACGGGTGGCCATCACCCGAAATCCTTGGCCAAGGTAGTCGAGAACTACTGATCAAGGAAAGGTAGTTTCTCAGGTGGTGGTGGGCTTCATACCGACACTAAATGTCGCGTTATTAGAGGTCTGACTTTATCCACCCCCTAGACTCGATATGCGATACTCATAGACGAATGGACCGGACTGTACGGATATTTTCACTATCAGGCTCAGTAGGGGTTTCAGGATGAGTTTTCTCGTCGGCCTCCCTTTCGCTCAATAGCTGGGTAGCCGTTACGTACAGCTAGTGCCACTGACGTGCTTGTGGTTGAACCCACTGTCAGCGTATTGACGAGTCTTTAGAGTCCCACACAGAGGGTTTCCCTGGTTCGGGCGAAACGATGTAGAGGCCGTATGGTTTTACGGCAAGGTTCGATCACAAACGTGTACTTGAGCACGCGTGATGTTCGGACGGATAATACTTATGGTCTTTGGTTTAAGCCGGATCCTAGTATTATGGTTGTTGGATTATCTTCGTTTCTTTGTATTCATATTATTCGGAATACGGATGCGGGTATGTACATACAGTTGAGGGGTATTCTTGTAATTTGTTACAAGATTACTTTTAGAAGATTATACCTCATCATGGTTTAGACCTTTTTGGTTTAAAAGGTTATTGAGGTGTAGGATGAGGTGTTTATTGCATTTTTGTGGAATGGCTAATTAGTGACCCATGGTTTCTATTCTAGCATGCTTAGGGTTTTTGTTTCTTGTGAGATTATGTTGACTCGAGATATTTTTTGTTGACTCTAGATATTTTGTAGACTTGACATATTTATTATGATGGCTCCATTATTTCTTATCAACACTCACAACACACAAAAACGACAAGCCACTATTCATTTTTTCTCTCTCTTTTTGAGTTTCTCTCAACACCTAATTCTCATGGCATCTTCTTCTTTCTCTAGCTCCACCCAAACCCTCTCATGAGTTGAGAATCCTTAGGTGTCTTGAGATAAATTAATCGTTCATCACTCTATACTTCATCTACGGTATCTAGAGTAGCGATCTAGGTGCCTAGTTGCCTCGGATATGAGGTTGGAGCTCGTTGCATAGACATTCAGGTGGATCATCTTCGATGGAAGGAGACCAGAGATCAAGCTTGATCAAGGAAGCCCATAGGAGCTTGGGATGATGGTTGAAGACCGAAGGACACGGATCTATTCGGTATAACCATTCTAACTTCTTTGCATGTTTTGTTATCTAGGGCTTATGGGTAGATCCAGGTAATTGGATGTGGTAGCGCCAAGTTTTATAAATTTTTGTTCCGCATTTGGTCACGGATTGATGGCTGGGGCATTGCCGTAACCCAACATCAGTAACACTACCGTACAATCTGGTCTCTTCATCTGATATGTCGCATATCGAGTCTATGGATGGTAAAAGTCAGACCATAGTAACTTGATAAGTCATGCCGATATGAAGCGCATAACAGGTCGAGAAACTACTGATAACACTTACCAGGAAATCTCCATATCAGCCATGGCCAGGGACTTCCTGTTATGGCCAATCGAGCACAGCGCAACATCAACCCCCAATACCGGGAGAGACGAATCCCCTCCTATCTCTCATTGCCTCTATGTGACTCGGGACTGTACCCAAAAAACCACCATTTTGCATGTTCTCTTGAACGTGGTAAGGTGGAAATCAAAGCATAGTGGGAATCACTCAACACTCTATGACTATCTTGGGTCTACAGACTAACTTGTACCAGTGTCACAAGAGAACTGCTATCTAACGCTTGGTATAATACCATCTAGGAGTTCTCGGCGAGTCCTGTTCTATGCACCTAGTCTCCAATGAGCATCCGTATACCATCTTTGATGTCAAACACCAATGGATGTGGGATCATCCATCGCCCATCATATGGGTCAAGAAGCGTATTGTTAGTTGTATGTAAGCCTTAGAGGCGATTGTTGTACATATGATGTATATTATAGTGGATGCTTGGATATATATATAGAGGACTTTCTTGCTCGATATGATAGTATACTATCTGGTTTCACTTTGTCTAAACATGTTGACTTGTATTGGTTTACTGTCTTACTCTCATGTGTTGATAAAGCCCTTAGGATATGTACTCAACTACTAGGACTATGATAAGATCATACTAGTAGGGCCAGGGTAGTCAACGAGTACATCCTATAACTGTTCCTAGTCGAGGGTGTATCGAGATAGGGCATCGATACACCAGAGTAGACTGGCGTATACGCATCTTGACCCATATGATGGACGATGGATGATCCCATATCCATCGGTGTTTGACATCAAAGATGGTATACGGGTGCTCAGTGGAGACTGGGTACACTGAACGGACTCGCCGAGAACTCCTAGATGGTTTTATACCTATCGTCAGATAGCAGTTCTCCGGTGACATTGGTACAGGTTAGTCTGTAGACCCGAGATCGTCATAGAGTCTTGTGTGATTCCCGCTGTTCTTTGATTTCCACCTTACCACGTCCAAGAGGGCGTGCAAAACGATGGTTTTTGGGTACAGTCCCGAATCACATGGAGGCAATGAACGATAGGAGGGGTTTCATCTCTCCCGGTATAGGGAGTTGATGTTGTGCTGTGTTCGATTGGCTATAACTGGAAGTCCCTGGCCAGAACTGATGTGGAGTGCTGCTGGTAAGAGTTATCAGTAGTTTCTCGACCCGTTATGAGCCTCGCATCGACACGACTTATCGGTTACTAGGGTCTGACGTTTACCACCCCTAGACTTGATATGCGACATACCAGACGAAGAGACCGGACTGTACGGTAGTGTTACTGATTGGATTCACGGGAGTTTTGACAGCTTCGCTGGTTTTCTTCCGATCACTCAATACCCGGGTGGCCGTTACGTTTAGCCGACCGCTTGCGGCTTATGGGTGTTTGATATCATCATCACCCACTGGCGGCGTATTGACGAGTCTTAGAGTCCCACATAGGAGTTTCCTAGCTCAGGAGAAACGATGTGGTGTGCATATGAGATATGTGCGGGGACCCGATTGAATGCGAGTATGTGATACCGTATGTTGATCGGGCGTTTTTCTATTGGTCGGGTCATATGTGATATGACCGGATTGTTAAATCAAGTGTTGATTTAACATTTGATTTTTAGTTTAATTCTTTATTTAAACTTTTTTCTTTAATGAAGTTGTATGCATGCATGTATGTACATGTTGATGTGCATGGACACATACATACATACATGGATAGTTATCATGGTTGATGATACACTATATGGTGGCAATGCAAGACTCACATGGTTTTTAATATATATATATATATATATATATATATATATATATATATATATTTATTTTTGAGTTAAAACTAAAAATAATTCACTCATGTTTAAAGTTTATCTTCATTTGACTTTGTGACCATTCTTGACCTAACTTTTAGCCTTGGGTTAATTCTCTTTTGGACTTTAACTCAATCTAAAATATCTATGACTTTAACTAACAATGGTTTGAGGAGAGAAAGATATAATATGATTATTTCATTCTCATCTCAATTATTAAGTTCATTTTTATCATCACAAAAGAAAACAGCTTGAGCTTTGCCATCATCTTCTTCTTCCTCTCTCTCTTGATATTTCATTTGATTGAGTTAGTAAAAAAGAAAGGGTTTTGATTAGAGAATACAAACCACCCCATCATTCTACACACATCTAGCCCATTTGTGTAGGGTTTTTTGCTACACTTCATCTTGGATCAAGTAAAGCAAGGAGCTTTGGGCAAAAGGACTTCGGGTGGATCATCATGGACTTGGAAGGTTGCTAGCGATCCGTTCCAAACTCTCAAAGGTCTAAGGAGTCACCAAAGAGAGACTACAAAGGTTGTAATCTCTACTTTTAGTGATAGATTGTTCTTTGTATGAGATACTAGTGTTGTTACCCTAAATTTCTAGTCAATGATTCATGGAATGTTTGCTTTGCACCTCTCTTATTTTTAAAGTGGCATGAGTAATGCTACCAAACCCTAGACTAGGTGCAAGGGAAACCCAACACGTATATACTAGTCTACACTGGAATATCGATGCCATGTCTTGATACACCCTCGACTGGGAACAATTAAAGGATGAACTTGTGGACTACCCTGGCCCCACTAGTATGATCTCCATCATAGTCCTGGTAGTCAAGTAAACATCCTAAGCGCTTTATCAACATGTAAGTGCAAGACAGTATCACAATACAAGTCTACATGTTAAGACAAAGAGCAACCAGATAGCATACTATCATGTCGAGCAAGAAATTTCTCTCTATATATGTCCAAGCATCCACTATAATATACAATCATGTACAATAATGGCCTCTAGGGTATACATATAACTAACATGAGCGCCAGAGAAAAATTAGTGCTTAGCATTATTATAGTGCCTCACGCGTTACCCACGTGAGTGCCCAAAATGAAAAAGTTAAGCGCCTCACGTGCTTCACACATGAGCGCCAGAGCTCTAACCAAGTGCTATGCATTTCTGTACAGAGAAAAATGGGTGAACAAACAAAACCCAAAATCAATACTCAGCGTCTCACGTGCTTCCCACGTGAGTGCCATACAAAGTGCTTATCACTCTATACTCAGTCAAAATGACTAAGTGCTTAGTACTGATTGGGAGCTCCTATATCTGAGCATCTCGCGTGTTTCACACATAAGAGCCAGAGCTACAAATAAGTGCTTAGCACTGCTGACTAAAACAAAAGGGAAGGCCCAAGACCGAGTAGATCAAGCCCAAATTGGCTAAGTCTCTGAAGTTTCTTGCAGCTAAACCCAAATGCTCTGTTTGTTGGATCTTAATTAAAAAAACGATCCTTCAAATATTTTTAAGTTGATCTTATTCTCAAATATGGCTAACGTATTCTTAGTTAAAAATAAATTGAGCCTAAATGTTCATATATTTAAGTTGATCTTAATCTCAAACTAGATTAACGGTCCTTGAATAAAACAAAATATTTTTTGAACTAATGGAATAAATAACTAAGTTCAAAACCCAAACCTAAATATCGAATATACGGATTTGGACTAATCTGCGCCATATGGGTAACGATATAAACTAGTCTCCGTATACAATCCACGGGCAACCTAAAAAAACAAAATAACACACGACACGAAGTGAACTACTGGAGAAAGAGTGATTATCGCAACGCGATAACGTAATTAATTGCAGGGGCTTGCGCCTGCAGAGAAGAGCGTCCTCATAATTAAAAACCCCTCATAAACGAGAGGGGATCTGATATAGTCTGCTACAATGGTCGCATCTATCCAAACCTACAATATATGGTTCCATAAATCAACTTGGTATCTTCAGAGAGGTGGATGGAGAAGTCTAAATATCATCTGCCCCCAAAATTCAAGCTAGATGTCCCAACGTTTCGGTCTGGTCTTTCGACGATGAACATGAGTGTTTTAAGATTCACTTTTGAAACTAGTGGTTTTGAAGAAAACCGAGTAATCTATAATAACATAAACTTTTGCGTAAGAGGTCACTCCCCGTGAAGGGATCTAGGCTCTTGCCTCCTCGAATGAGGTGCTGGATATTCCTAACCGAATACCACTATATAAACTGAAAGAATATGACTATAGTTTTTCGAAAAGTGGTTCTGACAACATCTTATTAGTTTTCTTTTTCCTTGCATTAACCAAATTAATGTGTTACCATCAATTAAATCCTATCACACCAAAAAAGAACGAAAATAAAATGTACGTATATGCCATCCGCATTCTCCACGTGGCCCTGTCATGCACCGTTAGGTTACTTAACTGACGGCAGAGCGGGGGCTGGACTAACGCGGATGCAAAACATATATAACATCTACTAGTATATATAAATATATATATATATATATAACCATTCGTCTCAGGCATGATACAGGCAACATCATAGAACAGCGATAAGCAAAAATGGAACAACGAATAATCTAGGAGCCTCGGGTTTCATTTGAGCCGCAAATGAAACTCGACGTTCCCCGGTCATGTGGAAAGCTTGTGCAATGTAAAACCAAGACCCTACGAGTGCGGCAAGTTACCTACCAATCCCGGAAGTGAAGCAACCCCAATCAACGAAGTGAATGGGCCACCCAGCATTTCACGGAATCCGGTAACTTGAGCACCCTCCATGGGTCATCCTATACCCCCAACGAGTGCAGAAAATAGCCGCCAATTCTATAGTAAGGCACCCCGGTCTCAACGCTATGAGATGGGTCCCCGTTGCCTTCTAGAATCCGGCTGCTCAAGCACTACTCCACGGGATAATCCTAGTAAAGAAAAGAAAATATATACAATGGTGATATCGACCTCAACCCGGCTGTGCCCCAATAAAAGAATATACAAACTGGAAGAAACGGCAGTCCATATGTTGGACGCTCACCCCGCAATAATGAATATACAAATGAATCTAAACTGTACAATAAATATTGCACTGGGGCTATCCAACACGACAATCCGAATAAACCATCACATATATAAATATCACGGCAACAGAAGCAAGTATGTGCAACTCCGTCTAAATGACATATAGCAATTAGACGGCGTTTGAAAACACTTACACAACATCACAGATATCAACGATGCAAAATTTCAAGTCTTGAAACTTTCCAAGTTGCCCCAATACAAAGATAACACTAAGTGAAATCTGGGGTAAATCAAATAAGACCAAAAATACCAATTTCCAAAACCCAAGACACTGGATGAAAACGAAGGTCTAAAATGAACAGTAAACCGCCAGTAACGGTTTTATGGGGGATTTGGACGGTTTTCCAATGGTCAAACATCCTCGTTTTCATCGTGTGTCACTATCTTATCAAGAGTAAGTCTCTGCACTTATTTTTAAAAAAATCAGAGACCAAAAAATTTCGAATAGAAAGCGAGTTTTCGAAAATCGAAATTTTTCGATTTTAAAACTAAAGCATAGTCTACTACTAGTTTATAATGTTTGGATGGCTCTGATACTATGTTGGGGTTCCTAGCGCCCTAGTCGCTAATCGCAGCCATTGCGGAACGAAAAAATTTAAATTTTAAAAACTTGACACTAAAATTGACTCCCTAGAATCTAATCAAATATTAAACTAGTAAACTTGAGAAATTCTAGCTACTGTGATAAGAGGGTTATACCAAAAGATCCGTGTCCTTCGGTCTTCTACCCTCTTCCTTAGCTCCATGGAGTCTCCGTGATCGAGCTTGATCTCCGGTCTTCCTCCGTCGAAGATGATCCACCCAAAAGATGTGGTTCATGGCTCTAGCTCCACAGTAAAATTCTAGTGGAGCAACTAAACGTTCTAGGTTGCTAATCTAGAGTGTCTTGTGATATAGTGTGTGGTTCTAGTATTTTTTCTACCTCTCTTCACCCTTGATTCTGAACTCATGAGAGTTTAAGGTGAAGAGAAAGAAGGAGCTCTAGAATGGAGAGAGAAAGAGAATGGTGAAATGAAAATCTCCTCTCAAAATAATAATGCAAGCATGGTTTTATCAAAGGATATTTGCAAATATAAACTCTAAACATACTTGAATAGTGTAGACAAATGAATTATAAATTCATTTGTCTACCCTATTCAACTATGCTTCACAGCATTCTCCTTGCTACCTCACCCCTCCACCTCATTACAATTTTCAATAAAAGAAAAAACATGGAAATGAGATGTCCTCCTTCTAGAATGTTTTCCATATAAATACGGAATACACACTACCGTATATACATACCCGTATTCGTATCAAAATACGAATACCCAAAGAGGTAGAACAATACAATGAACATAATACTAGAATATACATATCGAAATATGTATATGTAAATTATTAAATCAATACCTGATTTAATAATCCGGTTTAATCTTAAGCCGGCTAGTATAATCAATCGTCCGATCGAAAGCCCGAATAACACTAGAATATACATATCAAAATATGCATATGTAAATTATTAAATCAATACCTAATTTAATAATCCGGCTTAATCCTAAGCCGGCTAGTATTATCATTCGATCGGAACCCTGCACCTATCAACATACGGCTATTATATCATTTCGCCTGAACTAGAGAAACCCTCTGTGTGGAACTCTAAAAACTCGAAAGTACGCTGGCAGTGGGTTTAACCATAAGCACGTCAGTGGCACTACCTATATGTAACGGCTACCCAGGTACCTGTCGAAAGGAAGGTCGCCGAGAAAGCTCATCCGAACCCCTACTGAGCCAATCCGTGACAATCTCCGTATAGTCTAGTCTGTTCGTCTAAGAGTATCGCATACTGGGTCTAGGGGGTGGAAAACGTCAAACCCCTAATGTCACGACCCGAAGGTACGGAACGTGACCGGCACTTAAATTACAAAACGTCTAAAGGCGTAACGTAATCTAAGTATGCCGAAGCCCAGAAATCTAAACCATTTAGGAGAAGAAGTGTAGGAAAACATGTTTTAAAAGCAACATCAAATTTCTTTAAAATTTCGGCAGAGTCTCCTTTGTAAAAACTGACCCCAAACGGGAACAAATAAGAATATATATACATAAGCAACAATAAAAAGTCATCCCTAAGCGGGAGCTAGCTCTATGCCAAAAGGCGGAAACAACCACACATTACACTATAATATACAACGCCCTTAGGCGGGGCTCAAAACTCAAAAGAAAACCAAATCCACCAGAAACCATAATAATACAAGCGTGACTCTAAGATCGAAATAAAACAACTGGTCTTCTAAATCTACCAATAATACAAGTCTGGTTGATGGAGCTTACTAGATACAAATGAAATAATAAAAGTACAACGGCGGTCCCGATACAAGTGAACCAACCTACCAAGCAAATCAGCCTGAATGAAATGATGTGCCAGCAAGCTGCCAAGGAAACCTGTACATCAAAACCTATAAGAAAATTTGGCACAACGGGGGTGAGTTGCCAACTCGTGAGTAGAAGACATATGCGAGTAGAAATCGCATGCACGACGCTCTCCTAGGTCATATAATATACTTAACCTAACACTAGAAAACTAGTAATGATAGGGTAATAATCTATACGTAAGTGCAAAACTCAGTGCTCGTGTCCGTGCCTCAAGTAGTAATATGTCATATGTATGCTATGTATGAATGCATCATGAATGAAACAATCAACCATGAATTTTTGGAGATTTTTGTGATGGAAATAGGGTGGGAAAAATTTTGGGCAGCTTGAGGGGGGCTCGGCCATAGCAATGGGGAGAAAAGAAAGAGGGAGAAATGAGTGTAGAAACATGTAGAAGACTTCTATAATTATTACATCTTTTATTTCTTTTCATTGGTTAATTTATTTTATTTATTTTCTAATTTTATTTGACTAGAAAAGTTTAGAATTTTGAAGACAAATCCATGAAGAGAAGAGCATGCTACTAACTAGATTCCAATATGTCATGGCTCACTTTATAAAATTAACCCATTTCTAATTTGTAATTTGCACTAATTTAATGTATAATTAAAGCTTATGTTAATATTTGATTTTAATTAATTAAGGAAAAATATTTAAGTACTCTAATAATTTATAAGTGACTAAATAAACACCATTTACTAGTAATTACATAGTTAAAATAGGCGTATTTAAATCAATATTGAAAAATAATTGTAGTTGAGTTTTACGGAAAAATACGGTTTATTTTACCGATTATCAGAAAATTCACTTAAAGGGTTTTATTTATCTAATTATTTATTTATTTATTTTTAAAACGTTACAATCTTCCCACCTTAAAGAAATTCGGTCCCCGAATTTAAATTAAAACTCCCCCCAAATACTAAAACATTTAGCAAAACACTCAAATCGTCGAGGCTCCGAAATCATCAATACATAACTAAAAATCAACTCCGTCAAGCATAACGCAATCATCGAAGTTATGGTGAAAATACAATGTCAAAGTCCAATATGAAAACCAACATGAAATACATCGAAACTATAACTTGTATATAGTGCGCATCATAGTAAAATCGTCCAAACACATGAATAGAGAAGCATGCAAAAACACCTAGGTACTGGTCTCAGGATAGTCCTGCTCGATTATTAAACCAAAGTAAATACCATAAAAACGTACTGCTTAAGATGAAATCAGCCTCAAATACAGCATACAAAAACACCATGTGCGTCCGGTGCGCACGAAAATCAAAACCAAATACAGAAGCCACGAATATGCACAGAAACAAAACTGAGTGCAACGGGCGTGCAACAAAAATATCTGTTAAGTGCAACGGGCGTGCACGACAACAATATCAGGTGCACCTAGTCTGCAAAAATCCTGATTTAGTGCATCTGGTGTGCACAAAATCGCATCAAGTGCGCCAAGTGTGCGCAAGAATCTCAATCAAGTGCATATGGTGCACGAAAACATATACCGAATATCAAAATTGAAATCACAGTACGAAAAGTGCATGAAAACTATGCCGAAGCATACGTCAAAATCATGTGCAACCCATATGCACGAAATCAAATCAATATCTCAAAATGTATAAAACCAAATCGAGTGCACTGGGTATGCAAAAAACAACATCAATACCACTGATATATGAAACACGAATAGAGTGTAATGAATATACATATATGTAATGCTGATTGAATGATATATGTTGAGATCAAAGTATTTGTTAACCGCAATCAAGAACGGCGTCGCTTGGTAGCTAGCCGGTGAGTACGGGTCGGTCCACAGGGATGTTGTGTATTTCCTAATTGTTCTAACGAGTT
The DNA here is from genome assembly GCA_030015575.1 of Agapanthus africanus. Lineage (NCBI taxonomy): Eukaryota > Viridiplantae > Streptophyta > Magnoliopsida > Asparagales > Amaryllidaceae > Agapanthus > Agapanthus africanus. Next base: position 177,680,692 of record JASDDO010000008.1, read on the forward strand.
AATTCCAAACGGTGTTGGGATGTTTATCACTAAAAACTAAGTTGATTTAGACTAGGATTAGAATCTTGCTAAGGTTAGGTTTATGTTAAGTTTGGAAAATTAAGATTTCCCACCGCTTTCAATGCCCTAATTTAGATCTCTTTAGGTGTTATGGTAATAATTAATAAAGGGGATTAGGACGATCGGGAAGAAACGATGGTTCTTCCTCAAGGTCCTTGTCCGTCCTTTCTTAATTCTTACCCTAACCTCCATAGAAAACATGCACAACCGGTCTTTTAAACTATGGTATCACCGTTACCTCGTGGGTAGGATGCCGTAGGGAGCGGTGTGTGTATGTATGCATGGAGTCCTATGAATTAATATGTGATGGGCAAGAAAGGGGTGAGAGATTTTCATCTCTCAAACCTTTCCTATTCCTAACCCTAACAAGTGAGGAACTACTCACTCATTAGGAGATCGATAAAAGACATGTTTTTATTTGAGTTTTTGATTTAAAAAGACTAACTATCTAAACTACGGCAGATTAATGAAAAGTTCTAATCTAATTTAAACTAGGGCAGATAATAAATCTATACTAGGGCAAAAATAAAAATTAAGAACTAGGGCAATAAAAAGAATCTACTTACTTTATTGATGCTCTCAAAACATTACAAATGATTCTGAATTTTTGATCTATGAAAAGAGGCATACCCCAAAGAGAGGTTTAAGATTTCTATTTATAGAGCATAGAAACCCTAGGGTTACAATCAATTCACATCTGCAATTAAAAGTATACCTAAGAAGACTAGTCAACGCACCGCCACACCGACATTTTTTAGCACCGACACCCGCTCCATATGGTCGTGGAACCGCTGCCAAAAGCCCTCTTTGGCCGCGGATCCGCGGCCATATAGTGGTTTTGTTGGCTGAGTTTTCTTGGGCTTCTTCTGGTTGCAATTGGCTTCTTGTTTCTTTACTTGGTTTCTCAGATTGTCTTCTAGATTTCTTCCAGATTTCCACAGTGAATAATGTCGTGGACTTTACCGCTTACTTCATGTCGAAGTCTTGAACCTTTCACTGCCTTTGTACTTGTGAACTTGTTCGTTGACCTTCGTTTATTCTCCAAACTGTAGGCTTGATTGAGATTCTTCCATTTGATGGTCGTAGTCTCACTTTTGTATCGTCTTTTCATCTTTTTCACTGGTTTTATTCCGAGAACCTGTAACCTGCAACTATGTAGCAGACATGGATCAAAAGCACCTGTTTATTTGTAAAATGACTAAGAATGGGGAATATAATAATGCAAAATTATGATATGAACAAATACCCACAAACTTATCTTTTGCTCTTCCTCGAGCAAACCTAGTTTTATTCTTGAAAAAGACCTAGCCTCACTTTCACAGGGAAACGCGATTGCACTGAGCTCGTGCAACAAGCCGTTAAATCTCTAGGTTTCCCTAGTAGGAGGAGTGTTGTCTCCTGAGGGTTTTCAGCGGATACTACCCACAAAATCCCATCAATTCGGCATATTGACTTTTATTCTCCAATTAGGTTTTCTAACAATAAACTCTATTATCTTCGACTCAGAAATTATCCACCCGTATTTTTCACACTTCTTTATCATTTAACTTAAGATTATATATATTCTTGTGAATTTACTTAGCTTTTGGCATTTTTTAAGTTTTTTTTCTAGGGTTCCATCTCAACTTAGGAATTTTTATCATCTCTATTAAAGATATAAGTCCTATGTTTCATTCCTATATCTTATCTAAACCCCAATTACATACCCCTATGTGTGTGTATATATCACCCCTACACTTGGAAATTCAAATCAAGCTATTATACTCTTGTCCATCGTCCAAAGTACTTTTCAATTGGTGAATTTTTAGATGAAATTGCTCACACATTCTTCATGCGACCGTTAATACTTCTTGAGGTACCAACGACCGATTACCAAATGTGTTTGCACATTAAGGCGTAATTCCTAGTCTTGTAATCCCTAAGGCTTTTAGCAGTGACTCCCAAACCAGTTGGTCTAAGGCACTAGGTGATGAAGTACCCTCGCTAAATATTTTTTCTATTAAAGCAGCATTAAGTAATTACAAAAACCAGTGTTCATTTTTTTTCTTTTTATTCACACTTGTATTTTTATTTTTATTTTCCTCCATACTAAGGACTTTAGACAAGAGCATTTCAAGGTCTCTTCTACTATTCCAAGTTTCAAGGTTCGTGTTTGTGCAATTTGTAGGGTATATATTTTCATAATTTAGACTTTAAGCATAGGAATTATTTTTCAAACTTATACTTTAATAAAAATATCAATACTTTTCCCTTGTTTTAACTTAGCCCAAGAAGTCAACTCAAAATTTGCCTATTTCTAAATAAACTATAAAGACACATACTTTCTACCGTTAAGTTTTAAGAAAGGTTATTTTTAGGGTTTTTAATTTACTAAGTCTAAGATCTAGTTGTTCCTAGCTAGTTTACCTATTTGTCAAACTCAAGTCAATTATGGTCAAAATTGAATGTTTAAATTTTTTATAATTTTTCAGTTTTTATTTGATTTTTATATTTTTCTAATTTTTTTTTCAATTTTTCAATTTTTAAATTTTTATGATTTTTATATAAGGATGCAATGCAGAATTTAAACATGCAAAAGAAAAAGAAAAATATATACAAAAATTTAAAAATATGCAATGCAAAAGATAACTATATACAACCACCATCTCCCCCAAACTTATCCAAAGCAGTGCCCTCACTGCTCGGCCCCACACCGCGCTCTCGAGCGTGAACGTGAACGTGAACGTGAACGCTCATCCCTAACCAGCAGGGTTCGAATCCCCTACTCAACCTCCGTCAACCTCCTGTCGTGCTCCCTCGCTGTCACCCTCAATTGCTCCCTCAACTCATCAATACCCCTAACTGCTCTCCGCATCAATTTTGCATGTTCCAGAGGGGTCATTTCTCCTTCGCTCGCGGTCGAGCTAGAGCTAGATGTGCGGGCAAATACATGCTCCACCGGTTCAATTCGAGACCACACATCTGTCAATCGAGAATAGGATGTAGAAACGCCCTCAATAAGAGGTCTGACCGGAATGCCTCCATGCATATAAAGTTCGAACTCTTCCACGGGGAGGAAATATCGACAAAGTTGTGTAACCAGCATGGGACAAGGATAATTTGCGGCTCGTTTACCCGCATCTAAAGAGTTGAGCAATACTGTGCACATGTCGAAACGAAGGTTCTTTGTTATAAGAGTATGCACAATATGCAAGGAGGGTGTAAAAAATTTTGTGTTGTGGGAGCTACCGAAAATATTATTTTGTGTCCACCGGCACACAGTCAAAACATTCGCGAAAAGGGTTCTCGTTTGGATACCCTTTCGCGGCTCTCTCTAGCAATCGTTGCCCATCAAGGGCATATAATCCTCAAATTGCAAGGGTTGGTCATGTGCAGGTATGCGAGGGATTAGTATGACTTCGTGTATAATATCCCTATCAATTACAATTTTTCGATCACCCCATTGCAATTTAATAAACCCAAATTGGTTGAGGCACCCATCCTCCATACACTCGAAAAAAATGAGTGACTAATTCCGACAATGCATACGCATGAGGGTGATTATAAATCAGAAATTTCCAACCCCTACGCGCGATTTCGTTCGCAAAATAACTACCGTACAGCTCATGTGAAAATACTTGCGAAAAATCGCGTACTAGCTGCATGCTGTGTGCCATTGGTGTTCTACAGATCTAAAAATTATAAGAACAGAGATAGGTTTTGAAAGATGTACCTCCCCTGAAAACTTTAGGGGGTGACGCGGCTGACAGGCGACGGAAGCGCGGTCGGAGCAGGGCTCTTGCGGCGGAATCACGGCATGGCCTCTGGATCTTGCTGCGAAAAAATGCTTGCGGCGACTAGGGTTTTTCAGAGATGTAAAAATTAGGGTTAGTGAAAAAAGGGGGGTTCGGGATCCTTAAATAGGGTGAAATGATGGATATTTGCAAATAAACCCCTCCAAAAAAGGAATTTATTTGTAAATAAAAATTTTATTTTATTTATTTATTCTGTAAATTTACAAAAATGCCCAAAAAAAAAATTTATTTTCAAGTTTTTTTTATTTTTTATGTTATTTTGTATTTATATTTACAAATGATACATACCCCCAAACTTGTTTGAAACAAAGTCTTGGCTAGATGATCGAAAATTTGGGGGTAAAATGGAGGAAGATCAATCAGTGGAAATCGGCTCCTGCAAAAATAGGAGCTCCTCCGATGTGTCCGCAGTGAAGAACAGTTTCAATCGATGTCCGTTCACTTTAAACAAAGTACCGTCCTCCGGGTTTTCTAGGTCAACCGCACCGTGCGGATATACGGTGCGTACCAAAAACGGCCCTTTCCACCTAAATTTGAGCTTGCCGGGGTGAAAGTGTAACCGAGTGTCATAAAGAAAAACCTGTTGACCAGGTTTAAACGTTTTGCGCATAAGGTGTTTGTCATGGAACACCTTAGTTCTGTTTTTAACAGTGACAGCATTATCATAAGCCTCATCCCTACCTCATCTAGTTCATTCAATTGCAGCTTTCGATTGATGCCTGCATCTTCCATCGATAAATTCAACTCCTTGATCGCCCAAAATGCCTTGTGCTCAATCTCAACTGGGAGGCGGCAGGCCTTCCCATAAACAAGCCGGTATGGAGACATGCCAAGATCGGTCTTGTATGCAGAACGGAAAGCCTATAGTGCATCAATCAATTTGTGTGACCAATCTTTACGGTTTTTAGAAACTGTTTTCTCCAGAATTTGTTTAATTTGCCGATTTGAAACCTCGGCTTGCCCACAAGTTTGGGGATGGTATGGTGTTTATAATTTGTGTGTAATGGAATATTTGCGCATTAAGGACTCAAAATTCCTATTGCAGAAGTGAGATCCAGTATCACTTATAATTGATCGAGGGTGCCCAAACCGAGAAAAGATATTTTCTTTAAGAAATCGAACGACAACCTTGTTATCGTTCGTTCGGCTAGGTACAGCCTCGACCCATTTTGACACATAGTCAACAGCCAAAAGAATATACACATTCCCAAAGGAATTGGAAAATGGTCCCATGAAGTCTATTCCCCAAACATCAAAAATATCCACAACCAAAATTGGTTGGAGGGGCATTTCGTTTCTCCGCGATATCCAGCCCAAGTGTTGGCACCGGGAGCATGTCTTGCAGTATTCGTATGCATCTTTAAAGAGACGTGGTCAGTAGAAACCACACTGCAAGATTTTCTCTGATGTCTTCTTGGGGCCAAAGTGCCCGCCACACGCTTGGTCGTGGAAAAAAGACAGCACACTCTTAAACTTATTTTCAGGAACACACCGACGAATGATTTGGTCGGAACAGTATTTAAAAAGATAAGGTTCATCCCAGTAAAAATGTTTTACTTGGGACAAGAATCGGAGTTTATCCTGTTTCGACCAATGTTTAGGTATCATTCCGGTGGCGAAGTAGTTCACTATATCAGCGAACCATGGTTCGCATGACACGGTTAAGAGTTGCTCATCGGGAAAAACATCTTTAATTAGAATTTCAAGTATAGGAGAAGAAGGAAGTCGTGAAAGGTGATCGGCCACTACATTTTCACATCCTCTTTTGTCCCTTATGATAAGGTCAAACTCTTGTAGCAAGAGGATCCAACGTATTAGCCTCGATTTAGCATCCTTCTTCGTAAAAAGGTGGCGAAGAGCTGAATGGTCCGTGTGCACAATTACTGGAGAGCCGATTAAATAAGGCCGGAATTTTTCAAGTGCAAATACAACAGATAAAATTCATTTTCTGTTGTTGTGTAGTTCAGTTGGGCATCATTTAATGTTCGGCTAGAGTAATAAATTACGTGCGGCATCTTATTAATGTGCTGTCCAAGGACAGCACCAATGGCGAAATCTGATGCATCGCACATAATTTCAAAAAGATGCGTCCAATATGGAGATGAAAGAATGGGCGCAGAAATGAGTGAGTGTTTCAATGACTCGAACGCTTCCATGCAAGTTGAGTCAAAATCAAATGTTGTGTCCTTGGCCAATAAGAGAGTCAAGGGTCTAGCAATCTTGCTAAAATCCTTGATGAACCTTCTATAAAAACCGGAATGGCCAAGGAAGGCTCGGATGTTTGACACATTTAGGAGGAGGAAGATTGGAAATGACTTCAATCTTGGCTTTATCAACCTCTATGCCATTTTGCGAGATGACATGTCCTAAGACAATGCCTTCTTGTACCATAAAGTGGCACTTCTCCCAATATAAGGTGAGGTTCTTATCCCAAAAACGGGTAAGAACCGCGTCAAGGTGTAGCAAACACTCATCGAAGGAGTCACCGAAAATGGGGAAATCATCCATAAAGATCTCCAAAAAAATTTCAACCATGTCTGAAAAGATCCCCATCATACACCGCTGAAATCTACCGGGTGCATTGCATAACCCAAAGGGCATGCGACGTTAAGCTAAAGTACCGAAAGGACAAGTAAATGTGGTCTTGTCTTGATCCTTTTCAGCAATGGGGACTTGATTATAGCCGGAATAGCCATCCAAAACGTAGTAAAACTCGTGCCCATCCAATCGTTCTAGCATTTGGTCAATGAAAGGTAAAGGAAAGTGGTCTTTCCTTGTCGTGGCATTGAGTTTTCTATAGTTGATGCAAACTCGCCACCCAGTTTGGGTGCGAGTAGGTATTAACTCATTTGCCTCATTGGTTATGACCGTAATGCCCGATTTCTTTGGGACAACATGAATGGGGCTAACCCACTGGTTATCCGAGATAGAGTAAATGATACCACTATCAAGACATTTGACAATCTCCTTCTTGACAGCCTCTTTCATTATGGGGTTGAGGCGTCTTTGTGGATCCCTTGCTGGTTTGGCATCATCCATCATGTGTATATGTTGTTCAACTATGAGGGGACTAATCCTCTTGATGTCCGCCATAGTCCAGCCAAAAGCTTGTTGGTTGTTTTGTAAGACCATTAAAAGGGCTTTCTCTTGCTCGAGAGCTAGAGAGGCCGATATGATAACGGGAAGGGTCTCATTCTCACCTAGGTAAGCATATTTAAGGTGCGACAGAAAAAGCTTTAGTTTGAGTTTTGGAGGTGAAACAATTGAAGGTAACATAGGTGAAACTGTTTCAAACTCGAAGGATTCCATCAACGGTTCAAATCGAGTGTACGCAACCGAGTCGGATTGATCAACTAACTCATCTGAAAAATCAAAAGACTCAAACTCGGGTGGCGAGTCTTCAAAATCGTCCAAAAATGTGAAACACTCATAGTCGTTTTCCGGCGTGAAAGCTGTGTCAGATTCTAGGAGGAACGCACTAGAGGCGTCAACACTGTTGTGATCGAATAGAAATTTTTCGAGCTCACAGTCCTCCTGTGTGATCTCATGGATCGAGAAAAGATCAAGTATACTAGCATTAGGCTCAGAGGGTTGATTCCCCAACTTAAAAATGTTGAGTTAAATCATCATATTGCCAAAAGATAAGTTCATCGAACCATTACGACAATTGATCACCGCATTAGAAGTCGCAAGGAATGGTCGACCAAGTATCACCGGAATTTGACTCCGGGGGTTAGCTACAGGTTGTGTATCCATAACAATGAAGTCAATAGGGAAAATGAAGTCCCCTACTTTAATTAACACATCCTCTAACTCACCCTTAGGATGGGTGATGGATCGGTCGGCCATTTGGAGAGTACAATGAGTGGGTTTAAGCTCTCCAACGCCTAATTGTTCGTACACTGAATAGGGTAGCAAATTGACACTAGCACCAAGATCTAATAGTGCTCTATTGATGTTCTTGTCCCCAATTGTTATCGAAATTGTAGGACAGTCGGGGTCCTTATGTTTTTGGGGTAAAGATTGGACAAGAGCATCACTAACAGCACTAGCCACGAAAACTTTCTTTGGTACTTGTGACTTCCTCTTCTTGGTGCATAAGTCCTTTAAGATTTTCGCGTAAGAAGGGACTTGTTGGATTGCATCCAAGAGAGGTATATTTATGCTAACCTGTTTGAACAACTCTACAATCTTCTCCATTTGTGGAGTTGGTTTATTGGATCTCAACCTATTTAGAAAAGGAACATTTTGAAAATTTGTTGAGTCCAATGTGTGTGGAGTAGATTGTGGAGTTGGAACGGATCCCAGTGTGGGTGTGTTCGTGAAGTGAGAAGTGGGTCCGTTCGAAGTAGAAGAAGTAGAGCCTTGTGAAGAATAAAAAATAGGCTCTAACGAAGAAGATGATGATGAAGAAGAAGATGATGATGAAGAAGAAGAATATGAAGAAGAACCACCGGCAGGGATGTCATTATTAATACCCACGTTATTGTGCAACACTTTTCCAGATCTCAACGTGGTCACAGCATTGACATTATGATTTTGCTGTTCATATGCAACATGTGCGTAACCGGGATTTGGCAATGGTTGAGATGGAAGCTTTCCCTTTTCTCACTCGCTCAACGAAGCATTTAGTTGTGCTATTTGTGCCTCAATAGATTTGATGCTTTGATCGTGTGAGGCACTGTTTTGCACCAAAGATTGAATGGAAGTCTCCAACCTTGCCGCGGATTGTGCAGATTGTTTTAGAAACGCATCTAGACTTCTTTCTAGCGAGATAACCTTATCATTATTAGGTTGAACAAAATTGTTTTGAGGGTAAGAGTTGTTGGGCACAAAATTGTTCATTTGGTTTGGGTAAGGTTGTAGTTGGAAAGGTTACTGGTATTGAGTTTGTGGAGGTGCTTGTTGTTGTGGAAGAGGCCTTTGAAAGTTTTTGTTTCCTTGGAATTGTTGATTTTGATTCCAAGCAAAATTTGGGTGACTCCTCCAATCAGGATTATAAATCGAAGAGTATGGATTATTTCTTTGTCATTGCTGAAAGGCAGCATTAACTTGATCTTGTCCTTGAACAGGTGGATTGTAAGGACACTCTTCGGTAAGATGTGATGGATCCGAACAACAAGCACAAACAGTTCGTGGGGGTAAAGTAGGGGCAGGAGAAGGTGATGAGATTTTGGTCTCAATTGCTTCTAGCTTTTTTGTAAGTGCTTCCATCTCGGCCTTCATTGCTATCGACATATCTAATTGATGTATGCCTGCCCTAGACTGACTAACAGAAGATGAAGTGGTCTTAGTGCTCTCCCACTGAAGTGTTTGTTCAACAAGATCGTCGAGAAACTGCCAAGCTTCCTCACTAGATTTGGTTAGAAAGTGACCTTGACAAATGGTTTCCAGCAACTGCTTCGTTGCTGGGATCAATCCTTCGTATAAAGTTTGGCAAAGTTGCCAATTTTCGATACCGTGGTTAGGGCATTGAATAAGTAGGTCTTTAAATCTTTCAAAACACACTTCCAAAATGGTTCGGAAGGAAGCTGGGAAAATTGAATAATCTCATTGCGAATTCTCCCGGCCTTGTGATGTGGATAAAACTTTTTAAGAAAAGCTTTAACAAACTCTTCCCAATTTTTAATTGAGTGTGATGCTATGCTATACAACCATTTCTCGGCTAAGTCACATAAGGTGAAAGGAATGACCCTTAGCCTTATAGCATCATCTAAAAGTTGGGTTGTTTTCATCATTGCACAAACATTCTGGAATTTGTTTATGAAGATATATGCATCTTCAGATTCGAGTCCGTGAAATTTTGGCAACATGTTGATGAAGTGGGGTTTGATCTCAAAGTTGTCCCCATTTGCCGGTGGGAGTGAAAGACAAGTAGGTAAGACGGTGCGAATAGGGTAGAAAAGATCCTGGAGCGCGATTCGTTAGGGCGCTTCAACAGGCGGATGTTGTGGGTTATTCGCACCTAACGGAGGTGGAATCAGCCCCGTGGGTAAGGTGTTCTTAGAATTAAATCCCGACATCTCCTTAGAAGACGAATAATGTGAAGGTGAAGGCAAGGAAGTGGAAGGAATTTCGACTTCGGAGTCGAAAGCGTCGTCGGTCGGTACCAACGAGACACGGACTAATCGGGCACTAGTGTCCCTAGTCCAACCGGACATACACGAAAGAGGTAGTGTAGTCAAAAAGGTGAAAAACAGAATGTGGGGGTAAGAAAACGTCAATGGAAAGAAAGTGGGTGTAAGTGGGGTGCACGGATTTCTTAGAGATAGGTTGCAAGTTTTTTGTAAAAAAAATTCCCTTTTTTTTAGTGTGTTTTTTTTATATGGAGCTTTTTGCAAAAAAGATTTTCGATAAAAGTCTTAGACACGCGTTCAATCAATCACAAATGCACAATCAAGCCTAGATCTAAGGTCACCTAGGTCAGCTAGACAGCTCCTAAATGTTCCAAAGGGCAAGAAGTAGGACCTCAAACCGTCTCTTCACTGCCAATTGTGGCCAGATAAGCATAATTAGAGAAAGGATGGATCCGCTCACGAATCACCGTGAGACGGGCCTTTTAAAGTTACCTTTCACTACCTGTCTAGCCTAGGCACCACAAAGTCAGCTTAGGATCAACGGTCGATGCCTACAACTATTCCTTTGTCCTATTGAGCGCGAAGTCCTTAGGGCTAAGTCTAATCTTTTTTAATTAATTGATGGTCAATGCAATATGCCTTATGTGATTTTTGGGGTCCTGGGAAGGGTGATGAAATCCCCACCCAATCTGGATTAGTGTTCAAGTCCCTTAAAGTCAATTTAAATATGCAAAGCAGTAAGCACAATCACTTGCAAACAATTTTTTTTTAGCGCGGCGCAAAGAATCCTGCACAAGATCAATTATTGGAGAAGGGAGAAATTTTGGCGCAAAGAATCTTGCAGGCAAATTTTTACAGAGGAGATATCAGGAGGTTCAGAGAAGGAGAAAGGAAGACTTACAGTGGAGTTTTGGGTTGCTGACGTCAGCAACCCGCGGCGGATCTGCGGCGGAAAGTAGCTTCTAGCGGCAGTTCCGCGGTGGGTTAAGCGGTTCAAGCCTCCAAATTCCTTCTGCTCCTCTGTTGTTGTAATCCTCTGTTGTTCAGATCTTCAGTTTTCTGTTTCGCTCTCTAGATTTTTCCAGATCCGAACTCGTTCGTCGATCCTGCAAAATTCAAACGAAACATCCTTCAAACAAAAACAAGATGATAAAAAAATTTATAATTTTTTACTTTTCAGTTTTTATGAGTTTTATGATTTTATATTAACCCGAAGTTGCAAAAAGAAAATACTACGCCATCCCCGGCAACGGCGTCATTTGATTGAATGATAGATGTTGTGATCAAAATATTTGTTAACCGCAATAAAGAACGACGTCGCTTGGTAGCTAGCCGGTGAGTACGGGTCGGTCTACAGGGATGTTGTATATTTCCTAATTGTTCTAACGAGTTAATTCCAAACGGTGTTTGGATGTTTATCACTAAAAACTAAGTTGATTTAGACTAGGATTAGAATCTTGCTAGGGTTAGGTTTAGGTTAAGTTTGGAAAATTAAGATTTTCCACCGCTTTCAATGCCCTAATTTAGATCTCTTTAGGTGTTATGGTAATAATTAATAAAGGGGATTAGGACGATCGGGAAGAAACGATGTTTCTTCCTCTAGGTCCTTGTCCGTCCTTTCTTAATTCTTACCCTAAGCTCCATGGAAAACATGCACAACCTGTCTTTTAAACTACGGTATCACCGTTACCTCGTTGGTAGGGTGCCGTAGGGAACGGTGTGTGTATGTATGCATGGAGTCCTATGAATTAATATGTGATGGGCAAGAAAGGGGTGAGAGATTTTCATCTCTCAAACCTTTCCTATTCCTAACCCTAACAAGTGAGGAACTACTCACTCATTAGGAGATCGATAAAAGACATGTTTTTATTTGAGTTTTCGATTTAAAAAGATTAACTATCTATACTACGGATGATTAATGAAAAGTTCTAATCTAATTTAAACTAGGGTAGATAATAAATCTATACTGGTGCAGAAATAAAAATTAAGAACTAGGGCAATAAAAGAATCTACTTACTTTATTGATGCTCTCAAAACATTACAAATGATTCTGAATTTTTGATCTATGAAAAGAGGCATACCCTAAAGAGAGGTTTAAGATTTCTATTTATAGAGCATAGAAACCCTAGGATTACAATCGATTCACATCTGCAATTACAAGTATACCCCTAAGAAGACTAGTCAACGCACTGCCACACTGACATTTTTTAGCACCGACACGCGCTCCATTTGGCCGTGGAACCGCGGCCAAAAGCCCTTTTTGGCCGCGGATCCATGGCCATATAGTGGTTTTGTTGGCTGAGTTTTCTTGGGCTTCTTCTGGTTGCAATTGGCTTCTTGTTTCTTTACTTGGTTTCTCAGATTGTCTTCTAGACTTCTTCCAGATTTCCACACTGAATAATGTCTTGGACTTTACCGTTTGCTTCGTGTCGAAGTCTTGAATCTTGCACTGCCTTTGTACTTGTGAACTTGTTCGTTGACCTTCATTTATTCTCCAAACAGTAGGCTTGATCGAGATTCTTCCATTTGATGTTCGTAGTCTCACTTTTGTATCGTCTTTTCATCTTTTTCACTATTTTTGTTCCGAGAACCTGTAACCTGCAACTATGTAGCAGACATGGATCAAAAGCACCTGTTTATTTGTAAAATGACTAAGAATGGGGAATATAATAATGCAAAATTATGATATGAACAAATACCAATCATAGAACAAAATCCTCAAAATACCAAAATCCAAACAACGGAAATATGAAATTCAAATCACCAAATCACAATCGTAACACTATCGTCAATGTGCGCCTTTTTTAATGTCGACTGATTCAGACTCATCTCCTCATAGCTGTGCTGACTGCGCTACAAACATCTATGCTCATATCTAGAGTCTCCCACGTAATCTATCCCTTCACCTGATATCTGTACTACGTTAAAATTTTCGATCGATTCATCAAAATCCCGTAATTCCCCGAAAGCTCAACACTCAAGTACAGTTTAAAAATATCCAGTACATGCCCCAGCATCTGCGGACCAGCCGTAGAAGGGCAAACCCAAGCCTCACTAATGGCACCGCGGAAATGCCGTAAACCCTAAGGTTCAAAGGCGTTCTCATGGTCATTATGTCGAGTTAGGGTTTCATTCTTCTAGAGGGTCCATAGAAATACCTGCATGTTCTTCCGAATACCTTAAACTTGGGAAAATGGGTTTCTGAGATTCGTTCGAACCTTTTAACTTCATCTGAACGACATGTGAATATCTTTCGTCCGCACGCTAAACAATGCCTCGATCCTCAAGAACAGACAATACCCTAACGGTCATCGCATTCGAGCCGCAGCTCCCTCTGCCCGTGCGACCGTGGTAACAGAAACCACCATCCGATATCGACGAAGATAGATCAAAGGAACGAATAGAATACGGTGCAAAGAAATGTACATCATAAGGCTTCTTAAGCAGAGTAGCGTATCGTAAATATGCCGCGGATCATACCCATAGTACGTCACTCTATCTAAGTCACCTACTCCATCAACTAAGGTCAACCTAGACTCGGACAAAGGTTAAACATAGTGCTCTGATACCAACTTTGCCACGACCCGAAGGTACAGAACGTGACCGGCACTTAAATTACGAAATGTCAAAAGGCGTAACGTAATCTAAGTAAGCCGAAGCCCAGAAATCTAAACCATTTAGGAGAAGAAGTGTAGGAAAACATGTTTTAAAAGCAACATCAAATTTCTTAAAAATTTCGGCAGAGTCTCCTTTGTAAAAACTGGCCCCAAACAGGTACAAATAAGAATATATATACATAAGCAACAATAAAAAGGCATCCCCAAGCGAGAGCTAGCTCTACGCCAAAAGGCGGAAACAACCACACAATGCACTATAATATACAACGCCGAAGGGAGAGGCTCAAAACTTAAAAGAAAACCAAATCTACCAGAAACCATAATAATACAAGCGCGACTCTAAGGTCGAAATAAAACAACTGGTCTTCTAAATTTACCAATAATACAAGTCTGGTTGATGGAGCTTACTAGATAAAAATGAAATAATAAAAGTACAACGGCGGTCCTGATACAATTGAACCAACCTACCAAGCAAATCACCCTGAATGAAATGATGTGCCAGCAAGCTGCCAAGGAAACCTGTACATCGAAACCTGTAAGAAATTTGGCACAATGGGGGTGAGTTGCCAACTCGTGAGTAGAAGACATCTGCGAGTGGAAATCGCATGCACGATGCTCTCCTAGGTCATATAATATACTTAACCTAACACTAGACAACTAGTAATGATAGGGTAATAATCTATACGTAAGTGAAACACTCAGTGCTCGTGTCCATGCCTCAAGTAGTAACATGTCATATGTATGCTATGTATCATGAATGAAACAATCAACCATGAAATTTGGACATATCTGTATAAGAAAATCTTTAACTTTTATTATAGTAAACTTTGTATGATAATCTGAAACATCATCAATGAAATCCATGGAAATCTGTGTCAAGCATCGACACAAAACACGTAAATCACAAAGTCTCAATACCTCATAGTCTCAATATCTCAGGCTCCGTCAGTCCGGATCGGCCCATATCATCAAATCTCACGACAACGGTCGATATCCTCCGGATATCCGTCGCGCCAGACATCACCGGTAGGTAGTCTTCCCCTGCCAGGCACATCGTCTACAACTCAAGCTTCTTGCCCCGGGGTACCATACCGGGCCCACCATGTACCCGAGACGGTTCATCCACTCCTCGAATCGGGTCTCGAAATCCAACAGAAAACATGAAATCTCATGGTGGACGACACATACATCACGAGAAAACTGCAACTTGCATTTTAAAAATGATGATACTAAGTTTTTATTAAATTCTTGCGGTTTTCCCCCAAAATCCAGAAATCTCATAGAAATCCAAAATCCCAAAATCATGAGTAAGTAAATAATGAGCATCGGCATAAGCCCCAGAATACTGCATGATAATATGAATTTGTGAATGCATGAAGTTTCTAAGTAATAAATGCAATGTCTAAACTAGCACATGAGGGTAATCACACAATATTATACTGGACTAGCATTTAGCTGATTATATCAATAAAAGATAATATGTTCTAAAATGTGCGTGACATGGCAATTACCGATGATAATGTGTGTGAGCCGGCAAATAAGTGTACGTGGAACATGCGCATCATCGGTAATGGTGCTGGTGTCCTAACAGGCAGAGTTTCATATTAGCTAAAGAAACATATGTATGAACATGCAATGCGATGAATAGAATATGAATATAACAGTGAATGTGTAGTAAACGGACAACTAGAGAATACATACTAATTACGAGTCATACAGTTTGTTGTTTGAAAAAGCACGAATCGTGGTTTTTAGAAAATTAAGGGCTACGGGGTTTTTATGAAAAGATAAGTCCATTAAAAAATCCGTAGTATTCCTCAGGCTGTCTTTAAAAATGCGCACGATTCGTTAGTTTTGAAAATAAGTATGACTCGAGCCTAAACTAAGATCTACCTAACCAACTAAGGAACTAATTAAAGACATTAGTCGAAAGGTAAGATTAATCCTCCTAAAGTCTGAGTCGATATCTCTAGTAGTCGGCGATCCAGCCTCAATAGCGTCACGTACATAGTACGATTTCCTCGAGTCAAGAGTGCGGATCAATCCTCACATCTATGCCTCGTACGGTAAAATCCATCGTACGGCATCCCAAAATCGCGGTACGGGTCAACTATCACGTATATATATATCATCGTTCGTATAGTATCATCATCAAACAAAATCATGATCAAGGGTACTGTACTATAATCGCATACATCCCAATATCATCAATCATATATCATCGTTTGTGTAAATATACATCGTCAAATGATCCACTAAAATATCATGTCATGTATCATATCGTGATTAAGTCACATATTACTATCCGGGTTCTACTCTAAAGTCTCATACATTTCAATGTCATCATCACCTATTATCGTTTATGTATAAATATACATTTTCTCATTTCCCAACGATCCGCTAATATCATAATATATCTCATATCATAACACGATCGTATATCCAATAGATCACGGCATCAAGCCCAGTCATATCGACTCATCCCCATGTATCATATAACATCCTTATATCACATGTATATGTTGTGTGTGTGTGTGTGTGTGTATGTACCTACACACACTCCTATATACACACACACACACACACATATACATCAAGTCAAGTTTATATGTGTGTGTGTGTGTCTACATGAGACCTACGAATTCCCTCCAAGGCAGCCATCCTCTGGTTAAGTCTTTCTAAATCAGTCTGGTCCAACCTAAAGTCTTCAATAGTACCCTACTCGCCAAGAATCTAATGTCACGTCCGACTTCCTAATAACAGTACGTAATATCCTTATTCTACGTTTGCGGGGGTGCTATACGACATCCACCCGACTTCCCCCGTAGATATACATCTACTCACCTGGTCCTTGTCTGCCGAAGTCGATACTGCCATCCTCTTCTTCATCGTCCGAAGTCCACGTGAGAGTTACCTATATGCAAACATATATGTATATCGTAAACCGAATCGCGGATAAAACCAAAACGGCGCACGAAACGCGCATAGGTTAAAACCTATGACCCGCTCATGCAAAAGAACCAAATAACCCTCGATATCGGCGTACAAACGCCGATTGATCGAGATAAAACACAAACATACAAATCGTAGTTTCAAAACTCATTAATTCTAATATAAAACCGGGTTTAAATCATCAAAACCTTAAAATCAATCAAATCGTTCTATTTCGCAAAACCTAGAAAGCGCCCATTAACCGTTTTACTTCAAAACTTGATGTTTAAACGAAACTAATGGCCATAATATTCACTAAATATCATAACTAGGTTATATAAACCATTTCCATAATTTAATCTCATCAATTTGTATAAAACCCAAAATTCTAGTTTGCGAAAATATCCAATTTTAACACTTTTTAAAGAAAAATTCACAATTCCACAACTAAACTTTATTTTGCATATTTTAAAATATTAGACCACTCATGGAAACCTTAATGATGTGCTAAAAACCCTAACTAGATTTTAATCCCACATTTTAAATTAATTTCTAAAACCTAGTTTGCAAAATAGCATATTTATCACAATTTTTAAACTAACAAATAGAATCTAGTAACCCAATTAGGTTTTGCATTCAATTAACATGTTAATTTCCTCATTAAAACCATAATCTAATGATAGAAACCCTCATCATAATTTTATCTCACCCATATACATGATTTATAAAAATCTAGTTTGCGAATAGCTTAATTCGAACAATTAAAATGTAACGATTAGTAAATTGACAACTAAATTTCATTTTGCATAGCCTAAGATGCCACACTACACTTTCAAACCTTGATTACATGATAAGAACCCTAATTTGCATTCAAAAACACTTTCTTAAAATTTTTATTTAGCAATTTGAACCAATTTAAAACCTAATTAAACACTTAATAAGCTAAATTAAGTAATTTACTAACATTCAAACCAAGGACTTAGGATTATATCTCAACATATAAGATCCAAACATGAAAACATGCCTCCAAAAAAATTGTTTCCTACTCCAAGATCCATGCTAGATGAATAAAGAATAGTGGGTATAGGTTAAATTAGGAATTTGTGATGTTTTTTGTGGATTTTTTCATGAATTTTTGGAGATTTTTGTGATGGAAATGGGGTGGGAAAAATTTTGGCCAGCTTGAGGGGGGCTTGGCCATGGCAATGGGGAGAAAAGAAAGAGGGAGAAATGAGTGTAGAAACATGTAAAAGACTTCTATAATTATTACATCTTTTATGTCTTTTCATTGTTTAATTTATTTTATTTATTTTCTAATTTTATTTGACTAGAAAAGTTTAGAATTTTGAAGATAAATCCAAGAAGAGAAGAGCATGCTACTAACTAGATTCCAATATGTCATGACTTACTTTGTAAAATTAACCCATTTCAAATTTGTAATTTGCACCAATTTAATGTATAATTAAAGCTTATGTTAATATTTGATTTTAATTAATTAAGGAAAAATATTTAAGTACTCTAATAATTTATAAGTGACTAAATAAACACTATTTACTAGTAATTACATAGTTAAAATAGGCGTATTTAAATCAATATTAAAAAATAATTATAGTTGAGTTTTACGGAAAAATACGGTTTATTTTACCGATTATCAGAAAATTCACTTAAAGGGTTTTATTTATCTAATTATTTATTTATTTATTTTTAAAACATTACACCTAATAACATATTAAGTTGTATTGATTCGACTCAGGACCGATCCAAGAAACTGCTGATCTAACCATCAGTAAATCTCAACTGCCTTGGCCAAGGTCTTATGGTTTTGGCCAACCGGACACAGTGCGATATTGACTCCCAATACCGGGAGAGACAAATCCCTGATAATCACTCACTGCCTCCATATGGCTCAGGACTGTACCCAACCAAAACCACTTTGCACGACTCAGTAAAGCTGTGGTAGGGTAGTGTTCAAAGTACAGTGGGAACTCATACGAGACAAATGATGATCTCGGGTCTAATGACTAAGTTGTACTCGTGTCACCTGAGAACCGCTATCTGACGATAGGTATAATACCATCTAGAGGTTCTCGGTGAGTCCATCCACTATACTCACCCGCAGTGAGCACCTGTATGCAATCTTAGGTGATCACACCAATGGCTGTGGGACCAACAGCCGCCCCTCGTCGGGGTCTAGAAACGTATACACAAGTATACTCTGGAATATCGATGCCCGGTCTAGATACTCTTGCGATTTGGGACCTTTAAGGATGTGCTTATAGACTATCCAGCTCCCGCAAGTATGATCGCCATCATAATGCTGGTAGTCAAGTAAAATCCTACGGGCTTTATCAACATGTATTAGCCATATGTGATATTAAGTATAACATATGCATATGTTAAGATAAAGAAAAACCAAAATAATATACTACGGTAACGAGTCTTTATCAACATGTATAAGCAATACAAAGCAGTAAGAAAAACCAATACACATGTTCAGATAAAGACAACTCAAATAGTATACTACATAACTGAGCAAGATTATCCTATATATACAAATCCCCAGCATCCTATTGTTCATATCAGAATTTTGCATTATTATATCGCCCATTCTTAATCATATTACAAATAAATAGGTGCTTTTGATCTATGTCTGCTAAATAGTTGCAGGTTACAGGTTCTCAGAACAATACAGTGAAATTCATGAAAAGACGCTACAAATGTGAGACTACGACCAACAATAGATGAATCCGTATGATGCCGCCTACCGGTTCAAGGAACAAATAAAAATTATGAAACAGTTCAATGCATAAACTACAAGGGCAGCACAGGATTTAAAACATCAACGCGAAGCTCACGGCAAAAAGTCCACAACATTCTGCACTGTGGAAATCTGGAAGAAAATAGAAGATATTCTGTGGAACCAAGTGAAGAAAACAGAAGGAAAATGCAACATGAAGCAACCCTAGAAGTTTGAGCTAGAGATCCCACTAATTGGCCACGGAACCACGGCCAAAAATGGCTTTCTGCCGCGGTTCCGCGGCCGTGCAGTGCACGTGTCAGTGCATGTGTCGGTGGGTGTCGGTGCTTTGACCCGGCTTTCTTAGGGTAGTCTTGTAATTTCATGTATGGATCAGATGTAAAACCTAAGGTTTCTCTTATCTATAAATAGGAAAGCCGAAAGCCTAATTAGGCATGCCTCTTTTTATTTTCTAGATCTAAATTTTAATTTCATAGTAATCGTTGAAGAGGTATCAATAAAGTAAGTTTCTTTTTCTATCTTGCATTTTTTATCTGAATTTAATTTATGCAATTTTTTATCTGTCTTTTATTATCTGCAAATTAGATAGTCTTTTAAAACAAAATTATAAAATTGAATTTTATCATTACTTTCCTAATGAGTGAGTAATTCCTCACTTGTTAGGGTTAGGATAGGGAAGGTTTGAGAGAAGGAAATCTCTCTCACTCCTTTCTTTGCACATTTATATTTTAAAATACGGACTCTTTTTAATCCAACCACACACCGCTCACTACGGCACCCTATCCTACATGATAGCGGTGATTCCCTAGTTGGACCGGCTGTGGTTGAATTAAGTGGAGGTTAGGGCTAAGAGCCAAGAAAGGACAGACAAGGACCAAAAGGAAGAAACTATGTTTCTTCCTAGTCGTGCTAATCCCCTTTGTTAACTATTACCCTAACACCTATATTCTTAACTATGGCATTAAAAGTAGTGAGTAGAATCCCTATTCCAAACTAACCTAATCCTAACCTTAGCAAGACTTTAAATCAAATTAATCTCATTCTTAGATTTCAAAACAAAACCCTACCAAACATAGGACTTAACTCGTAAGAACTTAAAGAAAGAACACCATTTCCCTGTGGATCGACCCGTACTCAACCGACTAGCTACCAAGCGATACCGTCTTGATTGCGGTATTCATAAACTTTAAACGCATACACAAAAACTCTAACAATCACCTATACGATACAGGCCTCTAGGGCATACATATCCAACATATACATATTCCTAGCATCCTATACAATACAGGCCTTTAGGGCTTTCATATCCAACACTTATTACCAAGGATGTATGAGGCATCACCCAGGTCCTTCATGGAGAACCTTTGTGATAGGAATAGTTTGACCGATTGTAGCATAGAAACATCATTTCATTTTAAGAGAATGTCATCCGCGTACTATACGAGGAATGTGACCGCACTCCCTACAATCTTCTTATAAATACAAGGTTCGTCTACATTTTTTATAAAATCAAACTCTTTGATTGTATGATCAAAGCAGATGTTCCAACTCCATGATACTTGCTTTAATTCATAAATTGATTTAAGCAACTTGCATATCTTTTCGCTACTCCTACTATCAATGAAGCCCTCTGGCTAATCCATAAAAACGTATTCTTCTAAATCTCCATTTAGAAATGCAGTTTTAACGTTCATCTGCCAGATTTCATAGTTGTAGTAAGCAGCAATAGCAAGTAGGATCTGAATGGATTTAAGTATAGCTAGTGGAGAAAAGGTCTCATCATAGTCCAATCCCGGTCTTTGACGAAAACTTTTTGCTATAAGTCTAGCTTTATAGGTCTCCCACCTGTCCATCCACAACAATCTTCTCCTTAAAGATCCATATGCACCTTACGGGTTTTACTCCAAGAGGTGCAACTTCCAAAGTGTTAGGAATATGTATGCGCTAAAGGCCATTATTGTATATTATAGTGGATGCTTGAACATATATATAGAGAGGACTTTCTTGCTCGATACGATATGACATTTTTGATAAAATCAAACTCTTTGATTGTATGATCAAAGCAGATGTTCCAACTCCGTGATACTTGCTTTAATTCATAAATGGATTTAAGCAACTTACATATCTTTTCGCTACTCCTACTATCAATGAAGCCCTCTGGCTAATCCATAAAAACGTATTCTTCTAAATCACCATTTAGAAATGCAGTTTTAACGTTCATCTGCCAGATTTCATAGTTGTACTAAGCAGCAATAGCAAGTAGGATCTGAATGAATTTAAGTATAGCTAGTGGAGAAAAGGTCTCATCATAGTCCAATCCCGGTCTTTGACGAAAACTTTTTGCTATAAGTCTAGCTTTATAGGTCTCCCACCTGTCCATCCACAACAATCTTCTCCTTAAAGATCCATATGCACCTTACGGGTTTTACTCCAAGAGGTGCAACTTCCAAAGTGTTAGGAATATGTATGCCCTAAAGGCCATTATTGTATATTATAGTGGATGCTTGAACATATATATAGAGAGGACTTTCTTGCTCGATATGATATTATGCTATCTAGTTGCTCTTTATCTTAACATGTTCACTTGTTTTAGTTTACTGTCTTTTTGATACATTTTGATAAAGCCCTTAGGATGTTGGTTTGACTACCAGGACTATGATGCAGATCATACTAGTGGGGCTTGTGTAGTCCACAAGCACATCCTTAACACTTTCTAGTCGAGAGAGTATCGAAATAGGGCATTAATATTCCAGAGTAGACTAATGTATATGTTTCTTGACCCTGTATTGGGGCAATGGATGATGCCATATCCATTAGTGTTTGACACCAAAGATTGTATACATGTGCATTAGAGACTAAGTACACTGAACGGACTCGCTGAGAACTCCTAGATGGTATTATACCTATCGTCAAATAGAAGTTCTCTGGTGACACTTGTACAGGTTAGTCTGTAGACCCGAGATCGTCATAGTGTCTTGTGTGGTCCCCACTGTACTTTGATTTCCACCCTACCATGGATCTACTGAGTCGTGCGAACAGGTGTATTTTGGGAACAGTCCCGAGACACATGGAGGCAGTGAGCGATAGGAGAGGTGATTGAATTGAATTTCTAGTTGTGTGTTTAAGAAACTGTGTAGAAATCACAACCAAAAATATTATTGACCGTAATCAATTAACGGTGTCGGATGTAGCGTGTTAGAGAGTGCGGATCGTCTACAGGGATTGTGCGATTCGTTCGTATCTTATTTTATTTGAATCGAAAATTTAATGAAAAGAATACAAACAATTCATGATTTATAGTTGAAGTTCAAGAATTAGAAAATATAGATCTAATAACAAGAAAACGATAGAATCAAGAATTGTGAGTTTAATAATTTTTCCAACCAAATATCAAGAATCGAAATGAGGCTCGTAGGAATCGATCAGATCTATAGATGTGATGTAATCTTACGATAACGTATTCTTATCCTTCGATGAATTGATACTAGATCGATGATGATCGACGAGAATTAGGGATTTCTAGTGAAACTAGGGTTTCATCATTTATCCTTTATTCCTTCGTCGATATCATTCACATTCTAGCCTCTAGTAAATTCAAGAAACGATCGTAGATCCCTAATTTCGAGCGATAACAATCAAGAAAGCATCGCAACGAAACTAGGTCATCGATTCTTGAACTTTCTAGGGTTTACAAAACTCGTAGGACTTAAGAATCGTTTTAAGATTTGTTACATCATCATTCTATTGATCTTCTCGACTCCTTGACGTGCGGAGTTTTACTCAAACATCACAACAAGAACTACAATTACAAATTGAGATCGAATCATGATGCAAGAATTTAAAGAAAGCAAGATTAAAGAATTTCACATTTTATTTATATCAAAAATTTCATTACAATCGCTCAAGAACTACAAGAGGAAGAACTCGATCGTCGATTTGGCTTCGCTCGTCTCCATGAGTCGGGGATCGGCTTGGATCACTTGCTCGATTGAAGATCGGCTCCGCTCCTAAAAAGTTGAAGGGCTTCTGGCTTAATTTGGTACTCGGGATCTTGAATTTGGATTGGAATTAGGGTTAGGGTTTCGCACAAGTCGTGTCACTCAACTTGTGGAAGAAGATGAGAGAGTAAAGATTAAGGATTAGAGATTAAGGAAGTAGAGATCAACCCATGAACAACCCTTTTAACCCTAGATCTAGGCTCCTATTTATAGACCATCAAAACCCTAGATCTAGGATTTCAACTTTGAATTTCCCTCCAAAAGTTTGTTGAGGAGATTTGAATTTCCCTCTAGAAGTTTGTTGAGGAGAAGCTTCTAGATGAAGTTTGTTAAGCCGAGCCTTCTAGATGTACCACGTGGAGAATCGGGAGTCTTCTGGAAGCTTGGGAAGTTATATGAGACACATATAAAAAATCTGAGCTGAGACCATCAAAACCCTGGATCTAGGATTTCAAATTTGAATTTCCCTCCAAAAGTTTGTTGAGGAGATTTGAATTTCCCTCCAAAAGTTTGTTGAGGAGAAGCTTCTAGATGAAGTTTGTTAAGCCGAGCCTTCTAGATGTGGCACGTGGAGAATCGGGAGTCTTCTGGAAGCTTGGGAAGTTATATGAGACACATATAAAAAATCTGAGCTGATGAAGCCACCATAGCGCCGCGGATCCGCGGCGCAAGCGCGCTCCCGCCGCAGAACCGCGGCGCTTATGAAGCTTTGTGGCTTGGTTCTTCTGGTACTTGTTTGAGCTGTCTCATGGGCCTTTATCTGATATAATGATTTTTATTTTTCCCTCTAGATTCTACCAGTTCTCAAAACTTGAAGTTGGTGTATTTTTGATCAGCTTCTTTTGGCTTTGCTCCTGCAATTTCCTGCACAAATCTCGACACAAGTGTTGCGCAATACAGGGATGATGCGATGCCATGATATACAGTCAATTTCACTAGAAATGCCGGTTTTAAAGTATAACACATGCAATCTAGTATTTCAGGACTGTTTTGCTAATATGTGCAATACGAATACCGAACACTTCTAGATGAGTGCAATAGATAGGGAAATTGTCGTGTTAAAAATGCAGTATTTTCAACTGATCAAGAGGTTTCATCGCTCCCGGTATTGGGAGTTGATGTTGTGCTATGCGCGATTGGCTATAACCGCAAGTCCCTGGCCAAGGATGATGACATTTATTGATAAGTGTTATCAGTAATTTCTCGATAGGTTATAGGCCACACATCGGCATGACTTATCGAGTTATTGGGGTGTGACGATTCCACCCCATAGACTTGATATGCGACATATCAGATGAAGAGACCGGACTGTACGGTAAGTATTGCTTATAGGCTCTACGGAAGTTTGAAAAATTTTGCTTGTTGATCTTTTATTCGTTCAATATCTGGGTAGTTGTTACGTCCAGCTAGTACTGCTGACGGCTTGTGGGTATCTGATATGATCATTACCTACTGCCAGCGTATTAACGAGTCTTAAGAGTCCCACATAGAGGTTTCCAAGCTCAAGAGAAACAAAATAGGGCGCGTATAGAGCTATGTGTGGGAGCTTGATTAAATAGGAGTATATGATACCGTAATCTAATCTAGTGTTTTTTATATTAGCCGGGTTATATATGATATAACCAGATTATTGAATCAAGTGTTGATTTAATAATTAAATAATATATTACTCATTTTAATTCTTTTCATTATATATATATATATATATATATATATATATATATATATATATATATCATAGTTGATGGTACAAAGAACATGGCAATATAAGAATTACATTGGAGAAAAGATTAAAGATATTGATAAATATATTTGAATAAAAATTAATGAAGAGATGAGTCGTGGCTTCTATTATCTTCTCAACTGCTCTGAAAATCTTGATTCATTCTTTTTACTTATTTTATTCATCCATACTTATCTATCTATCTCAATCGCATCTCCAAGATTGATTAAGATATTTTTCCAAGTTCATCCTCTTCATCTTTCCTCTCTAGATATTTTTCTAGGTTGGAAAAAGAAAAGAAAAAGAAAGAATTTTAATGAGAAAAATCCCACTTCATCAACCTATACTAGAATAGAAAATTAGTATAGCTTGTTATTGTTAGTGTAATACGCCCTAGAGACCATTATTGTATAGTACTAGCTTGTATATTACATTTTGGAAGCTTGGGATATATATACGGATTTATGACAGTCTTGCTCGATACAATAGTATGCTACTTGATTTTGCTCGATACAGTAGTATGCTACTTGATTTGTATCTATCTTAATATGTGTGTGTTTCTTTTAACATATCGCTAATGCATATTGATAGAGCCCTTAGGATCTTTGTTTGACTACTAGCGTTGTGATGGCAGTCACATTAGTGGGGGCTGGGTATAAGGACATCCTTATACAGGTCCCTAGTCGTAGGATTATCGAGACAGGGCATCGATACTCCGGAGTAGACTAGTGTATACGCTTCTCATCCCAGCAGGGGAGATGGTCTGTCCCACAGCCATTAGTACGTCATACTGGAGATAGTATGCAGGTGCTCGTTAGGTTACGAGTACACTGGATAGGACTCGTAGAGAACTGTTGGTTGGTATTATACCTATCTTCATGTAGTAGTTCCCAGGTGACATGAGTACAGCTTAGTCCGTTGACTTGACACTTCTACTTCGCCTCAAGTGTGTTCCCACTGTTCTTAGATTACTACCCTACCGCAGCTCTGCTGAGTCGTGCAAATAGGTAGTAGTTGGGTGCAATCCCGAAGCACTTGTAGGCAGAGGCAGTTAGATAGGATTCGTCTCTCCTGGTATTGGGGGTTGATGTCGCACTGTGTTCGGAACGCCATTACACAAAGTCCCTGGCCAGGGTAAGCGAGATTTACTGGTAGGTGCTCCAGTAGTTTCTCAGGGTGTTTTAGAATGTACTCCGACACGACTTATACCGCTATTAGGGGTTTGACGTTTACCCCCCTAGGCTCGATATGCGATACTCTTAGACGAACAGACCGGACTGTATGGAGATTGTCACATTCACGCTCAGTAGAAGTTCGGATGGGTTTTCCTCATCGGCCTTCTTATCGACATCTACCTGGGGACCGTTACGTACAGCTAGTACCGCTTGCGTCCTGTGGTTAAACCCACTGCCTGCGAAGTGTTGAGTCTTTAGAGTCCCCCACAGAGGGTTTTCTACCTTTGGGCGAAACGATGTATAGGTCGTATGGTTTTACGACAGGGTTCGTTCATATATGCGTACTTGTGCACGTATGGTGTTCGGACGGTTGATACAAGTGGGATTTGGTTTAAAACGGATCCTAGTATTAGATTGTTAGGTTGGTTTAGTCTCATAGTATTCGTGTTTCTCGGAACACGGATGCGGGTATGTATATACAGATGAGAGGGACATAGAAGGAGACACCTCTTTAGGGTTTTCACCATTGACTTGATTAAAACCATTATGAGGTGGAAGAAATTGTTTACTAATTTTTATTAATGATAATTGTGTCATGCTAATTGGTTTGACCATTTGACTTGGTTGACTTTTGTTGACTTAGATTATTTTGTTGGGCACTAGATATTTTTGCTTAGCATTAATTGTGGCATGCTTATGGTCAAATCAATGTAGCCATCTCAATTATCAAAATAAAAGGTTGGTTTTCTCTTTCCTCAAGCTCGTTCTCTTCATAATTCTCTACACTCATTTTCTCTCCTTCCCCTCTCATAACCCTAGTGTCTCATGAGTTGAGAATCAAGGGTTAGTGAGACTTAGCCACCAAAATCACTCTCTACTCACTCTAAGCTACTTAGTTTAGCACACCTAGTACCCTAGTTACTTCATTTTGGAGGTTGGAGCTCAAGGTAGAGACCTTCAGGTGGATCATCTTTGACGTGGAGAAGCCGGTGAGGAAGCACCATCCACAACCACTCCAAAGAGCTCACAACAAAGAGAAGCACAACAAGGAGTAGAAGGACTTGAAACTTAAGGTATAATCTTCTAACATGGTAGTTACCACTCCTGGTTAGTTTGTTAGTTAGAGTTTAGCAAAGATCCTTATGCATAGTCAATGTTACCTTGAAAGAAAAAATTGATTTTTACCTATTCCGCCTCCCTGTTAACTAGCGGGGTGAGTGACATTGACTTACAGTGGTATCAAAGCCTAGCTAAACCATAACTAACATGTTAGAAAAGTCTTTAGAACTTCGATCATGGAAAAATCCCAAAAACATGATACAATTTTTGCACTTTCTGTCGATTTTAAAATCTGGTCTAAAAATATTTACAGAGACGTGAAAAATACGTGCAGGATTTTTATAGATCACTGAAGAAATTTGGGCGCCTAACTCGGTTAGACCACCGCAGAACCGCAGCCGAACCATGCGTTCTGCCACCGTTCC
The DNA here is from genome assembly GCA_030015575.1 of Agapanthus africanus. Lineage (NCBI taxonomy): Eukaryota > Viridiplantae > Streptophyta > Magnoliopsida > Asparagales > Amaryllidaceae > Agapanthus > Agapanthus africanus. Next base: position 177,708,309 of record JASDDO010000008.1, read on the forward strand.
GCGGCCGGGTCGACTCCGAGTTGGTCCAAATTTCCTCTGGTGGTCTACTGTGTTGTTTTGTGTTTTCTGGAATATTTTGTTTCTGCTTAAGAATTTTTGTGTACAGGAATGTACTGAGAGTAGATTCAAATATGGTTATTGATCGAAATTCTATGAACTTTGGCTAATCGGATTATATCCGTGATGTGTTATATGTACTGAATGTCTGCTAATCGCTATACGTCGATTAATGGGGGTTGCATATATCTGTGATCTGTGATATTTGTTTGTGTATATGAACTTGCTGGATCATCGTGGATGAATAGCCGGGGATGTGAGATGAGCGTTTTATCATTCATTTGATGTAAATTGTAAATTGATGTAATATTATTTTATGGTCGCACATCCGGGTTGAGTTTGTAGCCACCATTGTATATTATTTCTTTTACTGTTTTTTTTTCTCCTAGGATAAACCCAAGGTGGGGTGCACAAACTACAGGGTACTTTGAAGTGCCGAGTGGCCTACTCACTTTGTTGAGGGAGGTTGCTTCACTTCGGCTATTTGGCGGGTAGTTTGCCGCACCCGTAGGGGTCTAGGGTGGGGTTTGGCTATTCATCACGACCGTGGAATCCGTCTTTCGTTACGGGCTCAAACGAAATGCGGATTCCTAGTATATCCAATGTGTTCATCTGTGATCTAGAATGCATATCATTGCGTCTGATGAATGTATATACCTATATATGATATCTAGTAGACGTTGCTTATGTTTTGCATCCGCGCTAGTCCAGCCCCAGCTCTGCCGTTAGTTAAGTAACCTAACGGGTGATGATGGGGCCCCGTGGCGAATGCGGATGGCATAAGCGTACGTTATATTTTCGTTGTTTTCTGCAATGGTAGGATTAATTGATGGGACTGCATTATATTAATGCTAAGCAAACAAACCAAAGTTGAATCGTTGGAACAATTTCAAAACCACTCTGTTTTTTCAAAACAGCAAAACTTTTAAATGCGGAGCTTAAACCACTCCTTTTAAAAGCTATCAGGTTCCTTCGATTATATCAAGTTCACTACGTTCACAGTTTCGCCAAAACCATTCGTAGCCCTCCGTCATTTCAGTTAGATATTCAGTAGTATTCAAGCTATGTATTTTGACCTTCGCTAAGGTATAGTGATTGGTAGCTGCTGAATATTTATCTGTAGCATGGATAGATGCGTTGGTTTGGGAAAGTCATACTGCTATTTTGGCCTTCGCCAAGGGTATGTACGGGTGGGTTCAAATTAACCTGGACAATGACAAGTAGAACTTGACATGTGACTTATGATATGTTTGCCTTCGTTAAGGTCATAAGAGCATAGGGCAAAAATCCACATCGGGAATTTCTAAAGAAACTAAAACTCTCTAGTGTTGTAAACCATTTGAAATGTGATAATTTTGGTAGGATTCCTTCAACTTTATCATACGATGATATTTGGATCCGGATCCTACTGTGAGTATATGCTACTCCTCGGGAGATTTTTTCACTAAACGATCAATGCTATAAACCAAGTAGGTGTCTAGAAAGGTATTAGCGGGGCTACGCCCCCAGTGAAAAGAGGTTATTTAATTAAGGAACTTCGCGAAATCGTCGTAAAACCTCCCTCGAAGTACCGACACTGGCCTGGCTGAACGGTTAAGCAAGTATTGTACAGTGAGATTAATCCTGACTAATTCTTCTTTTATGGTTTGAGGAAGGATTCGAGAAACAGTGGGAGCCATCCTATTTAGATAAACTAAAAACCATTCTAAACATGCAAGAGCATCATGCTAAAGTGTTTCTTCTCTCTCTCCTAATTGCAGCGACCAAACATGACGGGCCTTAAGTTACTATTAGATAAAAATATATTGACAGGGCCAAACTATAAAGATTGGTTCAGGAATATCAAGATGGCAATCACTTATGACAAATTGGGGTATCTTCTTACTACTAAAGCCCCCTCCGTCCCAGGTCCAGAATCCAGTGTCACGGATAAGAAAATCCGTAAGACTTGGGAGATTGACTGCGCGAAGGCCGGGTGCCTCGTGCTGGCCTCAATGGATAATGAGCACCAGAGGCGGTATGAGAATATGGATCTTGAATCCATATTCCTACATACTAAGGAATTATATGGAGAGCAATCTCGTATCGCAAGATACGAGACCTCGAAGAAATTATTCCAGGCGAGGTTGGCCGTCGGATCATCTGTAGGAGAACACGTCCTTAAGATGATTGGCTATATTGAGGAGCTCACGGACCTCGGGACCACGTTAGAGAACGAGCTGTATACATACTTGATTCTCCAGTCCCTTCCTTCCACCTACGCACAGTTTATCTTGAATTTTAATATTCAAGGTAAAGAAGTTGAACTTTCAGAACTCCTCGACATGTTGAGGAGTGCAGAGGGCACCCTGCAGAAAGACAGGGAAACACCCGCTCTGTTTGTTGGTGGTGCTTCCTCTTCTAGGTCTAAGGAGAAAGCCAAAGGAAAGAAGAAGAAGGCCCCTACCAAACCGAGAGGCGGTGTTAGTAAGGTGGAAGCCAAGGGAAAAGCAAAAGTGGCAGGGCCGACAGTAGGAAAGGAAGAATGCTTATACTGTCACAAGAAGGGCTATTGGAAGAAAGATTGCAAGGCTTGGAAGGCTAAGAACCAGGACCCGAGGCAATTTGTGGCTTCGGCTTCAGGTGTGTTTGTAATTGAAAATTATCTGTCAATCAACTCTATTTCCTAGGTATTGGATACCGGATTAGGATCTCATATACGCAATTCATTGCAGGCACTGAGAAACCGTAGAGTTCTGAAGACCGGTGATATGACCCTCAGGGTTGCTAACGGAGCGAGCGTGGATGCTGTGTGTAGGGTTGCTAGGCACGCTCACAAGGTTCTACGAGGCATCAACCATGCCCGATTAAAAATTTAGCCGTGCCGAACAACCCAAATCCGGATCTTTAAACTAGAGATTAGGCGAAAACAAGCATGTTAAACACTTTAACTCTAAGTGAAAGGGATTACAACCTTTGTAGATCCGGTCCTTCACTTCAATAGCTCCGAGTAAATGTCCCCTTCGCTGCGATCGTGAACTCCGGACTCTAGAGAAGCTCCACAAGAAGAACGAACGTGCTTGCTTCGATGACTTCGAGGCCGAAGATGATTTACGTCAGGGAGACACTAACTCAAGTTATTCCTTGACTAGGTCAAGAACTTTGTGAAGAGAACACACTCTACTACATGGCAATTGGTAGAGAATGAAGAAGTAGGAAGTGGGCTCACTTTAGAATTGATTTTCTCAAACTTTTTCACATGGCACCATTAGAGCTAGTAAGCTTTTCATGGAGCTTGATGAAGAAGAAGAAGAAGAAGAAGAAAGAATAATTCATCCAAATGAAAACTTATCCAATGAATTATTGCACCATGGTTGAGTTAAGCCCTCATGCTTAACTCATGTAGAGAATTAACCAAAGTATGAGGTTAAGGGTTAGGTTAACTAATATCCTAAGGAATGACAAAAGAGTTGGCTTTGTCAATGTTGCATACAAGCTTCTACAAGCTTGATAACATTGACTAAAGTCTCCTCTCTTTTGTTATTCTTAAGGAAATAAGTAAACCCTAATTTAACCTAAACTTGATATAAGTCTCATACACCCATCTTGTATGTATCATCAAGCATGATACAAACATGTACACTTGCATATATCACATATAAACAATGTGCACAATCTAGTGAGAAAATAAATCATAAGTGAGCTAATACTAGTTAATGTAATGTAATATATCAAATATATAATTATACATTAAATTATTAAATCGACTCTTGATTTAATAACCCGGCTATAACCGACTAATATCATGTGTAACAACTTATCGAATCAACACTTGATCCGATAACCCGGCTATATCGCATACAACCGATCAATGTCACTTATCGCGAGAATAGAATACGGTATCTCATATCGTATTAATCTCAGTCCCGCACATATCACATATGTGCTCCTACTCCGTTTTGCTTGAGCCAGGAAACCCCTGTGTAGGACTCTAAAGACTCGTCAATACGCCGGCAGTAGGTCATGATCATATCAAACACCCACAAGCCGCAAGCGGTCTGCTAAACGTAACGGCCACCCGGGTATTGAGCGATCAGAACATCAACAAGAAAGCCTGTACATTCTCCTGTGAATCCAATCAGTAACACTCCCGTACAGTCCGGTCTCTTCGTCTGATATGTCGCATATCTCGCCTAGGGGTGGTAAACGTCAGACCCTAGTAGCTCGATAAGTCGTGTCGATATGAGGTCTATAACAGTTCGAGAAACTACTGATAACACTTACCAGTAAATCTCAGCAACCCTGGCCAGGGATTTCCAGTTATAGCCAATCGAACACAGCGCAACATCAACTCCCTATACCGGGAGAGACGAATCCCCTCATATCGCTCATTGCCTCCATGTGATTCGAGACTGTACCCAATAGCCACCTTTTTGCACGCCCTCTTGGACGTGGTATAATGGAAATCAAAGCACATTGGGAATCACACAAGACTCTATGACGATCTCGAGTCAACGGACTACTCTGTACCAGTGTCACCGGAGAACTGCCATCTGACGTGAAGTATAATACCATCTAGGAGTTCTCGGCGAGTCCGTCCAGTGTACCCAGTCTCTACTGAGCACTCGTACACCATCCTTGATGTCAAACACCGATGGATATGGGATCATCCATCGCCCATCATATGGGTCAAGATGCGTATACGCTAGTCTAGTCTGGTGCATTGATGCCCTATCTCGATACACCCTCGACTAGGAACAGTTATAGGATGTACTCGTCGACTATCGTGTCCCCACTAGTATGATCTCATCATAGTCCCAGTAGTCGAGTACGTATCCTAAGGGCTTTATCAACATGTAATATAGAGACAATCAGAGTACATGTTAAGATAAAGTACAACCAGATAGCATATTATCATGTCGAGCAAGAAAGTCTTCCCAATATATGTCCAAGCATCCATTACAATATACATCGTATGTACAGTAATGGCCTCTAGGGCATACTTATAACTAACAATCTCCCACTTGCACTAGGGCCATCTGTTGTGGTATCACATACCCAACAATTAGCTGTGGTTGAAGTATCTCATACTCAACCATCCCATAAAAGTCTCTACTTGGAAAAAGGCCTTTGTGAGTGGATCCGTGCTGTTTTCCTCTGTGTCTACTCTCCTAACCTCGATCTCTCTGGAGATCAATTATCTCCATGATCAGGTGATACTGTCTAAGAATTATATCTGGATATCAAATGGGACGGAGGTTCCTAGGCAAAAGCCACAACTCCATTGTCACACAATGGTAGGAACGAAGTTCATCTCATGAACTTATATATCCAGACTGCCTCTTTGGTAGCATCTTTGGTAACGATGTATCTTGCCTTTAATCGTCTAGTATGTCATGGTATCTACCTCGGAACTCTTCCAACATACCGTCCCTCCACTGAGGGTAAAGACAATACCTGCGGCTGACATTCAGTCGTCCTTATCACCCTGGAACATTTCCAGTGATTCTCCCCAGGATCGATTGATACCATCTCACTACAACTAGTGAGAATCCTAACATCAAATTAGATCTATCTCATAGATCCAAAACCCAGGATTTAGGAGGTATCACTTTAATCCTATATGTAGAATCCTTGTGATAAGCGGAGATTGACCGAGCGTAGCATAGGAAACTCCTTCCCTATCAAGAATATGTCATCCACGTACTCTACGAGGATCACTACCATACTCTCTACTACCTTTTTGTATATACAAGGTTCATCTACCATTTTGATGAAGTCAAACTCTTTGACTACCACATCAAAACAGATGTTCCAACTCCGCGATGCCTGCTTTATCCTATAAAGCATCTTGCACACGTTTCCGCTGCTCCCACTGTCTACGAAGCCCCTGGCTGTGTACTTATAGACGCTCTCTTCTAAAACATCATTTAGAAAAGCAGTCATGACACCCAACCATCAGATATCGTAGTCGTGGTAAGTAGCAGTGGCAAGTAGGATCTGGATGGACTTAAGCATAGCTTTGAAAGTCTCTACTTTTCCATGTACACCAAGTAATCTTCTCAAGATATACTTGCTCCTGATGGGGATTTAACCCTTCAGATAAAGCAACCAAAGTCCATACTTTGTTGGTGTATAAGGATTCCATCTCAGATCGCTAAGCATCCAGCCATTCTTACAGAGTCTCACTCCTGATGGCCAGTTCGAAACTACTTGGGTCATCATCTTATGATGCAATCCTCGCTCCCACTGTCATAGAGAAACCGAAGTATCTTTCAGGTGGGTGAGGAACCCTACTAGATCGGCGGAGAGGCTGAGGTTCGTTGGTTACTATTGAATCCTTCGGTTCTTCCAAATCATCTGCTGTAGTTTGTATAGCTGGAACTCCTTCCAGTTCTACCTCATGACCACTAATTTCTTCATAAGAAATTCCCTTTCACAAAGGTGGCATGTTGAGAAACAAAACATCTTTTGTTCCTCGGTTAGGTAAAAGATATTCCCTTGCGAATACTTGGGATATCCAACAAACTTCTACAGAACTGACTTTGCCTCGAGCTTGTCCGGATTATGCTTTTTAGACATAGGCCGGACAACCTCAAATCTTAACAAACTTAAGATATGGGCTCTACCCTTTCCATATCACATATGAAGTGGTAGGTAACGAATTTGATTCGAACCCTATTCAATAGGTATGCAACTTCTCAAGTGCATAATTCCCAAAAGGAAATAGGAAACTCAGTAGTACTCATCATAGAGCACACCATATCACATAGGGTGCTATTGCTCCGCCCCGATACACCGACGTACTGTGGTGTATACGGAGGAGTAATGCTGAGAGAGAATCTCATTCTCCTTTAGAATAGTCCAGGAATTCCGTGCTCAAGTATTCTCCTCCTTGATCACATCAGAGGACATAATACTTTTACCCGTATTTTGGTTCTCTACTTCTAACTTACATTCTGTGAATATCTCAAAAGGTTCGGACTTGTGTTTCAACAGGAACAGATGTCTGAATCTTGAGAGATTATCAGAGAATGTAATGAAGTACAAAGAACCGGTCTTGGCATGTGTAGACGGGAGACTTTCATACATCAGCATATATCAATCCCAAGAGTTCACTAACTCTTTCTCTGTTTCCAATAAACAGAGCTATGGTCATCTTATCTTTATGACATGACCGGCAAGTTTCATAAGACGTAAATTCAAACTAATTTAAATATGCATCTATATGTAACTTCAGCCAGTCGGGTCGCATTGATATGACCTAGTCTACAATGCCTCAAGAAGGATTCATTCATTTCTGAACTCTTCCTCTCGTGTGTGTTCTGTATACTAAGAACTGTAGTTTGATTTAGAACGTCTATGCTTTTAGATGACGTTCCTGAACCGATCAACTCTTGATATAGGAAATGTTCAAAACATTATCCAACAATACAAAATTATATCCTTCTTTACTAATAAAGAGATTGATATGATGTTGTATATCAGGTTCGGTATCTAATAACATTCGTTCAGAATCAATGTATTCTGGTAATACAGGGTGATAGTGACCAACAGACTTGGCTGCAACACTTGCACCGTTTCTATCTCCTGACACTTATCACCCGTTCTCAGTTATCTATCTATCTGTAGCCCATGTAACAGATTACATATGCGGGATCCTGATCCGGTATCACATACCCAGGACGTAAAGGATACTGAGAAACAGTTCTCTGTAATGAAAACACCCGAAGATGATGCATCAACATCCACTTTCTTCGTTTGGGCGGCACGGGAAATCTGGTATTCCCTAATTTCCTGCTCTGTCTTATAACAATTATAAGTTGGAGTGGGACCAACGTTCCCCAGCTCAGTATAACAAGCGGGTTCGGTCAATACATCCGTATTATTATCTTGATTAAGGCGTGATATGGTCGCTACCTGGAGAGGGAGAGAAGAAAACACTCAGCGTATGCTCTTGCAAGATTAGATTGGTTATCTAATATATCTAATCAGGATGTCTCCCACTGTTTTAATCAAATCTTCCTTCAAACCCTAAAAGGAAAGACTGGTCGGGATTAATTACACGCTACAAGTTCGTCAATCTTTTAGCCAGGCCAGTGTCGGTACTTTGAGGGAGGTTCCCCGTGCTTTCGCACGGACCAAATTAAAGTAAACCTCCATTTCCCATAGGCGTAACCCCGTTAACACCTTTCTAGACACCTACTTGATCGGCTAATTGAAATGTGTAAAAGTCTCCCAGAAGTAACTCTTACTCGCTGCGGGTATCGGGATCCAACTATCTCATAAAAGGTATGCAATCTCATTGCAAATTTCAACACTTGAAATTCCCAATAATATTTTAACCCTAGCGTCCTATGACCTTGACGGAGGTCAACAAACCATAGGCTACTAGTCAAGTTCAACCCGTCATTTCCTGATTTAATTAAACCCACCCACACGACCCTTGACGAAGGTCAACAAGGCCGCACGACTACCCTAATCCAATCTGCATCATATGCATAAGCAGATAAATACTAGTCAGCTACCGCACACTACGCCTTGACGGAGGTCAACAAACGTAGCTCGAATACTAAGTAGGACTTATCTGAAATGACGGAGGGCTACGACAGGTTTTTAAGAAAACCCTTTGCGTAATGAACTTGATATCGTTGTAGAATCGAGTGTTTTTTAGGCTTTTCTAGTTTTGCTAAAGGGGTCACTCCCGGTGAAGGGATCGTCGGCCCTTTCCTCATCGAATAAAGTGCAGGATATTTCACAAATACCACTTTGCAAAGCAAGAACTATAGAAGCAATCAAAAGACAGACCGAGTTTGTAGCATCTGCTAGTTTCACTAAAGAGGTCACTCCCGGTGAAGGGATCTCGGCTCTTTCCTTATCAAATAAGGTGCTGGATGTTCTACAAGGAACACCGCTATGCAAAGCAAGAACTAGAGCTACCAGTTTTTAAACAAGTTTCTACAACATGTTTAGGTTTCTTTTATTTCATTAATCTCATTAATGAAGTCCCATTTTAATATGCTTCATAAGCATCAGATATGAAACGAAATCAACAATATATAATATATATCTCATATATATAATATAAACATCCGTCTCAGGCAGTAATATGATCTCATCACAGAACATAGAAGCAGAAGAACATATATGAAATATTGGATATACTAGGATGTCCGTGTTTTCAATAAGAGCCTGTATAAAACACGGATTCCACGGTCGCGATGAATAGCCAAACCCACATCCCTAGACCCCTACGAGAGCGGCAAGCAACACTGCCAATTCTAGGGTTAGGAGACCCGGTATCGACTCCTCGAGATGGTCTCCCACTGGACCCTAGAACCCGGTTACTTGTGCTCCCCGCCTTGGGTCTACCTAATGCGGAAAAGACAATAATATACAATGGTGACATCATCCTCAGCCCGGAAGTGCCCCAATAAAAGAATATTACATACAAATGAATTTTACATGAATGAAAAAGAAAAAACTCTCATCTCACATAAAACCCCCGGCTATTCAAAACGCGACGATCCAATATAACATATCACAGCAACACATAATATCTCATATCATGAACGTAAGCAAGTATGCGTATCCTGATTGTCGTTGATGTATAGCAACGAAACCGGCGATACACCACATACTACGCTTACGGTCACAGAAAAGAAAGTGTAAAACTACAACAGTTGGAATCCGCAACCTCCTTAGACATCGCATGCCTAACCAAATGAATTCCTTAGAGATCGCATGCCTAACAATTATAAACCCTGCATTTTAGTCTCATTATCGAAAACTCTTTTCAATATCAAGTCGGGCAATTCAACAAGATTCCAGACAGCCTGATCGAATGCTCGTCGCAAACTTTAGTAGACGGCCGCACCCCCGATGCCGTCGACGAAGTGCACTAAGGCGGAACACCGCTGCCGCGAGCACCCGAACGGATGCTTTTAGCGACGGGGTTCTCCTACAGTCACTTGGTCGGGGCTATGGGGCATGGCTGTCTGTTAAGTTTACCCGGCCAGTATCCGCGTACGCTACGTGATTGCGACGGACTTTTGATCACATCAAAATTCTGTGGCAACTGATCATCTGAGACTGAACTGCTAGATTTATAACATTCAAATTAGTTATCTCATAACTACCTGTGGATTCCAAATATTGTATCACATTCCAGATAAATAGACAGTGTTAAACTTTCCGATCGAATAATCAAACACCCAAGATTTCCCCAATATATCTCAACACTTAAAATCAGTTTAAAAACATCCATCACATGCCACAGTACCAATGGTCCAGCCGTAGAAGGGTCAAGCCAACGCCTCACATGTGGCACGCCGTACTGCCCCAAACCCTAAGGTTTAGATGCAGTTCAAGACGGTCACATAATCGAGTTAAGGTTTGTTGTCTTCTAGAGGGTCCACCGCGTTACTTGCATGACTTAGAACGTTCTTAAACTCGAGAAAAAATCCAACTTTTGAAAAAATTTCCGACAGGGGAAAAAGTGAGTTATTGATATCCGTTCGAACATTTTAACACGTTCTAAAAATTACCCGGACAAAATAAACGAAGTTAAAATATCCGATCGAATCAACGAGTCCCCAATACAACCCTATAAAACTCAACACTTGAGTGCAATTAAAAAATTCCCAGAAAAAATTGACAAGAAAGGACCTAAGAATAAATATATGAAATATGAGGGACTAAGACCAAATTTTGGCCGCGGAACAGCCGCCAAACCCTTGGTTTGGCCGCGGTTCCGCGGTCACTTGAGTGACTTAGTGGACCGTACTTCACAGTAATTCTTAATTTTTCCTGCTTGTTTTTCTGAGCAATTTTAATTCATAAAAAATCACATTTTTGAAAAATATCCAGAGAGGGGTAAACATTGGGGTTTCCGGGTTCGATCGGACTTTAAACTTCGCTCAGACTTCACCTAAAACTCTAGCTTGGCTCTGATACCACTGTAGGGTTGCTAGGCATGCTCACAAGGTTCTACGAGGTATCAACCATGCCCAATTAAAAATTTAGCCGTGCCGAACAACCCAATGCCGGATCTTTAAACTAAAGATTAAGCGAAAACAAGCATGTTAAACACTTTAACACTAAGTGAGAGGGATTACAAACTATGTAGATCTAGTCCTTCACTTCAATAGCTCCGTGTAGATGTCCCCTTCGCTGCGATCGTGAACTCCGGACTCTAGAGAAGCTCCACAAGAAGAACGAACGTGCTTGCTTCGATGACTTCGAGGCCGAAGATGATCTACGTCGGGGAGACACTAACTCAAGCTATTCCTTCACTAGGTCAAGAACTTTGTGAAGAGAACACACTCTACTACATGGAAACTGGTAGAGGATGAAGAAGTAAGAAGTGGGCTCACTTTAGAATTGATTTTCTCACACTTTTTCTCATGGCACCATTAGAGCTAGTAAGCTTTTCATGGAGCTTGATGAAGAAGAAGAAGAAGAAAGAATAATTCATCCAAATGAAAACTTATCCAATGAATTATTGCACCATGGTTGAGTTAATCCCTCATGCTTAACTCATGTAGAGAATTAACCAAAGTATGAGGTTAAGGGTTGGGTTAACTAATATCCTAAGGAATGACAAAAGAGTTGACTTTGTCAATGTTGCATACAAGCTTCTACAAGCTTGATAACATTGACTAAAGTCTCCTCTCTTTTGTTATTCTTAAGGAAATAAGTAAACCTTAATTTAACCTAAACTTGATATAAGTCTCATGCACCCATCTTGTATGTATCATCAAGCATGATACAAACATGTACACTTGCATATATCACATATAAACAATATGCACAATCTAGTGAGAAAATAAATCAAAAGTGAGCTAGTACTAGTTAATGTAATGTAATATATCAAATATATAATTATACATTAAATTATTAAATCAACTCTTGATTTAATAACCCGGCTATAACCGACTAATATCATGTGTAACAACTTATCGAATCAACACTTGATCCGATAACCCGGCTATATCGCATACAACCGATCAATGTCACTTATCGCGAGAATAGAATACGGTATCTCATATCGTATTAATCCCGGTCCCGCACATATCACATATGTGCTCCTACTCCGTTTCGCTTGAGCCAGGAAACCCCTGTGTAGGACTCTAAAGACTCATCAATACGCCGGCAGTAGGTGATGATCATATCAAACACCCACAAGCCGCAAGCGGTCTGCTAAACGTAACGGCCACCCGAGTATTGAGCGATCAGAAGATCAACAAGCAAGCCTGTACATTCTTCTGTGAATCCAATCAATAACACTCCCGTACAGTCCGGTCTCTTCGTCTGATATGTCGCATATCTCGCCTAGGGGTGGTAAACGTCAGACCCTAGTAGCTCGATAAGTCGTGTCGATATGAGGTCTATAACAGTTCGAGAAACTACTGATAACACTTACCAGTAAATCTCAGCAACCCTGGCCAGGGATTTCCAGTTATAGCCAATCGAACACAGCGCAACATCAACTCCCTATACCGGGAGAGACGAATCCCCTTCTATCGCTCATTGCCTCCATGTGATTCGGGACTATACCCAAAAGCCACCTTTTTGCACGCCCTCTTGGACGTGGTATGATGGAAATCAAAGCACAGTGGGAATCACACAAGACTCTATGACGATCTCGGGTCAACAGACTACTCTGTACCAGTGTCATCGGAAAACTGCCATCTGACATGAGGTATAATACCATCTGGGAGTTCTCGGCGAGTCCGTCAAGTGTACCCAGTCTCTACTGAGCACCCGTACACTATCCTTGATGTCAAACACCGATGGATATAGGATCATCCATCGCCCATCATATGGGTCAAGATGCGTATACGCTAGTCTACTCTGGTGCATTGATGCCCTGTCTCGATACACCCTCGACTAGGAACAGTTATAGGATGTACTCATCGACTACCGTGGCCCCACTAGTATGATCTCATCATAGTCCCAGTAGTCGAGTACGTATCCTAAGGGCTTTATCAACATGTAATATAGAGACAATCAGAGTACATGTTAAGATAAAGTACAACCAGATAGCATACTATCATGTCGAGCAAGAAAGTCCTCCCTATATATGTCCAAGCATCCATTACAATATACATCGTATGTACGGTAATGGCCTCTAGGGCATACATATAACTAACACTGTGTCCGTAGGTGAATATCACCTTGGATTGACGAGTGGACATATTTTGGTTTTGCGCAACTATTTTTCTGTACCTAGATTGACTTGTAATATCATTTTTGTATCTTTGTTATCCAAATAAGGTTATGATTTTACTTTTGTAAGCGATGTTGTAAACATCCACCTTAATCATGGTCTGATTGGGTCAGGTACTCTAAACAGCGGTATATACGTATTAAACCAACTACAAGTTTTCAATGTCCAGAACACACATAAAAGAAAGACTCCAGAATTAAATCAAGCTTGCTTATGGCATTGTAGACTAGGTCACATTAATGATACAAGGTTAACCAAGTTACATAAAGAAGTATATTTGGATCCGTTCGAATATCAATCTTATGCAACTTGTCAATCATGTCTCCAAGGAAAGATGACAAAAACTCCGTTCACTGGACACGGTGTAAGAGCGAGTGAGCTCTTAGGACTCATACACAGCGAAGTGTGTGGTCCAATGTCTACACATACAAGAAGTGGTTATTCCTATTTCATTACTTTTACGGATGATTTCTCTAGGTATGGACATATTTTCTTGATGAAACATAAATCCGAGGCCTTTAAGAAATTCCGGGAATATAAGAATGAATTGGAAAAACAAACTGGAAAAAGTATCAAGACACTAAGATCTGATCGAGGTGGTGAATACTTGAGTGTCGAGTTCCTGGATTACCTAAAAGAGAATGGAATTCTCTCTCAGCTTACTCCTCCATACACACCACAGTACAACGGTGTATCGCAGAGGCGAAACCAAACCCTATTGGATATGGTACGTTCCATGATGAGCAATGCTAAGTTACCGCGATCTTTCTGGGGTTATGCACTAGAATCAGCTGCATATCTTTTGAACAAGGTTCCTACCAAGACTGTGCCTACCACTCCATATCAGACATGGAGTGGGAAGAAACCCTATATTCAGTATCTGAAGCTATGGAGATGTCCAGCTTTTATTAAAATGCAGCATGCGGACAAACTCGAGGCATGCTCAGTACTGTGTAAGTTTGTGGGATACCCAAAAAACTCCAAGGGATATATTTTCTATTACGCAGAGGAACAAATGGTTTTTGTTTCTTGTCAAGCCCACTTTCTGGAACATCAGTTTTTAGAAAAAGAAACAAGTGGGAGCGCAATAGAACTGGAAGAAATTCCAGAACCACAAGCTATTACTGAAAGCTTGGTGGAACCAGAAGTTCCAAAAGAACAGGACATTCCCACACCACTCTGCAGGAGTAGTAGGTTGTCTCATCCGCCTGAGATATACTACGGTTTTCTCGTAGACGGGGATAGGGAGGATTGCATCATTGATAATGATGAGCCGACTAACTTCCAGCAAGCTATTCAGAGCACTGACTTGATAAAATGGATGGATTCAATGCGGACGGAGATGGAGTCCATGTACACCAACAAAGTATGAACTTTGGACATTTCTCTAGAAGGGGTAAAACCCGTAGGCTGCAAATGGATCTTCAGAAAGAAGATTGGTGTATATGGACAGGTTGAAACTATAAAGCTAGACTTGTTGCAAAAGGATTTTGTCAAAGACCTTGTTTGGACTATGATGAAACCTTTTCTCCAGTGGTTATGCTAAAATCCATTCGGATCCTTCTTGCCATTGCTGCCTTCCACGATTATGAGATTTGGCAGATGGACGTAAATACTGCTTTTCTAAATGGACATTTAGAAGAGTGCGTCTATATGGACCAGCCAGAGGGTTTCATTCAGAGTGGGAGCAGCGGGAAAGTGTGCAAGTTGCTTAAGTCCATTAATGGACTAAATCAGGCATCGCGGAGTTGGAACATCTGTTTTGATGAGACGGTCAAAGAATTTGACTTTATCAAAAATCCAGATGAGCCATGCATTTATAGATAGATTGTAGCACGAACTGTTGTATTCCTCGTCTTGTACGTGGATGACATTCTCTTGATGGGAAATGACATTCCTATACTACAATCTGTCAAAGGATTCTTGTCACACAGGTCCTCCATGAAAGACCTGGGTGATGCCTCTTACATTCTGGGGATCCAGATCTATCGTGATAGATCTAAAAAGATGTTGGGACTTTCGCAGTCCAGGTACATCGACACCATACTGAAAAGATTCAGTATGGAAGATTCTAAGCGCGGTAATTTACCGGCTTGTCATAGAATCACCCTCTCCAAAGAGATGTCTCCCAAGACTGATTTGGAAAGGGATCGCATGTCTATTATACGCTTTGCTTCTGCGGTAGGCTCTATAATGTATGTGATATTGTGTACCAGACCAGATATAGCTAATGCGCTGAGCGTGGTAAGCCGGTATCAGTCAAACCCTGGGGATATGCATTGGATAGCAGTAAAGAACATTCTCAAGTACCTGAGAAGGACTAAGGAAATGTTCTTGGGTTACGGCGGAAAAGACCTCCAGATCGAGGCCTTTGCTGACTCCAGCTTCTAGAGTGACAAGGATGACTCTAAATCCATGTCGGGTTATGTCTTTACCCTCAATGGAGGGGAGGTCTGTGGGAAGAGTTCCAAACAGGAAACCGTTGCTGACTCAACGATAGAAGCGGGGTATATCGCAGCCTCTAATGCCGCAAAAGAAGCAGTCTGGATGAGGAAGTTCTTAACGGAACTTCAGGTGGTTCCATCCATTATTGATCCAATACCTCTGTATTGTGACAAAAACGGGGCTATAGCTTTAAAAAAGGAACTCAAGTCCCATCAGAAGTCCAGACACATCTTGAGGCGGTATCACCTGATCAGGAAGATCGTGGATCGACGGGAGATCGAGGTTCGGAGAGTTGCTACTGAGGACAACACTGCAGATCCATTCACAAAGGCCATCCCTCAGACGCAGTTCGAGAGGCTATTCGAGATGATAGGTCTGCGACATACCAGCACATGGCCTTAGTGCAAGTTGGAGATTGTTAGTGTAATATACCCTAAAGGACATTATTGTATAGTACTAGCTTTTATATTACATTTTGGAAGCTTGGGATATATACACGGATTTATGACAGTCTTGCTCGATATAGTAGTATGCTACTTGGGTTGTATCTTTCTTAATATGTGTATGTGTTTCTTTTAACATATCGCTAATACATATTGATAGAGCCCTTAGGAACTTTGCTTGACTACCAGCGTTGTCATGGCAGTCACACTAGTGGGGGATGGGTAATCTATAAGCACATCCTTATACAGGTCCCTAGTCGTAGGATTATCGAGACAGGGCATCGATACTCCGGAGTAGACAAATGTATACGCTTCTCATCCCAGCAGGGGAGATGGTCTGTCCCACAGCCATTAGTACGTCGTACTGGAGATAGTATGCAGGAGCTCGTTAGTTTACGAGTACACTGGACAGGACTTGTAGGGAACTGTTGGTTTGTATTATACCTATCGTCAGGTAGTAGTTCCCAGGTGACATGAGTACGGTTTAGTCCGTTGACTTGGCACTGCTACTTCGCCTCAAGTGTGTTCCCACTATTCTTAGATTACTACCCTACCACGGCTCTGCTGAGTCGTGCAAACAAGTAATAGTTGAGTGCAATCCTGAAGCACATCGAGGCAGTGACAGTTAGATAGGATTCCTCTCTCCCGGTATTGGGGGTTGATGTCGCGCTGTGTTCGGAACGCCATTACACAAAGTCCCTGGCCAAGGCAAGCGAGATTTACTGATAGGTGCTCCAGTAGTTTCTCAGGGTGTTTTGGACTGTACTCCGACACGACTTATACCACTATTAGGGGTCTGACGTTTTCCACCCCCTAGGCGCGATATGCGATACTCTTAGACGAACAAACCGGACTGTATGGAGATTGTCACATTCAGGCTCAGTAGGAGTTCGGATGGGTTTTCTTCATCGGCCTTCTTATCGACATCTACCTGGGGACCGTTACGTACAGCTGGTACCGCTTGCGGCCTATGGTTAAACCCACTGCCAACGTAGTGTCGAGTCTTTATAGTCCCATACAGAGGGTTTTCCACCTTTGGGCGAAACGATGTAGAGGTCGTATGGTTTTACAACAGGGTTCGTTCACATACGCATACTTGTGCACATATGTTGTTCAGACGGTTAATACTAGTGGGCTTTGGTTTAAGCCGGATCCTAGTATTAGATTGTTGGGTTGGTTCAGTCTCATAGTATTCGTGTTTCTCGGAACACGGATGCGGGTATGTATATACGGATTGGAGGGACAAAGAAGGAGACACCCCATTAGGGTTTTCACTATTGACTTGATTAAAACCATTATGAGGTGGAGGAAATTTTTTACTAATTTTTATTAATGATAATTGTGTCATGCTAATTGGTTTGACCATTTGACTTGGTTGACTTTTGTTGACTTAAATATTTTTATTAGGCACTAGATATTTTTGCTTAGCATTAATTGTGACATGCTTATGGTCAAATCAATGTAGCCATCTCAATTATCAAAATAAAAGGTTGGTTTTCTCTTTCCTCAAGCTCATTCTCTTCATAATTCTCTACACTCATTTTCTCTCCTTCTTCCCTCTCATAACCCTAGTGTCTCATGAGTTGAGAATCAAGGGTTAGTGAGACTTACCCACCAAAATTACTCTCTACTCACTCTAGGCTACTTATTTTAGCACACCTAGTACCCTAGTTATTTCATTTTGGAGGTTGGAGCTCAAGGTAGAGACCTTCAGGTGGATCATCTTTGACGTGGAGAAGCTGGTGAGGAAGCACCATCCACAACCACTCCAAAGGGCTCACAACAAATAGAAGCACAATAAGAAGAAGAAGGACTTGAAACTTAAGGTATAATCTTCTAACATAGTAGTTACCACTCCTAGTTAGTTTGTTAGTTAGAGTTTAGCAAAGATCCTTATCCATAGTCAATGTTACCATGTAAGAAAAAATTGATTTTTACCTATTCCGCCTCCCCGTTAACTAGCGGGGTGAGTGACATTGAGTTACAGTTATCTTCACAAATTCATAGATTAGTGAAGTGTGAGTTTGAGAGTGAGAAACCTCGAGGTGGATCATCATAAAGGATGAAGACTTCGAACAATCTTGTTCTAACTTTCAAGTGAAGTCGTATAAGAGTTCTAGGACTACTACACGGAGAAATTGAAGTGAAGGACCGGTCTACAACGGTTGTAGTTTCCATTCACTTAATGTTAATCCCTATTTACTTTGTTTAGAAACCCTAATCTCTAGTTCGATTCATGTTTAGTAAACTTAGCTCTCTAGAATTTTTAAAATTGCTCACATGCTTTTGTTAAAACCCTAATAGAGGTGCTAAGACATACATACATGGTATCAGAGCCAAACTAGAGGTTTAGGAGTAGTTTAGACGAAATTAAAGTCTTCGATCGACGTTTTAATTTTGAAATTTAATAGTTTCTATTTGAATTTTTAAAATTAGATATTTTCAAGAATAAAGATTATCAAAAAATTCAGCAGGCTTTTTAATGATGGCTCAAGAAGTATGAGCTCCTAACTCCACCAAGTGGCCACGGAATCGCCGTCTAGACCATGTCTTGGCCGCGGTTCCGCTGCCTACTTGTGGGGTTAGGACTCCATTTTTCTTAATCTGCTTCAAATTCACATTTTGAGTTTTCTGGAAATTTTAGATGAGGCTCAAGTGGTTGAGGTCTATGTGAATTGTTGATGATTAGAAAGTCGATTGAAATGTTAATATCGTCTAATTTGTTTTGGAAGTGTGATACAATGGTTAGAATCCATATTGATTAGTTTTGCAAAAACTAGTTATCAATTTACAAATCTCACATTTCATCCTTGATTAATGGATTTCCACGGAGTTTGGATTTGGATCCAAACTTCGTCGTAATCTCGTATTGTACGTGAATGCTCGCCGGGAAACACTTGTAGATAGCCACGCCCTTTTGCCTCACCAAGTGACTATAGGAGAACCATATGGCCAAGAGCATCCACTCTGGTGCTCGCGGCGACGGTGTTCCGCCCAAGTCCACTTCGTTGATGCTTTCGAGGGTGCGGCCATCCACTAAAGTTTCCGACGAGCCTTCGATTTTTTTTGGGGATCTTGTTGAATTGCCCAACTTTATTTTTGAAAAAAAATTTCAATTCGAGGCTTAAATGTAAGGTTTAAAACATTAGGCATGAAAATCGGAATATGTGATAATCCGGATTTATGATGTCTATAGATGCGGATGCTAATTATTGTAGTTTTCATTTCTTTTCTGCGACCGTATGTGTAATATATCATTATATACGATGCACTTGACCAGTGTATTGATAGTATCCCTGATCTCGTTGCTATACGTCAATGACATTAGGAATACACATATTTACTTACGTTGATGACATGCAATGTTATTCTGCTGCTATATTGATATGTTATATAGGATCGTCTTGATTGAATAGCCGGGGGTTTTATGTGAGATGAAAGTTTTTCTTTTTCATTCATGTAAATAAATGTATGTAATATTCTTTTATTAGGACACTTCCGGGTTGAGGATGTTGTCTCCATTCGATATATATTATTTACTTCTCTGCATTAGGATAGACCTAAGGTGGAGAGCATAAGTAACCGGGTTCTAGAGTCCAGTGGGAGGCCATCTCAAAGAGTCGAGACCGGTCGTCTAACTCTAGAATTGGAAGGGTTGCTTGCCGCTCTCGTAGGGGTCTAGGGGTGTGGGATTGGTTATTAATCACGACCGTGGAACCCGTGTTTTTCATTAATGGCTTAATCTAAAACACAGACCTCCTAGAATACCTTATATTTCATATATATACTTTTGTTGTGCTATGATGTGATCATATAATTGTGTGATACGAATGCTACTTATGTATATGATATACTAGTAAATACTATATATGTTTTGCTTCCGCGCTAGTCCTGACCCCGTCCTGCCGTAAGTTAAGTAATCTTACTTTGAAGACCCGGGTCCATGTGGCGAATGCGGATGGCATATATGTGTATTTTATTTTCGTTTCTTCTGTGATGATTAAGAGCTTAAATGATAGGACGGAATTAAAAAGATTAATGTTAAGAAAAGAAACCTAAAAATGTAGTAGAATCAAATTTGAAAAATACTTGGCTTTTTCATGAAAAGACAATTATTTCAAATGCGGAGCCTAAGCCACTTCTTTACAAATTACTCAGTTTTACAACGATATCAAGTTCAATACGTTAAAGGTTTTCATAAAAACCATTCGTAGCCCTCCGCCATTTTAGAAAGCAGAGTACTTAGTATTCGTGCTACGTTTATTGACTATAGTTAAGGCGTAATGTACGGTAGCTAAAGTCTTCCTATAAAGCATATGATGCGATCAATTAGGACATTTGTACGACTTTTTGACTATATTTAAGGGCCATACGAATGGGTCTAAATCAATCATGAAATGACGGGTAGAACTTTACTAGCGCTTATGATTTGTTGACCATTGTTAAGGTCATAAGTCGCTAGGGGTAAAAAACTATATCGGGAATTTCAAGTGTTGAAATTTGCAATGAGATTGCATACCTTCTATCTGATAATTGGATCTCGATTCCACTGTGAGTAATAGTTACTCCCGAAAGAATTTTACATTTTATAATTAGCTAATCCAGTAGGTGTCTAGAAAGGTGTCAACGGGGTTATTCCTGTAGGGAAACGAGGTTTATTTTAATTAAGTCCGTGCGACAACACGGGGAACCTCCCTCAGAGTACCGACATTGGCCTGGCTGACCGGTTAGTAAACTTATAGAATGTAACTGATCCTGACTAATTTTCTTTCTAGGGTTTGAAGGAAAATTTGATAAAATCAATGGGAGACATCGATTAGATAAGATAATAACCAATCTAATCATGGAAGAGTTTTCACTGAGTGTTTTCTTTCTCTCTCCTAATGGAAGATACCAATGACGGGACTTAAGTTTCTACTGAAGAAAAACAAACTGACGGGACCAAATTATAAAGACTGACTGAGGAACGTGAACATTGCCCTTACCTATGATAAGGTTGCATACGTCCTCACTACCAAAGCCCCTCCCCTCCCAGACCCTGATTCCTCTGTTGCTAATAAGGAGATCCGCAACACATGGGATATCAACTGCGCCACAGCAAAATGCCTCACGTTAGCTTCGATGGATAATGGAAATCAAAAGCAACATGAGAATATGGATGTGCAATCCATTTTTTCCATACAAAATAGTTGTATGGGGAGCAATCTCGTGCTCTTCGTTACGAGGCCTCACGAAAATTGTTTCAAATGAGGATGGATGCCGGTACATCTGTAGGAGATCATGTCCAAAAGATAATAGGCTTTATTGAAGAGCTTGAGGACCTAGGATGGACCATGGAGAATGAACAATATATTGATATTGTTCTACTGTCTCTCCCTCCCGCCTATGCTCAATTTATAGTGAACTTCAACATGCACAACTTGGAGAAATCACTTCCTGGACTTCTCAATATGTTGAGGAGTGTAGAGAGCACACTCAAGATGGTGAAAACTCTTTCTCTATTTGTTGGACAATCTTCCTCCTCCGTCCCAAAAGCTAAAACTAAGGGAAAGAAGAAAAGAAACCCACCAAACTAAGGCGAAGGGGAAAGACAAATCTGGGGCTGCGGGATCAGGGAAGAGTGAATTCTTCTATTGCCACAAGATGGGGCATTGGAAAAGAAATTGCAATGAGTACCTCGCCGATCTCAAGAAGAAGAAGCATGGTGATGCTTCCACTTCAGGTGTGTTTGTCATCGAAAACTGTTTTTCAATAAACTCTACATCCTGGGTATTAGATACCGGTTCAGGTTCTCACATCTGTAATTGTATACAAGGATTGCGAAATAGCAAAGTTTTGAAGAAAGGTGATCATACTCTCCGCGTTGGAAATGATTCAACTGTTGATGCTGCATCAGTGGGAGAGCATCATCTAGGGTTGTCTTCAGGGTGTATATTGATTTTGAATCCCTGTTATTTTGTACCGACTATGTTATGTAATATAATATCAGTATCTTTGTTAGAAAATGAAGGATATCATTTTTTATTACAAAGTAATGTTATGAACAATAACCTAAATCAACAGTTGATTGGGTATAGTACACTAAATAACGGAATCTACATCCTGAATCAACACACAGTTTTCAACATCCAGCGCACAAACAAAAGAAAGACTTCAGAAATAAATAAAGCATTCATATGGCAATGTAGACTTTGTCATATTAACGAAACAAGACTAAGAAAGCTACATAAAGATGGATATTTGAATCCGTTTGAATATAAATCGTATGTGACTTGTCAATCTTACATCAAGGGTAAAATGACCAAAACTCCGCTTACTGGACACGGAGAGAGAGCTACTGAACTCTTAGGCCTTATACATTGTGATGTATGTGGACCAATGTCTACACATGCAAGAAGTGGTTATTCATACTTCATAACCTTTACTGATGATTTCTCGAGGTTTAGACACGTGTTCTTGCTGAAACATAAGTCTGAAGCTTTCGAAAAATTCAACGAGTATAAAATTGAAGTAGAGAAACAAACTGGATTGAGTATCAAGAAACTTCGATCAGATCGAGGAGGAGAGTACTTAAGTACAGAGTTCCTAAATTTCCTAAAAGTGAATGGGATTCTCCCTCGGTTAACTCCTCCGTACACACCACAACACAACGGTGTGTCAGAACGGAGGAATCGTACCCTATTAGATATGGTACGCTCCATGATGAGTGATGCTGAGTTACCACTTTCTTTTTGGGGGTATGCATTAGAGACTGCAGTATATCTATTAAATTGGGTTCCAACCAAATCCGTGCCTACCACTCCATATGAGATATGGTATGGGAAGGGACCATCTCTTAAACGAGTTAGGATATGAGGTTGTCATGCTTTTATTAAAAAGAAGAATCCAGAAAAACTCGAGACACGATTGGTTTTGTGTAAATTTGTGGGATATCCTAAACATTCATATGGATATCTATTGTACCATAAGGAGGAGCAAAGTGTGTTTGTTTTTCAATATGCCACATTTTTAGAAAATGAGTTTTTTTTAAAAATGATACTATTAGCAATACAGTAGAACTAGAAGAAATTCCAGAGCCACAAACAACTACTGACGATTTGGTTGAACCTGAAGTTTCGATAGAACCCAACGAATCTCAGTCACTCCGTAGATCTAGTAGGACTTCTTGCCCACTAGAGAGATACTATGGTTTCTTCATTGATGATGATAGAGAAGATTGTATCATGGAAGATGATGACCCTACTAGTTTTCAGCAAACTATCATGAGTAGTGACTTAGTGAAATGGCCAGATGCCATGAGATCCAAAATTTAATCCATGCACACCAACAAAGTATAGAATTTGGAAGTTGCACCTTCTTGAGGAAAACCCGTAGGGTGCAAATGGAACTTTAAGAAAAAGATTGGTGTGGATGGACAGGTATAGGCCTATAAAGCTAGACTTGTAGCAAAAGGATTTCGTCAAAGACCAGGATTGGACCATAATGAGACTTTTCTCCAGTAGCTATGCTTAAATCCATTCGAGTCCTACTTACTATTGCTGCTTACTACGACTATGAAATCTGGCAAATGGACGTTAAAACTGCATTTCTAAATGGTGAATAAGAAGAATGTGTTTTTATGGATCAGCCGGAAGGCTTCATTGACAGTAGAACAGCGAAAAGGCATTCATGTTGCTTAAATCTATCTACGAATTAAAGCAGGCATCACAGAGTTGGAACATCTGCTTTGATGATACGATCAAAGAGTTTGATTTTATTAAAAACGTAGATGAACCTTGCATTTATAAGAAGATTGTAGGGGGTACAGTCACATTCCTCGTATTGTATGTGGATGACATTCTCTTGATAGGAAATGACATTCCTATGCTACAATCGGTCAAACTATTCCTATCACAAAGGTTCTCTATGATGGACCTTGGTGATGCCTCGTACATTCTAAGCATTAAAATCTATAGTGATAGATCTAAGAGAATGTTGGGATTGTCCCAATCTAGATACATAGACACCATACTAAAAAGATTTAGTATGGAAGATTTCAAGCGAGGTAATTTACCCGCTTGTCACAGAATCACCCTCTCCAAAGACTTCTGTCCAAAGTCTAATGAAGAGAGGGCTCGCATGAGTGTTATACCATACGCTTCTGCAGTATGGTCAATCATGTATGTGATGTTATGTACTCGCCCAGATGTAGCTTACGCACTAAGTGTAGTAAGCAAATATCAATCCAACCCAAGGGAGAAACACTAGACAGCTGTGAAGAACATTCTTAAGTACTTACGAAAGACTAAAGAGATGTTCTAGGTGTATGGTAATGGGGATCTCTAAATGGAGGCTGTTACCGATTCCAGCTTCCAGAGTGACAAGGATAATAGCAAGTCTATCTCGGGTTTTATATTTACCCTCAATGGAGGGACGGTCTATTGGAAAAGATTCAAATAGGATACCGTTGCAGACTCAACGATGGAAGCTGAGTACATTACTGCAAATGATGCTGCTAAGGAAGCTTTCTGGATGCGGAAGTTCATCTCAGAGCTTGGAGTGGTTCCAACTATTATTGATCCAATACCCTTGTATTGTAATAATAATGGGGCTATGGCATAGCCAAGGAACCCAGGTCCCATCAGTGTTCCAGATATATCCTGAGGTAATATCACCTGATCCGGGAGATAGTTGATCGCCGCGAGATCGAAGTTCAAAGAGTAGACACGAAGAACAACACCATGGATCACTCACCAAGACCCTTCCACTGGCACAATTTGAGCGACTTTTTAAAATGTTGGGTATGAGATACGCCAATAATTGGCCTTAGTGCAAGTCGGAAATTATTAGGAATATATATGCCCTAGAGGCCATTATTGTATATTCTAGTGGATGCTTGGACATATATATATAGCGAGAGAGGGGGGACTTTTTTGCTCTACATGATAGTATACTATCTGATTGCTCTTTATCTTAACATATTCACTTGTTTTAGTTTACCTTCTTTTTGATACATGTTGATAAAGCCCTTAGGATGTTGGCTTGACTGCCAGGACTATGATGCAAATCATACTAGTGGGGGTTGTGTAGTATACAAGCACATCCTTAACAGTTCCTAGTCGAAGGAGTATTGAGACAGGGCATCGATATTCCAGAGTAGACTAGTTTATACGTTTATTGACCCTATATTGGGGCAATGGATGATCCCATATCCATTGGTGTTTGACATCAATGATTGTATACATGTGCTCATTAGAGACTGAGTACACTGAACGGACTCGCCGAGAACTCCTAGATGGTATTATACCTATCATCAAATAGCAGTTCTCTGGTGACACTTATACAAGTTAGTCTGTAGACCCGAGATCGTCAGAGTGTCTTGTGTGGTTCCTACTGTGCTTTGATTTCCACCCTACCACGGATCTACTGAGTCGTGCGAACAGGTGAATTTTGGGCACAGTCCCGAGACACATGGAGGCAGTGAGCGATAGGAGGGGTTTCGTCTCTCCCGTTATTGGGAGTTGATATTGTACTATGCGCGATTGGCTAAACCGCAAGTCCCTGGCCAGGGATAATAAGATTTATTGATAAGTGTTATCAGTAGTTTCTTGATAGATTATAGGCCACACATCGGCATGACTTATCGAGTTATTGGGGTCTGACGATTCCACCTCCTGGACTTGATATGCGACATATCAGACGAAGAGACCGGACTGTACGGTAAGTGTTGCTTATAGGCTCTACGGAAATTTGAATAAGTTTGCTTGTTGATCTTCTATTCGTTCAATACCTGGGTAGTCGTTATGTCCAGCTAGTACCGCTGATGTCTTGTGGGTATCTGATATGATCATTACCTACTGCCAGCGTATTGACGAGTCTTAAGAGTCCAACATAGAGGTTTCCAAGCTTAAGTGAAATGGAATAGGGCACTTATGGAGATATGTGCGGGAGCTTGATTAAATACGAGTATATGATACCGTATTCTAATCTAGCGTTTTTAATATTAGCCGGGTTATATATGATATAACTGGATTATTGAATCAAGTGTTGATTTAATAATTTGCTAATATATTACTCATTTTAATTCTTTTCTTTATATATATATATATATATATATATATATAAATGTATCATGGTTGATGATACAAAGAACATGGCAATATAAGAATCATATTGGAGAAAAAATTAAAGATATTGATAAATATATTTGAATAAAAGCAAATGAAGAGATGAGTCGTGGCTTCTATTATCTTCTCAAAGGCTCTAGCAACCATCACTCATTCTTTTTACTTATTTATTCATCCATACTTATCTATCTATCTCAATATCATCTCTAAGGTTGATTAAGATATTTTTCCAAGTTTATCCTCTTCATCTTTCCTCTCTAGATATTTTTCTAAGTTGGAAAAAGAAAAGAAAACGAAAGAATTTTAATGAGAAAAATCACACTTCGTCAACCTACACTAGAATAGCAAATTATTATAGGTTGTTATCTTCACTAATTCATAGATTAGTGAAGTGTGAGTTTGAAAGTGAGAAACTTCGAGGTGGATCATCATAGACGATGAATACTTCGAACAATCTCATTCCAACTTTCAAGTGAAGTTGTAGAAGAGTTCTAGGACTACTACACGGAGCAATTGAAATGAAGGACTGGTCTAGAAAGGTTGTAGTTTCCATTCACTTAGTGTTAATCCCTATTTGCTTTGTTTAGAAACCTTAATCTCTCGTTTGATTCATATTTAGTAAACTTAGCTCTCTAGAATTTTTAAAATTGCTCACATGCTTTGTTGAAACCCTAGTTGAGGTGCTAAGACATACTTACACAAAGTCCATACTTTGTTGGTGTGCATGGATTCCATTTCGGATCGCATAGCATCCAGCCACTTCACCGAGTCACTACTCGTGATAGCCTGCTGAAAATTAGTAGGTTAATCATCTTCCATGATGCAATCTTCTCTGTAACCATCAATAAGAAAACTGTAGTATCTCTCTGATGGGTGAAAAGACCTACTAGATCTATGGAGTGGCAGAGCTTCGTCGGGTTCTATTGAAGTTTTAGGTTCAACCAAATCGTCAGTAGCAGTTAATGGCTCTGTAATTTCTTCCGGTTCTACCGCATTGCCAATAGTATCATTTGTAAAAAAAACTTATTTTCTAAAAATGTGGCATACTGAGAAATAAACACTCTTTGTTCCTCATTGTGGTAGAATAGATATCCATATGAATGTTTAGGATATCCCATAAACTTACACAAAACTGATCGTGTCTTGAGTTTGTCTGGATTCTGCTTTTTAACAAAAGCAGGACAATCCCATATCCCAACTCGTTTAAGAGATGGTCTCTTCCCACACCATATCTCATATGGAGTGGTAGGCACGGATTTGGTCGGAAACATGTTTAATAGATATACTGCAGTCTCTAATTCATACCCGTAGAAAGAAAGTGGTAACTCAACCTCACTCATCAAAAAGTGTACCATATCTAATAGGGTGTGATTCCTCCGCTTAGACACACCGTTGTGCTGTGGTGTGTATGGAAAAGTGAACTGAGTGAGAAGCCTATTCTATTTTAGTAAATTAAGGAACTCTGTACTTAAGTATTCTCCACCTCGATTTGATCGAAATTTCTTGATGCTCAATCCAGTTTATTTTTCTACTTCAATTTTATACTCCTTTAATTTTTCGAAAGCTTCGGACATATGTTTTAGCAAGAACACGTGTCTAAATCTCAAGAAATGATCAGTAAAGATTATGATGTATGAATAACCGTTTCTTGCATGTGTAGACATTAGTCCACATACACCTATGTATGAGATCTAAGAGTTCAGTAGCTCTCTCTCCATGTATAGTAAACGGAGTTTTGGTCATTTTACTCTTGATACAAGACTGACAAGTCGCATAAGATTTATATTCAAACGGATTCAAATATCCATCTTTATTTAGTTTGGTTAGTCTTATTTCGTTAATATGACCAAGTCTATATTACCACAAGAATGCTTCATTTATGTCTGAAATCTTTTTGTTCATGTGTTGGATGTTGAAAACTGTGCGTTGATTCAGAACGTAGATTTCGTTATTTAGTGTACCATACCCAATCAACTGTTAATTTAGGTTAATGTTCATAACATTACATTGCACCACAAAATGGTATCCTTCATTGTCTAACAAAGATACAGATATTATATTACATAACATAGTTGATAACAAATAACAGGGATTCAAAATCAATATACACCCTGAAAGCAATCATAAATGATATTCTCCCACTCATGCAGCATCAACAATTGAACCGTTCACAACACAGAGAGTATGATGACCCTTTCTCAAAGCCTTACTATTTCGTAACCCCTTCACACAATTATAGATGTGAGAACCTGAACCAGTATCTAATACCAGGATGCAGAGTTTATTGAAAAACAGTTTTCGATGACAGACACACCTGAAGCGGAAGCATTATCATGCTTCTTCTTCTTGAGATCGGTTAGGTACTCTATGTAATTCCATTTCTAATGCCCCGCCTTGTAACAACAGAAGCATTCACCCTTCCCTAATCCCGCTGTAGGGTTATTTATCATGACAGCAATGTTTCGGGTGGCATCATCCATGCCAATTTTAAAATTTTGTCATGTTTAAACAACCCTAACCCTAGATCTTTAACTAGAGAATCAAATTATAACAACAAGTAAACAATTTTACTTCAAAGTGATAGGGATAACAACCTTTATAGTCCGTTCCTTCGCTTCATAAGCTCCGAGTTTTGGTCCCTTCGCTGCGATTATCATGCTCCCAGACTCTAGAGAGGCTCCATGAGGTGAATGAGGCATCCTTACTTGAAGTCTTCACAATCCAAGATGATCTACCTTGAGGAATCACAAACCCAAGATTTCACTTCACTAATTAGAGATTAGTGAAGCTCACACACTAATCTATATGACTAGTATAGAAGAAGATGATGAAGTAGGAATTTTGCTCTCTTTAGTTTTCTTTTTCTCACTATTTTTCATCACTTTGCTCAAGTCAAGAGAGCAAGAAATCAATGAAGAAGAAGAAGCTCAAGTAAAGTGATGAAGAGAGTGAATGAAGTTAGAAATGCAACCATGGTTTAATTATGTCATGGCTAACTCATGTAGAGAATAAACCATGAACTAGGGCTAGGGTTAGGTTAATAAATATCTTAGAAATATCAAAGAGGGTGGACTAAGTCAACATGAATAAATATCTCAACAATATCCACACAATTTGAATTATCTAAAAATAAATATATAATTCCAACCATAAACCCTAATCATGGTGTGATTCTTATAAACCCTAGTTGCATGTTTAACCTAGCATGTCACAATATCATATATCACATATATAATATTTTGTAACAAAAGAAAATAATACAATTAACATATATCACATATATATCAATGTATCATCAAGTGAGAAAAAGTAATTCTTAAGTGAGATAATATTAGTTAATCTAATTTAATATATCAAATATATAATTATACATCAAATTATTAAATCAACACTTGATTTAATAACCCGGCTATATTACATATAACCGACTAATATTAAATGTATCATTTTATCGAATCAACACTTCATCTGATAACCCGGCTATATCACATATAACCAGCCGATATCATATATCGCGAGAATAGAATGTTAGTTATATGTATGCCCTAGAGGCCATTACTGTACATTGGATGTATATTGTAGTGGACGCTGGGACATATATAGGTAGGACTTTCTTGCTCGACATGATAGTACGCTATCTGGTTGCTCTTTATCTTAACATGTATACTTTCTGTCTCTCTGTTACATGTTGATAAAGCCCTTAGGATGTGTACTCGACTTCCAGGACTATGATGCAGATCATACTAGTGGGGCCTGGCTAGTCCATGAGTACATCCTTCAAGTTCCTAGTCGTGGGAATATCGAGACGGGGCATCGATATTCCAGAGTAGACTAGCGTATATCTTCTCGACCCATGTGATGGGCGATGGATGATCCCATATCCATTGGTGTTTGACATCAGAGATGGTATGCGGGTGCTCAGTGCAGACTGGGTACACTGAACGGACTCGCCGAGAACTCCCAGATGGTATTATACCTCACGTCAGATGGCAGTTCTCTGGTGACACTGGTACAGCTTAGTCTGTTGACCCGAGATCGTCATAGAGTCTTGTGTGTCTCCCACTGTGCTTTGATTTCCACCCTACCACGGCTCTACTGAGTCGTGCAAACAGGTGGCTTTTGGGTACAGTCCCGATTCACATGGAGGCAATGAGCGATAGGAGGGGATTCGTCTCTCCCGGTATTGGGGGTTGATGTTGCGCAATGCACGACTGGCCATAACAGGAAATCCCTGGCCAGGGTTGCTGTGATATACTGGTAAGAGTTATCAGTAGTTTCATGAAAGTTATGGACCACACGTCGGCATGACTTATCGAGCTATTGGGGTCTAACGTTTACCATCCCTAGGCGAGATATGCGACATATCAGACGAACAGACCGGACTGTACGGTAAGTGTTACTGGTTGGATTCACAGGAGTGTGAGCGGGCTTGCTCGTCGATCTTCTGATCGCTCAATACCCGGGTGGCCGTTACGTTTAGCAGACCGCTTGCGGCTTGTGGGTGTTTGATATGATCATCATCTGCTGCCGGCGTATTGACGAGTCTTTAAAGACCTACACAGAGGTTTCCTAGCTCAAGCGAAACGAAATAGGAGCGCATATGAGATATGTGCGGGATCGAGAATAATTCATGTATGTGATACCGTATTCCATTCTCGCGATGAATATATCGATTGGTTATATGCGATATAACCTAGTTATCGAATCAAGGATTGATTCGATAAGCTGATACATAGGATACTAGTCGGTTATATGCGATATGACCGGATCGTTAAATCAAGTATTGATTTAATGATTTAATGCATAATTATATATTTGATATATTACTTTGCATTAACTAGTATTTGTTCACTTTAAAAGGATTTTCTCACTTGAAATGCACATTGTATATGTGATATATTTTTTTGTGCACTTGTTTGTATCATGTTTGATGATACATGCTCACTTGGGTTTGTGTAAAGATTAAACCATGGTTGTGAGAGTGGTTAGGGTTTTGTTTATTCACTTATTATCTATTTATTTATTTATCATTCTTTTGGAAAAGATAAAGAGAAAAGAATGGTGGGTTGTTTTGTTTGTTTGTTGAAGCTTCTTGAAGCTTTGAACAAGTCCACCATTCTTGTCTCATGTCTAACCCTAACCATTCATCTAACCTTAGTTAAATCTCTACACTAAACCATGGTTGAATATATGATAAGTATCATATTGTTTTCTTTTTTTTAAATATACTTATCATATTTTCTATCATATTCTTTTCTTCTTCTTCTTCATCTTCAACATGAAGAAAACCTAGCTACCATCAATGGCAACTAATGAAAATGAGCGAGAAATACAATTCTAAAGTGAACCCACTTCCTATTTCTTCATCCTCTACCTCTTGCCAAGTAGTATATGGTGTTTTCTTCACAAGTTTCATGACTTGGTGAAGTGGGAGCTTGATCTAGTGATGCCTCGACGTAGATCATCTTCGGCATCGAAGCCGACGACCAAGCCTGCCCATTTCTTCGATGAAGCCGATGCTAGAGTCCGGAATCCGATTTGGACAGCGGAGGGACATCATCGCGGAGCTTAGGAAGTGGTGGACCGGATCAACAAAGGTTGTATCCCCTTTCCTTTAGCATTAAATTCGTTTACATGCTTGCATCGCCTTGTTTTCTAGTTAACGATCCGTATTAGGGTTTGTCGGCACAAGGAAATTTTTGAATTGTGCATGTTTGATGCCTTGTGAGACTTCGTTAGCGTGTCTAGGAACCCTACAGTGGTATCAGAGCCTAGCTAGAGCCTTAGGCGATGCGTAGACGTAGTTAGAAATCCGATCGAACCGAAACCCTAACCCTAATATTGCTCTCTGTACATTTTTGAAATTCGTGGATTTTTGTAAATTAAAAATATGCAGAAAAATCAGCAGGGGGTTGTAAGGGTTACTGTAAAATTCGATGGCCTAATTCCTTAAAGGGGTCGCGGATCCACGGCACAAGCATGCTAGTGCGGCGGTTCCGCGGCCATTTTGTCTTGTTGTGCATCGAATTTTGTACAGTAATTCTTAGATTGCAGTGCTGGTTTTCTTAGGAATTTTTAATATTTATTCAAGAGTTGAATTTTCTGGGTTGTATTGGGGACTCGGTGTTTCGAGCGAATTGTCTAATTTTGTCAGTGTGTGTTTTTCCGGGTAATTTTAGAATATGTTAAAAAGTTCGACCGGATATAAATACCCATTTTTTCCCCTGCCGGGAAATTTCCAATTGTTGGATTTTTCTGTAGTTTAACGACGTTCTAAGTAGTGCAAGTAACGCGATAGTCCCTCTAGAAGACAACAAACCTTAACTCGATTATGTGACCGTCTTAAACTGCCCTTTGAACCTTCGGGTTTGGGGCAGTACGGCGTGCCACATGTGAGGCGTTGGCTTGACCCTTCAACGGCTGGACCGTTGGTACTGAGGCACGAACTGAATGTTTTTAGACTTAACTTATTTCATGTGTTGAGCTGTATCGGGAAAACTTGGGTGTTCGATTGTTCGATCGAAAAGTTTAACATTTTCTATCTTATCCGGAATGTGATACAATAATTGGAATTCACAAGAAGTTATGAGATAACTGAATGAATGTTATAAACATTGCAGTTTAGTCTCACTTGATCGGTTGCCACGGAATTTTGATGTGATCAAAAGTCCGTCGCAATCACGTAGTGTACGCGGATACTCGCCGGGTAAACTTAATAGACAGCCTCACTCCATAGCCCCGACCAAGTGACTGTAGGAGAACCCCGTCGCCGAAAGCATCCGTCCGGGTGCTCGCGGCAGCGGTGTTCCGCCTTGGTGCACTTCGTCGACGGTATCATGGGTGCGGCCGCCTACTAAAGTTTGCGGCGAGCATTCGATCAGTTTTTCAGGAATCTTGTTGAATTGCCCGACTTGATATTGAAAAGTGTTTTCGATAATGAGACTAAAATGCGGGGTTTATAATGATTAGGCATGCGATGTCTAAAGAGTTTGCAGATTCCAACTGTTGTAGTTTTACACTTTCTTTTCTGTGACCGTAAGTGTAATATGTGAAATCGCCGGTTTCGTTGCTATATGTCAACGACAATTGGGATGCGCATATTTACTTACGTTGATGACATGTGATGTTATGTGTTACTGGATATGTTATATTGGATCGTCGTGTTTGAATAGCCGGGGGGGTTTTATGTGAGATGAGTGTTTTTCTTTTTCATTCATGTAAAAACTTGTATGTAATATTCTTTTATTGGGGCACTTCCAGATTGCGGAAGATGTCACCTTTTGTATATTATTTACTTTTCCGCATTAGGATACACCCAAGGAGGGGAGCACATGTAACCGGGTTCTGGGGTCCAGTGGGAGACCAACTCGAGGAGTCGAGTCCGGGTCTCCTAACCCTAGAATTGGTAGGGTTCCTTGCCGCTCTCGTAGGGGTCTAGGGGTGTGGGATTGGCTGTTCATCACGACCGTGGAATCCGTGTTTTATACTGGCTCGTATTGAAAACACGGACGTCCTAGTATATCCAATATTTCATATGATACTTTCTGCTGCATTATCTGTGATGTGATCATGTGATTTGTTCAGATAGATATAGTATATAGTATATATGATATATTATATAGACGTTGCTTATGTTTTACACCCGCGCTAGCCCTGCCTCGCTCTGGCGTTAGTTACCTAACCTAACGGTGCAGACGGCACATCGAGGCGAATGCGGATGGCATAAGCGTACGTTATATTTATCTGTGATGTTTAGGTGGACTTAAATGATGGGATATTCATTAATGAGATTAATGAAAGAAAATAAACCTAATTGATGTTGTGGAATCGAATTTCAAAATAAAAACAGGTAGCTACAGTTCTTACTTTGCATCGCGGTGTTCATTGTAGAACATCCTGCACCTTATTCGATGAGGAAAGGACCGAGATCCCTTCACCGGGAGTGACTCCTTTGGCATTAACTGGCAGATGCTACACACTCGGTTTGTCATTTGATCGCTTCTATAGTTTCGGCTTTGCACAATGATATATATTATATATCCCGCACCTCATTCGACGAGGAAAGGGCCGACGATCCCTTCACCGGGAGTGACCCCTTTAGCAAAACTAGAAAAGCCTCAAAAACATTCCATTTAAAAACCATTTGATTCTGCAACGAGATCAAGTTCAAAGCGTTAAAGGTTTTCATAAAAAAACCATTCGCAACCCTCCATCATTTTAGGAAGTAGAGTACTTAGTATTCGTGCTGTGTTTGTTGACCTTAGTTAAGGCACAGTGTACGGTAGCTAAGTGATGTCTTCCTACACCGCATATGATGCGATTAGTTAGGACAGTCGCGTGACTTTGTTGACCTTAGTTAAGGGTCATGTGGGTGGGTCTAATTAATCACGAAATGACGGGTAGAACTTGACTAGTACTTATGATTTGTTGACCATAGTTAAGGTCATAGGTGCTAGGGGTAAAAACCTTTATCGGGAGTTTCAAGTGTTGAAATTTGCAATGAGATTGCATACCTTCTATATGATAGTTGGATCCCGATACCCACTGCGAGTAATTGTTACTCCTGGGAGAGTTTTGCACTTTGCAATTAGCCGATCAAGTAGGTGTCTAGAAAGGTGTCAACGGGGTTACGCCTCTGGGAAAACGAGGTTTACTGTAATTAGGTCCGTGCGAAAGCACGGGGAACCTCCCTCAAAGTACCGACACTGGCCTGGCTGAAAGATTTGCGAACTTGTAGAGTGTAATTAATCCCGGCTAGTCTTTCCTTTTAAGGTTTGAAGGAAGATTTGATAAAAACAGTGGGAGCCATCCTGATTAGATAAAATATATAACCAGTCTGATCTTGCAAAAGCGCACGCAGAGTGTTTTCTTCTCTCTCTCTCCAGATAGCGACCATATCACGCCTTAATCAAGATAGTAATATGGATGTATTGACCGAACCCGCTTGTTATACTGAGCTGGGGAATGTTGGTCCCGCTCCAACTTGTAATCGTTATAAGACAGAGCAGGAAATAGGGGAATACCAGAATTCCTATGCCGCCCAAACAAAGAAAGTGCATGAGATGCATCTCCTTCGGGTGTGTTCATTATAAAGAACTGTTTCTCAGTATCCTCTGCATCCTGGGTATATGATACCGAATCAGGATCCCAGATATGTAATCTGTTACATAGGGCTACAAAAAGGTAGAAAAACTAAGAACGGGCGATAAGTTTCATGAGACAGAAAACGGGGCAAGTGTTGCAGCCAAGTCTGTTGGTCACTGTCACCCTGTATTACCAATACATTGATTCTGAACAAATGCTATTAGATACCGAACCTGATATACAAAATCATATCCATCTCTATATTTATTAAAGAAATGATAAAATTTTGTATTGATGGATAATGTTTTGAACATTTCCTATATAAAAAGTTGATCGGTTCAGGCACGTTATCTAAATGCATTGATGTTCTAAATCAAACTACAGTTCCCAGTATGTAGAACACACACAAGAGGAAGTGTTCAGAAATGAACGATTCCTTCTTGAGGCATTGTAGACTAGGTCATATCAATGCGACCCGACTGGCTGAAGTTACATTTTAGATGCATATTTAAATCAGTTTGAATTTACATCTTGTGAAACTTGCCAGTCATGTCACAAAGATTAGATGACCATAGCTCTGTTTATTGGAAACAGAGAAAGAGTTAGTGAACTCTTGGGACTGATACATGATGATGTATGTAAGGTCTCCTGTCTACACATGCCAGGACTGGATCTTTATACTTCATTACGTTCTCTGATGATCTCTCAAGATTCTGACATATGTTCCTGTTGAAACACAAGTCCGAACCTTTTGAGATATTCACAGAATATAAGTTAGAAGTAGAGAACCAATAACCGGGTATAAGTATTATGTCCTATGATGAGATCAGGGAGGAGAATACTTGTGCATGGCATTCCTGGACCATTCTAAAGGAGAATGAGATTCTCTCTCCATATTACTCCTCTGAATACACCACAGCACAATGGTGTATCAGGGCGGAGCAATCGCACAATATTAGATATGGTGTGCTCTGTGATGAGTATTACTGAGTTACCTATTTCCTTTTGGGGTTGTGCACTTGAGAAGCTGCATACTTATTGAATTAGGTTCGAATCAAATCAGTGCCTACCATTCCATATGAGATATGGTATGGGAAGAGCCTATCTCTTAAGTAAGTTAAGATTTGGGATTGTCCGGCCTATGTCAAAAGCAAAATCCGGACAAGATCGAGGCAAGGTCAATTCTGTAGAACTGGAAAGGTTCCAGCTATACAAAACTGCAGCTGATGATTTGACAGAACCAAAGGAATTCAATAGTTCCCGACGAATCTCAGCCTCTCCGCCGATCTAGCAGGGTTCCTCATCCGCCTGAGAGATACCTTGGTTTCTTGATGACAGTGGGAGCAAGGAATGCATCATGAGATGATGACCCAACTAGATTCGAGCAGGCCATCAAGAGTAGGGACTCTGTAAGAATGGCTGGATGCTTAGCGATCTGAGATGGAATCCATATACACCAACAAAGTATGGACTTTGGTTGCTATATCTGAAGGGTTAAATCTCCATCAGGAGCAAGTATATCTTGAGAAGATTACTTGGTGTAGATGGAAAAGTTAAGACTTTCAAAGCTAGACTTGTTAAAGGTTTTAGTCATCAACTAGGTGTGGATAATGATGAAACCTTTTCTAGGGACTATGCTTAAGTCCATCTAGATCCTACTTGCCATTGCTACATACCATGACTACGATATCTGGTGGTTGGGTGCCATGACTACTTTTCTAAATAATGATTTAGAAGAGAACGTCTATAAGAACACAGCCAGAGGGCTTCATAAACAGTGGGAGCAGCGGGAACGTGTGCAAGTTGCTTTACATAATAAAGCAGGCATCGCGGAGTTGGAACATCTGTTTTGATGAGTTAGTCAAACAGTTTGACATCATCAAAATGGAAGATGAACCTTGTATATACAAAACGGTAGTAGAGAGTAAGGTGGTCATCCTCGTATTGTACGTGGACAACATACTCTTGATAGGAATGGGATTTCCTATACTACGCTCGGTCAATCTCCGCTTATCACAAGGATTTTGCAAAAGGATCAAAGTGATACCTCCTAAATCCTGAGTTTTCATCTATGAGATAGATGTAATTGGATGCTGGGATTCTCACTAGATGTAGTGAGATGGTATTAATCGATCCTGGGGAGAATCACAGGAAGAGTTCCAGGGTGATAAAGACGACTGAATGTCAGTCACAGGCATCGTCTTTACCCTTAGTAAAGGGACGGTATGTTGGAAGAGTTCCAAGCTAGATACCGTGGCAAACTAGATGATAAAGGCTGGTAACATCGCTATTAAAGATACTACCAAAGAGGAAGTTTGGGTGTATATTGGTTCATAAGATGAACTAGGTTCCTGCCATTGTATGACAATGGAAGTGTGGCTTTGGCCCTGGAACCCTGGTCCCATCAGTGACCTGGACGTATTCTGAGGCAGCATCACCTGATCATGGAGATAGTTGATCTCCAGGGTGATCGAGGTTAGGAGAGTAGACACAGAGGACAACACGGCGGATCCACTCCCGAAGGCCTTTTCCCAAAGAGAGACTTTTAGGGGATGGTTGAGTATTAGATACTACAACTACTGCTACAGATGGCCCTAGTGCAAGTGGGAGATTGTTAGTTATATGTATGCCCTAGAGGCCATTACTGTACATTGGATGTACATTGTAGTGGATGCTGGGACATATATAGGTAGGACTTTCTTGCTCGACATGATAGTACGCTATCTGGTTGCTCTTTATCTTAACATGTATACTTTATGTCTCTCTGTTACATGTTGATAAAGCCCTTAGGATGTGTACTCGACTTCCAGTACTATGATGCAGATCATACTAGTGGGGCCTGGCTAGTCCATGAGTACATCCTTCAATGTTCCTAGTCGTGGGAATATCGAGACGGGGCATCGATATTCCAGAGTAGACTAGCGTATATCTTCTCGACCCATGTGATGGGCGATGGATGATCCCATATCCATTGGTGTTTGACATCAGAGATGGATGCGGGTGCTCAGTGCAGACTGGGTACACTGAACGGACTCGCCGAGAACTCCCAGATGGTATTATACCTCACGTCAGATGGCAGTTCTCTGGTGACACTGGTACAGCTTAGTCTGTTGACCCGAGATCATCATAAAGTCTTGTGTGTCTCCCACTGTGCTTTGATTTCCACCCTACCACGGCTCTACTGAGTCATGCAAACAGGTGGCTTTTGGGTACAGTCCCGATTCACATGGAGGCAATGAGCGATAGGAGGGGATTCTTCTCTCCCGGTATTGGGGGTTGATGTTGCGCAATGCACGACTGGCCATA
Source organism: Agapanthus africanus (assembly GCA_030015575.1). NCBI lineage: Eukaryota > Viridiplantae > Streptophyta > Magnoliopsida > Asparagales > Amaryllidaceae > Agapanthus > Agapanthus africanus. Next base: position 177,746,960 of record JASDDO010000008.1, read on the forward strand.
ACAGGAAATCCCTGGCCAGGGTTGCTGTGATATACTGGTAAGAGTTATCAGTAGTTTCAAGAAAGTTATGGACCACACGTCGGCATGACTTATCGATCTATTGGGGTCTGACGTTTACCATCCCTAGGCGAGATATGCAACATATCAGACGAACAGACCGGACTGTACGGTAAGTGTTACTGGTTGGATTCACAGGAGTGTGAGCAGGCCTGCTCGTCGATCTTCTGATCGCTCAATACCCGGGTGGCCGTTACATTTAGCAGACCGCTTGCAGCTTGTGGGTGTTTGATATGATCATCATCTGCTGCCGGCGTATTGACTAGTCTTTAGAGTCCTACACAGAGGTTTCCTAGCTCAAGCGAAACGAAATAGGAGCGCATATGAGATATGTACGGGACCGAGAATAATTCGTGTATGTGATACCGTATTCCATTCTCGCGATGAATGTATCGATTGGTTATATGCGATATAACCTAGTTATCGAATCAAGGATTGATTCGATAAGCCGATACATAAGATACTAGTCGGTTATATGCGATATGACCGGATCGTTAAATCAAGTATTGATTTAATGATTTAATGCATAATTATATATTTGATATATTACTTTGCATTAACTAGTATTTGTTCACTTTAAAAGGATTTTCTCACTTGAAATGCACATTGTATATGTGATATATTTTTTTGTGCACTTGTTTGTATCATGTTTGATGATACATGCTCACTTGGGTTTGTGTAAAGATTAAACCATGGTTGTGAGAGTGGTTAGGGTTTTGTTTATTCACTTATTATCTATTTATTCATTTATCATTCTTTTGGAAAAGATAAAGAGAAAAGAATGGTGGCTTGTTTTGTTTGTTTGTTGAAGCTTCTTGAAGCTTTGAACAAGTCCACCATTCTTGTCTCATGTCTAACCCTAACCATTCATCTAACCTTAGTTAAATCTCTACACTAAACCATGGTTGAATATATGATAAGTATCATATTGTTTTCTTTTTTTTAAATATACTTATCATATTTTCTATCATATTCTTTTCTTCTTCTTCTTCATCTTCAACAAGAAGAAAACCTAGCTACCATCAATGGCAACTAGTGAAAATGAGTGAGAAATCCAATTCTAAAGTGAACCCACTTCCTATTTCTTCATCCTCTACCTCTTGCCAAGTAGTATAGGGTGTTTTCTTCACAAGTTTCATAACTTGGTGAAGTGGGAGCTTGATCTAGTGATGCCTCGACGTAGATCATCTTCGGCATTGAAGCCGACGATCAAGCCTGCCCATTTCTTCGATGAAGCCGATGCTAGAGTCCGGAATCCGATTTGGACAGCGGAGGGACATCATCGCGGAGCTTAGGAAGTGGTGGACCGGATCTATAAAGGTTGTATCCCTTTTCCTTTAGCATTAAATTCGTTTACATGCTTGCATCGCCTTGTTTTCTAGTTAACGATCCGTATTAGGGTTTGTAGGCACAAGGAAATTTTTGAATTGTGCATGTTTGATGCCTTGTGAGACTTCGTTAGCGTGCCTAGGAACCCTACATAGAATACGGTATCACATATCGTATCAATCTCGGTCTCCCACATATTGTAAGGCTACGGTAGCACCCCGGCCGTCAATCCGAGGCCAAACGTGGAACAAAAACTTTTATAAACTGGCGCTAACGCAGCCTTTCACCCGGATCATTCCATTAACCATATACTAGCAAATTACAAAGATGTTAGAATGGCTATACCAATCGATCTGTGTCCTTCGGTATTTATCCACCATCCCAAGCTCCTCACGGCTGCTCCAACAAAGTTCGCTCTCCGGTCTCGCTCGTCGAAGTGGCACCACGTCAAACATTCTTTATACGGACTCCCGCTTCAAAACCGAAGCAACTCGGACATGAAGTTTGCCAGCCGACATGTCCAAGATGAAGTAGAGATAGTGTGTGATTACTTTGTCTCAAAACACCCATGGATTCTCAACTCATAAGAGGGATGGGTGGAGGTTGAAGAAGATGCCCATGGAGGAAAATGTGAGCTCAAGAAAGAGAAGCAAGTGAAGAAAATGTTTTGTGTCTTGTATGAGATATTTTGAGAGCTCATATATATCCTCAAGAATAATCCTATGCCATAACAAAACAGCCCTCTCTCTCTAAAATATCCCACACAAACAAAAAAATCTCAAGAAATCAATCCATGTCACAATAAATGGTCACATGAACCAAGACCATGTGTCACCATGTACATGTGACATGAAATGATCCATATGGACAAAACTTGCACTCACATTTTCCTCCACAAAATATTTAAACTAAATGTTTAATCCAATAAATAGAAATGGCATCAACTAAAGTAAACTCGTGACGGATCACAAGAATACCCCGCATCTATATATACATACCCGCATCCGTATTCCGACTGAATACGAATACTACGAGACGAAAGTAATCCAACAATATAATACTAGAATCCGGCTTAAACCAAAGCCCACTAGTATGATCTGTCCGATCATGATCCGTGCACAAGTGCACGTATATGATCGAACCCTGCCATAAAACCATACAGCCTCTACAACGTTTCGCTCGAACTTGGGAAACTTTCTATGGGGGGACTCTAAAGAATCGTCAATATGCTGGCAGTGGGTTTAACCACAAGCACGTCAGTGGCACTAGCTGTACATAACGGCTGCCCATGTATTGAGCGAAAGTGAAGCTGACGAGCGAACTCATCCTGAAACCCTACTGAGCCTATCTGTGACAATCTCCGTATAGTCTGGTCTGTTCATCTATGAGTATCGCATATCGGGCCTAGGGGATGGTAAACGTCAGACCCCCAATAGTGGTATAAGTCATGTCGGAGTGTAGCCCAGAACACCTTGAGAAACTACTGGAATACGTACCAGTAAATCTCACTTGCCTTGGCCAAGGACTTTGTGTAATGGCTCTCCTAAACACAGCGTGATATCTGTTAGTGTATATGCCCTAGAGGCCATTACTGTATCATACTAGTATGTATATTACTTGATGGAAGCTTGGGATATTCACAGTTATATAGACAATCTTGCTCGATATAGTAGTATGCTACTTGGTTTGTCTCTGCTTTAATGTGTACATGTGTGTTTCTTTATTATATCACCTATACGCATTTGTAGAGCCCTTAGGATCTTTACTTGATTACCGGCGTTGTGATGGCGATCACACTCGTGGGGGCTGGGTAATCTACAAGCACATCCTTAATACACGTCCCTAGTCATGGGATTATCGAGACAGGGTATCGATACTCCAGAGTAGACTAGCGTATGCGCTTCTCATCCCAGCACGGGAGACGGTCTGTCCCACAACCGTCAGTACGTCGTACTTGAGATAGTATGCGGATGCTCGTTAGGTTACGAGTACACTGGACAGGACTCGTCGGGAACTGATGGTTGGTATTATACCTATCGTCAGTTATCAGTTCCCAGGTGACATGAGTACAGCTTAGTCCGCTGACTTGACACTGTCACTTTACCTCGAGTGTGTTCCTACTGTTCTTTGATTACTACCCTACCACGGCTCTACTGAGTCGTGCAAACAGGTAGTAGTTGGGAGCATTCCCGAAGCACTTGGAGGCAGTGACAGTTAGACAGGATTCGTCTCTCCCGGTATTGGGGGTTGGCATCGCGCTGTGTCTAGGAGAGCCATTACACGAGTAGTCCCTGGCCAGGGCAAGCGAGATATACTGGAAGGTTTCCAGTGTTATCTCAGGGTGTTCTGGGCTTCACTCCAACACGACTTGTACCGCTATTAGGGGACTGACGTTTACCGCCCCCCTAAGCCCGCCATGCGATGTATCAGACGAACAGACCGGACTGTACGGAGATTGTCACATATAGGCTCAGTAGGAGTTCGGATGGGTTTACCTCATCGGCCTTCTTATCGACATCTACCTGGGGACCGTTACGTACAGCTAGTGCCGCTTGCGGTCTGTGGTTAAACCCACTGCCAGCGTAGTGTCGAGTCTTTAGAGTCCCGCACAGAGAGTTTCCCTGCACTGAGCGAAACATGTAGAGACCGTATGGTTTTACGGCAGGGCTGCGATCACTTACGTACACTTGTGTGCGTGCGGTGTTCGGGCAGACAATACTAGTGGGCTTTGGTTTAACCCGGATACTAGTATTGCATGGATGGATTTGTTCTATCTTCTGCGCATCCGCATTCTACGAAATGCGGATGCAGGTGTGTATGCACAGTTTTCCGAAGCGATGAAGGAGGAGGTGCCTCATCAGGGTTTTGGCAGTTGGTTCGGCCAAAACCGTTATGTGGCAGGCTCATTAGTGTTTTGACAGTTCGTTTGGTCAAAACCATTATGAGTCGCGGACATCATTTACTAATCCTTTTAGTGATAATTGTATGATGGCTAATTGCATTGACCATTTGACCTCCTTGACCTCTCTTGACTTTGTTGACCGGTTGACCGTGTTGACCATTGACTTTCAAGAGAGATCTACACTCTTCTTTTCTTTTTCTTTTTCTATTTTGATCATGATAATGGTCATTTCAATGTAGCCATCAACTTTTATCTTGATGGGATTAGTAATGATAATGTTTGTGCATTATTGAACCATGGTTCATCTTTCTTTAGCTCACAATTCTTTTCTCATTCTCTCTCTTGCCTTTTTCTAGTGAGAAGAAAAGAAATGCACCATGGTTGCTAGCTCCTCCTTCTTCCTCCTTTTGATTCATCTTTTGATCTCATGTGTTGAGAGATAAAGATCCCACAAAGACAAAACCATCCCTCTACCACTTCTACACAACCTATGGCTTCTAGACTAGCAATCTCTTTGCCCTAGTTACCTCGGCTCGAGGTGGAGCTCGGTGTACATCTCTCGGGTGGATCGTCTTCGACTCAAGGAGGCCGCGGAGGTGACCAAAGTCCGGATCAACCCTCGGAGCAAGCAAGGAGAAGAACAACTAGAAGAGAAGGAGTTCAAGTTGAGGTATAACCCCTAACCGAGTAGATAAATCTCTAGTTAGGATGCTAGTGTGTTGTTTAGCAAAGATCCGGCTTTTACGGTCCATGTTACCATGTTTAGAAAAATTCTTGTTTTTACCGTTTCCGCAACCCCGAAAGTACCGGGAGAGGTAACGTGGACCTAACAGTGGTATCAGAGCCTAACTAAACACACCCTAGCATGTTAGCAAAGTATTTGGAATATCGACCGGACGAAAAACCGCAAAATCACCCCGAGAAATTCAGTTTCTGCCGATTTTTAGATCTGTTCCAAAATTAATAAATCATACACTAAAAATCGGCTCAGGCTTTTTGTAGACCACTGCAGAAAAATGATCCCCCAACTCGGTTAAAGCGCCGCGGAACCGCGGCATAAGCTTGCTTATGCCGCGGAACCGCGGCCGAGTTAACTCGGTTTGGGATCCTGTTTGCTGCAGTGTTCTTGTTTGTGTATTTTGTGATTTTTGGTATATGACTTTTCTGCCCAGATTTTCCAGAAAGCAAAATTTGTTTTTGGGGCTCAAAAATCCGTATCTTTTGGTCGATGTTCTGTAGACTTTGGCTAATGGTTATATCTGTAATGTTGTTTGTGTATTGAACGTCTACTAATTGCTATACGTCGATTAGTGGGGGTTATACATATCTGTGATCTGTGTTGTTGATGGTTTGTGTATATGAACTCGTTGGATTGTCGCGGATGAATAGCCGGGGTGGATGTGAGATGAGAGTTTCTTTTTCTTTCATTCATGTAATAAATTTGTAAATTGATGTAATATTATTTATATGATCGCACAACCGGGTCGGGGTTGTAGCCGTCATTGTATAATTCTTTTTACTGTTTTTGCTCCTAGGATAGACCCATGGAGGGGGTGCACAAACTACCGGGTACCTCGAAGTGCCGAGTGGCCTACTCACGGCGTTGAGGGAGGTTGCTTCGCTTCAGGTACTTGGCGGGTAGTTTGCCGCACCCGTAGGGGTCTTGGGTGGGGTATTGGCTATTCATCACGACCGTGTAATCCGCTTTTCGTTGCAGGCTCGAACGAATCGTGGGTTCCTAGTATATCCAAAGTGTTCATCTGTGATCTGGATTGGCTATCATTGCTGTATATATATAATAACTATTTAGGCGTTGCTTATGTCTTTCAGCCGCGCTAGCCCAGCCCCCGCTCTGTCGTTAGTTAAGTAACCTAACGAGTGATGACGGGGCCCCGTGGCGAATGCGAATGGCATAAGCGTACGTCATATTTTGGTTGTTTTCTGCAATGGTAGGATTTAAATGATGGGACGCATTAAAAGAACTAATGCAAGAAAATAAACCTAAAAGACGTTGTTGGAACAATTTTTCAAAAAGCTGTTATTGCAAGGACGTTCACTTTTGTTTTGCATCGTGGTATTCGGTTATGAATGCCCAGCACCTCAGTCGACGAGGCAAGGGCCGAGATCCCTTCATCGGGAGTGACCCCTTGGACAAAAGTTTGCGTCAGGGTAATAACTTCACAATAGTCGATTATTCTTGCTTTGCATCGAGGTATTCATTTTGAAATATCCTGCACCTCATTCGACGAGGAAAGAGCCGAGATCCCTTCACAGGGAGTGACCTCTTTAGCAAAAGTTTTCGCCACTATATTTTCAAAAAGTGTATCACGTTCCTTCAACGATTTCAAGTTCATTACGTTAACGGGTTTTCGCCAAAACCCAGTCGTAGCCCTCCGTCGTTTCGGATTGATATTGCCTAGTATTCGTGCTGCGTATTTCGTGCTCAGCCGAGGCATAGCATACGGTAGCTATGTAATATTTTTCCGTAGGATACAAAGTGATTGGTTAAGACAGTCGTGCGGTCATTTTGGCTCAGTCAAGGACTCGTACGGGTGGGTCTAATGCAGTCAAGATAATGACGGGTTGAACTTGACTAGGATCCTTTGATATGTTGGCTCAGTCCAGGTCACTTGGGTCCTTGGGGCAAAAACCACATCGGGAGTTTCAAAAGTACTGAAACTTGCTAGTGTTGCATACCATTTGGAGTGTGATGATTCTGGTAGGATTCCTTCAGTTTTGTCACGCGATGATATTTGGATCCCGATCCTACTGTGAGTATATGCTACTCCTCGGGAACTTTCTCGCTTAACGATCAATGCTATAAACTAAGTAGGTGTCTAGAAAGGTGTTAGCGGGGCTACGCCCACAGGGAAAAGAGGTTACTTAATTAAGGAACTTCGCGAAAGCTTTGGAAAACCTCCCTCGAAGTACCGACACTGGCCTGGCTGAACGGTTAAACAAGTATTGTACGGTGAAATTGATCCCAACTAATTCTTCCTTTATGGTTTGAGGAGGGATTCGAGAGACAATGGGAGCCATCCTGTTTAGATAAATTAAAAACCAATCTAAACTTGCAAGAGCGCACGCTGAGTGTTTCTTTTCTCTCTCTCCAGGTAGCAACCATTTCACGCCCTAATCAAGATAATAAAATATATCGCTTGACCGATCCGAATCCTTATTCGGGGCTGGGGAACGTTGGTTCGGCTCTAACTTATGACAACAGTCATAAGTATGAGCAAGGGAAAGGGGATTGTATGGATTCCCAGGATACCCAGTTGAAGAAGAAGCATGGTTTTGCATCTACTTCAGGTGTTCTTGTAATTGAGAACTGTTTTACGGTCAGCCCTACCTCCTGGGTACTTGATACCAGATCAGAATCTCATATCTGTAATTTATTGCAGGGATTGAGAAAAAGTAGGAAAGTTGCACCGGGTGATATGTCGTTCAGAGTAGCGAACGGAGCACAAGTTAATGCGGCAGCCGTCGGTGAATATCACCTAGTATTGCCAAATGGCAAGACTATGATTTTGAACGATTGCTACTATGTACCTTCCATGGTTTGCAACATCATATCAGTTTCTTTACTTGATAAAGATGGATATAACTTTGTTCTTGATAGAAATATCATGAACATTTACCTTCATAAGGTACTGGTTGCAGGAGGTACACTGTGTAATGGTATCTACGTTCTAAATCAGAATACAGTTCTCAATATACAAAACACACGCAAGAGGAAGAATTCAGATACGAATGAATCCTACTTGTGGCATTGTAGACTTGGTCATATCGGAGAAAAAAGACTGAGTAAGTTGCATAAAGACGGACTCTTGGATGCGTTCGAGTTTTCATCTTATGAAACTTGTCAGTCTTGTCTCAAAGGGAAGATGACCAAATATCCATTCACCGGACATGGAGAAAGAGCAGCAGAGCTCTTGGGACTCATACATAGTGATGTATATGGTCCGATGTCTATACATGCAAGGGGTGGGTTCTCGTACTTCATCACATTCACTGACGATCTCTCTAGGTTCGGATATGTGTATCTGATGAAACACAAATCTGAAGCTTTTGAGAAATTCAAGGAATTCAGAAACGAAGTACAGAACCAGACTGGCAAAAGTATCAAGATCCTCCGGTCTGATAGAGGAGGGGAGTACTTAAGCACGGAATTCCTAGATTACTTAAAAGAGAATGGTATTCTCTCTTAGCTTACTCCTCCTTATACACCACAGCACAACAGTGTATCGGAGCGGAGGAATCGTACCCTACTGGATATGGTTCGCTCCATGATGAGTAATGCCGAGTTACCTCTTTCATTTTGGGGACATGCGCTGTTGACAGCAGCATATCTATTGAACGATGTTCCGTCTAAATCTGTGCCTAAGACACCGTTCGAGATATGGAATGGTAAAAAGCCGTATCTTAAACGTATTAAGATATGGGGTTGTCCGGCCTATGTAAAAGTACAAAATCCGGACAAACTTCAGGCACGTTCAGTTCTATGTAAATTTGTTGGATATCCTAAGAACTCCACAGGATATCTATTCTACCACACCGAGGAACAGAAGGTGTTTGTATCTCGCCACGCCACCTTTTTAGAGTGGCAATTTCTTGCAAAATAAACAAGTGGGAGTTCGGTAGAACTGGAAGAAATTCAGCGACCACAAAATGAAACTGAAGATTTGACAGAACCTCAGAATTCAATAACCCCAGACGAACCTCAGCCACTCCGCAGATCTGGTAGGATTTCTCATCCGCCCGAGAGATACTACGGTTTTCTCATAGACGGGGATCGAGAGGATTGCATCTTGGAAGAAGATGACCCTACCAGTTTCAGGCAGGCCATTATCAGTAGGGACTCTGATAAGTGGCAGGAAGCAATGCAATCCGAAATGGAGTCCATGTACGCCAATAAAGTATGGACCTTGGATATTGCTCCACCTGGGGTAAAACCCGTTGGATGCAAATGGATCTACAAAAGGAAACTTGGTGTAGATGGGCAGGTGGAAACCTATAAGGCTAGACTCGTTGCAAAAGGTTTTCATCAAAGACCTGGTATGGACTATGACGAAACTTTTTCTCCGGTGGCTATGCTCAAATCCATTCGGATCCTACTTGACATTGCTGCCTTCCATGACTATGAAATCTGGCAGATGGATGTTAAAACGGCTTTCCTAAACGGTTGTTTGGAAGAGTGCGTTTACATGGATCAGCCAGAAGGTTTCGTAGACAGTGGGAGCAGAGGGAAGGTGTGCAAGTTGCTTAAATCCATTTATGGATTAAAACAGGCATCGTGGAGCTGGAACATCTGTTTTGATGAGGCAATCAAGGAATTTTATTTCATCAAGAACGAAGATGAACCTTGTGTCTATAAGAAGATTGTAGGACGAACTGTCGTATTCCTAGTCTTGTACGTGGACGACATTCTTTTGATATGAAATGACATTCCTATGCTATAATCGGTCAAGCTATTTTTGTCACAACGGTTCTCCATGAAGGACCTGGGTGATGCCTCGTACATTCTAGGGATCAAGATCTATAGAGATAGATCCAAGAGACTACTGGGACTTTCGCAGTCCAGGTACATAGAGACCATACTAAAGAGATTTAGTATGGAGGATTCCAAGCGCGGTTACATACCCGCATTGCACGGAATTACCCTCTCCAAGAAGATGTCTCCTAAGACTGACAAGGAAAGGGTTCGCATGAGCACTATACCCTACGCTTCGGCGGTAGGATCTATAATGTATGCGATGCTATGTACAAGACCAGATGTAGCTTACGCACTGAGCGCGGTAAGCCGGTATCAGTCAGACCCAGGTGAGGACCACTGGACAGCAGTGAAGAACATTCTCAAGTACCTGAGAAGGAATAAGGAAATGTTCCTGGTTTACGGTGATGGAGACCTCAGGGTCGAGTCCTTTACCGATTCAAGCTTCCAGAGTGACAAAGATGACAGCAAGTCTGTCTCGGGTTTTGTGTTTACTCTCAACGGACGGGCGGTATGTTGGAGGAGTTCCAAACAGGATACCGTCGCAGACTCGACGATGGAGGCTGAATACATTGCTGCAAGCGATGCCGCAAAAGAGGCGGTCTGGATGAAGAAGTTCATTTTTGAACTTCAGGTGGTTCCGTCCATTGTTGACCCAATACCTTTGTATTGCGATAACAATGGGGCTATAGCCTTAGCGAAGGAACCAAGGTCCCATCAGAAATCCAGGCACATCTTAAGGCAGTATCACCTGATCAGGGAGATCATTGATCGCCAGGAGATCGAGGTATGGAGAGTGGACACAAAGGATAACACAGCGGACCCATTCACGAAGGCCTTACCCCAGACTCGGTTCGAGCGGCTGATCGAGATGATAGGTCTTCGATACACCAGTACATGGCCTTAGTGCAAGTGGGAGATTGTTAGTGTATATGCCCTAGAGGCCATTACTGTATCATACTAGTATGTATATTACTTGATGGAAGCTTGGGATATTCATAGTTGTATAGACAATCTTGCTCGATATAGTAGTATGCTACTTGGTTTGTCTCTGCTTTAATGTGTACATGTGTGTTTCTTTATTATATCACCTATACGCATTTTTAGAGCCCTTAGGATCTTTGCTTGATTACCGGCGTTGTGATGGCGATCACACTCGTGGGGGCTGGGTAATCTACAAGCACATCCTTAATACACGTCCCTAGTCGTGGGATTATCGAGACAGGGCATCGATACTCCGGAGTAGACTAGCGTATGCGCTTCTCATCCCAGCACGGGAGACAGTCTGTCCCACAGCCGTCAGTACGTCGTACTTGAGATGGTATGCGGGTGCTCTTTAGGTTACGAGTACACTGGACAGGACTCGTCGGGAACTGATGGTTGGTATTATACCTATCGTCAGTTATCAGTTCCCAGGTGACATGAGTACAGCTTAGTCCGCTGACTTGACACTGTCACTTCGCCTCGAGTGTGTTCCCACTGTTCTTTGATTACTACCCTACCACGGCTCTACTGAGTCGTGCAAACAGGTAGTAGTTGGGAGCATTCCCGAAGCACTTGGAGGCAGTGACGGTTAGACAGGATTCGTCTCTCCCGGTATTGGGGGTTGACATCGCGCTGTGTCTAGGAGAGCCATTACACGAGTAGTCCCTGTCCAGGGCAAGCGAGATATACTGGTAGGTTTCCAGTGTTATCTTAGGGTGTTCTGGGCTTCACTCCGACACAACTTGTACCGCTATTAGGGGACTGACGTTTACCGCCCCCTAGGCCCTCCATGCGATGTATCAGACGAACAGACCGGACTGTACGGAGGTTGTCACATATAGGCTCAGTAGGAGTTCGGATGGGTTTACCTCATCGGCCTTCTTATCGACATCTACCTGGGGACCGTTACGTACAGCTAGTGCCGCTTGCGGTCTGTGGTTAAACCCACTGCCAGCGTAGTGTCGAGTCCTTAGAGTCCCACACAGAGAGTTTCCCTGCACTGAGCGAAACGTGTAGAGGCCGTATGGTTTTACGGCAGGGCTGCGATCAGTTACGTACACTTGTGTGCGTGCGGTGTTCGGGCAGGCAATACTAGTGGGCTTTGGTTTAACCCGGATACTAGTATTGCACGGATGGATTTGTTTTGTCTTCTACACATCCGCATTCTACGGAATGCGGATGCAGGTGTGTATGCACAGTTTTCGGGAGCGATGAAGGAGGAGGTGCCTCATCAGGGTTTTGGCAGTTGGTTCGGCCAAAACCGTTATGTGGCAGGCCCATTAGGGTTTTGACAGTTCGTTTGGTCAAAACCATTATGAGCCGCGGACATCATTTACTAATCCTTTTAGTGATAATTTTATGATGGCTAATTGCATTGACCATTTGACCTCCTTGACCTCTCTTGACTTTGTTGACCGGTTGACCGTGTTGACCATTGACTTTCAAGAGAGATCTACACTCTTCTTTTCTTTTTCTTTTTATATTTTGATCGTGATAATGGTCATTTCAATGTAGCCATCAAACTTTATCTTGATGGGATTAGTAATGATAATGTTTGTGCATTATTGAACCATGGTTCATCTTTCTTTATCTCACAATTCTTTTCTCATTCTCTCTCTTGCCTTTTTCTAGTGAGAAGAAAAGAAATGCACCATGGTTGCTAGCTCCTCCTTCTTCCTCCTCTTAATTCATCTTTTGATCTCATGTGTTAAGAGATAAAGATCCCACAAAGACAAAACCATCTCTCTACCACTTCTACACAACCTAGGGCTTCTAGACTAGCAATCTCTTTGTCCTAGTTACCTCGGCTCGAGGTGGAGCTCGGTGTACATCTCTCGGGTGGATCGTCTACGACTCAAGGAGGCCGCGGAGGTGACCAAAGTCCAGATCAACCCTCGGAGCAAGCCAGGAGAAGAACAACAAGAAGAGAAGGAGTTCAAGTTGAGGTATAACCCCTAACCGAGTAGATAAATCTCTAGTTAGGATGTTAGTGTGTTGTTTAGCAAAGATCCGGCTTTTACGGTCCATGTTACCATGTTTAGAAAAATTCTTGTTTTACCGTTTTCGCTACCCCGAAAGTACCGGGAAAGGTAATGTGGACCTAACAATATCAACCCCCAATATCGGGAGAGATGAATCCTATCTAACCGCCACTGCCTCCAAGTGCTTTGGGACTGCACCCAACTACTACCTGTTTGCACAACTCCTTTGAGCCGTGGTAGGGTAGCAATCAAAGAACAATGGCAACACACTTGAGGAAAAGTAGCAGTGTCAAGTCAACGGACTAAGCTGTACTCATGTCACCTAGGAACTACTCCTGACGATAGGTATAATACCAATCAATAGTTCCCCTGCGAGTCCGTCCGGTGTACTCATAACCCAATGAGCACTTGTATACTATCTAAGGTGAACCAACTGACACCAATGGCTTATTAGAACAGCCACTGCCCCTTGTCAGGGTCTCGATCCGTATACACTATTCTACTATCGGAGTATCGATGCCCAGTCTCGAAACTCCCACGACTAGGGACACTTTAAGGATGTGCTTATAGACTACCCAACTCTCACGTATATGATCGCCATCATACTGCTGGTAGTCAAGCAAAAATACTATGGGCTCTATCAACGTGTAATAGTGATCTGTAATGTCACCTGAAGCATGTACACAATGATAAAAATAAACCAGATAACATACTATCATCTCGAGTAAGACTGTTCTACAGGTATAGGTCCTCCCTCAATCATTGCAATCATGTGCTTGTGATCCAATAATTGACTTGAGGGCACTATATCCAACAATCTCCCACTTGCACTTAAGGCTAATTATTATGATGTCGCATACTCACAGCCCGTGTGATACCGAATACCCAACTCCTCTACAAATCAGTTTCACAAATCTCGTTTGTGAAACTATTGCGTTTGAGAAATAGCCTCAGTGAGTAGATCCACTCTGATGTTTCTTTCTATGTCTCTCTTTATCTCAAGTTCGCGGAGAAAGCCATCTCCCGAAATGAGCAATACCTGTCTTAGAATATGTCTGGATATCTGATGGGATCTAGTTCATAAATGAACTCCAAATCCAGCTGTCACTGTAGGGTTCCTAGGCACACTAATGTGGTCTCACAAGTGATCAAACATGGCCAATTAAAATTTTACAAGTGCCGAGAAACCCTAACACGGATCGTTAACTAGATGTATAGGCGATGCAATGCAAATAAACGAATTTATAGCTAAAGGGAAGGGGCTACAACCTTTGTAGATCCGGTCCTCCACCTCCATGGCTCCGTGATGAAGTCCCCTCGCTGTCCAAATCGAATCCATGACTCTAGCATCGGCTTCATCGGAGAAATGGGCGGGCTGGGTCGTCGGCTTCGATGCCGAAGATGATCTACGTCGAGGCAACACAAGATCAAGCTCCAACTTTACCAAGCCATGAAACTTGTGAAGAAAACACCCTATACTACTTGGCAAGAGGTAGAGGATGAAGAAATAGGAAGTGGGTTCACTTTAGAATTGGATTTCTCACTCCTTTTCTTAAGTTGCCATTGATGGTGGCATAGTTTCTTCGTGTTGAAGAAGGAAGAAGAAGAAGAAGATAATATGATGAGTTATATTTTTCTAATAGAAAAGAATATGATACTTATCATAGTAGCAACCATAGTTAAGTAAACAAGTGTAGAGAATAAACTATGGTTCAAGTGAATGGTTAGGGTTAAGGAAAGAAACAAAATGGTCAATGCTTCAAAGCTTCATGAAGCTTCAAAGAAAAAACAAAAGTAGCCACCCTTTTGTTTCTTGCCAAAATAATAAATAAATAAATAAAAAGAATAACTAAATAAGATCAAAACCCTAACCATTACATATAATCGTGGTTTAATCTTTACACAAACTCAAGTTAGCATGTATCATCAAACATCATACAATCAAGTGCACACAAAAATATATCACATATACAATGTGCACATCAAGTGAGAAAATCCATTTAAAGTGAACCAATACTTGTTAATGCAAAGTAATATATTATACATTAAATCATTAAATCAACACTTGATTCAATGATCCGGTCATGTCGCATATAACCGACTAGTATCCAATGTATCGGCTTATCGAATCAATCCTTGATTCGATAACTAGGTTATATCACATGCAACCATTCGACACATTCATCGCGAGAATGAAATACGGCATAACATACACGCATTATTCTTGGTCCCGCACATATCTCATAAGCGCTCCTATTTCGTTTCGCTTGAGCCAGGAAACCTCTGTGTAGGACTCTAAAGACTCGTCAATACGCCGGCAGCAGATGATGATCATATCAAACACCCACAAGCCGCAAGCGGTCTGCTAAACGTAACGGCCACCCGAGTATTGAGCGATCAGAAGATCGACAAGCAAGCCCGCTCACACTCCTGTGAATCCAACCAGTAACACTTACCGTACAGTCCGGTCTGTTCGTCTGATATGTCGCATATCTCGCCTAGGGGTGGTAAACGTCAGACCCCAATAGCTTGATAAGTCATGCCGACGTAAGGTCCATAACTATCGTGAAACTACTGATAACTCTTACCAGTATATCACTGCAACCCTGGCTAGGAATTTCCGGTTATGGCCAGTCGTGCACAGCGCGACATCAACCCCCAATACCGGGAGAGACGAATCCCCTCCTATCGCTCATTGCCTCCATGTGAATCGGGACTGTACCCAAAAACCACCTGTTTGCACGACTCAGTAGAGCCATGGTAGGGTGGAAATCAAAGCACAGTGGGAGACACACAAGACTCTATGACGATCTCGGGTCTACAGACTAAGCTGTACCAGTGTCACCAGAGAACTTGCATCTGACCTACATCATATTCCTGGAAGTCGAGTACACATCCTAAGGGCTTTATCAACATGTAATCAGAGAGACAGAGAGTATACATGTTAAGATAAAGAGCAACCAGATAGCGTACTATCATGTCGAGCAAGAAAGTCCTACCTATATATGTCCCAGCACCCACTGCAATATACATCCAATGTACAGTAATGGCCTCTAGGGCATATATATAACTAACAGTCACGACCAGAAAGGTACGAAACGTGATTGGCACTTAAATTACGAAACGTCTCAAGGCGTACGCAATCTAAGTAAGCCAAAGCCCAGATCTCAAAACCCATTTAAGAAATAGAGTGAAGAAAACCCAATTTATTGAAAGCGATTTTAATCCAATAAGTCACATCAAGCTTTTTAAAAGCAAAATCCATTTTCCCGAAAATTCCAGCAGAGTCCTTTGTAAAAACTGGCCCCCAAATAGGTACAAACAGGAATATATATGGATAACAAGAAATAAGGCATCCCCAAGCGGGAGCTAGCTCTTCACCGTAACGGACTCAAATCCCACGCAATATAAATCAGCAACGTGCAAAATAAGTATAAAGGCACAAGTAAAAAACATCATGTCGACTCAAGTGAGCTCGACCCCAAAATACAATATAAAAGTCCACAAATCTCATTGTCTCATCTCTAGGTCAATTTACATCAATAAAATAATAGGTACAGTAGATACAGTAGATGGAGTACTCTAGATACAATGAATATACAAGGTGGAAACCAAAATGATATCACAATCGACCTACAAGCAAAAGCCTCAGGTCCAGGCAAAAGGAGCAAGTGCGTCCGCTGTTACTATGCTGACGGAGCGGGCCTGCAAAAAGGCTGTGGTACAACGGGGGTGAGTTGCCAACTCGTGAGCTATAGAGGCTATCGTAAGCATGCACGCAAGTGTCATAACATCAACAATAATAGTATGGCATGATATACTAGCAGATATGTATGCAACATGAATCAATGTACAATACTATCTGGCATGATGTACTAGCAGGTATGTATGCAACATGAATCAACTCGTGATCTGAATATGTTGATATAGAAGATCATTATTTTCTTCTTAGAAAACTCTTTTGAAATATCAGCATAATATCAATAGAATCAACATAAATCCGTGTCCAGCATCGACACCTCAAACAACTATCTCAAATTTCATGTATCCATATCACAGTATCTCTGGCCCCAGCCGTCCGGCTGACCCATCTCAAAGTTTCAATATCTCAACATCTCACGGCCACGGTCGGTATCCTCTGGATATCCGGCGTGCCAACAATCACCGGTAGGTAGTCTGCCCCTGCCAGGCTCATCGTCTACACCTCGATCTTCTTACCCCGGGGTACGTTACCGGGCCCACCATGTACCCGAGACGGTTCATCCAACTCCTCGAAACGGGTCTCGAAAACCAAACGAAAACTCATGGTGGACGATACATGTATCATGTCACGAGAAAAACCGCAACTTTCCATGTTTAAAAATAATATCAGGTTTATTAAATCCTTGCGGCTTTTCCCCAAAATCTCATTAATCTCAAGTGCTGAAATCCTCAAGAAAATCATCATAAGTGCATATATCAATGATAATGAATGCCTATAGTATCAACAAGTCGAATTGCAATGTATGACTAATAGGCTAGGCATGAACGAATGATGTAATGAGGTACATGCATATGACTAGCAATCCTACATGTTCATCCTGAGGAAATTAAATGGATTAGCACAGGTTTAAGCGTCATATATGGTGAAATGGTTCTAGATTTCAGATTATATAAGTTATCTAGTGTTGTGGCATAGCAATTACCAAGGCGTGTGTATCCTCATGAATAGTGCTCGTGCTGCATAAAAACCCTGGCAATGGTGCAAGTGTCCTACGAAATGGGTTCGCACATGTATGTAAATATATAGCATCATGAATGCAGCAAGATATTTAAGTAGACACTATACTCATAATTACTAATACCACTATAAGTTTGTAACTTTCTGAACTATCGGGCGTCTTGCGCCATCCAAACGATTTTCCCCCGTAGATGTTACATCTACCACCCGTGATCTCGTGCTAGCCGGGTCCAACCACCACTTTTCCCTTCCGCGCCGCATCCGACGTCTCCGCGATCATCCCTAGAAACACACAAGCAATACATGTAAGGCTAATTTTTCCCAAAAAAGTGATATCACGATCAAAGGAAAAACTCGCGTTGGAAACTAAACGCGCGTGCACTCGATACGTCAAAACGTGTGTAACCTCACCAGAAACCACCCCGACTCGCTGTGTCGCGTAGTGCACCACAGACCCAACATACAAAACGCACGTGTCGCACGAGTTAAAAAGTATCGAAAAAGGGTTTTAAGTTCCAGATTTTGACTCAAGTGAAAATATAAAAAGTTGCATATACCAAAACCCTTAAGTATACAGCAGACTCCCACAGGCCCAACCCCAACACAAAACACCATCATCTGGCCGTAAATTGCGGCTAGAATGAATAAAATTGCGGCCATAAAGTGGGTAGGGGGTCTTGTGCTCTGTGTGTGTGATCAAGGTCTAAAGAGTATGCTCCAGTTAACTCAGATTTTGTCTGAAGCACTCAGGTCAATAGCAGATCCCAAAAGGCTAAAAGTCTACACTAAAACGCTAATTAACACTAATTTGAAACCCTATGGTATTTTAGTGAAATCTAAGGCAAAACTTGGTTTAAATGGCCTTATAAACACTTAGTTAAGCTACATTAACCATAAAAATCCATACTTGGCCAAATCTCCACTTAATTCACCATAACTAGCACTAAAATCACATTAAACACTAACCAAAGCTAAAATAACCACATGCTAGCAAAATGGGAGTTGAGGTGAGTCTTATACCTCCAAAGTTGGCCCTGGGATGCAAGAGAAGAAGAAGAAGAAGGGAAGAAGAAGAGGGTGTGTGCTGCTGTTGCTGGTGATGCTGCTGCTGCTGCTGAGCTGCTGTTGTTGTTGTTGTTTTTGCTGCTGCTGCTTTGCTGTTGTTGCTGTTGCTGTTGTGTTGTTGTTGTAGTTGTGTGTGTGTGTGTGTGAAAGTGAGAGGGAGAGAAAGATGTGAGAATGAGAAATGAGAGGGAGGAAAAGAGTGGAAGTGTGAGGGTGTGTGAGGGTGTGAGAGAGTGGGGGTTTTAGAAAAAGGGGTGAGATTAATGGGGCCATACTTCAAGCCATCCCTCCCTCTCTCTCTCCTCACTCAAGTCAAACCCCAAAACAAAAACAAAATTTTAAATTTAAATTAACTTCAAATTAACTTAATGATATGCTTAAGTTTATCATGGCTACTTAAACCATTCCTAACCCGAAACTTAGCCCTAGTTAACATGCACATGTGTGTGCAGTCCAAATTAAATTCTAATAAAATATTCATAAAACCAGATAAATTATTTGAAAACCGTTTTGGTAAACTTTTTACTAAAAACCCCACATTAAAACACAAATAACCACTAATCACATTCTAAGGTGTTACAATCTTCCCCCCTTAAAGAAAATTCGTCCCCGAATTTAAAATATAGTTATGCATACCTTCAAAGAGATGAGGGAATTTCTTCCGCATCTCGTCCTCGGCCTCCCAAGTGATCTCTTCACCATTCGGGCTGCGCCAAAGAACCTTCACAGACGGAAAGACCTTTGATCGAAGTTTCTTCACCTGCTGATCCAATATCACTACTGGCTTCTCGGTGAACGAAAGATTGCGCTCAAGCTGAACGGTCTAATGCTGAATCGTGTGAGAAGGGTCATGAAGATATCTCCGAAGCATCGACACGTAGAATATGGGGTGAACATCCGGAAAGCTGGGTGGAAGAGCCAAACGATATGCAACTGTGCCGACACGCTCGAGGATCTCGAAGGGGCCCACAAATCTGGGACTAAGCTTTCCTTTTCGCCCAAATCTCATCATGCCCTTCATCGGAGAGACCCTCAGAAAAACGTGATCGCCAACTGCGAACTCTAGTCTGCGATGGCGCCTGTCCGCATACGATTTCTGCCTGCTCTGAGTCACTCTCATCCGATCCCGAATCAACTGTACTTTCTCGGTCGTCTCCTGTACGATCTGCAACCCCAAAATACTGCTCTCACTAAGCTCAGTCCAACAGATGGGCGATCTACATCTCCTCCCATAAAAGGCCTCGAAAGGTGCCATCTGAATAGTATCCTAGTAGCTGTTGTTGTAGGAGAACTCCACTAAGGGTAAATGATGATCCCAGCTACCACCGAAGTCTAATACGCACGCTCGGAGCATGTCCTCGAGAGTCTGAATAGTCCGCTCTGACTAGCCGTTGGTCTGCGGATGAAATGTTATGCTGAAACTCAAACAGGTGCCCAACGCCTCCTGAAGTCTCTTCCATAGTTGGCTGGTAAACTGGATGCCTCGGTCTGACACGATGCAAGTCGGGACGCCATGCAACCGTACGATCTCGTCGAGGTAAATCTAGGCATACTGAGCAAAACTGAAAGTGGTCTTTACTGGCAGGAAGTGAGCCGCTTTCGTCAATCGATCCACAATCACCCAAATGGATTCATACCCTCGAATGGTCTTGGGTAGACCCACAACGAAGTCTATAGAAATCTGCTCCCATTTCCACTCCGGAATGGGCAAAGGCTGCAACTCTCCCGTGGGCCTCTGGTGCTCGGCCTTGACTTGCTGACAAGTTAGGCATCTCGACACGAAGTCTGTGACGTCCCTCTTCATTCCGTCCCACCAATAAACATCTCTCAGATCGTGGTACATCTTGCTGGAACCTGGATGAACGCTATATATCGATCTATGCGCCTCCTCAAGAATCTCACGCCGCAGTCCCTCAGAATCTGGTATGCACAATCGAGTCCCAAATCGCAGTACTCCCTGATCATCGATCACGAACTCGGAAACTCTGCCCTGCCTAATCTGCTCCATGATCTCAGAAAGATGGTCATCATTGGGTTGTGCCTCACAAATATGGTCAAGCAACTGCGGACGTGCACGAACATGCGCAAGCTGTCCCCCGGTCGGAGTGAACTCGAACTCAACTCGGCTGTCGCATAAAATCTGCCAATCTGCTGACGACTGCCTCTGTACGGCGCTCAAATAAGATAGACTACCTCCGTGCCTCCTACTCAAAGCATCTGCCACCACGTTCGCCATGCCCGGATGGTAAAGAATCTCGCAATCATAGTCTTTCACCAGTTCCATCCAACGGTGCTGTCTCAGATTCAGGTCTCGCTGCTGAAATATGTACTTCAAGCTCTTGTGGTCCGTGAATATCTGGCACGACTCGTCGTATAGGTAATGTCTCCAGATCTTGAGTACAAACACCTCTGCAGCCGTCTCTAAATCATGCGTAGGATAGTTCTGTTCATGTGTCTTCAGCTGTCGAGAAGCATACGCGATAACTCTGTCATACTGCATCAACACGCAACCTAGTCCCACTCGCGAAATGTCGCAATAAACCACGAATCCGCCCGATCCCGAAGGCAATGACAACACTGTTGCAGTAGTCAGACGAGTCTTCAACGGCTGGAAGCTACGCTCGCATGCCTCGGTCCAATCAAAAGGAACTCCCTTCCGGGTCAACCCGGTCAACGGTGCAGCAATATGGGAGAAGTCCTAAACAAATCGTCGGTAGTAGCCAGCCAGGCCTAGGAAACTGCAGATCTCCGTAACTGATGTCGGTCTAGGCCAATGCTGAACGGCCTCGATCTTCCTCGGGTCCCCACATATGCCATCTTTCGTAGTCACGTGACCCAAGAAATCAACGTTGTCAAGCCAAAACACGCACTTGGAAAATTTCGCGAATGGCTGGTGCTCCCTCATAGTCTGCAATGTGTCCGCATGTGCTGCTCGTGCTCCTCTCGGCTTCGGGAATACACCAAAATGTCATCAATAAACACGATGATGAATAGATCTAGATATGGCCTGAAAATGCGGTTCATCAAATCCATAAACGCGGTTGGTGCATTGGTGAGTCCGAACGACATCACTAAAAACTCATAGTGCCCGTAACGTGTGCGAAAAGCCGTCCTCGGAATATCCTCCTGCCGCACCCCCAACTGATGGTAACCCGATCGCAAGTCAATCCTGGAAAAGTATCCCGCACCCTGAAGCTGGTCGAACAAATCATCGATACGTGGTAAGGGATATCTGTTCCATACGGTAACCCTGTTCAGCTGGCGGTAATTAATACACAAGCGCAAACTACCGTCATTCTTCTTGACGAACAGGACAGGAGCACCCTACGGAGTGTTGGAGATAGTGCCCTCAGAGTCAATTATTGAATCACAGGCACGTGATTGCAATGATTGAGGGAGGACCTATCCCGGTAGGACAGTCTTACTCGAGATGATAGTATGCTATCTGGTTTACCTTTATCATCGTGCACTGCTTTAGGTGACCGGACATGTCGCTATTGCACGTTGATAGAGCCCCTAGGATTCTTGCTTGACTACCGGCAGTATGAGGGCGATCATATACGTGGGAGCTGGTAGTCTATAAGCACATCCTTAAAAGGTCCCTAGTCGTAGGAGTTTCGAGACAGGGCATCGATACTCCAGAGTAGACTAGTGTATACAGTCGAGACCCCGACGAGGGGCGGTGGCCGGTCTCACAAGCCATTGGTGTCAGTTGGATCACCTAAGATGTATACAGGTGCTCATTGGGTTATGAGTACACCGGACAGGACTCGCCGGGAACATGCTAGTTGGTCTTATACCTGACGTCAGATAGCAGTTCCCTGGTGACATGTGTACAGGTTAGTTCATCGACCTGGGGATCGTCATTTGTCTCGTGTGAGTTCCCATTGTGCTTTGATTACTACCCTACCACGGCTCAAAGGAGTCGTGCAAACAGGTTTTAGTTGGGTACAGTCCCGAGCCACATGGAGGCAGTGAGCGGATCTTCGGGGGTTCGTCTCTCCCGGTATTGGGGGTGAGGTCGCGCTGTGTCTAGAAGAGCCATTACACAAAGACCTTGGCCAAGGCAGGAGATTTACTGGTAGGTATTCCAGTAGTATCTCAGGGTGTTCTGGGCTACACTCCGACACGACTTGTACCGCTTTTGGGGGTCTGACTTTTACCAACCCCCTAGGCCCGACATGCGATGCTCATAGACGAACGGACCGGACTGTACGGATATTGTCACTGACAGGCTCAGTAGGGTGTCAGGATGAGTTCGCTCATCGACGTCCCTTTTGGTCAATAGCTGGTGGCCCGTCATGTATTGGCTTATACCTCTGACGTGCTAGTGGTTAAATCCACAGCCATAGTATTGACGAGTCTTTAGAGTCCACCACACTTTCAGTTACTCAAGCTTTCGGGCGAAACGCTGTAGAGGCCGAATGGAGATATGGCAGGGTCCGATCAGATACGTGCGGTATTGCACGGATCAGGATCGGACGGTTTGTACTAATGGCCGTATGGTTATATGGCAGGGTTCGATCAGATACGTGCGGTATTGTACGGATCAGGATCGGACGGATATTACTAGCCGGCTTTGGTTTAAGTCGGTCCTAGTTTAGTACAGTGTAGATTTTGTCTCTTTGCATTTGTATCCGGTCGGAATACAGATGCGGGTGTGTATGCACAGTATCGGGGTTTTCCTGTAATTTTATTACGGGACCAGTTTTCTGGAGTTGCCAGTTTGCATTCCGTTCCGGCCGGTTTTCCTTTGTTCTTTCCCGGCCGGACTTTTCTGATGGAGGGGGTTATTTGCAGTTTTGCAAATAACACTTTGTGGAGGACTTATTTGCATAAGGTTTGATATGATAAGCATCTTTGCTTTTCATGCATTTATGAGATTTGATGAGATTAGAAATGAAGTGAGATTTGATGTTGATTTAGTGATGATTATGTTTTAGGATGTGGTCACCCTCTCTCTTTTCCTACACTCACCTCCCTCTTGCTTATGTATTCTTTCTCCACCATTTCTAAGAAGAGAAGTTTTTCATGGTTAAAAGAGAAGAAGAGAGTTTCATCTTCATCCTTGAGAGTGTTTCATTTTCTTGATCTCATTTCATGTTAAGAAAAATGCAAGCACCATTTTTCTTGTCTTGTTTCCTCCATCATCCACAAATGGCAACAAACCCCAAAAGAGACTATGATTCTACACTACAATTCTACAGCAAATCTTGGACGCGTCGGCTAGCCTACTTCGCGCCCGAGTTGCCTCGGTATTGAGGTGGGAGCCCGTAAAAGTACCCGGCTTCGTGGTGCCCTTTCCGACGAGGAGGAGATGGACGGAGATCCCGCGAGGAGATCGGAGTGGAGATGAAGACCGGAGGACTCGGATCAGTCGGTACATCTCTAACCTTTCCTCTTGTTTGCTTAGACTAGTTTAATGGCACGATCCGGGGTTTAGTGCGCGGTGGTTCCGGTTTGCTAAGTCCGCAAAATTTAAAGTTTATCACCGTTTCCGCGTTTGGCCGTCGGATTGACGGCCGGGGCGCCGCCGTGCACTTACATGGAGAAACGCTAGGTCGAATAAGCTCTTTATCTAACAAATCCTGCAACTGATCCTTCAGCTCTCTAAGCTCCGCCGGGGCCATCCGATAAGGAGGTATGGAAATAGGCCCCGAGCCGGGAATCAAGTCAATCCAGAACTCAACACCGCGCTCAGGCGGTAGCCCAGGCAGCTTGTCAGGGAAAACATCAGGAAACTCACACACAATCGGGACCTGGTCGAACGGAACCTCTGCAGCTCGAGTATCACAAATAGAAACTAAGAATCCCTGACATCCCTTCCGTAAGAGCTGACCGGCGAAAAGAGACGAAATCAAGCTAGGAAGGGTGACACTGCGGTCTCCCTGAATAACAAGGACGGGCTCCCCCGGAAAGATAAATCTGATTGCCTTCTCACGGCAGTCCACAAATGCATAACAAGTGGCAAGCCAGTCCATGTCCAGAAGCACATCAAAGTCTAACATATCGAGGAGAATCAAATCAACCGATGAATCCCTCTTCCCGATACGAACGGAACACAATCGAAACACAAAACGAGCGACAAACGACTCGCCTATCGGAGTAACAATAACAAGCGGCTGGTCTAACGACGATGACTCACGGCCCAACATCGGTGCAATGTGTGTAGATACATACGAATGTGTGGAACCTGGGTCGAATAATACTCGCGCGTCGAAAGAACATACTGACAAGGTACCTGTCACAACGGCATTGGATGCATGCGCATCCTGCGGAGTCAAAGCGAATACACAGTCCTGTCCCCCACCAATAGTTGGCTGACCTCTACCTCGGCCTCTGCCTCCTCGTCCTCTCTGAACAGGACCACCGCATCCACGGCCTCTGTGGGCATCTAACTGACATGGAGCATCACCGGGGGCAAGAAGTATAGCTCTCTGATGAGGTGGTGAAGGTGGTAAAGTCACGTATGGCACTGTCGCCGCTCCCTGTCGTCTCACCGTACAGTCTCTGACACGATGGTGCGGACTCCCGCACCCAAAACATCTTGGCGATGCCTGCTGTCCCAGTGGATAAGAACCAAATAGCTGACCCCGTCCAACTCCTCTGCCGCCACCATCTCTCGAAAAGAATCTGTCACGACGCCTCTGAGCTGGCATATCGGTACGAATCCTCTTCGGCCCAGAAACGGCCGAAGTCTCTAAAATGCGTGCCTCCATCTGTAAGGTCGTGTCCATAACCACTGCATAAGTGTCGAACTGCTGGGCGCCGATGGCAAGAAATAACTGGGTGTCGAGTCCCTACATAAACCTCTTTACCCTCTTCTCTTCAGTATCAACCAAGTACGGAGCATATTTGGACAACTGCGTAAACTGGACATCATACTCGGACACTGTCATCCCTGGAGTTTTGTGCAAAGCCTCAAAACTATGAGCTCTAGCATCACGAACGCTCTCGGGAAGGAAACGGGCTAGAAATACTGCTGTGAACTCGGCCCAAGTCATAGGAGGTAGACCTGCAGCTCGGCCTCTCTCGATCGACTCACATCATGTCTGCGCAAGGCCCTCTAGATGGAAACTCGTAAGCTCCACCCATCTATCGTCGGAACATCTGAGCGAACGGCAAATCCTAGCTAATTTGTCAAGGAATGTCTGCGGATCCTCTGCTGCATCAGTGCCGGTGAAGACTGGGGGTCTCAGCCGCATGAAATCCTGTAATGATACTGGAATAGCCACGATAGTAGTAGTAGGAGCAACTGTCTGGGCGGCAGGTACTATGGTAGTCTGTGCTATAGTAGGTATGTCCTCCGATCTTGGTGCACGACTGGACTCTACTAAGGACCCCACCATCTGTCGTAACTCCTGCATACCTCCCATCATCTGTCGTAGCTCCTTCATAACAGACTCTAGCCTATCCATACGCCCTAGGGAAGGCGGATCAGTCTGTCCCTGAGGAGTAGGTACACCGTCCTGCTCGATCCTCGTCTCGGACGAGCCTGCTCGGATCTCATCTCGGGCGGCGGCCCTCTGCGCCCTCGTAGCCTTCGGCGGCATAGTGGCTGGTACAAGAAACAGGATAATAAGAACGGTGCAATAGAATCATAGGATACATGGAATTGAAGAAGGAATTTCAAGCAAGTATATCATAAAATCACTTAAGCGGAGTACCGTATCGCAAGTCTGCCGCGGATATACACACGCTACGTTACCCTGCTTAAGTCACTAACTCCATCTACCAAAGGGTCATTCTACACTCAGAAAGGTAAAACCTATCACTCTGATACCAACTTTGTCACGACCCGAAAGGTACGAAACGTGACTGGCACTTAAATTACGAAACATCTCAAGGCGTACGCAATCTAAGTAAGCCAAAGCCCAGAAATCAAAACCCATTTAAGCAATAGAGTGAAGAAAACCCAATTTATTGAAAGCGATTTTAATCCAATAAGTCACATCAAGCTTTTTAAAAGCAACATCCATTTTCCCGGAAATTCCGGCAGAGTCTCCTTTGTAAAAACTGGCCCCCAAACGGGTACAAACAGGAATATATATATGGATAACATGAAATAAGGCATCCCCAAGCGGAAGCTATCTCTTCGCCGAAGCGGACTCAAATCCCACGCAATATAAATCAGCAACGTGCAAAATAAGTATAAAGGCACAAGTAAAAAACATCATGTCGACTCAAGTGAGCTCGACCCCAAAATACAATATAAAAGTCCACAAATCTCATTGTATCATCTCTAGGTCAATATACATCAATACAATAATAGGTACAGTAGATGGAGTACTCTAGATACAATGAATATACAAGGTGGAAACCAAAATGATATCACAACCCACCTACAAGCAAAAGCCTCAGGTCCAGGCAAAAGGAGCAAAAGGAGCAAGTGCGTCCGCTGTTACTGTGCTGACGGAGCGGGCCTGCAAAAAGGCTGTGGTACAACGGGGGTGAGTTGCCAACTCGTGAGTAATAAATAAGATCTATAGAGGCTATCGTAAGCATGCACGCAAGTGTCATAACATCAACAATACTGGTATGGCATGATATACTAGCAGATATGTATGCAACATGAATCAATGTACAATACTATCTGGCATGATGTACTAGCAGGTATGTATGCAACATGAATCAACTCATGATCTGAATATGTTGATATAGAAAATCATTATTTTCTTCTTAGAAAACTCTTTTGAAATATCAGCATAATATCAATAGAATCGACATAAATCCGTGTTCAGCATCGACACCTCAAAAAACTATCTTAAATCTCATGTATCCATATCACAGTATCTCTGGCCCCAGCCGTCCGGCTGACCCATCTCAAAGTATCAATATCTCAACATCTCACGGCCACGGTCGGTATCCTCTGGATATCCGGGGCACCAACAATCACCGGTAGGTAGTCTGCCCCTGCCAGGCTCATCGTCTACACCTCGATCTTCTTACCCCGGGGTACCTTACCGGGCCCACCATGTACCCGAGACGGTTCATCCAACTCCTCGAAACGGGTCTCGAAAACCAAATGAAAACTCATGGTGGACGACACATGTATCATATCACGAGAAAAACCGCAACTTTCCATGTTTAAAAATAATATCAGGTTTATTAAATCCTTGCGGCTTTTCCCCAAAATCTCATAAATCTCAAGTGCTGAAATCCTCAAGAAAATCATCATAAGTGCATATATCAATAATAATGAATGCCTATAGTATCAACAAGTCGAACTGCAATGTATGACTAATAGGCTAGGTATGAACGAATGATGTAATGAGGTACATGCATATGACTAGCAATCCTACATGTTCATCCTGAGGAAATTAAATGCATTAGCACAGGTTTAAGCGTCATATATGGTGAAATGGTTCTAGATTTCAGATTATATAAGTTATCTAGTGTTGTGGCATAGCAATTACCAAGGCGTGTGTATCCTCATGAATAGTGCTCATGCTGCATAAAAACCCTGGCAATGGTGCAAGTGTCCTACGAAATGGGTTCGCACATGTATGTAAATATATAGCATCATGAATGCAGCAAGATATTTAAGTAGACACTATACTCATAATTACTAATACCACTATAAGTTTGTAACTATCTGAACTATCGGGCGTCTTGCGCCATCCAAACGATTTTCCCCCGTAGATGTTACATCTACCACCCGTGATCTCGTGCTAGCCGGGTCCAACCACCACTTTTCCCTTCCGCGTCGCGTCCGACGTCTCCACGATCATCCCTAGAAACACACAAGCAATACATGTAAGGCTAAATTTTTCCAAAAAAGTGATATCACGATCGAAGTAAAAACTCGCGTTGGAAACTAAACGCGCATGCACTCGATACGTCAAAATGTGTGTAACCTCACCAGAAACCACCCCGACTCGCTGTGTCGCGTAGTGCACCACAGAACCAACATACAAAACGCACGTGTCGCACGAGTTAAAAAGTATCGAAAAAGGGTTTTAAGTTCCAGATTTTTACTCTAGTGAAAATATAAAAAGTTGCATATACCAAAACCCTTAAGTATACAGCAGACTCCCACAGGCCCAACCCCAACACAAAACACCATCATCTGACCGTAAATTGCAGCCAGAATGAATAAAATTGCGGCCATAAAGTGGGTAGGGGGTCTCGTGCTCTGTGTGTGTGATCAAATTCTAAAGAGTATGCTCCAGTTAACTCAGATTTTGAGTGAAGCACTCGGGTCAATAGCAGATCCCAAAAAGCTAAAAATCTACACTAAAACGCTAATTAACACTAATTTGAAACCCTATGGTATTTTAGTGAAATCTGGGGCAAAACTTGGTTTAAATGTCCTTATAAACACTTAGTTAAGCTACATTAACCATAAAAATCCATACTTGGCCAAATCTCCACTTAATTCACCATAATTAGCACTAAAATCACATTAAACACTAACCGAAGCTAAAATAACCACATGCTAGCAAAATGGGAGTTGAGGTGAGTCTTATACCTCCAAAGTTGGCCCTGGGATGCAAGAGAAGAAGAAGAAGAAGAAGGGAAGAAGAAGAGGGTGTGTGCTGCTGCTGCTAGTGATGCTGCTGTTGTTGCTGTTGTTTTTGCTGCTGCTGCTGCTTTGCTATTGTTGTTGTTGCTTGCTGCTGCTGTTGTGTTGT
Source organism: Agapanthus africanus (assembly GCA_030015575.1). NCBI lineage: Eukaryota > Viridiplantae > Streptophyta > Magnoliopsida > Asparagales > Amaryllidaceae > Agapanthus > Agapanthus africanus. The sequence goes on from JASDDO010000008.1 coordinate 177,776,124, forward strand.
TGTTGTAGTTGTGTGTGTGTGTGAAAGTGATAGGGAGAGAGAGATGTGAGAATGAGAAATGAGAGGGAGGAAAAGAGTAGAAGTGTGAGGATGTGAGAGAGTGGGGGTTTTAGAAAAGGGGGTGAGATTAATGGGGCCATACTTCAAGCCATCCCTCCCTCTCTCCCCCCTCACTCAAGTCAACCCCCAAAACAAAAAAAAAATTAAATTTAAATTAACTTCAAATTAACTTAATGATATGCTTAAGTTTATCATGGCTACTTAAACCATTCCTAACCCTAAACTTAGCCCTAGTTAACATGCACATGTGTGTGCAGTCTAAATTAAATTCTAATAAAATATTCATAAAACCAGATAAATTATTTGAAAACCGTTTTGGTAAACTTTTTACAAAAAACCCCCCACATTAAAACACAAATAACCACTAATCACATTCTAAGGTGTTACACCAGCAAACTTCTTAGACTGTATCGTCAACTGAATTTAATCTGTATCCTGCGCTTGTAGGGTTCCTAGGCACACTATAGAGGTCTCACAAGGCATCAGCCATGCCAATTTAAAATTTTATGAGTGTCGCGAAACCTTAATACGGATCGTTGACTAGATGTTTAGGCGAAATACGAATCTAGTTAACAACTTAACTAAAGATAAGAAGCTACAACCTTTGTAGACCAGGTTATCCACTTCCTTAGCTCCACGTAGACATCCTCTCGCTGTCCTAGTCGGATCTCGGACTCTCGCATCGGCTTCATCGAAGAAATGAGCGGAATAGTTCGTCGGCTTCGTGCCGAAGATGATCTACGTCGAGGCATCACAAGTTCAAGCTCCAACTTCACCAAGTTGTGAAACTTGTGAAGAAAACACCCAAAACAACTTGGCAAGAGGTAGAGGATGAATAAATAGGAGGTGGGTTCACTTTAGAATTGGATTTCTCACTTTAGAACTCAAGTTGCCATTGATGGCATCAAGCATTCTTTCTTGAAGAAGAAGATCAAGAAGAAGGAAATATTATGATAAGTCAATCAAAAATGAAAAAGAAATGAATACATATCATAATAGGAACCATGGTTAGGTGTAGAGAATTGACCAAGGTTAGAAGAGTGGTTAGGGTTAAGCATGAAGACAAATTGGTCACTTTGGTCAAAGCTTCATGAAGCTTCACAAAGGTTCAAGAATGAAAGCAACCATTTTGTATTCTTATCCCATCCTTTTTCCAAAATCAATAAATAAAAGAATGGATAATTAAAACCCTAATCACTTTCTTAACCTAGGTTTAATTCTTTACACTTAACCAAATGAGCAAGCATCATCAAACATGATACAAAGATGTGCACAAAAGTATATCACATATACAACTTGCACATCAAGTGAGAAAATCCATTTAAAGTGAACTAATACCAGCTAATGCAAAGTAATATATCAAATATATAATTATACATCAAATCATTAAATCAACACTTGATTTAACGATCCGGTCATATCGCATATAACCGACTAGTATCCTATGTATCGTATTATCGAATCAATGATTCGATAACTAGGTCATATCGCATACAACCAATCGAAACATCCATCGCGAGAATGAAATGCGGTATCACATACACGTATTATTCTCGGTCGCGCACATATCTCATATACGCTCCTATTTCGTTTCGCTTGAGCCAGGAAACCTCTGTGTAGGACTCTAAAGACTCGTCAATACGCCGGTAGCAGATGATGATCATATCAAGCACCCACAAGCCGTAAGCGGTCTGCTAAACGTAACGGCCATCCGGGTATTGAGCGATCAGAAGATCGACGAGCCAGCCCGCTCACACTCCTGTGAATCCAACCAGTAACACTTACCGTACAGTCCGGTCTGTTCGTCTGATATGTCGCATATCAAGTCTAGGGGTGGTAAACGTCAGACCCCAATAACCGATAAGTCGTGCCGATGTGAGGCTCATAACGGGTCGAGAAACTATTGGTAACACTTACCAGCAAATCTCTGATCAGCCCTGGCCAGGGACTTCCCTGTTACGGCCAATCGAGCACTGCGCGACATCAACCCCCAATACCGGGAGAGACGAAACCCCTCCTATCGCTCATTGCCTCCATGTGACTCGGGACTGTACCCAAAGACCACCGTTTTGCACGCCCTCATGGACGTGGTAAGGTGGAGATCAAAGCACAGTGGGAATCACACAAGACTCTATGACGATCTCGGGTCTACAGACTAACCTGCACAAGTGTCACCTGAGAACTGCCATCTGACGTGAGGTATAATACCATCTGGGAGTTCTCGGCGAGTCCGTCCAGTGTACCCAGTCTCCACTGAGCACCCGTATACCATCTCTAATGTCAAACACCAATGGATATGGGATCATCCATCGCCCATTTCATGGGTCGAGAAGCGTATACGCTAGTCTACTCTGGTATATCGATGCCCCGTCTCGATACACCCACGACTAGGGACCTTGAAGGATGTACTTATGGACTACCATGTCCCCACTAGTATGATCTGCATCATAGTCCAGGCAGTCAAGTACACATCCTAAGGGCTTTACCAACATGTAACTATAAGACAGTTTAAAGATACTAGTATACATGTTAAGATAAAGAGTAACCAGATAGCATACTATCATATCGAGCAAGAAAGTCATCTCTATATATGTCCAAGCATCCAATATAATATACATCATCTGTACAATACTGGCCTCTAGGGCATACATACAACTAGCAGCGCCATGCCTCCCTAGGTATCCGTTTGGACCATCTGTCCAAACTACTGCCCCTCGTCGAGGAAAGCCTATAACTCTGACAGTCGCTCTGTCAACCAGGTCACCTTGAAAGCCTGGAATGATAACCGTCTCCCGAGGGAGGCTGCCGTTATCAAATCCCTAAAATATCCACTTATGTTCTAAAACTGCTTCCGAACGTTTCTCCAGGATTTGATCAATATATAAACTTATTGCATCTTGTGCAAAAACAACATCTGGTGTGGTACTTGATATCTCATGATTGACTCAATTGCCTAAGCAAGTGATATGCCATTCATGCACATCCTTCTCCCCTTTAGTCTGTAAGACACCTTCAGATAGGGTGACTCCTTCACCTGCAGGTGCACCACCATGCCAGGAGTCATCCATTCTAAAATACCTTTAGAATACCGTCTAAGTACCCAGAATGGGAAACTACCCAAATCTAGATCTAAAACCATAGATCTTGTAACCAGAATGCCTGATATAATATCTATATCCTTTGTGGAGAAACCATTGTGTGACAACCATAGTATAACCGATCGTAGTATAGGAATTTTACTTCCTACATAGTGTATGTGATCCAAATACCAGGACATCACACTCTACTACCTTCTTAACAGATCCATCCCCTATTCTGATGAAGTCAAAGCCCATGACTGTCACATCAAAAATAGATGATCTATCTTCGCTATATCTGCTTTAGTCTATAAACAGACATAAGCTACTTATCCACTATTCTTCCGCTGCTCCCACTGACTACAACAACCCTCTGGCAGAGTCATGTACACATGCACTTCTAAAGCTAGTTTAGAACGACGCTATACACATCCTCCTGCCGGGTCTCATAGTCCGGAACAACAGTAATGTCAAGTCTGGGTAAACAAGAACCACCCTATCACCGTCCTTGAGGATATCGGAGTACCTCTCGGGTGCCTGAGGTTACCCACTACATCTGTGGAGTGGCTAATGGTCAAACCTGATTGAATCTTTAGGTCCTATTAAATTTTCAGTAATCGTTTGCGGTTTTGGAATCGGTTCCAGTTCTACCATACTCCCACTATTGTTTTCTGAAAAAGTCCATTTTCCTAAAACTGTGGAGGGTCAAGAACAATATCACTATTGATCTTCCAGATGGTATAAAGTTAACCCTCGTCATAACCCGGGTTAACCCACAAACAGCCATTACAGAAACGTGCTTTGAGTTATCCAGAGTCTGGTTTTAAGCATAAGCCGGACAACTCCATATACCTTAACATCGTTAAGATATGATCCATTCTATATACAATATAGAAACAGAGGCACTGATTTAATTGGAACCAGATTCAAATCATGCAGCTATCTCCAGTGCATGTCAACTAAATGGAGAGAGGCCAATCAGCATTACTCAACTTAGGAGTGTATCCAATTATGAATAACCTGAAAAAGAGAAGCAAGTTCTCAAAATCATTACTATCGACTGAATACCAAACACAAGTATCTATATCTTCGATTACCTTGAAGAATCCTGATACTTGCAACACGTGGTTCTCTACTTTAATCTTATACCTATAACTTCTCAAAACTTAGACCTTGTATTTCTACGAAACACTTGTCTAAAAACTAGAGAAGTCACAAGTAAACAGAATATAGTACGAGGACCAACCCATCTATCCTAATGGACACTGGACAATATACAATGCTTTGTATAAGTCCCTTGAGTTGAATAACTCAAACCCTGTGCGTCATAGGTTGAAAACTGTACTATGGTTATGAAGAATTATACCATTGTTTAATGCTCCTTACCTAACCATCAACTGATATAGGTAAATGTCATGGACATAATTTCAAAAGGTTATATCTCACTTTATAAAATAAACGTACAGATATATCAGTTTGAAATTGGTGCATAACAACGGATATTCAAACCAAATATTTACCGTCCGGCAAAAACCCAAGCAATTTCCTCAAATATCACCAATTACAACAAATTCCAATATAATGAGGATGATCACCTAATTCCCAATAACTTAATCCCACTCATCATCTGTAAAACCATACAGATGTGAGAATCAAACCTGGTAAATACATACCCTGGAGTAAGGACCTATTGGGAAATCAGTTTTCTATTAACAACGCACAGTGAAACTGAAACATGAAAATGTTTCGAAGGGGTATCTGGGTATTCCTAGTAATGCCTCTTCCTCTATCTGATTCATGACTGTAACCGTATATTTCTTTTCCATCTCTCAAAATCCCTTTATTTGTCTTTACTCATTACCTTTTGTACACCACACTTAGGCTAATTGGTTTTCTTCCTTCCCTACCGTTCGGCACCAACCTATGGTTTGGAAGAAGACTATCCAATAAGCGTAACAGGTGTACTCTCCTAATCCTAGGAGCCCTCGCAACCTAAGAGAAAGTATTGATAAAAGACAACCTGAATAATCCTATTCAATTTCTCCTGAACCGAAGAAATGCAAAGGTGAAACAGGAGTGGCGATGATATACGCGGTTTGGTCGTGAATGATAGCAGTCGCAATTTACTTTTCCCTCTTTCTAATCCATTTATTTTGTCTTTACTTATTATCTTCTGTACACTACACTTAGGCTAATTGGTTTCCTTCATTCCCTACCATTCGGCACCTGCCTATGGTTTGGAAGAAGACTATCCAATAAGCATAATAGGTGTACCCTCTCCTAATCGTAGGAGCCCTCACAACCTGAGAGAAGGTAAAAGGAAAAGACAACTGAATAGTCCTATTCAATCTCTCCAGAACCAGAATCTATCCTCGAATCTGGAATAAGTTCCTTCGAGTTCGTATGTAACTATACGATGGATTTATCCAATGGAAGTGGATGTTCGTAGTGATACGGGGTGTTCTGGAGAAATGCAAAGGGTAAAAGAAGGAGTGGCAATGATGTATGCAACTCAGACAATCCAAATGCCAGTGTTTTAAGAAAGTTTGGTTAACTTGGTTACTGAGTTATAGTCCAGGGTCGGGCCATAGTCGCTGTCAAAGAGAGAGAGAAAAGAAACACTCTACGTGCACTCTAACCTAGATCAGAATGGTTAATCACTTTATCTAATCAGGATGTCTCCCAGTGTATCCTCAAATTCTCCTCCAAACCTGAAAGAAGAATTAGTCGGGATCACCCGAGGAGTAAACCAACTCATCAGTGGGAATCGGGATCCAACTATCATCGCATGATAACGTGATGGAATCCACTCACGTTATCACACTCCAGAAGATATGAGCATGCGTGGCAAGTTTCAGTTTCTTTAGAAACTCCCGATGTAATTTTTACCCCAAGCTCTTATGACCTTAACGAAGGTCAGCATATAATAAGTCACATGTCAAGTTCTACCCGTCATTGTCCAAGTTAATTTGAACCCACCCGTACATACCCTTGACGAAGGCCAAAACAGTAGTACGACTTTCCCAAACCAACGCATCTATATATGAAATAGAAAAGTAACAAATAGCTATCATACACTATGCCTTGACGAAGGCCAACATACATAGCATGAATACTAAGTGCTACCCGTATGAAATGACGGAGGGCTACGAATAGTTTTTTGACGAAAAACCTTTAACGTAATGAACTTGATATCGTTGAAGGAACTGGATAGCTTTTTACAAAAAAAATATAGTGGCGAAAACCTTTGCAAAAGAGGTCACTCCCGGTGAAGGGATCTCGGCTTTCCCCGTAGAATGAGGTGCAGGATATTCTCACTGAATACCATGACGCAAAGCAAAAAGTAATCGACTATAGTAAAGTTATTACCCTGACGCAAAGCTCTGCCCAAGGGGTCACTCCCGATGAAGGGATCTCGGCCCTTGCCTTGTCGAATGAGGTGCTGGATATTCATAACCGAATACCACTGTGCAAAACAAAAGAGAACGTCCTTATAATAATAGCTTTTTAAAATTGTTCCAACAACATCGAATAGGTCTGTTTTCCTTGTATTTATCCGAATCAATGCAGTCCCATCAATTAATCATACCACAAAAGAACGAAAATATAATGTACGTATATGCCATCCGCATTCGCCACCGGGTCCCGTCATCACCCGTTAGGTTACTTAACTAATGACAGAGCGGGGACTGGACTAGCGCGTGTGTAAAACATATACAACATCTACTAGTATATATATCAATATATAATAATCACTCCAGGCATGATAAATGCAACATCACAGAAAAGTAATAAGCATCACAGAACAATATAGATAATCTGGGAGCCCCGGGTTTCCTTTGAGCCGCAACTAAAACCCGACGTTCCCCTGGTCGTGTGGATACCCTGTGCAATGAAAACCTAGACCCCTACGAGTGCGGAAAGTTACCCGCCAAAACCTGAAGCGAGGCAGCCCCCTTCAGCAAAGTGAATGGACCACCCAGCACTTTACGGAATTCGGTAACTTGAGCACCCCACCTTGGGTCAATCTGAACCCCCTACGAGTGCAGCGAATAGCCCGCCAATTCTAGAGTGAAGCCCCCTTCGTCTCAAAGCCATAAGATGCAGGCCCGTTGCCCTCTAGAACCCGGCTATCCGTGCACTCCACCGCGGGGTAATCCAAGTATAGAAAAGAAAATTTGTACAACGGTGATATCGACCTCAACCCGGTCGTGCCCCAAAAGAATAATATACAAACAGGAAGTGACGACAGTCCACATGTCGGACGCTCGCCCCACGATATCAAATGTACAAATAATACTAAACTGTACTAACATTGCACCCAAGCTATCCACCACGACGATCCGCAACATCACAGCACAACACAGAACATCAACGTGAATGTCACGTTCGCAAACCCGTCTAAAAGGACTATAGCGATTAGACGAGTTTTTCCGATCAAATGACATTCACGATCGCAAATAGAAATGTATGTACTGTTAACTTTAAATAATGTTAGAAATTATCGAGTTCAAAATAACCCCGAATAGCCCCCAAGCAAGTAGATAAAACCATATCCAAACTGGGATAAACAAACAATACCTCTGAACCAAGATTCCAGAAAACCCAAATTCCTCAAAGTGGCCGGCCAGGCCAGATTTTGGAGCATTGTGCTCGGTTTTTTAGCGATGTAATTGCTTCGTATTTTGTCAGTGGTCTAGTGGTAATGTCAGTAGTCTTCTGCAGGTGTTTAAAAAAATTTTGAAGACACTTCTTAAAACAACAGAAACTAGAATGTGCAGGATATAGTTTGGGGCTGTTTCGATTTTGATACATTAACATTGTCTAAACAAGCTAGCTAAGGGTTAATGGGTTGGATTTGATACCATATAAGGCTATGGTAGCGCCCCGGCCGTCAATCCGAGGCCAAACGCGGAACAAAAACTTTTATAAACTGGCGCTAACGCAGCCTTTCACCCGGATCGTTACATTAACCCTATACTAGAAAACTACAAAGATGTTAGAATGGATATACCAATCGATCCGTGTCCTTCGGTCTTTATCCACCATACCAAGCTCCTCATGGCTTCTCCAACAAAGTTCGCTCTCCGATCTCGCTCGTCGAAGTGGCACCACGTCAATGATTCTTTATACGGGCTCCCGCTTCAAAACTGAAGCAACTCGGACATGAAGTTTGCCAGCCGACATGTCCAAGATGAAGTAGAGATAGTGTGTGATTACTTTGTCTCAAAACATCCATGGATTCTCAACTCAAGAGAGGGATGGGTGAAGGTTGAAAAAGATGCCCATGGAGGAAGAGGTGAGCTCAAGAAAGAGAAGAAAGTGAAGAAAACGTTTTGTGTCTTGTGTGAGATATTTTGAGAGCTTATATATATCCTCAAGAATAATCCCATGCCATAACAAACAGCCCTCTCTCTCTAAAATATCCCACACAAACAAAAAAATCTCAAGAAATCAATCCATGTCACAATAAATGGTCAAGACCATGAGTCACCATGTACATGTGACATGAAATGATGCATATGGACAAAATATGCACTCACATTTTCCTCCACAAAACATTTAAACTAAATGTTTAATCCAACAAAAAGAAATGGAATCAACTAAAGTAAACTCGTGACGGATCACAAGAATACCCCTCATCTGTATATATATACCCGCATCCGTATTCCGACTGAATACGAATACTACGAGATGAAAGTAATCCAACAATCTAATACTAGGATCCGGCTTAAACCAAAGCCCACTAGTATGTTCCGGCCGATCATGATCCGTGCACAAGTGCACGTCTATGATCGAACCCTGCCATAAAACCATACGGCCTCTACAACGTTTCGCCCGAAATTGGGAAACTTTCTGTAGGGGACTCTAAAGAATCATCAAGACGCTGGCAGTGGATTTAACCATAAGTACGTCAGTGGCACTAGCTGTACGTAACGGCTGCCCATGTATTGAGCGAAAGGGAAGGTGATGAGCGAACTCATCCTGAAACCCTACTGAGCTTATCTGTGGCAATCTCCGTACAGTCCGGTCTGTTCGTCTATGAGTATTGCATATCGGGCCTAGGGGATGGTAAACGTCAGACCCCCAATAGCGGTATAAGTCGTATCGTAGTGTAGCCCAGAACACCTTGAGAAACTACTGGAATACCTACCAGTAAATCTCACTTTCCTTGGCCAAGGACTTTTTGTAATGGCTCTCATAAACACAGCGCGATATCAACCCCCAATACCGGGAGAGACAAATCCTATCTAACCGCCACTGCCTCCAAGTGCTTCGGGACTGCATCCAACTACTACCTGTTTACACGACTCCTTTGAGCCGTGGTAGGGTAGCAATCAAAGAACGGTGGGAACACACTTGAGGCAAAGTAGAAGTGTCAAGTTAACGGACTAAGCTATACTCATGTCACCTGGGAACTGCTCCTGACGATAGGTATAGTACCAATCAACAGTGCCCCTGTGAGTCCGTCCAGTGTACTCATAACCAAATGAGCACCTATATACTATCTTAGGTGAACCAACTGACACCAATGGCTTGTGAGACCAGCCACCGCCCCTCATCGGGGTCTCGATCCGTATACACTAGTCTACTATCGGAGTATCGATGCCCAGTCTCGAAACTCCCACGGCTAGGGACACTTTAAGGATGTGCTTATAGACTACCCAACTCTCACGTATATGATCGCCATCATACTGCTAGTAGTCAAGAAAAAATCCTATAGGCTCTATCAACGTGTAATAGTGATCTGTAATATCACCTGAAGTATGTACACGATGATAAAGACAAACCAGATAGCATACTATCAACTCGAGTAAGACTATTCTACCAGTATAGGTCTTCCCTCAATCATTGCAATCACGTGCCTGTGATCCAGTAATTGACTTGAGGGCACTATAGCCATCACATATCACATATGTGCTCTTACTCCGTTTCGCCTGAGCCAGGAAACCTCTGTGTAGGACCCTAAAGACTCGTCAATACGCCGGCAGTAGGTGATGATAATATCAAACACCCACAAGCTGCAAGCGGTCAGCTAAACGTAAAAGCCACCCGTGTATTAAGCGATTAGAAGATCAACAAGCAAGCCTGCACACACTCCTGTGAATCCAATCAATAACACTACCGTACGATCCGGTCTCTTCGTCTGATATGTCGCATATCCAGTCTAGGGGTGGTAAACGTCAGACCCCAGTAACTGATAAGTCATGTCGATGTGAGGCTAATAACGGGTCGAGAAACTACTGATAACTCTTACCAATAGATCTCCATATCAGCCCTGGCCAAGGACATCCAGTTATAGCCAATCGAACACAGCGCAACATTAACCCCCAATACCGGGAGAGACGAAACCCCTCCTATCGCTCATTGCCTCCATGTGATTCAGGACTGTACCCAAAAGACACCGTTTTGCACGTTCTCATGAACGCGGTAAGATGGAAATTAAAGCACAGTGGGAATCATAAAAGACTCTATGACGATCTCGGGTCTACAGACTAATCTGTACCAGTGTCACTAGAGAACTGCTATCTGATGATAGGTATAATACAATCTAGGAGTTCTCGGCGAGTCCGTTCAGTGTACCCAGTCTCCACTAAGCACTCGTACACCATCTTTGATGTCAAACACCAATAGATATAGGATCATCCATCGCCCATCATATGGGTCAAGATGCGTATACGCTAGTCTACTCTGGAGTATCGATGCCCTGTCTCGATACACCCTCGACTAGGAACAGTTATAGGATGTACTCTTGGACTACCCTGGCCCCACTAGTATGATCTGCATCATAGTCCTAGTAGTCAAGTACATATCCTAAGGGCTTTATCAACATGTGAGAGCAAGACAGTAAACCAATACAAGTCAACATGTTAAGACAAAGTGAAACCAGATAGCATACTATCATGTCGAGGAAGAAAGTCCTCTCTATATATATCCAAGCATCCACTATAATATACATCATATGTACAACAATGGCCTCTAGGGCATATACATAACTAACAATCTCCCACTTGCACTACGGCCAGCTGTTGTAGTATCTCATACCCAACATACCGAAGAGTCTCTCAAATTGTATCTGGGGTATGGCCTTCATGAGTGGATCCGCAGTGTTATCCTTTGTGTCAACTCTCCTGACCTTGATCTCACGGCGATCAACTATCTCCCGGATCAGGTGATACCGCCTCAGAATATGCCTGGATCTCTGATGGGACCTGGGTTCCATGGCCAAAGCCGCGGCTCCATTGTTATCATAATACAAAGGTATTGGATGCTCAATGGATGGAACCACACCAAGTTCAGTGATAAACTTCTTCATCCAGACAGCCTCTTTGGTAGCATCATTAGCAGCGATGTATTTAGCCTCCATCGTCGACTCTACCACGGTTTCCTATTTGGAACTCTTCCAACAAACCGTCCCTCCATTCAGGGTAAAGACAAAACCCGACTATGACTTAGAGTCGTCCTTATCACTTTGGAAGCTCGAATCGGTAAAGGACTCCACCTGGAGTTCTCCATTACCATACACGAAGAACATCTCTTTAGTCCTTCTCAAGTACTTGAGAATGTTCTTCACAGTTGTCCAGTGACTTTCTCCTGGATCTTCTTGATACCTACTCACTACACTTAGTGAGAATGCTACATCGGGTCTGGTACATAGCATCGCGTACATGATAGAGCCTACTGCCGAAGCATAGGGTATCTCTTGCATGCGAGCTCTCTCCAAATTAGTCTTAGGAGACATCTCTTTAGAGAGAGTGAGTCCAGAGATCGTGGGTAAATTCCCACGCTTGGATTCTTCCATACTAAACCTCTTTAGTATGGTGTAAATGTACCTGGAGGACAATCCCAGTATCTGTTTAGATATATCTCTATAGATCTTAATCCCCAAGTTGCAGGAGGGATCACCTAGATCATTCATTGAGAATCTATGTGATAAGAAGAGCTTGACCGAGTGCAGCATAGGAACATCATTTCCTATCAAGAGTATGTCATCCGCGTACAATACGAGGAAGACAGACTTACTCTCTGCCACCTTCTTGTAGATACAAGGTTCATTTACGTTCTTGATGAAGTCAAACTCTTTGACTACCACGTCAAAACAGATGTTCCAACTCCGTGATGCCTGCTTTAACCCGTAGAGGGATTTAAGCAGCTTGCACACATTTCCGCTGCTCCCACTGTCTACGAAGGCCTCTGGCTGAGTCATATACACGCACTCCTCTAAATCACTATTTAGAAAGGCGGTCTTAACATCCATTTGCCAGATTTCCTAGTCATGGTATGCAGCAATGGCAAGTAAGATCCGGATGGACTTAAGCATAGCTACTGGAGAAAACGTTTCGTCATAATCCACACTTGGTCGTTGAAGAAAACCTTTTGCAACAAGTCTAGCTTTGAAAGTCTCAACTTTTCCATCTACACCAAGTTTCTTCTTAAAGATCCATTTGCTCCCAATGGGTTTTATCCCTTCAGGAGCAACTTCCAAAGTCCATACTTTGTTGGTGTACATGGATTCCATCTCAGATCGCATTGCATCTAGCCATTTCACTGAGTCCCCACTCGTGATGGCCTACTCTAAGCTAGTCGGGTCATCATCTTCCATGATGCAATCCTTGCTCCCACCATCGATGAGAAAACCATAGTATCTCTCAGGTGGATGAGGAACCCTACTAGATCGGCGGAGCGGCTGAGGTTCGTCGGGAACTACTGAATCCTCTGGTTCCACCAAATCTTCTGTTGCAGTTTGTGTAGCTGGAACTTCTTCCAGTTCAACCTCCTCTCCACTAATTTCCTTTGCAAGAAATTCCTTTTCTAAAAAGGTGGCATGTTGAGCAACAAACACCTTTTTTTCCTCAAGGTGGTAGAAGATATGTCCTCGCGAATACTTAGGATATCCTACAAACTTGCACAGAATTGATCTTGCCTCGAGCTTACCCGGATTTTGCTTTTTAACATAGGCTGGGCAACCCCATATCTTAACAAAATTAAGACACGGTCTCTTCCCCTCTCATATCTCATATAGAGTGGTAGGCACTGATTTGGTTGGAACTCTATTCAATAGGTATATGGTTGTCTCAAGTGCATATCCCCAAAAGGAAATAGGCAACTAAGCAGTGCTCATCATAGAGCGCACCATATCTAATAAGGTGTGATTCCTCTGTTCTGGTACACCGTTGTGCTGTGGTGTATAAGGAGGAGTAAGTTGAGAGAGAATCACATTCTCTTTTAGATAGTCCAGGAACTCATTGCTCAAGTATTCTCCTCCTCGATCAGATCGAAGGATCTTAATACTTTTACCCGTTTGGTTCTCTACTTCGTGCTTATATTCTTTGAATTTCTCAAAATCTTCAGACTTGTGTTTCAAAAGGAACACATGTCCGTATCTTGAGAGATCGTCGGTGAATGTAATGAAGTATGAAGAACCATTCCTGGCATGTATAGACATGGGACCGCATACATCACTATGTATCAGTCCCAAGAGTTCCTTATCTCTTTCTCCGTGTCCACTAAACGGAGTTTTGGTCATTTTGCCTTTGAGACATGAATGGAAAGTTTCATAAGATGATAATTCGAACATATTCAAATATCTATCTTTATATAACTTAGCTAGTCGTGTCGCATTGATATGACCTAGTCTACAATGCCACAAGAAGGATTCGTTCATTTCTGAACACTTCCTCTTGTGTGTGTTCTATACATTAAGAACTGTAGTTTGATTTAGAACATACATGCTATTATTTAACGAGCCTGATCCAATCAACTTTTGATTCAGGAAGATGTTCATAACATTATCATATACTACAAAATTATATCCTTCTTTACTTAATAAAGAAACTGATATAAGATTGCATATCAGGGTTGGAATGTAATAGCATTCATTCAGAATCAATGTATTACCATTTGGTAATACAAGGTGATATTCATCAACTGCTTTAGCTGCAACATTTGCACCATTCCCTACTCTTATGGAATGATCACCCTCTCCCAGTTCTCTACCTTTCCGTAGCCTATGTAACATATTACATATGTGAAATCCCGATCCGGTATCTAATACCCAGGACGTAGAGTGAACTGAGAAACAGTTCTCGATAACTAACACACCCGAAGAAGATGCATCAACATGCTTGTTCTTCGTTTGGGCGGCGTGGGAATCCGGATATTCCCCTATTTCCTGCTCTGTCTTATAACAATTATAAGAAAGAATGGAACCAACGTTCCCCTGCTCTGTATAACAAGCGGGTTCGGTCAATATATCCATATTATTATCTTAATTAAAGCCTGACATGGTCACTACCTGGAGAGAGAGAGAAGAAGATACTTTAGCGTATGCTCTTGCAAGATTAGATTGGTTATTATCTTATCTAATCAGGATGGCTCCCACTGTTTTCATCAAATCTTCCTTCAAACCCTAAAAGGTAAGACTAGCCGGGATTAATTACACCCTACAAGTTCGCAATCTTTCGGCCAGGCCAGTGTTTGTACTTTGAGGGAGGTTCCCCATGCTTTCGCACGGACCTAATTAGAATAAACCTCGTTTTCCCAGAGGCCTTAACCCCATTAACACCTTTCTAGACACCTACTTGATCGGCTAATTTTTATGTGTAAAATTCTCCCAGGAGTTACTCTTACTCACAATGGGTATCAGGATCCAACTATCTCATAGAAGGTATGCAATCTCATTGTAAATTTCAACACTTGAAATTACTGATAATACTTTTGCCCCTAGCAACTTATGACCTTGACGGAGGTCAAAACCATAGGCTACTAGTCAAGTTCAACCCGTCATTTCCTGATTGAATTAAACCCACCCGCACGACCCTTGACGGAGGTCAACAAGGTCGTACGACTACCCTAAGACAATCACATCATATGCAGCAGATAAACACTAGTCATCTACCGCACACTACGCCTTGATGGAGGTCAACAAACGTAGCACGAATACTAAGTAGGACTTATCTGAAATGATGGAGGGCTGTGCCAGGTTTTTCAGAAAACCTTTTGCGTAATGAACTTGATATCTTTATAGAAACAAGTGATTTTGAAAAGGAGTTTTTTTGAGGTTTTTACTAGTTTCGCTAAAGAGGTCACTCCCGGTGAAGGAATTTCGGCTCTTTCCTTATCGAATAAGGTGCGGGATATTTCGAAAATACCGCTATGCAAAGCAAGAACTATAGAAGCAACCAAAAACAAAATCGAGTGAGTTGTAGCATCTGCTAGTTTCGCTAAAGAGGTCACTCCCGGTGAAGAGATCTCGGCTCTTTCCTTATCGAATAAAGTGCTGGATATTCTACAAGGAATACCGCTATGCAAAACAAAAACTAGAGCTACCCCTTTTTTTATAAATTTGATTCTATAATATCTTTTAGGTTTCTTTTCTTTCATTAATCTCATTAATGGCGTCCCATCATTTATGCTTCCCTAAGCATCACAGAAGAAATGAAAATACAACATACGCTTATACCATCCGCATTCGCCACAATGTCCCGTTATGCACCGTTAGGTTTCTTAACTAACGGCATACCGGGACGGGACAAGCGCGGGTGTAAAACATAAGCAACGTTTATTATATATCATATATACAATAATAAAGCATTCGTCTCACGCATATAAAATGATCACATCACAGTATATCTGCAGCAGAAGAAACATATGAATTATTGGATATACTAGGAGGTCGGTGTTTTATTTTGAGCCTGTATAAAACACGGATTCCACGGTCGCGATGAATAGACAAACCCACATCTTTAGACCCCTACGAGAGAGGCAAGTAACCCTCCCAATTCTAGATTTATGAGACCCGGTCTCGACTCCTCGAGATGGCCTCCCACTGGACACTAGAACCCGATTACTTATGCTCTCCTCCTTGGGTCTATCCTAATGCGGAAAAGTAAATAATATACAATGGTGACATCATCCTCAACCCGGAAGTTCCCCAATAAAAGAATATTACATACAATGAATTTTACATGAATGAAAATAAAAACCCTCATCTCACATAATACCCCCGGCTATTCAAAATATGACGATCCAATATAACATATCACAGCAACACATAACATCACATGTCATCAACGTAAGTAAATATGCGTATCTCAATTGCCGTTGATGTATAGCAACGAAACCGGCGATACACCACATATTACACTTACGGTCGCAGAAAAGAAAGTTAAAAACTACAGCATTTGGAATCCATAATCACCTTAGACATCATAAACCCGAAATATCACATATTACGGACTTCATGCCTAACTATATGAATTCCACATATTGTATCACATTCCAGATAACTAAACAATGTTAAACTTTCCGATCGAATAAACAAACACCCAAAATTTCCCAAATAGCTCAACACTTGAGCGGAGTTCAAAAGATCCCAGAACATGCCGCAGCTCCTGTGAACCAGCCATAGAAGGGTCAACCAATGCCTCACATGTGGCACCGCTGAACTACCACAAACCCTAGGGTTTAGTGGCGGTTCTGACGGTCACATATTTGAGTTAGGGTTTCGTTCTTCTAGAGAATCCACAGAATCGCTTGCATGATTTTCTGAAAGTTTTAAACTAAGGAAAGAACCAACACTTAGAAATATTTCCAGTAAGGGAAAAAGTGAGTTATTGATATTCATTCGAACTTTTTAACATCAGCTAAATAATCCGAAAACAAACAAGAAGTACGAATAAGAAACACTCCAAATTGCCTCTGTAAAAGATAACATCACATGCAAATTTAGCAAAAACAAACAACACCTGAATTCCCAAACCCCAGAGACTGGAACACACTGCAAATTTCAACACAAAAGCCCCTGAAATGGACGAGCAGGCCGGTTTTACAAGCATTCTAGCCGGTCCAGAAAAGGTGTCTAGGGTTGAATTTTGCACAGTGTTCATTATGTATCTCATACATCAAACTGCAACTGTTTAAAAAAAAATTGACACCTGGAAAAATTCGACAGAAACTAGGGTTTCGATTCGGATGTTTCGGAGTTGTTTCGGTTTCGTAATCCAACACTTACCCGTCTAATTCTCTAGCTAGACTCTGATACCACTGTAGGGTTATTTATCACGACAGCAAGGTTTCGGGAGGCATCATCCATGCCAATTTTAAAATTTTGTCATGTTTAAACAACCCTAACCCTAGATCTTTAACTAAAGAATCAAACTATAACAACAAGTAAACAATTTTACTTCTAAGTGATAGGGATAACAACTTTTGTAGTCTGTTCCTTCACTTCATAAGCTCCGATTTGTGGTCCCTTCACTGCGATTATCATGCTCCCAGACTCTAGAGAGGCTCCATGAGGTGAATGAGGCATCCTTGCTTGAAGTCTTCACAATCCAAGATGATCTACCTTGAGGAATCACAAACCCAAGCTTTCACTTCACTAATTAGAGATTAGTGAAGCTAACACACTAATCTATATGGATAGTATAGAAGAGGATGATGAAGTAGGAATTTTTCTCTCTTTAGTTTTCTTTTTCTCGCTATTTTTCATCACTTCGCTCAAGTCAAGAAAGCAAGAAATCAATGAAGAAGAAGAAGCTCAAGTGAAGTGATGAAGAGAGTGGATGAGATTAGAAATGCAACCATGGTTTAATTATGTCATGGCTAACTCATGTAGAGAATAAACCATGAGCTAGGGTTAGGGTTGGGTTAATAAATATCTTAGAAATATCAAAGAAGGTGGACTACGTCAACATGAATAAATATCTCAACAATATCCACACAATTTAAATTATCTAAAAATAAATATATAATTAAACCCTAATCATGGTGTGATTCTCATAAACCTTAGTTGCATGTTTAACCTATCATGTCACAATATCATATATCACATATATAATATTTGTAACAAAAGAAAATAATACAATTAACATATATCACATATATATCAAGGTATCATCAAGTAAGAAAAAGTAATTCTTAAGTGAGCTAATATTAATTAATGTAATTTAATATATCAAATATATAATTATACATTAAATTATTAAATCAACACTTGAATTAATATCCCGGCTATATTACATATAACCGACTAATATTAAATGTATCATTTTATCGAATCAACACTTGATCCGATAACCCGACTATATCACATATAACCAGCCGATATCACATATCGCGAGAATAGAATACGGTATCATATATCGTATCAATCTCGGTCCCGCACATATCACATATGTGCTCCTACTCCGTTTCGCCTGAGCCAGGAAACCTTTTTGTAGGACTCTAAAGACTCGTCAATACGCCGGCAATAGGTGATGATCATATCAAACACCCACAAGCTGCAAGCGGTCAGCTAAACGTAACAGCCACCCGGGTATTGAGTGATCAGAAGATCAACAAGCAAGCCTGCACACACTCCTGTGAATCCAACAATAACACTACCGTACAGTTCGGTCTCTTCGTCTGATATGTCGTATATCCTGTCTAAGGGTGGTAAACGTCAGACCCTAGTAACCGATAAGTCTTATCGATGTGAGGCTCATAACGGGTCGAGAAACTACTGATAACTCTTACCAGTAGATCTCCATATCAGCCCTGGCCAGGGACTTCCAGTTATAGCCAATCGAACACAGCGCAACATCAACCCCCAATACCGGGAGAGACGAACCTCTCCTATCGCTCATTGCCTCCTTATGATTCGGGACTGTACCCAAAAGCCACTGTTTTGCATGTTCTCATAAATGTGGTAAGATGGAAATCAAAGCACAGTAGGAATCACACAAGACTCTATGATGATCTCGGGTCTACAGACTAACCTGTACCAGTGTCACCAGAGAACTGCTATCTGACGATACGTATAATACCATCTAGGAGTTCTTGGCGAGTCCGTTCAGTGTACTCGGTCTCCACTGACCACCCGTACACCATCTTTGATGTCAAACACCAATGGATATGGGATCATCCATCACCTATCATATGGGTCAAGATGCGTATACGCTAGTCTACTCTGGAGTATCGATGCCCTGTCTCGATACACCCTCGACTAGGAACAGTTATAGGATGTACTCTTGGACTACCCTGGCCCCACTAGTATGATCTGCATCATAGTCCTAGTAGTCAAGTATATATCCTAAGGGCTTTATCAACATGTGAGAGCAAGACAGTAAACCAATACAAGCTAACATGTTAAGACAAAGTGAAACCAGATAGCATACTATCATTTCGAGCAAGAAAGTCCACTCTATATATATCCAACATCCACTATAATATACATCATATGTACAACAATGGCCTCTAAGTCATATACATAACTAACACCCGCAACCCCAGATTTTTCTTTCCCCTTCGCCTTTTTAACTCCACCTCTCGGTTGGGTTTCTTCTTCTTCCTTCCCTTAGCTTTTGCTTTTAAGATGGAGGAGGAAGATTGCTCAATAAGTAGAGCAGGAGTTTTCTCCTTCTTGAGTGTGCTCTCCGTACTCCTCAACATATTGAGGAGTTCAGGAAGTGACCTCTCCAAGTTGTGCATGTTGAACTTCACTACAAATTGAGCATAGGCGGGGGGGAGATTGTAGAACGGTATCAATATATTGTTCATTATCCATAGTCCATCCTAGGTCCGCAAGATCTTCAATAAGGCTTGTCATCTTTAGGACATGATCTCCTATAGATGTACTAGCAGCCATCCTCATTTGAAACAATTTTCGTGAGGTCTCGTAACGAAGAGTACGATATTGCTCCCCATACAACTTCTTTGTAGTGAAAAAGATGGATTGCGCATCCATCTTCTCGTGCTTCTGATGAACATTGTTCATCGAAGGCAACGCGAGGCATTTTGTTGTCGCGTAGTCGATATCTCATATTTTATGGATCTCCTTATCTGCAATAGAGAAATTAGGGCATGCGATGGAAGGGGCTTTGGTAGTGAGGGCGTATGCAATCTTATCATAGGTAAGGACAATCGTCACATTCCTCAGCTAGTCTATATAATTCGGTCCCGTCAATTTGTTTTTCTCTAACAGAAGTTTAACTCCCCTCATTGGTATTTCCATTAGGAGAGAGAAAAGAAAACACTCAGCGTATCCTCTTGCATGATTAGATTCTTATCTAATCAATGTCTCCAACTGTTTTTATCAAATTTTCCTTCAAACCCTAAAAAGAAAATTAGCCAGGATTAGTTACACTCTACAAGTTTGTCAACCGGTTAGCTAGGAAAGTGTTGGTACTCGAGGGAGGTTCCCCATGCTTTCATACGGACCTAATTAAAGTAAAACTCGTTTCCGCATACGTATAACCCCGTTAACACATTTCTAGACAGACACCTACTAGATTAGATAATGTAAATTGTAAAACTCTCGCGGGAGTAACATTTACACACTATGGGATCGAGATCCGACTATCATTTAGAAGGTATGCAATCTCATTGCAAATTTCAACACTTGAAATTCCCGATATTGTTTTTACTCCTAGCAGCCTATGACCTTAACTATGGTCAACACATCATAAGCGCTAGTCAAGTTCTACCCGTCATTTCTTGATTGATTTAGACCCATCCGTACAGCCTTTAACTATAGTCAAAAAATTCGTATGAATTTCCTGACCGATCGCATCAAATGCTTTATAGGAAGACATCACTCACCTACTGCACACTATGCTTTAACTATGATCAACAAGCGTAGCATGAATACTAAGTACTCATTTTCCTAAAATGACGGAGGGCTACGAATAGTTTTAATGAAAACCTTTAACGTATTGAACTTGATATCATTGTAGAACCGAGTGATTTTGAAAAGGAGTGTTTTGTACCCATTGAGCAAAGATGGGTTGTAATTGTATAGCGGTATCTGAAAACATATCTTGGGGACGTCCTAAAGCGCTCATGGTATCATTATGAATATACAAACCAAAACTATGAAACCCTAGAAATATACATGCCCAGTTAAGGTGTGATATAATTGCATCGCAGTGCCTAAGGACACGATGTAATAGATCGTTGTATCGAGTAGTTGGATCGTAGTCTCTTACCATAAAAATGGCTGCATGTGCAGCAGCACTAACTATGAGAAACCCACCGAGCCACATGTGATGTGTAAACAACGAAAGTTGTGTACCATAGTCAATAGCTAGGTATGGATAGGGGGCATAGAATACATATGGTGAGCTACAACAATAGTTGAAGAGCCTAATATAGCTAGATTAAGAGATAATTGAGCATGCCATGACGTTGTTAGGATTTCATGGAGGCCCTTATGACCCTGACCTGTAAATGGACCTTTATGAGCCTCTAAAATGTCTTTAAGGCCATGACCAATACCCCAGTTGGTCCTATACATATGACCGGCGATCAAGAAAAGAATTGCAATGGGCTCCGCATTTGAAATAATTGTTTTTCACTAAAAAGCCGAGTAGATTTCAAATTTTAATTCTACAACATCTTTCAGGTTTCTTTTTCTAAACATTAATCTCATTAATGCCGTCCCATCATTTAAGCTTCTAACATCATAGAAGAAACGAAAATAAAACACACATATATGTCATCCGCATTCGCCGCAGGGGCCCGGGTATTCACCGTAAGGTTACATAACTTACGGCAGGGTGGGATCAGGACTAGCGCGGATGCAAAACATATATAGTGTCTACTAATATATCATATATATATATATATAGCATTCGTCTCAAAGCAATAAAAAGAGCATCACAAGTATCACAGCAGAAGTAATATGAAATATAGGATATCCTAGGAATTCCGCGTTTCGATTTAGCCAACATCGAAATCACGAATTCCACGGTCGTGATGAATAACCAAGACCACACCCCTAGACCCCTATGAGTGCGACAAGCAACCCTATCAATTCTAAAGTTAGGTGACCGGTCTCGACTCCTTGAGATGACTACCCTTTGAAACTTTAGAACCCGGTCGCTTATGCACCCCGTCTTGGGTCTATCCTAATGCGGAAAAGTAAATAATATATATCGAATGGAGGCATCAACCTCAACCCGGAAGTGTTCCAATAAAAAAAATATTACATATAAATTAAATTACATGAATGAATATTAAAAACACTCATCTCACATAAATCCCGACTATTCAATCACGACGATCACAATATTTCATACCATGAAGTAACCATCAACGATCATCATCGTAAGTAAATATAAGTACCCCTAATCTCATTGACGTATAGTAAAGAGATTTGGAATACCATATATTAAACTTACGATCGGAGAAAATAAACTCAAGAATCATAATATTTAGAATTCTTAATCCACTAGGCATCAAGTTCATATTATCACATAACAACATGTCATAGCCCAAAAAATCACATGTTTAGCCTCGAAACAAGTTCCGAAAAAGTCCCGAATCGGAACCCATTAGCCCCCAAACTGCACACACCTTTTGAGCTATGATTCGGCCCCGAAACGGGGCCGAATCTAGGGAAGAAACAGCTCCGGATAAGGGCTGGAACTGCACTGGAATAGCCTCGAAACAGGGCTGATCCAGTGGCTGTCCAGCCCCCATCCAGGGCTGATTCAGCCTCGGTTTGGCCCCGTTTCAGGGCCGAACTCAGCACAAATTGTATGGGAATTTGGTAGTCATGATAGTATACAAAACTCTTGGTCCGAACCAAGAATCTAGTGGTTAATTCCGGCACAAGCGAAAAGTTGATTTTTAGGCGATTTCAAAACCTAGTTTTCCAAAAATTGTATTAAATTGATTTTAAATATTACAATATCAAATCTAACACTTTATTTTGGCTCTGATACCATGTAGAACTGATTAGCCTCTCTACTACAATTAGCAAGAATGCTAACATAAAGTTTTCAAAAAACTAGAGAGCTAATAACTTCAAATTATAATCTTGACTAAAATATTAGACTTAAAACTACATTTAAACAAGAAAGAATGGTTTCATTCAAGGTTAGAATTTCCTTACATCCTCAAAAGCTAGGTATAAGTGATGGTTCTTGATTCCTTAAGCTCTTTGAGAGAGAGAGAGAACAAACTTGAAGTAGATCTCTTAGGATCCAAGATAATCCATCTTGAGATAATTTTTGCACAAGCTCTTATTTCACTAAAACAATTCTATAGTAAAGAGAACAATATAAACTAATTTGCTGGTTTAATTTAGATTGATGAAGTAGGAATTTTTGCTCACTTTTTCTTTTCTTTTTCTTCACTCTTTCATGAAAAATAATGTCAAGAGAGAGAAGATGAAAATGAGAATGGTTTAGGATTTTTAAGATAAGAAAAAATATTTCATATCTTATTTGAATTAATAAATCAAAATGAGTCATCTTATTCTACACAATTCTTAAAAATGACTCATTGTTTTATTTATTCAAATAAGCAAATATGATTTATCATTATCTTTGAATCCTATGTAATTCTTATACACACATCTTATGTGTATATACAGCCATGACAAATCATATATATATTATTTATATCATATATAAACAATATATAATGAGAAGGAAAAAATAAAGTGAGTATAATATTAGTTTATATATATATATATATATATATCAAATTATTAAATCAACACTTGATTTAATAATCCGGCTAATATTAAATAGCGCTAGATTAAAATACAGTAGCATATACTCGTATTTAATCGAGCTCCCGCATATATCGCTATATATGCCCTATTTCGTTTCGCTCATGCTAGGAAACCTCTGTATATGACTCTAAAGACTCGTCAATATGCTAGTAGTAGGTAATGATCATATCAAGCACCTACAAGCACGTCAACGGTATTAGCTGCACGTAACGGCTAACCAGGTATTGAACGAATAGGAAGATCAAAAAGCTAGCTTGTTTGAAATCCAACAGAGCCTAAAAGTGACAGTCTCCGTACAGTCCGGTCTCTTCGTCTAAGTGTCGCATATCAAGTCTGGAGGGTGGTATCCGTCAGACCTTCAATAACTGATAAGTCATGTCAATCAGTAAGCTATAACCACAATAGATACAACTAATAACACTTATCAGTTTATCTCATCCGTCCTGGCCAGGAGCTTAGGGTTGTTGGATTTACTAGCGCCCTGGCCATCTACTGTGGCCGATGAGGAACAAAAAAATGGTGTTTAAAAATTTTGGCGCTAAAAACTCGTCCTATTGAATCAAACTATAAACCTAAAACTAGCTAACAAAAGGAGATCTATCTACTGAGATAAAAGTGTTATACCGAATGATTTGTGTCCTTCGGTCTTCTACCCTCTTCTTTGGCTCCTTGAGGTCTCCTCGATCGAGCTTGGCCGCCGGTCCTCCTCTGTCAAAAATGATCCTCCCGAGGGATGTATCTTATGACTCTAGCTCCACACTAAGAATCTAGTGAAGCAACTAGGGACTCTAGGTTGCTAATCTACAGTGCCTAGGGATATAGTGAGTTGCTCTAAGTGTGTATTTATCTTTTTTCTATCCTTGATTCTTAACACATGAGATGGTAGGGTAGAAGATGAAGAAGATGAAGAAGAAGAAGGAAAAGCTCAAGAAAGGTAGTTGAAGAGAGAAGAAGTAAATGGTGAGAGTCTTTTTCAAAACCAAACATGCAAAAACCACAAGTGAAAATATCAAGTGGAAAGACTCAAGTGAGAAAAAACTAGAGAGAGAAAAACCACAATCATGGTTTTGTAAAACACAATTTCTAAATATAATATTGCAACCATACTTGAATAGTTTGCACAAATGAATTGAAAATTTATTCGTCAACAATATTCAAGCATGGTTCTCACCATTCTCTCTTCTTTACCTTTACACCACATTTCCATTCAAATTAATAAATGGATAATCCAAAATGAGGTGTCCACCTTCTAGAATTTTTTCCGTATAAATACGGATTATACTCAACTGTATATACATACCTGTATTCATACTAAAATACGAATACCTAAAGAGATAGAATAACACAAAGAACATAATACTAGAATATACATATCGAAATATATATACGTAAATTATTAAATCAATACCTGATTTAATAATCCGGCTCAAACCCGAGCCGGCTAGTATTATTAACCGTTCGATCAAAAGTCCGGGTAACTGGTACAATCATTCGATCGGAACCCTGCACGTATCAAAATACGACTACTACATCATTTCGCATGAACCAGGGAAACCCTATGTGTGGGACTCTAAAGACTCGTCAATACACTGGAAGTGAGTTTAACCACAAGCACGTCGGCGGTACTAGCTGTACGTAACGGCTACCTAGGTATTGAGCGAAAGGAAGGACGACCAGCAAACTCATCTGAACCCCTACTGAGCATGTCTGTAACAATCTCCATACAGTCTGGTCTGTTCGTCTAAGAGTATCCCATATCGGGTCTAGGGGTGGATAAAGTCAAACCCCTAATAACGTGATATTTCATGTTGGTGTGAAGCCCATCACCCACTGAGAAACTACTGATCCAAATCAGTAATTCTCTTCCACCTTGGCCAAGGATTTCTGATGATGGCCAACCGTATAAAGCGTGACATCAACCCCCAATACCGGGAGAGACGAATCTCCGACAATCCGCTCACTGCCTCCATGTGGCTCGGGACTGTACCCAACTAAAACCTTTTTGCATGACTCCTTTGAACCGTGGTAGGGTAGTAATCAAAGCAAAGTAGAAAATCACACGAGAAAAATGACGATCTCAAGTCGACAGAATAACCTGTACTCATGTTACCTGAGAACTGCTATCTGACAATAGGTATAATACCATCTAGCATGTTCCCGGCGAGTCCATCCAGTGTAACTCATAACCCAATGAGCACCTGTATACTATCTTAGGTGACTAACTGACATCAATGGCTTGTGAGACCGGCCACTGCCCCTCGTCGGGATCTCAAAAAGTATACACTAGTCTACTCCGGAGTATCGATGCACAGTCTCGATACTCCCTCGACTAGGGACATTTAAGGATGTTCTTATAGACCACCCAGCTCCTATGTATATGATCGCCATCATAATACTGGTAGTCAAGCAAGAATCCTATGGGCTCTATCAACATGTAATAGTGATCTGTAATACCATATAATGCATGTACATGATGATAGAGACAAACCGGATAACATACTATCATCTCGAGTAAGACTGTTTTACCCGTATAGGTCCTCCCTCAATCATCATAATCACCTTCCTGCGATTACAATAATTGCCTTGAGGGCACTATATCCAACAATCTCCCACTTGCACTTAAGGCTAATTATTGCGGTGTCGTATACTCACAGCCCGTGTGATACCGAACTCCCAACTCCTCTACTAATCAGCCTCGCAAAGCTTGTTTGCGAAACCATCGCGTTCGAGAAATAGCCTCAGTAAGTGAATCCACTATAATTTTTCTATCTTTATCTCTCTATATCTCAATTTCACGGAGAAAGACTATCTCCCGAAATGAGCAATACCGGTCTTAGAATTTTTCTGGATATCTGATGGGACCAAGTTCATAAATAAATTCCAAATCCAACAAACTTTTTAGACTGTATCTTCTACTGGATTTAATCAGTATCCTGCGCTATGTCTTCCTTAGTATCCGCTTGGACCCCCTGTCCAACATGCTGCCCTTTAGAAGAAGGTAAACTTTAACTCTGACAGTCACTCTGTCATTCAAGTCATCTTGGAAGCCTGAAATGATAATCGCCTCCTAAGGAGGATGCCATTACCATATACCAAGAGCATCCTCTGATGTTCATAACTGCTTCCCAATATTTCTCCAGGATTGAATTAATATATGCTTATTTCAGCCAGTGAAAAATAATATCTGGTGTGGTACTTGACATGTCATGATTGACTCAATTGCCTAAGCAAGAGATATGTCAATCATGCAAATCCCTCTCCTCATCAGTCTAGAAGATATCTATTCAGAGAGGGTGACTCCATCACCTGCAGGTACACCACCACACCAGGAGTCGTCCATTCTAAAACACCTTAGAATAGTGTTAAAGTACCCGAATTGGGACACATCCCAAATCTAGATATCAAACCATAGATCTAGTCACCAGAATCCCTGATATTTTATCCAGATCCTATCTGGAGAAACACCTTGTGACAACCATGGTATAACCGATCGTAGTATAGGAAGATCACTTCCTATCAGGAGTATGTCATCCAAATACCAAGACATCACACCCTACTACCTTCTTACCATGTCCATCTATTATTCTGGTAAAGTCAAACTCTATGAATGTCATATCAAAAATAGATGATTTATCTCTGCTATACTTGCTTTAGTCTATAAATAGAAATAAGCTACTTGCCCACCACGCTTCTGCTGCTCCCATTGACTACAACAACCATCTGGCAGAGTCATATACACATGCACTTCTAAAGCTAATTTAGAACGACGTTATACTCATCCACCTGCCAGATCTCATAGTCTAGAACAATAGTAATGGCAAGCTTGGGTCATCAAAACCTCCCTGTCACCGTCTTTGAGGAGACCAAAGTACCTCTCGGGGGGCTGAGGTTACCTACCAAATCTGCGGAGTGGCTAATGGATTGTCGAATCCAATTGAATTTTTAGGTTCTGCTAAATTTTCAGTAATCGTTTGTGGTTATAGAATCACTTCTAGTTCTACCATACTCTCACTAATGTTTTCTGAAAAAAATTCATTTTAGTAAAACGGATGGCGAGTCAAGAACAATATAACTATTGATCTTCCAAATGGTAGAATGTTAACCCTCGTCAATGCCCGGGACAACCTGCAAACTGCCTTTACTGAAAAATGCCTTGAGTTTATCCGAATTCTAGCTTTAAGTATAAGCCGGACAACTCCATATACCTTAACATCGTTAAGATATGAATCCATTCTATATCCAATATAGAAACAAAAGCTCTAATTTAATTGGAATCAGATTCAAAATAAATGCAGCCGTTTTCAGTGCATATCGACAAAATGGAAGAAGGTCAAGCAGCAGTACTCATCAAGGAATGCATCCACGTATGAGTAACCTGAAAGAGAAGCAAGTTCTCAAATATATTACTTACGACGGAATACTTAGCACAAGTATCTACAACTTTGATCACCTCGAAGAATCCTGATACTTGCAACATACGGTTCTCTACTTTATTCGTATAACTTCTCAAAATTTGGACCTTGTATTTCATGAAATACGTGTCTAAAACTAGAGAAGTCATAAGTAAACAGAATATAGTATGAGTACCAACCCTTTTGTCCTAATGGACATCGGACAATATACAACACTTTGTATAAGTCATCTGAGTTTAATAACTCAAACCCTGTGCGTCGTAGGTTGAAAACTGTGTTATAGTTAAGAAGAATTACATTGTTGCTGAATGCACCTTACCTAACCATCAACTGATATAGATAAATGTCATAAACATAATTTCAAAAGGTTATATCTCACATTATAAGATAAACGTACAGATAGATCAGTTTGAAATTGGTGCACAACAACGGATATTCAAAACCAAATATTTGTCGTTAGGCAAAACCCAGGCGATTTCCTCAAATATCTCCAATTATAAAGAATTTTGATATTGAGGATCTAATCATCCAATTCTCAATATCTTACTCCCACTCAGCATCTGTAACGCCATACAGATGTGAGAATAAAGTCTCGTAAATACATACTCTGTTGTCAGAATCTAATTGGGAAAATAGTTTTCAATTAACACCGCACAATAAAAGTGAAACATGAAAATGTTTCGAATGGGTAGTCGGATATTCCTCGTAATGCGTCTTCCACTATCAAGAATCATGACAGTAACCGTATATTTCCTTACCCTCACTCCAGTCCTCTTATATGTCTTTATTTCTTACCTTTTGTATACCATACATAGGCTAATTAGTTTTCTTCCTTCCCCACCTTTCGGCACCACCCTAAGGTTTGGAAGAAAACTATCCAATAAGCCTATAAGGTGTACTCTCCTAATACTAGAAGCTCTCGCAACCTGAGAGAAGGGAAAAAGAAAAGACAACCAAATAGTCTTATTCAATTTCTCCATAACCGGAAACCATTCTCGAACTGAAACAAGTTTCTTCGAGTTCGTATGTAACTATACGATGGCATACCCAAGCAATATGGATCATTGTAGTAATACGGAGTATTCTGAAAAAAAATACAAAGGGAAAGTAGGAGTGGCAGGGATATATGTGAGTTCGTTGTGAATGATAGTAGTCACAATTTCCTTTGCCCTCAGTCTAATCTCTTTATACGTCTTTACTTATTACCTTTTGTACACTATACTTAGGATAATTAATTTTCTTCCTTCCCTACCTTTCGGCACCTGTCTATTGTTTGGAAGAAGACTATCGAATAGACGTAATAGGTGTACTCTCCTAATACCAGGAGCTCTCACAACCTGAGAGAAGATAAAGAGAAAAGACAACCGAATAATCCTATTCAATTTTTCCAGAAATGGAATCCAACCTCGAACAGAAACAAGTTTCTTTGAGTTCGTATATAACTATACGATGGAATATTCAAGCAATATGGATCTTCGTAGTGATACGGAATGTTCTGAAAAAATGCAAAGGGAAAGTAAGAGCGGCAGGGATATATGAGACTTTATCGTGAACTATGACAATCCAAAAAGTCAAAGTGTTTAAGAAGGTTCGGTTAATTTGGTTTATGAGTTTTAGTTTAAGGTCAGATCATGGTTGCTGCCAAAGAGAGAGAGAAAAGGAACACTTAGCGTGCACTCTAACCTAAATTAGATTGGTTAATCATTTTATCTAATCAGGATGGCTCCTACTATTTCCTCGAATTCTCCTTCAAACCCTAAAAGGATAATTAGTCGGGATCATCTGAAAATCACCCGAGTAGTAACACCTACTCATCAGTGGGAATCGGGATCCAACTATAATCGCATAATAACTTGATGGAAGCCACTCAAGTCACCACACTCCAGAAGGTATGCGCATGCCTGGCAAGTTTCCTTTATGTTTGAAACTCCCGATGTGGTTTTTGCCCCTAAGACCCAAGTGATCCTGACACAGTCAACAAATCAAAAGGTCCTGATCAGTCGAAAATATTGCATTTTTAACACATCAATTTTCCTACTATTTGCAATCATCTAAAGGTGTTCGGTATGAATATAGCACATATTAGCAATTCGTCTGTAAAATATCAAATAACATATGTTATACATTATAACCGGCATTTTGAGGGAAATTGAGTGTTTATTATTGCACGCATGATCTTTTGTATATAGCAACACTTGTCTCGAGATTGTGTGCGGGAAATTCCAGGAAAAAGAGCCGAAACTGCTAAAAGTGCTGATAAAAATACGCCAAGTCCAAGACTTGTGATCTGGCAGTAAACAAGAAAGTATAAAAAGGCTCCAGACATCAGGAAACAGCCCTAAAGCCAACACAAGACTACTCTAGAAATTGCACACAGCAATCACCCTATACGGCCGCGGATCCGCGGCCGAATGGGCCTATTCGCGGTGGATCCGCGGCCACGTGGACACGTCAGCAGCAGAACACTATTCCAGGCTTCTCCTTTCAGTAGCCAAACTTCTTCAAGGCACTTCGGTCTCCAGATATCTCCAGAAGCTTCTTTCCTAACAGCCAAGCTTCTTGTACAAGCCTAATACCTACCAAGCTTCTCAAGCAAGTTAAACCTAGAAGCTTCTTCTCATAACAACCAAGCTTCTCTTGTAAGCTACATAACTAACTCAATCTAGAAGCTTCTACTCAACTACCAAGCTTGCAAAGGAAGCTAAACCTAGCTTAGCTTCTAAAGGAAGCTAGTTCAAGCTTCTAGGGGAAGCTAAAAAAGAAGGCTATATAAAGGGACCCAAAGGCATCATTACCAGGTTGTTCAACAATTCCAAACACAAGTTGAGTGACACAACTTGTGCATCCAAACCCTAACCCAAATACAATTCAAAATCCAAATCAAGATTCATCGAGTACAAAATCAAGCAAGAATCCATCGAGCCTTTTTGAAGCAACGCCGATCTTCATCCGAGCAAGAGATCCAAGACGATCCGCGACTCACGAAGACGATGCGAAGCTAGTTCGACGATCGAGTTCTCTCCTCAATTCTTGTAGTCTTTGAGTGAATTGTAACGAAACGTTGAATTATAAAAGGTGAAAATTCTTGATCTTGCTTTTCTTTACATTCTTGCGTTATGAAACTTCTTGATTCTTGATTCATTAATTTTCATGATGTGTGAGTGAAATCTCCGCTTGTAGAGGATTCGAAAGAATTGATAGATCTAATGATGATCAAATCTTAATACTAATTTTAAGTCTTATGAGATTTGTGAACTCTAGGAAAACGAATCATCAATGACCTAATTTGGATCAAGATCACATTCTTGTGAGTTTCGTTGCAAATTATGGATCAAATGATTGATGATTTTCTTTGCTAGAGATTAGATCCGAATGATCATGATTGAAAAGACAAGGGATAGAAGGAGAAACCCTAGTTTCTTCAATAGATCCCTAATCTTCATTCATCATCATCAATCTAATTACAAATTATCAATAGATAAGATTAGGAATTATTAGATTCATCATTAACTATTAACTCAATCGAATCCTACAAGCTATTCTTCATTATCTTGATAAATCAAAGTGATTGGGACCTTTCTTGATTCTTGATTTTAGATCTTTACTCTCTTTAAGTTTCTTGAAAATAAAAACTCACAAATCTTGAATCGGTTTTATTGCAATTTCTTTTATCTTTTAATTTTCGACTCAACTAAAACAAGATCGATCAAATCTCACTTTCCCTGTAGACGATCCACACTCGCTAACGAATCTACAATTGACACCGTTATTGATTGCGGTTTAAAAATTTCTTCGGTTGTGATCTTTACACTTTTCAAAACACGACATCGAAATATATCCCCAATCAAATGGCGTCGTTGCCGGGGATCGTGTGCTAATTTGTTCATTTTTGTAATTTGAGTTGAAAGATTTATTATTCCATCAGTTTTTAGATCAAAATTCGTAACAAGCGCTTAACGATTTGTTGTGATTTGTTGCAAGAAAATCTGGAATCTGTGGAGCAAGAGGAAAAATTTTCTGAATATTCCAGAGAGTTCAGTAAGTGAACAGGAGCATCTGCAAGAATTTTTGTGCAGAGATCTCCCTTTCAGACCGTGAATCCGCGGCAATATAGAGCTTCCTGTGGAGGAAGCGCGGCGAGATTAGGGTTTCATTGCACCATTTTTCTCAGGTATATCTATGTCTTTCTCATCTCCTTCCTGCTCTACTCCATTAACCAATTTCTGCAGGTTTCTTTGCAAAAATTCGCAGTGCCGCAAAAAAAAAATTTGTTGCGTGTTTGATCTTGGTTGTTTGCATTTTTAATACGGAAATTAAGGGGCAAAGACCAAATTCAGATTAGGTGGGGAGTTCATTACCCTTCCTAAGCCCTAAAAATCATAAAATTGCATCCGTATTACCCTCATTAACTAAAAAATATCTAGACATGACTCTAAGGACCGTCGCGCTCACTTAGGACAGAAGGAGGTCGTGGGTAATCTATTGCTTATCCGCGTTTCTTTTGTGGTGTCTAAGGCAAGTGTGTCTAAGGCAAGTGGTTACTTAATTAGGCCCACTACTTACGTAGTGGAGAACCTCCCACTTACTTGGCACTTACCTGACCACAGGAGGGACAAAGAGGCAGTAGAGGATCTATCTTGCGACTTGTCTTCTGGAAGTCTAGGAGCGGTCTAGAGACTTGACCTAGGTGACCATTAGATATAGGGTTGCTTGTGCATTGTTTGTGATTTGTCTTTTTCAAAAACTGTCTTTTTCAAAAACCAAACACCAAACTCATCTTTTCCTTAATTATCACTTAACGCTGCCACTTGTGCTAAACCATTTAGTGCATGCTCGGCTGGACACGGGATTCTAGTGCACGTCTTGTCCGCGTTCCTCCTATCGACTCCGAAGTCGGTATTTCTAAGTCTACTTCTTCTTTACCCACTACCACACCCACTTCGATGGACAGTTCTCCATCGAACTTCTTTAACACTAATCTGCCACCGTCCGCAGGTGCGCTAAATCCACCCCGCATCTCTCTCCAAGAGAGATGTTACCCTATGCGAGGTTCTCTTTCGACCTGTCTCACCATTCCACCAGCCAATGGAGACAACTTTGAAATAAAACCCCAATACATCAATCTTCTACCCAAATATCACGGTCTCGAGTCTGAAGACGCATATGTCTTTATTACCAAATTTGAAAATGTATGCGCTATGATGGGTACTTCACAACTTTCTGTGGATGCTATCCGTTTACGTCTTCTCCCATTTACCTTGTGCGATATAGCCGAGAAGTGGTTTTATAACACAGCCGCACATTCTATTTCGAACTGGGATGAATTCGTCACAGCTTTCGTAAAGAAATTCTACCCCAATCATAAAACAGCTCGAGTCCGTAGCGAAATAAATCAATTTACCCAGCTTCCAAATGAACCATTCTCGAAGTGTTTTGAACGCTTCAAGGATATGTTAGTTCAATGTCCACATCACGGAATTCCTAGATGGGATCTGTGCAGAATCATATATGAAGGCATTAATCATATAACAAAACAGAACCTTGAATCCATGTGTCAAGACACTTTCATGACTAAAGATGATGGTGAAGCCTGGAGATTCTTATAATATTTCACTGAAAAATCTTTACAGTGGGAGAGTGTAAACCAGTCATCGTCTAGGGGTGGCATTCACCAAATTGATGTTTCCATAGGAGTTAAAGCTGAAATGGCAGCAATACAAAAGAAGCTCGAAGCTATAGAACATAAATTTAAAACCGTTTGTGGATGCTGTTCTGATCCATCTCATCTTACGGAAGAATGTCTATTGAATTCTCCGTTTCAAGGTCAGGAGTATACCAATGCCGCTTTTCAACAAAGACCTAGAAACGATCCTTATTCTTCCACTTATAATCAGGGTTGGAGGAATCACCCTAACTTTGCTTGGAACCAACAACAAAATCAAAACACGGTTCTAAATCAAAATAATTTTCAAAGGGCTCCTCCACCACAACAGCAGCCACTTCAACTGAGTCAGCACCCCTACCAATCACAAAACTTTCAAAACCCGGTCAATACACCTGCACCGTATAATCCTTTGCAGTTGACAGGTTCTGATGAATCCTCTTCACTCGCACAAACCATGAATTTAATTCTGAAAAATTTCATGCAAGTGTCGGTTGAGATTCAGTCTTCTGTCGATAATATAAAGAAAAACTCCACCTCCTAAGCTGAGAGTATAAAATCAATGGAAGCAGAAATTGCAAAATTAAAATCCGAAATGAGTGCAAGAGAGAAAGGGAAACTTCCGTCTCAACCCCTACCGAATCCTAGGCATTCGCAACACTACAATGTGAATGCCATCACAAAGTTGAGATCAGGAAGAGTGTTGAACAATCACGTTGGGGAAGAAATTGATGATCATGAAAAGTTTATCAATAATACCCCGGCTGAGACCATTCCTTCCACACACACTTCTACTTCTGATCCTTGTTCATCTACCCCACCACCTTCTTGCGAGCCTATTCTCCGTTTCCCTCAAGGCTCGGCACCTCAGCAAAGCTCTACTAGTCCACCAAAGACGATCCCCGCTTCTATTCTGGGATCACGTCCACACACACCACCTTCTCCAATGATGGACCCAGCTCTTATTGCTAAAGCTCCTTATCCTAATCGGTTAAGGGGAAACAAATCGAGTCCACATATGGAGAAGATTATGGAAATGTTCAAACAGGTTAACATCAACATCCCTCTCCTAGATGCTATTCAACAAGTCTACGCTTATGCGAAAATTCTCAAAGACTTGTGCACTAGGAAAAGGAAGACTCAAATGCCAAAGAAGGTCTTCATGACAAATAATGTTAGCACTGCTTTTACCCCACAGTTACCAAAGAAACGTAAGGACCCAGGATGTCCTACAATCTCGATTTCAATTGGGGGTAAAAACATCAACCGTGCTTTACTTGACCTGGGCGCAAGTGTTAACCTGCTTCCATATTCTGTCTATGAGCAGTTGGGGATTGGAGAGTTGAAACCTGTTCATTGCACTCTCCAAATGGCAAACCGTTCAATCACCAAACCTAGGGGTGAATTGGAGGATGTGTTGATAAAAGTCGGGGAATTTGTATTCCCTGTGGACTTTATTGTTCTTGATACACAACCAGTAGCAAACCCACGAAACCAAATTCCGGTGATTTTGGGTCGACCATTCCTTGCCACTTCCAATGCTGTCATTAACTGTCAAAACGGTTCAATGAACCTATCTTTTGGAAAAATGACAATTGAACTGAATATTTACAAAATTGGAAGTCAGCCATCTAAACCCTCTGCTCACATACTTGATGTTTGTTCTGTCCACGAGATTGCTCCCGAAAGTTGCGAAGTTGATGAACTTTGCTTTGAAGATCTCGACGACACTAGCACATCAATGTTTGATCTTGCACATCTTAGTGAGGACACTCTTTCCACTCTTGAGTCTGACACTCTTGACTCATCACCTTCCGAGTCTGTATCTTTTGCAGGCTATGAGCTTCTTTGTGACTCCGAATATCATTCGATGATCCCACCTTCTATAGTTTCTCCGCCAGCATTAGATCTCAAACTTTTACCTTCTCATCTAAAATATGCATATTTAGGTAAGAATGAGTCTTTACCTGTAATCATATCCGCCTCTCTAGCCTCAGAGCAAGAGAATGCGCTTTTGACGGTATTGAGATCTAATAGGCAGGCGTTTGGTTGGACTATGGCTAACATCAAAGGGATTAGTCCCTTGATTGTAGAACATCATATACATCTGATGGATGAAGCCAAGCCAACCCGAGAACTACAGAGACGGTTGAACCCCGTCATGAAGGATGCGGTTAAGAAAGAAATCGTCAAATGCCTTGACAATGGTATCATTTACCCAATCTCCGATAGCCAATGGGTGAGTCCAATTCAAGTTGTCCCTAAGAAATCTGGCATTACGGTCATTACAAATAAGGCTAATGAGTTAATCCAGACACGTGCTCAAACTGGGTGGCGTGTATGTATTGATTATAGAAAACTCAATGCTGCAACGAGGAAAGACCACTTTCCTCTACCTTTCATTAACCAGATGCTAGAACGCTTAGCTGGACGGGAATATTATTGCTTCATGGACGGATACTCTGGCTATAACCAGGTCCCTATTTCCAAAAAGGATCAAGATAAAACAACATTTACTTGTCCTTTTGGTACCTTTGCTTATAGACGCATGACATTTGGGTTATGCAATGCTCCCGCTACATTTCAGCGGTGTATGATGCGGATATTCTCGTCGAGAATTTTCTGGAGATTTTCATGGACGATTTCTCGATATTCGGAGATTCTTTTGCTGGCTGCCTATCACATCTTGACGTAGTTCTTACTCGTTGTAAAGAGAAGAACTTAACCTTGAATTAGGAAAAATGTCATTTCATGGTCCAAGAGGGAATTGTGCTTGGACATGTTATTTCACGAAAAGGCATTGAGGTTGACAAAGCTAAGATAGATGTCATTCAAAACCTTCCTCATCCCAAATGCGTCAAGGATATACGATCTTTTCTTGGCCATACAGGCTTTTATCGGAGATTCATTAAGGATTTTAGCAAAATTGCTAGACCTTTAACTCTTCTCTTGGCCAAGGACACAACCTTTCACTTTGACTCGGATTGTGAGGAAGCATTCGACTCACTCAAACACTCTCTCACTACAGCCCCCTTTTTATCATCTCCAGATTGGAACCACCCGTTTGAGCTTATGTGTGATGAATCAGATTTTGCAGTTGGTGCAGTCTTAGGACAGCACATTGAAAAGATGCCACACGTGATCTATTATGCAAGTAAGTCCCTGAATGATGCTCAAATTAACTATACAACTACCGAAAAAGAACTTTTGGCGGTTGTATTTGCATTAGAAAAATTCAGGCCTTACTTGATTGGCTCACCTATTGTTGTGTACACTGACCACTCCGCCTTGAAACATCTATTGGCGAAGAAGGATGCTAAAGGTAGGCTAATATGTTGGATCCTTATATTACAAGAATTTGATCTTGTTATTAAAGATAAGAAAGGATGTGAAAACGTTGTAGCCGACCATCTTTCGCGCATCTCTTCTTCACCGGTGACCCTGCCGATCAATGATTCTTTTCCGGACGAACAACTCTTGAATGTATCCGATAAACCTTGGTTCAGGGATATTGTGAATTATCTTGCCACGGGACTTATTCCCCGCGAATGGTCATAACAGGACAAACATCGATTTCTATCCCAAGTAAAACATTTTTACCGGTACGAACCATATCTGTTTAAGTATTGTCCTGACCAGATCATTCACAGGTGTGTCCCTAATGATGAATTCAAGAGTGTTCTATCTTTTTGTCATGATCAGGCATATAGGGGTCATTTTGGTCTCGAAAGATGGCGGAGAAGGTTTTGCAATGCGGTTTCTATTGGCCGACTTTGTTCAAAGATGCATTTGATCATTGCAAAACCTGTGCACAGTGTCAACACACGGGTAGGATTTCCCGAAGAAATGAGATGCCACAGCAACACATCTTAGTGGTTGAAATTTTCGACATTTGGGGTATTGACTTTATGGGTCCTTTTCCCAACTCCTTTGGGAATCTGTACATATTGCTTGCGGTTGATTACGTCTCAAAGTGGGTTGAAGCTATTCCTTGTCGCACTAATGACAAAAAGGTTGTCATTAAGTTCTTAAAAGAAAACATCTTTTCGTGATTTGGACACCTACGCGCTATCATTAGCGATAACGGGACACATTTCTGCAATCGCTCTCTCGAGACTTTGATGCGAAAATATGCAATCAACCACAAACTTTCCACACCCTATCATCCCTAAACGAGCAGGCAAGCTGAGATTTCAAACAAACAGATTAAACAAATTTTGGAGAAGATTGTTGCTAAAAATCGAAAAGATTGGTCAACCAAATTGACAGATGCTCTTTGGGCGTTCCGGACTACATATAAAACCGATCTAGGGATGTCTCCTTACAGACTAGTGTTTGGGAAGGCTTGTCACCTTCCTGTCGAGATTGAGCACAAAGCAATGTGGGTCATTAGAGAAATTAACTTTGACTTAAATCAAGCCTGCAACTTTCGGAAGCTGCAATTAAACGAGCTAAGCGAACTCCATGATGAAGCTTATGATAATGCTGTAATTGTAAAGAACCGGACTAAGGTATTTCATGATAAAAATATTTTGAGAAAAACTTTTACACCTGGTCAACAAGTCCTTCTTTATGATTCACGACTCCATCTTCATGCGGGTAAGCTAAAATCTTGGTGGAAAGGACCTTTTGTTGTGCGGTCTGTGTATCCGCACGGGACAGTTGAGGTTGAAAATGTTGAAAACGGTATAAATTTCAAAGTAAATGGACATAGATTAAAACCGTATTTTTCCACTGACCCCACGGAGGAGCTCCTGTTTTTACAGGAGCCGATTTATCTTGATTAAAATTCCTCCGTCTCACCTCCATGTCCTGTAAATTACTGTATCATCTTTAGAATGGAGGTGAGTGAAAAGAATAAGTTTGGGGGAGGATTTTCACGATCATATTTATTTCCCCTATTAATAAATTTCCTCCCAAGCTTACAGGTTTTTGTGATCCAGTGGATGGCAACAGTGAGGACACTGTTGAAAACAAGTTTGGGGGAGGTCTGTGCTTATTTACGCCTCATTTGCATCATACTTTGCATAAGCACAAAGCATATAAAAACATATAAAAATACGCATCATTTGCATCATACTTTGCATAAGCACAAAGCATATAAAAACATATAAAAAAATTCAAAAAATTTCAAAAAGATAAAAATATTTAATATTTAATTTAATAATAAAAGATTAGATAGTGAAAAATTACATCCAAAAGATTGGAAAAATTTAAGAAAACCAAGAAAATTAGAAGTTTTCTTAAACGAAACTAGTAATAAGTAGTTATGAGGCGTTGTCCCAAGGGTTAGTAAGATGAAAGAAGTCACTAATCTGAGGATAAAAATAAGTCTGAAAAATAGTTCTTATTCTGAAAGCCAAACATTTGAACGTTGATACCCTACTATATGTAGGGTTCCTAGGCACTCTCAAGAGGTCTCACAAGGCATCAACCATGCCAATTTCAAATTTTACGGTGCCGAGAAACCCTAGACTACGGATCGTTAACTAGATATTAGGCGAAAAATGAAACTAGTTAACAACTTAACTAAAAGAACGGAAATACAACCTTTGTAGATCCGGTCCTCCACCTCCATAGCTCCGCAATGAAGTCTCCTCGCTGTCCAAATCGAATCCCGGGCTCTAGCGTCGTCTTCATCGGAGAAATGGGCGGGCAAGGTCGTCGGCTTCGTGCCGAAGATGATCTACGTCGAGGCATCACAAGATCAAACTCCCACTTCACCAAGTCATGAAACTTGTGAAGAAAACACACTCTACTACTTGGCAAGAGGTAGAGGATGAAGAAATAGGAAGTGGGTTCACTTTAGAATTGGATTTCTCACTCATTTTCAAGAGTTTCCATTGATGGAGGAAGGTTTCTTCTTCAAGAAGAAGAAGAAGATGATGATGAAGATATTATGATAAGTTATTAGAATAGAAAAGAATAATAATTCTTATCATAATTTTAACCATGGTTTTGTGTAGAGAACTAACTTGAGTTTAGATGAATGGTTAGGGTTAAACATGAAGACAAAATGGTCACATGGTCAAAGCTTCATGAAGCTTCAACAAGCTTCATGAAAGAAAGAAAGAAAGAAACCATTTTGTTTTCTTTTGCCATTTCTTTTTAATCTAAATTAAAAAGATAAATGAATGATAAAATAAAAACCTCCACCATTTACTTAACCAAGGTTTAATTCTTTACACAAAAACCCTAGCAAACATGTATCATCAAACATGATACAATCAAGTGCACAAAAGTATATCACATATACAATGTGCACATCCGAGTGAGAATATCCATTTCTAAAGTGAACCGATACTAGTTAATGCAAAGTAATATATCAAATATATAATTATACATTAAATCATTAAATCAACACTTGATTTAACGATCCGGTCATATCGCATATAACCGACTAGTATCCTATGTATCGGCTTATCGAATCAATCTTCGATTCGATAACTAGGTTATATCGCATACAACCAATCGATACATTCATCGCGAGAATAGAATACGGTATCACATACACGCATTATTCTCGGTCCCGCACATATCTCATATGCGCTCCTATTTCGTTTCGCTTGAGCCAGGAAACCTCTGTGTAGGACTCTAAAGACTCGTCAATACGCCGGCAGCAGGTGATGATCATATCAAACACCCACAAGCCGCAAGCGGTCTGCCAAACGTAACGGCCATCCGGGTATTGAGCGATCAGAAGATCGACGAGCAAGCCCGCTCACACTCCTGTGAATCCAACCAGTAACACTTACCGTACAGTCCGATCTCGTCGTCTGATATGTTGCATATCTTGCCTAGGGGTGGTAAACGTCAGACCCCAATAGCTCGATAAGTTGTGTCGATATGAGGTCTATAACAATTCGAGAAACTACTGGTAACACTTACCAGTAAATCTCAGCAACCCTGGCCAGGGATTTCCTGTTATAGCCAATCGAACACAGCGCAACATCAACCCCCTATACCGGGAGAGACGAATCCCCTCCTATCGCTCATTGCCTCCATGTGACTCGGGACTGCCGTTTTGCACACCCTCTTGGACGTGGTAAGGTGGAAATCAAAGCATAGTGGGAACCACACAAGACTCTATGACGATCTCGGGTCAACAGACTACTCTGTACCAGTGTCACCTGAGAACTGTCATCTGATGTAAGGTATAATACCATCTGGGAGTTCTCGGCGAGTCCGTCCAGTGTACCCATCTCTGATGTCAAACACCAATGGATATGGGATTATCCATCGCCCATCTGTATGGGTCGAGAAGGTATACGCTAGTCTACTCTGGTATATCGATGCCCCGTCTCGATACACCCACGACTAGGGACTTTGAAGGATGTACTTATGGACTACCATGTCCCCACTAGTATGATCCGCATCATAGTCCAGATAGTCAAGTACACATCCTAATGGCTTTACCAACATGTAACAGAGAGACAATCAATGTACACGTTAAGGTAAAGAGTAACCAGATAGCATACTATCATGTCGAGCAAGAAAGTCCTCCCTATATATGTCCCAGCATCCACTACAATATACATCCAATGTACAGTAATGGCCTCTAGGGCATACATATAACTAACACTATACGCACTTACACACGTCTTGAAACTTGGGATAGTAGAGGATACCTTGAAATGCTCTTGTCTAAAAGCCAAAAGTATGAAGGAAATTATAAATGAATAAAATATAAAATGGTAAAGAAAAATGAACACTGGTTTTGTTATCACCAAGGCAGCAATAAAAAATATAGCGAGGGTGCTTCATCACCTAGTGCCTTAGACCAACTGGTCTGGGAGTCACTGCTAAGCCTTAGGTGGTGCAAGATGAGGAAAATGCTAATACACCTAATAAGCAAGCACATGAGTAATCGGTCGATTAGTACCTTAAGAAGTATTAACGGTCGCATGAAAAATGTGTGAGCAATTCCATCTAAATATTCATCAATTAAAAAGTACTGAGGTAGATGGACAAGAGTATGATAGCTTGAATTGAATTCTCCGAGTGTAGGGATGTCTTTTACACACACGTAGGGGTATATGATCGATGTTTGGAAGAAAGGTAGGAATGAAGAATAAAGACGATGTTTTATTGAGGGATGATGTGATTTCTAACATTTTTTCATGACTATTAAGATTGGGCTCATGACAACTGAAAAGCTAGTGTAGTTGGAAACTCTAATTTTCAAAGTCTTTCTTTTATAATTCTTATCTTTATATGTAACTTTCACGGTCTTCCTTTTATTATTGGATTTTGTGAGCGTAATCCGCTGAAAACCCTCAGGAGACAACACTTCTCCTATTAGGGACACCTAGAGGTTTAAAGGCTTGTTGCACATGCTCGGTGCAATCGTGTTGCCTACGAAAGTGTGCTACTTAGTTTTTCGTTTTCTTTATTTTCTCCTTTTCTTTTGAATAAAACAAGTTTGCTCGAGACGACCAAAATTAAGTTTGGGGGAATTTGATCAGTCGAAAATATTGCATTTTTAACACATCAATTTCCCTACTATTTGCAATTATCTAAAGGTGTTCGGTATGAATATAGCACATATTAGCAATTCGTCTGTAAAATATCAAGTAACATGTGTTATATATTATAACCAGCATTTTGAGGGAAATTGAGTGTTTATTATTGCACGCATAATCTTTTGTATATAGCAACACTTGTCTCAAGATTGTGTGCAGGAAATTCCAGGAAAAAGAGCCGAAACTGCCAAAAATACTGATAAAAATACGCCAAGTCCAAGACTTGTGATCTGGCAGTAAACAAGAAAGTATAAAAAGGTTCCAGACATCAGGAAACAGCCCTAAAGCCAACACAAGACTACTCTGGAAATTGCACACAGCAATCACCCTATACGGCCGCGGATCCACGGCCGAATGGGCCTATTCGCGGCGGATCCGCGGCCACGTGGATTCCAGGCTTCTCCTTTCAGTAGCCAAACTTCTTCAAGGCACTTCGGTCTCCAGATATCTCCAGAAGCTTCTTTCCTAACAGCCAAGCTTCTTGTACAAGCCCAATACCTACCAAGCTTCTCAAGCAAGCTAAACCTAAAAGCTTCTTCTCATAACAACCAAGCTTCTCTTGTAAGCTACATAACTAACTCAATCTAGAAGCTTCTACTCAACTACCAAGCTTGCAAAGGAAGCTAAACCTAGCTTAGCTTCTAAAGGAAGCTAGTTCAAGCTTCTAGGGGAAGCTAAAGAAGAAGGATATATAAAGGGACCCAAAGGCATCATTACCAGGTTGTTCAACAATTCCAAACACAAGTTGAGTGACACAACTTGTGCATCCAAACCCTAACCCAAATACAATTCAATATCCAAATCAAAATTCATCGAGTACAAAATCAAGCAAGAATCCATCGAGCCTTTTTGAAGCAACGCCGATCTTCATCCGAGCAAGAGATCCAAGACGATCCGCGACTCACGAAGACGATGCAAAGCTAGTTCGACGATCGAGTTCTCTCCTCAATTCTTGTATTCTTTGAGTGAATTGTAACGAAATGTTGAATAATAAAAGGTGAAAATTCTTGATCTTGCTTTTCTTTACATTCTTGCGTTATGAAACTTCTTGATTCTTGATTCTTGATTCATTAATTTTCATGATGTGTGAGTGAAATCTCCGCTTGTGGAGGATTCGAGAGAATTGATAGATCTAATGATGATCAAATCTTAATACTAATTTTAAGTCTTATGAGATTTGTGAACTCTAGGAAAAAGAATCATCAATGACCTAATTTGGATCGAGATCGCATTCTTGTGAGTTTCGTTGCAAATTAGGGATCAAATGATTGATGATTTTCTTTGCTAGAGATTAGATCCGAATGATCATGATTGAAAAGACAAGGGATAGAAGGAGAAACCCTAATTTCTTCAATAGATCCATAATCTTCATTCATCATCATCAATCTAACT
This sequence comes from Agapanthus africanus, assembly GCA_030015575.1. Classification (NCBI taxonomy): domain Eukaryota; kingdom Viridiplantae; phylum Streptophyta; class Magnoliopsida; order Asparagales; family Amaryllidaceae; genus Agapanthus; species Agapanthus africanus. The sequence goes on from JASDDO010000008.1 coordinate 177,819,755, forward strand.
ACAAATTATCAATAGATAAGATTAGGAATTATTAGATTCAGCATTAACTATTAACTCAATCGAATCCTACAAGCTATTCTTCATTATCTTGATAAATCAAAGTGATTGGGACATTTCTTGATTCTTGATTTTAGATCTTTACTTTCTTTAAGTTTCTTGAAAATAAAAACTCATAAATCTTGAATCGGTTTTATTGCAATTTCTTTTATCTTTTAATTTTCGACTCAACAAAAACAAGATCGATCAAATCTCACTTTCCCTGTGGACGATCCGCACTCGCTAACGAACCTACAATTGACACCGTTATTGATTGCGGTTTACAAATTTCTTTGGTTGTGATCTTTACACTTTTCAAAACACGACATCGAAATATATCATCAATCAGGTCCTATTCAAGTTCAACCCGTCATTATCTTGATTGCATTAAACCCACCCACACAAGCCCTTGACACAGTCAACAAAGCCGCACGACTGTCCTAACCAATCGCATTGCATGCTACAAACAAGCACCACTTAGCTACCGCACACTATGCCTTGACACAGTCAACAAACGTAGCACGAATACTAAGTACTACTCATAAGAAATGATGGAGAGCTACGGCTGATTTTTAGCAAAAAACCTTTAACGTAATGAACTTGATATAGTTGAAGGAACCGAGTAGTTTTACAAATATAGTGGCGTAAACTTTTGCCAAAGAGGTCACTCCCTGTGAAGGGATCTCGGCTCTTTCCTCATCGAATGAGGTGCAGGATATTCCTAACTGAATACAACGATGCAAAACAAAAGAATCGACTATAGTGAAGTTATTACAAAGACGCAAAAATTTTCCCAAGAGGTCACTCCTCGTAAAGGGATCTCGGCTCTTGCCTCGTCGAATGAGGTGCTGGATATTCATAACCGAATACCGTTGTGCAAAGCAAAAGGAAACGTTTGTAATGTCAGTTTTCAAAAATTGGTTCCAACACCATCATTTAGGTTTGTTTTCCTTGCATTAATCAGAATTAATGCAGTCCCATCAATTAATCTATATCACACCAGAAAAGAAAGAAAATACAATGTATGTATATTCCATCTGCATTCGCCACGGGGCCCCGTCATGCACCGTTAGGTTACTTAACTAACGGCAGAGTGGGGGCTGGACTAGCGCCGATGCAAAATATATACAGCATCTACTAGTATATATAAATATATATATATATATATATAATATTCATCCCAGGCATGATATAAGCAATATCACATAAAAGCGATAAGCAACACAGAATAACGGATAATTTAGGAGCCCCGGGTTTCTTTTGAGCCGCAAATGAAACCCGACATTCCCCGGTCGTGTGGATAGCCTGTGCAATGTATAACCAAGACCCCTACGAGTGTGGAAAGTTACCTGCCAATCCCAGAAGTGAGGCAGCCCCAATCAACAAAGTGAATGGGTCACCTAGCACTTCACGGAATCCGGTAACTTGAGCACCCCTCCATGGGTCATCCTATACCCCCTACGTATGCGGCGAATAACCCGCCAATTCTAGAGTAAGGCCCCCTCCGTCTCAACGCTATGAGATGCGGGCCCGTTGCCCTCTTGAACCCGACTACTCGAGCACTCCACCGCAGGGTAATCCTAGTACAGAAAAGAAAAGTATATATACAATGGTGACATCGACCTCAATCCGTTCGTGCCCTAATAAAAGAATATACAATCTGGCAGAGACAGCTGTCCATATATCGGACACTCGCCCCACAATAATGAATACACAAATGAATCTAAATTGTACTACTACCATTGCACTATAGGCTATCCACCACGACAATCCATCCACAATATCAGCACAATACAGAACATCAACGTGAATATCATGTTCGTAAACCCGTCTAATTGAACATATAGCAACTAGTCGGGTTGTATCACTCAATGATATTCACGGTCACAGATATTAACACATGCACTGATAAACACGTATTCAAAATTTCGATCGACTAAAACTTTTCCACATTGTCCCCAAATGCAAATCAACATTCGAACAAATATGGGCCAAAACTAAATATCCCAAAAATCATATTTCAATGAACTAGAGCTCCAGAAAAAAATTTGGGGCGCTGTAGCCCAAAAAGGGCCGCTGTTTAGCCACAAAATGTACCATTCTGCTTCTGTTCCGCGGTCGTTTTTTGGGGTTAGGTGCCCAAATTTTTTTCTTAGCTCTAATTTTACCTGCACATAATTTTAATACAACCAGAAAATTTTTTTGAACAACTTTAAAATTTGAACAGCAAGCAACAGTTTTGGAAATACAATTTGAAAAATTCCGTCAATCGAAACTTTAAACTTGTGCAAACTAGCTAGTAAAGATTTATAGGATGGTTCTGATACCATGTTGGGTTTGCTAGCGCCCCGGCCATCTACCGTGGCCGATGCGGAACAAAAAAAATAATGTTTCAAAATTTTGGCGCTAAAAACCCGTCCTATTTAATCGAACCATAAACCTAAAACTAGCTAACAAAAGGAGATTTATCTACTGAGATAGAAGTGTTATACCGAATGATTTGTGTCATTCAGTCTTCTACCCTCTTCTTTGGCTTCTTGAGGTCTTCTCGATCGAGCTTGGCCGCCGTTCCTCCTCCGTCGAAGATGATCCACCCGAGGGATGTAGCTCATGGCTCTAGCTCTACACTAAGAATCTAGTGAGGCGACTAGGAACTCTAGGTTGCTAATCTAGAGTGCTTAGGGATGTAGTGAGTTGCTCTAAGTATGTATCTATCTTTCTTCTATCCTTGATTCTCAACACATGAGATGGTAGGGTAAAAGATGAAGAAGAAGGAGGAGGAGCTCAAGAAAGGTAGTTGAAGAGAGAAGAAGCAAATGGTGAAAGTCTTTTTCAAAACCAACCATGCAAAAACCACAAGTGAAAAACTCAAGTGGAAAGACTCAAGTGAGAAAAAACTAGAGAGAGAAAAACCTCAAGCATGGTTTTGTAAAACACAATTTCCAAATATAATATTGCAACCATACTTGAATAATTTGCACAAATGAATTGAAAATTCATTTGTCAATACTATTCAAGCATGGTTCTCATCATTCTCTCTTATTTACCTTTACAGCTCATTTCCATTTAAATTAATAAATGTATAATCCAAAATGAGGCATCCACCTTCTAGAATGTTTTCCGTATAAATACGGATTACACTCAACTGTATATACACACCTGTATTCATACCAAAATACGAATACCAAAAGAGATAGAATAACACAAAGAACATAATACTAGAATATACATATCGAAATATATATACGTAAATTATTAAATCAATACCCGATTTAATAATCTGGCTCAAACCCGAGCGGGCTAGTATTATTATCCGTTCGATCGAAATTCCGGATAACTAGTACAATCATTCGATCGAAGACTTACATGAATCAAAATACGGCTACTATATCATTTCGTCTGAACCAGGAAAACCCTCTGTGTGGTACTCTAAAGACTTGTCAATACGCTGGCAGTGGGTTTAACCACAAGCACGTTAGCAGCACTAGCTGTACGTAACGGCTATCCAGGTATTGAGCGAAAAGAAGGCCGACGAGCAAACTCATCCGAACCCCTACTGAGCCTGTCTGTGAAAATCTTCATACAGTTGGTCTATTTGCCTAAGAGTATCGCATATCAGGTCTAGGGGGTAGATAAAATCAGACCCCTAATAACGCGATATTTCGTGTCGGTGTGAAGCCCGTCACCCACTGAGAAACTATTGATCCAAATCAGTAATTCTTGTCCACCTTGGCCAAGGATTTCTGGTGATGGCCACCCGTGCACAGCGCGACATCAACCCTCAATACCGGGAGAGACGAATCCCCGACGATCCGCTCACTGCCTCCATGTGGCTCGGGACTGTACCCAACTAAAACCTGTTTGCACGACTCCTTTGAGCCATAGTAAGGTAGTAATCAAAGTATAATGGGAACTCACACGAGACAAATGACTATCTTAAGTCTACAAACTAACATGTACTCATGTCACCTGAGAACTGCTATCTGAAAATAGGTATAATACCATCTAGCATGTTCCCGGTGAGTCCGTCCAGTGTAACTCATAACCCAATGAGCACCTGTATACTATCATAGGTGACTAACTGACACCAATGGATTGTGAGACCGGCCATCTCCCCTCATCAGGGTCTCGAAAAGTATACACTAGTCTACTCCGGAGTATCGATTCTCAGTTTTGATACTCCCTCGACTAAGAACATTTAAGGATGTGCTTATAGACCACCCAGCTCCCATGTATATTATCACTATCATAATGCTGGTGGTCAAGCAAGAATCATGTGGGATCTATCAACATGTAATAGTGATCTGTAATACTACATAATACATGTACATAATGATAGAGACAAACCAGATAGCATACTATTATCTTGAGTAAGACTGTTCTACCCGTATAAGTTCTCCCTCAATCAATCACCTGCCTGCGATTACAATAATTGCCTTAGGGACGCTATATCCAACAAGGGTTACAGTCGATCAGGAACAGCACGACATCAACTCCTTATATCGAGAGAGACGAAACCTTTCCGATCACTAATTGTCTCCATGTGTTTTGGGACTGTACCCAACTAAAACCTGTTTGCACGGCTCTTTAAAGCCGTGGTAGGGTAATAATCAAAGCACAGTAGGAAACACACAAGACACTCTAACAATCTCAGGTCTACAGACTATTTTGTACTCATGTCACCAAAAAACTGCTATCTGATGGTATGTATAATACCATATAGGAGTTATCGGCGAGTCCGTTCAGTGTACTCATTCTCTAATGAGCACCAGTATACAATCTTTGGTGTCAAACACCAATTGATATGTGATCATCCATCATCCCAAACGGGGTCAAAAAACGTATGCACTAGTCTACTTTGGGACACGATGCCCTGTCTCGACATCCCTTCGACTAGGAACATTTAAGAATATGCTTATAGACTATCCAGGGCCCACTAGTATGATCTGCATCATAATCTTGGTAATCAAGCAAAAATCCTAGGGGCTTTATCAATATGTATTAGTGACAGTAATAACAAGTAGAACCATACAGATGAATGATAAAGTCAAACCAAATAGCGTACTATCATATTGAGAAAGATTTTCCTGTACATATATGTTCAACAATTACAATAATTGCCTCTAGGGCATACATATCTAACAAGTAGGACAACCAGGATCCTTATACTTTATGGGCATAGCATTATGCAAGACATCACTAACATTGCCGGAAAGAAAAACCTTTTAGGAACACTAGTATACCTTTTTTCGTACATAGGTCTTTAAGAAATTTAGCATAGGATAGAACTTGGTCAATCACATCTAACAAGGGTATGTTTCACTTTGACTTGTCTAAACATCTCCATCATCTTCCCTACCTTAGCAGCTTACTTCTTGGCCTTTAAACGTTTCGAATATGGTGCTTTAAGCTCAAGAGGGGTATCTATAGAATATGGTTAGGATGTAGATGTGGGTGTAGGAATAGATGTCAGCTGTATAGGTGAATCGGAAGTGTGCTGCTCCTCACCAGCCAGTATCTCTATAGAGTCGTCGAGAATCCTAACCTGTTTTCATGATCTCAATGTGGTTATAGCATTTACGTGAGCAACATTAGGGATGGGTTGACTGGATAAGGTGTCCTTCTCTCGCTCTGCGGTTATCTAGTCAATTTTCGTTTCAAGTCTTGCAATTGCTTGTTAATTAGCAGATATAACTTGACCAGATATTTGCATAAAAGCGGCTAACTGTTTTTTCTAAATTAGTAGAGGCTTGAGCAGATGTTTGCATAAAGGCGGCTAACTGCTTTTCTATATTAGAGGAAACTTGACCTTGACGATTGCAAACAAGGGGACATTCTTCAGAAAAATGAAAAGGGTCTTCACAATTTAAACAAGGAGAGAATTTATTCACTTGTTGAATAGGGGAAAGTGCCGTTGGCTTTTCAATTGTATGCCTAAGCGTCGCTAATTCGGCTTGTATTCCAATAGAAGCGTCGACTGCATGTATCCTTTTCCGTGGATGTGTGTGTCGCCCTCTCGCTTGTGCTCTCCCATTTCATGGTTTTATCAGATAATCCTTCTAAGAAGTTCCATGCATCATCTTCTTATTTCATCATAAAATTACCTTGGCACAAAGATTCTACCATTAACTTAGACTCTAAACCATCATACACAATTTGGCAAATCTCCCACTTTACAATCCCAAGGTGTGAACACTTAATTAAGAGGTCTTTAAATCGTTCAAAATACTCCTACAAAGATTCACCCCCGGTTTAATGAAAAGTTATAATTTCATTTTTAAATTTAGCAGTTTTTAAATGGGGGTAAATTTTCTTTAAAGGGGTTTTAATAAACTCCTCCCAATTATGAATAGTGTTTGAGGTTATACTATAAAGCTAATATTTAGTTTTATCGGTGAGAGAAAATGGTACGAGTCTAAGCTTAACCGCATCAGTATCTTGTAAGTCGATGTCACGCACCCCATGTGTTCGCGGGGAGGCGGAATTTTCAAAAAATGATTTTTACAAGATTCGCAACACCGACTAGAACCAAGGATCGACCATAAACCCTAGCTAACAAACTACATGAGATTTAACTACTCGGAAAGAATGTTATACCTCATGATACAAGTCCTTCGGATCTTCTCTGCTGTCCTCCTCGTCATTATAGGCTCCGAGGATCGATCCGGATCGTAGCTTCCTCGTCGGCTTCCTCGAGTCAAAGATGATCCACCTAAGAGTCTATAGTCCGAGCTCCAACCTCAAATCCGAGATAACTAGGCCAAATAGCTTGCTAAACTAGATGGCCTAGGTGATATAGAGAATGAAGATGGATTTTTTTGACTCTTGGAATCCTAGTTTACTCAACTCATGAGACCTTAGGAGTTGAAAGTTGAGAGGAAGAAGAAGAGAGCTTGCTTGAGGAAAGAGAAATGGTCTTTTTGATCATATGATAAAAATGAGATGGATTACTTGATTTGACTACAAGCATGGCAAGAAAATATCTCACCCAAAATATCTGGTGCCACAAAATATCTCACAAGAAATATCTAAGTCAAAGAGTCAAACCAAGTCAAGTGGTCAAACCAAGTCAAGTAGTCAAAACAAGTAGCCATGCCTCAATTATCATTTACAAAAATAACAAATACTTTCCTCCACCTTATAATTGTTTTAATCAAGTCAATGGTCAAAACCTTAATGAGGTGTCTCCTTCTATGCCCCTCTCATCCGTATATACATACCCGCATCCGTGTTCCGAGAAACACAAATACAAAGAGACAAAACCGATCCATCAATATAATACTAGGATCCGGCTTAAACCAAAGCCCACTAGTATTATCCATCCGAACATCATACGCGCACAAGTGCACATACGTGATCGAAGCCCTGCCATAAAACCATACGGCCTCTACATCTTTCGCCCGATGCAGGGAAACTCTCTGTGTCGGACTCTAAAGACTCGACAGTACGCTGGCAATGGGCTTAACCACAAGCCGCAAGTGGTACTAGCTGCACGTAACGGTTACCCAGGTATATGTCAATAAGAAGGCCGATGAGGAAACCCATCCGAACTCCTATTGAGCTTGAATGTGACAATCCCTGTACAGTCGGGTCTGTTCGTCTAAGAGTATCGCATATCGGGCCAAAGAGGCGGTAATCGTCAGACCCCTAATAGCGCAACAATTCATGCCGGAATGTAGCCCAAAACACCCTGAGAAACTACTGGAATACCTACCAGTAAATCTCGCTTGCCCTGGCCAGGGACTTTGTGTAATGGCTCTCCGAACATAGCACGATATCAACCCCCAATACCGGGAGAGACGAATCATATCTAACCGCCACTGCCTCTAAGTGCTTCAGGACTGCACCCAACTACTACATGTTTGCACGACTCCTTTGAGCCATGGTAGGGTAGTAATCAAAGTACAGTGGGAACACGCTCGAGGAGAAGTAGCAGTATCAAGTCGACGGACTAAGCTGTACTCATGTCACCTGGGAACTGCTACCCAACGATAGATATAATACCAACCAATAGTTCCCGAGGAGTCTTGTCCAGTGTACTCATAACCTAATGAGCACCTGCATATTATCTCCAGTACGATGTACTAATGGTTGTGGGACAGACCATCTCCCCTGCTGGGATGAGAAACGTATATACTAGTCTACTCCGGAGTATCGATGCCCCATCTCGATAATCCTACGACTAGGGACCTGTATAAGGATGTGCTTGTAGATTACCCAGCCCCCACTAGTGTGACTGCCATCACAACGCTGGTAATCAAGCAAAGATCCTAAAGGCTTTACTAATATGTATAAGCGTTATGCTAAAAGAAACGCATGCACATATTGAAGTAGAAACAAACCGAGTAGCATACTACCATTTTGAACAAGACTGTCAATACAACTGTGAATATCCCAAGCTTCCATTAAGTAATATACAAACTAGTATGATACAATAATGGCCTCTAGGGCATACATCACTAACAATCTCCCACTTGCACTAGGGCCATCTACTGGCGTATCGCAAACCTATCATCTCGATCAGCCGCTCGAACTGTATCTGAGGGATGGCCTTCATGAGTGGTCTGCAGTATTATTCTCCGTACTCTCCTCACCTCGATCTCCCGGCGATCTATGATCTCCCTGATCAGGTGGTACCGCCTCAAAATGTGTCTGGATTTTTTATGGGACCTGGGTTCCTTCGCTAAATCTATAGCACCGTTGTTGTCACAATACAGAGGTATTGGATCAACAATGGTCGGAAACACCTGAAGTTCTGTGAGGAACTTCTTCATCCAGACAGCTTCTTTTGTGACATCGCAAGCAGCTATGTACTCCGCTTCCATCGTCGAGTCAGCAACGGTGTACTGCTTGGAGCTCTTCCAACAGACCGCCCCTCCATTGAGGGTAAAGACATAACCCGACATGGACTTGGAGTCATCCTTGTCACTCTGGAAGCTGGAGTCAGCAAAGGCCTCGATCTGGAGGTCTTTTCCACCATACACCAAGAACATCTCCTTAGTCCTTCTCAGGTACTTAAGAATGTTCTTTACTGCTATCCAGTGCTTCTCCCCTGGGTTTAACTGATACCGGCTTACAACGCTCAATGCGTAGGCTACATATAGTTTGGTACATAATATCACATACATTATAGAGCCTACCGCAGAAGCGTAGAGTATAGATGACATTCGAGCCCTTTCCAAATCAGTCTTTGGAGACATCTCTTTGGAGAGGGTGATTCCGTAACAAGCCGGTAGATTACCACGCTTTGAATCTTCCATACTAAATCTTTTTAGTAGGTGTCGATGAACCTGGACTGCGAAAGTCTCAACATTCTCTCAGATCTATCACGATAGATCTGGATCCCCAGAATGTAGGAGGCATCACCCAGGTCTTTCATGGAGAACCTCTGTGACAAGAATCCTTTGACTGATTGTAGCATAGGAATGTCATTTCCTATCAAGAGAATGCCATCCACGTACAAGACGAGGAATACCACAGCTCCCGCTACAATCTTCCTATATATGCATGGTTCATCTGGATTTTTGATAAAGTCGAATTCTTTGACCGTCTCATCAAAACAGATGTTCCAACTCCGCGATGCCTGCTTTAGTCCATAAATGGACTTAAGCAACTTGCACACTTTCCCGCTGCTCCCACTCTGAATGAAACCCTCGGGCTGATCCATATAGACGCACTCTTCCAAATTTCCATTTAGAAAAGCCGTCTTTACATCCATCTGCCAGATCTCATAATCGTGGAAGGCAGCAATGGCAAGAAGGATCCGAATGGATTTGAGCATAGCCACTGGAGAAAAGATTTCGTCATAGTCTAAACCAGGTCTTTGACGAAAACCTTTTGCAACAAGTCTAGCATTATAGGTTTCAACCTGTCCATCTACACCAATCTTCTTTCTGAAGATCCATTTGCAGCCTACGAGTTTTACCCCTTCTGGAGCAATATCCAAAGTCCATACTTTGTTGGTGTACATGGACTCCATCTCGGTCCGCATTGCATCCAGCCATTTTACCGAGACTCTGCTCTGAATGGCTTGCTGGAAGCTAGTTGGTTCATCATCGTCGATGATGAAATCCTCTTGATCCCCGTCTATGAGAAAACCGTAGTATCTCTCGGGAGGATGAGACAGCCTACTAGTTCTGCGGAGTGGCGCGGGGACGTCCGATTCTTTTGAAACCTCTGGTTCTAACATGCTTTCAGTAATAGCTTGTAGTTCTAGAACTTCTTCCAGTTCTATTGCGCTCCCACTTATCTGATTTTCTAAAAATTCAGTTTCCAAGAAGTGGGCATGACGAGAAACAAAGACTTTTTGCTCCTATGCATAATAGAAAAGATACCTCTTGGAGTTCTTTGGGTATCCTACAAACTTACACTGTACTGAGAGTGCCTCGAGCTTGTCCGCATGCTGCTTTTTGACAAAAGGTAGACATCCACATGTCTTAAAGTGTTTAAAACAGGGTTTCTTCCCACTCCACATCTGATATGGTGTGGTAGGCACTGACTTAGAAGGAACCTGGTTCAAAAGATATGCAGTTGATTCTAGTGCATAACCCCAGAAGGATCGCGGCAACTCAGCCTTACTCATCATTGAACGAACCATATCTAATAGGGTTCTGTTCCGCCTTTCCGATACACCATTGTGTTGTAGTGTGTATGGAGGAGTAAGCTGAGAGAGAATTCCATTCTCTTTTAGGTAATCCAGGAACTCAGCACTTACGTATTCACCACCTCGATCAGATCTCAGTGTCTTGATACTTTTGCATGTTTGTTTTACCACTTCATTCTTATATTCCCGGAATTTCTCAAAGGCCTCGGATTTATGCTTCATCAAGAAGACATGTCCATACCTAGAGAAATCATCCGTAAAAGTAATGAAGTAAGAATAAACACTTCGCGCATGTGTAGACATTGGACTACACACATCGCTGTGTATGAGTCCCAAAAGCTAGCTTGCTCTTACTCCGTGTCCAGTGAATGGAGTCTTTTTCATCTTTCCCATGAGACAAGATTGACAAGTTGCATAAGACTGATATTCGAACGGATCCAAATATCCCTCTCTATGTAACTTCGTCAACCATGTTTCATTGATGTGACCCAGTCTACAATGCCATAAGAAAGCCTGATTTAATTCCGGAGACTTTCTTTTAAGTGTGTTCTGGACACTGAAAACCTGAGCTTGATTTAATACGTATATACCATTATCTAATGTACCTGACCCAATCAAAGCTTGATTTAGGTGGATGTGGACCACATCGCTTATAAATGTAAAATCATATCCTTCCTTAGAAAGTAAGGATACAGATATGATGTTACAAGCTAGACTAGGTACATACAAACAGTTACGTAGAATCAATATCTGTCCACTTGTCAATCCAAGGTGATATTCCCCTACGGATTCAGCATCCACGCTCATTCCGTTAGCAACCCTGAGAGTCATATCACTTACCCTGATAACTCTATGGTTTTTCAAAGCCTGTAAAGAATTACAGATATGAGATCCGGTATCTAGTACTCAGGAAGTAGAGTTAATTGACATGCTGTTTTCGATTACAAACACACCCGAAGTCGAAGCTACAACATGCTTCGGATCCTGAATTTTGGCTTTCAAAGCCCTGCAATCCCCCTGCCATTGCCATTTCCCGTGACAATAGGAACATCCCTCGTTCCCTACTGTTAGCCCCAAAACTTTTGCCCTTCCCTTTCTTTTTACCTTACTGACACCGCCTATCGGCTTTATAGAGGTCTTCTTCTTCTTACCCTTGGCTTCCACCTTGGATCCAGAAGAGGAAGATTCCCCATTAAGCAGAGCGAGTGTTTCCCTGGTTTCCTTCAGTGTGTAAGTAGAAGGTAGGGACTGTAGAATCAAGTCAGCATCTGACTGGTTCTCTAACGTGGTCTCCAGATCCGTGAGCTCGTCAATATAACTAGTCATTATAAGGACGTTGTCCCCTACAGCTGACCCGACAGCCAACCTCGCTTGAAACAATTCCTTCGAGGACTCATTTCTTGCGATACGAGATTTCTCTCCATATAAATCTTTGTTATGGAGGAAGATGGAAGCTAAGTCCATCTTCTCGTGCTGCATCTGGTTTACACCATCCACTAACGCCAACACGAGGCACTTGGCATTCATACAGTCTTTTTCCGATGTCTTACGAATACCAATATCCGCGACGGTGGAAACTGGACCTGGGATGGCAGGGGCTTGAGTAGTAATGAGGTGTCCCAGCTTATCATAGGCAATGGACATCTGGACAGACCTTTGCCAGTCATTATAGTCAGATTCAGTCATTTTATTATTTAGATGTAACCTATGTCCGGTCACGGGGTTGCTGCAATTAAGAGAGAGAGAAGAAACACTTTAGCATGATGCTCTTGCAAGTTTAGATTGGTTTTTAATTTATCTAAACAGGATGGCTCCCACTGTTCCTCGAATCCTTCCTCAAATCATAAAAGAAGAATTAGTCAGGATTAATCTCACCGTACAATTCTTGTTTAACCGTTCAGCCAGGCTAGTGTCGGTACTTCGAGGGAGGTTTAACGACGCTTTCGTGAAGTTCCTTAATTAAATAACCTCTTTTCCCGGGAGGCGCAGCCCCGCTAACACTGTTCTAGACACCTACTTGGTTTATAGCATTGATCGTTAAGTGAAAAATCTCCCGAGGAGTAGCATATACTCACAGTAGGATCGGGATCCAAATATCATTGTGTGATAATGCTGAAGGAATCCTACCAATATTATCACACTCCAAATAGTATGCAACACTAGCAAGTTTCAATTTCCTTAGAAATTCCCCTTGTGGATTTTTGCCCCATGCTCTTATGACCTTGACTGGGGCCAACAAATCATAAGTCACATGTCAAGTTCTACACATCATTGTCTAGATTAATTTGAACCCACCCGTACATACCCTTGACTAAGGCCAACAAAGTAGTACGACTGTCCCAAATCAACGCATCTATCTATGCAACATATGAATACCCAGCAGCTACCAATCACTATGCCTTGACTGAGGCCAACAAGCATAGCTTGAATCCTATTGAATATTCATATGAAATGATGGAGGGCTACGAATGGTTTTGGCGAAACCGTGAACGTAGTGAACTTGATATAATCGATGGAACCTGATAGCTTTTAAAAGGAGTGGTTTAACCTCTGTATTTTTAAAAGTTTGCTGTTTTGAAAAAACCGAGTGGTTTTAAAATTATTCCAACGATTCAGCTTTGGTTTGTTTGCTTTGCATTAATTTAATACAGTCCCATCAATTAACCTACCATTGCAGAAAACAACGAAAATACAACGTACGCTTATGCCATCCGTATTCGCCACGGGGGGGCGTCATCACCCGTTAGGTTACTTAACTAACAACAGAGCGGGGGCTGGACTAGCGCGGATGCAAAACATAAGCAATGTCTATTATATAATATATATATATATATAATAATAATATCCATTCGTCGGATGCAATGATAGGCATTCCAGATCACAGATGAACACATTGGATATGCTAAGAATTCCGCGTTTCGTTTGAGCCTGTAACGAAAGACGGATTCCACGGTCGTGATGAATATCCAAACCCCACCCCAGACCCCTACGAGTGCGGCAAAATACCCGCCAAATTTCCGAAGTGAAGCAACCTCCCTCAACAAAGTGAGTAGGCCACTCGGCACTTCAAGAATCCGGTAGTTTGTGCACCCCACCTTAGGTCTATCCTAGGAGCAGAAAACAGTAAAAGAAATAATACAACGGTGGCTACAATCTCAACCCGGATGTGCCCCGCAAAATAATATTACATCACTTTACAATTTTTATATCGAATGAAAGATAAAACATTCATTTCACATCCCTGACTATTCATCCACGACGATCCAACAAGTTCATATACACAAACCAACATAACATCATCACAGATATGTGCAACCCCGACTAATCGATGTATAGCAATTAGTCGACGTTTCCAAACACATATACACATCATAAAGCTTGTAAAGTAACTGTAGGGTTCCTAGGTACACTAATGAAGTCTCACAAGGCATCAAACATGGCTAATTCAAATTTTATGAGTGCCTACAAACCCTAACACGGATCGTTAACTAGATATATAGGCTATGCGATGCAAGTTAACAACTTTTTTAACTAAAGGAAAGAAGCTACAACCTTTGTAGATCCGGTCCTCCACCTCCTAGGCTCCGTGATGACGTCCCTCCGCTGTCCAAATCAAATCCATGACTCTAGCATCGGCTTCATCGAAGAAATGGGCGGACTTGGTCGTCGGCTTCGATGTCGAAGATGATCTACGTCGATGCATCACAAGATCAAGCTCCAACTTCACCAAGCCATGAAAACTTGTGAAGGAAACACCCTATACTACTTGGCAAGAGGTAGAGGATGAATAAATAGGAGGTGGGTTCACTTTAGAATTGGATTTCTCACTCATTTGCTCAAGTTGGCATTGATGTAGAAAGCTTTTCTTTCTTGCTCATGAAGAAGAAGAAGAAAGAAATCAATATGATAAGTTATTTAAAAAAGAAAATAAAATGAATACTTATCATGTATTCAACCATGGTTTAGTGTAGAGATTTAACTAAGGTTAGATGAGTGGTTAGGGTTAGAGAAGAGACAAGAATGGTGGACTTGTTCAAAGCTTCAAGAAGCTTCAACAAGCAAACAAAACAAGCCACCATTCTCCTTTCTTCTTTTCTAAAATAAATAAATAAATAAATAGATAAAAGAATAAGTAAATGAAATGAAACCCTAACCACTAACTAACCATGGTTTAATTCTTTACACAAACCCAAGCTAGAATGTATCATCAAACATGATACAATCATGTGCACAAAAAATATATCACATATACAATGTGCATTTCAAGTGAGTAAATCCATTTAAAGTGAACCAATACTAGTTAATTCAAAGTAATATATCAAATATATAATTATACATTAAATCATTAAATCAACACTTGATTCAATGATCCGGTCATGTCGCATATAACCGGCTAGTATCCAATGTATCGGCTTATCGAATCAATCCTTGATTCGATAACTAGGTTATATCGCATACAACCATTCGACACATTCATCGCAAGAATGAAATACGGTATCACATACACGCATTATTCTCGGTCCCGCACATATCTCATATGCGCTCCTATTTCGTTTCGCTTGAGCCAGGAAACCTCTGTGTAGGACTCTAAAGACTCGTCAATACGCCGGCAGCAGATGATGATCATATCAAACACCCACAAGCCGCAAGCGGTCTGCTAAACGTAACGGCCACCCGGGTATTGAGCGATCAGAAGATCGACGAGCAAGCCCGCTCACACTCCTGTGAATCCAACCAGTAACACTTACCGTACAGTCCGGTCTGTTCGTCTGATATGTCGCATATCTCGCCTAGGGGTGGTAAACGTCATACCCCAATAGCTTGATAAGTCATGCCGACATAGGGTCCATAACTATCATGAAACTACTGATAACTCTTACCAGTATATCACTGCAACCCTGGCCAGGGATTTCCTGTTATGTCCAGTCGTGCATAGCGCAACATCGACCCCCAATACCGGGAGAGACGAATCCCCTCCTATCGCTCATTGCCTCCATGTGAATCGGGACTGTACCCAAAAACCACCTGTTTGCACAACTCAGTAGAGCCGTGGTAGGTGGAAATCAAAGCACAGTGGGAGACACACAAGACTCTATGACGATCTCGGGTCAACAGACTAAGCTGTACCAGTGTCACCAGAGAACTGCCATCTGACGTGAGGTATAATACCATCTGGGAGTTCTCGGCGAGTCCGTTCAGTGTACCCAGTCTCCACTGAGCACCCGCATACCATCTCTGATGTCAAACACCAATGGATATGGGATCATCCATCGTCCATCACATGGGTCGAGAAGATATACGCTAGTCTACTCTGGAATATCGATGCCCTGTCTCGATATTCCCACGACAAGGAACAATGAAGGATGTACTCATTGACTACCCAGGCCCCACTAGTATGATCTGCATCATAGTCCTGGAAGTCGAGTACACATCCTAAGGGCTTTATCAACATGTAATCAGAGAGACAGAAAGTATACATGTTAAGATAAAGAGCAACCAGATAGCGTACTATCATGTCGAGCAAGAAAGTCCTACCTATATATGTCCCAGCATCCACTACAATATACATCCAATGTACAGTAATGGCCTCTAGGGCATACATATAACTAACAATCTCCCACTTGCACTAGGGCCATCTGTAGCAGTGGTTGTAGTATCTAATACTCAACCATCCCCTAAAAGTCTCTCTTTGGGAAAAGGCCTTCGTGAGTGGATCCGCCGTGTTGTCCTCTGAGTCTACTCTCCCAACCTCGATCACCCTGGAGATCAACTATCTCCATGATCAGGTGATGCTGCCTCAGAATATGTCTGGGTCGCTGATGGGACCAGGGTTCCAGGGCCAAAGCCATACTTCCAATGTCATACAATGGCAGGAACCTAGTTCATCTTATGAACCAATATATACCCAAACTTCCTCTTTGGTAGTATCTTTAATAGCGATGTTACCAGCCTTTATCGTCTAGTTTGCCACGGTATCTAGCTTGAAACTCTTCCAACATACCGTCCCTTTACTGAGGGTAAAGACAATGCCTGCGACTGACATTCAGTCGTCCTCATCACCCTGGAACTTTTCCAGTGCTTCTCCCCAAGATCGAGGTGATATCACCTTTATCCTTTTTGGAGAATCCTTGTGATAAGCGGAGATTGACCGAGCGTAGTATAGGAAACTCTTTTCCAATCAAGAGTATGTTGTCTACGTACAATACGAAGATGACCACCTGACTCTCTACTACCCTTTTGTATATACAAGGTTCGTCTACCATTTTGATGAAGTCAAACACTTTGACTATCACATCAAAACAGACGTTCCAACTCCGCGATACCTGCTTCATTATGTAGAGCAACTTGCACACGTTTCCGCTGCTCCCACTGTTTACGAAGCCCTCTGACTGTGTTCTTATAGACGTTCTCTTCTAAATCATTATTTAGAAAAGTAGTCATGGCACCCAACCACGAGATATCGTAGTTATGGTATGTAGCCGTGGCAAGTAGGGTCTGGATGGACTTAAGCATATTCCCTGGAAAAGGTTTCATCATTATCCGTGTCTGGTCGATGACGAAAACCTTTAACAAGTCTAGCTTTGAAAGTCTCAACTTTTCCATCTACACCAAGTAATCTTCTCAAGATATACTTGCTCCCGATGGGGATTTAACCCTTCAGATATCGCAACTAAAGTCCATACTTTGTTGGTGTACATAGATTCCATCTCAGATCGCTAAGCATCCAGCCATTCTTACAGAGTCCCTACTCTTGATGGACTGCTCGAATCTAGTTGGGTCATCATCTCATGATGCAATCCTTGCTCCTACTGTCATCGAGAAACCGAAGTATCTCTAAAGCAGGTGAGGAACCCTGCTAGATCGGCGGAGAGGCTGAGGTTCGTCGGGAACTATTGAATCCTTTGGTTCTGTCAAATCATCATCTGCAGCTGGAACCATTCCAGTTCTACAGAACAGACCTTGCCTCGATCTTGTCCGAATTTTGCTTTTGACATAGGCCGGACAACCCCAAATCTTAACTTACTTAAGAGATGGGCTCTTCCCATACCATATCTCATATGGAATGGTAGGCAGTGATCTGATTCGAACCTAATTCAATAGGTATGCAGCTTCTCAAGCGCATAACCCCAAAAGGAAATAGGTAACTCAGTAATACTCATCACAGAGCACACCATATCTAATATTGTGCGATTGCTCCGCCCTGATGCACCGTTGTGCTGTGGTGTATTCAGAGGAGTAATACGGAGAGAGAATCTCATTCTCCTTTAGAATGGTCCAGGAATGCCATGCACAAGTATTCTCCTCCCTGATCTCATCATAGGACATAATACTTATACCCGTATTTTGGTTCTCTACTTCCAACTTATATTCTGTGAATACCTCAAATGCTTTGGACTTATGTTTCAACAGGAACATACGACTGAATCTTGAGAGATTATCAGAGAATATAATGAAGTATAAAGAACCAGTCCTGGCATATGTAGATAAGAGACCTTATATACATCAACATGTATCATCCCAAGAGTTCACTAACTCCTTCTCTGTTTCCAGTAAACAGAGCTATGGTCATTTTATCTTTGTGACATGACTGGCAAGTTTCACAAGATGTAAATTCAAACTGATTTAAATATGCATCTAAAATGTAACTTCGGCCAGTCGGGTCGCATTGATATGACCTAGTCTGCAATGCCTCAAGAATGATTCGTTCATTTCTGAACTCTTCCTTTTGTGTGTGTTCTGAATACTAAGAACTGTAGTTTGATTTAGAACGTTAATGCTTTTAGATAACGCGCCTAAACCGATCAACTTTTGATATAGGAAATGTTCAAAACATTATCCAACAATACAAAATTTTATCATTTCTTTACTAATAAAGAGACTGATATGATTTTGTATATCAGGTTCGGTATCTAATAGCATTTGTTCAGAATCAATGTATTGGTAATACAGGGTGACAGTGACCAATAGACTTGGCTGCAACACTTGCCCCGTTTTCTGTCTCATGAAACTTATCACCCGTTCTCAGTTTTTCTACCCTTTTGTAGCCCTATGTAACAGATTACATATCTAGGATCCTGATCCGGTATCGAATACCCAGGATGCAGAGGATACTGAGAAACAGTTCTTTATAATGAACACACCCGAAGGAGATGCATCATATGCACTTTCTTCGTTTGGGCGGCATAGGAATTCTGGTATTCCCCTTATTTCATGCTCTGTCTTATAACAATTATAAGTTCGAGCGGGACCAACGTTCCCCAGCTCAGTATAACAAGCGGGTTCGGTCAATTCATCTGTATTATTATCTTGATTAAAGCGTGATATGGTCGCTACCTGGAGAGATAGAGAAGAAAACACTCTGCGTGCGCTCTTGCAAGATTAGATTGGTTATATATTTTATCTAATCAGGATGGCTCCCACTGTTTTTATCAAATCTTCCTTCAAACCCTAAAAGGAAAGACTAGCTGGGATTAATTGCACTCTACAAGTTCGCCAATCTTTCAGCCAGGCCAGTGTCGGTACTTTGAGGGAGGTTCCCCGTGCTTTCGCACGGACCTAATTATAGTAAACCTCGTTTTCCCAGAGGCGTAACCCCGTTGACACCTTTCTAGACACCTACTTGATCGGCTAATTGTAAAGTACAAAACTCTCCCAGGAGTAACAATTACTCGCACTGGGTATCGGGATCCAACTATCAGATAGAAGGTATGCAATCTCATTGCAAATTTCAACACTTGAAACTCCCGATAATGGTTTTTACCCCTAGCACCTATGACCTTGGCTAAGGTCAACAAATCATAGGTACTAGTCAAGTTCTACCCGTCATTTCGTGATTAATTAGACCCACCCACATGACCATTGGCTAAGGTCAACAAAGCCACATGACTGTCCTAACTAATCGCATCATATGCTGTGTAGGAAGACATCACTTAGCTACCGCACACTGTTGGAGATAGTGCCCTCAGAGTCAATTATTGGATCACAGGCATGTGATTGCAATGATTGAGGGAGGACCTGTCCCAGTAGGACAGTCTTACTCAAGATGATAGTATGCTATCTGGTTTATCTTTATCATCGTGTACTGCTTTAGGTGACCTTACAGGTCGCTATTACACGTTGATAGAGCCCCTAGGATTCTTGCTGACTACCAGCAGTATGAGGGCGATCATATACGTGAGAGCTGGAGTCTATAAGCACATCCTTAAAAGGTCCCTAGTCGTGGGAGTTTCGAGACAGGGCATCGATTCTCCAGAGTAGACTAGTGTATACAGTCGAGACCCCGACGAGGGGCGGTGGCCGGTCTCACAAGCCACTGGTGTCAGTTGGTTCACCTAAGATGTATACAGGTGCTCATTGGGTTATGAGTACACCGGACAGGACTCGCCGGGAACCTGCTAGTTGGGACTATACCAGACGTCAGATAGCAGTTCCCTGGTGACATGTGTACAGGTTAGTTCATCGACCTGAGATCGTTATTTATCTCGTGTGAGTTCCCACTGTACTTTGATTACTACCCTACCACGGCTCAAAGGAGTCGTGCAAACAGGTTTTAGTTGGGTACAGTCCCGAACCACATGGAGGCAGTGAGCGGATCTGCAGGGGTTCGTCTCTCCCGTTATTGGGGGTGAGGTCGCGCTGTGTCTAGGAGAGCCATTACACAAAGCCCTCGGCCGAGGCAGGAGATTTACTGGTAGGTATTCCAGTAGTATCTCAGGGTGTTCTGGGCTACACTCCGACATGACTTGTACCGCTTTTGGGGGTCTGACTTTTACCAACCCCCTAGGCCCGCCATGCGATACTCATAGACGAACGGACCGGACTGTATAGATATTGTCACTGACAGACTCGGTAGGGTGTCAGGATGAGTTCGCTCATCGACGTCCCTTTTGGTCAATAGCTGGTGGCCCGTTACGTATGGCTAATACCTCTGACGTGCTGGTGGTTAAATCCACAGCCATAGTATTGACGAGTCTTTAGAGTCCACCACACACTCAGTTACTCAGGTTTCGGGCAAAACGCTGTAGAGGCCGTATGGAGATATGGCAGGTTTCGATCAGATATGTGCGGTATTGCACGGATCGTGATCGGACGGATTTTACTAGCCGGCTTTGGTTTAAGCCGGATCCTAGTATTAGACAGTGTAGATTTTGTCTCGTTGCATTTGTATTCAGTGGGAATACAAATGCGGGCATGTATATGCAGTAGTGGGGTTTTCCTGTAATTTATTACGGGATCAGTTTTCTGAAGTTGCCAGTTTGCATTCCGTTCCGGCCGGTTTTCCTTTGATCCTTCCCGGCCGGACTTTTCGATGGAGGGTGTTATTTGCAAGTTTACAAATAACACATGGTGGAGGGGTTTCTTGCATATGGATTGATTATGATAGCATCTTTTGATACCATTCTTTTCTATCATCATTTTCTTGCTTTATGTTGATTAGAAATGGATTTGATTTAGTGTGACATGGTTATCATTGCTTTGGATGTGGTCACCCTCCACCTTTTACTACGATCACCTCCCTTCATGGTTGATGTTTTTATCCTCCACCATTCTCACTTGGGAGAGATATACTATTGGGGAGAGAATGAGAGAGTGGTTTTTCTAGTGGTGGGATTTTATTCATCTCATTCTTCATGCTTGCAAAATGATACACCTTCATCCTCTCCGAAATTCTTTCTCTCCTCCATCCATGGCAACTTCACCACCCCAAAAGAGACTATGATTCTACACTAGCCTACAGCAAATCTTGGACGCGTCGGCTAGCCAACTTCGCGCCCGAGTTACCTCGGTCCAGAGGTGGGAGCCCGTAAAAGAATCCGGCTACGTGGTGCCCTTTTCGACGAGGAGGTGACGGACGGAGATTCCGCGGGAGATCGGAGTGGAGACGAAGACCGGAGGACACGGATCGCTTGGTATAACTCTCTTCCCATCTCTTGTTAGCCAGTATAGGTTAATGGTCACGATCCGGGTTTTATTGTCCGCGGTAGCGCCAGTTTAAAAGTTAAGAAAAATTTTGATTCCGCATTTTGGCCTCGGATAGACGGCCGGGGCGCTGCCGTGGCGCAACATGGTATCAGAGCCACGCCATTAACCTAGTCTAGCTTGCTGTAGTATGTTTAAAGACCCGATCGAACAAAAATCCCAAAAACCGTATTTCGTGTGCATCAGGTTTCTGTCGAAATTTTTTGGACTCTAAAAATTTTTCAGGTTGTTTCAGAATGATGTACAGGGTGTTCTAAGAATTCTGCAAAAATTTGGTGACCTGATTCCACTTTTCCACCGCGGAACCGCGGCCAAACCCATGCATTTGCCGCGGTTCCGCGGCCATAATATGTCCACGTGGCACCAAATTTTTTCAGAGGCTCTTGGACTTGAAAATATGGGTTTTGGGATATTCTTTTTGGGCCTAGATTTTCTGTGAGTGCTACAGTAGTGCTTGGGGCCCACTTGAGTAAATTTGTTCGATCGGATATTTTAAACATACTAGTTCACAGTATTTACATTATATCTGCGACCGTGAATGTCACTTGATCGGTAAATCCTGTCTAACTGCTATAGCCCGGTTAGACGGATTTGCGAACGTGACTTTCACGTTGATGTTCTGTGTATTGCTGTGATGTTGCGGATCGGTCGTGGGGGATAGCCTGGTTGCAGTATTAGTACAGTTTTGTTGTATTATGTACATTTGATATTGCGGGGCGAGCGTCCGACATGTGGACTGCCGTCACTGCCTGTTTGTATTATTATTTTGGGGCACGGCCAGATTGCGGTCGATGTACCCGTTGTATGTATATTTTACTTTCTGTACTAGGATTACCCCGCAGAGGGGTGCACGGATAGCCGGGTTCTAGAGGGCAACGGGCCCGCATCTCATGGAGTTGAGACGGAGGGGGCTTTACTCTAGAATTGGCGGGCTATTCGCCTCACTCGTAGGGGGTATAGGATTGACCCAGGAGGGGTGCCTAAGTTACCGGATTCCGTGAAGTGCTGGGTGGTCCATTCACGTTGCTGAAGGGGGCTGCCTCGCTTCAGGTTTTGGCGGGTAACTTGTCGTGCCCGTAGGGGTCTAGGATTTCATTGCACAGGCTATCCACACGACCAGGGGAACGTCGGGTTTCAGTAGCGGCTCTATGAAACCCGGGGATCCCAGATATCTGTATTGTTCTGCGATGCTGTACATTTCTGTGATGTTGCATTTTATCACGCCTTGAGCGAAATATTATATATTGGTATATATATTAGTAGATGTTGTATATGTTTTGCATCTGTGCTAGTCCAGTCCCCGCTCTGTCGTTAGTTAGCTAACCTAACGAGTAATGACGGGACCCAGTGGCGAATGCGGATGGCATATACGTACATCAGTATATTTTCGTTCTTTGTGGTGTGATCAATTGATGGGACTGCGTCGATTCGGATCAATGCAAGTTAAACAAACCTATTCTGATGTTGTTGGAACACTTTTTCAAGAAGCTATTATTGCAAGGGCGTTCTCTTTTGTTTTGCACAGTGGTATTCGGTTATGAATATCCAGCACCTCAGTCGACGAGGCAAGGGCCGAGATCCCTTCACCGGGAGTGACCCCTTAGACAGAAGTTTGCGTCAGGGCAATAACTTCACTATAGCCGATTACTTTTGCTTTGCATCGTGGTATTCAGTTGGAATATCCTGCACCTCATTCTACGGGGAAAGAGCCGAGATCCTTTCACCGGGAGTGACCTCTTTAGCAAAGGTTTTCGTCACTATATTTTTTATAAAAGGCTATGCAGTTCCTTCAACGATATCAAGTTCATTACGTTAAAGGTTTTTCGCCAAAAACCAGTCGTAGCCCTCCGTCATTTCTTATGGGTATTATTTAGTATTCGTGCTGCGTTTGTTGACTCCGTCAAGGCGTAGTGTACGGTAGCTAAGTGGTGCTTGTTTGTTGCATAAATGGGATTGGTTAGGACAGTTGTGCGGCCTTGTTGACTCCGTCAAGGGCACGCACGGGTGGGTTTAATGCAATCCAGTTAATGACGGGTTGAACTTGACTAGGACTCTTTGATTTGTTGACTCCGTCAAGGTCACTTAGGTCCTAGGGGTAAAAATCTTATCGGGAGTTTCTAAAGAAACTGAAACTTGCCAGGCATGCCCATACCTTCTGGAGTGTGGTGACGTGAGTAGATTCCGTCACGTTATCATGCGATGATAGTTGGATCCCGATTCCCACTGATGAGTTGGTTTACTCCTCGGGTCATCCCGACTAATTCTTCTTTCAGGTTTGGAGAAGAATTTGATGTTACAGTGGGAGGGTTCCTGATTAGATAAAGTGATAACCATTCTGATCTAGCTTAGAGTGCACACTGAGTGTTTCTTTTCTCTCTCTCTTTGGCAGCGACCATTGACCCGACCCTAGACTATGACTCAGTGACCAAGTTGACCGAACCTTCTTATAAGACTGGCTTTTGGATTGTCAGAGTTGCAGACCTCATTGCCACTCCTACTTTTACCCTTTTCTCCGGGACACCCCGTATTACTACGAACGTCCACTTCCATTGGAAAAAACCATCGTATGGTTATATACGAACTCGAAGGAATTCGATGATGGTTTCCGGTTCTGGAGAAAACGAATAGGACTATTCAGTTGTCTTTTCCTTTTACCTTCTCTCTCAGATTGCGAGTACTCCTTGGCTTAGGAGATAGTACACCTATTACGCAAATTGGATAGTCTTCTTCCAAACCTTAGGCTGGTGCCGAACGGTGGGGAATGAAGAAAACCAATTAGCATAACGATGGTGTGCAGAAGGTATTAAGTTAAGACAAAGAAAGGGATTAGTAAGAGGGCAAAGTAAATTGCGACTGCTATTCATGACCAAACCAATTATTTCTTCGCTAATCCTAAATCACCTTTGTATTTCTCCAGGACACTCCATATCACTACGAAGATCCCAAGTTTATTGGATAATCCATCGTATGGTTATATACGAACTCGAAAGGAACTTGTTCCAGTTCGGGGATGGATCCTGGTTCAGGAGAAATAGGAATAAGGTTCATTCGGTTGTCTTTTATCTTCACCTTCTCTCGCATTGCGAGTGCTCCTAAGATTAGGACAGTACACCCTTTATGCTTATTGGATAGTCTTCTTCCAAACCATAGGCTGGTGCCGAACGGTAGGGAAGGAAGAAAACCATTTGGCCTAAAGGGGTGTGCAGAAGATAATGACTAAAGACATATAAAGAGATTTGGAGAGATGGCAAAGAATTATACGGTTACAATTATGAATCTGGATGATGGAAGAGGCATTACTAGGAATACCGGGATACCCCATCGAAACATTTCAATGTTTCAGTTTCACTGTGTACTGTTAAAAGAAAACTGATTTCCCAATTAAACATTTGCTCCAGGGTATGTATTTACCAGGTATGATTCTCACATCTATATGGTTTTACAGATGATGAGTGGGAGTAAGTTATTTGGAATTAGGTGATCATCCTCATTATATCGCGATTCGTTGTAATTGGTGATATTTGAGGAAGCCACCTGGGTTGTTTGCCGGTCGGCAAATATTTGGTTTTGAATATCCGTTGTTATGCACCAATTTCAAATTGATATATCTGTACGTCTATTTTTATAGAGTGAGATATACCTTTTTGAAATTATGTCTATGACATTTACCTATATCAGTGGATGGCTAGGTAAGGAGCATTGAACAGCGGTGTAATTCTTCTTAACCATAAGTACAGTTTTCAACCTACGACACACAGTGAATGAGTTGTTAGACTCTGCGGACTTATACAGAGTATTGTATGTTGTCCAGTGTCCATTAGGACAGAGGGGTTGGTCCTCGTACTATATTCAGTTTACTTATGACTTCTCTGGTTTTTAGACAAGTGTTTCGTAGAAACACAAGGTCGAGGTTTTGAGAAGTTATAGGTATATGAATAAAGTAGAGAACCAGGTATTGCAAGTATCGGGATTCTTCAAGGTGATCGAAGATGTAGATACTTGTGAATGGTATTCAGCTGATAGTAATGATTAAGAGAACTTGTTTCTCTTTCAGATTACTCATAATTGGAAGTATTCCTAAGTTGAGTAACGCTGATCGGCCTCTCTCCATTTAGTTGACATGCACTGGTGAGTGCTGCATGATTTGAATCTGGTTCAATTAAATCAGTGCCTCTGTTTCTGTATTGGATATAGAACAGTTCATATCTTAACGATGTTAAGGTACGGAGAGTTGTCCGGCTTATGCTTAAAACCAGACTCTGGATGACTCAAGGCACGTTTCTGTAATGGCTGTTTGTGGGTTGACCCGGGCTATGACGAGGGTTGACTTTCTACCATCTGGAAGATCAATAGTGATATTGTTCTTAACTCGCCACATTTTTAATAAAGAAATGGATTTTTCAGAAAACAGTAGTGGGAGTATGGTAGAACTGGAAGTGATTCCAGAACCGCAAACGATTACTGAAGATTTGATAAGAACCTTAAGATTTAATCTGGTTTGACATTCCATTGGCCACTCCGCAGATAAAGTGGGTAACCTCAGGCACCCGAGAGGTACTTCGGTATGCTCAAGGACGGTGGCAGGGAGGTTCTTGTTTACCCAGACTTGTCATTGCTGTTGCTCCAGACTGTGAGACCCAGCAGGAGGATGAGTATAGCGTCATTCTAAACTGGCTTTAGAAGTGTACATCTATATGACTCTGCCAGAGGGTTGTCGTAGTCAGTGGGAGCAACGGAAGCACAATGGGCAAGAGGCTTATGTCTATTTATAGACTTAAGCAGATATAGCGGAGATAGATCATCTATTTCTGATGTGACAGTCATAGGTTTGACTTCATCAGAATAGGGATGGATCTGTTAAGAAGGTAGTAGGGTGTGATGTCCTGGTATTTGGATGACATACACAGAGTAGGGAGTGATATTCCTATACTACGATCGGTTATATTTTGGTTGTCACACAGTAGTTTCTCCACATGGGACTTGGATATTATATCAGACATTCTGGTTACTAGATCTATGGTTTTAGATCTAGATTTGGGTGGTTTCCCAGTCAGGGTACTTAGACAGCATTCTATGAGTATTTAGAATGGACGACTCCTGGCACGGTAGTGCACCTGCAGGTGATAGAGTCACCCTCTCTAAAGGTGTCTTACAGACTAAAGGGGAGAGGGATGTGCATGATTGGCAGATCACTTGCTCAGGCAATTGAGTTAATCATGAGATGTCAAGTACCACACCAGATGTTGTTCTTGCAGTAGGTGCAATAAGTTGATATTGATCCAATCCTGGAGAAACGATCGGAAGCAGTTTTAGGACATAAGTGCGTGTTCTAGGGATTTGATAACGGCAGCCTCCTTTTAGGAGACGGTTATCATTCCAGGCTTCCAAGGTGACCTGGACGACAAGGAGGTTGTCAGAGTTATAGTTTTTCCTTCTGATGAGGGGCAGTATTTTGGACAGGTGGTCCAAGGCAATACTGAGGGAGGCATGGCGCAGGATACTGATTGAGTTCAGTTAACGATACAGTCTAAGAAGTTTGGATTTGGAGTTCATTTATGAGCTAGGTCCCATCAGACATCCAGACACATTCTAAGACAGGTATTGCTCATTTCGGGAGATGGATTTCTCCGCGAACTTGAGATATAGAGAGACATAGAAAGAAACATCACAGCGGATCCACTCACTGGGGTTATTCCTCGAACGCAATAGTTTCGCAAAAGAGATTTGTGAGACTGACTAGTAGAGGAGTTGGGTGTTCGGTATCACACGGGCTGTGAGTATGCGACATCGCAATAATTAGCCTTGAGTGCAAGTGGGAGATTGTTGGAGATAGTGCCCTCAGAGTCAATTATTGGATCACAGGCATGTGATTGCAATGATTGAGGGAGGACCTGTCCCAGTAGGACAGTCTTACTCAAGATGATAGTATGCTATCTAGTTTATCTTTATCATCGTGTACTGCTTTAGGTGACCTTACAGGTGGCTATTACACGTTGATAGAGCCCCTAGGATTCTTGCTTGACTACCAGCAGTATGAGGGCGATCATATACGTGAGAGCTGGAGTCTATAAGCACATCCTTAAAAGGTCCCTAGTCGTGGGAGTTTCGAGACAGGGCATCGATTCTCCAGAGTAGACTAGTGTATACAGTCGAGACCCCGACGAGGGGCGTGTTAGGTCCACGTTACCTCTCCCGGTACTTTTGGGGTTGCGAAAACGGTAAAACAAAAAAAAATTCTGGACTTGGCAACATGGACCGTAAAAGCCGGATCTTTGCTAAACAATACACTAGCATCCTAACTAGAGATTTATCTACTCGGTTAGGGGTTATACCTCAACTTGAACTCCTTCTCTTCTTGTTGTTCTTCTCCTTGCTTGCTCCGAGAGTTGATCCGGACTTTAGTCACCTCCGCGGCCTCCTTGAGTCGAAGACGATCCACCCGAGAGATGTGCACCGAGCTCCACCTCGAGCCGAGGTAACTAGGGCAAAGAGATTGCTAATCTAGAAGCCTTAGGTTGTGTAGAAGTGGTAGATGAATGGTTTTGTCTTTGTGGGATCTTTTTCTCTCAACACATGAGATCAAAAGATAAATCAAGAGGAGGAAGAAGGAGGAGGAGCAACAACCATGGTTTATTTCTTTTCTTCTCACTTGAAAAACAAGAGAGAGAATGAGAAAGAAATTATGATACTAAGAAAAGTAACCATGGTTGCAATAATCTAAAAACAACATCATTACTAATCCCATCAAGATAAAGTTTGATGGCTACATTGAAATGACCATTATCATAATCCAAAAGGAAAAAGAAAAAGAAAAGAAGAGTGTAGATCCCTCTTGAAAGTCAATGGTCAACGCGGTCAACCGGTCAACAAAGTCAAGAGAGGTCAACGGGGTCAAATGGTCAATGCAATTAGCCATCATAAAATTATCACTAAAACGATTAGTAAATGATATCTGCGGCTCATAATGGTTTTGACCAAACGAACTGTCAAAACCCTAATGAGTCCGCCTCAAAATGGTTTTGACCGAATCAACTGTCAAAACCCTAATGAGCCTGCCACATAACGGTTTTGTCCGAACCAACTGCCAAAACCCTAATGAGGCACCTCCTCCTTCATCGCTCCGGGAAAACTGTGCATACACACCTGCATCCGCATTCCGTAGAATGCGGATGCGCAGAAGACAAAAAAAATACATCCGTGCAATACTAGGATCTGGCTTAAACCAAAGCCCACTAGTACTGCCTGCCCGAACACCTTACGCACACAAGTGTACGTAAGTGATCGCAGCCCTGCCGTAAAACCATACGGCCTCTATACGTTTCGCTCAGTGTAGGGAAACTCTCTGTGTGGGACTCTAAAGACTCGACACTGCGCTGGAAGTGGGTTTAACCACAGACCGCAAGCGGCACTAGCTGTACGTAACGGTCCCTAGGTAGATGTCGATAAGAAGGCCGATGAGGTAAACCCATCCGAACTCCTACTGAGCCTGTATGTGCAATCTCCGTACAGTCCGGTCTGTTCGTCTGATACATCGCATGGCGGGCCTAGGGGGCAGTAAACGTCAGCCCCCTAATAGCGGTACAAGTCGTGTCGGAGTGAAGCCCAGAACACCCTGAGATAACACTGGAAACCTAACAGTATATCTCGCTTGCCCTGGCCAGGGACTACTCGTGTAATGGCTCTCCTAGACACAGCGCGATGTCAACCCCCAATACCTGGAGAGACGAATCATGTCTAACCGTCACTGCCTCCAAGTGCTTCGGGACTGCTCCCAACTACTACCTGTTTGCACGACTCAGTAGAGCCGTGGTAGGGTAGTAATCAAAGAACAGTGGGAACACACTCGAGGCGAAGTGACAGTGTCAAGTCAGCGGACTAAGCTGTACTCATGTCACCTGGGAACTGATAACTGACGATAGGTATAATACCAACCATCAGTTCCCGACGAGTCTTGTCCAGTGTACTCGTAACCTAACGAGCACCCGCATACTATCTCAAGTACGACGTACTGACGGCTGTGGGACAGACCGTCTCCCGTGCTGGGATGAGAAGCGCATACGCTAGTCTACTCCGGAGTATCGATGCCCTATCTCGATACTCCCACGACTAGGGACGTGTATAAGGATGTGCTTGTAGATTACCCAGCCCCCACGAGTGTGATCGCCATCACAACGCCGGTAATCAAGCAAAGATCCTAAGGGCTCTACTAATGCGTATAGGTGATATAATGAATAAACACACATGTACACATTAAAGCAGAGACAAACCAAGTAGCATACTACTATATCGAGCAAGATTGTCATACAACTGTGAATATCCCAAGCTTCCATCAAGTAATATACATACTAGTATGATACAGTAATGGCCTCTAGGGCATATACACTAACAATCTCCCACTTGCACTAAGGCCATGTACTGGCGTATCGAAGACCTATCATCTCGATCAGCCGCTCGAACTGAGTCTGGGGTAAGGCCTTCGTGAATGGGTCCGCTGTGTTGTCCTTTGTGTCCACTCTCCGTACCTCGATCTCCTGGCGATCAATGATCTCCCTGATCAGGTGATACCGCCTTAAGATGTGCCTGGATTTCTGATGGGACCTTGGTTCCTTCGCTAAAGCTATAGCCCCATTGTTATCGCAATAAAAAGGTATTGGGTCAACAATAGACGAAACCACCTGAAGTTCACTAATGAACTTCTTCATCCAGACCGCCTCTTTTGCGGCATCGCTTGCAGCAATGTATTCAGCCTCCATCGTCGAGTCTGCGACGGTATCCTGTTTGGAACTCCTCCAACATACCGCCCCTCCGTTGAGGGTAAACACAAAACCCGAGACAGACTTGCTGTCATCTTTGTCACTCTG
Source organism: Agapanthus africanus (assembly GCA_030015575.1). Lineage (NCBI taxonomy): Eukaryota > Viridiplantae > Streptophyta > Magnoliopsida > Asparagales > Amaryllidaceae > Agapanthus > Agapanthus africanus. The sequence continues at coordinate 177,850,235 of JASDDO010000008.1, forward strand.
GAAGCTTGAATCGGTAAAGGACTCGACCCTGAGGTCTTCATTACCGTAAACCAGGAACATCTCCTTAGTCCTTCTCAGGTACTTGAGAATGTTCTTCACTGCTGTCCAGTGGTCCTCATCTGGGTCTGACTGATACCGGCTTACCGCGCTCAGCGCGTAAGCTACATCTGGTCTTGTACATAACATCGCATACATTATAGATCCTACCGCCGAAGCGTAGGGTATAGTGCTCATGCGAACCCTCTCCTCGTCAGTCTTAGGAGACATCTTCTTGGAGAGGGTAATTCCGTGCAATGCGGGTATGTTACCGCGCTTGGAACCCTCCGTACTAAATCTCTTTAGTACGGTCTCTATGTACCTGGACTGCGAAAGTCCCAATAGTTTCTTGGATCTATCTCTATAGATCTTGATCCCCAGAATGTACGAGGCATCACCCAGGTCCTTCATGGAGAACCGTTGTGACAAAAATAGCTTGACCGATTGTAGCATAGGAATGTCATTTCCTATCAAAAGAATGTCGTCCACGTACAAGACTAGGAATACGACAGTTCGTCCTACAATCTTCTTATATACACAGGGTTCATCTTCGTTCTTGATGAAATCAAATTCCTTGATTGCCTCATCAAAACAGATGTTCCAGCTCCGCGATGCCTGCTTTAATCCATAAATGGATTTAAGCAACTTGCACACCTTTCCGCTGCTCCCACTGTCTACGAAACCTTCTGGTTGATCCATGTAAACGCACTCTTCCAAACAACCGTTTAGGAAAACCGTTTTAACATCCATCTGCCAGATTTCATAGTCATGGAAGGCAGCAATGGCAAGTAGGATCCGAATGGATTTGAGCATAGCCACCGGAGAAAAAGTTTCGTCATAGTCCAAACCAGGTCTTTGACGAAAACCTTTTGCAACGAGTCTAGCTTTATAGGTTTCCACCTGCCCATCTACACCAAGTTTCCTTTTATAGATCCATTTGCATCCAACGGGTTTTACCCCAGGTGGAGCAATATCCAAGGTCCATACTTTATTGGCGTACATGGACTCCATTTCGGATTGCATTGCTTCCTGCCACTTATCAGAGTCCCTACTGATAATGGCTTGCCTGAAACTGGTAGGGTCATCTTCTTCCAAGATGCAATCCTCTCGATCCCCGTCTATGAGAAAACCGTAGTATCTCTCGGGCGGATGAGAAATCCTACCAGATCTGCGGAGTGGCTGAGCTTCGTTTGGGGTTATTGAATTTTCTGGTTCTGCTAAATCCTCAGTTTGAGTTTGTGGATCAGATATTTCATCCAGTTCTACCGTGCTCCCACTTATTTCTTTTGCAAGAAATTGCTACTCTAAAAAGGTGGCGCGGCGAGCAACGAACACCTTCTGTTCCTCAGTGTGGTAGAATAGATATCCCAGAGAATTTCTAGGATATCCCACAAACTTGCATAAAACTGACCGTGCCTCAAGCTTGTCCAGTTTTTGTACTTTTACATAGGCCGGACAACCCCATATCTTAATACGTTCGAGATATGGTTTCTTACCACTCCATATTTCATATGGAGTCTTAGGCACAGATTTAGACGGAACCTGATTCAGTAAGTATGCCGCTGTATCTAGCGCAAGTCCCCAGAATGAAAGAGGTAACTCAGCATTACTCATCATGGATCGAACCATATCCAATAGGGTACGATTCCTTCTCTCCGATACACCGTTGTGCTGTGGTGTATAAGGAGGAGTAAGCTGAGAGAGAATACCATTCTCTTTTAAGTAATCTCGGAATTCCGTGCTTAAGTACTCCCCTCCTCTATCAGACCGGAGGATCTTGATACTTTTGCCTGTCTGGTTCTCTACTTCGTTTCTGAATTCCTTGAATTTCTCAAAAGTTTCAGATTTGTGTTTCATCAGATACACATATCCGAACCTAGAGAGATTGTCAGTGAATGTGATGAAGTACGAGAACCCACCCCTTGCATGTATAGACATCGGACCATACACGTCACTGTGTATGAGTCCCAAGAGCTCTGTTGCTCTTTCTCCATGTCCGGTGAACGGAGATTTGGTCATCTTCCCTTTGAGACAAGACTGACAAGTTTCATAAGATGAAAACTCGAACGCATTCAAGAGTCCATCTTTATGCAACTTATTCAGTCTTTTCTCTCCGATATGACCAAGTCTACAATGCCACAAGTAGGATTCATTCGTATCTGAATTCTTCCTCTTGCGTGTGTTTTGTACATTGAGAACTGTATTCTGATTTAGAATGTAGATACCATTACACAGTGTACCCTCTGCAACCAGTACCTTATGAAGGTAAATGTTCATGATATTCTTGTCAAGAACAAAGTTATATCCATCTTTATTGAGTAAAGAAACTGATATGATGTTGCAAACCATGGAGGGTACATAGTAGCAATCGTTCAAAATCATAGTCTTGCAATTTGGCAATACTAGGTGATATTCACCGACGGCTGCCGCATTAACTTGTGCTCCGTTCGCTACTCTGAGCGATATATCACCCGGTGCAACTTTCCTACTTTTTCTCAGTCCCTGCAATAAATTACAGATATGAGATCCTGATCCGGTATCAAGTACCCAGGAGGTAGGGCTGACCGTAAAACAGTTCTCAATTACAAGAACACCTGAAGTAGATGCAAAACCATGCTTCTTCTTCAACTGGGTATCCTGGAAATCCATACAATCCCCTTTCCCATTCTCATACTCATGACTGTTGTCACAAGTTAGAGCTGAACCAACATTCCCCAGCCCCGAATAAGAATTCGGATCGGTCAAGCGATACATTTTATTATCTTGATTAGGGCGTGAAATGGTTGCTACCTGGAGAGGGGAAAAGAAACACTCAGCGTACGCTCTTGCAAGATTAGATTGGTTTATTAATTTATCTAACCAGGATGTCTCCCACTGTTTCCTCAAATTCTTCTTAAAACCTTTAAAAGAAGAACTAGCCAGGATTTAATTCACGTCACAATACTTGCTTAACCTTTCAGCCAGGCTAGTGTCGGTACTTCGAGGGAGGTTTTCCAACGCTTTCGCGAAGTTCCTTAATTTAAGAACCTCTTTTCCCTGGGGGCGTAACCCCGCTAACACCTTTCTAGACACCTACTAGGTTTATAGCATTGATTGTTAAGTGAAATAATCTCCCGAGAGTAATCCAACTCATCAGCGGGATCGGGATCCAACTATTATTGTGTGATGACCTAGATGGAATCCACTCTAGTCACTACACTCCAGAAGGTATGCTAAATCTGCAAGTTTCAGTTCTTTTGAAACTCCCGATGTGGTTTTTGCCCCTAACGATTCACGACCTTGACAATGCCAACATATCATGAACCGTTGGTCAAGTTCGGCCCGTCATTATCTTGATTAACTTAGACCCACCCGCATAACTCTTGACAATGCCAACATAGTTATGCGACTGTCCTAAATAATCCGAAAAATAAGGCTGCAAACAAGCAATACTTAGCTACCGATCACTAGGCCTTGACAATGCCAAAATACGTAGCTCGAATACTGAGTAGTACTTGTAGGAAATGACGGAGGGCTACGGCTGGGTTTTTGGCGAAAAACCCGTTAACGTAATGAACTTGATGTCGTTGAAGGAACCTGGTAATCTTTTTGAAAAAATATAGTGGCGAAAACTTTTGCCAAAGAGGTCACTCCCTGTGAAGGGATCTCGGCTCTTTCCTCGTCGAATGAGGTGCAGGATATTCCAAACTGAATACCTCGATGCAAAGCAAGAATAATCGACTATAGTGAAGTTATTACCCTGACGCAAACTTTTGTCCAAGGGGTCACTCCCGATGAAGGGATCTCGGCCCTTGCCTCGTCGACTGAGGTGCTGGGCATTCATAACCGAATACCGCGATGCAAAACAAAAATGAACGTCCTTACAATAACAGCTTTTTTTGAAAAACTTGTTCCAACAACGTCTTTTAGGTTTATTTTCTTGCATTAGTTCTTTTAATGCGTCCCATCATTTAAATCCTATCATTGCAGAAAACAACCAAAATATGACATACACTTATGCCATTCGCATTCGCCACGGGGCCCCGTCATCACCCGTTAGGTTACTTAACTAACGACAGAGCGGGGGCTGGGCTAACGCGGCTGTAAAACATAAGCAACGCCTAAATAGTTATTATATATAGATATACAGCAATGATAGCCAATCCAGATCACAGATGAACACTTTGGATATACTAGGAACCCGCGATTCGTTCGATCCTGCAACGAAAAGCGGATTACACGGTCGCGATGAATAGCCAATACCCCACCCAAGACCCCTACGGGTGCGGCAAACTACCCGCCAAGTACCCGAAGCGAAGCAACCTCCCTCAGCGCCGTGAGTAGGCCACTCGGCACTTCGAGATACCCGGTAGTTTGTGCACCCCCTCCATGGGTCTATCCTAGGAGCAAAAACAGTAAAAAGAATTATACAATGACGGCTACAACCCCGACCCGGTTGTGCGGCCATACAAATAATATTACATCAATTTACAAATTTATTACATGAATGAAAGAAAAAGAAACTCCCATCTCACATCCACCCCGGCTATTCATCCGCGACAATCCAACGAGTTCATATACACAAACCATCAACAACACAGATCACAGATATGTATAACCCCCACTAATCGACGTATAGCGATTAGTAGACGTTCAATACACATAAAACATTACAGATATAACCATTAGCCAAAGTCTACAGAACATCGACCAAAAATACGGATTTTTAAGCCCCAAAAACAAATTTTGCTTTCTGGAAAATCTGGGCAGAAAAGTCATATACCAAAAATCCCAAAATACCCAAATAAGAAAACTGCAGGAAAAAAATTCCCCAACAGAGCCAACTTGGCCACGGTTCCGCGGCATAAGCAAGCTTATGCCGCGGAACCGCGGCGCTTTAGACGAGTTAGGGGATCGTTTTTCTCCAGTGTTCTCTAAAAACCCTGAGACGATTTTTAGTGTATAAATTTTTAATTTTGGAACAGTTCTAAAATTCGGCAGAAACTGAATTTTCCGGGATAATTTTGCGGGTTTTCGTTCGGTCGATATTCTTAATACTTTGCTAACATGCTAGGGTGTGTTTAGTTAGGCTCTGATACCACTGTTAGGTCCACGTTACCTCTCCCGGTACTTTCGGGGTTGCGGAAACGGTAAAACAAAAAAAATTTCTGGACTTGGCAACATGGACCGTAAAAGCCGGATCTTTGCTAAACAATACACTAGCATCCTAACTAGAGATTTATCTACTCGGTTAGGGGTTATACCTCAACTTGAACTCCTTCTCTTCTTGTTGTTCTTCTCCTTGCTTGCTCCGAGAGTTGATCCGGACTTTGGTCACCTCCGCGGCCTCCTTGAGTCAAAGACGATCCACCCGAGAGATGTGCACCGAGCTCCATCTCGAGCCGAGGTAACTAGGGCAAAGAGATTGCTAATCTAGAAGCCCTAGGTTGTGTAGAAGTGGTAGATGAATGGTTTTGTCTTTGTGGGATCTTTTTCTCTCAACACATGAGATCAAAAGATAAATCAAGAGGAGGAAGAAGGAGGAGGAGCAACAACCATGGTTTATTTCTTTTCTTCTCACTTGAAAAACAAGAGAGAGAATGAGAAAGAAATTATGATACAAAGAAAAGTAACCATGGTTGCAATAATGTAAAAACAACATCATTACTAATCCCATCAAGATAAAGTTTGATGGCTACATTGAAATGACCATTATCATAATCCAAAAAGAAAAAGAAAAAGAAAAGAAGAGTGTAGATCCCTCTTGAAAGTCAATGGTCAACACGGTCAACCGGTCAACAAAGTCAAGAGAGGTCAACGGGGTCAAATGGTCAATGCAATTAGCCATCATAAAATTATCACTAAAAGGATTAGTAAATGATATCCGCGGCTCATAATGGTTTTGACCAAACGAACTGTCAAAACCCTAATGAGTCCGCCTCAAAATGGTTTTGACCGAATCAACTGTCAAAACCCTAATGAGCCTGCCACATAACGGTTTTGTCCGAACCAACTGCCAAAACCCTAATGAGGCACCTCCTCCTTCATCGCTCCAGGAAAACTGTGCATACACACCTGCATCCGCATTCCGTAGAATACAGTAATGGCCTCTAGGGCATATACACTAACAGGGCGGTGGCCGGTCTCACAAGCCACTGGTGTCAGTTGGTTCACCTAAGATGTATACAGGTGTTCATTGGGTTATGAGTACACCGGACAGGACTCGCCGGGAACCTGCTAGTTGGGACTATACCAGACGTCAGATAGCAGTTCCCTGGTGACATGTGTACAGGTTAGTTCATCGACCTGAGATCGTCATTTGTCTCGTGTGAGTTCCCACTGTACTTTGATTACTACCCTACCACGGCTCAAAGGAGTCGTGCAAACAGGTTTTAGTTGGGTACAGTCCCGAGCCACATGGAGGCAGTGAGCGGATCTGCAGGGGTTCGTCTCTCCCGGTATTGGGGGTGAGGTCGCGCTGTGTCTAGGAGAGCCATTACACGAAGCCCTCGGCCGAGGCAGGAGATTTACTGGTAGGTATTCCAGTAGTATCTGAGGGTGTTCTGGGCTACACTCCGACACGACTTGTACCGCTTTTGGGGGTCTGACTTTTACCAACCCACTAGGCCCGCCATGCGATACTCATAGACGAACGGACTGGACTGTACGGATATTGTCACTGACAGACTCAGTAGGGTGTCAGGATGAGTTCGCTCATCGACGTCGCTTTTGGTCAATAGCTGGTGGCCCGTCACGTATGGCTAATACCTCTGACGTGCTGGTGGTTAAATCCACAGCCATAGTATTGACGAGTCTTTAGAGTCCACAACACACTCGGTTACTCAGGTTTCGGGCGAAACGCTGTAGAGGCCGTATGGAGATATGGCAGGGTTCGATCAGATATGTGCGGTATTGCACGGATCGTGATCGGACGGATTTTACTAGCCGGCTTTGGTTTAAGCCGGATCCTAGTATTAGACAGTGTAGATTTTGTCTCGTTGCATTTGTATTCAGTGGGAATACAAATGCGGGCATGTATATGCAGTAGTGGGGTTTTCCTGTAATTTATTACGGGATCAGTTTTCTGAAGTTGCCAGTTTGCATTCCGTTCCGGCCGGTTTTCCTTTGATCCTTCCCGGCCGGACTTTTCGATGGAGGGTGTTATTTGCAAGTTTACAAATAACACATAGTGGAGGGGTTTCTTGCATATGGATTGATTATGATAGCATCTTTTGATACCATTCTTTTCTATCATCATTTTCTTGATTTATGCTGATTAGAAATGGATTTGATTTAGTGTGACATGCTTATCATTGCTTTGGATGTGGTCACCCTCCACCTTTTACTACGATCACCTCCCTTCATGGTTGATGTTTTTATCCTCCACCATTCTCACTTGGGAGAGATATACTATTGGGGAAAGAATGAGAGAGTGGTTTTTCTAGTGGTGGGATTTTATTCATCTCATTCTTCATGCTTGCAAAATGATACACCTTCATCCTCTCCGAAATTCTTTCTCTCCTCCATCCATGGCAACTTCACCATCCCAAAAGAGACTATGATTCTACACTAGCCTACAGCAAATCTTGGACGCGTCGGCTAGCCAACTTCGCGCCCGAGTTGCCTCGGTCCAGTGGTGGGAGCCCGTAAAAGAATCCGGCTACGTGGTGCCCTTTTCGACGAGGAGGTGACGGACGGAGATTCCGCGGGAGATCGGAGTGGAGACGAAGACCGGAGGACACGGATCGCTTGGTATAACTCTCTTCCCATCTCTTGTTAGCCAGTATAGGTTAATGGTCACGATTCGGGTTTTATTGTCCGCGGTAGCGCCAGTTTAAAAGTTAAGAAAAATTTTGATTCCGCATTTTGGCATCGGATAGACGGTCGGGGCGCTGCCGTAGCGCAACACACACTACGCCTCGGCTATGGTCGACAAACGTAGCACGAATACTAAGTACTCTACTTCCTAAAATGACGGAGGGTTGCGAATGTTTTTTATGAAAACCTTTAACGCTTTGAACTTGATCTCGTTGCGGAATCAAATGGTTTTTAAATGGAATGTTTTCGAGGCTTTTCTAGTTTTGCTAAAGGGGTCACTGTTCAGACCATAATATTGCATTTATCATTCCCCTATTCTTATCCTTTTTATAAATAAACAGGTACTCTTGATGCACGTTTGTTGCATATTACAGGTTACTGGTTTCTGGAGCAAATACAGTGAAAAAGACACAAAACAACAGAAAAAGGGACTTTTGACCAACAAGCAGACCGATCCTAGTCAAGCCTAGTCGAAGAACAGTGCAAGGTCCAAAATGTCAAGTGAACGGTTGAAAGATCGCTACAAGTATTCACTGAAAAATCTGGAGAAGACTCAGAAGCCCAACAAAGAAAATACATATAAAACTACAGAGCCCAAGAAGCAAAGAAGGAAGCCCAAAAGTCTCATGGCCCAACTCCTTCCTTTGGCCGCGGAACCGCGGCCAAAGCCTACCTGGCGCCGCGGTTCCGCGGCCATCAAGCGCCCGTGTCGGTGCAGATTTTCTGGGTTGTTGTGAAGGTTCTGGTGTTGGGATTTTACGTGGGTGAATCTGTAATTGCGCATGTGCGAGAGTCTGTAACCCTAGGTTTCCTATTTTCCTATAAATTGTAATCTTAGATCTAAAAATGGTATGCCTCTTTTCAATAAATAAAATTCAGAAATTCTGGAAGTGACATTCAGATCTGTTCTTTATCGCTTGGAGGGAGCCATCACCATTAGTAAGTGTTTTTCTTTTATTCTTTTAATGTTATTTCATACTCTAATGAGCGAGTAGTCTCCTCGCTTGTTAGGGTTAGCCTTAGGGAAAGGGTTGAGAGATGAAATCTCTCACCCCTTTCAATGCAATATTAAACTAAACCATTAAGAACTCCATGCATGCGCGCACAACCGCTCCCTGCGGCACCCTACCCCTCGAGGTAACGGTGAACCGCAGTATAAAGGGCCGGTTGCGCGCGTTTTCCATGGGGGTTAGGGTAATTAACGATAAAGGAAGGATACGAATCTAGAGGAAGAAAACATCTTCCCAAAAGAGTCGTATCCACTTTATCGATAATTACTATAACACCTAATGGATTTAAAATACGGCATTGAAAGCGGTGAGGAAACATCAATCTCCAAAACTTCCTCTAAGCCTAACCCTAGCAAGAATATAAATTAGATTAATTAAGTTTTAGATCTAGATTTTTATAAAACCAAAACGACAAATAGAATCAACTCGTTAAGACACATAAAAGGAATTTACCCGTCTCTGTGGATCGACCCGCACTCACCGGCTAGCTGCGAAGCGACGCCGTTTCTGATTGCGGTAAACCCATGTTTTTGACACTAATCAGTCACTCCCGATGAAGGGATCGTCGGCCCTTTCCTCGTCGAATGAGGTGCGGGATATATCATATATATCACTGTGCAAAGCGGAAACTATAGAAGCGATCAAAGATAAACCGAGGGTTGTAGCATCTGCCAGTTATTGCTAAAGGAGTCACTCCCGGTGAAGGGATCTCGGTCCTTTCCTCATCGAATAAGGTGCAGGATGTTCTATAATGAACACCGCGATGCAAAGCAAAAACTGTAGCTACATGTTTTTATTTTGAAATTCGATTCCACAACATCAATTAGGTTTATTTTCTTTCATTAATCTCATTAATGAATATCCCATCATTTAAGTCCACCTAATCATCACAGATAAATATAACGTACGCTTATGCCATCCGCATTCACCTCGATGTCCCGTCTGCACCGTTAGGTTAGGTAACTAAGGCCAGAGCGGGGCAGGGCTAGCGCGGGTGTAAAACATAAGCAACGTCTATATAATATATCATATATACTATATACTATATCTATCACAGAACATCACATGATCACATCACAGATAACGCAGCAGAAAATATCATATGAAATATTGGATATACTAGGACGTCCGTGTTTTCAATACGAGCTAGTATAAAACACGGATTCCACGGTCGTGATGAATAGCCAATCCCACACCCCTAGACCCCTACGAGAGCGGCAAGCAACCCTACCAATTCTAGAGTTAGGAAACCCGGACTCGACTCCTCGAGTTGGTCTCCCACTGGACTCCAGAACCCGGTTACTTGTGCCCTCCTCCTTGGGTCTATCCTAATGCGGAAAAGTAAATAATATACAATGGGTGACATCTTCCGCAACCAGGAAGTGCCCCAATAAAAGAATATTACATACAAGTTTTTACATGAATGAAAATAAAAAACACTCATCTTACATAAAAAAAACCCGGCTATTCAAACACGACGATCCAATATAACATATCCAGCAACACATAACATCACATGTCATCAACGTAAGTAAATATGCGCATCCCAATTGTCGTTGACATATAGCAACGAAACCGGCGATATCACATATTACACTTACGGTCACAGAAAAGAAAGTGTAAAACTACAACAGTTGGAATCCGCAATCTCTTTAGACATCGCATGCCTAATCAAATGAATTCCTTAGACATCGCACGCCTAACAATTATAAACCCCGCATTTTAGTCTCATTATCGAAAACTCTTTTCAATATCAAGTCGGGCAATTCAACAGGATTCCCGACATTCTGATCGAATGCTCGTCGCAAACTTTAGTAGGAGGCCGCACCCCCAATGCCGTCGACGAAGTGCACCGAGGCGGAATACCGCTGCGGCGAGCACCCGAACGGATGCTTTCGGCGACGGGGTTCTCCTACAGTCACTTGGTCGGGGCAGGGCTGTCTATTAAGTTTACCCGGCGAGTATCCGCGTACGCTACGTGATTGCGATGGACTTTTGATCACATCAAAACTCCGTGGCAACCGATCAAGTGAGACTAAACTGCTATGTTTATAATATTCATTCCGTTATCTCATAACTACTTGTGAATTCCAATTATTGTATCACATTCCGGATAAATAGAAAACGCTAAACTTTTCGATCGAACAATCGAACACCCAAGTTTTCCCGATACAGCTCAACACATGAAACAAGTCTAACAGCATTCAGTTCGTGCCTCAGTACCAACGGTCCAGCTGTAGAAGGGTCAAGCCAACGCCTCACATGAGGCACGCCGTATTGCCCCAAACCCGAAGGTTCAAAGGGCAGTTCAAGACGGTCACATAATCGAGTTAAGGTTTGTTGTCTTCTAGAGGGACCATCGCGTTACTTGCACTACTTAGAACGTCGTTAAACTACGGAAAAATCCAACAATTGGAAATTTCCCGGCAGGGGAAAAAGTGGGTATTTATATCCGGTCGAACTTTTTAACATATTCTAAAAATACCCGGAAAAACACACTGACAAAATTAGACAATCCGATCGATACACAAAGTCCCCAATACAACCCAGAAAATTCAACTCTTGGAAAAATATTAAAAATTCCCAGGAAAACCAGCACTGCAAACTAAGAATTACTGTGCAAAATTTAACGCAAGAAGAGATCACATGGCCGCGGAACTGCCGCATTAGCCATGCTAATGCCGCGGTTCCGCCGCACTTTGGTGGATTCAGGGGTACGGGCTTCTCAGTAATTCTTATAATCTCCTGCTGGTTTTTCTGCATATTTTTAATCTGGAAAAAACCCAGTTTTTCAAAATTGTCCAGAGAGCAAATTTGGGTTTGGGTTTTGATTCGATCGGACTTCTAATTCCGTCTACGCATCGCCTAAGGCTCTAGCTAGGCTCTGATACCACTGTAGGATTCCTAGGTACACTAATAAAGTCTCACAAGGCATCAAACATGGCTAATTCAAATTTTATGAGTGCCTACAAACCCTAACACGGATCGTTAACTAGATATATAGGCTATGCGATGCAAGTTAACAACTTTTTTAACTAAAGGAAAGAATCTACAACCTTTGTAGATCCGGTCCTCCACCTCCTAGGCTCCGTGATGACGTCCCTCCGCTGTCCAAATCAAATCCATGACTCTAGCATCGGCTTCATCGAAGAAATGGGCGGACTTGGTCGTCGGCTTCGATGCCGAAGATGATCTATGTCGAGGCATCACAAGATCAAGCTCCAACTTCACCAAGCCATGAAAACTTGTGAAGGAAACACCCTATAGTACTTGGAAAGAGGTAGAGGATGAAGAAATAGGAGGTGGGTTCACTTTAGAATTGGATTTCTCACTCATTTGCTCAAGTTGCCATTGATGTAGAAAGCTTTTCTTTCTTGCTCATGAAGAAGAAGAAGAAAGAAATCAATATGATAAGTTATTTAAAAAAGAAAATAAAATGAATACTTATCATGTATTCAACCATGGTTTAGTGTAGAGATTTAACTAAGGTTAGATGAGTGGTTAGGGTTAGAGAAGAGACAAGAATGGTGGACTTGTTCAAAGCTTCAAGAAGCTTCAACAAGCAAACAAAACAAGCCACCATTCTCTTTACTTCTTTTCTAAAATAAATAAATAAATAAATAGATAAAAGAATAAGTAAATGAAATGAAACCCTAACCACTAACTAACCATGGTTTAATTCTTTACACAAACCCAAGCTAGAATGTATCATCAAACATGATACAATCATGTGCACAAAAAATATATCACATATGCAATGTGCATTTCAAGTGAGTAAATCCATTTAAAGTGAACCAATACTAGTTAATGCAAAGTAATATATCAAATATATAATTATACATTAAATCATTAAATCAACACTTGATTCAATGATCCGGTCATGTCGCATATAACCGGCTAGTATCCAATATATCGGCTTATCGAATCAATCCTTGATTCGATAACTAGGTTTTATCGCATACAACCATTCGACACATTCATCGCGAGAATGAAATACGGTATCACATACACGCATTATTCTCAGTCCCGCACATATCTCATATGCGCTCCTATTTCGTTTCGCTTGAGCCAGGAAACCTCTGTGTAGGACTCTAAAGACTCGTCAATACGCCGGCAGCAGATGATGATCATATCAAACACCCACAAGCCGCAAGCGGTCTGCTAAACGTAACGGCCACCCGGGTATTGAACGATCAGAAGATCGACGAGCAAGCCCGCTCACACTCCTGTGAATCCAACCAATAACACTTACCGTACAGTCCGGTCTGTTCGTCTGATATGTCGCATATCTCGCCTAGGGGTGGTAAACGTCAGACCCCAATAGCTTGATAAGTCATGCCGACGTAGGGTCCATAACTATCGTGAAACTACTGATAACTCTTACCAGTATATCACTGCAACCCTGGCCAGGGATTTCCTGTTATGGCCAGTCGTGCATAGCGCAACATCGACCCCCAATACCGGGAGAGACGAATCCCCTCCTATCGCTCATTGCCTCCATGTGAATCGGGACTGTACCCAAAAACCACCTGTTCGCACGACTCAGTAAAGCCATGGTAGGGTGGAAATCAAACAACAGTGGGAGACACACAAGACTCTATAACGATCTCGGGTCAACAGACTAAGCTGTACCAGTGTCACCAGAGAACTGCCATCTGACGTGAGGTATAATACCATCTGGGAGTTCTCGGCGAGTCCGTTCAGTGTACCCAGTCTCCACTGAGCACCCGCATACCATCTCTGATGTCAAACACCAATGGATATGGGATCATCCATCGCCCATCACATGGGTCGAGAAGATATACGCTAGTCTACTCTGGAATATCGATGCCCCGTCTCGATATTCCCACGACTACGAACAATGAAGGATGTACTCATTGACTACCCAGGCCCCACTAGTATGATCTGCATCATAGTCCTGGAAGTTGAGTACACATCCTAAGGGCTTTATCAACATGTAATCAGAGAGACAGAAAGTATACATGTTAAGATAAAGAGCAAGCAGATAGCGTACTATCATGTCGAGCAAGAAAGTCCTACCTATATATGTCACAGCATCCACTACAATATACATCCAATGTACAGTAATGGCCTCTAGGGCATACATATAACTAACAGTAACTACGACATTAGAATTCCGCACGCAATTAGCAAACTACACCAATTTTCCAAAGATTGAAAATCCAGTGAGCTAAAGTTCCAAAACCGATCGTTTTAAGCCAATCCGGGAGTCGAAACGAACTCGAAACCCGTCCGAATCTTTGCGAAGAGTTAGAGAATGAAATTAAATTCAAGTTGGGGGCCTAGAGGGGTACCCCACCCCCTATGCCACCACGAGGTGGCCAGGGGATGAGGCAGACCCGAAACTGCCTATGGTGGGGCAGTTTCGGGTCCCCACCGCCAAGACCACCTTGTGGTGGTCTTGGGGAGTGGGCCCATCCGATCGTTCCCCCCTGGAGTCTCCCCGAGGTGCACACTCTCCACCCGCGCTTCTCGGTTCAAACCGTGAGCCCGCGGGGTGTGCAAACAACTCAAAACTTCAATTTTGGAACTGTTTTTGTCGACAGTTTTTGCGCGACAAAAACGGCGGATTTCTAACGTCGCTATAAGCTATCTAAGGTTTATGAGAAGCTCTGATACCATTGTAAGTCGATGTCGCATACCCCACGTGTCACGGGGAGGTGGAATTTGCAAAAAATAATTTTTACGGGTTTCGCAACACCGACTAGAACCAAGGATCGACCATAAACCCTAGCTAGCAAACTACATGAGATTTAACTACTCTGAAAGAATGTTATACCTTATGATACAAGTCCTTCGGGTTTTCTCCGCTGCCCTCCTCGTCATCGTAGGCTCCGAGGATCGATCCGGATCGTAGCTTCCTCGTCAGCTTCCTCGAGTCAAAGACGATCCATCCAAGAGTCTATAGTCCGAGCTCCAACCTCAAATCCGAGGTAATTAGGGCAAATAACTTGCTAAACTAGATGGTCTAGGTGATGTAGAGAATGAAGATAGATTTATTTGTCTCTTGCAACCCTAGTTTACTCAACTCATGAGACCTTAAGGGTTGAAAATTGAGAGGAAGAAGAAAAGAGCTTGCTTGAGGAAAGAGAAATGGTTTTTTTGATCATATGATAAAAAATGAGATGGCTCACTTTGACTACAAGCATGGCAAGAAAATATCTCACCCAAAATATCTAGTGCCACAAAATATCTCACAAGAAATATCTAAGTCGAAGAGTCAAACCAAGTCAAGTAGTCAAAACAAGTAGCCATGTCTCAATTATCATTTACAAAAATAACAAATACTTTCCTCCACTTCATAATTGTTTTAATCAAGTCAATGGTCAAAACCTTAATGAGGTGTCTCCTTCTATGCCCCTCTCATCCGTATATACATACATGCATCTGTTCCGAGAAACACAAATACAAAGAGACGAAACAGATCCATCAATATAATACTAGGATCCGGCTTAAACCAAAGTCCACTAGTATTATCCATCCGAACATCATACGCGCACAAGAGCACCTACGTGATCGAAGCCCTGCCATAAAACCATACGGCATCTACATCTTTCGCCCGATACAGGGAAACTCTCTGTGTCGGACTCAAAAGACTCGACAATACGCTGGCAGTGGGTTTAACCACAAGCCGAAAGTGGTACTAGCTGCACATAACGGCTACCCAGGTATCTGTCAATAAGAAAGCCGATGAGGAAACCCATCCGAACTCCTATTGAGCCTGAATGTGACAATCTCTGTACAGTCTGGTCTGTTCGTCTAAGAGTATCGCATATCGGGCCTAGGGGCGGTAATCGTCAGACCCTTAATAGCGCAACAAGTCGTGCCGGAGTGTAGCCCAAAACACCCTGAGAAACTACTGGAATATCTACCAGTAAATCTTGCTTGCCCTAACCAGGCACTTTGTGTAATGGCTCTCCGAACACAGCACGATATCAACCCCCAATACCGGGCGAGACGAATCCTATCTAACCGCCACTGCCTCCAAGTGCTTCAGGACTGCACACAACTACTACCTGTTTGCACGACTCTTTTGAGCCGTGGTAGGGTAGTAATCAAAGTACAGTGGGAACACACTCGAGGCGAAGTAGCGGTGTCAAGTCAATGGACTAAGCTGTACTCATGTCACCTGGGAACTGCTACCCAACAATAGGTATAATACCAACCAACAGCTCCCGACGAGTCATGTCCAGTGTACTCATAACCTAATGAGCAGCTGCATACTATCTCCAGTACGACGTACTAATGGCTGTGGGACAGACCATCTCCCCTGCTGGAATGAGAAGCGTATACACAAGTCTACTCCGGAGTATCGATGCCCCGTCTCGATAATTCTACGACTAGGGACCTGTATAAGGATGTGCTTGTAGATTACCCAACCCCCACTAGTGTGACTGCCATCACAACGCTGGTAATCAAGTAAAGATCCTAAGGGCTCTACTAATATGTATAAGGGATATGCTAAAAGAAACACATGTACATATTGAAGTAGAAACAAACCAAGTAGCATACTACCATTTTGAACAAGGCTATCAATACAACTGTGAATATCCCAAGCTTCCATTAAGTAATATACAAACCAGTATGATACAATAATGGCCTCTAGGGTATACATCACTAACATATCTAACTGCTTTAATTTAAATAGTTAGCACACGTCCTCAAATTCCCTAATAAAGATGTAGGCGTTTTCTGATTCTAATCCGTGGAATTTGGTGAGTGAATTAATAAAAGCAGGTTTAATCTCATAATCACCCGCGGCTAGTGGCAACATGATGCCAGAGGGTAAGGATGTGCGAACAGGATAGC
Organism: Agapanthus africanus; assembly: GCA_030015575.1. Taxonomy (NCBI): domain Eukaryota; kingdom Viridiplantae; phylum Streptophyta; class Magnoliopsida; order Asparagales; family Amaryllidaceae; genus Agapanthus; species Agapanthus africanus. The sequence goes on from JASDDO010000008.1 coordinate 177,866,908, forward strand.
ATCTATCCTGTAGTTTAAGTGCAGTGGGTATAACATCACCCATTGCTTTTTTAAACATAGGTTAATTAAACTAATATGCATAAAATTAACTAGGATTTAGCAAATCACAGCCTAAAAATATGCGCAAGCAATCCCTATATCTAGGGTCACCTAGGTCAAGACTAGACCCGCTCCTAGATTTCCAAGGGACAAATTGTAGAATAAATCCTTTATCACCTCTTTGTAAGTCTTGTTGCTAGGGAAGTGCCAGGTAAGTGGGAAGTATCCGCTATACGAATTGCCGAAATAGTCTAATTAAGTAAATCACTTGCATTAGACACACTTGTCTTAGACACCGTAAGACAAACACGAATAAGCAATAAATTACCTATAACCCTCTCTTATCCTAATTGAGCGTGAATGTCCTTAAGGGGCTGAAAATCCCCACCTAATCTTCTTGTTGGGTTTGGTACCCTTTAAAGTCCGTTTTAAAATATGCAAAGCAAATAACAAACAAAATCTAAAATAATAAAATTATTTTTTTTATTTTTTTTGGCAGCACAAAGAACCCCGCAGAAAAACAGTTTATTGGAACTAAAGAGAGAGCTAGAAAAGAAAAGAAAACTTACCGCTTAGAAAGCTTCCTAGATGTATATCTCGTTTCCTGAAAGAAAAAATAAAATTCTGTAGGATCAAATCTAATAAAATAAAACTAAAATAAATTAACTTGAATTTAAAATTAATTAAAATTTGTATGTCTCACCGGCAATGGCGCCAAAAACTTGTTCGTTATAAATTTTAATACTGCAAACGCACAGTTGTTATAGTATGCGTTTACAGGTCAATCCACAGAGATGTGTGATTTTAATTAGTTTTAAAGACAAGTAAGAAAAATATTTGATTTTACTTAAAAGTAAAGAATTAAAAATTGTAGAAATTTAAAACAAGTAATTTAAAAATATTTAAATACTAGAAAGGAAATCCTATGGTTTTTTAATTGTTTATCTCCTATGGTTGGTTTATAAAATTCTATCTTTTTTTATAGTTTTAAATGATTAACTATCAAGCACATATAAGCATTTGATAAGATAATTGTTATTAGATTTACCCAAACAAATATATGAAATCACTTAAACAATCATTAAAACTAATTAGTTCTTGTGATTAACATTAATCTAGATCTACCCTTCAATTAAGATTTTATAGATAATCAATCTACAAAATTTAAGGTTTTTATGCAACCTAAATCAATCTAATTACTTAATTAATATTTCTTGATTTAAACTTATATCTTACCGTTCCTAATTAAGTTTCTAGTTTGTCACGGTATCATTAACTTAATTAGTTTATATGTGTGATCATCTTTTTCATAATCTTATTCAAGATATCAACTTTCATTATAAAATTGGTTTTTTTAGATGAAAAACATAAAGATGATAATTTTAAAACAAGTGAGATTCATAAAAACAAAAGTAAAGAATAGATCAAAGTAAACATACAACCATAGGGACTAAAATTAAAAACCCTAGAATAGAAATATTAAAAGAGACAAAATTAAATAAAAAGAATTTCATTAATAAAATAAAAAATAAAACTTACAATTTATTGATCTCTCCGGTTGAAAACCCTATGCTAAAGAAGAGATAATCTAAACCATAGATCATACATGGCCTTTTATAGGACTTCGAGAGAACAGGAATAAACTTTACAAGATAAACAGAGGATACAAAATAACCCTAAAAATCTCGACTTAATTGCCTACAAAATTTCAGCTATTTTTTATATTTAGATGAATTCGACCGAAATTTTTAGCCATGTACATCTCTGCTTTATTGTATATTCTGTTATTTGGTCTCGAGATTTCTAATGGTTGTTTCAATTGTGATAATTGATTCCCTGATTTTGATTTAGCTCCAATTGATCTCCATTGCACACACGTGATATGTATTTTTGGACACTTTTCCATATTTTTGCGTTTGAGCCCTGTAATATGCTTTTATTCACAAGAACACCTAAACTAGTATAAAATATGAAATATAAATGATGAATGTAATATAAAAATATGCAATAAATTGCACTAATCAAATACCATTGGGTTTCGACTTTTTTTCATATAAATATCATAGATTTTATTTATTGCAAATAAATACCATGACTTTCATCATTTTCTAAATATATACCATGGAATTTATTTATTATAAATAAATACCATGTCTTTTGCCGTTTTCTAGATTAATGCCATGAGTTTTGTTTAACATAAATAAATACCACGATCTTTCATCGTTTTCCAGATAAATATCAGTCTTTTTTTTTATTGGTAAATCAATATTATGATTTTTCGTCATTTTTAGATAAATACTATGGACTTTGTTTTTTTACAAATAAATACAATGTGATTTCTTTTTTGGCATATAAATACTATGAATCTTGTTTATTACAAATAAATACAAGAAATTCCAATAATTTTCAAATAAATACCATGTACTTTGTGTATTATGAACAAATACAATGAAATTTTAATGTATTCAGATAAATACCATGGACTTCGTTTATTACATAACTGCCATGAATTTTTACCGTTATAATTACTGATATAACTATTTATATGAGTTGTTGTTTATTTATTTTCATAAATTATTCTGAAAGTTCACTGCATTGCGCGGCCCTCACTGCTGGTTTACTGCTATAATATCATTTTTATGTTTATAGATCTGGGCCCAACAATAACTATATATAACCAAGCACTTTAAAATTAAGTAAAGAAGTAATCCAAACCAATCATCATTCATTCATTTCGTTATACCATACCGTCATAAGAAAGTGGGGGTGAAAAAAGAGGAAATTTCAATATTTTCATTTTTGCCCCGCCCCTTCTCTTACTTTATCTTGATATAACAATTTTGTTAAGTCAACAAAATTGTTTTTTTCATGATACCGTGGGGATAAAATTGGAAATCCTAAAAATGATAAAACTTCACAATAATTGCGGTTCAGCCGTCAACCTAAAAACCTATTAGATTTTCATTACCATGCCATAAGCTTTCAACTTTTTCATATAATACCATGGATTTTTGTCACAAATAAATATTATGTATATTCAACATTTTTCAAATAAATACCATGGACTTTGTTACGAATAAATTCCACGGCCTTTTGCCATATTCCGGATGAATACCACGAACTTTGTTCTTTACAAATAAAATACCGTGGATTTTCAAAGTTTTTCAGATAAGGTTTGTGGAGTTTTTTGTTAATAAATAAATACAATGAGCTTTCACCGTTTTTCCGATAAATAGCATGGAATTTATTTTTAATCATTTGACATATATATTTTTTAACCGTTTTCCAGATAAATACAATGGACTTTTTTCACGAATAAATAGCATTGACTTAATATCGTCGTTTCTCAATTTTGTGATAGCAGAACTCCACAGTAATTACGGTTCTAGCACCAACCCGTAACCCCAATAGATTTTCATTAAAATAACATAAACTTTCAAATTTTTTGGATAAATACCATAGAATATTTTACAAATAAATACCATGCATATACTTCCATTATTTCTTAGATAAATGTCACTTTCATAAATTATTCCAAGCCCTGCACGCAGGGTTTACCGTTGGTCCTGATGAAAAAGACATTAATAATGTAAGAGGCAAAATACATGTTAAAAGTGGAAACCTAGTTATTATTGCCAAGTCCTATTCTGAAGTGTTTCGTTGTAAAGGATGGTTTAGCAATTGGAATGTGAAAAGTAAGCAAGAAAACAATAAGAAAATGAAATGGAAAGAAAGTGAAGAAAAAACATTAATTTTTGTTTGTCTTGTGAAATTGAAAGTAAGAAAGAAATTAAGTTGGTGTTTCCATAGCAATAGCAATGGGGAGTAAAATTGAGATGTTTGGTTGAAATAATAGATAAAAGGAAAGAACGGAGAGAAATAGAAAGTAGAATAAACAAACATTAAATTTTCTTCATTCCTCTCACTTTCTTTCACAATCTGATATTTTTAGAGAGAGTGAAATGGAGGTAAAAGATGACGTGGATGGAAAGTGAGCAAGTACTTTCCCATTTCTTTCTGTTTTTATCAAACTAAGAAAGCTAGAAAGTGAGAAGCACATTCTCACTTTCTAGTTCACTTTCTTGCCACCAAACATGCCCTAAGGCAAACTTATGAATTGTACAGTAAAGTTTACTTCCGGTTACACTTTTATTACTTAGGGTAAATTGTCAAATCGCCCCAGGACCGTTCGGGAGTTGTCTAAAAATTCATGTATTTTCGAAATTGTTGGGAAAAAGAGCCTACTATTCAAAATCTTTGTGAAAAAACCACTGAGGTGTATTTCATTTAGGCCTTATATTCTCTCAACTGCTTAAATATTACAGTCAACTGCTTGGATATTACAGTCAGCTGCTACTACTTAGATATTACAGGCCACTGATATACATGGAGTTTTGATTGGGCCCAGGGTTTTTTAACAAGGGCAAAAAGCCTAGGGGTTTTTACACAAGTTTGAAGCGGGCCCGGGGGCTTCTTGACAATTTGCCCTATTTACTTGATTCCGTTTCTTTTCTGTGAGTAAATGGCCTAACATAAGAAATTGAATATACCCTGTCCCTGCACCACGGACAAAAAGTAAATGATGAAATCGCCCTATATAATGAAAATAAGAGAAACAATTAAATCCTATTTTACTTTAATTTCTTCTCCAAATTTTCAGCTTAGAGATTGGAATTAGTTAAAACATGCTATGTAACCGAAGAGCAAGGGTTTGAAGATCAATATTTCTCTATGTTGCGATTTGATTAGGGCTTGGTATGAAATACCTTTTGAGTTAGTAAAATGCATTAAAGTTTGGTCTCATTGGTTAAAGGAGGAAGAGGAAGATGAAAAAGAGTTGGTTGGTAAGTAGGTAATCATGTATGGACAACTCTCTTTACTTCAGGTCAAGGATAGAAAGGTTAAGCTCATTCCAATATTAGAAGTCTACTAGTAGTGTTTATGACCACTTGACGGATCAACCGATGGTAGTCATCGAAAGTAGACAACATAAGCGAAAAATTATTTCATGTGCCAGCCGTATATATACATCAGGACAAAAAAACGAAGTAATAAAAGTGTGGGCCCCACACGCAGCCCGAAACAGCCCGAAACTCCTCCTTCTCCCCCGCCTCCTGCCCGGCCCGGGTGTAATACTCTCCAACATAAGCTATTATACCTGCAATTACTGTCCCCATCGCTTAATGGGTGTGAATATAGATGACCGGGCGGTGAGCAGAAGCCGGCCGTATTAATTATTAAATGGGGCCCACCTAACCAACCAACCGCTGGTAGCTCATAAAAAGGCTTGTGATCTACGGAAGAGGAGCTCACAAACTCAAAGCAAAACTCACTCCCTTTTCTTTTATTTATCTATTTATCTCAAACGATAATGGACATCTTCAACTGCTTTCTGAGTGTGGTGATGCACCTGGCCATTGCCATACTGCTGTTGATATATGTCCCTATATCATTGTTGTGGAGATTGGCGTTCTTTGTGTTTGTGAGGCCTTTCTTGAGAGGGGACTTGAGAGGCAAGGTGGTCATCATCACCGGCGCTTCCTCCGGCATCGGCGAGGTAGTACTCTGTCTCTTCCCATGATATATGCCTTGACTGCACATATATATGATACAGAAAGTTGAGATTAATGGGGCAGCCTAATGTGGTGAAACACGCGAGGGCGGGTGGGCCCTGCGTTGAGCTGCAGCTGACCCGCACCCACGGGGCCTGGGTCATGCAGCTGTAGCCTGTGGGAGAACCCAGCCACATTTAATTCTATGAAGTTTATGGCATTGCATCAAGTTGAAAGATATATCTCCGTTATTGTAGTGCTAAATCCAAAAGTGTAGCTAAAATCCTCAACCAATGGTTTCTTTCTTTTATATAAAAAAAATTAAAAAATATAATAAAATCATTCCAATTTATTTCTCACATGAAGCTATGTACGGTTAGCCTATTTTAATATTTTAATTGACTCAATCATATTTAAATTTCAAGCATCTTTCCTCTTACTCTTTCTTCGCAGCGTGCTCGCATATATATATATATATATATATACACAAATGTCTAGTATCGCAGCTTAATAATTAAATTTTAATACGTATTCAAACTATAAAATATACTATACAACAGCATGCATCACATCGCATGTGTAAAATGCTAATGTATTTGTACTCAAATATATTGCTAAATGTTAGGTGATCTTACGAGTTCGAGTTGAAATTTAGGGCATCTGTTGGTAATTGAAGTCAATTTTCTATATAAAATTTTACAGCAACAAACCTCGAAAGAACAATGATGATGAAGGGTCAAATGTTTTTTATGTTCCAACAATAGATGGCCATGCTAACCATATTTCATTCATCTGAACCTGTGCATGACTATATGGTTTGACCGTATTGTTTATGACAATTCGTTTTTAATGAAATTGTCTTGTATTTAGGATTTTGATAGTGATTTATATATAGTTTGTCGTGATCGATTAATGATTGTAAGATGTTATCAAAGTTTCGTGAAGCGTTTATCAATGATTGAGAATTAATGATAATGATTTCATAGCCGATTGTGACAAAATACCTGCTCATTGAGGAATTTTCTTGCTTTCAAACGCTTGTGGCCTCTTTTCTTTCACCACATGGTTTTGATTAAGGGATATGAAATAAAAAAAATTAGATTAAATCTAAGTAATTAAGAAGTTCTATTAATTAATAGGCAATTAAGCCAGGTAAAAATGATCCTGTACATAAATTTGCATAGGCATGTACACAATGACATGAGCTTCAATGCATTGTATTGTCTCTGTCATTAACATGTCTAGGTGTACAAGCTACATTTAATAGCATTCAAACAAAATAATTGAAAATTGCAGTTATTTACATATATCCAAGAATAGTTATAGGGACAACCATTGCAGTATTTTGAAGTAATGATGCTAAAACCTGCTCCCGACAGAGGAAAGGAAAATGACCACAACTGTATTAATGACCCTAAATTCTTCATAGGTACAGTTGGATTGAGGGAAGATGATCATAGAATAATTATTTGCATAATTAATAGCAAATATATACAAGCACACATAAGAGGATCACAAGCCAAACTAGAGATATAGAGAAGTAGAACAAATCACAAACAAGATAGAAATACAAGTACTAACCACAAAACAAATAGACGATGGTGAAGTTTTATTAATAATCAAATATCGGAGGAGTACAAATCGATGGAGAATACAAATTCCTCTCAAAATCCTAGCTCTCTCAAAATAACAATGGGTTCTCTCAAATTAATAAAAATCTATCAGATCTAGGTCTAAAATAAGCTGTTATATATATAGCATACAAAAGATTTCCACAAATAACTAATTTCCAAACAAAGGAAAATCTAGTCCGGACATACGGCAGATGTCTGCACAAAAGATTAACAGACGTCTGTTTTTGTAGTCACGAAACTCCAGAGCGCTATCCAGACGTCTGGACAAGGATAGGTCAGTCGTCTGGTACTCTCATCGAAATAACATAGCGCTTGGCAGACGTCTGAATCTAAACGGGGCAGACGCCTCCATAAGGAAAGATTACGCGTACAAGACGGAGGCATGCGTCTGTCAAGATGAGCTTCACATGTTTGCCTTGCTGATAACACCAAATCTTTGGTTCTTCATGATAATGCCAGATCTTCAAAATAAGAAATCTTCAGGGATCTAAATGTGAGGCATATTTAACAAATCTCCATATTGTCTCACATTCGATAAACTCCTCCATCAACATAATAACGGCTCCATCTTCACCACAAAACCTCTAAAAGTGAGTGCGACGCACTCCAATTGAGTTTAAGCAGTGCTCAAACGTAACATATGAAAGAGATTTTGTTAAAATGTTGGTCGCATTGTCCGTTGTGCCAACCTTCTTCACAATAATCTGTTCTTTCCCAACGACTTCCTACACGAACCAATACCTCACGTCAATGTGCTTCGTCCTATCATGATGCATCTAATTTTTCGTCTAGTGAATAGCATTTTGGCTATCACAGTAGACTATTTTGAATACCAGGTTCTGAAAGTAGTCCCTTCAACCAGATCGTCTCTTTAACGGCCGCAACAACGGTCATATACTCCGCCTACGTCGTAGACAACGCTACTGTAAACTGCAAAGAAACATACCAACTAATGGCACATCCTTTCAAAGAGAATACATAACCGGTGATTGATCTGCGTCTATCAAGATTATCCGTATAATTGGAGTCGCTGAATCTAACTAAATTGTCATCATTCCATCCAAACACCAACCCTACATCGAATGTACCTCGAAGGTATCGTAATATTCATTTCACTGCCTACCAATGGATTTTTCCTGGAGATGCCATATAGCGACTAACAACACTAATAGCATATGAAATGTTGGGTCGTGTACAAACCATGGCATATATAACACTACCCACCACACTTGTATATGAAACATTCGACATATATCTAATCTTATCCTCTATTTGCGGTGAAGAACGAGCTGAAAATTTAAAATGAGCTGCCAACGGAATACTCACTAATTTAGCGTCTGCCATGGCGAAATGGTTTAAATTTTTTTCAACATATCGTTATTAAGATAAGTATAGTTTTTCTCCTTTGCGATCGTGCATAATTTCCATACCAAATATTTTCTTAGCCACTCCCAAATTTTTGGTCTCAAACTTACCTTTCAACTATTCTTTCAAATTCATAATATCAACCATATATTTTGCGGTTATCAACATTTTATCAACATAGAGTGGTAAATATATGAAAGGACTATCGGCGAGCTTCTTCGAATATACACAATTGTCGTCCATACTTCTCGTAAACCATATTTCTTTCGTGAAGAAGTCAAAATTTTTATACCAACGTCTTAGTGACTACTTCAAACCATAGAGAGACTTCTCTTACAAGCAAATATGGTCTTCTTTTCCTTCCACTTCGAAACGTTCGGATTGTTGCATGTATATTTTCTCTACCAAATCACCGTGCACGAATACAGTCTTCATATCGAGCTGCTCAAGCTCCAAATCTTGCATAACTACCAAAACGAGCAAGACACGTATAGAGGCATGTTTAACAACCGGGGAAAATATTTCAGTGAAGTTAACTCTTCGTACCTGCGAATAGCCTTTAGCTACCAACCACGCATTGTATTTCGTATCAACCGCCCTTTTGTCACCTTCTTTTTTCTTGAAAACCCATTTGCAGCCAACTATCTTCTTTCCTTTTTCGGACTTCACGAGCTTCCAAATTTTGTTCTTGTGAAGAGATTTAATATCTTCGTTCATAGCGACTAGCCAACGAGCTGTTTTATCAGATGATATGACTTTTTTTATAGCTTATTGGCTCGCTACTATCAACTGTCTCTGCAACAAACAACGCATACGTCACTAGGTCATTGTAGCCATACCTTTGTGGTGGTCTAATATCTCTTCTCTGTTGGTATGAGCGAGCAAATCCTCCTCATCATGGAACTGCTCCTCTTGAGCTTCTTCAGACGATGGTGAAGGAGAGTCTTCCAGCAAACCCGAGTTTTCACCACTTCAACATCAACTCTCGGCTCATCTTTCTTCGAATCGTCTTCAATTGGAGATTTCTTGTTGTTCGGTTTCAACATAGAAGATTTATCAAAAGTCACATCTCTGCTAATCATAAATTTAGACGATTTTGGATCCGAACACAATCTATAACCCTTAACGCCGGTAGCATAACCGAGAAATATACATTTTTTCGCTCGAGAATCTAATTTGCCTTCACTACAATGTGCATAAGCTGGGCAACTAAACACCTTAAGTGTTAAATAATTAGAGTGTTTTCCCGACCATACCTGCTCTGGTGTCTTACAACCTAGCGATGTTTGAGATGACCGGTTCACAATATAACAAGCCGTATTTACCGCTTATGCCCAAAACTTCTTTCCGAGCCCTGTGTTGGACAATATAAACCACGCTTTCTATAAAAGAGTCCTGTTTATTCGCTCCACAACTCATTCTGCTGTGGTGTATAGACAATGGTATGATACCGAACTATTCCTTCGTTTTTGCAGAAATTATTGAAATCTCCACCGCAAAACTCTAACCTGTTGTCCATCCTAAGTCTCTTGATATGCTTTCCTGTCTACTTCTCAAGCAACGTCTTCCACTGCTTGAATATAATAAACACATCACTTTTGTGTTTCAAGAAGTAGACCAAAACCTTTCTCGAAAAATTATCAATGAAGATAAATAGATACTTGACACCGCTTCCTTTAGAAGCAACTGGAGAGGGTCCCCAAATATCTGAATGGATATAATCAAGAGTACCTTTTATGTTGTATACCGCCGAACTGAAGCTAACACGCTTTTGCTTTCCAGAAACGCAATTTTCACAAAACTTTAGTTTTGTCATATTCTTGTCACCAAGTAGACCCTGCTTCGACAACTCGGCCATACCTCTCTCATTCATATACCCGAGTCTCATGTTCCATAATCTGATAGCTTCCTAATCAATCGTAGATTTGGATGATGAAATTACCGCCAATCCGGAAGTTGTCAGACCCTGTTGTTACGCCCCGCTTTCCAAAATACACAAATACAGGAACGTAATAAAGCCAACCATGCTACCTATGGTAAGAAAATATCCTTCCATAATCACATTAAGGCTGCCAATAAGTAACCAAGAATAATATAATAATATAACTATCTATTACATGTCCAATCTGCCACAATAAATAATAACAATAATGGATAATCAAGAGAATAGCAGAAGCAATGAATAAAATCCAATCTCAGGATCCAAGGAAAAGAAACAATATATGAACCCTGTCCTTATGGGATCATAAATAAATCCAACAAAGTGCAATACCAGGAAAATCTAAACCATAAATAATAACTAGATCAATGGAATGCTCCTCACTGATAGGCAATCTTGTCGAAATATTCGTGATCCTTCTATGCTAAGGTCAAAATATCTGAGCCATGCAAAACCCAGACGTCAATGCATCATAGATAATAATATAATGAATATAATCGGATTAGAATACAACATATCATTATTTAGGAATCAATGGCAGATGGGCAAGCAATAGTATTAATAAAACAAAATAATATATCATGGCAAGGGTAAACAGGCAATCGTATGATCTGTATCCTATCCAACCATGTTGCTAAGTTATCTATTCTGTAGGTATTTGAAACCAATTAATGTAATTCTCAAAGTAACTCAATAGTATCCCGTGCATGTCCAGGACCACGGCCTCATGACTCTCGGGGCTGAATCCGAGACATGCCGCTGGGCATTAAAACAATATCAATATCTGGATGAAAGGTACCGGCATCACTATTCCAGGGCCCATAGCCCTTATTGACTGACCAGTCTCTAGCAATCAATCCCACTGAGTTACAATTCGGGTTTTATTCTTGATTTCCCATTTCCAGGTTTCAATTCATGTCAGGTATCAATTTAATATCTACCTAATACCAATAAAGGAACAAGCGTGTACAGGTCATATCTATCAGGACAATCAAGTCAGTATTAGGAGTTGTTGGCATTGGTAAATATTACATGGCAAGTATACTGGCATGATAACGATAACGATCATGATAACGATAACGATAATATGGAGACATGAAATCAGTCAGTATATTATCATGATCAGGGGTAGTTTATATGTCACTAAAAGGGATGCATTTTAATATAATTATCACACATTATTAATTTTTTATAGAAGATTTGTACATAGTTTCAATTTGGAATATTTAGTAAAAACGGGTTCTATAAAAATACTAATCAACATTAAAATAAAGCATAAACTTAATTAAATATTCCAGACTAAAATACCTACTATTTATATTAAAGAACATATATATAAAACAACACCACAATCCTAAACTTCATTAATATATGTGAAACATGATTTTATTATTTAAATTTCTCCAATTTAATCATCAAGTGGATAAAAGAACATTACGCACGACCGCCGTACTTGTCGTCGTGTCCAGCATGCAATAGAAAGTAATAGATACTTGCTTCGGAGACGACAATACACAAAAATCCAAGCTTGATGCTTGGTTGGGGAACAAGGCTCGAGGATCAACTCCAAAAGAGCTCGTCTTCGACGGCTAACACTACAGGGGTTCGGCTTGGGCAGGGGATGTGTCGACGGTGAGGATCTTGGCTGGAGTTGGGATCTCGGTTAGGGTTTGGGTCTTTGGAGTTGCAAGTGCTCGATTCTTGGTGCTGAGTTGTGGTTTCTCGGCGATGGGGTTGCTGACGATGTGATAGCTAGGTGATGGAGATGGGCTCGGCAGCTAGGGTTGAGGGTTAGGGTTTGGTGTAGGCTAGCTTGAGGGGGAAGATGAAGATGATGGTGTTGGGTTTAAGAATCGGTGGCTGTGTAGTTCTGCTTGGTGGTTGAGGTGGGTCGAGAGGAAGGCGAAGAAGATGAGGGTCTTGAGGAAGGTGATCTTGGAGGAGATGGGTTCGGCTGCTGAGGGAGATGGCTGGTGCAGTGATGGGTTTTGGGTTTCGGCGACGAGGATGAAAGGAGATGGGACCGAGGGTTTTGAGGAAGCTAGGGTTTCTGTGTTGATTTTAAGAGAGGATAGAAAGAGATGATTATTATGATGATTGAGATGACGATTGGTGTTAAATAGGTGTAGGGTTATAGTTTGTTAAAGAGAGAGAGAAATATTCGGGGAGAGAGAGAGAGAGAGACAAAGATGATAGAGAGAGAGATTTTTGGGTTCGGGTATTATCTGATTAGTGGAGAGAGAGAGAGGTGTTGACAGGAGAGAGGGATGATATGATGATGAAGGAATATATATTTTAAAGGCAAATTGTTAAATAAACCCTCAAATTATTTGTTTCAAAGATTTTGTTATTAAATACCTTTTCATATTATTTTGTTATTAAAACTATAGTACCAATGTTCCATATGTTACCAATAATGTTAGAAACAATATATATTGTATGCTTAATAAAATAAGATATAAATAGATTAGCAACCAACTATAGAAATACCCATAAAATATTATAGTTTAACATGCATGCGGGTCGGATACAATAAACATGCGTAACTATCCAAACACCGATAATAATAATAATAATAATTAAAACTATCCAATACATATTTAATATAATTAAAAATAACGTACGATCGTGCTAGGGTGTTATACCTGTAATGAATATAAGGACCCTTTTTTCAAGCCCTTCATCACAACGAGAGCACATTTGGTTACCGTTAAAACTCCATAATCAGCGGAAAACTTGTAATCTTTGTCGTTGAGTGTACCTAAAGAGACAAAATTCTTCTTCAAGTCAGGTACGTGCCTGACTTTTGCCAATATCCTCACAATACCATCAAACATTTTGATTTGAATTGTTCCTTTGCCAATAGATCGACATGAGCTATTGTTGCTTATCAAAACCACTCCACCATCAACAGATTCGTACAAGGTGAACAAATCTTTATCGGGTCACATGTGGTAAGAACAATCCGAATCCATGATCCACTCGTCCTTGGATCGCTGTATGTTATCAAGGACCATAAGAAAATCTCCTTCTCGTTCCGCTATACTCGCTTCAGCCGAAAACTCCTTTTTTGATTTGTCTTCCTGCTTTATCTTGTTCTGCAATTTAAAGCAATCAATCTTGAAGTGCCATTTTTTCTTACAATAATTGCAGGTAAGGTTTTTAGCCTTGAATTTTGATTGCGACTTCTTCCTATTTGCTTCTGAATCTCTCTTCTTCGTTCGCCCTCGAACAAATAAGCCAAACGATGAACCATCCGTTTCGGTGGAAGTCAACTCCTTGTCGATCTTCTCTTTGTTCATCAAATTTTCTTTGACATCCTTGATTGAGATCGTGTTTCGTCCATAAACCATAGTATAAGTGCTTATAAGAGTGTGGCAACAAACAACAAGAGAAGAGTTTGATCTTCATCATCAATCTTAATGTCGATCTTATTCAGATCTGTAATGATCACATTAAACTCACCAACGTGAGAGTTTATTAGAGAGCCTTCTAACATGCGAAATGTATAGAAACGCTATTTCAATAGAAGTGGATTCGTGAAAGATTTCCTTAAATATAACTCTTCCAATTTATTCCACAAATGAGCCGCCGTCTTTTCCATCAAAACTTCTTGTAGAACTTCGTTTGTTAGACATAAGTGGATAGCCGTGAGGGCTTTTTCATCCATCTCCTCCTACGCTTCCTCCGTCATAGTGGAAGGCTTTTTATTCTTTCCTAGAATCGCCTTCTTCAGATTGTTTTGAGTCAAAATGACAACCATACGGACTTGCCACAAACTAAAACTCATATTTCTATCGAACTTCATGATTGTCGGAGGCATGATATGAGATCAAATCAAAACACCTTGAGTACTATCGAAGCCTAAAATTTCAAAATCATGATCTAAGAATATGGGGAAGAAAACGTAATTATTATCACCCACCGTTAAGCTAGATCGCAAAATTAAAAATCGAATGGTTCGACAAAAAATCTTACATCAACGCAACAATAGCTCTGATATCAGTTTATTACGGATCAAGACGATCACAAGCTAAACTAGAGATATAAAGAAGTAGAACAAATCACCAGTAAGATAGAAATATGAGTACTAACCACAAAACAAATAGACGAAGGCAAAGTTTTATTAATAATCAAATATCGGAGGAGTACAAATCGATGGAGAATACAAATCTTTCTCAAAACCCTAGCTCTCTCAAAATAATAATGGGTTCTCTCAAATTAACAAAAGGCTATCACATCTAGGTTTAAAATAAGTTATTATATATATAGCATACAAAAGATTTCCACAAATAACTAATTTCCAAATAAAGGAAATATCCAGCCTAGACATACGGCGGACGTCTGCACAAGAGATTGGAAGACATCTGTCTTTGTAGACATGAAACTCCAGAGCGCTATCTAGACGTCCGAACAAGGATATGTCAGACGTCTGATATTCTTATCGAAAAAATAGAGCAGCAAACGTCTGTCGAGATGAGCTTCATATGTGTACCTTGCTGATAACACCAAATCTTTGAGTTTTTTATGATAATGCTGGATTTTCAAAATAGGAAATCTTCAGAGATCTAAATATGAAGCATATATATATATAATCTGCCTCATGACCAACATATATGTAAGAATATAATTTTTCAAATTTGTTCAACAAGATAATCATATTATTGAAAATATTTATTTTGCGTAGACCAACACGTTTAACTGCCCCGGACGCTTGCATAAACTAATAACCTCATAAATCAATTTTTGTAAGATAAAATAATAAAATAGCAGGGAGCAAAAAAATGAGGAACATGTCTCTACATCCAGCTATAGAGAATTCTAATGGCTCTAATACAAATCATATAGGAAAACATGTGGTCCCCGTCGCATGTGCATTAGACCCACACGGTTTCCCATATGATTTGGCCTTGAATCATAAAGAAGTTTTTTATATCCCGATGTAGATACATTTTCCTCAAAAACAATTTCCCACATTGTGTCAAACTATTAAAAATCGAACCTTTATCGAGAGCAGCCATATTATCGATTCTGATACCTGGATCAAAATTTATTGGGAAAACGGCGAACACCTGTAAATTGATTTTAACTGATCGATATGATCGGTATATACACCTTTGCTATTTGGTCTACACCACAGTTTGTATAATTTATTCCTTATAACCCTCAAATCAAAACCTTATTGATTATTTTTCTGGTATCCTTCCAAATTAATTAAATGCAGCAATTGGCATACCGATATGCAAAGGGAGGAGCTTATCTAGTACTTACTGCAAGGCGAGAAGCTGCTCTCAAGTCTGTCGCCAAGGCTGCTCGAGAGCGCGGGGCCCCAGATGTGCTCGTGATCCCTGCAGACATCTCTGATTGCTCTGAATCCCGAAGGGTCGTCGAAGAAACCATAGCTCGCTTTGGCCAATGTCAGTAACAGAGCGAAAAAAATAAGAAGATAAAAAGAGCAGATAGCTAATGTATTGCAGAGACTTAACATATCTTATTTGCTTTTGCAGTGAATCATCTTGTGGTAAATGCAGGATTTCTTGCGAGCTGCCTCTTCGAAGAGATCACCAACCTCTCTGCTTTCAGACAAGTCATGGTAAATTAAGAAAAAAAAACTATTCTCAGCTTAATTTTCTAGTATCTGATCAGGGTATTGATTATTGACGATATCTCAGGATGTAAACTATTGGGGAGCGGTATATCCAACATATTATGCGCTACCTTACCTCAAGAAAAGCCGAGGGAATATCATCGTCACTGCGTCCATGGCTGGTCGCGTCCCTACCGCAAGAATGAGCTTTTACAATGTACCTAACTTTTAGCAACTCAAACACTACTACTTCATATATACGCATCATA
This sequence comes from Agapanthus africanus, assembly GCA_030015575.1. Taxonomy (NCBI): domain Eukaryota; kingdom Viridiplantae; phylum Streptophyta; class Magnoliopsida; order Asparagales; family Amaryllidaceae; genus Agapanthus; species Agapanthus africanus. The sequence continues at coordinate 177,883,293 of JASDDO010000008.1, forward strand.
TAAAATCAAATAATATAATTATAGTTTCTAATTCTTACATCATTATTTTTGTGATTGCTTTTAGGCAAGCAAAGCCGCGCTAATCAGGTTCTATGAGACTTTGCGGGCAGAGCTAGGCTCCGACGTCAAAATAACCATACTCACACTTGGCTATGTTGCTTCAGAGCTCACACAGGGCAAATTTCTTCAGAAAGGAGGGGAATTCGAAATCAACGAAGAAGTTCGAGATGTAAGCATCTCAAGAATTGTCTAATAAACTATTCAGCAGCTCATAAAAATATCGACATGATAAACTAAAGAAGAATGATAACTTTGCAGGTTCAAGTTGGGCCGTTGCCGGTAGGACACACCGAGACATGCGCAGAGGTGATTGTCGACAGCGCATGCAGAGGAGACACATACGTGACATGGCCATCATGGTACAAGCCTCTCCATATGGTGATGTGCGTGGCGCCTGAGATAGTGAATTGGTTCTCACGCTCATTCTATGTTACTAAACCTGGAAGTTCTTCAGAGAAGACACTCAGCAAGAAGATATTAGAGATGACTGGGGCGAAAAAGTTCTTATATCCATCTTCTATCAGATCAAACAATACCAATTTAGAGCTCGTGGATAACGATCCTGAAAACAAAGTGTGATGTTAGGTACACTACACGGAGAAAATGGTGATTTGTTATTAATGTATTAATTGTCATTCGTATAAGTTGTGCTCATTGAACAAGATATCATTAATATTTTTCGCTATATTATTTAGGCTTATGTAACATTTCTGCACTCAATTACAATCGAGATTGTTCATCTATAGCCACGAGAAGAGTGTGATGAAATGTCCGGATGAGGATTATAGCATGTAAGTATGAAATAAGGACTGATACAGGAGCATTCACACCTGAACCCAAAATTGCAACGAATATGAAATAAATGCAATGAATTTAAATTCAACGCTTATGAGTACAGTCGAACTAAACTGTTGATCGACTTCAAAGTGATACGAAAACAGAGAGAGTAGCTAATGCATAGTTAACTTTCTAAGCGATAATAAACCCTAACTAAAAGCATGCCAACTTTTGCAAAACTAATATAAAGTTAAATGGAAGTCATGCAAAAATTGAAAATGAGAGAATCTTGGATCTAACAGGTGATAACAGTACCTTCGAGAAATTAAAGGACATCAAAATGATGTTGGATAAACAGCTTCAGCTTGAGGAAAGAACCAAACAGGTCGTGGCCAACTAAACTTCACCTTGCGCTCTTTAAGCGCGAAATGACGGACGCTTCCGTCTACCATATAAAAACTTCCATATCGCCGACAATATCTGGATCTTCGGCGTAGCAACGATTGTTGTGAAAATTGGCACCAAAATACGCAACGGATGATCGATACGCGTGAATCGAAACTAATAAAAAGATCAAACGCAGCAACTACGCAAAAACAATAAGTAATAAAAGAAAAATATACCAAGCAAAGGACAGAAAATATTACCCAGGTTCGGTACGCATTTGTACCTAATCCAGCAAACCGACGACGAATTGCTTGTACTATTTAACGAAGAATTACTAGAGATAATTTCTGCTCTGTGGATCTCACCCAAATACAAAGACAATCCTTGTTTATACAAATCTCTCTCTCTGCTCAACAAAAATAGCCGCAGCCAAGGCTCTGGTGGATTTAATTTCCGTAGCCTTCTGTTTTGGATCTCTTTGGGATAATTAAAGCAGCAGCCGCATGCTTCAAATTTGGTCTCCTGTTAATTTTCTAATTGGCCTGGGATTTGTTGGGATTAGAGGGCACAGCGGATGCGTCGACAACCAACTCTTATAGATCTAAATCTAAATTTCTTTAAAACGAATAACAAAAATTGTAAAAACGCAATAATAACACAAGAAGAGATTTGGAGGAAAATGGAAGAATCTTTATTAGAACTTTAAGAAGAAAAAAACCCTTACATAAGATTACAATTAACGCTCTCCGTATGATCTCCAACGAGATCTTTCTTTCTCTCTACAAGTTCTCCTTGGTTGATCGTTTTGATCTCTTATGGAGCCGTCGTCTCCCTTTAAAACTTTATGATCAAAACAATCACTTTAATGGCCTTCGTCTTGATTCCTTATGGAGACTTAAAGTCGTCTCCCTTAAATCTTATGATCAAGATCTCAAGCATCTTTAAACTTTAACACTAAGATCCTATATATAGCCCATACAAATCCGAGTTACAATAAAATCCCAGAAATTACAAAATTGCCACCTAGAAACTGATTTTTCGAGATAAAACTCGAACTGGAAATTCGCACTTATCTTCAACAGACGTCTGACCCTATATGGGGCAGTCGTCTGTGCCTTCTTTGTTATTTTAGCAGAGCGACACCAGACATCTGACCTTATAGGTGCAGATATCTAGCCCTCCATAGCGCGATTGGCCAGAGAACAAGGAGACGTCCGAGCTCATTGCATCAGACGTCTGCGCCTCATCTAAAAATTTAGGATTTCATTACCAGACGTCTAAGCTCATAGCTCCAGACGTTTGTCCCTTTTCTGGATCTGTAGTCTTGATATACAAGACATCTTTCACAACAATCTCCACCTTGGCTTGTAAATCCTTATAGTTATCTTAAAAACTTGTTGCCCTTTTCTTGTATCCTTTGGGGTCATCTTAGTGTAGGACTACGGTAGCGCCCCGGCAGTCTATCCAAGGCCAAAATGCGGAAATGAAAATTTTTCTTGACTTTAAACCGGCACTACCGCATCCTAAAACCCGGATCGTGACCATTAACCTAATGCTAGCAAAATAGAGAGAGGGGGTAGAGGGCTATACCGCACGATCCGTGTCCTTCGGTATTCGGCCACCATTCCGATCTCCCCACGGCAACTCCGGTCTTCATCTCCTCGTCGGAAAGGGCACCACATCGAGAAGTCTTTTTATGGACTCCCGTTTCGTCCGAAGCAACTCGGGCACGAAGTGTGCTAGCCGACGTGCCCAAGGTGAATTAGAGAATGTTATGATCACTTTGTCTCTTGCATCCATGAATTTGGATGGAGGTTAGAGAAGTTGCCATTGATGGAAGTTATGAGCTAGAGGAAGAAGAAGAAGAGAAGAGCTTTTCTTTTTCTTTTCTTTTCTTTTGTTATGGAATGATAATGAGAGTGAGAATGGGATCAAGAATAATACAAGAGTAAACTTCAACCATATGGCTGCCTTTCTCTCTCTCCTTATCATTTCAATACAAATCCATCACACTAATGTGACATATTTGCTAGAAAAGAGACCATGACTCATCTAAGTGTCCATGTCACATTTAATGTAATGCATGATGAAAATCTAGCTCATTATTTCCATCAACAAACATTAATCCAAATGTTTGTCACAACAAAAATATCCGGCAACATCTAAAGTAAAATCGTGACGGATCACAAGGATACCCCTCACCTGTATATACATACCTGCATCTGCATTCCAACTGAATGCGAATGCGATGAGACTAAAGTAATCCAACAAATCTAATACTAGAATCCGGCTTAAACCAAAGCCCACTAGTATGATCCGTCCGATCAAGATCCGTGCAATACCGCACGTATAAGATCGAACCCTGCCATATAGCATACGGCCTCTACAACGTTTCGCCCGAAACTTGAGAAACTGTCTGTGGGGGACTCTAAAGACTCGTCAATATTTTGGCTGTGGATTTAACCACTAGCTCGTCAGAGGTATTAGACGTATGTAACGGGCTACCAAGTATTGACCAAAAGGGAGGTCGATGAGCGAACTCATCCTGACACCCTACTGAGCTTGTCAGTGACAATATCCGTACAGTCCGGTCCGTTCGTCTATGAGCATCGCATGGCGGTTCTAGGGGGTTGGTAAATGTCAGACCCCCAAAAGCGGTACAAGTCGTGTCGGAGTGTAACCCAGAACACCCTGAGATACTACTGGAATACCTACCTGTAAATCTCATGCCTCGGCCGAGAGCTTTGTGTAATGGCTCTCCTAGACACAGCGCGGCCTCACCCCCAATACCGGGAGAGACGAACCCCTGCCGATCCGCTCACTGCCCCCATGTGGCTCGGGACTGTACCCAACTAAAACCTGTTTGCACGACTCCTTTGAGCCGTGGTAGGGTAGTAATCAAAGCACAGTGGGAACTCACACGAGACAAATGACGATCTCAGGTCGATGAACTAACCTGTACACGTGTCACCAGGGAACTGCTATCTGACGTCTGGTATAATCCCAACTAGCAGGTTCCCGGCGAGTCCTGTCCGGTGTACTCATAACCCAATGAGCACATGTATACATCTTAGGTGAACCAACTGACACCAGTGGCTTATGAGACCGGCCACCGCCCCTTGTCGGGGTCTCGACTGTATACACTAGTCTACTAATGGAGTATCGATGCCCAGTCTCGAAACTCCCACGACTAGGGACCTTTTAAGGATGTGCTTATAGACCCCAGCTTCCACGTATATGATCGCCATCATACTGCTGGCCGTCAAGCAAGAATCCTAAGGGCTCTATCAACGTGCAATAGTGACCTGTAAGGTCACCTGAAGCAGTACACGATGATAAAGGTAAACCAGATAGCATACTATCATCTTGAGTGAGACTGTCCTACCGGTATAGGTCCTCCCTCAATCATTGCAATCACGTGCCTGTGATCCAATAATTGACTCTGAGGGCACTATATCCAACAATCTCCCACTTGCACTCAAGGCTAATTATTGCGATGTCGCATACTCACAGCCCGTGTGATACCGAACACCCAACTCCTCTACTAGTCGGTCTCACAAAGCTCGTTTGCGAAGCTATTGCGTTCGAGAAATAGCCTCAGTGAGTGGATCCGCTGTGATGTTTCTTTCTATGTCTCTCTTTATCTCAAGTTCGCGGAGAAAGCCATCTCCCGAAATGAGCGATACCTGTCTTAGAATATGTTTGGATGTCTGATGGGACCTAGTTCATAAGTGAACTCCAAATCCAAACTTCTTAGACTATATCGTCAACTGAACTTAATCAGTATCCTGCGTCATGCCTCCCTCAGTGTCCTCTTGGACCACCTGTCCAAAACACCGCCCCTCGTCAGAGGGAAAACTATAACTCTGACAGCCACTCTGTCATCCAGGTCACCTTAGAAGCCTGGAATGATAACCGTCTCCTAAAGGAGGCAGCCGTTATCAAATCCCTAGAACATCCACTTATGTTCTAAAACTGCTTTCAAATGTTTCTCCACGATTGGATCAATATCAACTTATTGCATCTAATGCAAAAACAACATCTAGTAACCAGAATGTCTGATATAAAATCCAATTCTGTTGTGGAGAAACTACTGTGTGACAACCAAAGTATAACCGATCGTAGTATAGGAATTTCACTTCCTACTCTGTGTATGTCATCCAAATATCAGGACATCACACCCTACTACCTTCTTAACAGATCCATCCTCTATTCTGATGAAGTCAAACCCATGACTGTCACATCAGAAATAGATGATCTATCTCCGCTATATCTGCTTTAGTCCATAAATAGACATAAGTCACTTGTCCACTATGCTTCCGCTGCTCCCACTGACTACGACAACCCTCTGGCAGAGTCATATACACGTGCACTTCCAAAGCTAGTTCAGAATGACGCTATATTCATCCTCCTGCCGGGTTTCATAGTCTGGAACAACAGCAATGGTAAGTCTGGGTAAATAAGAACCTCCCTGCCACCGTCCTTAAGGCTACCGGAGTACCTCTCGAGTGCCTGAGGTTACCCACCATATCTGCGGAGTGGCCAATGGAATGTCAAACCAGATTGAATCTTTAGGTTCTTATCAAATTTTCAGTAATCGTTTGCGGTTCTGGAATCACTTCCAGTTCTACCATACTCCCACTACTGTTTTATGAAAAAATCCATTTTTATTAAAACTGTGGCGAGTCAAGAACAATATCACTATTGATCTTCCAGATGGTAGAAAATCAACCCTCGTCATAGCCCGGGTCAACCCATAAATAGCCATTACAGAAACGTGCCTTGAGTTATCCATAGTCCGGTTTTAAGCATAAGCCGGAAAACTCCCCGTACCTTAACATCGTTAAGATATGAACTGTTCTATATCCAATACAGAAACAGAGGCACTGATTTAATTGAACCAGATTCAAATTATGCAGCTGTCTCCAGTGCATGTCAACTAAATGGAGAGAGGCCGATCATCATTACTCAACTTAGGAGTACATCCAGATATGAGTAACCTGAAAGAGAAGCAAGTTCTCATAATCATTACTATCAACTGAATACCATTCACAAGTATCTACATCTTCGATCACCTTGAAGAATCCTGATACTTGCAACGCTTAGTTCTCTACTTTATTCTTATACCTATAATTTCTCAAAACTTAGACCTTGTATTTCAATGAAACACATGTCTAAGAACTAGAGAAGTCACAAGTAAACAGAATGCAGTACAAGTACTAACCCCTATGTCCTAATGGACACTGGACAACATACAATACTCTGTATAAGTCCCCTGAGTCTGATAACTCATACCCTATGCGTCGTAGGTTGAAAACTGTACTTATGGTTAAGAAGAATTACACCGTTGTTCAATGCTCCTTACCTAACCATCCACTGATATAGGTAAATGTCATAGACATAATTTCAAAAAGGTATATCTCACTCTATAAAAATAGACGTGCAGATATATCAATTTGAAATTGGTGCATAACAATGGATATTCAAAACCAAATATTTGCCGTGCGGCAAACAGCCCAGGTGATTTCCTCAAATATCACCAATTACAACGAATTCCGATATAATGAGGATGATCACCTAATTCCCAATGACTTACTCCCACTCATCATCTGTAAGACCATACAGATGTGAGAATCATACCTGGTAAATACATACCCTGGAGCAAGGGCTGTTAGTTATGTATATGCCCTAGAGGCCATTGTTGTACATATGATGTATATTATAATGGATGCTTGGATATATATAGAGAGGACTTTCTTGCTCGTCATGATAGTATGCTATTTGGTTTCACTTTATCTTAACGTGTTGACTTGTAATGGTTTACTGTCTTACTCTCACATGTTGATAAAGCCCTTAGGATCTGTACTCGACTACTGGGATTATGATGAGATCATACTAGTGGGGCCATAGTAGTCGATGAGTACATCCTATAATTGTTCCTAGTCGAGGGTATATCGAGACAGGGCATCGATACACCAGAGTAGACTAGCGTATACGCATCTTGACCCATATGATGGGCGATGGATGATCCCATATCCATCGGTGTTTGACATCGGAGATGGTGTACGGGTGCTCAGTGGAGACTGGGTACACTGGACGGACTCGCCGAGAACTCCCAGATGGTGATATACCACACGTCAGATGGCAGTTCTCCGGTGACACTGGTACAGGGTAGTCTGTAGACCCGAGATCGTCATAGAGTCTTGTGTGATTCCCACTGTGCTTTGATTTCCACCTTACCACGTCCAAGAGGGCGTGCAAAACGGTGGCTTTTGGGTACAGTCCCGAATCACATGGAGGCAATGAGCGATAGGAGGGGATTCGTCTCTCCCGGTATAGGGAGTTGATGTTGTGCTGTGTTCGATTGGCTATAACTGGAAGTCCCTGGCCAGGGCTGATATAGAGATTTACTGGTAAGTGTTACTAGTAGTTTCTCGACCCGTTATGAGCCATACATCGACACGACTTATCGGTTACTGGGGTCTGACGTTTACCACCCCTAAACTTGATATGCGATATATCAGACGAACAGACCGGACTGTACGGGAGTGTTACTGATTGGATTCACAGGAGAACGCACAGGCTAGCTTGTTGATCTTCTGATCGCTCAATACCTGGGTGGCTGTTACGTTTAGCTGACCGCTTGCAGCTTGTGGGTGTTTGATATGATCATCACCTGCTACCGGCGTATTGACGATTCTTTAGAGTCCTACACAGAGGTTTCTTGGCTCAGGCGAAACGGAGTAGAGGCACATATGTGATATGTGCAGGACCGAGAATAATGCGATATGAGATACCGTATTATATTCTCGCGATATTTAGATATGAACCAGGTCATCGGATCAAGTGTTGATTCGATGAATCGGTACATGATATATTAGTCGGTAATATTCGATATAGCCGGATCTTCGGATCAAGTGTTGATTCGATGATTTAATGTATAATAATATGTATGATATATTGTATTATATTATCTAATATTGGCTCGCTTTATTATTTCATTTTCTCACTGGATGATACATTGATATATATGCGATATATGTTAATTGTATTATTTTCTTTTGTTGCAAATATATAATATATATGTGATATATATTATTGTGACATGATATGATTTATTATTAAACATGTTTAAGGATGATTAAATGGGATTAGGGTTTGATTAGGGTTATCTTCTTCTTGCACCTTCTAGAAGCTTTGTTTTTGTCATGCTTAAGATATTATGGTTGATATTTTTGCATGACTCATAACTTAACCTAACCAAACCCTAACTCTAGTTTATTCTCTACAAACTCTTAGCCACTTATCCTTGACCATGGTTGATATATCAATCATATACATTTCTTTTCTATTCATCACAAAAGGATTATCATTTTCCATTATCATCTTCTTCTCTCTTGAGTTCCAAAAAGAAAAGCTTACTAGAAATTCCATTTGTGATGATTTATTGTGAGAAAGTGAATTAAAAAGAAAGCATAAATTCTACTCCCTCATCCTCATCTCATCTAGCCCATGAGATTAGGGTGTTCATCTCTTTAGAGTGAGAAAGCTTGGGTTATTGCAACTTCGATGTAGATCATCGGAGTTTTGGAACACTTCAAGCTAGCATGGATCGTTCGAGTCGTGGAGCCTCTCTTGAGTCCGGGAGATCGAGGATCGCGGCGAAGGGACTTCTACTCGGAGCTTGTGAAGCGAAGGAGCGGACTACAAAGGTTGTAATCCCTCACACTTAGATAAAAAGATATTATCTTGCATGCTAAACCCTAATAATCTAGCAAAAATCCCGGCTTTGGGTTGTTCGGCACGTCTAAATTTTTATCCGGGCATGTTTGATGCCTTATGAACCTTCACAAGAGTGCCTAGGAACCCTACAGTGGTATCAGAGCCTAGCTAGAGCATTAGGCGATTTGTTTACGAAGTTAAAACTCCGATCGAATCCGAACCGACGAAAATAACCCCCTCTCTGGAAATTTTTCAAAATCTGGGATTTTTCTGAATTAAAAATACCTAAAAATATCAGCAGGGAATTCTAAGAATTACCATGAAACACGGGCTCACAACTCCACTAAACCGCGGCGGAACCGCGGCGGGAACCTGCTTCCCGCGGCGGTTCCACGGCCGATTTATGGGATTGTGACACGTGGCTTCATGGTAATATCTGTAGGTGCTTGTTGATGCTTCTGGGTATTTTTAAAGTGACTTAAGTGTTGAGTATTCAGGGGTTTGTTTTGTAATAGTAGATTCGATCGGAATATTTAAATTCGTTTTTATTTCCGGATATTAGAAACTGTTTGAACGAATATCATTAACCCACTTTATCCCGGCACGGCAAACTTTCAAGTGTTGAATTTTTATCGGGTTTAAATCTTTCGGAAAAATTGTACAAGTTAAGCGGTGGACCCTCTAGAAGACAACAAACCTTAACTCGATTATGTGACCGTCTTGAACTGCCTTTTGAACCTTCGGGTTTGGGGCAGTACGACGTGCCACATGTGAGACGTTGGCTTGACCCTTCTACGGCTGGATCACTGGTACTATGACATATTCTGGGATTATTTGAACTCCGCTCAAGTGTTGAGCACTTTGGGAAATTTTGGGTATTTGATTATCTGTTCGAAAAGTTTAATACTGTCTATTTATCTGGAATGTGATACAATATGTGGAATTCATAGAGTTAGGCATGAAATGCGAAGTATGTGATATTTCGGATTTACGATGTCTAAAGTGATTGTGAATTCCAAATGTTGTAGGTTTACACTTTTTTTTCTGTGACCGTAAGTTTAATATGTGATATCGCCGGTTTCGTTGCTATATGCCAACGACAATTGGGATGCGCATATTTACTTACGTTGATGATATGTGATATTATGTGTTGCTGTGATATGTTATATTGGATCGTCGCGTTTTGAATAGCCGGGGGTTTTATGTGAGATGAGGGTTTTTATTTTCATTCATGTAAAATTCATTTGTAATGTAATATTCTTTTATTTGGGACACTTCCAGGTTGAGGTTGATGTCACCAGTGTATATTATTTACTTTTCCGCATTAGGTAGACCCAAGGTGGGGAGCACAAGTAACCGGGTTCTAGGGTCCAGTGGGAGGCCATCTCGAGGAGTCGAGACCGGGTCTCCTAACCCTAGAATTGGCGGTGTTACTTTCCGCTCTCGTAGGGGTCTTGGGATGTGGGTTTGGCTATTCGTCGCGACCGTGGAATCCGTGTTTTATACAGGCTCGTATTGAAAACACGGACGTCCTAGTATATCCAATATTTCATATATGCTCTTCTGCTGCAATGTTCTGTGATGAGATCATATTACTGCCTGAGACGAATGCTTATACTATATATATATATGCTGATATATAAATATTACTGCTTTCGTTTCTTCTGTGATACTTAGGAAGCATAAGCTGATAGGATTTTATTAATGAGATTAATAAAAAGAAAAGAAACCTAAAGATGTTGTAGAATCAAAACTTTATAAAAAGGGTAGCTACAGTTTTGCTTTGCACAGTGATATATATGATATGTCCTGCATCTTATTCGATGAGTAAAGAGCCGACGATCCCTTCACCGGGAGTGACCTCTTTAGCGAAACTGGCAGATGCTACAAAACTCGGTTTGTCTTTTGATTGCTTTTAGAGTTTTGCTTTGCACAGCGGTATATATGATATATCCTGCACCTTATTCGATGAGGAAAGGGCCGATGATCCCTTCACCGGGAGTGACCCCTTTAGCGAAACTAAGAAAAGCCTCAAAAACACTCCTTTTCAAAAACACTTGATTCTACGACGATATCAAGTTCATTACGCTCAGGGTTTTCTGAAAAACCTGCGTAACCCTCCGTCATTTCAGATAAGTAATATTTAGTATTCGTGCTACGGTAGTTTGGCATGCGTCAAGGCGTAGTGTACGGTAGCTGATTATTACTTATCTGTAGCATGAGATGCGATTGGATTAGGGTATTCGTACGGCGTTGTTTGGCATGCATCAAGGGTCGTACGGGTGGGTTTAATTCAATCACGAAATGTACGGGTTGAACTTGACTAGTGGACTATGGGTTGTTTGGCATGCATCAAGGTCATAGCACACTAGGGGTAAAAGCTATATCGGGAATTTCAAGTGTTGAAATTTGCAATGAGATTGCATACCTTCTATGAGATAGTTGGATCCCGATACCCACTGCGAGTAAGTGTTACTCTTGGGAGAGTTTTACAAAGTACAATTAGCCGATCAAGTAGGTGTCTAGAAAAGTGTTAATGGGGTTACGCCTCTGGGAAAACGAGGTTTACTTTAATTAGGTCCGTGCGAAAGCACGGGGAACCTCCCTCAAAGTACCGACACTGATCTGGCTGAAAGATTGACGAAATTGTAGGGTGTAATTAATCCCGGCTAATCTTACCTTTTAGGTTTTGAAGGTAGATTTGATAAAAACAGTGGGAGACATCCTGATTAGATAAGATAATAACCAATCTAATCTTGCAAGAGCATACGCTAAAGTGTTTTCTTCTCTCTCGCCACAGGTAGCGACCATGTCAGGCCATAATCAAGATAATAATATGGATGTATTGACTGAACCCGCTTATTATACTGAGCAGGGGAACGTTGGACTCGTTCTTTCTTATAAGAGTTATAAGACTGAACAGGGAATAGGAGAATATCTGGATTCTCAAGCCGCCCAAAAGAACATGCATGTTGATGCATCTTCTTCAGGTGTGTTAGTTATTGAGAACTGTTTCTCAGTTCACCCTACGTCCTGGGTATTAGATACAGGATCAGGATCCCACATATGTAAATTGTTACATGGGCTACGGAAAGGTAGAGAACGGGGAAAAGATGATCATTCCGTTCAAGTAGGGAACGGTGCAAGTATTGCAGCCAAAGCAGTTGGCGAATATCACCTAGTATTGCCAAGTCGTAATACACTGATTCTAAATGAGTGCTATTATATACCGAACATGATGTGCAACATTATATCAGTCTCTTTATTAAGTAAAGAAGGATATAATTTTGTAGTAAAGGATAATGTTATGAACATATTCCTAGATCAAAAGTTGATTGCATCAGGATCGTTACATAATGGCATATTCATTCTAAATCAGAATACAGTCCTCAATATACAAAACACACACAAGAGGAAAAGTTCAGAAATGAACGAATCTTTCTTGTGGCATTATAGACTTGGTCATATCAATGCGACACGACTGGCTAAGTTACATAAGCATGGTTATTTGAATCCGTTCGAATTATCATCTTATGATACTTGCCATTCATGTCTCAAAGGAAAAATGACCAAAGCTCCGTTTAGTGGACACGGAGAAAGAGTTACGGAACTCTTAGGACTGGTACATAGTGATGTATGCAGTCCTATGTCTACGCATGCCAGGAACGGTTCTCCCTACTTCATTACATTCACTGACGATCTCTCTAGATACGGGCATGTGTTCCTATTGAAACACAAGTCTGAAGCTTTTGAGAAATTCAGAGAATATAAGCACGAAGTAGAGAACCAAACGGGCAAAAGTATTAAGATCCTTCGATCTGATCGAGGAGGAGAATACTTGAGCAATGAGTTCCAAGATTATTTAAAAGAGAATGGGATTCTCTCTCAGCTTACTCCACCTTATACACCACAGCACAACGGTGTATCAGAGCGGAGGGATCGCACCCTATTAGATATGGTGCGCTCGATGATGAGTACAGCTGAGTTACCTATTTCTTTTTGGGGGTATGCGCTTGAGACGGCCATAGACCTATTGAATAGAGTTCCTACCAAATCTGTGCCTACCACTCCATATGAGATATGGAAAGGGAAGAGACCATATCTTAATTATATTAAGATATGGGATTGTCCGGCCTATGTCAAAAGACAAAATCCGGACAAACTCGAGGCAAGATCTGTCTTATGTAAGTTTGTAGGATATCCCAAAAATTCATAAGGGTATATCTTCTACCACCCCGAGGAACAAAAGGTGTTTGTTTCTCGACATGCCACTTTCTTAGAAAAAGGTTTTCTTATGAAACAGAATAGTAGCATTGAGGTAGAACTGGAAGAGGTTCCAGCAACACAAACTATAACAGAAGACTTGGTAGAACCAGAGGATTCAGTAGTACCCGACGAACCCCAGCCTCTCCGCCAATCTAGTAGGGTTTCTCGTCCACCTGAGAGATACTACGGTTTTCTCATTGATGGTGGAAGCGAGGATTGCATCATGGATGATGATGATCCGACTAGTTTCGAGCAGGCCATCACGAGTGGTGACTCTGTGAAATGGCTGGATGCAATGCGATCTGAGATAGAATCCATGTACACCAATAAAGTATGGATTTTGGAAAATGCTCCTGAAGGGGTAAAACCCATTGGGAGCAAGTGGATTTTTAAAAGGAAACTTGGTGTAGATGGAAAAGTTGAGACTTTCAAAGCTAGACTTGTAGCAAAGGGTTTTCGTCAACGACCAGGTGTGGATTATGACGAAACCTTTTCTCCAGTGGCTATGCTTAAGTCCATCCGGATCTTACTTGCCATTGCTGCATACCATGACTATGAAATCTGGAAAATGGATGTTAAGACCGCCTTTCTAAATGGTGATTTAGAAGAGAGCGTGTACATGACTCAGCCAGAGGGCTTCGTAGACAGTGGGAGTAGCGGAAAGGTGTACAAGCTGCTTAAATCCATTTATGGGTTAAAGCAAGCATCGCGGAGTTGGAACATCTGTTTTGATGTTGTAGTCAAAGAGTTTGACTTCATCAAAAATATAGATGAACCTTGTATCTATAAAAAGGTAGCAGAGGGTAAGGTTGTCTTCCTCGTATTGTACGTGGATGACATACTCTTGATAGGAAATGATATTCCTATGCTGCAATCAGTCAAGCTCTTCTTATCACAGATATTCTCAATGAAAGATCTAGGTGATGCCTCCTGCATATTGGGAATCATGATCTATAGAGATAGATCTAAACGGATACAGGGATTGTCCCAATCCAGGTACATTGACACCATACTAAAGAGGTTTAGTATGGAAGAATCCAAACGTGGGAACCAACCCACGATCTCTGGACTCACTCTCTCCAAAGAGATGTCTCCCAAGACTGATTTGGAGAGAGCTCGCATGCAAGGGATACCCTATGCTTTGGCAGTAGGCTCTATCATGTATGCGATGCTATGTACCAGACCCGATGTAGCATACTCACTAAGTGTAGTGAGTCGGTATCAAGCAGATCCTGGAGAGAGTCACTGGACAGCTGTGAAGAACATTCTCAAGTACTTACGAAGGACTAAGGAGATGTTCTTGGTGTATGGTAACGGAGAACTCCAGGTGGAGTCCTTTACCGATTCCAGCTTCCAAAGTGATAAGGACGACTCTAAGTCGCACTCGGGTTTTGTCTTTACCCTCAATGGAGGGGCGGTATGTTGGAAGAGTTCCAAACAGGATACCGTTGCATACTCGACGATGGAGGCTGAATACATCGCTGCCAACGATGCTGCCAAAGAGGCTGTCTGGATCAAGAAGTTCATTAGTGAACTTGGTGTGGTTCCATCCATTGAGCATCCAATACCTCTGTATTGCGATAACAATGGAGCTGTGGCTTTGGCCAAGGAACCCAGATCCCATCAGAAGTCCAGACATATTCTGAGGCGGTATCACCTGATCAGGGAGATAGTTGATCGCCGGGAGATTGAGGTCAGGAGAGTAGATACGAAGGACAACACTGCGGATCCACTCACGAAGGCTATTCCCCAGATACAGTTTGAGAGATTATTCGGGATGCTAGGTATGAGATACTACAACAGCTGGCCTTAGTGCAAGTGGGAGATTGTTAGTTATGTATATGCCCTAGAGGCCATTGTTGTACATATGATGTATATTATAATGGATGCTTGGATATATATAGAGAGGACTTTCTTGCTCGTCATGATAGTATGCTATTTGGTTTCACTTTATCTTAACATGTTGACTTGTAATGGTTTACTGTCTTACTCTCACATGTTGATAAAGCCCTTAGGATCTGTACTCGACTACTGGGATTAAGATGAGATCATACTAGTGGGGCCATAGTAGTCGATGAGTACATCCTATAACTGTTCCTAGTCGAGGGTATATCGAGACAGGGCATCGATACACCAGAGTAGACTAGCGTATACGCATCTTGACCCATATGATGGGCGATGGATGATCCCATATCCATCGGTGTTTGACATCGGAGATGGTGTACGGGTGCTCAGTAGAGACTGGGTACACTGGACGGACTCGCCGAGAACTCCCAAATGGTGATATACCACACGTCAGATGGCAGTTCTCCGGTGACACTGGTACAGGGTAGTCTGTAGACCCGAGATCGTCATAGAGTCTTGTGTGATTCCCACTGTGCTTTGATTTCCACCTTACTACGTCCAAGAGGGCGTGCAAAATGGTGGCTTTTAGGTACAGTCCCGAATCACATAGAGGCAATGAGCGATAGGAGGGGATTCGTCTCTCCCGGTATAGGGAGTTGATGTTGTGCTGTGTTCGATTGGCTATAACTGGAAGTCCCTGGCTAGGGCTGATATAGAGATTTACTGGTAAGTGTTACTAGTAGTTTCTCGACCCGTTATGAGCCATACATCGACACGACTTATCGGTTACTGGGGTCTGACGTTTACCACCCCTAGACTTGATATTCGACATATCAGACGAATAGACCGAACTGTACGGGAGTGTTACTGATTGGATTCACAGGAGAACGCACAGGCTAGCTTGTTGATCTTCTGATCGCTCAATACCTGGGTGGCTGTTACGTTTAGCTGACCGCTTGCAGCTTGTGGGTGTTTGATATGATCATCACCTGCTACCGGCGTATTGACGATTCTTTAGAGTCCTACACAGAGGTTTCTTGGCTCAGGCGAAACGGAGTAGAGGCACATATGTGATATGTGTAGGACCGAGAATAATGCGATATGAGATACCGTATTATATTCTCGCGATATTTAGATATGAACCAGGTCATCGGATCAAGTGTTGATTCGATGAATCGGTACATGATATATTAGTCGGTAATATTCGATATAGACGGATAATCGGATCAAGTGTTGATTCGATGATTTAATGTATAATAATATATATGATATATTGTATTACATTATCTAATATTGGCTCGCTTTATTATTTCATTTTCTCACTGGATGATACATTGATATATATGCGATATATGTTAATTGTATTATTTTCTTTTGTTGCAAATATATAATATATATGTGATTATATTATTGTGACATGATATGATTTATTATTAAACATGTTTAAGGATGATTAAATGGGATTAGGGTTTGATTAGGGTTAGCTTCTTCTTGCACCTTCTAGAAGCTTTGTTTTTGTCATGCTTAAGATATTATGGTTGATATTTTTGCATGACTCATAACTTAACCTAACCAAACCCTAACTCTAGTTTATTCTCTACAAACTCTTAGCCACTCATCCTTGACCATGGTTGATATATCAATCATATACATTTCTTTTCTATTCATCACAAAAGGATTATCATTTTCCATTATCATCTTCTTCTCTCTTGAGTTCCAAAAAGAAAAGCTTACTAGAAATTCCATTTGTGATGATTTATTGTGAGAAAGTGAATTAAAAAGAAAGCATAAATACTACTCCCTCATCCTCATCTCATCTAGACCATGAGATTAGGGTGTTCATCTCTTTAGAGTGAGAAAGCTTGGGTTATTGCAACTTCGACGTAGATCATCGGAGTTTTGGAACACTTCAAGCTAGCACGGATCGTTCGAGTCGTGGAGCCTCTCTTGAGTCCGGGAGATCGAGGATCGCGGCGAAGGGACTTCTACTCGGAGCTTGTGAAGCGAAGGAGCGGACTACAAAGGTTGTAATCCCTCACACTTAGATAAAAAGATATTATCTTGCATGCTAAACCCTAATAATCTAGCAAAGATCCCGGCTTTGGGTTTTCGGCACGTCTAAATTTTTATCCGGGCATATTTGATGCCTTATGAACCCTCACAAGAGTGCCTAGGAACCCTACAAGGGCTAATTCGGAAATCAGTTTTCTTTCAACAGTATACAGTGAAACTGAAACATTGAAATGTTTCGTAGGGGTATCCGGGTATTCCTAGTAATGCCTCTTCCATTATCCAGATTCACAACTATAACCGTATATTTCTTTGCCATCTCTCTAAATCCATTTATATGTCTTTAGTCATTACCTTCTGTACACCCTCTTAGGCTAAATGGTTTTCTTCCTTCCCTACCGTTCGGCACCAGCCTATGGTTTGGAAGAACACTATCCAATAAGCATAATGGGTGTACTGTCCTAATCTTAGGAGCACTCGCAACCTGAGAGAAGGTGAGGATAAAAGGCAACTGAATAAACCTTATTCCTATTTCTCCTGAACCAGAATCCATCCCCGAACTGGAACAAGTTCCTTTCGAGTTCGTATATAACCATACGATGGAGTATCCAAATAAACTGTGGATCTTCGTAGTGATACGGAGTGTTCTGGATAAATACAAAGGTGAAGTGGGAGTGGTAATGAAATAGTTGGTTTGGTAGTGAATAGCAGTCGCAGTTTACTTTGCCCTCTTACTAATCCCTTTATTTGTCTTAACTTAATACCTTCTGCACACCATCGTTATGTTAATTGGTTTTCTTCATTCCCCACCGTTCGGCACCAGCCTAAGGTTTGGAAGAAGACTATCCAATAGGCGTAACGGGTGTACTATCTCCTAAACCAAGGAGTACTCGCAACCTGAGAGAAGGTAAAAGGAAAAGACAACTAAATAGTCCTATTCGTTTTCTCCAGAACCGGAAACCATCCTCGAATAAATTCCTTCGAGTTCATATATAACCATACGATGGTTTTGTCCAATAGAAGTGGACGTTCGTAGTAATACGGGGTGTCCTGGAGAAAAGGGTAAAAGTAGGAGTGGCAATGAGGTATGCAACTCTGACAATCCAAAAGCCAGTGTTTAAGAAGGTTCGGTCAACTTGGTCACTGAGTCATAGTCAAGGGTCGGGTCATGGTCGCTGCCAAAGAGAGAGAGAAAAGAAACACCCAGCGTGCACTCTAACCTAGATCAGAATGGTTATCAATTTATCTAATCAGGAAACCTCCCACTGTATCGTCAAATTCTCCTCCAAACCTGAAAGAAGAATCAGCCAAGATCACCCGAGGAGTAAACCAACTCATCAGTGGGAATCGGGATCCAACTATCATCGCATGATAACGTGACGGAATCCACTCACGTCACCACACTCCAGAAGGTATGCGCATGCCTGGCAAGTTTCAGTTTCTTTAAAAACTCCCGATGTGTGTTTTTACCCCAAGCGGTTTACGACCTTGACTAGGTCAACAAACCATAAACCGCCAGTCAAGTTCAACCCGTCATTGTTCTGGACTGCATTAAACCCACCCGTACGTGCCCTTGACTAGGTCAACAAGGCCGCACGACTGTCTTAACCAATCCCATTTATGCAACAAACAAGTACCACTTAGCTACCGAACACTACGTCTTGACTAGGTCAACAAACGCAACACGAATACTAAATAATACCCGTAGGAAATGACGGAGGGCTACGACTGGTTTTTGGCGAAAAACCTTTAACGTAATGAACTTGATATCGTTGAAGGAACTGCATAGCTTTTTATAAAAATATAGTGACGAAAACCTTTGCTAAAGAGGTCACTCCCGGTGAAGGGATCTCGGCTCTTTCCCCGTAGAATGAGGTGCAGGATATTCCAACTGAATACCACGATGCAAAGCAAAAGGCAATCGGCTATAGTGAAGTTATTATCCTGACGCAAACTTCTGTCCAAGGGGTCACTCCCGGTGAAGGGATCTCGGCCCTTGCCTCATCGACTGAGGTGCTGGATATTCATAACCGAATACCACTGTGCAAAACAAAAGAGAACGCCCTTGCAATAACAGCTTTTTGAAAAAAGTTCCAACAACATCAGAATAGGTTTGTTTAGCTTGCATTGATCCGAATCAACGCAGTCCCATCAATTGATCACACCAATAAAGAACGAAAATAATGATGTACGTATATGCCACCCGCATTCTCCACTGGGTCCCGTCATCACCCGTTAGGTTACTTAACTAACGACAGAGCGGGGACTGGACTAGCGCGGGTGCAAAACATATACAACATCTACTAGTATATATATCAATATATAATATTCGCTCAAGGCGTGATAAAATGCAACATCACAGAAATGTAATAAGCATCACAGAACAATACAGATATCTGGGATCCCTGGGTTTCATAGAGCCGCTACTGAAACCCGACGTTCCCCTGGTCGTGTGGATAGCCTGTGCAATGAAATCCTAGACCCCTACGGGTGCGGCAAGTTACCCGCCAAAACCTGAAGCGAGGCAGCCCCCTTCAGCAACGTGAATGGACCACCCAGCACTTCACGGAATCCGGTAACTTGGGCACCCCTCCTTGGGTCAACCTGTACCCCCTACGAGTGCGGCGAATAGCCCGCCAATTCTAGAGTAAAGCCCCCTCCGTCTCAAAGCCATGAGATGCGGTCCCGTTGCCCTCTAGAACCCGGCTACCCGTGCACCCCTCCGCGGGGTAATCCTAGTACAGAAAGTAAAATATACAACAGGTACATCGACCTCAGCCCGGTCGTGCCCCAAAAGAATAATATACAAACAGGCAGCGATGGCAGTCCACATGTCGAACGCTCGCCCCGCAATATCAAATGTACATAATAAACCAAACTGTACTACCATTGCATCCAGGCTATCCACCATGACAAATCCGCAACATCACAGCACAACACAGAACATCAACGTGAATGTCACGTTCGCAAATCCGTCTAAAAGGGCTATAGCAGTTAGACAGGATTTACCGATCAAATGACATTCACGGTCGCAGATGTAATGTAAATACTGTGAACAAACATGTTTAAAATTTTCGATCGACTAAATTTTCCGAAGTGGGCCCCAAGCACAACTGTAGCACTCAGAGAAAATCTGGGCCCAAAAAGAATATTCCAGAAACCCTATTTCCATTTCAGAAAGACACTGTAGAAATTTGGTGCAAAGAAGAGTTAATATTGCGGCGGAACCGCGGCCGAATAGTAAAGTTAGGGCACCAAATTTTCATAGAACTCTTAGAAAACCCTGCACGTATTTCTGCAATACACCAAATAATTTTTTGACCACAGAAAAAATTCGACAGAAACTGATGCAAGAAATTGGAAAATCCGATCGATCGAAATTCTAAACACAATAGAGCAAGCTAGACTAGGTTAATGGCCTGGCTCTGATACTATATAGGACTACGGTAGTGCCCCGGCTGTCTATCCGAGGCCAAAATGCGGAAACGAAATTTTTTCTTGACTTTAAACCGGCACTACCGCATCCTAAAACCCGGATCGTGACCATTAACCTAATGCTAGAAAAATAGAGAGAGGGGGTAGAGGGCTATACCGCACGATCCGTGTCCTTCGGTCTTCGGCCACCATCCCGATCTCCCCTCGGCAACTCCGGTCTTCATCTCCTCGTCGGAAAGGGCACTACATCGAGAAGTCTTTTTACGGGCTCCCGCTTCGTCCGAAGCAACTCGGGCACGAAGTGTGCTAGCCGACGTGCCCAAAGTGAAGTAGAGAATGTTATGATCACTTTGTCTCTTGCATCCATGAATTTGGATGGAGGTTAGAGAAGTTGCCAATGATGGAAGCTATGAGCTAGAGGAAGAAGAAGAAGAGAAGAGCTTTTCTTTTTCTTTTCTTTTCTTTTGTTATGGAATGATAATGAGAGTGAGAAAGAGATCAAGAATAATACAAGAGTAAACTTCAACCATATGGTTGCCTTTCTCTCTCTCCTTATCATTTCAATACAAATCAATCACACTAATGTGACATATTTGCTAGAAAAGTGACCATGACTCATCTAAGTGTCCATGTCACATTTAATGTAATGCATGATGAAAATCTAGCTCATTATTTCCATAAACAAACATTAATCCAAATGTTTGTCACAACAAAAATATCCGGCAACATCTAAAGTAAACTCGTGACGGATCACAAGGATACCCCTCACCTGTATATACATACCTGCATCTGCATTCCGACTGAATGCGAATGCGATGAGACTAAAGTAATCCAACAAATCTAATACTAGGATCCGGCTTAAACCAAAACCCACTAGTATGATCCGTCCGATCAAGATCCGTGCAATACAACACGTATAAGATCGAACCCTGCCATATAGCATACGACCTCTACAACGTTTCGCCCGAAACTTGAGAAACTGTCTGTGGGGGACTCTAAAGACTCGTCAATATTTTGGCTGTGGATTTAACCACTAGTTCGTCAGAGGTATTAGCCGTACGTAACGGGCTACCAAGTATTGACCAAAAGGGAGGTCGATGAGCGAACTCATCCTGACACCCTACTGAGCCTGTCAGTGACAATATCTGTACAGTCCGGTCCGTTTATCTATGAGCATCGCATGGCGGGCCTAGGGGGTTGGTAAAAGTCAGACCCCCAAAAGCGGTACAAGTCGTGTCGGAGTGTAACCCAGAACACCCTGAGATACTACTGGAATACCTACCAGTAAATCTCCTGCCTCGGCCGAGGGCTTTATGTAATGGCTCTCCTAGACACAGCACGACCTCACCCCCAATACCGGGAGAGACGAACCCCTGCCGATCCGCTCACTGCCTCCATGTGGCTCGGGACTGTACCCAACTAAAACCTGTTTGTACGACTCCTTTGAGCCGTGGTAGGGTAGTAATCAAAGCACAGTGGGAACTCACACGAGACAAATGATGATCTCAGGTCGATGAACTAACCTGTACACATGTCACCAGGGAACTGCTATCTGACGTCTGGTATAATCCCAACTAGCAGGTTCCCGGCGAGTCCTGTCCGGTGTACTCATAACCCAATGAGCACCTGTATACATCTTAGGTGAACCAACTGACACCAGTGGCTTGTGAGACCGGCCACCGCCCCTCGTCGCGGTCTCGACTGTATACACTAGTCTACTAATGGAGTATCGATGCCCAGTCTCGAAACTCCCACGACTAGGGACCTTTTAAGGATGTGCTTATAGACCCCAGCCCCCATGTATATGATCGCCATCATACTGCTGGCCGTCAAGCAAGAATCCTAAGGGCTCTATCAACGTGCAATAGTGACCTGTAAGGTCACCTGAAGCAGTACACGATGATAAAGGTAAACCAGATAGCATACTATCATCTTGAGTGAGACTGTCCTACCGGTATAGGTCCTCCCTCAATCATTGCAATCACGTGCCTGTGATCCAATAATTGACTCTGAGGGCACTATATCCAACACTTAGTTCTTCTTCCCGTTTCCTCTGCTGACATGCTCCAAAACCTTGAAACGGCGAACTATCATAATCTTTTCCCAGAATTGCGAAACTGTTTCTGTCACAGTCTTTTATCAGAAATGCGAAACTGGTGAGACCCTCCTACCAAAGCCGTCCTTCCTCACACTTGAGTACTTAAATAGAATCTAAGATAGTCTTGAATTTCTCTGTAGGAATGACATTCGTTAGTGTCACGACCCGAAAAAGCACATGACCGGCACTTGAATTGTGTGAAGTTTATAGGACTTCACCGTAACCCAAGTAAGCCAAAAACCCAGAATTTAAACCTTTTTAAAGAAATAGTAGGGTGAAGTTTTAAAAGGTTTATTAAATGGAATCATTTCCCCTTTTTAAAGAATAAATAAGTTTGTTTGAAAACGCCTATGTCGTTTGAAAATCGGGCATCACCTCTTTTGTAAATTTTGAATAAAACTACATACAAAGCATAATATATCCGGCACGCTCCAATATCACCTCCGGTCTCGATCCTCCTCGCTAGGCTCTCCATACCTCCCTACGGTCTTCCTGTCCCTCAGAGTCGTACCGGTGTACCCATAATCGGTTAACCTATATCTCGATTCGGATATCTCATCATGAAAATCAAAACTCATGGTGGACGCGAAATCGCCATATCAGGAGAAAACCGCATTTTAAAACATTCATAAGTTTTATAAACCATACCGCGGCTTCTCAAATCCATGGAAAATATCAAGTTTTGAAGAACACATATATAAGTCATCTCAAGTTCATAAGAATCATAACACATATATCATTTTTACCATATTGGCAACAATTATATACGACTGTCCATAACGATGGTATTCGTATATCAAAATCATGATAGGTTTCATGACATCTATATATAACAACTTCAATCTTATCTAGCCCAGGGTATCATGGAAGTACCAATGATATGTAGTGTAATATACACGTCTGTGATTTGTGCAACATAGTAATCATTGGAAGTTGTGCAGTGGTCTATCAATATATTCATATAAGCATGGTATTTTAAACTTACTGTACGAAGCATAAATACGGATAATATAGCGTAGCGTAAAAAGTAACCTACGTGTGAATGTATAACGAATCGAATAATCGTAATCTAAACGAGCGTTAAAATAGATAATTACTTACGAGTTATACAGTTATAGTTAAAAATAGAAAGAAACGTTTTTTTGGAAATAAGGAGGCTACAATGTTTTTGAAATAGATATTCATTTGAAATTTGTAGTATATCCTTGACATTACTATTTAAAAATAGAAAATGGATCATTAGTTCTTAAAAGAGTATAGCTCAAACAATCCTAACAATATCCCAATCGGGATTTAGTAAGACTTTGCGAGTCAAATATATATCGGCCGTATCCGGCAATCTATTCTCATCACATCGAGTACGAAATCTCCATTGTACGATGTCAACACCCATCCAACCAATATCAGTACAGACATCTAGTCGCTTACGGCACATACAATAATCATATATATATATAGCCTACCAACATGAATTATATGCTAATTATATAATCTATGAACCATAGACTAATCTATCTCTAAGTATCCGGATAACTGATTGTTCGCATTTTTGCGTGTTCTAAATTTTAAATTTACCGCAATCAAGACGGTGTCGCTTGGTAGCTAGCCGGTTGAGTACGAGTCGATCCACAGGGAAATGGTGTCCTTTTCTTTAAGTTCTAACGAGTTAAGTCCTAACTTTGGTAGGTTTTGTTTTAAGATTTAAGAATGAGAACAAATTGATATAAAGGCTTGCTAAGGTTAGGATTAGGTTAGTTCGAAATAGGGATTCTTCTCACTTCTTTCAATGCTCTAGTTAAGAATATAGGTGTTAGGGTAATAGTCAACAACGGTGATTAGCACGACTAGGAAGAAACTTAGTTTCTTCCTTTTGGTCCTTGTCCGTCCGTTCTTGGCTTTTAGCCCTAACTTCCGGTTAATTCAACCACAACGGGTCTAATTAGGGAATCACCACTATCATGTAGGATAGGGTGCCGTAGTGAGCGGATTATGGTTGATTTAAAGAGATCCCTTAATTAAAATTATTTGGGCAAAGAAAGGAGTCAGAGAGATTTCCTTCTCTCAAACCTTCCCTCTCCTATCCCTAACAAGTGAGGAATTACTCACTCATTAGGAAGATAACAATAAAATTCATTTTTTTATTTTAATAGATGAACTAAATTGCCGATAACAAAAGAACAGATAAAAAATTGCAGGAATTAAAATTCAGATAAAAAGAATGCGAGATAAAAAAATAAAACTTACTTTATTGATGACCTCTCAACAATGCATTACAATTGGAATTAAAATTTAGATCTAAGAATTAAAAAGAGGCATAAAAATTAAAGAGAGGCATGCCCCAAAAGAGGCACCCTGAAAGAGGCACACTTAATTTGGCTTTGAGCTCTCCTATTTATAGATAGGAAAAACCCTAGGTTTACATTTTGATCCATACATGTATTTACCAAACTACCCTAAGAAAGCCGGGTCAAAACACCGACACCTCCACCGACACGTGCGGCAGCGGCAGAATAGCCTGTTTGGCCGCAGTTCCGCGGCCAATTGGTAGAGTCTTGGGCCCATCTCTTCAGGGTTCCTTCATGTTGCTTTTACCTTCTGTTTTCTTCACTTGGTTCCTCAGAATCTCTTCTATTTTCTTCCAGATTTCCAATAGTGCAGAATGATGTGGACTTTTGCCTTGAGCTTCGCGTTGAAGTCTTGAACTTGTGCTGCCCTTGTGCTTTGTGCATTGAACTGTCTAATGATTTTCATTTATTCCTTGAACTGGGAAGCGGCATCATACGGATTCATCTATTGTTGGTTGTAATCTCACATTTGTCGCGACTTTTCATGAATTTCACTGTAACGATCTGAGAACCTGTAACCTGCAACTATTTAGCAGACATGGATCAAAAGTACCTACTTATATGCAATGTGATTAAGAATGGGCGATATAAAAATGCAAAAATCTGATATGAACAATAACGTATATACGCTTTCTATACTAAGTGTTCCTTAGAATTAGTTCGGGGGTGGTATATGTTGGAGATAGTGCCCTCATAGTCAATTATTGGATCACAGGTACGTGATTGCAATGATTGCGGAGGACCTATACCGGTAGGACAGTCTTACTCGAGATGATAGTATGCTATCTGGTTTGCCTTTATCAGTCGTGTACATGATCAGGTGACTGATTACATGTTACACTTTGATAGAGCCCTTAGGATCTTGCTTTACTACCAACAGTATGATGGCGATCATATACGTGAGAGTTGGGTAGTTTATATGCATATCCTTAATTGTGGTCCCTAGTCGTGGGAGTTTCGAGACAGGGCATTGATACTCCGGAGTAGACTAGTGTGTACAGTCGAGACCCCGACAAGGGGCGGTGGCCGGTCTCACAAGCCATTGGTGTCAGTTGGATCACCTAAGATGTATACAGGTGCTCATTGGGTTATGAGTACACCGGACAGGACTCGCCGGGAATCTGCTAGTTAGTATTATATCTACCGTCAGATAGCAGTTCCCTGGTGACATGTGTACAGGTTAGTTCATCGACCTGAGGTCGTCATTTGTCTCGTGTGAGTTCCCACTGTTCTTTGATTTCTACCCTACCACGGCTCAAAGGAGTCGTGCAAACAGGTAGTTTTTGGGTACAGTCCCGAGCCATATGGAGGCACATGAGCGGATCGGCAGGGGATTCGTCTCTCCCGGTATTGGGGGCGAGGTCGTGCTGTGTCTAGGAGAGCCATTACACAAAGTCCATGGCCATGGCAGGAGATTTACTGGTAGGTACTCCAGTAGTATCTCAGGGTGTTATTGGGCTTCACTCCGACACGACTTATACTGCTATTGGGGGTCTGGCGTTACTAGCCCCCTAGGCAGATATGCGATACTCATAGACGAACGGACCGGACTGTATATACATTGTCACTGTTAGGCTCAGTAGGGTTTTCCGGATGAGTGCGCTCATCGGCATCCCTTGAGGTCAGTCCATGGGCAGCCGTTACGCATTGCTAGTGCCGCTGACGGTTTGTGGTTAAACCCACTGCCAGGGTACTGACGAGTCATTAGAGTCCCCCACAGACAGTTTCCCAAGTTCGGGCGAAACGTTGTAGAGGCCGTATGGTTTTATGGCAGGGTTCGGAAAATGCACGTGCGTTTACGCACGTGTCGATTTTCGGACAGATGATACTGGTCGGCTTTGGTTTAAGCCGGATCCGAGTATTATATTGAGTAGGTATAATATCTTTGTCTCAGTTGCATTTGTATTCGGTCGTAATACAAATGCGGGTATATTTATACAGTTTCGGGGTTATCCTGAAAGTCGTTTCAGGATCACTTTTGGAAGTTGCCAGTTTCCAGTTTTCTATCAGCCGTCTTTTAACATTCGGTTAAAGACGGATTTATCTTTTCTTGGATGAGAGTGAGTCATGCTTCTAGAAGCTTCTAGAAGGGTCTAGATGATGACTAGGCTTCATGACTCATTAGTGCATTAATGGGTTTTTGATGATGTGTTTAATGAGTCACCATTTACCATTAATTCCTTTTGTTTGCATGATAGATATTTGTTTAAGATCTTTTCCTTGTGGTCACCCTCTTTCTCCTACGGTCACCTCCCTCCTTCTATAAAGTGGCCGGCCCTCTCTCTCCTCCTCACTTCACTTGTTGATTTCATTTTAGAGAGAAAAGGTTATGATAGATATTTGGGGTGTATGGAATTCACAGCTCATTTCATTCCATCACCCGATTCCCTCGGCAACTTCATTTACCGATCGTTCACGGACTTGGACGAAGTGAGACAAAGTCATCTACTCATTCTCTACATCATTCTTGGTCGTCTCTTTTGGCAAACTTGACGATCGAGTTCCCTCAAGTCAGAGGCGGGAGCCCGTTTAAAGAATCGTCGACGTGGTGCCACCTCGACGAGGAGATCGGAGATCGACGAGATCGGAGCAGCCGCAACGGAGCGTGGGATGATGGTTGAAGAACGAAGGACTCGGATCGTTCGGTATAACCTTTCTACACTCTTTACAGTTTGTTAGTTTAGCAATAATGGAAGATCCGGGTTAAAGTATACGATAGTGCCAGTTAAAAGTTTTTGTTCCGCATTTGGCGTCTGTAGACTGCCGGGGCGCTAGCGTAGACTTACAGTGGTATCAGAGCCTAACCATTTTGCTATACTAACTTGTGCTAACGCGTTTAAAACATCGATCCGACCGGAAATCGAAAATTGCAAAATCCTAGCTTGACAGTTTCTGTTGATTTTAAATGGTCTCCTAAAATTTTTCTGCATGTCTTAAAAAACTTTGCAGGCTTTTCTAAGAATCACGACCAAATTTGGGTACGTGTCTCCACCAAACAGCCGCGGAAACGCGGCCAAACCCATGGTTTGGCCGCGCATCCGCGGCCACGTGGTGAGCGCATGCTCCCAAATTTTGTCAGTGGGTTCTTCTCTGGAATTTGTGGTTTTTGGTAAATATCGTTTTGGCCCAGATTTTGTTACTGTTCACCAGTAAGTAGTGGGGCCCACTTTTTGATATTTGGTCGATCAAAATTTAAACACGTTAGTTTACAGTGCTTACATTATATCTCCGACCGGGAATGTCATTTGATCGGTAAACCGCGTTTGATTGCTATAGTTCTTTTAGACGGGTTTGCGAACGTGACATTCGCGTTGATGTTCTGTTTTGTGCTGTGATGTTGCGGATTTGTCGTGGTGGATAGCAGTGTGCAATGGTAGTACAGTTTGTGTTTATTTGTACATTTGATATTGCGGGGCGAGCGTCCAACTTGTGGACTGCCGTCACTGCCTGTTGTATAATATTCTTTTTGGGGCACGACCAGGTTGCGGTCGATGTACCTATTGTACTATTTTTCATTACTGTACTAGGTTTTACCCCGAGACGGAGTGCACGGATAGCCGGGTTCTGGGGGGAAACGGGTCCGCATCTCATGGCTTTGAGAGGCAGAGGGGTCCCACTCTAGAATTGGCAGACTATTCGCCGCACTCGTAGGGGGTACAGGTTGACCCAAGGAGGGGTGCCCAAGATTACCGGATTCCGTGAAGTGCTGGGTGGTCCATTCACTATGTTGTAGGAGCTGCCTCGCTTCAGGTTTTGGCGGGTAACTTGCCGCACCCGTAGGGGTCTAGGTTTCATTGCACAGGCTATCCACACGACAGGGGAACGTCGGGTTTCAGCAGCGGCTCTATGAAACCCGGGGATCCCAGATTATCTGTATTGTTCTGTGATGCTTATTACTTTTCTGTAATGTTGCATACTATCACGCCTGGAGCGATTATTGTATATTGGTTTATATACTATTAGATGTTGTATATGTTTTACACCCGCGCTAGTCCAGTCCCCGCTCTGTCGTTAGTTAAGTAACCTAACGGGTGATGACGGGACCCAGTGACGAATGCGGATGGCATATACGTACATTTTATTTTCGTTCTTTTCTGGTGTGATTAAATGATGGGACTGCGTTGATTCTGATCAATGCAAAGTAAAGCAAACCTGTTTGCAGTTGTTGGAACAAATTTAAAAAGTGTTATTGCAAAGACGTTTTCTTTTGTTATGCATAGCGGTATTCAGTGGAATATCCTGCACCTCATTCGACGGGGCAAGGGCCGATATCCCTTCACCGGGACTGACCCCTTGGACAGAAGTTTGCGTCAGAGTAATAACTTCACTATAGTCGATTACAAGTTGCTTTGCACCGCGGTATTCAGTGGAATATCCTGCACCTCATTCCACGAGGAAAGAGCCGAGATCCCTTTACCGGGAGTGACCTCTTTAGCAAAAAGTTTTCGCCACTATATTTTAAAAAGCTATCAGGTTCCTTCAGCGATATCAAGTTCACTACGTTAAAGGTTTTTCTCCAAAAACCAGCCGTAGCCCTCCGTCGTTTCTTATGGATGGTCAGTAGTATTCAAGCTATGTTTGTTGGCATACGTCAAGGCATAGTGTTTGGTAGCTGCTGGGTATTTGTTTGTTGCATAGATAGATGAGTTGGTTTGGGACAGTCGTATTACCTTGTTGGCATACGTCAAGGGTATGTACGGGTGGGTTCAAATTAACAAGATAATGACGGGCAGAACTTGACATGTGACTTATGATTTGTTGGCATACGTCAAGGTCATAAGAGTATGAGGCATAAATCATATCGGGAGTTTCTAAAGAAACTGAAACTTGCCAAGTATGCACATACCATCTGGAGTATGAGTAACGTGGATGAATTCCATCACGTTATCATGCGATGAGAGTTGGATCCCGATTCCCACTGATGAGTTGGTTTACTCTTCGGGTGATCCCGATTGATTCTTCTTTAGGTTTGGAGGAGAATTTGACAGGACAGTGGGAGGTTTCCGGATTAGATAAAGTGATGACCATTCTGATCTAGGTTAGAGTGCACACAGAGTGTTTCTTTTCTCTCTCTCTTTGGCAGCGACCTTTGACCGACCCTAGACTATGACTCAGTGACCAGGTTGACCGAACCTTCTTAAAATACTGGCTTTTGGATTGTCTGAGTTGCATAAGTCATTGCCACTCCTTCTTTTACCCTTTGAATTTCTCAGAACACCCGTATTACTACGGATATCCACTTCCATTGGATAGATCCATCGTATGGTTATATACGAACTCGAAGGGACTTCTTCGAGGATGGATCCAGGTTCAGGAGAAATAGAATAGGTTTATTCAGTTGTCTTTTATTATCACCTTCTCTCAGGTTGCGAGAGCTCCTTGGTTTAGGAGAGTACACCTATTACGCTTATTGGATAGTCTTATTCCAAACCATAGGCTGGTGCCGAAAGGTAGGGAATGAAGAAAACCAATTAGCCTAAGTAGGGTGTGCAGAAGGTAATATGTAAAGACAAATAAAGGGATTAGAAAGAGGGCAAAGTAAATTGCGACTGTTATCATTCACGACCAAAACCGCGTACTTCATCGCCACTCCTATTTCACCTTTAAAAGAATAAGGTATTATTCAGTTGTCTTTTATCATCACCTTCTCTCGAGATGCGAGTACTCCTTGGTTTAGGAGGGTACACCTATTATGCTTACTGGATAGTCTTCTTCCAAACCATAGGCTGGTGCCGAACGGTAGGGAAGGAAGAAAACCATTTAGCCTAACGATGGTGTACAGAAGGTAACGACTAAAGACAAGTAAAGGGATTTGGAGAGATGGCAATAAAATATACGGTTGAAGTCATGAATTGGATTATGGAAGAGGCATTGCTATGAATACCAGGATACCCCTACGAAACATTTTCATGTTTCAGTGCATTGTTAAAAGAAAAACTGTTTTCCCGATTAGACACTTACTCCAAGGGTATGTATTTACCAGGTTTCATTCTCATATCTGTATGGTTTTACAGATGATGAGTGGGAGTAAGATATTGGGAATTAGGTGATCATCCTCATTATATCGGAATTCGTTGTAATTGGTGATATTTGAGGAAATCGCCAGGGTACAGTTTTCAACCTACGACGCACAGGTTTTGAGTTGTTTAACTCAGCGGACTTATACAGAGTATTGTATGTTGTCCAAGTGTCCATCAGGACAAAGTGGTAGGTCCTCGTACTATGTTCTGTTTACTTATAACTTCTCTAGTATTTAGACGAGTGTTTCGTAGAAATACAAGGTCTAAGTTTTGAGAAGTTGTAGGTATAAGAATAAAGTAGAGAACCAGGTGTCACAAGTATCGGGATTCTTCAAAGAGATCGAAAATGTAGATTCTTGTAATTGGTATTCAGATGATAGTGATGGTTTTGAGAAACGTCTTTCGCTTTTCAGGTTACTCATAATTGGATGGATTCCTAAGTTGAGTAATGCTGATTAGCCTTTTTCCATTGAGTTGATATGCACTGGAGACAGCTGCATAGATTGAATATGGTTCCAATTAAATTAGTGCCAAAGTTTCTATATTGGATATAGAATAGTTCGTACCTTAAAAGATATTAAGGTATGGGGAGTTGTCCAGCTTATGCTTAAAACTAGACTCTGGATAACTCAGGGCACGTTTCTGTAATGGCTGTTTGTGGGTTGACCCTGGCTATGACGAGGGTTGATATTCTACCATTTGGAAGATCAATAGTGATATTGTTCTTGACTCGCCACAGTTTTAGTAAAATGGATCTTTTTCAGAAAACAGTAGTGGGAGTATGGTAGAACTGGAAGTGATTCCAGAACCGCGAACGATTACGGAAAATTTAATAGGACCTATACATTCAATCAGGTTTGACATTCCAATAGCCACTCCGCAGATATGGTAGGTAACCTCAGACACCCGAGAGGTACTCCGGTAGCCTCAAGGACGGTGACAGGGAGGTTCTTATCTACCCAGACTTGACACTACTGTTGTTCCAGGCTGTGAGACCCGGTAGGAGGGTTGTCGTAGTCGGTGGGAGCAACGGAAGCATGGTGGGCAAGTAGCTTATGTCTATTGATAGACGAGCAGTTATAGCGGAGATAGATCATCTATTTTTTGATGTGACAGTCATGGGTTTGACTTCAATCAGAATAGGGGATGGATCTGTTAAGAAGGTAGTAGGGTGTGATGTCATGGTATCAGGATGACATACACAGAGTAGGAAGTAAAATTCCTATACTACGATCGGTTGAACTGTGGTCGTCACACAGTTGTTTCTCCAGACAGGATATGGATATAATATTTGACATTCTGGTTTCTAGATCTATGGTTTTAGATCTGGATTTGGGTAGTTTCCCAATGTGGGTACTTTGACAGATATTCTAATGGTTTTTGGAATAGTTGACTCCTAGCATGGTGGTGTCCCTGCAGGTGATGGAGTCACCCTCTCTAAAGGTGTCTTACAGACTAAAGGGGAGAGGGATGTGCATGATTGGCAGATCACTTGCTTAGGCAATTGAGTCAATCATGAGATGTCAAGTACTACACCAAATGTTGGTTTTGCACTAGATGCAATAAGTTTGTATTAATCCAATCCTGGAGAAATATAAGGAAGCAGTTTTAGAACATAAGTACATGTTCTACGGATTTGATGACGGCAGCCTCCTTCGGGAGACGGTTATCATTCTAAGCTTCAAAGGTGACATGGTTGACAGAGTGATTGTCAGAGTTATAGTTTTTCCCTCTGACGAAGAGGGATAGTATTATGGACAGGTGGTCCAAGAGGATACTGTGGGTGGCATGGTGCCGGATACTGATTAGGTTCAGTGATCGATACAGTCTAAGAAGTTTGGATTTGGAGTTCATTTATGAACTGGGTCCCATCAGATATCCAGACATATTCTAAGACAGGTGTTACTCGATTCGGGAGATGGCTTTCTCCGCGAACTTGAGATTAAGAGAGATATAGAAAGAAACTTCTAGGCGGATCCACTCACTAAGGCTATTTCTCGAACACAATAGTTTTACAAACGGGCTTTGTGATACTGATTAGTAGAGGAGTTGGATGTTCGGTTTCACACGGGCTGTGAGTAGTCGACATCGCAATAATTAGCCTTGAGTGCAAGTGGGAGATTGTTGGAGATAGTGCCCTCATAGTCAATTATTGGATCACAGGTACGTGATTGCAATGATTGCGGAGGACCTATACCGGTAGGACAGTCTTACTCGAGATGATAGTATGCTATCTGGTTTGCCTTTATCAGTCGTGTACATGATCAGGTGACTGATTACATGTTACACTTTGATAGAGCCCTTAGGATCTTGCTTTACTACCAACAGTATGATGGCGATCATATACGTGAGAGTTGGGTAGTTTATATGCATATCCTTAATTGTGGTCCCTAGTCGTGGGAGTTTCGAGACAGGGCATCGATACTCCGGAGTAGACTAGTGTGTACAGTCGAGACCCCGACAAGGGGCGGTGGCCGGTCTCACAAGCCACTGGTGTCAGTTGGATCACCTAAGATGTATACAGGTGCTCATTGGGTTATGAGTACACCGGACAGGACTCGCCGGGAATCTGCTAGTTAGTATTATATCTACCGTCAGATAGTAGTTCCCTGGTGACATGTGTACATGTTAGTTCATCGACATGAGGTCGTCATTTGTCTCGTGTGAGTTCCCACTGTGCTTTGATTTCTACCCTACCACGGCTCAAAGGAGTCGTGCAAACAGGTAGTTTTTGGGTACAGTCCCGAGCCATATGGAGACACGTGAGCGGATCGGCAGGGGATTCGTCTCTCCCGGTATTGGGGGCGAGGTCGTGCTGTGTCTAGGAGAGCCATTACACAAAGTCCATGGCCATGGCAGGAGATTTACTGGTAGGTACTCCAGTAGTATCTCAGGATGTTATTGGGCTTCACTCCGACACGACTTATACTGCTATTGGGGGTCTGGCGTTACTAGCCCCCTAGGAAGATATGCGATACTCATAGACGAACGGACCGGACTGTATATACATTGTCACTGTTAGGCTCAGTAGGGTTTTCCAGATGAGTGCGCTCATCGGCATCCCTTGAGGTCAGTCCATGGGCAGCCGTTACGCATTGCTAGTGCCGCTGACGGTTTGTGGTTAAACCCACTGCCAGGGTACTGACGAGTCATTAGAGTCCCCCACAGACAGTTTTCCAAGTTCGGGCTAAACGTTGTAGAGGCCGTATGGTTTTATGGCAGGGTTCGGAAAATGCACGTGCGTTTACGCACGTGTCGATTTTCGGACAGATGATACTGGTCGGCTTTGGTTTAAGCCGGATCCGAGTATTATATTGAGTAGGTATAATATCTTTGTCTCAGTTGCATTTGTATTCAGTCGTAATACAAATGCGGGTATATTTATACAGTTTCGGGGTTATCCTGAAAGTCGTTTCAGGATCACTTTTGGAAGTTGCCAGTTTCCAGTTTTCTATCAGCCGTCTTTTAACATTCGGTTAAAGACGGATTTATCTTTTCTTGGATGAGAGTGAGTCATGCTTCTAGAAGCTTCTAGAAGGTTCTAGATGATGACTAGGCTTCATGACTCATTAGTGCATTAATGGGTTTTTGATGATGTGTTTAATGAGTCACCATTTACCATTAATTCCTTTTGTTTGCATGATAGATATTTGTTTAAGATCTTTTCCTTGTGGTCACCTTCTTTCTCCTACGGTCACCTCCCTCCTTCTATAAAGTGGCCGGCCCTCTCTCTCCTCCTCACTTCATTTGTTGATTTCATTTTAGAGAGAAAAGATTATGATAGATATTTGGGGTGTATGGAATTCACAGCTCATTTCATTCCATCACCCGATTCTCTCGGCAACTTCATTTACCGATCGTCCACGGACTTGGACGAAGTGAGACAAAGTCATCTATTCATTCTCTACATCATTCTTGGTCGTCTCTTTTGGCAAACTTGACGATCGAGTTGCCTCAAGTCAGAGGCGGGAGCCCGTTTAAAGAATCGTCGACGTGGTGCCACCTCGACGAGGAGATCGGAGATCGACGAGATTGGAGCAGCCGCAACGGAGCGTGGGATGATGGTTGAAGAACGAAGGACTCGGATCGTTCGGTATAACCTTTCTACACTCTTTACAGTTTGTTAGTTTAGCAATAATGGAAGATCCGGGTTAAAGTATACGATAGCGCCAGTTAAAAGTTTTTGTTCCGCATTTGGCGTCTGTAGACTGCCGGGGCGCTAGCGTAGACTTACAGTATACGCCATCTATCCTACTTCCTCCATAAATATAAATCTACTCACCGACGTCTCGAACTATTCGAAGACGACGAACGCCTTGCCCTTCTTCGCCGTCTTGGAAGCCTCCGCAATCACACCTAGTATTAAAATAACCACGCAAACACATATAAGAATCCGAATCAGTATCGATGTAACGAATGAACGTCCATAGCCTAGAACCTAGGACAAACGTGAGCTATCCGTGTGCTAATTACCAAGAATTAATCTCAGACTCGTTGTTCCAGTACAAAAGAACGCATCAAGAATTCAAAAACGGATTATCAAGTTTGAAAACCATAAAACATCGTCCAAAAACTAAGTAAAACATCTCCAGATTGACTCAGAGAATCTGGGATAATTTAGCATATAAAAAGGGCTTATACATCATGTAAAATATCTATTGGATAAACCCGATACCTAATTCAATAAGGGAACCGTTAAAAAATTTATTTGAACCACAATTTGCGGTCCAACTTGGGAGTTAGGGTCTCACGCACTTAGTGGGGTCTCCTAGTGGTCTAAATAGGACAAATATATACGCAAAATATTTTTTGCAGAGATCCCAAACTACTTTAGATTCAATTTGAGCATCAAAAGCTTCATGAAAACCATACTTTAAAACTTATAACTCTCTCAAAACTAAATCCCCAAGCATCAAAATACCACCATCCCCCTCTAACAAGTAGTGATCAACAACTAAACCCTACTAGACTTACTACAACAAGAAAAACTTGAACAAAAATGGGATTTTTACCTCTTGTGGAGAAGGGAAGAGGGATCTAGCTCAAGGGATGACTTGATGAGGATCTTTGAAGAAGGATAGGCCTACCTTGGTATCTTGAATAGTCTATGTGAAGAAAATATCATGATCCATCGAGATTTTGATGAAGAAAGGCTAGGGTTTGGATGAGGGTGGAGGAGTTAAGATATTTTGAGAAATGAAAATATTTGGTTGTTAGGATAAAGAGAGAAGGAGAGTGGGTGTGACATTAAGTAAGATATTTGTTAGGATATTATGTGAGGTGTGATGTACATGAGGGTATAATACAACTTAACATATTAACTCACTCTTTCTTTTACAAATAAAACATTAACCTTACACCAAAATTCCATATCATTCTAAAAACAAAATACTTATCATTTTTAGAATATCTCATATTTTCATTTCCCCCAAAATAATTATATTCTTACGGATACCAATCTAAAAACCCAAAATTCATACATGATATTATTTTCATAAACTTATAATATCCATATTTAAATTATAAATTAATATTTATAATTTTCAAAATGTTACAATATCCCCCACTTAAAAAAATTCGGTCCCCGAATTTAAATTTAACCCCAAAATCCTTAAAACATTTTGCCGAATCAAATCAACGGGGTCCAAATTCTGAAAACATATTGTCTGCTCCAATCGATGGGGCTCCAAAATCCCATACGAGCTAGAACTACACAAACGCAACATGTGCGCATTAAAATCAAAAATATGAAACTCCCATAACTATAACTCTAGTAGATGCTATGAGAATCACACAAGCTATGATGTAAAGTATAAAACGCGAAATCAACCGTTTAAATCGAGTACTCAATCATACCCATAGCCGTAGTGCAATATCTATAGCACACGCTAAGCGAAAATATATAATCAAAGATATAATATATCTCCTCAAGTGCAATGCACGAGAAAAAAATCAACCTTAATGGGTTTGCACAAAAACCAAACCACGTGCAACAGGTGTCCACGAAAGAAACATCATGTGCATCGGGGTGCACGAAATCAACATCAAGTGCATCGGGATGCAAAAATCAATACCTAGTGCATCGAGATGCACAAAATCAATATCAAGTGCATCGGGGTGAACAAATCAATACCAAATGCATCGGGCTGCACAAAATCTCAATCAAGTGCAACCAGTGTGTACAAAACATCAATTAAATGTACCCACTGTGCACAAAAAATCTCAATCAAGTGCAAATAGTGTGCACAAAATATCAATCAAATGCTGCAAATGTGCACGCAAAATATCAATCAAGTGCATCTAGTGTGCACGAAAAATCTCAATCAAGTGCATCTAGTGTGTACAAAATATCAATCAAGTGCAGCTACTGTGCACGAAAAATCTCAATCAAGTGACTCTCAAATCATCAAAACACATAAGTCAAAACAAATGACGTCAAAGTATCCATTTTTCAACGTCGAAAATGCTATTCTCGGATCACTAAAATACAAATAAAAATAAATGATATTGAAGTGCACCCTCTTTAATGTAGAAAGGTTCCTATACACTCAGAGCTGACGGAGCAAGGATTCTCACTTGCCTTTTGCCTATGCTTTGGCGTCCTCTGTCTCTAAATCCTTGTTCTCTCTACGGATCGGTAAAATCATGGCCTCTCAATACAATCGCCTGGTGAGGAGTAGCGACGAAAACAGTCCTATTCTGACACCTCTCAGAACACTTCCTGGTCAAGTAGCCTGGCCTCTCGCAATGTAACACGTCAACGATGACGGCCTCTAGCTCTCTGAGTACGTGCCATACAACTGGCCCTGGGCCCACTCTTTATCACTATAGCATCTCAGAAAGAACCTGCTACGGGTTTTGCCGATATCGTCTCTGCCAAACTGCCCGGAAACTGGCACTCCTTAATGAATCCACTTCTGTTCCGGAACAGCTGCAATCTCATCAAGAATTTCCTATGAAAGTGTGGCCGTATGCAACTGTCATGCCCCGCTTCCCAGAGTGCGCTAAGATCGGCATGCGACAGAGCCAACCATGCTACCTGTGGCTAGGAAACATCCCTCCACAGTCACATTATGACTGTCTATAAGATATCAAGAACAGAAGAAATAAAATACACTATTTAGTACATGTCCACATGCCAGAATAAACGAGTCAAGAAATAATATGCGGAAGCAATAAATCCAAATAACAATAATATCTG
Source organism: Agapanthus africanus (assembly GCA_030015575.1). Taxonomy (NCBI): domain Eukaryota; kingdom Viridiplantae; phylum Streptophyta; class Magnoliopsida; order Asparagales; family Amaryllidaceae; genus Agapanthus; species Agapanthus africanus. Next base: position 177,921,459 of record JASDDO010000008.1, read on the forward strand.
GAAAGTACGTCCTAAAATACGGGCTCACATCAGGAATGAAAGTACGAAAATAAAACTAAACTAACTAGCTACTAACAGGAACCTCACTGCCCGGCCTGTTGGCTGAAATACTCCTGAACGGCCTGCGACAGAGATAGATGATCTGGGCCATGCAAAACCCAGACGTCAGTGCGTCATAATATCAAACAATAAAATATAATCAGGAAGTAACAAGATATGCAGGCATGAGTAGTAACAGTAATGAGTGTATAACAATAACACGGGTATGAACAGTGAAGTGTATACATGCGGGTGAAATGCGGTAAATAATCTAAACTGTGCTACTGGGTTTTCTATTCTAAATTTATTCGAAATCAATTGATGTACTCCTCATGTAACTCAAAGAATATGTCCCGTTACCCTCCGGGACCACAGATCAAGATATGTGAACCAAGAATGGTTCTGTCCCGTTACCCCCCGGGACCACGGATCAAGAAGAATCACGAATGATTCTGTCCCGTTACCCTCCGGGACCATGGATCAAGTAATACCCTTTTAAGTTACACTCGGTTCCACCTTTGATTTCCCCATACCCCTAAGGTTATGTGTTCAAGTCAGGTATTGATAAACTGGAGCTAATGCCAACCCAGGATCAAGCAGGTACAGGTTTGTCTATGCAGACAACAGGATATGTCCATTGGGACAACATATCAGGATTGTCGGCATTAGAAACAGGATCAGGTAACATGTCAAGTAGTGGTGTATCAGGTCATGTCAAGTAGTGCACAGTGTAACATATATGTGTCCAACAGTAAAATGTAGCAAGTATTGAATCACGGTAGAAGTACGGATGTACGGTAAAAACATGGATGCACAAATATCTATCAGGGGTTACATCATGACTAGGTAGGATGCACATTATCAAGCATGGGGTACTAATGTAACAATAATATGAGTTAATGTAATATGGCATGCAACTAGGTATGCAGAATTAATGGTATGGATACACAATAAAACATGGATGCTTAATTAATTATCAGAGTTATAACTACCGTTCCACGAATATGTAGGATGCACATTATCAAGCATGGGATGTTAGTATAACAGTAATATGAAATAATGTGACATGGCATGCAACTAGATATATAATTAATGGTATGGATGCACAAATATCGATCAGGGGTTACATTTACAGCTCCAAGACTAAGTGGGATGCACATTATTAAGCATGGGGTGTTACTATAACAATAACATGAATTAATGTAACCTGTAAATGCAGCTACATATATAATAGATGGTATGGATGCATACTGGTATCCGAAAACAGTAAAACTTTAGTATGGGTGTATAATGAATCAACATGTAATATTTGTATTCATATGGATGCAAGATAAGTATTATAGCATGTAGCAAGATAAACTTGCCTGAGCGGAACACACGACGGGTGCGCACGGCACGTCCGACGTCGGGTAATCATCGCAACGCACACACGGCACGCGGGACGGGTCCAGGTAAGGCAAGAGGATAACCACGCAGGTAGGGGACGTTCACAGGATCACTCGGATCGTCGGCGACAGCACGGCTCCGGCGGTGATCACCAGAAAAAGAAACAAGATCAAGAAAGAAAGAAGAAAGAAGAAGAAGAAGGAGAAGATGAAAGGGCTGTGGTTTGAAAGGTGTAGGAGAGAGGAGTAGGAGGACATTGTCACGACCCGAAGGTACGGAACGTGACCGACACCTAAATTATGAAATGTCTAGAGGCGTAACGTAATCTAAACAAGCCAAAGCCCAGAAATCTAAACCCTTTACAAGAAGAAGTGTAGGAAAACAAGTTTTAAAAACAATATCAAATTTCTCAAAAATTTCGGCAGAGTCTCCTTTGTAAAAACTGGCCCCAAACGGGTACAAATAAGAATATATACATATGCAATAATAAAAAGGTATCTCCAAGCGGGAGCTAGCTCTACGCCAAAAGGCGGAAACAACCGCACAATGCACTATGATATACAACGCCGAAGGGCGAGGCTCAAAACTCAAAAGAAAACCAAACCACCAGAAAACCATAATAGTACAAGCACGACTCTAAGGTCGAAAGAGAACGACTGGTCTACTAAATTATCAGTAATACAAGTCTGGTTGATGGAGCTTACTAGATACAAATAAAATAATAAAAGTACAACGGCGGTCCTGATACAAGTGAACCAACCAACCAAGCAAACCACCCTGAATGAAATGATGTGCCAACAAACTGCCAAGGAAACCTGTACATCGAAACCTGTAAGAAAATTTGGCATAACGGGGGTGAGTTGCCAACTCGTGAGTAGAAGACATCTGTGAGTAGAAATCGCATGCACGACGCCTTCCTAGGTCATAATAATATACCTAATATAACACTAGTCATCTAGTAGTGGCAGGGTAATAATCTATGCGTAAGTGCAATACTCAGTGCTTGTGTCAGTGCCTCAAGTAGTAACATGTTATGTGTATGAGTATGCTTGCACCATGAATGTAAAAATAATCAACCATGAAATCTGGATAAATCTGTATAAGAAATCTTTAACTTTTATCATAGTAAAACTTGTATGGTAATCTGAAACATCATCAATGAAATCCGTGGAAATCCGTGTCAAGCATCGACACAAAACATGTAAATCTCAAAGTTTCAATACCTCATAGTCTCAATATCTCATAGTCTCAATATCTCGGGCTCCGTCAGTCCGGATCGGCCCATATCATCAAATCTCACGACAACGGTCGGTATCCTCCGGATATCCGCCGCGCCAGATATCACCGGTAGGTAGTCTTCCCCTGTTAGGCTCATTGTCTACAACTCGATCTTCTTGTCCCGGGGTACCATACCGGGCCCACCATGTATCCGAGACGGTTCATCCACTCCTCGAATCGGGTCTCGAAATCCAACAGAAAACATGAAATCTCATGGTGGACGACACATACATCACGAGAAAACTGCAACTTGTATTTTAAAATGAGAGGGGGAGAGAGAGAGAGAGAAGTTTTTATATATTCTTACGGTTTTTCCCAAAATCCAGAAATCTCATAGAAATCAAAAATCCCAAAATCATGAGTAAGTAAATAATGAGCATCGGCATAAGGCCCAGAATACCGCATGATAATATGAATATGTGAATGCATGAATCGTCTAAGTAATAAATGTAATGTCTAAACTGGCACATGAGGATAATCACACAATATTATATTGGACTAGCATTTAGCTGATATATCAATAAAAAGATAATATGTTCTAAAGTGTACGTGACATGGAAATTACCGATGATGATGTGTGTGAGCCGGCAAATAAGTGTATGTGGATCATGCGCATCATCGGTAATGGTGCTGGTGTCCTAACAGGCAGAGTTTCATATTAACTAAAGAAACATATGTATGAACATGCAATGTGATGATTACAATCTGAATATAAGGGTGAAAGTGTATTAACCACACATTTAGAATATACATATCTAACTAGAAACTATACGACTCGAGCCTAAACTTGTATCTATCTAACCCACTAAAGACCTAAACTAAAGAAACTAGTCGATAGGAAATAAGAATCCACCTAAAGTCTGAGTCGATATCTCTGGTAGTCGGCGATCCAGCCTCAATAGCGTCACGTACGTAGTACGACTTCCTCGAGTCACGAGTGCGGATCAATCATCACATCTATGCCTCGTACGGTAAAATTCATCGTACGGCTACCCAAAATCAGGGTACGGGTCAACTATCACATATATACATCATCGTTCGTATAGTATCATCCTCAAACAATATCATGATCAAGGGTACTGTACTATAATCGCATACATCCCAATATCATCAAACATAATCATTGTATGTGTAAATATACATCGTCAAATGATCCACTAAAATTCCATGTCATATATCATATCGTGATTAAGTCACATATTACAATCCAGGTGCTATTCTAGAGTCTCGTACATTTCAATGTCATCATCACCTATTATCATCTATATAAGTATATTTTATATAACCTCATTACCCAACGATCCGCTACTATCATAACACATCTCATATCATAACTCGATCGTATCTCCAATAGATCACGGCATCAAGCCCAGTCATATCGACCCATCCCCATGTATCATATAACCTCGTCATATCACATGTATATGTTGTATACACACACACACACACACACACACACCCCTACACACATTCCTATAAGTATGTATATATACACACATATACACCAAGTCAAGTTTATGCGTGTGCGTGTGTGTATGTGTCTACATGAAAGCTACGAATTTCCCTCCATGGCAGTCATTCTCATGGTTAAGTCTTTCTGAATAAGTCTAGTCCAACCTAAAGTCTTCAAAAGGACCCTACTCGCTAAGAATCTAAGGTCACGTCCGACTTCCTAATAACAGTAAGTACTATCCCTATTCTACGTTGCGGGGGTGCTATACGCCATCCACCCGACTTCCCCCGTAGATATACATTTACTCACCTGGTCCTTGTCGGCCGAATTCGATGCCGCCATCCTCTTCTTCATCGTCTGAATTCCACGTGAGGGGTACCTATACGCAAACATATATAATGTCGTAAACCGAATCACGGATAAAACCAAAATGGCGCACGAAACGCGCATAGGTTAAAACCTATGACCCGCTCATGCAAAAGAACCGAAAAACCCTCGATATCGGCGTACAAACGCCGATTGATCGAGATAAAACACAAACGTACAGATCGTAGTTCCAAAACTCACTAATTATAATATAAAATAGATCACAACTCATCAAAAACTCAAAATAAATCAAATCGATTTATTTCCGAAAACCTAGAAAGCGTTAATTAACCGTTTCACTGCAAAACTTGATGTTTAAACGAAACTAATGGCCATAATATTCACTAAATATCATAACTAAGTCATACAAATCATTACTATATTTTTATCACACTAATTTGTATTAAATTGAAAATTCTAGTTTGCAAATTTATCCAATTTTAACACCTTTTAAGCAAAAATTCACAAATCATCAACTAAACTAAGTTTTGCATGATCTAAGTTGCTAAACAACAAACTAAAATGTTAATAATGTCATGAAAACCATAATTAGATTTTAATCTCCATTATTTATTCTATTTGCAAAAACCTAGTTAGCAAAAATTAGCATATTTATCACAATTTGAAACTAGTAACTAGATTAGCCTTTGCATTCAATTAACATGTTAATCTACCCATTAAAACCATAACCTAATGATAAAAACCCTAATTAGAATTTTATCTCACCAATATATATATTTTATAAAAACCTAGTTAGCCAAAAATCCTAATTAGAACAATTTAAATACAACAATTTACAAATTAGCAACTAATTTAAGTTTTCTATGTCTTAACATATTTAACTACACAATGTAATCATAAACACATTATAAAACCCTAACTTGATTTTAGAAACCCTTTCTTTAATTTTGAATCTTGAAATTGAAACCACAATTAATTTTCCAATTAAGCCAGATTAAAGAAGCAATCAACAATTTAAATATGGTTTAGGGTTTTATACCTTAAGGATTGTGGATCAACATGAAAACTTAGCCTCCCAAAATGCTAATCTTTGCTCCAAGATCCATGCTAAATGAACAAAGAATAGTGGGTATAGGTTAAATTAGGAATTTGTGATGTTTTTTTTATGGATTTTTTATGAATTTTGATGAATTTTTTTGAAGGAAAAAGAAGTGGAGAAAGGGGGGGCTGCCTAAGGTGAGGCCAGCCATGGGATAGAGTGAGGGGAGAGAAAGAAAAGTGTGTGGTATTATGTAGAAACTTCTCCAATTAATTACATCTTATAAGTCTTTTCATTAATTTCCTTATTTTATTAATTTTCTTAATTCAATTTATCTTAGAAAACTCTAGAATTATGGATACAACTCAAGAAGAGAAAAACATGCCACAAACCTAATTCTAATATTTCATGGTTCACTTTTGAAAAATAAACCCATCGAAATTTATAATTTGCACCCATTTAATGTATAATTAAAAGCTTATGTAAATATTTGAATTTAATTAAATACGGAAAATATTTTAGTAAACTAATAATTTATAAGTGACCAAATAATATTAATTACTAGCAATTACATAGGCTAAATAGGTATATTTAAGTTTATTTTGAAAAATAATTATAGTTAAGTTTTACGGAAAATGCGGTTTATTTTACCGATTATCAGAAAATTCACCTAAAGGATTTTATTTATCTAATTATTTATTTTTAAAACGTCACAATCTTCCCTCCTTAAAGAAATTCGGTCCCCGAATTTAAATTAAAACTTCCCCTCAACTACTAAGACATTTCAGTAAAGCACTCAAATCGTCGGGGCCCCGAAATCATCAATACATAACTAAAAATCAACTCCGTCAAGCATAACGCAATCATCGGAATTATAGAGAAAATACAATGTCAAAGTCCAATACGAAAACCAACATGAAATACATCAAAACAATAACTTGTATATAGTGCGCACGTAGTAAAATCGTCCAAACATATGAATAAGGAAGCATGCAAGAACCCTTTTTTAAAATCGCCGTGCGATGCGCGTGTCACGGCATAAGTAGCGGACGTTTATTTTTAAAAAAAAATAGGTATACATATATATCTTTTATTTAACATACACGTCCCGCCTGGTTACTAAATCCAATAGTAATTATTATAAAAACATACTGCTCAAAATAAAATCAATCCCAATCACAGTATACGAGATACCACGTGCGTCTGGTGCGCACGAAAATCGAAATCAAATACAGATGCCATGAATACGCAGAGAAACACAACTGAGTGCAATAGGTGTGCACCAAAAACTGTTAGTTATATGTATGCCCTAGAGGCCATTACTATACATAGGATGTATATTGTAGTGGATGCTGAGACATATATAGGGAGGACTTTCTTGCTCGACATGATAGTATGCTATCTGGTTACTCTTTACCTTAACGTGTATACTGATTGTCTCTCTGTTACATGTTGGTAAAGCCCTTAGGATGTGTACTTGACTACCTGGACTATGATGCGGATCATACTAGTGGGGACATGGTAGTCTATAAGTACATCCTTCAAGGTCCCTAGTCGTGGGTATATCGAGACGGGGCATCGATATACCAGAGTAGACTAGCGTATACCTTCTCGACCCATATAGATGGGCGATGGATGATCCCATATCCATTGGTGTTTGACATCAGAGATGATATACGGGTGCTCAGTGGAGACTGGGTACACTGGACGGACTCGCCGAGAACTCCCAGATGGTATTATACCTTACGTCAGATGGCAGTTCTCTGGTGACACTGGTACAGGTTAGTCTGTAGACCCGAGATCGTCATAGAGTCTTGTGTGATTCCCACTGTGCTTTGATTTCCACCTTACCACGTCCAAGAGGGCGTGCAAAACGGTGGTTTTCGGGTACAATCCCGAGTCACATGGAGGCAATGAGCGATAGGAGGGGATTCGTCTCTCCCGGTATAGGGAGTTGATGTTGCACTGTGTTCGATTGGTTATAACCGGAAATCCCTGGCCAGGGTTGCTGAGATTTACTGGTAAGTGTTACCTGTAGTTTCTCGAACTGTTATAGACCTCATATCGACACGACTTATCGAGCTATTGGGGTCTGACATTTACCAGCCCTAGGCGAGATATACGACATATCAGACGACGAGACCGGACTGTACGGTAAGTGTTACTGGTTGGATTCACAGGAGTGTGAGCGGGCTTGCTCGTCGATCTTCTGATCGCTCAATAACCGGGTGGCCGTTACGTTTAGCAGACCGCTTGCGGCTTGTGGGTGTTTGATATGATCATCATCTGCTGCCGGCGTATTGACGAGTCTTTAGAGTCCTACACAGAGGTTTCCTGGCTCAAGCGAAACGAAATAGGAGCGCATATGAGATATGTGCAGGACCGAGAATAATGCGTGTATGTGATACCGTATTCCAATTCTCGCGATGAATGTATCGATTGGTTGTATTCGATATAACCTAGTTATCGAATCAAAGATTGATTCGATAAGCCGATACATTGGATACTAGTCGGTTATATGCGACATGACCGGATCATTGAATCAAGTGTTGATTTAATGATTTAATGTATAATTATATATTTGATATATTACTTTGCATTAACTAGTATTAGTTCACTTTAAATGGATTTTCTCACTTGAAATGCACATTGTATATGTGATATACTTTTGTGCACTTGTTTGTATCATGTTTGATGATACAAGCTCACTTGGGTTTGTGTAAAGAATTAAACCATGGTTATATGAATGGTTAGGGTTTTGATTATTTACTTACTTATTTATTTATTTATTTTGGAAAAGAAAATGATATGGTGGCTTTCTTTGTTTGCTTGTTGAAGCTTCATGAAGCTTTGAACAAGTCCACCATATTTGTCTCATGCTTAACCCTAACCATTCCAACTAACCATAGTCTATTCTCTACACCTAATCATGGTTGCCATATGATAAGTATTATTTATTTTCTATTTTGAAAATAACTTAAGGAATTATCTTCTTCTTCTTCTCTTTCTTCAACATGAAGAAAGCTTGCCTCCATCAATGGCAACTAGTGAAAAAGAGTGAGAAATCCAATTCTAAAGTGAACCCACTTCCTATTTCTTCATCCTCTACCTCTTGCCAAGTAGTATAGGGTGTTTTCTTCACAAGTTTCATGACTTGGTGAAGTGGGAGCTTGATCTAGTGTTGCCTCGACGTAGATCATCTTCGGCATCGAAGTCGACGACCTAGCCCGCCCATTTCTCCGATGAAGCCAATGCTAGAGCCCGGGATCCGATGATCACAGTGAGGGGACTTCATCACGGAGCTATGGAGGTGGAGGACCGGATCTACAAAGGTTGTATTTCCGTTCACTTATTAGTAAAGTTGTTTACTAGTTGTTGCATCACCTATAAATCTAGTTAACGATCCGTATTAGGGTTTCTCGGCACTTGTAAAATTTTAAACTGGCATGGTTGATGCCTTGTGAGACCTCTAGTGTGTGCCTAGGAACCCTACAGTGGTATCAGAGCCTAGCTAGAGCCTTAGGCGATGCGTAGACGGAGTTAGAAGTCCGATCGAATCGAAACCCTAACTACAAAATGCTCTCTGTACATTTTTTAAATTCGTGCAATTTTGTAAATTAAAAATGCTTAAAAAATTCAGCAGGAAATTCTAAGAATTACGGTGCAAAAATTACCTAATGATGTGTCTAAAGCGCGGCGGAACCGCGGCATTAGCCGCCTATTGCGGCGGTTCCGCGCCCATTTAGTCTCTTCAGTCAACCATTTTTGCACAGTAACTTCTTTATTTAAATGCTGAGTTTTATGGGAATTTTTAATATTTACTCAAGAGTTGAGTTTTCTGGGTTGTATTAGGGACTCGGTATTTCGATCGGATTGTCTAATTTTGTCTGTGTGTTTTCCGGATATTTTATAATATGTTAAAAAGTTCGACCGGATATAAATACCCACTTTTTCCCCTGCCGGGAAATTTCCAATTGTTGGATTTTTCCATAGTTTAATGACGTTCTAAGTAGTGCTGGTATCGCGATGGTCACTCTAGAAGACAACAAACCTTAACTCGATTATGTGACCGTCTTGAACTGCCCTTTGAACCTTAGGGTTTGGGGCAGTACGGCGTGCCACATGTGAGGCGTTGGCTTGACCCTTCTACGGCTGGACCGTTGGTACTGAGGCATGAACTAGATGTTTTTTAAACTTGTTTCATGTGTTGAGCTGTATCGGGAAAACTTGGGTGTTTGAATGTTCGATCGGAAAGTTTAACATTTTCTGTTTATCTGGAATGTGATACAATACTTGGAATCTACAAGAAGTTATGAGATAACTGAATGAATGTTATAAACATAGCAGTTTAGTCTCACTTGATCGGTTGCCACGGAATTTTGATGAGATCAAAAGTCCGTCGCAATCACGTAGCGTACGCGGATACTCGCCGGGTAAACTTAATAGATAGCCTCACCACATAGCCCCGACTAAGTGACTGTAGGAGAACCCCGTCGCCGATAGCATCCGTTTGGGTGCTCGCGGTAGCGGTGTTCCGCCTTGGTGCACTTCGTCGATGGTATCGGGGGTGCAGCCGCCTACTAAAGTTTGCGACGAGCATTCGATCAGGATGTCGGGAATCTTGTTGAATTGCCCGACTTAATATTGAAAAGTGTTTTCGATAATGAGACTAAAATGCGGGGTTTATAATTGTTAGGCATGCGATGTCTAAGGAATTCATTTGATTAGGCATGCGATGTCTAAAGAGATTGCGGATTCCAACTGTTGTAGTTTTACACTTTCTTTTCTGCGACCATAAGTGTAATATGTGATATCGCCGGTTTTGTTGCTATATGTCAACGACAATTGGGATACGCATATTTACTTACGTTGATGACATGTGATGTTATGTGTTGCTGGATATGTTATATTGGATCGTCGCGTTATGAATAGCCGGGGTTTTTTTTTTATGAGATGAGTGTTTTTCATTTTCATTCATGTAAAAACTTGTATGTAATATTCTTTTGTTGGGGCACTTCCAGGTTGCGGATGATGTCACCATTTGTATATTATTTACTTTTCCGCACTAGGATAGACCCAAGGAGGGGAGCACAAGTAACCAGGTTCTCGGGTCCAGTGGGAGACCATCTCGAGGAGTCGAGTCCGGGTCTCCTAACCCTAGAATTGGTAGGGTTGCTTGCCGCTCTCGTAGGGGTCTAGGGGTGTGGGTTTGGCTATTCATCACGACCGTGGAATCCGTGTTTTATACTGGCTCGTATTGAAAACACGGACGTCCTAGTATATCCAATATTTCATATGATTCTTCTGCTGCGATATCTGTGATGTGATCATGTGATGTTCTGTGATAGATACAGTATATAGTATATATGATATATTATATAGACGTTACTTATGTTTTACACCCGCGCTAGCCCTACCCCACTCTGCCGTTAGTTACTTAACCTAACGGTGCATGAGGGGACATCGAGGCGAATGCGGATGGCATAAGTGTACGTCGTATTTATCTGTGATGTTTAGGTAACTTAAATGATGGGACTTCATTAATGTGATTAATGAAAGAAAAAGAAACCTAAAGATGTTGTGGAATCGAATTTCAAAATAAAACAGGTAGCTACAGTTCTTCCTTTGCATCGCGGTGTTCCTTGTAGAACATCCTGCACCTTATTCGATAAGGAAAGGACCGAGATCCCTTCACCGGGAGTGACTCCTTTAGCAATAACTGGCAGATGCTACACACTCGGTTTGTCTTTTGATTGCTTTTAAGAGTTCTGCTTTGCACAGTGATATATATGATATATCCCGCACCTCATTCGACGAGGAAAGGACCGATGATCCCTTCACTGGGAGTGACTCCTTTAGCAAAACTAGAAAAGCCTCAAAGACACTCCATTTCAAAATTCATTCGATCCTACAACGATATCAAGTTCATTACGCAATAGGTTTTCAGAAAAACCTGTCGCAACCCTCCGTCATTTAAGATAAGTAGTAGTTAGTATTCGTGCTACGTTTGTTAGCCTGTGTCAAGGCGTAGTGTGCGGTAGCTAACTAGTATTTATCTGCTTATGCATATGATGCAGATTGGATTAGGGTAGTCGTGTGACTTTGTTGGCCTGCGTCAAGGGTCGTGCGGGTGGGTTTAATTCAATCTGGAAATGATGGGTTGAACTTGACTAGCGCACTATGGTTTGTTGGCCTGCGTCAAGGTCATAGGACGCTAGGGGCAAAATTATCGGGAATTTCAAGTGTTGAAATTTGCAATGAGATTGCATACCTTCTATGAGATAGTTGGATCCCAATACCCGCTGCGAGTAAGAGTTACTCCTGGGAGAGTTTTACACATTACAATTAGCCGATCGAGTAGGTGTCTAGATAGGTGTCAACGGGGTTACGCCTCTGGGAAAACGAGGTTTACGTTAATTAGGTCCGTGCGAAAGCACGGGGAACCTCCCTCAAAGTATCGACACTGGCCTGGCTGAAAGATTGGCGAACTTGTAGCGTGTAATTAATCCCGGCTAGTCTTTCCTTTTAGGGTTTGAAGGAAGATTTGATAAAAACAGTGGGAGCCATCCTGATTAGATAAAATAATAACCAATCTGATCTTGCAAGAGCGCACGCGAGTGTTTTCTTCTCTCTCTCTCCTGGTAGCGACCATATCACGCCTTAATCAAGATAATAATATGGATGTATTGACCGAACCCGCTTGTTGTACTGAGCTGGGAAACATTGGTCCCACTCTAACTTATAATTGTTATGAGACAGAGCAGGAAATTGGGGAATACCAGATTTCCCGTGCCACCCAAACGAAGAAAGTGCATATGATGCATCTCCTTCGGGTGTGTTCATTACAAAGAACCGTTTCTCTGTATTCTCTACGTCCTGGGTATTTGATACCGGATCAGGATCCAAGATATGTAATCTGTTACATAGGGCTATAAAAGGTAGAGAACTGAGAACGGGTGATAAGTTTCATGAGGCAGAAAACGGTGCAAGTGTTGCAGCCAAATCTGTTGGTCACTGTCACCCTGTATTTCCAAATACATTGATTCTGAACAAATGCTATTAGATACCGAACCTGATATACAAAATCATATCAGTCTCTTTATAAGTAAAGAAATGATAAAATTTTGTATTGTTGGATAATGTTTTGAACATTTCCTATATCAAAAGTTGATCGGTTCAGGCACGTGATCTAAAAGCATTGATGTTCTAAATCAAACTACAGTTCTAAGTATACAGAACACACAGAAGAGGAAGAGTTCAGAAATGAACGAATCCTTCTTGAGGCATTGTAGACTAGGTCATATCAATGCGACCCGACTAGCTGAAGTTACATGTAGATGCATATTTAAATCAGTTTGAATTTACATCTTGTGAAACTTGCCAGTCATGTCACAAAGATATAATGACCATAGCTCTGTTTATTGGAAACAGAGAAAGAGTTAATAAACTCTTGGGATGATACATGTTGATGTATGTAGGTCCCCTGTCTATACATGCCAAGACCGGTTCTTTGTACTTCATTAAATTCTCTGATGATCTTTCAAGATTCAGACCTATGTTCCTGTTGAAACACAAGTCCGAACCTTTTGAGATATTCACAGAATATAAGTTAGAAGTAGAGAACCAAAATACGGGTATAAGTATTATGTCCTATGATGAGATCAGGGAGGAGAATACTTGTGCATGGAATTCCTGGACTATTCTAAAGGAGAATGAGATTCTCTCTCAGCATTACTCCTCCGAATACACCACAGCACAACGATGGTATATCGGGGTGGAGAAATAGCACCCTATGTGATATGGTGTGCTCTATGATAAGTACTACTGAGTTTCCTGTTTCCTTTTGGGAGTTATGCGCTTGAGAAGCTGCATACCTATTGAATAGGGTTCGAATCAGATCACAGCCTACCACTCCATATGAGATATGGTATGGGAAGAGCCCATGTCTTAAGCTAGTTAAGATTCGGGGTTGTCCGGCCTATGTCTAAAAGCAAAATCCGGACAAGCTCGAGGCAAGGTTAGTTATGTAGAACTGGAAAGGTTCCAGCTATACAAACTACAGCAGATGATTTGGTAGAACCAAAGGATTCAGTAGATACAAACGAACCTCAGCCTCTCCGCCGATCTAGTAAGGTTTCTCACCCACCTGAGAGATACTTCTGCTTCTCGATGACACTGGGAGCAAGGATTGCATCATGAGATGATAACCCAACTAGTTTCGAGCTGGCCATCAGGAGTGGGACTCTGTAAGAATGGCTGGATGCTTAGCGATCTGAGATGGGATCCTTATACACCAACAAAGTATGGACTTTGGTTGCTATATCTGAAGGGTTAAATCCCCATCAGGAGCAAGTATATCTTGAGAAGATTACTTGGTGTAGATGGAAAAGTTGAGACTTTCAAAGCTAGACTTGTTAAAAGTTTTCGTCATTGACCAGGCGTGGATAATGATGAAACCTTTTCCAGTGGCCATGCTTAAGTCCATCCGGATCCTACTTGCCACGGCTACATACCATGACTACGATATCTGGCGGTTGGGTGTCATGACTGCTTTTCTAAAATGATGTTTTAGAAGAGAACGTCTATAAGTACACAGCTAGAGAGCTTCGTAAACAGTTGGAGCAGCGGAAACGTGTGCAAGCTGCTTTATAGGATAAAGCAGGCATCGCGGAGTTGGAACGTCTGTTTTGATGTAGTAGTCAAAGAGTTTGACATCATCAAAATGGTAAATGAACCTTGTATAAATAAAAAGGTAGTAGGGAGTATGGTGACGATCCTCGTAGTGTACGTGGATGACATACTCTTGATAGGGAAGGAGTTTCCTATGCTACGCTCGATCAATCTCCGCTTAGCACAATGATTCTCCACAAAGGATCAAAGTGATACCTACTAAATCCTGGGTTTTGGATCTATGAGATAGATCTAAATGGATGTTAGGATTCTCACTAGTTGAAGTGAGATGGTATCAATTGAACCTGGGGAGAATCACTGGAAGTGTTCCAGGGTGATAAGGACGACTGAATGTCAGTCACAGGCATTGTCTTTACCCTCAGTGGAGGGACGGTATGTTGGAAGAGTTCCAAGCTAAATACCGTGGCTTAATAGACGATAAAGGCAGGATACATCGCTACTTAAGATACTACCAAAGAGGCGGTCTGGATGTATATTTGTTCATGAGATGAACTTAGTTCCCCCCATTGCGTGACAATGGAGTTGTGGCTTATGCCAAGGAACGTCCATCCCATCAGTGATCCAGACATATTCTAAGGCAGTATCACCTGATCATGGAGATAGTTGATCTCTAGGGTGATCGAGGTTAGGAGAGCAGACTCAGAGGATAACACGGCGGATCCACTCACGAAGGCCTATTTCCAAAAGAGAGACTTTTATGGGATGGTTGAGTATGAGATACTGCAACCACTGCTATCAGATGGCCCTAGTGCAAGTGGGAGATTGTTAGTTATATGTATGCCCTAGAGGCCATTACTATACATAGGATGTATATTGTAGTGGATGCTGGGACATATATAGGGAGGACTTTCTTGCTCGACATGATAGTATGCTATCTGGTTACTCTTTACCTTAACGTGTATACTGATTGTCTCTCTGTTACATGTTGGTAAAGCCCTTAGGATGTGTACTTGACTACCTGGACTATGATGCGGATCATACTAGTGGGGACATGGTAGTCTATAAGTACATCCTTCAAGGTCCCTAGTCGTGGGTATATCGAGACGGGGCATCGATATACCAGAGTAGACTAGCGTATACCTTCTCGACCCATACAGATGGGCAATGG
Organism: Agapanthus africanus; assembly: GCA_030015575.1. NCBI lineage: Eukaryota > Viridiplantae > Streptophyta > Magnoliopsida > Asparagales > Amaryllidaceae > Agapanthus > Agapanthus africanus. The sequence goes on from JASDDO010000008.1 coordinate 177,936,780, forward strand.
ATGATCCCATATCCATTGGTGTTTGACATCAGAGATGATATACGGGTGCTCAGTGGAGACTGGGTACACTGGACGGACTCGCCGAGAACTCCCAGATGGTATTATACCTTACGTCAGATGGCAGTTCTCTGGTGACACTGGTACAGGTTAGTCTGTAGACCCGAGATCGTCATAGAGTCTTGTGTGATTCCCACTGTGCTTTGATTTCCACCTTACCACGTCCAAGAGGGCGTGCAAAACGGTGGTTTTTGGGTACAGTCCCGAGTCACATGGAGGCAATGAGCGATAGGAGGGGATTCGTCTCTCCCGGTATAGGGAGTTGATGTTGCGCTGTGTTCGATTGGCTATAACCGGAAATCCCTGGCCAGGGTTGCTGAGATTTACTGGTAAGTGTTACCTGTAGTTTCTCGAACTGTTATAGACCTCATATCGACACGACTTATCGAGCTATTGGGGTCTGACATTTACCACCCCTAGGCGAGATATGCGACATATCAGACGACGAGACCGGACTGTACGGTAAGTGTTACTGGTTGGATTCACAGGAGTGTGAGCGGTCTTGCTCGTCGATCTTCTGATCGCTCAATACCCGGGTGGTCGTTACGTTTAGCAGACCGCTTGCGGCTTGTGGGTGTTTGATATGATCATCATCTGCTGCCGGCGTATTGACGAGTCTTTAGAGTCCTACACAGAGGTTTCCTGGCTCAAGCGAAACGAAATAGGAGCGCATATGAGATATGTGCAGGACCGAGAATAATGCGTGTAAGTGATACCGTATTCCAATTCTCGCGATGAATGTATCGATTGGTTGTATGCGATATAACCTAGTTATCGAATCAAAGATTGATTCGATAAGCCGATACATTGGATACTAGTCGGTTATATGCGACATGACCGGATCATTGAATCAAGTGTTGATTTAATGATTTAATGTATAATTATATATTCGATATATTACTTTGCATTAACTAGTATTAGTTCACTTTAAATGGATTTTCTCACTTGAAATGCACATTGTATATGTGATATACTTTTGTGCACTTGTTTGTATCATGTTTGATGATACAAGCTCACTTGGGTTTGTGTAAAGAACTAAACCATGGTTATATGAATGGTTAGGGTTTTGATTATTTACTTACTTATTTATTTATTTATTTATTTTGGAAAAGAAAATGATATGGTGGCTTTCTTTGTTTGCTTATTGAAGCTTCATGAAGCTTTGAACAAGTCCACCATATTTGTCTCATGCTTAACCCTAACCATTCCAACTAACCATAGTCTATTATCTACACCTAATCATGGTTTCCATATGATAAGTATTATTTATTTTCTATTTTGAAAATAACTTAAGGAATTATCTTCTTCTTCTTCTCTTTCTTCAACATGAAGAAAGCTTGCCTCCATCAATGGCAACTAGTGAAAAAGAGTGAGAAATCCAATTCTAAAGTGAACCCACTTCCTATTTCTTCATCCTCTACCTCTTTCCAAGTAGTATAGGGTGTTTTCTTCACAAGTTTCATGACTTGGTGAAGTGGAAGCTTGATCTAGTGTTGCCTCGACGTAGATCATCTTCGGCATCGAAGTCGACGACCTAGCCCGCCCATTTCTCCGATGAAGCCGATGCTAGAGCCCGGGATCCGATGATCACAGCGAGGGGACTTCATCACGGAGCTATGGAGGTGGAGGACCGGATCTACAAAGGTTGTATTTCCGTTCACTTATTAGTAAAGTTGTTTACTAGTTGTCGCATCACCTATAAATCTAGTTAACGATCCGTATTAGGGTTTCTCGGCACTTGTAAAATTTTAAACTGGCATGGTTGATGCCTTGTGAGACCTCTAGTGTGTGCCTAGGAACCCTACAAAAACATCTCTCAAGTGCAACGGGCGTGCACGACAATAATATCAGGTGCATCTAATCTGCACAAAACCCCGATTTAGTGCATATGGTGTGCAAAAAATCGCATAAAGTGCGCCAAGTGTGCGCAAGAATCTCAATCAAGTGCACATGGTGCACGAAAACATATACCGAATATCGAAATCGAAATCACAGTACGAAAAGTGCATGAAAACTATGCCGAAGCATACGTCAAAATCATGTGCAGTCCATATGCACGAAATCAAATCAATATCTCAAAATGTATAAAACCAAATCGAGTGCACTGGGTATGCACAAAACAACATCAATGCCACTGATATATGAAACACGAATAGAGTGTAATGAATGTACACATAGGAAATACCAATCATAGAAAAAAATCCTCAAAATACCAAAATCGAAACAACGGAAATATATAATTCAAATCACCAAATCGCAATCGTAAACACTATTGTCATGTTGCGCCTCTTTCCTCTGGCGTCGACTGATTCGAACTCGTCTCTTCGTAGCTGTGCTGACCGCGCTACAACCGGCTATACTCATATCGAGAGTCTCCCACGTAATCTATCCCTTCACCTGATATCCGGACCACGTTAAACTTTTTAATCGATTCATCAAAATCCTAGAATTCCCCGAGAGCTCAACACTCAAGTACAGTTTAAAAATATCCAGTACATGGCCCAGCATCTGCGGACCAGCCGTAGAAGGGCAAACCCAAGCCTCACTAATGGTACCGCGGAACTGCCGTAAACCCTAAGGTTCAAAGGCGTTCTCATGGTCATTATGACGAGTTAGGGTTTCATTCTTCTAGAGGGTCCATAGAAATACCTGCATGTTCTTCCGAATACCTTAAACTTGGGAAAATGGGTTTCAGACATTCGTTCGAACCTTTTAACTTCGTCTGGACGACATGTGAATACCCATCGTCCGCACGCTAAACAATACTTCAACCCTCAAGAATAGACAATACCCTAACGGTCAACGCATTCTAGCCGCAGCTCCCTCTGCCCGTGCAACCGTGGTAACAGAAACCACCATTCGATATCGACGAAGATAGATCAAGGAATGAATAGAATACGGTGCAAAAAAATGTACATCCTAAGGCTTCTTAAGCAGAATAGCGTATCGTAAGTATGCCGCGGATCATATCCACGGTACGCCACTCTACCTAAGTCACCTACTCCATCAACCAAGGGTCATCCTAGAATTAGACAAGGGTTAAACCTAGCGCTCTGATACCAACTTTGTTATGATCCGAAGGTACGGAACGTGATCGACACCTAAATTATGAAACGTCTAGGGGCGTAACGTAATCTAAACAAGCCGAAGCCCAGAAATCTAAACCCTTTAAAAGAAGAAGTGTAGGAAAACAAGTTTTAAAAACAACATCAAATTTCTCAAAAATTTCGGCAGAGTCTCCTTTGTAAAAACTGGCCCCAAACAGGTACAAATAAGAATATATACATATGCAATAATAAAAAGGCATCCCCAAGCGGGAGCTAGCTCTACGCCAAAAGGCGGAAACAACTACACAATGCACTATGATGTACAACGCCGAAGGGCGAGACTCAAAACTCAAAAGAAAACCAAACCACCAGAAAACCATAATAGTACAAGCGCGACTCTAAGGTCGAAAGAAAACAACCGGTCTACTAAATTATCAGTAATACAAGTCTGGTTGATGGAGCTTACTAGATACAAATGAAATAATAAAAGTACAACGGCGGTCCTGATACAAGTGAACCAACCTACCAAGCAAATCACCCTGAATGAAATGATGTGCCAGCAAACTGCCAAGAAAACCTGTACATCGAAACCTGTAAGAAAATTTGGCACAACGGGGGTGAGTTACCAACTCGTGAGTAGAAGACATCTGCGAGTAGAAATCGCATGCACGACGCCTTCCTAGGTCATAATAATATACCTAATATAACACTAGTCATCTAGTAGTGGCAGGGTAATAATCTATGCGTAAGTGCAATGCTCAGTGCTTGTGACAGTGCCTCAAGTAGTAACATGTCATGTGTATGAGTATCCATGCACCATGAATGTAAAACAATCAACCATGATATCTGGATAAATCTGTACAAAAAATCTTTAACTTTTATCATAGTAAAATTTGTATGGTAATCTGAAACATCATCAATGAAATCCATGGAAATCTGTGTCAAGTATCGACACAAAACATGTAAATCTCAAAGTCTCAATACCTCATAGTCTCAATATCTCATAGTCTCAATATCTCGGGCTCCGTCAGTCCGGATCGACACATATCATCAAATCTCACGACGACGGTCGGTATCCTCCGGATATCCGCCGCGCCAGACATCACCGGTTGGTAGTCTTTCCCTGCCAAGCACATCGTCTACAACTCGATCTTCTTGCCCCGGGGTACCATACCGGGCCCACCATGTACCCGAGACGGTTCATCCACTCCTCGAATTGGGTCTCGAAATCCAACAGAAAACATGAAATCTCATGGTGGACGACACATACATCACGAGAAAACCGCAACTTGTATTTTAAAATGAGATGGAGAGAGAGAGAAGTTTTTATATATTCTTGCGTTTCCCCCAAAATCCAGAAATCTCATAGAAATCAAAAATCTCAAAATCATGAGTAAGTAAATAATGAGCATCGGCATAAGCCTCAGAATACCGCATGATAATATGAATATGTGAATGCATGAAGTGTCTAAGTAATAAATGTAATGTCTAAACTAGCACATGAGGGTAATCACACAATATTATATTGGACTAGCATTTAGCTGATATATCAATAAAAAGATAATATGTTCTAAAGTGTACGTGACATGGAAATTACCGATGATGATGTGTGTGAGCCGGCAAATAAGTGTATGTGGATCATGCGCATCATCGGTAATGGTGCTGGTGTCCTAACAGGCAGAGTTTCATATTAACTAAAGAAACATATGTATGAACATGCAATGTGATGATTACAATCTGAATATAAGGGTGAAAGTGTATTAACCGCACATTTAGAATATACATATCTAACTACAAACTATACGACTCGAGCCTAAACTAGTATCTATCTTACCCACTAAAGAACTAAACTAAAGAAACTAGTCGATAGGAAATAAGAATCCACCTAAAGTCTGAGTCGATATATCTAGTAGTCGGCGATCCAGCCACAATAGCGTCACGTACATAGTACGACTTCCTCGAGTCACGAGTGCGGATCAATCATCACATCTATGCCTCGTACGGTAAAATCCATCGTACGACTTTCCAAAATCGGGGTACGGGTCAACTATCACATATATACATCATCGTTCGTATAGTATCATCCTCAAACAATATCATGATCAAGGGTACTGTACTATAATCGCATACATCCCAATATCATCAAACATAATCATTGTCTGTGTAAATATACATCGTCAAATTATCCACTAATATATCATGTCATATATCATATCATGATTAAGTCACATATTACATTCCGGGTGCTATTCTAGAGTCTCGTACAGTTCAATGTCATCATCACCTATTATCGTTTATATAAGTATATTTTATATAATCTCATTACCCAACGATCCGCTACTATCATAACACATCTCATATCATAACTCGATCGTATCTCCAATAGATCACGGCATCAAGCCCAGTCATATCGACTCATCCCCATGTATTATATAACCTCGTCATATCACATGTATATGTTGTGTATACACACACACACACACACACACACACACACATTCCTATAAGTATGTATATATACACACATATACACCAAGTCAAGTTTATGCGTGTGCGTGTCTACATGAAACCTACGAATTTCCCTCCAAGGCAGTCATCCTCATGGTTAAGTCTTTCTGAATCAGTCTTGTCCAACCTAAAGTCTTCAATAGGACCCTACTCGCCAAGAATCTAAGGTCACGTCCGACTTCCTAATAACAGTAATTACTATTCCTATTCTACGTTGCGGGGGTGCTATACGCCATCTACCCGACTTCCCCCGTAGATATACATCTACTCACCTGGTCCTTGTCTGCCGAAGTCAATGCTGCCATCCTCTTCTTCATCGTCCGAAGTCCACGTGAGGGGTACCTATACGCAAACATATATAATGTCGTAAACCGAATCACGGACAAAACCAAAACGGTGCACGAAACGCGCATAGGTTAAAACCTATGACCCGCTCATGCAAAAGAACCGAAAAACCCTCGACATCGGCGTACAAACGCCGATTGATCGAGATAAAACACAAACGTATAGATCGTAGTTCCAAAACTCACTAATTATAATATAAAATAGACCACAACTCATCAAAAACTCAAAATAAATCAAATCGATTTATTTCCGAAAACCTAGAAAGCGTCAATTAACCGTTTCACTGCAAAACTTGATGTTTAAATAAAACTAATGGCCATAATATTCACTAAATATCATAACTAAGTCATACAAATCATTACTATATTTTTATCACACTAATTTGTATTAAATTGAAAATTCTAGTTTGCAAATTTATCCAATTTTAACACCTTTTAAGCAAAAATTCACAAATCATCAACTAAACTAAGTTTTGCATGATCTAAGTTGCTAAACAACAAACTAAAATGTTAATAATGTCATGAAAACCATAATTAGATTTTAATCTCCATTATTTATTCTATTTCCAAAAACCTAGTCAGCAAAAATTTGCATATTTATCACAATTTCCAACTAACAATTTGAAACTAGTAACTAGATTAGCCTTTGCATTCAATTAACATGTTAATCTACCCATTAAAACCATAACCTAATGATAAAAACCCTAATTAGAATTTTGTCTCACCAATATATATATTTTATAAAAACCTAGTTAGCCAAAAATCCTAATTAGAACAATTTAAATACAACAATTTACAAATTAGCTACTAATTTAAGTTTTTTATGTCTTAACATATTTGTTGGAGATAGTGCCCTCATAGTCAATTATTGGATCGCAGGTACGTGATTGCAATGATTGCGGAGGACCTATTCCGGTATGACAGTCTTACTCGAGATGATAGTATGCTATCTGGTTTGCCTTTATCAGTCGTGTACATGTTCAGGTGACTGATTGCATGTTACACTTTGATAGAGCCCTTAGGATCTTGCTTTACTACCAACAGTATGATGGCGATCATGTAAGTCGATGTAGTACACCCCAGTACTTATGGGGAGGCGGAATTTACAAAAACAATCAAGTTTAAACAACGAACATCGACTAACCGCTTGAATCGAAGCTAAACTATAAATAACCGTATCTTATGAGTTTCTTTTCACAAGTGATTAGGGATTATACCTAATGAAACCGGTCCTTCTTCTTTACGTCCTCCTTTGTACTCCTCGACCTTCTCTAGGTAGTAGACGATCCACCCGAGAGCGAAACTCCAAGCTAAACCTCTAACTTGAGGTAACTAATCAACTTTGATTGCTAATCAAAGATGAGAGGATGATATAGAGTGAAGGTTATGGATTGTTTAGTCTAACTAATCCTTTGATCTCAACACATGAGGATTAAGGATTAGGGTTAGAAGATGAGAGCTTGAGGAGAGAGAATGTGTGATATGATAATGAGAGAAGAGAGAGAGTGTATCATAATATTATGAAGCATTCTTATTATCAAATAATCAATAAAGGAAATGAATAAGCATGCTTCACAAAATATCTTGTGATGATTCATTAACATGAGTCATTAAGCAATAAATGTGCATTAATGAAGTGAATGAATCACCACTATGACTCACTCTCTTTCCAAAACAAACCTCCTTAGTCACATCTTCTAGAAGCTTCTCGAGTAATTACGAGAACGCCCCTCCGATCCGTAAAAATACGGAAAAACTTTAGACTGTAAAAATCCAATAACCGGATACCAGTAACTGGCTTAAACCAAAGCCGACTGGTAAAATCTGTCCGAAAGTCGTACGTGCGTAAACGCACGTATGCGTCCGAACCCTTTGTCGCAAAACCATGCAACCTCTATATCGTTTCGCCTGGAGTAGGAAACTCTCTGTGTGGGACTCTAGAGACTCGACTACTACGCTGGCAGTGGGTTTAACCACAGACCGCAAGCGGCACTAGCTGTACGTAACGGTCCCCAGGTAGTTGTCGATAAGAAGGCCGATGAGTAAACCCATCCGAACTCCTACTGAGTCTGATGTGACAATCTCCATACAGTCCGGTCCGTTCGTCCAAGACTATCGCATATCGGGCCTAGGGGGGCGGCAAGCGTCAGTCCCCTAATAGCGGTATAAGTCGTGTCGGAGTAAAGCCCATTACACCCTGAGAAACTACTGGAACCTACCAGCAAATCTCGCTTGCCCTGGCCAGGGACCTTGCGTAATGGCTCTCTGACACAGCACGATATCTACTCCCAATACCGGGAGGGACGAATCCTGTCTAACCGCCACTGCCTCCAAGTGCTCGGGACTGCACCCAACTGCTACCTGTTTGCACGACTCCATAGAGCCGTGGTAGGGTAGCAATCCAAGAACAGTGGGACACACTCGAGGCGAAGTAGTAGTGTCAAGTCTGCGGACTATGCTGTACTCATGTCACCTGGGAACTGTTCACTGACGACTGGTATCAAACCAACCAACAGTTCCCTGTGAGTCCTGTCCTGTGTACCCGTAACCTAACGAGCACCTGTATACTATCTCCAGTACGACGTACTGATGGCTGTGGGACAGACCATCTCCCCAACTGGGATGAGAAGCGTACACACTAGTCTACTCCGGAGTATCGATGTTCTGTCTCGATAATCCAACGACCAGGGACCTGAATAAGGATGTGCTTGTAGACTACCCAGCCCCCACTAGTGTGACTGCCATCACAACGCTGGTAGACAAGCAAGATCCTAAGAGCTCTATCAATACGTACACTCACATATTAAGATAGAAAAACCAAGTAGCATACTACCATGTTTAGCAAGACTGTTATATACATGTGAATATCCCAAGCTTCCATTAAGTAATATACAAGCTAGTATGATACAGTAATGGCCTTCTAGGGCATAAACACTAACAATCTCCCACTTGCACTAGGGCCATGTACTGGCATATCGCAGACCAATGATCTCGAGCAGCCTCTCGAACTGAATCTGAGGAAGGGCCTTCGTGAATGGATCAGCAATGTTCTCTTCTGAAGCAACTCTCCGAACCTCGATCTCCTGACGATCAATGATCTCCCTGATCAGGTGATACCGCCTCAAGATGTGTCTGGACTTCTGATGGGACCTTGGTTCCTTCGCTAAAGCTATAGCTCCGTTGTTGTCGCAATACAGAGGTATTGGATCAACTATGGTAGGAACCACCTGAAGTTCTGTTAGGAACTTCTACATCCAGACTGCTTCTTTTGCGGCATCGCAAGCAGCTATATACTCCGCTTCCATCGTTGAGTCAGCAACGGTGTCCTGCTTGGAGCTCTTCCAGCACACCGCCCCTCCATTGAGGGTAAAGACATAACCCGACATGGACTTGGAATCGTCCTTATCACTCTGGAAGCCGGAATCAGCAAAGGCCTCCAACCTGAGGTCTTTTCCGCCGTAAACCAAGAACATCTTCTTAGTCCTCCTCAGGTACTTGAGAATGTTCTTTACTGCTATCCAGTGTTTCTCCCCTGGGTCTGACTGATACCGGCTTACCACGCTTAGTGCGTAAGCTACATCTGGTCTGGTTCACAACATCGCATACATTATAGAGCCTACCGCAGAAGCGTAGGGTATAATAGACATGCGTTCCCTTTCCAAATCAGTCTTGGGAGACATCTCTTTGGAGAGGGTGATTCCGTGACAAGCCGGTAGATTACCGCGCTTAGAATCTTCCATACTGAATCTTTTCAGTACAGTGTCGATATACCTGGACTGCGAAAGTCCCAACATCCTCTTGGATCTATCACGATAGATCCGGATCCCCAGAATGTAAGAAGCATCACCCAGGTCTTTCATGGAGAACCTGTGTGACAAGAATCCTTTGACAGATTGTAGCATAGGAATGTCATTTCCTATCAATAGAATGTCATCCACGTACAAGACGAGGAATACGACACTTCTGGCCACAACTTTACTATATATGCACGGTTCATCTGGATTTTTGATAAAGTCATATTCTTTGACTGTCTCATCAAAACAGATGTTCCAACTCCGCGATGCCTGCTTTAGTCCATAAATAGACTTAAGCAGCTTGCATACTTTCCCGCTGCTCCCACTCTGATTGAAACCCTCTGGCTGATCCATATAGACGCTTTCTTCTAAATTTCCATTCAGAAAAGCCGTCTTTACGTCCATCTGCCAGATTTCATAATCATGGAAGGCAGCAATAGCAAGAAGGACCCGAATGGATTTGAGCATAGCCACTGGAGAAAAAGTTTCGTCATAGTCCAAACCAGGTCTTTGACGAAAACCCTTTGCAACAAGTCTAGCCTTATAGGTTTCCACCTGTCCATCTACACCAATCTTTTTCTTGAAGATCCATTTGCATCCTATGGGTTTTACCCCATCTGGAGCAAAGTCCAAAGTCCATACTTTGTTGGTGTACATGGACTCCATTTCGGTCCGCATTGCATCTAGCCATCGTACCGAGTCGCCGCTCTGGATGGCCTGCTGGAAGTCAGTAGGTTCATCATCATCTATGATGCAATCCTCTCTATCCCCGTCAATGAGAAAATCGTAGTATCTCTCAGGCGGATGAGACGGCCTACTACTCCTGCGGAGGGGTGCGGGAATGTTCTGTTCTTCTTGAACCTCTGGTTCTACCAAACTTTCAGCAGTAGTTTGTGGTTCTGGAATTTCTTCCAGTTCTATTTCGCTCCCACTTATTTCCTTTTCTAAAAACTGATTTTCCAGAAAATGGGCATTACGAGAAACAAAAACCTTTTGTTCCTCTGCGTAATAGAAATAATATCCCTTGGAGTTCTTTGGATATCCCACAAACATACATTTTACTGATCGTGCCTCGAGCTTGTCCACATGCTGCTTTTTAACAAAAGCTGGACATCCCCAAATCTTCATATGCTGAAGATGGGGTTTCTTCCCAGTCCACATCTGATATGGAGTGGTAGGCACAGTCTTGGTAGGAGCTCTGTTCAGAAGATATGCCGCTGATTCAAGCGCATAACCCCAGAAAGATCGCGGTAACTCAGCATTACTCATCATGGATCGTACCATATCCAATAGGGTTCGATTCCTTCTCTCCGATACACCGTTATGCTGTGGAGTGTATGGAGGAGTAAGCTGAGAGAGAATTCCTTTCTCTTTTAGGTAACCTAGGAACTCGGCACTCAAGTATTCTCCACCTCGATCAGATCTAAGTGTCTTTATACTTTTGCCGGTTTGGTTTTCTACTTCATTCTTATACTCTTGGAATTTCTCAAAAGCCTCGGATTTATGTTTCATCAGATAAATGAATCCGTATCTTGAGTAATCATCCGTGAAAGTAATGAAATAGGAAAAACCACCTCTCGCATGTGTAGACATTGGACCGCATACATCACTATGTATGAGTCCTAAGAGCTCGCTCGCTCTTACTCCTTGTCCAGTGAATGGAGTCTTTGTCATCTTTCCTTTGAGACAAGATTGACAAGTGTCATAAGTTTGATATTCGAACGTGTCCAAATATCCTTCTCTATGCAACTTAGTCAACCTTCTCTCATTGATGTGACCCAGTCTACAATGCCATAAGAAAGCTTTATTTAAATCTGGAGACTTTCTTTTTAGTGTGTTCTGGACATTGAAAATTTGGAGTTGGTTTAACACATATATGCCGTTATTTAGAGTACCGGACCCAATCAAACCATGATTAAGGTGGATGTTGACAACATCTCTTACAAACGTGAAATCATAACCTTTATTTGATAACAAGGAAACTGATATGATATTACACGTTAAGCTGGGTACAAAATAACAGTTATGTAAAACCAAAATGTGTCCACTCGTCAATCCTAGGTGATAATCCCCGACGGACGCAGCTCCCACGCTAGCTCCGTTAGCAACCCTGAGGATCATATCACCTTCCTTCAGCACTCTACGGTTTCTCAGTGCCTGCAATGAATTGCAAATATGAGATCCTGACCCGGTATCCAATACCCAGGAAGTAGAGTTGATTGACAGACAATTCTCAATTACAAACACACCTGAAGTCGAAGCCACAGCCTGCTTCGGTTCCTGGTTCTTGGCGTTCCACGCCTTGCAATCCTTCTTCCAGTGCCCTTTCCTGTGACAATGGAAGCACTCATCCAGGCCAACTACCGGTGCTGTAAACTTTTTCTTTCCCTTCTTTCCCACCTTACTAACACCTCCTCTAGGTCTGGGTGCGGCCTTCTTCTTCCTTCCTTTGGCCCTAGCCTTGGACCCGGAAGAAGATGAGCCGCCAACAAACATAGCGGGTGTTTCCCTTGCCTTCTGCAAGGTGCCCTCTGCACTCCTTAACATGTTCAGGAGTTCCGCAAGTTCAACTTCTTTTCCTTGAAGATTGAAGTTGAGGATAAACTGGGCGTAGGTGGGAGGAAGGGACTGGAGAACAAGGTCTGTATAGAGCTCATTATCCAAAGTCGTCCCAAGGTCCGCGAGCTCTTCAATATAGCCGATCATCTGTAGGACATGTTCACCTACCGATGACCCGACAGCCAACCTCGCTCGAAACAATTTCTTTGAGGTCTCGTATCTTGCTATACGAGATTGCTCTCCATAAAGTTCCTTTGTATGGAGAAATATGCCATCTAAGGACATATCCTCGTGCCTCCTCTGATGTTCATTGTTCATCGAGGCAAGCACGATGCACTTGGCTCTCGCGCAATCTAAATCCCAGGTTTTGCGGATTTCCTTATCCGCATTGCTGGATTTGGGACCAAGGACAGCAGGTGCTGTAGCGGTGAGGACGTACCCCAGTTTGTCATAGGTCAAAGCCATCTTGACATTCCGCAGCCAATCTTTATAGTTTGGCCCCGTCAGTATATTTTTCTCTAAAAGTAACTTAAGTCCAGTCATTTTCAGGGTCGCTGCAATTAGGAGAGAGAGAAGAAAACTCTTTAGCATGATGCTCTTGCAAGTTTAGAGTGGTTTTTAGTTTATCTAAACTGGATGGCTCCCACTGTTTCTCAAATCCTTCCTCAAACCATAAAAGAAGAATTAGCCAAGACTATTCTCACCGTACAATACTTGCTTAACCGTTCAGCCAGGCCGGTGTCGATACTTCGAGGGAGGTTTTCCAACGCTTTCGCGAAGTTCCTTAATTAAAGAACCTCTTTTCTCTGGGGGCGTAACCCCGCTGACACTTTTCTGGACACCTACTAGGTTTATAGCATTGATCGTTAAGCGACGAATATCCTGATAAGTAGCATATACTCACAGTAGGATCGGGATCCAAATATCATCGTATGATAATGTTGAAGGAATCCTACCAACATTCATCAAACTCCAAATGGTATGCATCTCTTTGCAAATTTCAGTTTCTTTAGAAATTCCCGATATAAGTTTTTGCCCCATGCTCTTATGACCTTGGCTTTGGTCAAAATGTCATAAGTCACATGTCAAGTTCTACCCGTCATTATCTTGTCAATTTGAACCCATCCGTATATACCCCTGACTTTGGTCAAATGGTAATACGACTGTCCCAAACCAACTCATCTATCTTATGCAACAAATGAAAACCCAGTAGCTACCAAACACTATGCCTTGACTTTGGCCAAAATGCATAGCTTGAATACTACTGAATACCCAAATGAAATGACGGAGGGCTACGACTGGTTTTGGCGAAACCGTGAACGTAGTGAACTTGATATAACCGAAGGAACCTGATAGCTTTTAAAAGGAGTGGTTAAAGCTCCGCATTTAAAAATATCTGTTTTAAAAATAACCGAGTGGTTTCTTTTAAATTGTTCCAACGATTTAACTTTGGTTTGTTTTACTTTGCATTATAGATAATGCGTCCCATCATTAACCTATCATTGCAGAAAACAACGAAAATACAACGTCCTCTTATGCCATCCGCATTCGCCACGGGGTCCCGTCATCACCCGTTAGGTTACTTAACTAACGACAGAGCGGGGGCTGGGCTAGCGCGGGTGTAAAACATAAGTGACGTCTAAATAGCTATCATAAATATAGATATTTTACATTCGTCTGACGCAATGATATTCATTCCAGAACACAGATAAACAATATTGGATTTGCAAGCAATCTGTATTTCTTTTGAGCCTGCAAGAAAAGACAGATTACACAGTTGTGATGAATAGCCGTTTACCCCACCCTCGACCCCTACGGGTACGGCAAACTACCCACCCGGCAGTCTGTGTACCCCACCTTGGGTCAGTCCTAGGAGCAAAAACAGTAAAATGAAATAATACAACGGTGGCTACGACCGCAACCTGGAAGTGCCCCGCGAAAATAATATTACAACAAATTACATTTACAACAAATGAATTAAAACAATAACCCATTGCAAACCCCGGCTATACACCACAACAGTCCAATACAGTTTATATGCACAAACAGATATAACCATTTCAGAAATGTGCAACCCCCTGCCAACCGACATACTAGCAGTTGGGGAAGGTTTACGAACACATCAAACAATCACATATATAATCCAATACGCAAATACTGTACAATTCGATCGAATAAACAACTTCAAAATTGCTCCAAAATCTGCTCTGTTAAACAGTAACCTGAGCAATAATTAAACATTCCAGAAAACCCCAAATTACACAGAGAAGCAACAGAAGAAAAATCGGCCGCTGACTCGCCAACTCGGCGGCGGAAGCGCGGCAACTCAGTGGCTGAGGCCGCGGTTCCGCGGCGAGTTGGTCGATTCAGTCGACTGTTTTTCTTGGGTGTTCTTCTGGTGTCATGTCAAGCACTCTGAGCTTACCTGAAAAATTTTCTGACATCGTTTTAAATTCGACAGAAACTTACATTTTTTAGGGTTTTCCGGCTTCGTTTTTCCGTTCGAAATTCGTACAAATTTGCAACTAGGTTATTTATTGTTTAGCGAGGCTCTGATACCACTGTAAGTCGATGTAGTACACCCCAGTACTTATGGGGAGGCGGAATTTACAAAAACAATCAAGTTTAAACAACGAACATCGACTAACCGCTTGAATCGAAGCTAAACTATAAATAACCGTATCTTATGAGTTTCTTTTCACAAGTGATTAGGGATTATACCTAATGAAACCGGTCCTTCTTCTTTACGTCCTCCTTTGTACTCCTCGACCTTCTCTAGGTAGTAGACGATCCACCCGAGAGCGAAACTCCAAGCTAAACCTCTAACTTGAGGTAACTAATCAACTTTGATTGCTAATCAAAGATGAGAGGATGATATAGAGTGAAGGTTATGGATTGTTTAGTCTAACTAATCCTTTGATCTCAACACATGAGGATTAAGGATTAGGGTTAGAAGATGAGAGCTTGAGGAGAGAGAATGTGTGATATGATAATGAGAGAAGAGAGAGAGTGTATCATAATATTATGAAGCATTCTTATTATCAAATAATCAATAAAGGAAATGAATAAGCATGCTTCACAAAATATCTTGTGATGATTCATTAACATGAGTCATTAAGCAATAAATGTGCATTAATGAAGTGAATGAATCACCACTATGACTCACTCTCTTTCCAAAACAAACCTCCTTAGTCACATCTTCTAGAAGCTTCTCGAGTAATTACGAGAACGCCCCTCCGATCCGTAAAAATACGGAAAAACTTTAGACTGTAAAAATCCAATAACCGGATACCAGTAACTGGCTTAAACCAAAGCCGACTGGTAAAATCTGTCCGAAAGTCGTACGTGCGTAAACGCACGTATGCGTCCGAACCCTTTGTCGCAAAACCATGCAACCTCTATATCGTTTCGCCTGGAGTAGGAAACTCTCTGTGTGGGACTCTAGAGACTCGACTACTACGCTGGCAGTGGGTTTAACCACAGACCGCAAGCGGCACTAGCTGTACGTAACGGTCCCCAGGTAGTTGTCGATAAGAAGGCCGATGAGTAAACCCATCCGAACTCCTACTGAGTCTGATGTGACAATCTCCATACAGTCCGGTCCGTTCGTCCAAGACTATCGCATATCGGGCCTAGGGGGGCGGCAAGCGTCAGTCCCCTAATAGCGGTATAAGTCGTGTCGGAGTAAAGCCCATTACACCCTGAGAAACTACTGGAACCTACCAGCAAATCTCGCTTGCCCTGGCCAGGGACCTTGCGTAATGGCTCTCTGACACAGCACGATATCTACTCCCAATACCGGGAGGGACGAATCCTGTCTAACCGCCACTGCCTCCAAGTGCTCGGGACTGCACCCAACTGCTACCTGTTTGCACGACTCCATAGAGCCGTGGTAGGGTAGCAATCTAAGAACAGTGGGACACACTCGAGGCGAAGTAGTAGTGTCAAGTCTGCGGACTATGCTGTACTCATGTCACCTGGGAACTGTTCACTGACGACTGGTATCAAACCAACCAACAGTTCCCTGTGAGTCCTGTCCTGTGTACCCGTAACCTAACGAGCACCTGTATACTATCTCCAGTACGACGTACTGATGGCTGTGGGACAGACCATCTCCCCAACTGGGATGAGAAGCGTACACACTAGTCTACTCCGGAGTATCGATGCTCTGTCTCGATAATCCAACGACCAGGGACCTGAATAAGGATGTGCTTGTAGACTACCCAGCCCCCACTAGTGTGACTGCCATCACAACGCTGGTAGACAAGCAAGATCCTAAGAGCTCTATCAATACGTACACTCACATATTAAGATAGAAAAACCAAGTAGCATACTACCATGTTTAGCAAGACTGTTATATACATGTGAATATCCCAAGCTTCCATTAAGTAATATACAAGCTAGTATGATACAGTAATGGCCTTCTAGGGCATAAACACTAACAGATCATATACGTGAGAGTTGGGTAGTTTATACGCATATCCTTAATTGTGGTCCCTAGTCGTGGGAGTTTCGAGACAGGGCATCGATACTCCGGAGTAGACTAGTGTGTACAGTCGAGACCCCGACGAGGGGCGGTGGCCGGTCTCACAAGCCACTGGTGTCAGTTGGATCACCTAAGATGTATACAGGTGCTCATTGGGTTATGAGTACACCGGACAGGACTCGCCGGGAATCTGCTAGTTAGTATTATATCTACCGTCAGATAGCAGTTCCCTGGTGACATGTGTACAGGTTAGTTCATCGACCTGAGGTCGTCATTTGTCTCGTGTGAGTTCCCACTGTGCTTTGATTTCTACCCTACCACGGCTCAAAGGAGTCGTGCAAACAGGTAGCTTTTGGGTACAGTCCCGAGCCATATGGAGGCACGTGAGCGGATCGGCAGGGGATTCGTCTCTCCCGGTATTGGGGGCGAGATCGTGCTGTGTCTAGGAGAGCCATTACACAAATCCATGGCCATGGTAGGAGATTTACTGGTAGGTACTGCAGTAGTATCTCAGGGTGTTATTGGGCTTCACTCCGACACGACTTATACTGCTATTGGGGGTCTGACGTTACTAGCCCCCTAGGCAGATATGCGATACTCATAGACGAACGGACCGGACTGTATATACATTGTCACTGTTAGGCTCAGTAGGGTTTTCGGAGGAGTTCGCTCATCGGTCTCCCTTGAGTTCGCTCCTCGGCCTCCCTTAAGGTCAGTCCATGGGCAGCCGTTTCGCATAGCTAGTGCCGCTGACGGTTTGTGGTTAAACCCACTGCCAGGGTACTGACGAGTCATTAGAGTCCCCCACAGACAGTTTCCCAAGTTCGGGCGAAACGTTGTAGAGGCCGTATGGTTTTATGGCAGGGTTCGGAAAATGCACGTGCGTTTACGCACGTGTCGATTTTCGGACAGATGATACTGGTCGGCTTTGGTTTAAGCCGGATCCGAGTATTATATTGAGTAGGCATAATATCTTTGTCTCAGTTGCATTTGTATTCGGTCGTAATACAAATGCGGGTATATTTATACAGTTTCGGGGTTGTCCTGAAATTCGTTTCAGGATCACTTTTGGAAGTTGCCAGTTTCCAGTTTTTTATCAGCCGTCTTTTAACATTCTGTTAAAGACGGATTTATCTTTTCTTCAGATATGGTGAGTCAGTGCTTCTAGAAGCTTCTAGATGATGACTAGGCTTCATGACTCATTAGTGCATTAATGGGTTTTTGATGATGTGTTTAATGAGTCACCATTTACCATTAATACCTTTTGGATTGCTTAAGATATTTTGAAGTGAGAAGCTTTCTCTTGTGGTCACCCCCCTCTCCTACGGTCACCTCCCTCTTGCTATATATGGCCGGCCCTCTCTCTCCTCACTTCACTTGATGTTTCATTTTGGTTAGAAAAGATTATGATAGTATTCGGGGTGTATGGAATTTTACAGTTCATTTCATTCCATCACCCGATTTCCACGGCAACTTCATTAACCGATCGTCCACGGATTTGGACGAAGTGAGACAAAGTCATCTACTCATTCTCTACATCATTCTTGGTCGTCTCTTTTAGCAAACTTGACGATCGAGTTGCCTCGAGTCAGAGGCGGGAGCCCGTTTAAAGAATCGGTGATGTGGTGTCACCTCGACGAGGATATCGGAGATCGACGCGATCGGAGCAGCCGCAACGGAGCGTGGGATGATGGTTAAAGAACGAAGGACTCGGATCGTTCGGTATACCTTTTCTACACTCTTTACAGTTTGTTAGTTTAGCAATAATGGCAGATCCGGGTTAAAGTATACGATAGCGCCGGTTTAAAAGTTTTTATTCCGCATTTGGCGTCTGTAGACGGCCGGGGCGCTAGCGTAGACTTACAATATTTAACTACACCATGTAATCATAAACACATTATAAAACCCTAACTTGATTTTAGAAACCATTTCTTTAACTTTGAATCTTGAAATTGAAACCACAATTAATTTTCCAATTAAGCTAGATTAAGGAAGCAATTAACAATTTAAATATGGTTTAGGGTTTTATACCTCAAGGATTGTGGATCAACATGAAAACTTAGCCTCCCAAAATGCTAATCTTTGCTCCAAGATCCATGATAAATGAACAAAGAATAGTAGGTATAGGTTAAATTTGGAATTTGTGATGTTTTTTAATGGATTTTTCATGAATTTTGATGAATTTTTTTGAAGGAAGTGGAGAAATGGGGGGGGGGGGCTGCCTAAGGTGAGGCCGGCCATGGGATAGAGTGAGGGGAGAGAAAGAGAAGTGTGTGGTATTATGTAGAAACTTCTCCAATTAATTACAATCTTCCCTCTTTAAAGAAATTGGGTCCCCGAATTTAAATTAAAACTTCCCCCAACTACTAAGACATTTCAGTAAAGCAATCAAATCGTCGGGGCTCCGAAATCATCAATACATAACTAAAAATCAAGTCCGTCAAGCATAACGCAATCATCAGAGTTATAGTGAAAATACAATGTCAAAGTCCAATACGAAAACCAACATGAAATACATCAAAACTATAACTTGTATATAGTGCGCATCGTAGTAAAATCGTCCAAACATCTGAATAAAGAAGCATGCAAAACCCCCTTTTTAAAATCGCCGTGCGATGCGCGTGTCACGGCATAAGTAGCGGACGTTTATTTTTAAAAAGAATAGCTATACATATATATCTTTTGTTTAACATACACGTCCCGCCTGGTTACTAAATCCAATAGTAATTATTATAAAAACATACTGCTCAAAATGAAATCAATCCCAATCACAGTATATGAGATACCACGTGCATCCGGTGCGCACGAAAATCGAAATCAAATACAGATACCACGAATACGCACAGAAACACAACTGAGCGCAACTGGTTTACACCAAAAACATCTGTCAAGTGCAACGGGCGTGCACTACAATAATATCAGGTGCATCTAATCTGCACAAAACCCCGATTTAGTGCATCTGGTGTGCACAAAATCGCATCAAGTGCGCCAAGTGTGCGCAAGAATCTCAATCAAGTGCACATGGTGCACGAAAACATATACCGAATATCAAAATTGAAATCACAGTATGAAAAATGCATGAAAACTATGCCGAAGCATACGTCAAAATCATGTGCAACCCATATGCATGAAATCAAATCAATATCTCAAAATGTATAAAACCAAATCGAGTGCACTGGGTATGCACAAAACAACATCAATACCACTGATATATGAAACACGAATAGAGTGTAATGAATGTACACATAAGAAATACCAATCATAGAACTAAATCCTCAAAATACCAAAATCCAAACAATGGAAATATAGAATTCAAATCACCATATCGCAATCGTAAACACTATCGTCAATGTGCGCCTCTTTCCTCTGGTGTCGACTGATTCGAACTTGTCTCTTCGTAGCTGTGCTGACTGCGCTACAATCGGCTATACTCATATCGAGAGTCTCCCACGTAATCTATCCCTTCACCTGATATCCGGACTACGTTAAACTTTTCGATCGATTCATCAAAATCCTAGAATTCCCCGAGAGCTCAACACTCAAGTACAGTTTAAAAATATCCAGTACATGCCCCAGCATCTGCGGACCAGCCGTAGAAGGGCAAACCCAAGCCTCACTAATGGTACCGCGGAACTGCCATAAACCCTAAGGTTCAAATGCGTTCTCATGATCATTATGTCGAGTTAGGGTTTCATTCTTCTAGAGGGTCCATAGAAATACCTGCATGTTCTTCCGAATACCTTAAACTTGGGGAAATGGGTTTCTGACATTCGTTCGAACCTTTTAACTTCGTCTGGACGACATGTGAATACCCTTCGTCTGCACGCTAAACAATGCTTCAACCCTCCAGAATAGACAATACCCTAACGATCATCGCATTCTAGCCGCAGCTCCCTCTGCCCGTGCGACCGTGGTAACAGAAACCACCATCCGATATCGATGAAGATAGATCAAGGAACGAATAGAATACGGTGCAAAGAAATGTGCATCCTAAGGCTTCTTAAGCAGAGTAGCGTATCATAAGTATGCCGCGGATCATACCCACGGTACGTCACTCTACCTAAGTCACCTACTCCATCAACCAAGGGTCATCCTAGAATTAGACAAGGGTTAAACCTAGCGCTCTGATACCAACTTTGTCACGACCCGAAGGTACGGAACGTGACCGGCATCTAAATTACGAAACGTCTAGAGGTGTAACGTAATCTAAACAAGCCGAAGCCCAGAAATCTAAACCCTTTAAAAGAAGAAGTGTAGGAAAACAAGTTTTAAAACAACATCAAATTTCTCAAAAATTTCGGCAGAGTCTCCTTTGTAAAAACTAGCCCCAAACGGGTACAAATAAGAATATATACATATGCAATAATATAAAGGCATCCCCAAATGGGAGCTAGCTCTACGCCAAAAGGCGGAAACAACTACACAATGCACTATGATGTGCAACGCCGAAGGGCAAGGCTCAAAACTCAAAAGAATACTAAACCACCAGAAAACCATAATAGTACAAGCGCGACTCTAAGGTCGAAAGAAAACAACCGGTCTACTAAATTATCAGTAATATCTGGTTGATGGAGCTTACTAGATACAAATGAAATAATAAAAGTACAACGGCGGTCCTGATACAAGTGAACCAACCTACCAAGCAAACCACCCTGAATGAAATGATGTGCCAGCAAACTGCCAAGGAAACCTGTACATCGAAACCTATAAGAAAATTTGGCACAACGGGGGTGAGTTGCCAACTCGTGAGTAGAAGACATCTGCGAGTAGAAATCGCATGCACGACGTCTTCCTAGGTCATAATAATATACCTAATATAACACTAGTCATCTAGTAGTGGCAGGGTAATAATCTATGCGTAAGTGCAATGCTCAGTGCCTGTGTCAGTGCCTCAAGTAGTAACATGTCATGTGTATGAGTATGCATGCACCATGAATGTAAAACAATCAACCATGATATCTGGATAAATCTGTATAAGAAATCTTTAACTTTTATCATAGTAAAATTTGTAAGGTAATCTGAAAATCATCAATGAAATCCATGGAAATCCGTATCAAATATCGACACAAAACATGTAAATCTCAAAGTCTCAATACCTCATAGTCTCAATATCTTATAGTCTCAATATCTCGGGTTCCGTCAGTTCGGATCGGCCCATATCATCAAATCTCACGACGACGGTCGGTATCCTCCGGATATCCGCCGCGCCAGATATCACCGGTAGGTAGTCTTCCCCTGCCAGGCTCATCGTCTACAACTCGATCTTCTTGCCCCGGGGTACCATACCGGGCCCACCATGTACCCGAGACGGTTCATCCACTCCTCGAATCGGATCTCGAAATCCAACAGAAAACATGAAATCTCATGGTGGACGACACATACATCACGAGAAAACCTCAACTTGTATTTTAAAATGAGAGGGAGAGAGGGAGAAGTTTTTATATATTCTTGCGGTTTTCCCCAAAATCCAGAAATCTTATAGAAATCAAAAATCCCAAAATAGTGAGTAAGTAAATAATGAGCATCGGCATAAGCCTCAGAATACCGCATGATAATATGAATATGTGAATGCATGAAGTGTCTAAGTAATAAATGTAATGTCTAAACTAGCACATGAGGGTAATCACACAATATTATATTGGACTAGTATTTAGCTGATATATCAATAAAAAGATAATATATTCTAAAGTGTACGTGACATGGAAATTACCGATGATGATGTGTGTGAGCTGACAAATAAGTGTTTGTGGATCATGCGCATCATCGGTAATGGTGCTGGTGTCCTGACAAGCAGAGTTTCATATTAACTAAAGAAACATATGTATGAACATGCAATGTGATGATTACAATCTGAATATAAGGGTGAAAGTGAATTAACCGCACATTTAGAATATACATATCTAACTACAAACTATATGACTCGAGCCTAAACTAGTATATATCTAACCCACTAAAGAACTAAACTAAAGAAACTAGTCGATAGGAAATAAGAATCCACCTAAAGTCTGAGTCGATGTCTCTAGTAGTCGGCGATCCAGCCTCAATAGCGTCACGTACGTAGTATGACTTCCTCGAGTCACGAGTGCGGATCAATCATCATATCTATACCTCGTACGGTAAAATCCATTGCACGGCTTCCCAAAATCGGGGTACGGGTCAACTATCACAGATATACATCATCGTTCGTATAGTATGATCCTCAAACAATATCATGATCAAGGGTACTGTACTATAATCGCATACATCCTAATATCATCAAACATAATCATTGTATGTGTAAATATACATCGTCAAATGATCCACTAAAATACCATGTCATATATCATATCGTGATTAAGTCACATATTACAATCCAGGTGCTATTCTAGAGTCTCGTACATTTCAATGTCATCATCACCTATTATCATCTATATAAGTATATTTTATATAACCTCATTACCCAACGATCCGCTACTATCATAACACATCTCATATCATAACTCGATCGTATCTCCAATAGATCACGGCATCAAGCCCAGTCATATCGACCCATCCCCATGTATCATATAACCTCGTCATATCACATGTATATGTTGTATACACACACACACACACACACACACACACACACCCCCCTACACACATTCCTATAAGTATGTATATACACACACATATACACCAAGTCAAGTTTATGCGTGTGCGTGTGTGTATGTGTCTACATGAAACCTACTAATTTCCCTCCAAGGCAGTCATCCTCATGGTTAAGTCTTTCTGAATCAGTCTAGTCCAACCTAATGACCTCAATAGGACCTTACTCGCCCAGAATCTAAGGTCACTTTCGACTTCCTAATAACAGTAAGTACTATCCCTATTGTACGTTGCGAGGTGCTATACGCCATCCACCCGACTTCCCCCGTAGATATACATCTACTCACCTGGTCCTTGTCTGCCGAAGTCGATGCCGCCATCCTCTTCTTCATCGTCCGAAGTCCACGTGAGGGGTACCTATACGCAAACATAAATAATGTCGTAAACCGAATCACGGACAAAACCAAAACGGCGCACGAAACGCGCATAGGTTAAAACCTATGACCCGCTCATGCAAAAGAACCGAAAAACCCTCGACATCGGCGTACAAATGCCGATTGATCGAGATAAAACACAAACGTACAGATCGTAGTTCCAAAACTCTCTAATTATAATATAAAATAGATCACAACTCATCAAAAACTCAAAATAAATCAAATCGATTATTTCCGAAAACCTAGAAAGCGTCAATTAACCGTTTCAGTGCAAAACTTGATGTTTAAACGAAACTAATGGCCATAATATTCACTAAATATCATAACTAAGTCATACAAATCATTACTATATTTTTCTCATACTAATTTTTATTAAATTGAAAATTCTACTTTGCAAATTTATCCAATTTTAACACCTTTTAAGGAAAAATTCACAAATCATCAACTAAGCTAAGTTTTGCTTGATCTAAATTGCTAAAAAACAAACTAAAATGTTAATGATGTCATGAAAACCATAATTAGATTTTAATCTCCATTATTTAGTCTATTTCCAAAAACCTAGTCAGCAAAAATCAGCATATTTATCACAATTTCCAACTAACAATTTGAAACTAGTAACTAGATTAGCCTTTGCATTCAATTAACATGTTAATCTACCCATTAAAACCATAACCTAATGATAAAAACCCTAATTAGAATTTTGTCTCACCAATATATATATATTTTATAAAAACCTAGTTAGCCAAAAATCCTAATTAGAACAATTTAAATACAACAATTTACAAATTAGCAACTAATTTAAGTTTTCTATGTCTTAACATATTTAACTACACCATGTAATCATAAACACATTATAAAACCCTAACTTGATTTTAGAAACCCTTTTTTTAATTTTGAATCTTGAAATTGAAACCACAATTAATTTTCCACTTAAGCTAGATTAAGGAAGCAATCAACAATTTAAATATGGTTTAGGGTTTTATACCTCAAGGATTATGGATCAACATGAAAACTTAGCCTCCCAAAATGCTAATCTTTGCTCCAAGATCCATGCTAGATTCGTCTCTCCCGGTATAGGGAGTTGATGTTGCGCTGTGTTCGATTGGCTATAACCGGAAATCCCTGGCCAGGGTTGCTGAGATATACTGGTAAGTGTTGCCAGTAGTTTCTCGAACTGTTATAGACTTCATATCGACACGACTTATCGAGCTATTGGGGTCTGACGTTTACCACCCCTAGGAAAGATATGCGACATATCAGACGACGAGACCGGACTGTACGGTAAGTGTTACTGGTTGGATTCACTGGAGTGTGAGCGGGCTTGCTCGTCGATCTTCTGATCGCTCAATACCCGGGTGGCCGTTACGTTTAGCAGACCGCTTGCGGCTTGTGGGTGCTTGATATGATCATCATCTGCTGCCGGCTTATTGACGAGTCTTTAGAGTCCTACACAGAGGTTTCCTGGCTCAAGCGAAACGAAATAGGAGCGCATATGAGATATGTGCGGGACCGAGAATAATGCGTGTATGTGATACCGTATTCTATTCTTGGGATGAATGTATCGATTGGTTGTATGCGATATAACTTAGTTATCGATTCAAGCGTTGATTCGATAAGTCGATACATTGAATACTAGTCGGTTATGTTCGACATGACCGGATCATTGAATCAAGTATAGATTTAATGATTTAATGCATAATTATATATTTGATATATTACTTTGCATTAACTAGTATTGGTTCATTTTAAAAGGATTTTCTCACTTGATGTGCACATTGTATATGTGATATACTTTTGTACACTAGTTTCTATCATGTTTGATGATACATGCTCACTAGGGTTTGTGTAAAGATTAAACCATGGTTGTGAGAGTGGTTTGGGTTTTGTTTATTCACTTATTATCTATTTATTTATTTATTCATTCATTTTGGAAAAAGAAAAGAATGGTGGCTTTCTTTGTTTGCTTGTTGAAGCTTCTTGAAGCTTTGAACAAGTCCACCATTCTTGTCTCATGCTTAACCCTAACCATTCCAACTAACCTTAGTTTATTCTCTACACATAACCATGGTTAGTATATGATAAGTATTCATATTATTTTCCTTTTATGAGAATACTTATGATATTCTATCATCTTCTTCTTCTTCATCTTCATGAAGAAAAGCTTGCCTCCATCAATGGCAACTTGAGAAAAAGAGTGAGAAATCCAATTCTAAAGTGAAACCACTTCCTATTTCTTCATCCTCTACCTCTTGCCAAGTAGTATAGGGTGTTTTCTTCACAAGTTTCTTGACTTGGTGAAGTTGGAGCTTGATCTTGTGATGCCTCGACGTAGATCATCTTCGGCATCGTAGTCGATGACCTAGCTCGCCCATTTCTTCGATGAAGCCGACGCTAGAGCCCGGGATCCGATGATCGCAGCGAGGAGACTTCATCGCGGAGCTATGGAGGTGGAGAACCGGATCTACAAAGGTTGTATTTCCGTTTACCCTTTAGTTAAGTAGTTAACTAGTTGCATGTTTCGCCTAAAATTCTAGTTAACGATCTAGTCTAGGGTTTCTCGGCACCGTAATTTTAGAAATTGGCATGGTTGATGCCTTATGAGAACTCATTGGTGTGCCTAGGAACCCTACAGCTCATAGGTTTGGGAATGCACCCAAGAGCTGTTGGCTGTCGGGACCCTCCACCTCTCTGAAGACGTTGAAGAATTACAACGAAATGTATCAGAGGTATGGAGAGATGTACCCTTGAACCGAATTCCAGATTGAAGGGAAAGATCATGGTGGAATGAACACCATTTTAGATACCATCTGTTAGGAGATCATTAATCATCTTTGGAACTAAGATCGATTTGGGAAGACCTGAGTATAGAAGGGCTCGGTTGATTGGTGACCAAAAAGGTCTTGGCCTCGGGAGACTTGGCTAATTTGGGCTAAGGTTGGCCTCTCATAGTGTAACATTTCAGAAAAATAAAATATTATTTTTGAGAATTTTTATAATTAAATAATAAATATATTGAATATTTTAATATTTCAGTATAATTAAATATCGATAAATCGGGAAAAATTTGGAAAATTATAGAAATTAATAAAAAGAGGATTTTTTATTGGATTTAAGCAAATTATGAAATTTTATGATTTATTATACACTATTTTAATGCTAATCGCGGTTAAATATCGCTAATCGCGCATTAAGCTTGTTTTGTGCAAAACATGCACCATATCATTTTACACTTATGTTACATTTTATAACCATGGTTTCATTTGGGATTTATGTGTTTGGTTTTAAAAATGAAATGAGAAGATAAAGAAAAGAAAAGAAAAGAATAGAATTTAGAAGCATATGCAAGAGAGAGAGAGGATGAGGGGTCAAACCTTGGACCAAGGCTCCCATTCCTTCTTCATTCCTTCATCATTTTCATCCCCTCATTCCCTCATGGTTGCTGCTCTCTTCCTTCCACCACCTCAACTCCTCACAACTCCATGAAAATCACCTCAAAACTTCATCTCACTTTCAATAAAAATGTGCACAAGCTTACAAGCTACACTTTGGACCAAGAAAGCAAGGATTGTGGACACTTGGGGCAACTCAAGAAATTTCTTGAGTTGCCAAAGGAGGTAATTTATCCATCATTAGTGTAGTTTTCCCATTTGCTTTGCATCCATGTTAACTTAGAATCGATATTGTGCGGTTTAGCAAACTTTGAAAATTTCAAGTTAGGGATTAGGGTTTGAATTGATTCCAAAGGTGCAACTGAGGTGTAATTATGGACTATAACCCCTGTTATGATGATATAGTGGACTGAACCTGAGACTTAAACCCCAGAATACGAACTTAGAAACCCGATATTAGAGAATTGTGGATTCTGTGAGGGTATATTGACATCTGCTATCACCCAGGGACTCTAAAATTTATTTAGCGAACACAGAGAGTCATGCAGGCAACCTGGAGTGTACCCTAGAGACCCGAGCCCCTAACACCCTACTGAGGCCGCAAATAAAATCTTTCTGGTCGCAAATTGCGGCCAGATCAGGAGATTTGGGGGTGGTGTTTGGTCTGTAGCTCTATGTCCTTTAAACTAGACCCTTGACATATGCAACATTGGCTAATTTCACCTAGGGTAAAATCTGAGACTAAATTCATGAGTTGCTTTTTGATTCAGGGTTTTATTTTTCGTATTTTGGATTCTGGATTTTAGTATTTGCGTTTTACCTCGATCACTTGACGTTTGTACGACGATATCGAGGGTGAAAGGCGTAGTCCGTAGATTCTAACCTATAGGCTTTTACCATATCGTTTTGGTTTTGAATTGAGTTTTATGCGGTACGATACGTTATAATGTGTAGGTACCCCCACGTGGACTTCGAGACGACAAGCAAGCGCGTGGCGACGTCGGCAACGGCAAGCGAAGAGCAATGTGAGTAGATTATATCTACGGGGGAAGTCAGGTGGATGGCGTATAGCACCCCCGCAGTTCGTAGTATAGTGTATGGTATATATATTATATGGATGTATTTATATGTTATTGTGAGGTTATGATTATCTAGATAGACTTTGGGAGCCATGGATAATTTTAGTATCATTGGATGATGGTGTCGCTAGTTAGTTTAGTCGTGGGTCCTAGAATAAGGTTTACACCCACACGCACACACATGCTTACTTTGTTTTACTGGTGCGTATATGGGGATATGTATATATACACACACATAGGTATGAGGCTATATATATATATATATATATATATATATATACGTATACCTATACATGGATGATGAGGATTGTATATGGCATTTGGAGATGGTCTATGAGATTTGGCATGATGCCATGAGATCGGTGATATGTTTTGATTCGTATTAGGAGATACGACATGAGATTATAGCGGGCCTTCAGGCGTGTGTTTTCATACACGCATATATATATATATATATATATATATATATATATATATATATATATATATATATATGGTATCTGTTTGTACTAGACTTAGATCAGTACCCCAGTTCATGAGATATGATGATAATGGATACCAGATGAATAATGAGATGAATGTGATATTTGACCCGTACCCAGATTTGAGATGCCGTACGACGGATTTACGTACGAGCTTTATATTGATGATAGATCTGCACTCTTGACTCAAGGATGTCATGTTATATATTGTATCGTCTGTGATACTATTGAGGCGGGATCACCGACTATTATATTTATATGTATCGACTCAGATTTAGGTGGTTTCCTTACCTTTCGATTAGTCCTGTAGTTTGCTTATAGATGTTAGACTAGACTCGAGTCATACCTATTTCAAAACTAATGAATCATGAGTATTTTAAAAACAGGCCAAGGGATTCTACGGATATTTTCAAAAGACGCATCTTTTCTTAAAACACCGCCCTTATTTTTCTAAACACCACGATTCGTGTTATTTCAAATGGCAGAATTGTATGACATATATATATTGATGTAAATTCTTCACTGTTGCGTTTGTTGTTCATTTCCCGCATATTCTTGCTATTCGCATCGCATTGTATGTTTAAATGTGTTTATTGTTATATTAAACCCATGCTGTCAGGACACCAGCACCATTATCGATGATGCGTATGTTCCACGAACACCTGCTTTCCTGCTCACACACTTCATCATCGATAATTGCCATGTCACTACACAGTAGGATTGCTGATCGGGATATGACTCCTTGCATGATATACTTGCGTACATGCATATTGTACACCATATTGGCGCATAGGCACATTGTACACTCATACTTGCGTATATACCTACTTGTTTATCCATATTGGCGCACATGCACATTGTACACTCATACTTGCGTATATACCTACTTGTTTATCCATATTGGCGCACATACATATTGTACACTCATACTTGCGTATATACTACTTGTACATCCATATTAGCGCACAGGCATATTGTACACTCATACTTGCGTATATACCTACTTGTACATCCATATTGGCGTACAGACATATTGCACACTTATACTTGCGTACACACATATTGTACACCCGTACTTGCATACATACGTATTTGCACATACATAGATGATTCTGGCTTGATTTTGGAGATTTGGGAACCGCAAGATATATTTTAAAACTGGATTCATTTTAAAAGAGCGGTTTTCCCTCGATATGTGCATATTACTGTTCCATGTTGCATGATATACGGATATGCTTACATTTCTGTTATATGTCGCATACATCATGCTTTATGATTATACGCATTGAGATATGTTATTTTCATGAGATTTCTAGATTTGGGAACCGTGGTTATTTCAAAAGAGAGTATGCATTGTTTTAAAAACCCGGTTACCCTTGATATGATATTTCAGTGCGTCCACCATGTGTTTTCTCGGTTCTGAGAGTGGCATGTGAAACCCGATTCAAGGAGCGGTAGGCACCGTCTGCGGGTACATGGTGGACCCGGTGAGGTACCCCAGGGCAAGAAGACTCGTATATGTTAGACGGTGAGCATGGCGGGGGAGCACTACCTACCGGTGATGGTATTTGGACTCGGCGGTTATCCGGAGGATACCGACCGGAGTAGTGATATGGATATGAGGGACGACCAGATTATGCGGTGCCTGAGGGCCGATCTGAGGATGCGGCGCCTGAGATATATTAGGATTTACGTGTCGATGCTAGGCATGGTTTTCATGATGTTTCGAGTATCGATGCTGGATACTCAGGTTCCATGATTTTGATGTGTCGCGAGGGACACACGTTGATTTATATCCTCATACTTTCATGCATATGCTTTTATGACTTTTACATGCATGATATTGTTGTGTCATTGGTTGACACATGGACGGGATCCACATACATACAGGCATTGATTTCATAGTTGGATGATATTCACATACTTATAGACTTCATGACATAGTTGACATTGATTTCTGTAAGTCTACGGTAGCGCTCCGGCCGTCAATCTAAGGCCAAATGCGGAAACACAATCTTTTTAGGAAACCGGCGCTATCATAGTCTTTCACCCGGATCGAACCATTAACGCTAAACTAGCAAACTACTAAGAAGTGAGAGTGGCTATACCGATCGATCCGTGTCCTTCAGTCTTTGGCCACCATCCCAAGCTCCTCGCGGCATCTCCGATCTCCGGTCTTCTCGTCGGAAGGGCACCACATCAATGAGTCTTTTTACGGGCTCCCGCTTCATCCGAAGCAACTCGAACATGAAGTTTGCTAGCCGACATGTCCAAGGCGATGTAGAGAATGTGTGTGATAACTTTGTCTCAAGCATCCATTGATTCTCAACACATGAGGGTGTATGGATGGAGGTTGATGATGATGCCATTAGTGGAAATGGTGAGCTAGAGGAAGAAGAAGAAGAAGAAGAGGCTTGTTATTGTATGTGATGAAGAATAATGAGAGTGCTAGAATAAAGCAAGAGCAACCCCAAGCCTAACATGGCTGCCCTCTCTCTCTCCAAGCATCATATCAACACAATAATCAATTATAAAATGTGACATTTGCACAAATAATGATACCATGAGTTACTAGATTGCATATGCCACATTTAATGCACCTCATGATGAATTCCACTCACAATTTCTACACGCAAACATTAATCCAAATGTTTGCAACAATAAAAAGAGCGGCATCATCTAAAGTAAACTCGTGAAGGATCACAAGAATGCCCCTCACCTGTATATACATACGTGCATCCGCATTCCGACTGAATGCAAATGCGATGAGACTAAAGTAATCCAACAAATCTAATACTAGGATCCGGCTTAAACCAAAGCCTACTAGTATGATCCGTCCAATCATGATCCGTGCACAAGTGCACGTATATGATCGAACCATGCCATAATACCATACGACCTCTACAACGTTTCGCCCGAAACTTGAGAAACTGTCTGTGGGGGACTCTAAAGACTCGTTAATACACTGGCTGTGGATTTAACCACTGGCACGTCAGTGGTACTAGCTGTGCGTAACGGGCTACCAGGTATTGACCAAAAGGGAGGTCGATGAGCGAACTCATCCTGACACCTACTGAGCCTGTCAGTGACAATATCCGTACAGTCCGGTCCGTTCTTCTATGAGTATCGCATGTCGGGCCTAGGGGGTTGGTAAAAGTCAGACCCCCAAAAGCGGTACAAGTCGTATCGGAGTGTAGCCCAGAACACCCTGAGATACTACCGGAATACCTACCAGTAAATCTCCTGCTTTGGCCAAGGACTTCGTGTAATGGCTCTCCTAGACACAACACGATCTCACCCCTAATACCGGGAGAGACGAAACCCCTGCCGATCCGCTCACTGCCTCCATGTGGCTCGGGACTGTACCTAACTAAAACCTGTTTGCACGACTCCTTTGAGCCGTGGTAGGGTAGTAATCAAAGCACAGTGGGAACTCACACGAGACAAATGACGATCTCAGGTCGATAGACTAACCTGTACACATGTCACCAGGGAACTGCTATCTGACGTCAAGTATAATACCAACTAGCATGTTCCCAGCGAGTCATGTCCGGTGTACTCATAACCCAATGAGCACCTGTATACATCTTAGGTGAACCAACTGACACCAATGGCTTGTGAGACCAGCCACCGCCCCTTGTCGGGGTCTCGACTGTATACACTAGTTTACTAATGGAGTATCGATGCCCAGTCTCGAAACTCCTACGACTAGGGACTACTTTAAGGATGTGCTTATAGACTACCCAACTCTCACGTATATGATCGCCATCATACTGCTGGTAGTCAAGCAAGAATCCTAAGGGCTCTATCAACGTGCAATAGTGATCTGTAACATCACCTAAAGTATGTACACGATGATAAAGATAAACCAGATAGCATACTATCATCTCGAGTAAGACTGTCCTACCGGCATAGGTCCTCCCTCAATCATTGCAATCACGTGCCTACGATCCAATAATTGATTTTGAGGACACTATATCCAACAATCTCCCACTTGCACTCAAGGCTAATTATTGCGATGTCGCGTACTCACAGCCCGTGTGATACCGAACACCCAACTCCTCTACTAATCAGTTTCACAAAGCTCATTTGTAAAACTATTGCGTTCGAGAAATAGCCTCAGTGAGTGGATCCGCTCTGATGTTTCTTGCTATGTCTCTCTTTATCTCAAGTTCGCGGAGAAAGCCATCTCCCGAAATGAGCAATACCTGTCTTAGAATATGTCTGGATATCTGATGAGACCTAGTTCATAAATGAACTCCAAATCCAAAATTCTTAGACTTTATCGTCAACTGAACTTAATCAGTATCCTGCGCCATGCCTCCCTCAGTATCCGCTTGGACCACTTGTCCAAACTACCGCCCCTCGTCAGAGGGAAAACTAGAACTCTGACAGTCACTCTGTCATCCAGGTCACCTTGGAAGCCTGAAATGATAACCGTCTCCCGAAGGAGGCTGTTTTTATCATATCCCTAGAACATCTACTTATGTTCTAAAACTGCTTCCGAACATTTCTCCAGGATTAGATCGATATCAACTTATTGCATCTTGTGCAATAACAACATTTGGTGTGGTACTTGACATCTCATGATTGACTCAATTGCCTAAGCAAGTGATATGCCAATCATGCGCATCCCTCTCCCCTTTAGTCTGCAAGACACCTTTAGAGAGGGTAACTCCATCACCTACAGGTATACTACCGTGCCAGGAGTTGTCCATTCTAAAACACCTTTAGAATGCTATCTTAGTACCCAGATTGGGAAACTACCCAAATCTAGATCTAAAACCATAGATCTAGTAACCAGAATGTCTGATATAATATCCAAGTCCTATGTGGAAAAACCACTGTGTGACAACCAAAGTATAACCGATCGTAGTATAGGAATTTCACTTCCTACTCTGTGTATGTCATCCAAATACCAGGACATCACACCCTACTACCTTCTTAACAGATCCATCTCCTATTATGATGAAGTCAAACCTATGACTGTCACATCAGAAATAGATGATCTATTGTAACGTTTTAGAAATCGTTTTGCGAATTTTCCCGTTTTAGGGCAAAATTGTCGGTTTTTCCCGTTTTAACCCGATTTCGATCAAACGTCCGTATAAACTTGCCGACACCTAGTTTAGCTAAAATAAAGCTTGTGCGCGAACTTTGGGAGTATTTGGGAGGTTTTGGTTCAGATAGAATTTTTCCCAAATAAAATATTATTTTAAGCGGTATTTTGTGCACGTAAATCGGGAAAAATTTTCTCTTGTGAATAAATTAATTTTGTCACTAGAATTATTTTAGAAGCTTCTTTTCAAATATCTAGACATTTCTTTTGTGCAAAAGGATTTGAATAAAAAAAAAGAAAAGAAAAGAGAGAAAGGTGGCAATTAGCTTTAATTAGCATTTATTACCCTTTTTCCTAGCAATTTCCTCACACAAATTTCACAAAACTACCCCCATTCCTTCTTGGCCTAAACCCCTCCCAAATTTCTGCTCTTTCCATTTCTTTAGCTCATTTCTTCATTAATCCTTCAAAATTCTTCAAAAAAATTCCTAAAATAAATCCATAAAAAATCCTAAATAAAATAAAACCATCATTTTTCCATCACTAATCCTTCATGGATCTTCAACAAAGCTTGGTTTTTGATGCTAAGATGTTGGATTAGGTTTCATTTTGTGTTCTTGGGGAGGTATAATTCTTACCTTAATTCTTATATATTTGCTTTAATCTTAATCTAGCTAATTTAGTTAGCTAATTATGTGTTTAGTTTAGCTTTTAAATCATGATTAATTCATTTATAATTGTTTTAAGAAATTCATGTTAGGGTTAAAGTTTGTTTAAGTGATTAGTGTTCATTTAAAGTGTTAATTTGTGTTTTGGAAAAAAGATTAACCTAGTAGAAAATGTTAATTTTTGCTAATGAACACTTTGTTTAATTATGCAATTTGCTTACTAGGTTTTTCCTAAAACATAATTGGCGAGTGTTAAAAATATAGGAATGGTTTAGATAGCTTAGTTAAGCTATTTTAAGGTGTTTGTAATCGCTAGATATGCGTTAGCTTGAAAATAGTGCGAAATATTTTGATAGGTTGCTTACTAGATTTCAGGGTTTTTCCGACGTGGGTTCGATTGGTCGTTGCGAGGTTATATCTATTGTATTCCACGTAATTATTTGTGTTGTGTTGCGCGATCGGGACGATCGGGGTCTAGACTTGGTGTTTTGTAGTTTAGCGACCCCAGTTAGGGTTTTGGCCGATGTCGTGCGCGATAGATGCGCTAAGCGCGCAGTGTAATTTTTCGGGCGTTTTCACCGCGTTTCGTTGTCTTTTCGTCATTATAGGATATTTAGCTTATGTGTTGTATTTATGAAATCTTAGGTTCTCAAGCAGGGACTTCGGGTGCTGCGGACAAGGGGAAGCAGGTGGTCGGATTTTCATAGCTCGAGACCATCGGTGAGTAGATTTAACATCTACGGGGAAATCGCCCGTATGGCGTTATGCGTCGGGGCGAATATGATATGATAGTTGCATGTATTTTCATATTAGTTACTTTCATATGAATGTCATTGCATAGCATTATCTGTTGTACTTGATTCGTACCTTTAGATATAACACTTTACTGACGGTTCATGTTGCACGAGCACTAAATTGTATGCTACACCCACACCGTCTGTAATTGCCATGACACGCACAAACACCTACATACGTGATATGGTAGTGGATAGGAATGATTGGAGTAGTAACTCTTATTCTATTGTGCATATGAAATACTGTGGACATATACATACGTGATATTGCATTGGGCAGGAATAGTTGAGGTAGTGACCCTTATTCCACTTCACGTATATCTTGTTATAGCTACTTATACATCATGCATACATATTGACATGTACACCCACATACTTGATTACATGTAGATACTTAAACCTTGCTACACTTACATGTACACTTCATATGATACTGCATTTGTTTTCGAAGGATTTGGGAACCGCATGATATGTTTTAAAGCTAGATTCAATTTAAAGAGCGGTTTTCCCTTTATATGCTCATATTGATGTTTTATGTTGCATATATCAGTTTTATATGGATTTTACGCATTGAGATATGGATTTCATATGATTTATGGATTTGAGAACCGTGGGGGTATTTTCAAGAAACTATGTATTGTTTGAAAACCCGGTTTCTCTTGATATGATATTTGATGCGTCCACCATGAGATTTCTCGGTTCTGAGATTTGTGATATATACCCGATGCGAGGAGTGAGTGGGCCGTGTGCGGGTACATGGTGGGGCCCGGTACGGTTACCCTCGGCAAGATGTTCGTGGTACAGACGATGAGCCTGGAAGGTGAGCAAGTATCTACCGGTGATTGTATTTGGACTCGGCGGTTATCGTGGAGATACCGACCGGAGTGATGTACGACATATCGTCAGGGCCAGTCGTGGTGACAGCACCTGAGTTATGAGGATTTACGTGTCGATGCTAGACACGGGTTTCATGATGTTTCGAGTGTCGGTGTTAGACACTCAGGTTTCCATGATTTTTACGTATAGTCGGTGGACATACGGGGTTGATATCCTCATATATATATATATATATATACTTATAGGTACATGTTTTCATGATGTTTCGGGTGTCGATGATAGACACTCAGGTTCCATGAGACTTACAGGATGTGAGGGCCGATCTGAGGATGCGGTGCCTGAGGATTTGGGATTTGATGTGTCAGTGAGGGACACTGGTGTTTTTCCATGCTGATGATTTTGCATGAGATTTTATATTATATCATCCCACACTTAGGATTATGTTGATATGCATTGCTTCATGTAGTTGTAGTACCCTGATGATGTACTTTTACATGATTGTTGCATATTCACTTATCATACTTATGCTATCGGATTACATGTGATAGATAGATCGCTGTTCGTGCATACTTGCGATTACTGTATGATGTTATTTACTATTCACGAGTTGGCAACTCACCCCCGTTGTGCCACAGTGTTTTGCAAGACTTACCCTCTGAGTAGTCGCGGCAGGGCGTCTTATCATCTCTACTTTTGCGGATACCACTACGGTTGGCTGTGAGGCCTTGCTTTTAGGTGGGTTTGCGGTTATCTGTTTATACCTTGTATATTTTTGTTGGATCTAGTATTCTCCATCTACCACTATGTTGTATATGACTTAGAAACGACTTATGAGGATTCACTGTTATATTTTGTGGTGACTCTAGGTGCCGTGCTCGTGGGAGCCGGTTTTGTTGAAAAGTTTTACTTCTTTATGCAGTTTTCTTTTATATTCCTTCGCTTCGGCGTCGTATATATGTTGTGGTGGTTGTCTCCGCCGTTGGGCGTGATTTGCTCCCGTTTAGGATGCTTTTATTATTATCTATGTTGTACCCGTTTTCGGGGTTAGTTTTTACAAAGGAGGTGCTGCCGAAATTTTTAAGAACAAAAACTAAACTTAAAGATTTTTACTTGAAAATTTCCGAATGTTTAAAACTATGTTTTCTTTGTTGATCCAGTTTTGGGTGGTTTAGATTTCTGGGTTTCGGCTTACTTGAGTTGCGTACGCCAGTAGACGTTACGTAGTTTATGTGCCGGGTATGGGCCAAATTTTTGGGTCGTGACAAAGTTGGTATCAAAGCCCTAGGTTTTACCTTTCGGAGTGTATGATGACCTTGGTGTAAGTCCATGTCACGCACCCCACGAGCTTGCGGGGAGGCGGAATATATGAAAAACAATTATCAAAGCTTCGTAACACGGACTTGAGCACACGGATCGTGTCTAAACCATTACTAGCAAAGTACGAAAGGTTTAACTACTCGGATTCAAAGTTATACCTCACGTTACTTGTCCTTCGGGTCTTCATCCCTGTCCTCCACACCTCGTAGGCTCTATGGAACGTCGGCACCTCAACGGCCTCCTCGAGTCAAAAACGATCCACCCGAGAGCTGCTACTCCAAGCTTGACCTCTAACTTGAGGTAACTAGGTTACTCAAAGTGCTAATCTAAGCAACCTAGGGGATATAGAGTAGGATTAGTGATTAACAAGTCTTGCTAACCCTTGATCTCAACACATGAGAGGTTAGGGTTAGGGTTTGAAGAGAGAGAGCTTGAGGAGAGAGAAGGTGAGAATGCGTATTCTTTTGGATGAAATGATATCATTTGAATATATGAAGCATATGATATAATTAAAATGAATAACAAATAAATATGTGTCATCATGCTTCATTAATTCATAGAGTGATTCATCTCATGAGTCATTTAAAACATTAATGCAACATTAACTCCATGGATGATTCACTCTCATGACTCATTAATCCAATAAATGCAAATGCCACCTTAGCCTCCAAGTCATCATACTTCTAGAAGCTTCTTGAAGAATTACGAGAACACCCCTCCTATCCGTGAAAACACGGAAAAACTTTAGACTGTATAAATCCAATAATCCGATACTAGAATCTGGCTTAAACCAAAGCCGACTAGTAAAAACTGTCCGAACATCGTACGTGCGTAAAAACACGTATGCGTCTGAACCCTGTCATAAAACCATACGACCTCTATATCGTTTCGTCCGAAGCAGGGAAACTCTCTGTGTGGGACTCTAAAGACTCGACATTACGCTGGCAGTGGGTTTAACCACAGACCGCAAGCGGCACTAGCTGTACGTAACGGTCCTCAGGTAGATGTCGATAAGAAGGCCGATGAGGAAACCCATCCGAACTCCTACTGAGCCTGATGTGACAATCTCTGTACAGTCCGGTCTGTTCGTCTAGGACTATCGCATATCGGGCCTAGGGAGCGGTAAACGTCATACCCCTAATAGCGGTATAAGTCGTGTCGGAGTGCAGCCCATTACACCTTGAGAAACTACTGGAAGCCACCAGTAAATCTCGCTTGCCCTGGCCAGGGACTTTGCGTAATGGCACTCCATACACAGCGCGATATCAACCCCCAATACCGGGAGAGACGAATCCTGTCTAACCGCCACTGCCTCCAAGTGCTTCGGGACTGCACCCAACTACTACTTGTTTGCACGACTCCTTTGAGCCGTGGTAGGGTAGTAATCTAAGTACAGTGGGAACACACCCGAGGCGAAGTAGCAGGATCAAGTCGACGGACTAAGCTGTACTCATGTCACCTGGGAACTGCTATCCGACGATGGGTATAAATCCAACCTGCAGTTCCCGGCGAGTCCTGTCCGGTGTACCCGTAACCTAACGAGCACCTGTATACTATCTCCAGTACGATGTACTGATGGCTATGGGACAGACCATCTCCCCAACTGGGATGAGAAGCGTACACACTAGTCTACTCCGGAGTATCGATGCCCTGTCTCGATAATCCTACGACTTGGGACCTGTATAGGATGTTGCTTATAGACTACCCAGCCCCCACTAGTGTGACTGCCATCACAACGCTGGTAATCAAGCAAAGATCCTAAGGGCTCTACTAATATGTATAAGCGATACGTTACAAGAAACATATGCACATATTAAAGTAGACACAAACCAAGTAGCATACTACCATTTTTAGCAAGACTGTCAATATAACTGTGAATATCCCAAGCTTCCATTAAGTAATATACAAGCTAGTATGATACAGTAATGGCCTCTAGGGCATAAACACTAACAATCTCCCACTTGCACTAGGGCCATGTACTGGCATATCGCAGACCTATGATCTCGAATAGCCTCTCGAACTGCGTCTGAGGAATGGTCTTTGTGAATGGATCAGCAATGTTATTTCCGTATCTACTCTCTTTACCTCG
Organism: Agapanthus africanus; assembly: GCA_030015575.1. NCBI lineage: Eukaryota > Viridiplantae > Streptophyta > Magnoliopsida > Asparagales > Amaryllidaceae > Agapanthus > Agapanthus africanus. The sequence continues at coordinate 177,976,290 of JASDDO010000008.1, forward strand.
ATCTCCCGGCGATCTACGATCTCCCTGATCAAGTGATACCGCCTTAAGATGTGTCTGGACTTCTGATGGGACCTGGGTTCCTTCGCTAAAGCTATAGCGCCGTTGTTGTCGCAATTCAGAGGTATTGGACCAACACTGGTAGGAACCACCTGAAGTTCTGTGAGGAACTTCTTCATCCAGACAGCTTCTTTTGCGGCATCGCAAGCAGCTATGTACTCCTCTTCCATCGTTGAGTCAGCAACGGTCTCCTGCTTGGAACTCTTCCAACAGACCGCCCTCCATTGAGGGTAAAGATATAACCCGACATGGACTTGGAGTCATCCTTGTCACTCTGGAAGCTGGAGTCGGCAAAGGCCTCGATCTGGAGGTCTTTTCCGCCATACACCAAGAACATCTCCTTAGTCTTCCTCAGGTACTTGAGAATGTTCTTTACTGCTATCCAGTGCTTCTCCCCTGGGTTTGCCTGATACCGGCTTACAACGCTCAATGCGTATATTACATCTGGTCTGGTACATAACATCGCATACATTATAGAGCCTACCGCAGAAGCGTAGGGTATAATCGACATGCGATCCCTTTCCAAATCAGTCTTGGGAGACATCTCTTTGGAGAGGGTGATTCCATGACAAGCCGGTAGGTTATCGGCTTAGAATCTTCCATACTGAATCTTTTCAATATGGTGTCTATGTACTGGACTGCGAAAGTCCTAACATCCTCTTTGATCTATCACGATAGATCTGGATCCCCAGAATGTAGGTGGCATCACCCAGGTCCTTCATGGTGAACTTCTGTGACAAGAATCTTTTGACTGACTGTAGCATAGGAATATCATTTCCTATTAGGAGAATGTCATCTACGTACAAGACGAGGAATACAACAACTCTCCCTACAATCTTACTGTATATGCATGGTTCATCTGGATTTTTGATAAAGTCGAATTCTTTGACAGTATCGTCAAAACAGATATTCCAACTCCGCGATGCCTGCTTTAGTCCATAAATGGACTTAAGCAGCCTGCACACTTTACCGCTGCTCCCACTCTGAATGAATCCCTCTGGCTGATCCATATAGACGCACTCTTCCAAATTACCATTTAGAAAGGCCGTCTTTACATCCATCTGCCAGATCTCATAATCGTGGAATGCAGCAATAGCAAGAAGGACCCGAATGGATTTGAGCATAGCCACTGGAGAAAAGGTTCCGTCATAGTCCAAACCAGGTCTTTGACGAAAACCCTTTGAAACAAGTCTAGCCTTATAGGTTTCAACCTGTCCATCTACACCAATCTTCTTTCTGAAGATCCATTTGCATCCTACGGGTTTTACCCCATCTGGAGCAATGTCCAAAGTCCATACTTTGTTGGTGTATATGGACTCCATTTTGGTCCGCATTGCATCCAGCCATTTTACCGAGACGCCGCTCTGAATGGCTTGCTGGAAGCTAGTAGGGTCATCATTATCAATGATGCAATCTTCTCGATCCCCGTCTATGAGAAAACCGTAGTATCTCTCGGGCGGATGAGACTGTCTACTACTTCTGCGGATAGGCGCTGGTATGTCCCTTTCTTCTGAAACTTCTGGTTCTACCATACTTTCAGTAACAGCTTGTGGTTCTGGAATTTCTTCCAGTTCTAATGCGCTCCCACTCTTCTGATTTTCTAAAAATTCAGCTTCTAAGAAGTGGGCATGACGAGAAACAAAAACCTTTTGTTCCTCTGCGTAATAGAAACAATATCCCTTGGAGTTCTTTGGATATCCCACAAACTTACACTGTACTGAGCGTGACTCGAGCTTGTCCGGATGCTGCTATTTTATAAAAGCTGGACATCCCCATGTCTTCGGGTACTGAAGATAGGGTTTCTTCCCACTCCACATCTGATATGGTGTGGTAGGCACAGTCTTGGTTGGAACCTTGTTCAAAAGATATGCAGCTGATTCTAGTGCATAACCCCAGAAAGATCGCGGTAACTCAACCTTACTCATCATGGAACGAACCATATCCAATAGGGTTCGATTCCTCCTTTCTGATACACCGTTGTGTTGTGGTGTGTATGGAGGAGTAAGCTGAGAGAGAATTCCATTCTCTTTTAAGTAACCCAGGAACTCGACACTTAAGTATTCACCACCTCGATCAGATCTCAGTGTCTTGATACTTTTGCCTGTTTGGTTTTCCACTTCATTATTGTATTCCTGGAATTTCTCAAAGGCCCCGGATTTATGCTTCATTAAGAAGTTATGTCCATACCTCGAGAAATTATCCGTAAAAGTAATGAAGTAGGAATAACCACCTCGCGCATGTGTAGACATTGGACCGCACATGTCACTGTGTATGAGTCCCAAGAGCTCGCTCGCTCTTACGTCGTGTCCAGTAAATGGAGTCTTTGTTATCTTTCCCATGAGACAAGATTCATAAGTAGCATAAGATTGATATTCGAACGGATTCAAATATCCTTCTCTATGTAACTTAGTTAATCGTGTTTCATTGATGTGACCTAGTCTACAATGCCATAAGAAAGCCTGATTTATTTCTGGAGACTTTCTTTTTAGTGTGTTCTGGACATTGAAAACCTGAGCTTGACTCAATACGTATATACCGTCATCTAATGTACCGGACCCAATTAGAACTTGATTTAGGTGTATGTGAACTACATCGCTTACGAATGTAAAATCATATCCCTCTCTCGAAAGTGAGGACACTGATATGATATTACAAGTCAAACTAGGTACATACAAACAGTTACGTAGAATCAATATCTGCCCACTTGTCAAACCTAGGCGATATTCTCCCACGGATTCAGCGTCCATGCTCATTCCGTTTGCAACTCTGAGAGACAAATCACCTACCCTTATAACTCTACGATTTCTCAAAGCATGTAATGAATTACAGATATGAGATCCTGCTCCGGTATCTAGTACCCAGGAAGTAGAGTTAATTGACAAACAGTTCTCAATTACAAACACACTTGAGGCCGAAGCCACAACATGCTTCGTATCCTGGCTACTGGCTTCCAAAGCCCTGCAATCCTTCTGCCAATGCCCGTTTCCATAACAATAGGAACATCTCTCCTTACCTATACCAAGTCCCGAAACTTTTGCTCTTCCCTTTCCTCCTACTTTACTGACACCGTATATCGGCTTTGTAGAGGTCTTCTTCTTTTCACCCTTTGCTTTCGCCCTGGATGCAGAAGAAGAAGGTCCCCCATTAAGCAGAGCTTGTGTCTCCCTGGTTTCTTTCAGGGTGTAAGTAGAGGGTAGGGACTGTGGAAATAAGTTAGCATATGACCTGTTTCCCAACGTGGTCTCCAGGTCCTTGAGCTCATCAATATAGCTAGTCATCGTAAGGACGTCGTCCCTTACAGATGACCCGACAGCCAACCTCGCTTGAATTAATTCGTTCGAGGTCTCATATCTTGCGATATGAGATTGCTTTCAATATAAATCTTTGTTATGGAGAAAGATGGAAACTAAGTCCATCTTCTCGTGCTGCTTCTGGTATACACCATCAACTGAAGCCAACACGAGGCACTTGTCTTTCGCATTATCCTTTTCCCTTTTCTGACGGATATCCATATCCGCGACGGTGGAAACTGGAACTGGGACGGCGGGATCTTGAGTAGTAATAGGGTGGTCCAGCTTGTCATAGGAAATAGACATCTGGACAGACCTTTGCCAGTCATATAAGTCAGATTCAGTCAACTTGTTATCTAGATGTAACCTAGTCATGGTCACAAGGTCGCTGCAATGAGAGAAAGAGAAGAAAACACTTAAGCATGATGCTCTTGCAAGTTTAGATTGGTTTTTAGTTTATCTAAACTGGATGGCTCCCACTGTTTCTCGAATCCTTCCTCAAACCATAAAAGAAGAATTAGCCAGGACTGATCTCACCGTACAATACTTGCTTAACCGTTCAGCCAGGCCGGTGTCGGTACTTCGAGGGAGGTTTTCCAACGCTTTCGCGAAGTTCCTTAATTAAATAACCTCTTTTCTCTGGGGGCGTAGCCCTGCTGACACCTTTCTCGACACCTACTTGGTTTAAAGCATTGATCGTTAAGTGACGAATCTCCTGATAAGTAGCATATACTCACAGTAGGATCGGGATCCAAATATCATCATATGATAATGTTGAAGGAATCCTACCAACATTCATCAAACTCCAAATGGTATGCAACACTAGCAAGTTTCAGTTTCTTTATAAACTCCCGATGTGGATTTTTGCCCCATGTTCTTATGACCTTGACGAAGGCCAACAAATCATAAGTCACATGTCAAGTTCTGCCCATCATTATCTTGTTAATTTGAACCCACCCATACATACCCTTGACAAAGGCCAACAAGGTAATACGACTGTCCCAAACCAACTCATCTATCTATGCAACAAATGAATACCCCAGCAGCTACCAAACACTATGCCTTGACGAAGGCCAACAAACATAGCTTGAATACTACTTACCATCCATAAGAAATGACGGAGGGCTACTACTGGTTTTGGCGAAACCGTGAACGTAGTGAACTTGATATAATCGAAGGAACCTGATAGCTTTTTAAAAGGAGTGGTTAAAGCTCCGCAATTAAAAATTCTGCTCTTTTAAAATAACCGAGTGGTTTCTTTTAAATTTGTTCCAACGATTCAACTTTGGTTTGTTTTCTTTGCATTAATATAATGCGTCCCATCATTTATCCTATCATTGCAGAAAAAAACGAAAATACCACGTTCTCTTATGCCATCCGCATTCGCCACTGGGCGCCGTCATTCACCCGTTAGGTTACTTAACTAATGACAGAGCGGGGGCTGGGCTAGCACGGGTGTAAAACATAAGTGACGTCTAATAGCTATCATATATAGATATTGTACATTCGTCAGACGCAATAATAGGCATTCCAGATCACAGATGAACATTATTGGATATACAAGCAATCCGCGTTTGCTTTGAGCCTGCAACAAAAGACGGATTACACAGTTGTGATGAATAGCCATTACCCCACCCTAGACCCGTACGGATACGGCAAACTACCCGCCAAGTACTCGAAGTGAAGCGGTCTCCCTCAACAATGTGAGTAGGCCACTAAACACTTCAACGTACCTGGTAGTTTGTGTATCCCACCTTGGGTCTATCCTAGGAGCATAAAACAGTAAATGAAATAATACAACGGTGGAAACAACCGCAACCTGGATGTGCCCCGCAAAAGAATATTACATCATATTACAATTTACATCGAATGAATGAATATAATAACCCATCTCAAACCCCGGCTAATCATCATAACGATCCAATCAAGTTCATATACACAAACAGTAAAAAACATTACAGAAATGTGCAACCCCCTGCCAACCGACATACTAGCAGTTAGGGGAGGTTTACGAACATATTAAACATTACAGATAAAAACCCGATTAGAAAATAACTTAGAATATCGATCGACAACCTTTTTCCGTGTTTAACCCAAATGCAAGCCATCACAGAAGTAACCTGGGCAGAAACAGAATATACTGGAAAACAAAACACCACAAAATATGAATTACTGTGCAAATCCGAGTCAACTCGGAGTTGACTCGGCGGCGGATCCGCGACCAAATGCACTCATTCGCCGCGGTTCCGCGGCCGTATCACCGAGTTACCTCCTCGTATTTTCCCAGAATTCTTATAATCCCCTGGTGTTAATTTCCATGAACATCAAATAATTTTTTTGACACGTTTAAAATTGACAGAAACTTGAGGGGTCCGGGGTTATGTTTTCGCGTTTTTCCGACGATCGAAGTTCTAACTAGTTGCTAACAAGCTAGTAAAGGTTTAGTTGGCTCTGATACCATTATAACTCCATGTCACGCACCCCACGAGCTTGCGGGGAGGCAGAATATATGAAAAACAATTATCAAAGCTTCGTAACACGGACTTGAGCACACGGATCATGTCTAAACCATTACTAGCAAACTACGAAAGGTTTAACTACTCGGATTCGAAGTTATACCTCACGTTACTTGTCCTTCGGGTCTTCATCGCTGTCCTCCACACCTCGTAGGCTCTATAGAACGTCGGCACCTCAACGGCCTCCTCGAGTCAAAGACGATCCACCTGAGAGCTGCTACTCCAAGCTTGACCTCTAACTTGAGGTAACTAGGTTACTCAAAGTGCTAATCTAAGCAACCTAGGGGATATAGAGTAGGATTAGTGATTAACAAGTCTTGCTAACCCTTGATCTCAACACATGAGAGGTTAGGGTTAGGGTTTGAAGAGAGAGAGCTTGAGGAGAGAGAAGGTGAGAATGAGCATTCTTTTGGATGAAATGATATCATTTGAATATATGAAGCATATGATATAATTAAAATGAATAACAAATAAATATGTGTCATCATGCTTCATTAATTCATAGAGTGATTCATCTCATGAGTCATTTAAAACATTAATGCAACATTAACTCCATGGATGATTCACTCTCATGACTCATTAATCCAATAAATGCAAATGCCACCTTAGCCTCCAAGCCATCATATTTCTAGAAGCTTCTCGAAGAATTACGAGAACGCCCCTCCTATCCGTGAAAACACGGAAAAACTTTAGACTGTATAAATCCAATAATCCGATACTAGAATCTGGCTTAAACCAAAGCCGACTAGTAAAAACTGTCCGAACATCGTACGTGTGTAAAAACACGTATGCGTCCGAACCCTGTCGTAAAACCATACGACCTCTATATCGTTTCGCCCGAAGCAGGAAAACTCTCTGTGTGGGACTCTAAAGACTCGACACTACGCTGGCAGTGGGTTTAACCATAGACCGCAAGCGGCACTAGCTATATGTAACGGTCCCCAGGTAGATGTCGATAAGAAGGCCGATGAGGAAACCCATCCGAACTCCTACTGAGCCTGATGTGACAATCTCCGTACAGTCCGGTCTGTTCGTCTAGGACTATCGCATATCGGGCCTAGGGGGCGGTAAACGTCAGACCCCTAATAGCGGTATAAGTCGTGTCGGAGTGCAGCCCATTACACCTTGAGAAACTACTGGAAGCCACCAGTAAATCTCGCTTGCCCTGGTCAAGGACTTTGCGTAATGGCTCTCCATACACAGCGCGATATCAACCTCCAATACCGGGAGAGACGAATCCTGTCTAACCGCCACTGCCTCCAAGTGCTTCGGGACTGCACCCAACTACTACCTGTTTGCACGACTCCTTTGAGCCGTGGTAGGGTAGTAATCTAAGTACAGTGGGAACACACCCGAGGAGAAGTAGCAGTATCAAGTCGACGGACTAAGCTGTACTCATGTCACCTGGGAACTGCTATCTGACGATGGGTATAAATCCAACCTGCAGTTCCCGGCGAGTCCTGTCCGGTGTACCCGTAACCTAACGAGCACCTGTATACTATCTCCAGTACGACGTACTGATGGCTGTGGGACAAACCATCTCCCCAACTGGGATGAGAAGCGTACACACTAGTCTACTCCGGAGTATCGATGCCCTGTCTCGATAATCCTACGACTAGGGACCTGTATAGGATGTTGCTTATAGACTACCCAGCCCCCACTAGTGTGACTGCCATCACAACGCTGGTAATCAAGCAAAGATCCTAAGGGCTCTACTAATATGTATAAGCGATACGTTACAAGAAACATATGCACATATTAAAGTAGACACAAACCAAGTAGCATACTAGCATTTTTAGCAAGACTGTCAATACAACTGTGAATATCCCAAGCTTCCATTAAGTAATATACAAGCTAGTATGATACAGTAATGGCCTCTAGGGCATAAACACTAACACTTGGTATGATGGAGTAGGTAGCTTAAGCAGAGTGACGTTGCGTGTGTATGTTCTGCGGCATACTTACGACACGGTACTCCGCCTAAGTGACCTTAGGACTTATTGATTGAAATTCCTTCCGTGATTGATATACATCTTTGTGATTCGATTTCCATTTCCTTATCGAATCTTGTTTCAATTTCCAGCCTATATGCCGCCGAAGACTACGAGGGCACAGAGAGCGGCCGCGACGGCCGAGGTCAGAGTCGACTTGTCTGAAGCGAGGACTGACCAGGGCGATACGCCTGTGGTACCGGAGCACATTTCTATGATTGGGGCTGGTATGCAGGACCTGCGCCAGATTGTGGGGACTTTGGTAGAGGCCATTCGAGCATAGGGGCAGGCTGTTGTTCCACCCGTTGCAGGGACCACGATGGTACCTACAGTTCCGGCAGTCGCAGTTACAGCTCCGGAGGTTATTACCGTGTCACTGACGGAGTTCATGAGGCTGAGGCCTCCGGTGTTTACTGGCACAGATGCTACTGAGGATCCGTAGTCTTTTATCGACTGGATGGCCAGGATTTGTCGCTCACTCCGATGCTCCGACGAGAGATGGGTAGAGTTTGCGAGTTTCCGGCTGGAGGGTTTGGCCCAGAAGTGGTGTGAGTCCTTGGAGAGGTGCAGAGCCGCGGGTCTTGCTCCTATAACCTGGGTTGAGTTTGTGACAGTATTTCTCGCCCGTTTTCTTCCACCGAGCGTCAGGGATGCGCGAGCGCGCAAATTTGAGTCATTACGTCAGACTCCTAGGATGACGGTGTCTGAGTATGATGTATTGTTTACTGAGCTGTCGGTGTATGCTCCGTACTTGGTGGCGACTGAGGAGATGAGGGTGAAGAGGTTTGTTCGAGGCCTGCTTACCCAGTTGTTCCTAGCCATCAGCATTCAGCATTGTGACACGTATGCGGCAGCTGTGGATGCAGCCCTATTGGTGGAGGAGCGTCTAGCTGAGTCATCGGTTGTTCCGGAACCGAAGAGGACTTGTACGGATGTACCAGCACGGAGGCAGAGGTTTAGATTCCGAGACAGAGTTCGATCAGACACTGGGAGTAGCAGAGATGTGGGACGTGGCCAGTTGTTCGGTACTTTTTCCCAGGAGGGTCAGCCGTCGACACGTGGGTGTTTTGGATGTGGCAGTTTACAGCACCTAGTGAGGGATTGTACCGTGGTGCATCAGAGAGGGCCAGCAGTACCCCAGGTTACCTTACCACCTTCCCCGCCTCAGAGAGCGTTGCCTCTTATTCCTGTTGTTGCGCCGCGTCAGACCCCTGCTCAGAGAGGTCGTGGTCGCGGTGGTTTTGTGCCAAGAGGACGAGGTGGCAGAGGTAGAGGACAGCCAGTAGCCGGTAGAGGGCAGGCACGGGTTTATGCCTTGACTCACCAGGACGCTCAGGCGTCCAATGCTGTGGTTTCAGGTACCCTTTCTGTATGTTCTTATGATGCACATGTTCTTTTCGATCCGGGATCTACGCATTCGTATGTTTCTACGCACTTCGTGCCGAGGTTAGGCCGAGATTCGTGTTTGCTGGATCAGCCACTTGTCTTGACTACTCCTGTGGGAGAGTCGTTTGTTGCGCGACACGTGTTCCGATCGTGTGCTGTCCGTTTAGGAGACAGAGATCTGTCCGTCGACTTGATCCTTCTCGAGATGTTGGACTTTGACGTTCTGTTGGGCATGGACTGGCTAGCTACTTGCTACACATCCGTGGACTGCCGCGAGAAGACAGTTAGATTTTGTTTTCCCGGCGAGTCAGTGTTTGTTGTGCAGGGGGACCGTGTTGCCGCCCTCACAGTTTGATTTCTGTCCTGTGTGCTAGTCGGCTTTTGAGGAGGGGATGTCGGGGATTCTTGGCTTTCATTCATGATACTGGGGCCACAATGGAGTCGTTGGACCAGGTTTCTACCGTGCGAGAGTTTCCTGATGTCTTTCCCGATGAGTTACCTGGGTTGCCGCCAGAGTGCGATGTTGAGTTCTGCATTGATCTGATTCCCGGCACGGAGCCTATTTCTATACCGCCTTATCGGATGGCTCCGGCAGAGCTTAGAGAGCTTAAAGATCAATTGCAAGAGTTTCTTGATTTGGGACTTGTGCGTCCGAGTGTTTCGCCGTGGGGAGCTCCTATTCTGTTCGTCAAGAAGTAGGACGACAGTTTGAGGCTATGTGTGGATTATCGTCAGTTGAACCGAGTTACGGTGCGAAATAGGTATTCTTTACCTTGCATTGACGATTTATTTGATCAGCTCCAGGGTAGGAAACATTTTTCTAAGATTGATTTGCGTTCGGGTTATCATCAGTTGCGGGTTCGGAATGATGACATTCCGAAGACTGCTTTTCTTACGCGCTATGGGCATTATGAGTTTTTGGTGATGTCGTTCGGACTCACCAATGCACCAGCAGCGTTCATGGATCTGATGAACTGGATTTTCAGGCCGTTCCTCGACCAGTTCATTATAGTGTTTATTGATGACATACTGGTCTACTCTAGGAGTCGTGAGGACCATGAGTATCACTTGAGGATTACTTTGCAGATATTGAGAGAGCACCAGCTGTATGCTAAATTCTCAAAGTGCGCGTTTTGGCTTGATAGAGTTGACTTCCTGGGTCATGTGGTGACTGGTGATGGTATTCTTGTGGACCCGAGAAAGATCGAGGCTGTACAGCTTTGGCCCAGACCTGTATCGGTGACGGAGGTCCGCGGCTTTTTGGGCTTAGCTGGTTATTATCGCCGTTTTGTGCAGGATTTCTCGAGTATCGCTGCACCGCTGACTGGACTGACCCGGAAGGGAGTTCCTTTTCTTTGGACTGATCCGTGCGAGCAGAGTTTTCAGCAGTTGAAGACTCGGTTGACGACAGCACCAGTGCTTTCTTTACCTTCTGGATCGGGCGGCTATGTTGTTTATTATGATGCTTCTCAAGTGGGGCTCGGCTGTGTTTTGATGCAGCATGATAGGGTGATTGCGTATGCTTCTAGGCAGCTGAAGAAGCACGAGAAGAATTACCCCACTCACGATCTTGAGATGGCCGCGGTAGTCTTTGCGTTGAATATTTGGAGACACTACTTGTACGGAGAGTCGTGTCAGATCTTCACGGATCACAAGAGTTTGAAGTATATCTTCCAGCAGCGGGATCTGAACCTGAGACAGCTCCGATGGATGGAGCTAGTGAGGGATTATGATTGTGAGATCCTTTATCACCCGGGCAAGGCGAATGTGGTAGCTGATGCTTTGAGTCGTAGGCCCGGGGGTAGCTTGTCCCAATTGAGCGCAGTTCAGCGTCAGTCTTCTGCAGATTGGCAGCTCTTGTGTGATGTTAGAGTGCAGTTCGAGTTCACTTCCGCTGGGGGATAGCTTGCTCATGTCCGCGCCTGTCCACTACTACTTGATCGTATCCGTGAGGCGCATCCCAGTGATGCCCGTTTGACTGAGATTCTTGAGCTTGTTCGGCAGGGAAGAGTTTCGGAGTTCATGATTGATGACCAGGGTGTGCTACGATGCGGGACTCGCTTGTGTGTACCAGATGATGATGGGTTGAGACGCGAGATTCTAGAGCAGGCACATCAGTCGGCCTTTAGCGTTCATCCAGGTTCCACCAAGATGTACCATGACTTGAAGTACTTCTACTGGTGGGAAGGGATGAAGCGTGATATATCGGACTTCGTTTCGAGGTGCCTGACTTGTCAGCAAGTCAAGGCTGAGCATCAGAGACCGGCTGGAGAGTTGCAGCCTTTACCCGTTCCGGAGTGGAAATGGGAGCAGATTTCCATGGACTTTATTGTGGGTCTACCCAGGACCAGTCGAGGGTATGACTCCATTTGGGTTATTGTAGACCGGTTGACGAAAGCGGCTCACTTTCTTCCAGTGAAGACCACTTTCGGTTATGCTCAGTATGATCAGTTGTACATAGATGAGATTGTGCGTTTGCACGGTGTTCCCACATGCATAGTATCCGACAGAGGCACCCAGTTTACTAGCCGTCTTTGGCAGAAACTTCAGGAAGCTTTGGGTACCCGGCTGAGTTTTAGTACCGCTTTTCATCCACAGACCGATGGCCAGTCGGAGCGGACTATACAGACTCTGGAGGATATGCTCCGTGCATGTGTGCTTGATTTTTATGGCAGTTGGGATCGTCACTTGCCGTTGATTGAGTTCTCCTACAACAACAACTTTCAGGAGACTATTCAGATGGCACCTTTTGAGGCTTTATATGGTAGGAAGTGTCGATCGCCAGTCTGTTGGACCGAGCTTAGTGAGAGTCTGGTTTTGGGACCCCAGCTAGTTCAGGAGACTACGGAGAAGATCCAGCTGATTCAGGACAGGATGAGAGCAGCTCAGTGCAGGCAGAAGTCTTATGCCGTCCGTCGTTGTCACAGACTTGAGTTCGCAGTGGGGGATCATGTATTCCTGAGGATTTCTCCGATGAAGGGCGTTATACGATTCGGGAAGAGGGGGAAACTCAGTCCCAGATTTGTTGGTCCCTTCGAGATCCTTGAGCGAGTGGGTTCTGTTGCTTATCGTTTGGCGCTCCCGCCTAGTTTTCCGGATGTGCACCCCGTTTTCCATATGTCGATGCTTCGTAAATACCTTCATGATCCTTCTCACATGATTCAGCACGAGACCGTTCAGCTTGAGCGCGATCTTTCGTTCACCGAGCAGCCGGTAGTTATATTGGATCGGCAGGTGAAGAAACTTCGGTCAAGGGTCTTGCCATCTGTGAAGATTCTTTGGCGTAGCCCGACTAGTGAGGAGATCACTTGGGAGGCCGAGAGCGAGATGCGGAAGAAATTCCCTCATCTCTTTGAAGGTACGCGTAGTTAAATTTTAATTCGAGGACCGAATTTCTATAAGGAGGGGAGATTGTAACGTTTTAGAAATCATTTTGCGAATTTCCCCGTTTTAGGGCAAAATTGTTGGGTTTTCCCGTTTTAACCCGATTTCGATCAAACGTCCGTATAAACTTACCGGCACCTAGTTTAGCTAAAATAAAGCTTGTGCGCGAACTTTGGGAGTATTTGGGAGGTTTTGGTTCAGATAGAATTTTTCCCAAATAAAATATTATTTTAAGCGGTATTTTGTGCACGTAAATCGGGAAATTTTTTCTCTTGTGAATAAATTAATTTTGTCACTAGAATTATTTTAGAAGCTTCTTTTCAAATATCTAGACTTTTCTTTTGTGCAAAAGGATTTGAATAAAAAAGAAAGAAAAGAAAAGAGAGAAAGGTGGCAATTAGCTTTAATTAGCATTTATTACCCCCTTTCCTAGCAATTTTCTCACACAAATTTCACAAAACTACCCCCATTCCTTCTTGGCCGAAACCCCTCCCAAATTTCTGCCCTTTCCATTTCTTTAGCTCATTTCTTCATTAATCCTTCAATATTCTTCAAAAAAATTCCTAAAATAAATCCACAAAAAATCCTAAATAAAATAAAACCATCATTTTTCCTTCACTAATCTTTCATGGATCTTCAACAAAGCTTGGTTTTTGATGCTAAGATGTTAGATTAAGTTTCATTTTGTGTTCTTGGGGAGGTATAATTCTTACCTTAATCCTTATATATTTGCTTTAATCTTAACCTAGCTAATTTAGTTAGCTAATTATGTGTTTAGTTTAGCTTTTAAATCATGATTAATTCATTTATAATTGTTTTAAGAAATTCATGTTAGGGTTAAAGTTTGTTTAAGTGATTAGTGTTCATTTAAAGTGTTAATTTGTGTTTTGGAAAAAAGATTAACCTAGTAGAAAATGTTAATTTTTGCTAATGAACACTTTGTTTAATTATGCAATTAGCTTACTAGGTTTTTCCTAAAACATAATTAGCGAGTGTTAAAAATATAGGAATGATTTAGATAGTTTAGTTAAGCTATTTTAAGGTATTTGTAATCGCTAGATATGCGTTAGCTTGAAACTAGTGCGAAATATTTCGATAGGTTGCTTACTAGATTTCGGGGTTTTTCCGACGTGGGTTCGATTAGTCGTTGCGAGGTTATATCTATTGTATTCCTCGTAATTATTTGTGTTGTGTTGCGCGATCGGGACGATCGGGGTCTAGACTTCGTGTTTTGTAGTTTAGCGACCCTAGTTAGGGTTTTGGCCGATGTCGTGCGCGATAGATGCACTAAGCGCGCAGTGTAATTTTCCGGGCGTTTTCATCGCGTTTCGTTGTCTTTTCGTCATTATAGGATATTTAGCTTATGTGTTGTATTTATGAAATTTTAGGTTCACAAGCAGGGACTTCGGGTGCTGCGGACAAGGGGAAGCAGGTGGTCGGATTTTCATAGTTCGAGACCATCGGTGAGTAGATTTAACATCTACGGGGAAATCGTCCGTATAGCGTTATGCGTCGGGACGAATATGATATGATAGATGTATGTATTTGCATATTAGTTACTTTCATATGAATGTCATTGCATAGCATTATCTGTTGTACTTGACTCGTACCTTTAGATATAACACTTTACTGACGGTTCATGTTGCACGAGCACTAAATTGTATGCTACACCCACACCGTCTGTAATTGCCATGACACGCACAAACACCTACATACGTGATATGGTAGTGGATAGGAATGATTGGAGTAGTAACTCTTATTCTATTATGCATATGAAATACTGTGGACACATACATACGTGATATTGCATTGGGCAGGAATAGTTGAGGTAGTGACCCTTATTCCACTTCACGTATATCTTGCTATAGCTACTTATACATCATGCATACATATTGACATGTACACCCACATACTTGATTACATGTAGATACTTAAACCTTGCTACACTTACATGTGCACTTCATATGATGCTGCATTTGTTTTCGAAGGATTTGGGAACCGCATGATATGTTTTAAAGCTAGATTCAATTTAAAGAGCGGTTTTCCCTTTATATGCTCATATTGATGTTTTATGTTGCATATATCAGTTTTATATGGATTTTACACATTGAGATATGGATTTCATATGATTTATGGATTTGAGAACCGTGGGGGTATTTTCAAGAAACTATGTATTGTTTGAAAACCCGGTTTCTCTTGATATGATATTTGATGCGTCCACCATGAGATTTCTCGGTTTTGAGATTTGTGATATATACCCGATGCGAGGAGTGAGTGGGCCGTGTGTGGGTACATGGTGGGGCCCGGTACGGTTCCCTTCGGCAAGATGTTCGTGGTACAGACGATGAGCCTGGAAGGTGGGCAAGTACCTACCGGTGATTGTATTTGGACTCGGCGGTTATCGTGGGGATACCGACCGGAGTGATGTACGGCATATCGTCAGGGCCAGTCGTGGTGACAGCACCTGAGTTATGAGGATTTATTGGTCGATGCTAGACACGGGTTTCATGATGTTTCGAGTGCCGGTGTTAGACACTCAGGTTTCCATGATTTTTACGTATAGTCGGTGGACATACGGGGTTGATATCCTCATATATATATATACTTATAGGTACATGTTTTCATGATGTTTCGGGTGTCGATGATAGACACTCAGGTTCCATGAGACTTACAGGATGTGAGGGCCGATCTGAGGATGCGGTGCCTGAGGATTTGGGATTTGATGTGCCAGTGAGGGACACTGGTGTTTTTCCATGCTGATGATTTTGCATGAGATTTTATATTATATCATCCCACACTCAGGATTATGTTGATATGCATTGCTTCATGTAGTTGTAGTACCCTGATGATGTACCTTTACATGATTGTTGCATATTCACTTATCATACTTATGCTATCGGATTACATGTGATAGATAGATCGCTGTTCGTGCATACTTGCGATTACTGTATGATGTTATTTACTATTCACGAGTTGGCAACTCACCCCCGTTGTGCCACAGTGTTTTGCAGGACTTACCCTCTGAGTAGTCGCGGCAGGGCGTCTTATCATCTCTACTTTTGCGGATACCGCTACGGTTGGCTGTGAGGCCTTGCTTTTAGGTGGGTTTGCGGTTATCTGTTTATACCTTGTATATTTTTGTTGGATCTAGTATTCTCCATCTACCACTATATTGTATATGACTTAGAGACGACTTGTGAGGATTCACTGTTATATTTTGTGGTGACTCTGGGTGCCGTGCTCGTGGGAGCCGGTTTTGTTGAAAAGTTTTACTTCTTTATGCAGTTTTCTTTTATATTCCTTCGCTTCGGCGTCGTATATATGTTGTGGTGGTTGTCTCCGCCGTTGGGCGTAATTTGCTCCCGTTTGGGATGCTTTTATTATTATCTATGTTGTACCCGTTTTCGGGGTTAGTTTTTACAAAGGAGGTGCTGCCGAAATTTTTAAGAACGAAAACTAAACTTAAAGATTTTTACTTGAAAATTTCCGAATGTTTAAAACTATGTTTTCTCCGTTAATCCAGTTTTGGGTGGTTTAGATTTCTGGGTTTTGGCTTACTTGAGTTACGTACGCCTGTAGACGTTACGTAGTTTAAGTGCCGGGTACGGGCCAAATTTTTGGGTCGTGACATCTATCTCCGCTATATTTGCTTTAGCCTATAAATAGACATAAGCTACTTGTCCACTATGCTTCCGCTGCTCCCACTGACTACGACAACCCTCTGACAGAGTCATATACACGTGCCCTTCTAAAGCTAGTTTAGAACGACGCTATACTCATCCTCCTGCCGGGTCTCATAGCCTGGAACAACAGTAGTGTCAAGTCTGGGTAAACAAGAACCTCCCTGTCACCGTCCTTGAGTCTACCGGAGTACCTCTCGGGTGCCTGAGGTTACCCACCATATCTGCGGAGTGGCTAATGGAATGTCAAATCTGATTGAATTTTTAGGTCCTATTAAATTTTCAGTAATCATTTGCAGCTCTGGAATCACTTCCAGTTCTACCATACTCCCACTACTGTTTTCTGAAAAAATTCATTTTTATTAAAACTGTGGCAAGTCAAGAACAATACCACTATTGATCTTCCAGATGGTAGAAAGTCAACTCTCGTCATAGCCCGGGTCAACCCACAAACAACCATTACAGAAACGTGCCTTGAGTTATCCAGAGTCTGGTTTTAAGCATAAGCCGGACAACTCCATATACCTTAACATCGTTAAGATATGAGCCATTCTATATCTAATATAGAAACAGAGGCACTAATTTAATTGGAACCGGATTCAAATCATGCAGCTGTCTCCAGTGCATGTCAACTAAATGGAGAGAGGCCGATCAACATTACTCAACTTAGGAGTGAATCCAAACATGAGTAACCTGAAAGAGAAACAAGTTTCTCAAAACATTACTATCAATTGAATAGCATACACAAGTATCTACATTTTTGATTACCTTGAAGAATCCTGATACTTGCAACACCTGGTTCTCTACTTTATTCTTATACCTATAACTTCTAAAAATTTAGACCTTGTATTTCTATGAAACACTTGTCTAAAAACTAGATAAGTCATAAGTAAACAGAATATAGTACGAGGACCAATCCCTCTGTCCTAATGGACACTGGACAATATACAATACTTTGTATAAATCCCCTGAGTTGAATAACTCAAACCCTGTGCGTTGTAGGTTGAAAACTGTACTATGGTTATGAAGAATTACACCACTGTTTAATGCTCCTTACCTCACCATCAACTGATATAGGTAAATGTCATGGACATAATTTCAGAAGGTTATATCTCACTTTATAAAAATAAACGTACAGATATATCAATTTGAAATTGGTGCATAACAACGGATATTCAAAACCAAATATTTGCCGTCCGGCAAACAGCCCAGGCGATTTTCTCAAATATCACCAATTACAACGAATTCCGATATAATGAGGACAATCACCTAATTCCCAATAGCTTACTCCCACTCATCATCTGTAAAACTATACAGATGTGAGAATCATATCTGGTAAATGCATACCCTGGAGTAAGAACTAATTGGGAAATCAGTTTTCTATTAACAATACACAGTGAAACTGAAACATGAATATGTTTCGAAGGGGTATCCGGGTATTCCTACTAATACGTCTTCCATTATCCAGATTCATGACTGTAACCGTATACTTCCTTTGCTATCTCTCCAAATCCCTTTATTTGTCTTTAGTCGCTACCTTTTGCACACCATCGTTAGGCTAAATGGTTTTCTTCCTTCCCTACCGTTCGGCACCAGCCTATGGTTTGGAAGAAGACTATTCAATAAGCGTAATAGGTGTACTATCCTAATCCTAGGATCACTCGCAACCCGAGAGAAGGTAAAGATAAAAGACAACCGAATAAACCTCATTCCTATTTCTCCTGAACCAGAATCCATCCCCGAACTGGAACAAGTCCCTTCGAGTTCGTATATAACCATACGATGGAGTATCAAAATAACTGTGGATCTTCGTAGTGATACTGAGTGTTCTGGAGAAATACAAAGGTGAAGTAGGAGTGGTAATGAAATACGTGGTTCGGTCATGAATAGCAGTCGCAATTTACTTTGCCCTCTTTCTAATCTCTTTATTTGTCTTTACTTATTACTTTCTGTACACCTTACTTAGGCTAATCGGTTTTCTTCATACCCTACCTTTCGGCACCTGCCTATGGTTTGGATGAAGACTATCCAATAAGCGTAATAGGTGTATTGTCCTAATCCTAGGAGCACTCGCAACCTGAGAGAAGGTAAAAGGAAAAGACAACTGAATAGTCCTATTCATTTTCTCCAGAACCGGAAACCATCCTTGAATCTGGAACAAGTTCCTTCAAGTTCGTATATAACCATACGATGGTTTTATCCAGTGGAAGTGGATATTCTTAGTGATACGAAATGTTCCGGAGAAAAGGGTAAAAGAAGGAGTGGCAATGAGGTGTGAAACTCAGACAATCCAAAAGCCAGTGTTTTAAGAAGGTTCGGTCAACTTGGTCACTGAGTCATAAACTAGGGTCGGGCCATGGTCGCTGCCAAAGAGAGAGAAAAGAAACACTCTGCGTGCACTCTAACCTAGATCAGAATGGTTACCAATTTATCTAATCAGGAAACCTCCCATTGTATCCTCAAATTATCCTCCAAACCTGAAAGAAGAATTAGTCGGGATCACCCGAGGAGTAAACTAACTCATCAGTGGGAATCGGGATCCAACTATCATCGCATGATAACGTGATGGAATCCACTCACGTTATCACACTCCAGAAGGTACGCGCATGCCTGGCAAGTTTCAGTTTCTTTAGAAACTCCCGATGTGATTTTTACCCCATGCTCTTATGACCTTGACTAAGGCCAACAAATCATAAGTCACATATCAAGTTCTACCCGTCATTGTCCAGGTTAATTTGAACCCACCCGTATAAGCCCTTGACTAGGGCCAACAAGGCTATACGACTGTCCCAAACCAACGCATCTATCTATGCAACAGAAAGATAACAATCATCTACTATACACTATGCCTTGACTAAGGACAACAAACATAGCATGAATACTAAGTGCTACCCGTCTGAAATGACGGAGGGCTACGAATGGTTTTTGGCGAAAAACCTTTAACGTAATGAACTTGATATCGTTGAAGGAACCGGATAGCTTTTTATAAATATAGTGGCGAAAACCTTTGCTAAAGAGGTCACTCCCGGTGAAGGGATCTCGGCTCTTTCCCCGTAGAATGAGGTGCAGGATATTCCAACTGAATACCGCGATGTAAAGCAAAAAACAATCGACTATAGTGAAGTTATTACCCTGACGCAAACTTCTATCCAAGGGGTCACTCCCGATGAAGGGATCTCGGCCCTTGCCTCGTCGACTGAGGTGCTGGATATTCATAACCGAATACCACTGTGCAAAACAAAAGAAAACGTCCTTGTAATAACAGCTTTTAGAAAAATGTTCCAACAACATCAAACAGGTTTGTTTAGCTTGCAATGATCCGAATCAATGCAGTCCCATCAATTGATCACACCAATAAAGAACGAAAATACGATGTACGTATATGCCATCCGCATTCGCCACTGGGTCCCGTTATCACCCGTTAGGTTACTTAACTAACGACAGAGCGGGGACTGGACTAGCGCGGATGTAAAACATATACAACATCTACTAGTATATATATCAATATATAATAATCGCTCATGGCGTGATAAATGCAACATTACAGAAAAGTAATAAGCATCACAGAAAAATACAGATAATCTGGGAGCCCCGGGTTTCATGGAGCCGCAACTGAAACCCGATGTTTCCCTGGTCGTATGGATAGCCTGTGCAATGAAATCCTAGACCCCTACGGGCGCGGCAAGTTACCCGCCAAAACCAGAAGAGAGGCAGTCCCCTTCAGCAAAGTGAATGGACCACCCAGCACTTCACGGAATCCGGTAACTTGAGCACCCCTCCTTGGGTCAACCTATACCCCCTACGAATGCGGCGAATAGCCCGCCAATTTTAGAGTGAAGCCCTCTCCGTCTCAAAGCCATGAGATGCGGGCCCGTTGCCCTCTAGAGCCCGGCTATCCATGCACTCCACCACGGGGTAATCCTAGTACAGAAAAGAAAATATGTACAACGATGACATCGACCTCAACCCGGTCGTGCCCCAAAAGAATAATATACAAACAGGCAGTGACGGCAGTCCACATGTCGGGCGCTTGCCCCGCAATATCAAATGTACAAATAAAACTAAACTGTACTAACATTGCACCAAGCTATCCACCACGACAAATCCGCAACAACACAGCACAACACAGAACATCAACGTGAATGTCACGTTCGCAAATCTGTCTAAAAGAGTTATAGCAATTAGACAAGATTTACCGCTCAAATGACATTCACGGTCACAGATAGTAATGTAAGTACTGTGAACCAACTTATTTAAATTTCGATCAACAAAATTTCCCGAAGTGGGCTCCAAGTACAATTCCAGCACTCAAAAAAATCTGGGCCAAAACTAAAAATTCCAGAAACCACATTTTCACACAAAAGACCAGCACAAGAAAAATGGTGCACTGAAGCCACATAACAGCGGCAGAACCGCGGCCAAAACGTGGTTATTGCCGCGGTTCCACGGCGTTACCATGGATTCACGCTACCAAATTTGTACAGAGGTCTTAAAAGAGCCTGCCAGATTTTCTGACATACCCAAAATAATTTTTCGACCACAAAAAAATTTCGACAGAAACTCAGAAAATGGAAATGCGGTTTCAGAAATTTTGACCGATCGATGTTTTAAACATGTTAGAACAAGCTAGTAAAGCTTAATGGATTGGCACTGATACCATGTAAGTCTACGGTAGCGTCCCGGCCGTCAATCTGAGGCCAAATACGGAAACAAAAACTTTCTAGGAAACCGGCGCTATCGTAGTCTTTCACCCGGATCGAACCATTAACACTAAACTAGCTAACTACTAAGAAGTGAGAGTGGCTATACCGATCGATCCGTGTCCTTCGGTCTTTGGCCACCATCCCAAGCTCCTCGCGGCATCTCCGATCTCCGGTCTCCTCGTCGGAAGGGCACCACATCAATGAGTCTTTTTACGGGCTCCCGCTTCATCCGAAGCAACTCGAACATGAAGTTTGCTAGCCGACATGTCCAAGGCGATGTAGAGAATGTGTGTGATAACTTTGTCTCAAGCATCCATTGATTCTCAACACATTAGAGTGTATGGATGGAGGTTGATGATGATGCCATTAGTGGAAATGGTGAGCTAGAGGAAGAAGAAGAAGAAGAGGCTTGTTATTGTGTGTGATGAAGAATAATGAGAGTGCTAGAATAAATCAAGAGCAACCCCAAGCCTAACATGGCTGCCCTCTCTCTCTCCAAGCATCATATCAACACAATAATCAATCATAAAATGTGACATTTGCACAAATAATGATTCCATGAGTCACTAGATTGCATATGCCACATTTAATGCACCTCATGATGAATTCCACTCACAATTTCTACAAGCAAACATTAATCCAAATGTTTGCAACAATAAAAAGAGCGGCATCATCTAAAGTAAACTCGTGATGGATCACAAGAATGCCCCTCACCTGTATATACATACCCGCATCCGCATTCCGACTGAATGCAAATGCGATGAGACTAAAGTAATCCAACAAATCTAATACTAGGATCCGGCTTAAACCAAAGCCCACTAGTATGATCCGTCCAATCATGATCCGTGCATAAGTGCACGTATATGATCGAACCCTGCCATAATACCATACGGCATCTACAACGTTTCGCCCGAAACTTGAGAAATTGTCTGTAGGGGACTCTAAAGACTCGTCAATACACTGGCTGTGGATTTAACCACTAGCACGTCAGTGGTACTAGCTGTACGTAACGGGCTACTAGGTATTGACCAAAAGGGACGTCGATGAGCAAACTCATCCTGACACCCTACTGAGCCTGTCAGTGACAATATCCGTACAGTCCGGTCCGTTCGTCTATGAGTATCGCATGTCGGGCCTAGGGGATTGGTAAAAGTCAGACTCCCAAAAGCGATACAAGTCGTGTCGGAGTGTAGCCCAGAACACTTGAGATACTACTGGAATACCTACCAGTAAATCTCCTGCCTTGGCCAAGGACTTCATGTAATGGCTCTCTTAGACACTGCGCGATCTCACCCCCAATACTGGGAGAGACGAAACCCCTGCCGATCCGCTCACTGCCTCTATGTGGCTCGGGACTGTACCCGACTAAAACCTGTTTGCACGACTCCTTTGAGCCGTGGTAGGGTAGTAATCAAAGCACAGTGGGAACTTACACGAGAAAAATGACGATCTCAGGTCGATAGACTAACCTGTACACATGTCACCAGGAAACTGCTATCTGACGTCAGGTATAATACCAACTAGCATGTTCCCAGCGAGTCATGTCCGGTGTACTCATAACCCAATGAGCACCTGTATACATCTTAGGTGAACCAACTGACACCAATGGCTTATGAGACTAGCCACCGCCCCTCGTCGGGGTCTCGACTGTATGCACTAGTCTACTAATGGAGTATCGATGCCCAGTCTCGAAACTCCCATGACTAGGGACCACTTTAAGGATGTGCTTATAGACTACCCAACTCTCACGTATATAATCGCCATCATACTCCTGGTAGTCAAGCAAGAATCCTAAGGGCTCTATCAACGTGCAATAGTGATCTGTAACATCACCTAAAGCATGTACACGATGATAAAGATAAACCAGATAGCATACTATCATCTCGAGTAAGACTGTCCTACCGGCATAGGTCCTTCCTCAATCATTGCAATCACGTTCCTGCGATCCAATAATTGACTTTGAGGGCACTATATCCAACAATTTCATGATGATTATATTGATCACACCTCATATTTATGATATATTGCTACCTGAGGCACTGACACGAGCACTTGGTATTACACTTATGTGTAGATGTTTACCCTTGCCACCTTATCATACTTCAGACTTTATCATATTGAGGATATATATTACTGATCGTATTGACCCAGGATTGAGTCATACATACGATTTCTGCTCTGTGATGTTTTCTACTCACGAGTTGGCAACCCACCCCCGTTGTGCCACAGTTTCTTGCACGTTTTGCCGTACAGGTTCGTTGCGGCTTTGCTGGCACGCTGTCCTTTTTCGGGTGATTGCTTGGTAGGTGGGTTCACTTATATCGTGACCACCATTGTACTCTATTTATTTCAGTTGTATCTAGAAACTCCATCAACCAAACTTGTATATTTATTCAGACTTAGAAAAACAATTGTATATTCTTTCGACCTTAGAGTCATGCGTTGTATTATTACGATTTCTTGATGTTTTGAGTTTCCTTTTGAGTTTTGATCCTCGCCCTTCGGCGTTGTATATTATATTGCTTGTGTGGTTGTGACCGTCGATTGACGAAGAGCTGGCTCCCGCTTGGGGATACCTTTTATCATTGTGCATATATTATTCATGTTGTACCCCGTTTGGGGCCAGTATTTACAAAGGAAACTCTGCCGAAATTTTCAGAAAAGACTTGAGATTTTAAAAATGCATACTTCGGCTTATGCTATTAAAAACCCTTGTTTTAAAACATGTTTTCTTCACTTTTTTCTTTAAATGGTTTAGATTTCTGGGATTTCTTGGCTTACTTGAATTAGATGGGGTCCTATAGACTTCATATGATTCAAGTGCCAATCACGTGCCATTTCGGGTTGTGACACATAGTGTTAAACACTGATATTTGTTTGGCGCTCACATGCTCTCACGTAAGGCTCTTAAGCAGCGTTAAACACTGATATTTGGAACGCTCACGTGTGGCACGTGAGGCGCCTGAGCATTGGGCACTGATTCTTTGGGTTTATTCCCTTTTTCTTTTATAAGTGCAAGGCACTTGTCTTAAGGGGTCACGTGGGAACACGTGA
This sequence comes from Agapanthus africanus, assembly GCA_030015575.1. NCBI lineage: Eukaryota > Viridiplantae > Streptophyta > Magnoliopsida > Asparagales > Amaryllidaceae > Agapanthus > Agapanthus africanus. The sequence continues at coordinate 178,000,351 of JASDDO010000008.1, forward strand.
GTCGCCCCAAAATGGGAACTGTCTTTGGATTTATTCCCCTTTTCCTTTTGAAAGTGCTAAGCACTATTAGGGGGTCACGTGAGGCGCCCCAAAATGGGAACTATCTTTGATTTATTCCCTTTTTTTTCTTTTATAAGTGCTAAGCACTTGTGTAACACCTTAGGATGTGTTTAGTGGCTATTTATATTTAAATAAAGGGTTTTTAATAAAAAGTTTACCAAATTGAGTTTCAAATATTTTTCCAAATTTAATAAATATTTTTCTAGAATTTTCCTAGGCTTGCACACATGTGCATGTAAACAAGGGTTTTAAAATGAGGTAATACCATGATTAGCAACCATGGTGGGTTTAATCATGGGGATTAAGTCTTTTGGGTTTTAATTAAGTTTAATTAGTTATTTAATGGTTGCTTTAATTTGAATTTCCCTTTTTGAGTGTTGACTTGGTGAGAATGAGAGAGAGAATGCATCATGGCAAAAGCCATGCTTGCATTTAATGAAGAAAGAGAGTGGAGGGGTTGACATTTGGGGTTATGATTCCCTCTCATTTTTGTATTCTTTTCTCTCAACCTCACTCTCACACTCACACACACACACACTTACCTCTTCTCAGCAGCAGCAGCAAGCATCCACAGCAGCAGCAGCAACCATCTCAGCAGCAACAGCAAGCATCACAGCAGCAGCAACATTGAGCAGCAACAGCATCAGTGAGCAGCAGCAACAGCACAACTTCAACTGCAGCTCCTTCCCTTTACTCCTTCTTCTTCCTCCAGCTCCCTAGGGTCGAGTGTGGGGTATACTTCTTGAACTTACTCCCTAGTTTGCTTATTTTAGTGTAGCTTAGCTTCGATTAGTGTTTATTGGTGCGTTTTAGTGCGATATGTGGTGATTAGTGGGAACCATGACCAAGTGATGTATGAATTGGTTTTAGTAAGTTGATGGAGTGTTGTTAGGGCCATATTAACCCAGCTTAGCCCCCAATTGCACTAAAATACCACCAGATCCCTAATTGATGCAAATTCATCGTTTTTAAGCAAATTTTGACCTTCTGTAAACTGCTATCGACCCGGTGAGTTCAGAATAATTTTGAGAAGACTGCAGCATATTGGTTAGGTGCTGATCCCCCAGGTAGAACCCGACCCCCATACGACTTGTGCAGGCCGCCGAAAAATTGGATCTGGCCGCAAATTGCGGCCAGATAGGGAGGGTTTGGGTTGGGGTTTGACTCCATTGGTGTTTGTTGTTATCCTTAGACTCATGGCATGTGCAATTTTGTTTGATTCTTACTGTACAAAAATCTGGAGCTAAATACCCTATTTCTCGTATTTTAAACCTTCGCGACACGCGTGATACGCATGTGGTTTGGGATTTCTGCGTATCGCGACGCGTCGGGGTAGTTTCAGGCGCGTAATCACACGTTTTAGCATATCGCGCACACGCGCGATTGGTTTGCGACACGGGTTTCTAGTTTGACCTTAATATCACGTTTTTGTGGATTTGAGCTTATGTATGATATATTGTGTAATTCTAGGTTCGCAGGCAAGTGAGACGGACGCTGCGAAGAAGGGGAAGCAAGTCGTCGGCTACACTTAGCGTGAGACTTCGGTGAGTAGATTTCACATCTACGGGGATATCGCCCGCATGGCGTTATGCGTCAGGGCTGATAGGACCTTATAGTTATATGTTGCATTTACCCCATTGACTGTCATTGCATACTGCATTCCCTACAATATGTAAGTAAACTTAGAATTGATAGAACACCGCACTATTACTAACGGTTCATGCTGCACGAGCACTAATCTGCATGTTACACACACACCGTTAGTAATTGCCATGACACACTCACTGTAGAACTGCCATGATTATATTGCTGTAGTTCATTTCACATATGATTCGATATGATTTTCATAGAAATTGGGAGCCGCATGATGCCTTTAAAAACGGAAACTATTTTTAAAAGCGGTTTCCCCTTATACCTATATTATGGATTGGTGTACATAGCACATCGCATTGGATTTACTACTTGGTGTTGGATTTTCATGTGAATTCTGGTTTTGAGGACCGTTGAATTATTTAAGAAAAGATGCACTATTTGAAAACCCGGTTCCTCGTGATATGATATTTGGTGCGTCCACCACGCGTTTTGTCGGTGCTGAGACGTGTGCTTGAAACCCGATTCGAGGAGTTGGATGATCCGTTTGCGGGTTCGTGGTGGACCCGGTATGGTTCCCCGGGGCGAGAAATGTTTTTCGTGGAGTAGACGATGAGCCTGGCAGGGTGGCGAGTACCTACCGGTGATTGGTTGGACCTTGCGGTCATCCGTAGGATACTGACCGGAGTCGAGAGATGGATGCGGGATGATCCGTACTGCCGGGGCCGAGGGCCGAAACCACAGACGGAGCCCGTGGGCTGATCCGGACTGACGGAGCCCGATATATGAGGATTTGCGTGTCGATGCTGGACACGAGTATTTTATGATATTTTGAGTGCCGATGTTGGGGACTCATGATTCTTAGAGATTTACAGGATTTGAGGGCCGATGGGAGTGCCGGCGCCTGAGTTTATTTGGGATTTGGGTGCAGTTTGGGGCACCGATTATTTTTTTCCACGTTGATATTCCGTGTAGATGTTATTTATCCTATGCTCAGCATTGATTATAATGTGTCTCATCCTGTAGTTATTTTACCTGATAGAGCACTTACATGACTATTGTACATACTGCTTATCACGCATTGATATCATCTGCTGGCATATGATAGCGTAGCGCAGTACGTGTATGCTCGCGATTACCTTTATATGTTATCTCTATTCACGAGTTGGCAACTCACCCCCGTTGTGCCACAGTATTTGCACGTTGTCCTTCAGAGTAGTCGCGGCAGGCTTCCTTTTGCATCTTTTGGCTACAGATACCACTACAGTTGGTGCGTGAGTTGTTTTGCTTTTAGGTGGGTTGTGGTATCTGATTACTTTTATTGTACCCCTTTTGTATCTAGTATTCTCCATCTACCATTTATGTACTGGACTTAGATACCGTGTGAGGACGATGATGTATATTTTGTACTCTGGTGTCGAGCTCGTGGGAGCCGACTGTTTTTATATGTAGTTTATTATTCTGTGATGTTTACTATTGCTCATTCTTCGCTACGGCGTTGTATATTACTCTTATGATGATGGTTTCCGCCGTTGGGCGTGATCGCTCCCGTTTGGGGATGTTCCATTTCATTATATTTCATTTTCACTTATATCCTGTTTTATACCCGATTTCAGGGTTACTTTTACAAAGGAAATGCTGCCAAAATTATTTAAATGACAACGTAACTTTAAAAGAACTTATTGAATTATTTAAGGTTTTCTAAATGTCTTAATTAAATGTTTTCAACACTCGCTACTTTTAAATGGTTTTGATTTCTGGGTTCGGCTTACTTAGTCGCGTTACGCCTGTAGACGTTGCGTGGTTAAGTGCCGGTCACGAGTCGAAATATTCGGGTAGTGACAAAGTTGGTATCAGAGCGTAGGTTTTACCTTTCGGAGTGTAGGATGACCTTGATATGATGGAGTAGGTAGCTGAAGCAGAGTGGCGTAGCGTGTGTATGTTCCGCGGCATACTCACGACACGGTACTCCGCCAAGGCGACCTTAGGACTTATTGATTTAAATTCCTTCTTGAATACATATATTCTTGTGATTCGATTTCCGTATTCTTATCGAATCCTAATTTCCTTTCCGCCATTATGCCGCCAAAGACTACGAGGGCGCAGAGAGCGGCCGCGAGGGCCGAGATTCGGGTTGATTCGTCTGAGACGAGGACTGATCCGGGCAGTGCACCCGTTGTACCCGAGCAGACTGTTCCTCCTATGACAGATCAGATCGCCACGCTAGGGGCTGGTATGCAGGAGATGCGCCAGACGGTGGGATCCAACATGCAGGAGATGCGCCAGATGATAGGATCGCTTGTTGAGACGCTTCGAACGCAGCGACCAGAGGTAGCTCCACCCGTCACAGGGACCGCGATGGTACCTACCGCACAGCCAGTCGCCCCTACAGCCACGGAGGTGATTACAGTATCGCTATCAGAGTTCATGAGGCTGAAGCCTCCGGTCTTCACAGGCACCGATACAGCCGAGGACCCACAGTCTTTCATTGATAGGATGGCCCGGATATGCCGTTCCCTCAGATGCGCAGATGCGAAATGGGTCGAGTTCACGAGCTTTCGACTGGAAGGTCTTGCGCAGAAATGGTGTGATTCAGTTGAGAAGGGCAGAGCGGCAGGTCTTCCTCCTATGACCTGGACGGAGTTTGTAACAGTATTTCTAGCCCGTTTCCTTCCCCAGAGTGTTAGGGATGCCCGAGCACGCAGATTTGAGTCCTTGCGCCAGACGCCCGGGATGACAGTGGCAGAGTATGACGTGCTATTTACAGAGCTAGCAGTTTATGACCCGTATTTAGTGGCTACCGAGGAGTTGCGAGTCAAGAGATTTGTTCGAGGCTTGCTTACACCACTGTTACTTGCGATCAGCGCGCAGCATTACGAGACATATGCAGCAGCGGTAGACGCGGCCCTTTTAGTTGAGGAGCGCCTTGCTGAGACTTCGGTAGTTCCGGAGCCGAAGAGAGTTCGTACCAGTATATCCGTGCGGAGACAGTCATTCAGACGCTGCGACAGGTACCGTTCTGGCACGAGGAGTGGCAGAGATCCGGGACGAGGCCAGATGTTTAGCTCATATCCACGGGAGAGCCTGCAGTCGCCGCAGGGTTGCTTTAGATGCGGCAGTCTACTTCACCTCGTTAGAGATTGTCCTGAGATACACCGGAGGGAGGCAGCTGCACCGCATGTTACCTTACCACCTTCACTACCCCAGTGGGCGTTGCCTGTTGTACCTACCGTTGTTCCGCGTCAGACTCATAAACAGAGAGGTCGTGGGCGTGGAGGAGTTGCTCAGAGGTGGCGAGACGACCGAGGCAGAGGGCAGTCAGTCACCGGTGGAGGACAGGCGCGGGTTTTTTCTTTGACGCATCAGGATGCACAGGCGTCCAATGCGGTGGTTTCAGGTATCCTTTCAGTATGTTCTGTTGATGCACACGTGTTGTTTGATCCCGGATCCACGCATTCGTACGTATCCACACACTTTGTGCCGAGTTTGGGTAGAGAGTCCGGTTTGCTTGATCATCCGCTTGTTGTGACCACTCCCGTGGGAGAGTCGTTTGTTGCTAGGCACGTGTTCCGATCCTGTACCGTCTGTATTGGCGAGAGGGAGTTGCCTGTCGACTTGATCCTTCTTGAGATGTTGGACTTCGACGTCCTTTTGGGCATGAATTGGTTAGCCACGTGCTATGCTTCTGTGGACTGCCGTGAGAAGACAGTTAGATTCTGTTTTCCCGGCGAGTCGGTTTTTATTGTGTTGGGGGACCGTGGTGCTGCCCCTCACAGTGTGATTTCTTCTTTTCGCGCTGGACAGCTTTTGAGGAAGGGATGTCAGGGATTTCTCGCCTATGTTTACGATGCTAGCGCTCTGGAGGTTCCATTGGATCAGGTTCCGGTTGTTAGCAAGTTTCCTGATGTGTTCCCTGACGAGCTTCCTGGGCTACCGCCCGAGCACGACATTTCTTTCTGTATTGATTTGGTTCCTGGCTCGGGGCCTATTTCCATACCGCCTTATCGGATGGCCCCGGCGGAACTTCGAGAGTTGAAGGGTCAGTTGCAAGATTTGCTGGATAAGGGACTTATTCGACCCAGTGTTTCTCCTTGGGGTGCTCCAGTCCTGTTCGTCAAGAAGAAGGACGGCAGTTTGCGTCTGTGTATCGACTACCGCCAGCTGAATAGAGTGACAGTGCGGAACAGATATCCCTTGCTACGTATCGACGATTTGTTCGACCAACTTCAGAGGGCAGGGTACTTTTTGAGGATCGATTTACGATCGGGCTATCATCAGCTGCGGGTTCGACAGGAGGACATTCCTAGGACAGCTTTCCGTACGCGCTACGGCCATTATGAGTTTTTGGTGATGTCGTTCAGACTCACCAATGCGCCAGCAGCATTCATGGACTTGATGAACCGTATTTTCCGGCCATATTTGGATCTGTTCATCATAGTATTCATTGACGATATCTTGGTGTATTCCCGGAGTAGTGAGGAGCACGAGCAGCACCTGCGGATTACACTGCAGACTTTGAGGGAGCACCAGCTTTACGCGAAATTCTCCAAGTATGTTTTCTGGCTGTACAACGAAGACTTCTTGGGGTATGTGATTTCACGAGACGGTATATGTGTAGACCCGAGGAAGATAGAGGCCGTTCAGCGTTGGCCTAGACCCACATCAGTTACGGAGATTCGCAGCTTTTTGGGGTTGGCCGGTTACTACAGGCGATTTGTGCAGGACTTCTCCAGTATTGCTACACCTTTGACCGGGTTGACCCGGAAGGGAGTTCCTTTCGATTGGACGGAGGAGTGCGAGCACAGTTTTCAGCAGCTACGGACTCGGCTGACTATGGCACCGGTGTTATCATTGCCTTCAGGATCAGGCGGATATGTGGTCTATTGTGATGCTTCTCGAGTGGGGCTAGGGTGCGTATTGATGCAGCATGACAAGGTGATCGCGTATGCTTCACGACAATTGAAGAAACATGAACAGAACTACCCCACTCACGATTTGGAGATGGATGCAGTGGTCTTTGCGCTTAAGATCTGGCGACATTACCTATACGGCGAGTCGTGCCAGATATTCACTGATCACAAGAGTTTAAAGTATATATTTCAGCAGCGAGACCTGAACCTTAGACAGCGCCGATGGACGGAGTTAGTGAAGGATTACGACTGCGAGATCTTGTATCACCCGGGCAAGGCGAATGTGGTGGCGGATGCTTTGAGCAGGAGGCCCGGGGGTAGTCTATCTTGTTTGAGCGCAGTACAGGGGCAGTCGTCGGCAGATTGGCAGATATTAAGCGACAGCCGGATACAGTTCGAGTTCACGCCGATTGGAGGACAGATCACGCATGTTCGTGTACGCCCACAGCTACTTGACCGCATACATGAGGCACAGCGCAGTGATGACCGATGTTCGGAGATCATGGCACAGATCGGACATAGCAGATTTTCCGTGTTCGTGATCGATGATCAGGGGGTACTACGATTTAGGGTTAGACTGTGCGTACCAGATGCTGAGGGACTGCGGCGCGAGATTCTTGAGGAGGCACATCGATCGGTATATAGTGTTCATCCCGGTTCCACCAAGATGTACCATGACATGAGACGTGTGTACTGGTGGGACGGAATGATGAGAGACATCGCAGATTTTGTGTCAAGATGCCTGACTTGTCAACAGGTCAAGGCTGAGCACCAGAGGCCGCGGGAGAGCTACAGCCGTTACCCATTCCGGAATGGAAATAGGAGCAGATTTCGATGGATTTCGTTGTGGGTCTACCCAGGACTAGGCGAGGGTATGACTCCATTTGGGTGATCGTGGATCGTTTGACGAAAGCGGCTCACTTCTTACCAGTGAAGACGACTTTCGGATTTGCTCAGTATGCCCAGATTTACATCGACGAGATTGTACGACTGCATGGAGTTCCGACATGTATCGTGTCTGACAGAGGCACCCAGTTTACCAGTCGACTATGGCAGAGGCTTCAGGAGGCTTTGGGCACTCGCTTGAGTTTCAGCACAACATTTCATCCGCAGACCGACGGGCAGTCAGAGCAGACTATTCAGACTCTCGAGGACATGCTCAGAGCGTGTGTATTAGATTTCGGAGGTAGCTGGGATCATCACTTACCCTTAGTAGAGTTCTCCTACAATAACAGCTACCAGGAGACCATTCAGATGGCACCATTTGAGGCTCTTTATGGGAGGAGATGCAGATCGCCCACCTGTTGGACAGAGCTCAGTGAGAGCAGTATCTTAGGGCCACAGATTGTGGAGGAGACGACCGCGAAGATCCAGTTGATTCGCGATAGGATGAGAGCAGCCCAGAGTAGGCAGAGATCTTATGCGGACCGTCGGCGGCGCAGACTTGAGTTTTCTGTTGGTGATCATGTTTTCTTGAGGGTCTCCCCAATGAAAGGTGTGATGAGGTTTGGGAAGAAGGGGAAGCTCAATCCCAGATATGTGGGGCCCTTCGAGATCCTCGAGCGTGTTGGTGCAGTTGCATACCGGTTAGCCCTTCCGTCCAGTTTTCCAGATGTGCACCCCGTATTTCACGTTTCGATGCTCCATAGGTATCTTCATGATCCTTCGCATGCGATTCAGCACCCGACGATCCAGCTTGAGCACGACCTTTCCTATGCAGAGCAGCCGGTGATGATCTTGGATCGACAAGTGAAGAAATTGAGATCGAAAGACTCCATCAGTCAAGGTACTTTGGCGTGGTCAGAGCAGTGAGGAGGTCACTTGGGAGACCGAAAGCGAGATGAGGATGAAGTATCCCCGTCTTTTCGAAGGTACGTGTAGTTAGATTTTGAAATTCGGGGACGAATTTCTTTAAGGGGGAGAGATTGTAACACCTTAGGATGTGTTTAGTGGCTATTTATATTTAAATAAAGGGTTTTTAATAAAAAGTTTACCAAATTGAGTTTCAAATATTTTTCCAAATTTAATAAATATTTTTCTAGAATTTTCCTAGGCTTGCACACACATGTGCATGTAAACTAGGGTTTTAAAATGAGGTAATACCATGATTAGCAACCATGGTGGGTTTAATCATGGGGATTAAGTCTTTTGGGTTTTAATTAAGTTTAATAAGTTATTTAATGGTTGCTTTAATTTGAATTTCCCTTTTTGAGTGTTGACTTGGTGAGAATGAGAGAGAGAGAATGCATCATGGCAAAAGCCATGCTTGCATTTAATGAAGAGAGAGAGTGGAGGGGTTGACATTTGGGGTTATGATTCCCTCTCATTCTTGTATTCTTTTCTCTCAACCTCACTCTCACACTCACACACACACACACTTACCTCTTCTCAGCAGCAGCAGCAAGCATCCACAGCAGCAGCAGCAACCATCTCAGCAGCAACAACAAGCATCACAGCAGCAGCAACAGTGAGCAGCAACAGCATCAGTGAGCAGCAGCAACAGCACAACTTCAACTGCAGCTCCTTCCCTCTACTCCTTCTTCTTCCTCCAGCTCCCTAGGGTCGAGTGTGGGGTATACTTTCTGAACTTACTCCCTAGTTTGCTTATTTTAGTGTTGCTTAGCTTCGATTAGTGTTTATTGGTGCATTTTAGTGCGATATGTGGTGATTTGTGGGAACCATGACCAAGTGATGTATGAATTGGTTTTAGTAAGTTGATGGAGTGTTGTTAGGGCCATATTAACCCAGCTTAGCCCCCAATTGCACTAAAATACCACCAGATCCCTAATTGATGCAAATTCATCGTTTTTAAGCAAATTTTGACCTTCTGTAAACTGCTATCGACCCGGTGAGTTTAGAATAATTTTGAGAAGACTGCAGCATATTGGTTAGGTGCTGATCCCCCAGGTAGAACCCGACCCCCATACGACTTGTGCAGGCCGCCGAAAAATTGGATCTGGCCGCAAATTGCGGCCAGATGGGGAGGGTTTGGGTTGGGGTTTGGCTCCATTGGTGTCTGTTGTTATCCTCAGACTCATGGCATGTGCAATTTTGTTTGATTCTTACTGTACAAAAATCTTGAGCTAAATTCCCCTATTTCTCGTATTTTAAACCTTCGCGACACGCGTGATACGCATGTGGTTTGGGATTTCTGCGTATCGCGATGCGTCGGGGTAGTTTCAGGCGCGTAATCACACGTTTTAGCGTATCGCGCACACGCGCGATTGGTTTGCGACACGGGTTTCTAGTTTGACCTTAATATCATGTTTTTGTGGATTTGAGCTTATGTATGATATATTGTGTAATTCTAGGTTCGCAGGCAAGTGAGACGGACGCTGCGAAGAAGGGGAAGCAAGTCGTCGGCTACACTTAGCGCGAGACTTCGGTGAGTAGATTTCACATCTACGGGGATATCGCCCGCATGGCGTTATGCGTCAGGGCTGATAGGACCTTATAGTTATATGTTGCATTTACCCTATTGACTGTCATTGCATACTGCATTCCCTGCTATATGTAAGTAAACTTAGAATTGATAGAACACCGCACTATTACTAACGGTTCATGCTGCACGAGCACTAATCTGCATGTTACACACACACCGTTAGTAATTGCCATGACACACTCACTGTAGAACTGCCATGATTATATTGCTGTAGTTCATTTCACATATGATTTTCATAGAAATTGGGAGCCGCATGATGCCTTTAAAAACGGAAACTATTTTTAAAAGCGGTTTCCCCTTATACCTATATTATGGATTGATGTACATAGCACATCGCATTGGATTTACTACTTGGTGTTGGATTTTCATGTGAATTCTGGTTTTGAGGACCGTTGAATTATTTAAGAAAAGATGCACTATTTGAAAACCCGGTTCCTCGTGATATGATATTTGGTGCGTCCACCACGCGTTTTCTCGGTGCTGAGACGTGTGCTTGAAAACCGATTCGAGGAGTTGGATGATCCGTTTGCGGGTTCGTGGTGGACCCGGTATGGTTCCCCGGGGCGAGAAATGTTTTTCGTGGAGTAGTCGATGAGCCAGGCAGGGTTGCGAGTACCTACCGGTGATTGGTTGGACCTGGCGGTTATCCGGAGGATACTGACCAGAGTCAAGAGATGGATGCGGGATGATCCGTACTGCCGGGGCTGAGGGCCGATACCACAGACGGAGCCCGTGGGCTGATCCGTACTGACGGAGCCCGATATATGAGGATTTGCGTGTCGATGCTGGACACGAGTATTTTATGATATTTTGAGTGCCGTTGTGCCACAGTATTTGCAGGTTGTCCTTCAGAGTAGTCGCGGCAGGCTTCCTTTTGCATCTTTTGGCTACAGATTCCACTACAGTTGGTGCGTGAGCTGTTTTGCTTTTAGGTGGGTTATGGTAACTGATTACTTTTATTGTACCCATTTTGTATCTAGTATTCTCCATCTACCATTTATGTACTGGACTTAGATACTGTGTGAGGACGATGATGTATATTTTGTACTCTGGTGTCGAGCTCGTGGGAGCCGACTGTTTTTATATGCAGTTTATTATTCTGTGATGTTTACTATTGCTCATTCTTCGCTACGGCGTCGTATATTACTCTTGTGATGATGGTTTCCGCCGTTGGGCGTGATCGCTCCCGTTTGGGGATGTTCCATTTCATTATATTTCATTTTCATTTATATCCTGTTTTATACCCGATTTCAGGGTTACTTTTACAAAGGAAATGCTGCCAAAATTATTTAAATGACAACGTAACTTTAAAAGAACTTATTGAATTATTTAAGGTTTTCTAAATGTCTTAATTAAATGTTTTCAACACTCGCTACTTTTAAATGGTTTTGATTTCTGGGTTCGGCTTACTTAGTCGCGTTACGCATGTAGACGTTGCGTGGTTAAGTGCCGGTCACGAGTCGAAATATTCGGGTCGTGACAACTTGTTTTAAGGGGTCACGTGGAAACACGTGAGTCGATCATAGTTGTTTTTTTATGCAGGGTTAAACCCTAGTTTGTTAGAGGAATTAAATTCCTATATCTTTTGGAATAATTAAATTCTTCAAACTTAGTTCTTTCCTCTAAATTTTGGGACTGCATAACAGAATCTCCCCAATGAGAATTAAATTCTCAACTTATGGGGAGATCTGCTTCTGCAGACCTCAACCAGAGAAAGAACTAAGATCTTTTTTGGAAGAGTTAAACTCTTGTAATGGCGAATAAAAATGATCTCTAGGTCTTTTTTTTACCTAGGGTTTCTTTTCTTAAAAGAGAACTCCTCCTCCTCTTCTTTTTTTTCTCAAATCTTATAGGGGGTCTCCTCTTTTTCTGACTTAAAGTCTCGGGTCCTTTTGTAACGTCTTGAAAATCGTTTAGGGTGAAATTTCCGATAATCGGTAAAATAACTGGTGTTTTCCGTAAAAACCAAGATATAATTATTTTTCAACATAGACTTAAATATACCTATTCTAGCTATGTAATTGCTAGTATTTGGTATTTAATTGGTCACTTATAAATTTCTAGTTTACTTAAATATTTTCCGTAATTAATTATTTTTAATATTATTTTAAGTTTTCAGTAATACATTTAATTGGTGATAATTACAAATTAGAATGGGTTGATACAAGTTTAGTGGATAGCCTGTGCAATGAAACCCGACGTTCCCCTGGTCATGTGGATAGCATGTGCAATGAAACCTAGACCCCTACGGGTGCGGCAAGTTACCCGCCAAAACCTGAAGCGAGGCAGCCCCCTACAGCAAAGTGAATGGACCACCCTGCACTTCACGGAATCCGGTAAACTTTGGCACCCCTCCTTGGGTCAGCTTGTCCCCCTACGAGTGCGGCGAATAGTCTGCCAATTCTAGAGTGGGGCCCCTCTGCCTCTCAAACCCATGAGATGCGGACCCGTTGCCCCTCAGAACCCGGCTATCCGTGCACTCCGTCGCGGGGTAAAACCTAGTACATAAATGGAAAAATAGTACAACAGGTACATCGACCGCAACCTGGTCGTGCCCCAATAGAATATTATACAACAGGCAGTGACGGCAGTCCACATGTTTGACGCTCGCCCCGCAATATCAAATGTACAAATAAATCCAAACTGCACTACCATTGCACACTGCTATCCACCACGACAAATCCGCAACATCACAGCACAACACAGAACATCAACGCGAATGTCACGTTCGCAAACCCATCTAAAAGAACTATAGCAATCGGACGTGGTTTACCGATCAAATGACATTCCCGGTTGGAGATATAATGTAAGCACTGTAAACTAATATGTTTAAATTTCGATCGACTAAGTATCACGAAGTGGGCCCTACGAACATTTGTTGAACAATAACAAAATCTGGGCCCAAAAGATATATACCAAAAACCACAAATTCCAGACAAGAATCCACTGTACAAATTTGGGGCCATGATCTCACAGAATGGCCGCGGATGCGCGGACCGCGATTCCGCGGCGTTCTTGTCGAATCACGTGCTCAAATTTGTACGGTGTGCTTCTAAAACCCTGCACAACTTTCTGTGATATGTAGAATAATATTTGGAACCCTTTAAAAATCAACAGAAACTGTGAAAATAGGATTTTGCGGTTTTCGATATCCGGTTCGATCGATGTTTTAAACGCGTTAGCACAAGTTAGTAAAGCAAAATGGTGAGGCTCTGATACCACTATAAGTCTACGGTAGCGCCCCGGCCGTCTACAGACACCAAATGCGGAACAAAAACTTTTTAACTGGCGCTATCGTATACTATAACCCGGATCTGCCATTATTGCTAAACCAACAAACTGTAAAGAGAGTAGAAAGGTTATACCGAACGATCCGAGTCCTTCGTTCTTTAACCATCATCCCACGCTCCGTTGCGGCTGCTTCGATCTCTTCGATCTCCGATCTGGTCGTCCAGGTGGCACCACATCAACGATTCTTTAAACGGGCTCCCGCCTCTGACTCGAGGCAACTCGGTCGTCAAGTTTGCTAAAAGAGACAACCAAGATTGAAGTAGAGAATGAGTAGAAGACTTTGTCTCGTTCCGTCCAAAGCTATGGACGAACGGTTAATGAAGTTGCCATTTGAATCGGGTGATGGAATGAAATGAGCAATGAAATTTCCATACACCCCAAAACTATCATAATCTTTTCACAACCATCAAGTGTGTAAGAGAGAGGGGAGGGGCCGGCCATCTTATAGGAGGTGGGGGGTGAGTGTAGGAGAGAGGAGAGTGACCACAAGAGAAAATATCTAGTGTGAACACAAATAAATATCTAGTGTGAACACAAAGTGTGAACACAAAGAAAGCAACCAATGAAACATCAACACCATTCTAACCTAGTCATCTCTTTTAGAACCTTCTAGAAGCATGACACACCCTCATCCAAGAAAAGATAAATCCGTCTTTAACCGAACGTTGAAAGACGGCTGATAGAAAACTGGAAACTGGCAACTTCCAAAAGTGATCCCGAAACGAATTTCAGGATAACCCCGTAACCGTATAAATATACCCGCATTTCTATTACGACCGAATACAAATGCAACTGAGACAAAGATATTATATCTACTCAATATAATACTCGGATCCGGCTTAAACCAAAGCCCACCAGTATTATCTGTAAGTCGATGTACAACACCCCAGTACTTGTGGGGAGGCGGAATTTTCAAAAACGAACTAGTTTAGTGAACAAACATCGACTAACCGCTTGAATCGAAGCTAAACGATAACTAACCAAACACATAGTTGTTCTAAACTACTATGCTTAGGGATTATACCTATCGAACCAAGTCCTTCGGCTTTACGATCTCCTCGTCCTCCTCGGCCTTCTCGATGTAGTAGATGATCCACCCGAGAGTAAAACTCCAAGCTTAGCCTCTAAACTTGAGGCAACTAACCTTCTTGGATTGCTAATCAAAGAAGATAGATGAGATAGAGTAAGGGTTATGGATTGTTTAGTCTAACTAATCCTTGTTCTCAACACATGAGGGGTGAGGATTAGGGTTTGAAGAGAGAGAGCTTGAGGAGAGAGAATGTGAATATAATTATCAAGTGAGAATAGTAAGTTATCATAATATATATGAAACTTTAAAATTCATCTATAAAAGAAAAAAAAATGATGAATAATCAAGTTTCATAAATATCTAATGGTGATTCATAACCATGACTCATTAAGCATTTATTGTGCATTAATGATATGTATGAATCACTCTCATGACTCACTAAACCCAATTAATGCATATGACACCTAAACCTCCTTAGTCACCATCTTCTAGAAGCTTCTCGCACAATTACGAGAACGCCCCTCCTTTCCGCAAAAATACGGAAAAACTTTAGACTGTATAAATCCAATAACCGGATACCAGTAACTGGCTTAAACCAAAGCCGACTGGTAAAAACTGTCCGAAAGTCGTACGCGCGAAAACGCACGTATGCGTCCGAACCCTTGTCGTAAAACCATACGACCTCTATATCGTTTCGCCTGGAGTAGGGAAACTCTCTGTGTGGGACTCTAGAGACTCGACTACTACGCTGGCAGTGGGTTTAACCACAGACCGCAAGCGGCACTAGCTGTACGTAACGGTCCCCAGGTAGATGTCGATAAGAAGGCCGATGAGGGAACCCATCCGAACTCCTACTGAGTCTGATGTGACAATCTCCATACAGTCCGGTCCGTTCGTCCAAGACTATCGCATATCGGGCCTAGGGGGCGGCAAGCGTCAGTCCCCTAATAGCGATATAAGTCGTGTCGGAGGGAAGCCCATTACACCCTGAGAAACTACTGGAACCTACCAGCAAATCTCGCTTGCCCTGGCCAGGGACTTTGCGTAATGGCTCTCTGACACAGCGCGATATCAACTCCCAATACCGGGAGAGACGAATCCTGTCTAACCGCCACTGCCTCCAAGTGCTCGGGACTGCACCCAACTGCTACCTGTTTGCACGACTCCTTTGAGCCGTGGTAGGGTAGCAATCTAAGAACAGTGGGACACACTCGAGGCGAAGTAGCAGTGTCAAGTCTGCGGACTATGCTGTACTCATGTCACCTGGGAACTGTTCACTGACGACTGGTATAAAACCAACCAACAGTTCCCTGTGAGTCATGTCCGGTGTACCCGTAACCTAACGAGCACCTGTATACTATCTCCAGTACGACGTACTGACGGCTGTGGGACAGACCATCTCCCCAACTGGGATGAGAAGTGTACACACTAGTCTACTCCGGAGTATCGATGCTCTGTCTCGATAATCCAACGACTAGGGACCTGAATAAGGATGTGCTTGTAGACTACCCAGTCCCCACTAGTGTGACTGCCATCACAACGCTGGTAGTCAAGCAAGATCCTAAGAGCTCTATCAATACGTATACTCACATATTAAGATAGAAAAACCAAGTAGCATACTACCATGTTTAGCAAGACTGTTATATACATGTGAATATCCCAAGCTTCCATTAAGTAATATACAAACTAGTATGATACAGTAATGGCCTTCTAGGGCATAAACACTAACATTATCTGCCCGAAATTTGACACGTGCGTAAACGCACGTTCATTTTCCGAACCCTGTCATAAAACCATACGGCCTCTACAACGTTTCGCCCGAACTTGGGAAACTGTTTGTGGGGAACTTTAATGACTCGTCAGTACCCTGGCAGTGGGTTTAACCACAAACCGTCAGCGGCACTAGCTATGCGTAACGGCTGCCCATGGACTGACCTCAAGGGAGGCCGATGAGCGAACTCACCCGGAAACCCTACTGAGCCTAACAGTGATAATGTATATACAGTCCGGTCCATTCTGAAAGGTTCCTAGGCACCCTATAGAGGTCTCACAAGGCATCGAACATGCCAATATAAAATTTTACGGGTGCCGAGAGACCCGACTACGGATCGTCGGCTAGATTTCTAGGCGAAACAATAAACTAGTTAACACTTAACTAAGAGATACAGAAATACAACCTTTGTAGATCCGGTCCTCCACCTCCATGGCTCCGAGATGAGGTCCTCTCCGCTGTCCAAATCAAATCCGGGCTCTAGCGTCGGCTTCATCGGAGAATGGACGGGCTAGGTCGTCGACGACGTGCCGAAGATGATCTACGTCGAAGCATCACTAGATCGAGCTCCACCTTCACCAAGTCTTGAAAACTTGTGAAGGAAACACACTCTACTACTTGGCAAGAGGTAGAGGATGAAGAAATAGGAAGTGGGTAGACTTTAGTTTTGGATTTCTCACACTTTTCATCAATCCACCATTGATGAAGAGAAGCTTTCTTTCAATGAAGAAGATGAAGAAGAAGAAGAAGGTGTTATGATAAGAATAATCATAATGGAAAATAAAATCTATTCTTATCATAATCACACCATGGTTAAGTGTAGAGAGAGGACCATGGTTAGGTGTAGTGGTTAGGGTTAAGCATGAGACAAAATGGTCACTTTATTCAAACCTTCATGAATGTTCAAGAAGAAATAAAAATAAAAGCCACCATTTTATCTTTATGCATTATATTTTCCAAAGAAATAAATGAATAAATAAATGTATATGAAAAACAAAACCCTAACCATTTAAATAACCATGGATCAATCTTTAACACAAACCAAGTAAGCATGCATCATCAAACATGATACAATCATGTGCACAAAACTATATCGAATATACAATGTGCACATCCGAGCGAGAAAATCCAATTAAAGTGAACCGATACTAGTTAATGCAAAGTAATATATCAAATATATAATTATGCATTAAATCATTAAATCAACACTTGATTTAACGATCCGGTCATATCGTATATAACCGACTAGTATCCAATGTATCGGTTTATCGAATCAATCCTTCATTCGATAACTAGGGTATATCTAATATAACCTAATCGATACATTCATCGCGAGAATGAAATACGGTATCACATACACGCATTATTCTCGGTCCCGCACATATCTCATATGCGCTCCTATTTCGTTTCGCTTGAGCCAGGAAACCTCTGTGTAGGACTCTAAAGACTCGTCAATACGCCGGCAGCAGGTGATGATCATATCAAACACCCACAAGCCGCAAGCGGTCTGCTAAACGTAATGGCCACCCGGGTATTGAGCGATCAGAAGATCGACGAGCAAGCCCGCTCACACTCCTGTGAATCCAACCAGTAACACTACCGTACAGTCCGGTCTGATCGTCTGATATGTCGCATATCTTGCCTAGGGGTGGTAAACGTCAGACCCCAATAGCTCGATAAGTCGTGTCGATATGAGGTCTATAACAATTCGAGAAACTACTGGTAACACTTACCAGTAAATCTCAGCAACCCTGGCCAGGGATTTCCTGTTATAGCCAATCGAACACAGCGCAACATCAACCCCTATACCGGGAGAGACGAATCCCCTCCTATCGCTCATTGCCTCCATGTGATTCGGGACTGTACCCAAAAACCACCGTTTTGCACGCCCTCTTGGACATGGTAAGATGGAAATCAAAGCACAGTGGGAACCACACAAGACTCTATGACGATCTCGGGTCAACAGACTACTCTGTACCAGTGTCACCAGAGAACTGCCATCTGACGTGAGGTATAATACCATCTGGGAGTTCTCGGCGAGTCCGTCCAGTGTACCCAGTCTCTACTGAGCACCCGTATATCATCTCTGATGTCAAACACCAATGGATATGGGATCATCCATCGCCCATCTGTATGGGTCGAGAAGGTATACGCTAGTCTACTCTGGTATATCGATGCCCCGTCTCGATATACCCACGACTAGGGACCTTGAAGGATGTACTTATGAACTACCATGTCCCCACTAGTATGATCGGCATCATAGTCCAGGTAGTCAAGTACACATCCTAAGGGCTTTACCAACATGTAACATAGAGACAATCAGTGTACACGTTAAGATAAAGATCAACCAGATAGCATACTATCATGTCGAGCAAGAAAGTCCTTCCTATATATGTCCAAGCATCCACTACAATATACATCCTATGTACAGTAATGGCCTCTAGGGCATACATATAACTAACACGTTCGTCTATGAGTATCGCATATCTGCCTAGGGGGCTAGTAACGTCAGACCCCCAATAGCAGTATAAGTCGTGTCGGAGTGTAGCCCAATAACACCCTGAGATACTACTGAAGTACCTACCAGTAAATCTCCTGCCACGGCCGTGGGCTTTGTGTAATGGCTCTCCTAGACACAGCACGATCTCGCCCCCAATACCGGGAGAGACGAATCCCCTGCCGATCCGCTCACGTGCCTCCATATGGCTCGGGACTGTACCTAAAAACTACCTGTTTGCATGACTCCTTTGAACCGTGGTAGGATAGAAATCAAAGCACAGTGGGAACTCACACGGGACAAATGACGACCTCAGGTCGATGAACTAACCTGTACACATGTCACCAGGGAACTGCTATCTGACGATATGTATAATACCAACTAGCAGGTTCCCGGCGAGTCCTGTCCGGTGTACTCATAACCCAATGAGCACCTGTATACATCTTAGGTGATCCAACTGACACCAGTGGCTTGTAAGACCGGCCATCGCCCCTCGTCGGGGTCTCGACTGTACACACTAGTCTACTCCGGAGTATCGATGCCCTGTCTCGAAACTCCCACGACTAGGGACCACAATTAAGGATATGCGTATAAACCACCCAACTCTCACGTATATGATCGCCATCATACTGTTGGTAGTAAAGCAAGATCCTAAGGTGTCACGACCCGAAAATTCGACTCGTGACCGGCACTTAACCACGCAACGTCTACAGGCGTAACGCGGCTAAGTAAGCCGAACCCAGAAATCAAAACCAACAAATAAGAGTGATTAAAACATTTTTCGTAAAAACAGTCATACTTGTCTGAAAAGCTTCCATTTATTTAGTAGAAATCCTTTTAAGTTCAAGAGTTATAACTTTTGTAATTTTGGTAACATTTCCTTTTTAAAACATTAGCCCCGCGAGTCGGGTAAAAGCAAGGTGTAACAGAAATAACAAGTGACATGAATAAAGCATCACAATATGATATACGACGCCGTAGCGAAGAGTACCCAGTAAAGCAAGGACAAAATCATAAAAGATGAGACTGCATAAAGTAAAGTCGGCTCACAAGCGAGCTCGACACCAGAATATAAAATCATACAAATCTTCCTCTCAACTGTCTCTAAGTCAATACAGAAAGGTAGATGGAGAATACTAGATACATCAATATACAACTGAAATGATAACAGATACCGTACAAAACCCACCTAAACAGCAAAAAGGCTAACTCGCCTCAGAAAGGGTATCTGTGCCAAAAGATGCGGTAAACAGCCAGCCGCGACTACTCCCAAGGGCAACCTGCAAACACTGTGGCACAACGGGGGTGAGTTGCCAACTCGTGAATAGAGATAACATATAAAGGTGATCGCGAGCATGCACATATAGCGTGGCTCTACTAATGCCAGCAGATGATATCAATGCATGTCAAATAGAGGATGCAATAGTAATGCAAATACTCTAACAGGTAAATGCTACAGGATGAGATATATAGTAGTCAATACTGAGTATGGGATAAATAACATCTACATGGACTATGTCAACATGGAAAACCATAATCGGTGCCTCAGGCTGCACTCAAATCCCAAATACACTCAGGCGCCGGCACACCCATCGGCCCTCAAATCCTGTACATCTCTGAGAAATCACGAGTGCCCAACATCGGCACTCAAAATATCATAAAATACTCGTGTCCAGCATCGACACGCAAATCCTCGTATATCGGGCTCCGTCAGTCCGGATCGGCCCACGGGGTCCGTCTGCGGTGTCGGCCCTCGGCCCCGGCAGTACGGATCATCCCGCATCCATCTCTCGACTCTGGTCAGTATTTTTTGGACAACTGCCAGGTCCAACCAATCATCGGTAGGTACTCGCCCGCCTCCATGCTCAATCGGCAAACCCATCGATCATCTTGCCGAGGGGAACCATACCGGGCCCACCACGAACCCGCAAACGGAACATCCACTCCTCGAATCGGGTTTCAAGCACACGTCTCAGCACCGAGAAAACGCGTGGTGGACACACCAAAATATCATATCACGAAGTACCGGGTTTTTCAAAATAGTGCATTTTGTCTTAAATACTTCCACGGTCCTCAAAACAGAAATCACATGAAAATCCAACACCAATAGAAAATCCAATGCGAGGTACAATATACATCAATCCATGGTATGGGTATAAGGGGAAAACCGCTTTTTAAAGTAGTTCCGTTTCCGGTTTTAAAAGATGTCATGTGGCTCCCAATATACATGAAAGTCATATCAAATCACATATGAAGCGAACTATAGCAATATAATCATGGCAGCTCTACAGTGAGTGTGGCATGGCAATTACTAACGGTGTGTGTGTAGCATGCAAATAGTGCTCGTGCAACATAAACCGTTAGTAATGGTGCGGTGTTCTATCAGTTCTAAGCATATATCTATAACACATAGCAGGGAAATGCAATATGCAATGACAGTCCATGGGTAAATGCAATATATAATACTAAGGTCCTATCAGCCCTGACGCATAACGCCATGCGGGTGATATCCTCATAGATGTGAAATCTACTCATCGTGTCTCGCGCTAAGTGTATCCAACCACTTGCTTGCCCTTCTTCGCAGCGTCCGTCTCACTGGCCTGCGAACCTAAAATCACATAACATATATCACACATAAGCTTAATTCACAAAAACGCGACATTATAATCCAACAAGAAGCCCGTGTCGCAAACCAATCGCGCGTGTGCGCGATACGCTAAAACGTGTAATCACGCGCCATGAAACTACCCCGACACGCCGCGATACGCAGAAACCCAAACCTACTCACGTATCACGCGTGTCGCGAAGGTTTAGAAAAACGGCAAAAAGGGTATTTGGTCCCAGATTTTTCTACAGAACCAAACTTACAAAAATATATATACCAGAGAACCCTACACACTAGCAGACACCCATAGGACCAAACAACACCCAAATCCCTACCCATCTGGCCGCAAATTGTGGCCAGAATGAAGATTTCGGCGGCCCACTGTAGCAGTATGGGGGTCGGGTTAAAACTATGGTATCAGCACATCACCACTATACTACAGTACTCTCAAAATCATTCAAATCTCATCGGGTCAATAGCAGATCCAGAAAAACTCATATTTGCACAAAAACGACATTTTGCATCGAATAATGAAACTGATGGTATTTTAGTGTAATTGGGGTTAAACTAAGTTAACATGGTCTCAACAAACCTCAAGCATCCTACTGAAACCAATCTACACCTCATTAGCACAAAGTTCCCACTAAACACCCCATATCGCACTAAAACACACTAAAATCCATTAACCGAAGCAAAACTACACTAACTAAGCTAATTAGGGAAGCAAGATAGGAAGTATACCTCTTACTTAACCCTAGGAAGTTGCAGGAAGATGAAGAAGTGGAGGGGAAGAAGCTGCAGTGGGTGTTGATATCTGCTGCTGCTGCCAACTGCTGCTACTGCTGATTTCTGCTGCTGCCGCCAATGCTTGCTGCTGCTACTGCTTCAGGCTCAGTTTGGTGTTGTTGCTGTGTTTGCTGCTGCTGCTGGGGATGTGGCAAGGTAAGTGTGTGTGTGAGTGTGTGTGAGGTTTGAGAGAACAAAGAAATGAGAGAGGAAAACAATCATTTACCCCAAAAGTCACCCCTCCTCTCTCTCTCTCTTCATTTAATGCAAGCATGGCTTGAGTCATGATGCATCCCTCTCCCTCTCTCTCACAAGTCAACCCCTAAACAAGTTGAATTAAAGTAATCTTTTAATTAGCTAATTAAATCCACTTAAAACCCAAAAGACTTTTAACCCTCAAGATTAACCCACCATGGTTAATAATTATGGCATTAACTAAATTTAAAAACCCTAGTTTACATGCACATGTGTGTGCAAGCCTAGGAAAATTTTGGAAAAATATTTATTAAATTAGGAAAAATATTTAAAACACAATTTGGTAAACTTTTTGTCAAAAACCATTATTTAAATATATTAAGTCACTAAACAAATCCTAAAGTGTTACATAAGGGCTCTATCAAAGTGTAACAGTGATCAGTCACCTGAAACTGTACACGACTGATAAAGGCAAACCAGATAGCATACTATCATCTCGAGTAAGACTGTCCTACCGGTATAGGTCCTCTGCAATCATTGCAATCACGTACCTGCGATCCAATAATTGACTCTGAGGGCACTATCTCCAACAATCTCCCACTTGCACTCAAGGCTAATTATTGCGATGTCGACTACTCACAGCCCGTGTGAAACCGAACATCCAACTTCTCTACTAATCAGTTTCACAAAGCCCGTTTGTAAAACTATTGTGTTCGAGAAATAGCCTCAGTGAGTGGATCCGCCTAGATGTTTCTTTCTATATCTCTCTAAATCTCAAGTTCGCGGAGAAAGCCATCTCCCGAATCGAGTAATACCTGTCTTAGAATATGTCTGGATATCTGATGGGACCTAGTTCATAAATGAACTCCAAATCCAAACTTCTTAGACTGTATCGATCACTGAACCAAATCAGTATCCTGCACCAAGCCTCCCACAATATACTCTTGGACCACCTGTCCATAATATTGTCCCTCATCAGAGGGAAAAACTATAACTCTGACAATCACTTTGTCATCCATGTCACCTTTGAAGCCTGGAATGATAACCGTCTCCCGAAGGAGGCTGCCGTCATCCAATCCGTAGAACATGCACTTATGTTCTAAAACTGCTTCCTTATGTTTCTTCCAGGATTGGATTAATACAAACTTATTGCATCTAGTGCAAAAACAACATCTGGTGTGGTACTTGACATCTCATGATTGACTCAATTGCCTAAGCAAGTGATCTGCCAATCATGCACATCCCTCTCCCCTTTAGTCTGTAAGACACCTTTAGAGAGGGTGACTCCATCACCTGCAGGTACACCACCATGCCAGGAGTCATCTTATTCTAAAAAACCATTAGAATATTGTCAAAGTACCCACATTGGGAAACTACCCAAATCCAGATCTAAAACCATAGATCTAGAAACCAGAATGTCAAATATTATATCCATATCCTGTCTGGAGAAACAACTGTGTGACGACCACAGTACAACCGATCGTAGTATAGGAATTTTACTTCCTACTCTGTGTATGTCATCCAAATACCATGACATCACACCCTACTACCTTCTTAACAGATCCATCCCCTATTCTGATTGAAGTCAAACCCATGACTGTCACATCAAAAATAGATGATCTATCTCTGCTATAACTGCTCAAGTCTATAAATAGACATAAGTATCTTGCCCACTATGCTTCCGATGCTCCCATTGACTACGACAACCCTCCTACCGGGTCTTATAGCCTGGAACAACAGTAGTGTCAAGTCTGGGTAAACAAGAACCTCTCTGTCACCATCCTTGAGGCTACCGGAGTACCTCTCGGGTGTCTGAGGTTACCCATCATATCTGCGGAGTGGCTATTGGAATGTCAAACCTGATTGAATATATAGGTCCTATTAAATTTTCCGTAATCGTTCGCGGTTCTGGAATCACTTCCAGTTCTACCATACTCCCACTACTGTTTTCTGAAAAAATCCATTTTACTAAAACTGTGGCGAGTCAAAAACAATATCACTATTGATCTTCCAAATGGTAGAATATCAACCCTCGTCATAGCCAGGGTCAACCCACAAACAGCCATTACAGAAATGTGCCCTGAGTTATCCAGAGTCTGGTTTTATGCATAAGCTGGACAACTCCCGGTACCTTAACATCTTTTAAGGTATGAACTATTCTATATCCAATATAGAAACTTTGGCACTTTATTTAATTGGAACCAGATTCAAATCATGCAGCTGTCTCCAGTGCATATCAACTTAATGAAAAGAGGTTAATCAGCATTACTCAACTTAGGAATCTATCCAATTATGAGTAACCTGAAAGAGAAACAAGTTTCTCAAAAACCATTACTATCATCTGAATACCAATCACAAGAATCTACATCTTCGATCTCTTTGAAGAATCCCGATACTTGTGACACCTGGTTCTCTACTTTATTCTTATACCCACAACTTCTCAAAACTTAGACCTTGTATTTCTACGAAACACTTGTCTAAATACTAGAAAGTCATAAGTAAACAGAACATAGTACGAGGACCTACCCCTTTGTCCTGATGGACACCGGACAGCATACAATACTCTATATAAGTCCGCTGAGTTGAGCAACTCATAACCTGTGCGTCGTAGGATGAAAACTGTACCCTGGAGATTTCCTCAAATATCACCAATTACAACGAATTCCGATATAATGAGGATAATTACCTAATTCCCAATAACTTACTCCCACTCATCATCTGTAAAACCATACAGATATGAGAATGAAACCTGGTAAGTACATACCCTTGGAGTAAGTATCTAATCGGGAAAACAATTTTCCTTTAACAATGCACTGAAACATGAAAATGTTTCGTAGGGGCATCCTGGTATTCATAGTAATGCCTCTTCCATAATCCAATTCATGACTTTAACCGTATATTTCTTTGCCATCTTTCCAAATCCCTTTATTTGTCTTTAGTCGTTACCTTCTGTACACCATCGTTAAGCTAAATGGTTTTCTTCCTTTCCTACCGTTCGGCACCAGCCTATGGTTTGGAAGAAGACTATCCAGTAAGCATAATAGCTGTACCCTCCTAAACCAAGGAGTACTCGCAGCTTGAGAGAAGGTGATGATAAAAGACAACTGAATAATACCTTATTCTTTTAAAGGTGAAATAGGAGTGGCGATGAAGTACGCGGTTTTGGTCGTGAATGATAACAGTCGCAATTTACTTTGCCCTCTTTCTAATCCCTTTATTTTGTCTTTACATATTACCTTCTGCACACCCTACTTAGGCTAATTGGTTTTCTTCATTCCCTACCTTTCGGCACCTGCCTATGGTTTGGAATAAGACTATCCAATAAGCGTAATAGGTGTACTCTCCTAAACCAAGGAGCCCTCGCAACCTGAGAGAAGGTGATAATAAAAGACAACTGAATAAACCAATTTTATTTCTCCTGAACCTTGATCCATCCTAGAAGAAGTCCCTTCGAGTTCGTATATAACCATACGATGGATCTATCTAATGGAAGTGGATGTCCGTAGTAATACGGGGTGTTCTGAGAAATGCAAAGGGTAAAAGAAGGAGTGGCAATGACTTATGCAACTCAGACAATCCAAAAGCCAGTATTTTAAGAAGGTTCGGTCAACTTGGTCACTGAGTCATAGTCTAGGGTCGGTCAAAGGTCGCTGCCAAAGAGAGAGAGAAAAGAAACACTATGCGTGCACTCTAACCTAGATCAGAATGGTTATCACTTTATCTAATCCGGAAACCTCCCACTGTATCCAAACCTAAAGAAGAATCAATCGGGATCACCCGAAGAGTAAACCAACTCATCAGTGGGAATCGGGATCCAACTCTCATCGCATGATAACGTGATGGAATGCATCCACGTTACTCATACTCCAGAAGGTATGCGCATACTTGGCAAGTTTCAGTTTCTTTAGAAACTCCCGATATGATTTTTGCCCCATGCTCTTATAACCTTGGCTTTGGTCAAAATGTCATAAGTCACATGCCAAGTTCTACCAGTCACTATCTTGTCAATTTGAACCCACCCGCACATGCCCCTGGCTTTGGCCAAATGGCAGAACGACTGTCCCAAACCAACTCATCTATCTATGCAACAAATGAATACCCAGCAGCTACCAAACACTATGCCTTAACTTTGGCTAAAATGCATAGCTTGAATACTACTGAATACCCAAAAGAAATGACGGCGGGCTACGGCTGGTTTTTGGCGGAAAACCTTTAACGTAACGAACTTGATATCGCTGAAGGAACCTGATAGCTTTTTAAAATATAGTGGCGAAAACCTTTTGCTAAAGAGGTCACTCCCGGTGAAGGGATCTCGGCTCTTTCCTCATGGAATGAGGTGCAGGATATTCCACTGAATACCACGATGCAAAGCAACTTGTAATCGACTATAGTGAAGTTATTACCCTGACGCAAACTTCTGCCCAAGGGGTCAGTCCCGGTGAAGAGATATCGGCCCTTGCCCCGTCGAATGAGGTGCAGGATATTCCACTGAATACCTCTATGCAAAACAAAAGGAAACTTCTTTGCAATAACACCTTTTAAATTTGTTCCAACAACTGCAAATAGGTTTGTTTTACTTTGCATTGATCAGAATCAACGCAGTCCCATCAATTAATCACACCAGAAAAGAACGAAAATAAAATGTACGTATATGCCATCCGCATTCGTCACTGGGTCCCGTCATCACCCGTTAGGTTACTTAACTAACGACAGAGCGGGGACTGGACTAGCGCGGGTGTAAAACATATACAACATCTAATAGTATATAAACCAATATACAATAATCGCTCCAGACGTGATAACAACATTACAGAAAAGTAATAAGTATCACAGAACAATACAGATAATCTGGGATCCCCGGGTTTCACAGAGCCGCTGCTGAAACCCGACGTTCCCCTGGTCATGTGGATAGCCTGTGCAATGAAACCTAGACCCCTACGGGTGCCGCAAGTTACCCGCCAAAACCTGAAGCGAGGCAGCCCCCTACAGCAAAGTGAATGGACCACCCTGCACTTCACGGAATCCGGTAAACTTGGGCACCCCTCCTTGGGTCAACTTGTACCCCCTACGAGTGCGGCGAATAGTCTGCCAATTCTAGAGTGGGGCCCCTCTGCCTCTCAAAGCCATGAGATGCGGACCCGTTGCCCCTCAGAACCCGGTTATCCGTGCACTCCGTCGCGGGGTAAAACCTAGTATAGAAATGGAAAAATAGTACAACAGGTACATCGACCGCAACGTGGTCGTGCCCCAAAAAAATATTATACAACAGGCAGTGACGGCAGTCCACATGTTTGACGCTCGCCCCGCAATATCAAATGTACAAATAAATCCAAACTGCACTACCATTGCACACTGCTATCCACCACGACAAATCCGCAACATCACAGCACAACACAGAACATCAACGCGAATGTCACGTTCGCAAACCCGTCTAAAAGAACTATAGTGATCAGTCGTGGTTTACCGATCAAATTACATTCCCGGTCGGAGATATAATGTAAGCACTATAAACTAACATGTTTAAATTTCGATCGACTAAATATCACGAAGTGGGCCCCACGAACATCTGTTGAACAGTAACAAAATCTGGGCCCAAAAGATATATACCAAAAACCCTAAATTCCAGACAAGAACCCACTGTACAAATTTGGGGCCATGATCTCACAGAATGGCCGCGGATGCGCGGTCAAACCATAGGTTTGACCGCGATTCCGCGGCGTTCTTGTCGAATCACGTGCTCAAATTTGTACGGTGTGCTTCTAAAACCCTGCACAACTTTCTGTGATATGTAGAATAATATTTGGAACCCTTTAAAAAACAACAGAAACTGTGAAAATAGGAATTTGCGGTTTTCGATATCCGGTTCGATTGATGTTTTAAACGCGTT
This sequence comes from Agapanthus africanus, assembly GCA_030015575.1. Lineage (NCBI taxonomy): Eukaryota > Viridiplantae > Streptophyta > Magnoliopsida > Asparagales > Amaryllidaceae > Agapanthus > Agapanthus africanus. The sequence continues at coordinate 178,028,415 of JASDDO010000008.1, forward strand.
AGCATAAGTTAGTAAATAAAAATGGTGAGGCTCTGATACCACTGTAAGTCTACGGTAGCGCCCCGGCCGTCTACAGACGCCAAATGCGGAACAAAAACTTTTTAACTGGCGCTATCGTATACTATAACCCGGATCTGCCATTATTGCTAAACTAACAAACTGTAAAGAGAGTAAAAAGGTTATACCGAACGATCCGAGTCCTTCGTTCTTTAACCATCATCCCACGCTCCGTTGCGGCTGCTCCGATCTCTTCGATCTCCGATCTGGTCGTCCAGGTGGCACCACGTCAACGATTCTTTAAACGGGCTCCCGCCTCTGACTCGAGGCAACTCGGTCGTCAAGTTTGCTAAAAGAGACGACCAAGATTGAAGTAGAGAATGAGTAGAAGACTTTGTCTCATTCCGTCCAAAGTTATGGACGAACGGTTAATGAAGTTGCCATTTGAATCGGGTGTTGGAATGAAATGAGCAATGAAATTTCCATACACCCCAAAACTATCATAATAATTTCACAACCATCAAGTGTGTAAGAGAGAGGGGAGGGGCCGGCCATCTTATAGGAGGTGGGGGGGTGAGTGTAGGAGAGAGGAGAGTGACCAAAAGAGAAAATATCTAGTGTGAACACAAATAAATATTTAGTGTGAACACAAATAAAAATCTAGTGTGAACACAAAGTGTGAACACAAAGAAAGCAACCAATGAAACATCAACACTATTCTAACCTAGTCACCTCTTCTAGAACCTTCTAGAAGCATGACACACCCTCATCCAAGAAAAGATAAATCCGTCTTTAACCGAACGTTAAAAGACGGCTGATAGAAAACTGGAAACTGGCAACTTCCAAAAGTGATCCCGAAATGAATTTCAGGATAACCCCGTAACCGTATAAATATACCCGCATTTGTATTACGACCGAATACAAATGCAACTGAGACAAAGATATTATATCTACTCAATATAATACTCGGATCCGGCTTAAACCAAAGCCCACCAGTATTATCTGCCCGAAATCTGACACGTGCGTAAACGCACGTGCATTTTCCGAACCCTGCCATAAAACCATACGACCTCTACAACGTTTCGCCCGAACTTGGAAAACTGTCTGTGGGGAACTCTAATGACTCGTCAGTACCCTGGCAGTGGTTTTAACCACAAACCGTCAGCGGCACTAGCTATGCGTAACGGCTGCCCATGGACTGACCTCTAGGGAGGTCGATGAGCGAACTCACCCGGAAACCCTACTGAGCCTAACAGTGACAATGTATATACAGTTCGGTCCGTTCGTCTATGAGTATCGCATATCTGCCTAGGGGGCTAGTAACGTCAGACCCCCAATAGCAGTATAAGTCGTGTCGGAGTGTAGCCCAATAACACCCCGAGATATTACTGGAGTACCTACCAGTAAATCTCCTGCCACGGCCGTGGGATTTGTATAATGGCTTTCCTAGACACAGCACGATCTCGCCCCCAATACCGGGAGAGACGAATCCCCTGCCGATCCGCTCACGTGCCTCCATGTGGCTCGGGACTGTACCCAAAAACTACCTGTTTGCACGACTCCTTTGAGCCGTGGTAGGGTAGAAATCAAAGCACAGTGGGAACTCACACGAGACAAATGACGACCTCAGGTCGATGAACTAACCTGTACACATGTCACCAGGGAACTGCTATCTGACGATATGTATAATACCAACTAGCAGGTTCCCGGCGAGTCCTGTCCGGTGTACTCATAACCCAATGAGCACCTGTATACATCTTAGGTGATCCAACTGACACCAGTGGCTTGTAAGACCGGCCATCGCCCCTCGTCGGGGTCTCGACTGTACACACTAGTCTACTCCGGAGTATCGATGCCCTGTCTCGAAACTCCCACGACTAGGGACCACAATTAAGGATATGCGTATAAACCACCCAACTCTCACGTATATGATCGCCATCATACTGTTGGTAGTAAAGCAAGATCCTAAGGGCTCTATCAAAGTGTAACAGTGATCAGTCACCTGAAACTGTACACGACTGATAAAGGCAAACCAGATAGCGTACTATCATCTCGAGTAAGACTGTCCTACCGGTATAGGTCCTCCGCAATCATTGCAATCACGTACCTGCGATCCAATAATTGACTTTGAGGGCACTATCTCCAACAAGTTTAGCGTAATTGAAAATTAGTGTTTTTAGTTTAGTTTCTTAGTTGCGAAACCCTAGTGTAAAAGTTCATACACACACATGCATACACGTGATATGTTGGGTGTATATGTTTATATATATGTGTGTGTGTGTGCGCGCGCGCGCGCTCGTGCGTGTATGTGTATGTGGATGCGTTGGTACACACACACACATACATTGATGAGGATAGTATATGATACTCGGAGGAGAGTCGATATGATCGGGCATGATGCCGTGAGATCGGTTATGTGATTTGGGTCGTGTTATGATATACGGCATGATATTAGTGGATCGATTGGCGATGTATTTTCATACACATGCGGATATATGTTGATGGTATCAGAATGTACTAGACCTTAGATCAGTACCCTAGTTCATGATATTATGACAATGATACCATATGTATAATGAGATATATGTGATATTTGACCCGTACCCCGATTTGGGATGCCGTACGATGGATTTTACCGTACGAGGTATAAATATGATGATTGATCTGCACTCTTGATTCGAGGATGTCGCATTATATATTTTATCGTACGTGACGCTATTGAGGCAGGATCACCGACTACTAGATATATCGACTCAGACTTAGGTGGATTGCCTTACCCTTTCGTTTAGTCTCTTAGCTTCGTCATGTAGTTTACTTGGTAGATGTTAGACTGGGATCGAGTCATGCTTATTTACAAAACTAACGAATCGTGAGTATTTCAAAGATAGGCCGAGGGATACTACGGATTTTTCAAAGGATGTACCTTTTCACCGCCGCCCCTATTTTCAAAAAACCACGATTCGTACTATTTCAAATGTCAACACTGTATGACTCGTATATATAAAATGTATATTCTTCATTGTTGCGATTACTATTCATTCTCCGTTTAATTCATGTTGTTCTTATCGCATTGCATGCTTATACCTACGTTTTCTTTAGTCATTATGAACCCTATTGTCAGGACACCAGCACCATTACCGATGATGCGTATGCTCCACGTACACTTGTTGCTGGCTCACACACATCATCATTGGTAATTTCCATGTCACGTACACATTAGAAAACATTACTTCATTGATATAACTTGCCAGCTGATAGTACAATTTATCGTTACTATGCTAGTTTAAATATTGAATTCTTTACTTAGATATCCATGCATGTGTAATTTTATTTGTCATGCAATATTATGGGGCTTTATGCCGATAGTTCACTGTTTATATACTCTCGATTTTGGGATTTCGGATTTCCATGAGATTTCTGGATTTGGAGAAACCGCAATGATTTTATAAACTCATTTTCATTTCAAAAGATAGAAATTGCGGTTTTCTCATGATTGATGTGAGAGGTGTCCACCATGAGTTTTCTCGGCTCTTGAGCAGTATCATACACACGATTCGAGGAGGAGGATGAACCGTCTGCGGGTGCTTGGTGGACCCGGTGCGGTACCCCGGGGCAGATGATGGAATTGAGCCCGACATGGGAGCACTACCGACCGGTTATTTGTGACGCGGCGGATATCCGGAGGATACCGACGTAGTCATGAGATTTGATGATTTGGGCCAGTCCGGATTGCCGGAGCCCGGGGCCAGTCCGGATTGCCGGAGCCTGAGATATTGAGATATTGAGATATATGTTTTGTGTTGATGCTTGACACGGATTCTCTGTTGATTTCATTGATGATACTTCGATTTTTACACAAATCTCACTAAGATAAGAAAACAGTTTTCTCATTCAAGATGTATTCTGTTTTCATGCATTCGTAATTGTTATGTGATATGTTGCTACCTGAGGCACTAACACGAGCACTTGGTAGTACACTTGTTTAGATGTTTACCATTGCCTTTATTAGATGTTTCAGGTTATATATTATAAGGATATTATTGTATGACTTAGGAGAGAGTCATACATGCGATTTCTGCTCGGTGATGTCTTCTACTCACGAGTTGGCAACTCACCCCCGTTGTGCCACAGTTTGTTGCAGGTTTAGACGTACAGGTTTCGTTGCGGTTTGCTGGCACACTGCTTCCTTCCGGGTGATTGCTTGGGTAGGTGGGTTCACTTGCATCATGACCACCATTGTATTTTATTATTTCAGTTGTATCTAGTAAACTCCATCAACCAGACTTGTATATTTGATAGACTTAGAAGACCAGTTGTATATTCTTTCGACCTTAGAGTCGCGCGCTTGTAGTATTATGATTCTTCTCTGGTTTTCTTGAGGATGTTGGTTTTCTTCTGAGTTTTGATCCTCGCCCTTCGGTGTTGTATATTATATTGCTTGTGTGGTGGTTTCCGCCATTTGGCGAAGAGCTAGCTCCCGCTTGGGGATGCCTTTATTCATTATGTATATTATGCATGCTTGTACCCGTTTGGGGCCGGTATTTACAAAGGAGACTCTGCCGAAATTTTCGGGAAAATATGATGTTGCTTTTAAATGTTTAATGCCACTTATTTTGTTAAAACCATTTGCTTTAAAACAAGTTTTCCTTCACTTCTTCTTTTAAATGGTTTAGATTTCTAGGCTTTTGGCTTACTTGAATTAGGTGGGGTCCTATAGACTTCACATGATTCAAGTGCCAGTCATGTGCTATTGCGGGTCGTGATACCTTTATATATTGGTTGATCCATCCTCTAGCCTTTCATGTTTCATGTGTTGAGAAACCTAAGGCTATTAGAGACTAATCTATCCATCTACACTCTCTACAACATCTAGGCTATCTAGTTTAGCGAACTAGGTGCCCTGGTTACCTCGGATTTGAGGTAGGAGCTCGGACTAAAGACTCTCGGGCGGATCGTCTTTGACTCGAGGAGACCGACGAGGAAGCATTGATCCTTTACGATCCTCGGAGCTTATGACGAGGAGGAGGATAGCAAAGAAGACCCGAAGGACATGTAACGTGAGGTATAACTTCCTATCTGAGTATTTAACCTCTTAGTAGTTTGTTAGCTAGGGTTTAGCATCGATCCTAGAGTTTGAGTCGGTGTTGCGACACCCGTAAAATCATTTTTTACATATTCCGCCTCCCCGCGAACCCATGGGGTGCGTGACATCGACTTACAAACGCAATATTCCTCCTTGCGGGGTCACGAAGATAAGACCCACCCCGGTTTTGATTATAGGAGTGTTCCTCTTTCGCCGCTTCATGGAAGATACTCCATCAAAGTAGAGTTCCCACCGAGGCTCATTTTCTTCTTTCTCCTCCTCGACTGTATCGAACGCATGTTCATCCGGCAGTTCGCAATTTAGGCAAGAATCGGCTGGTATCAGATGTTCCGCAAGGAAGTCAGCGATGACTTGTCCTTTCACCGCTTTGAGGGTCCAATATGTTACTGAGAATTCCATCAACAGTAGGGCCCAATTGGCAAGCCTTCCCATTAGTATGGCCTTTGACATCAGATATTTAAAAGGATCCACTTTCGATATGAGATGGACCTCATGAGCCAAGGCGTAATGCCTGAGCTTCGTTATTGCGAAGATCAGCGCCAAGCAGTGCTTTTCGATAGGGGAGTAGTTGCTTTCTGCCCCCAGGAGAACTTAGCTTACAGAGGTCTTTCCTTTCCTTGATCGTTCCCTTGTACCCATAGTGCGCCTAAAGAACCTTCAAGGGACATTGTATATAGGATAAGGGGATTTCCCTTTACCGGAGTGGCCAATACCGGCGGATTTTGCAGGTATTGTTTGATTTCGTCCAATGCATTTTAGTATTTCTGATCCCAGACAAATGGGGTCCCTTTCTTCATCAGATGGTTATAGGGACAACATTTTCCGGAGAGGTTGGCTATGAACCGCCGGATGTACGCGAGCTTTCCTTGGAGAGATCATAGCTGTTTGAGGGTTTTTGGCGATGGCATTTCCATGATCGCTTTGATTTTTGAGGGATCAATTCCGATACCTTGGTGACGGATGATGAAACCTAGGAATTCTTGAGGAGACCCCAATCGCACAATTTAGAGGATTCATCTTCAGATTATACTTTCGAAGACGTTCGAATACGATCTTCAGATGTTCTCAGTGTTCCTCATGAGATTTTCTTTTGACCACGAAGTCGTCGATATAACATTCGACGATCTTGTGTATGAGGTCGTCGAATATCCTCATCATGGCTCTTTGGTATGTAGCTCTGGCGTTTTTCAAACCGAAGGGCATCACCTTGTAGCAGAACATGCCTAAGGGAGTCCGGAAGGCGGTATGCTTCTAGTCTTCAGGATCCATTTTTATTTGGTTGTATCCTGAAGATCCATCCATGAAGGAGAAGACCTCGTCGATGGATGTGTTATCTATCATTAGCTTGGTAACGGGCACTTGAAAGTCATCTTTCGGGCACGCTTTGTTGAGGTCCTGAAAGTCCACGCAAATGCGAACCGTCCCATTTTTCTTCATCACCGGAACGATGTTAGCGATCCAATCGGGATATTGAACTTCTTGGATGAAGCCGGAGTCGATTAATTTCTTGACTTCGACGTTGATACTCATCTCAAGTCCGAACCGCATCCTTCTCGGCGCCTGTTTGATTGGTTTTATGTCTGGCGGTATGGCCAGTTTGTATACTGCTACTTCTAGATCTAAACCTGGAATTTTGGAGTAGTTCCAAGTGAAGAAATTTTTGTATTCCATAAGCACGTCTTTCACTATAGCCACTTGTTTTTCAGATAGCAGCTCACTGACAAACGTCAGTCTCAGATCATTTTCCATCCCTAAGTCGATTTTCCTTAGGTTTTCCGCCGTGGTATGTATTCCGTCTTCCAGCTCTTTTAGTGCCGGTGGAAATTCGGCGATCTCCTCGTTATCGTCTTCATTTGCGAAGCATCCGAAGAGGTCAATCACGTCCTCGTCCTCTCGCTCTTTTAAGAGAGTTACCATATGGCAGGTACGAGTCTGGTTCCATTTTCGCGGTTGAGCTGGTCCCATCCTGACGATATAGGTCTTCTTTGGTTCGTGCTTTTGTGGTGGGTTTATCCTCCAGTTGTCGGATAATATGAACTTGCCTTGTTGATATTGGTCATCAACCTAATTTTTGAATATGAAGCAGTCTTCAAGGGGATGACCTATTGCTCTGTGAAAGAAATAATAGTTCGAATGGTGGACTTTATTTATCTGTTAGGGGTGCCGAGATTCCGGAAGCGTCAACATTCGGTGCTTCATGACAAGGCTAAAGATATTTCCTGTCTTGTCTCGATGAAATGAGTATTTCCGACCCATCTTCTTTATGAGAGACGGGCTAAGAGCAAACTTTCCTTGTTTAGAGGGCGTCCTGGACTTGCTTTGTTGTCCTTGAACGTCGTTCACGTTCTTCGCCTTATTTTTACCTCCACTTCGGGATTTTCCTTTCCCACAGTAGTATACAGCGGGTTGTAGATGGAAGGCATCATGGTCTATTTCTCCCACTGAATGCTGACTGAGACGCTGCGTCTTGGCCTTTTCATATATGGCCATTTCGCAGCTGCGATTGTCTCGGATTGCCTGACAAGCTTCTTTTATTAACTTGTCAATTTGCTCTTCGAACGACGGACTTAACGTTCTCAAAGTGGGATCTTGCTCCAATTTGACGTCATGGCTATTTGGAAGAGTGTTTTCTTCTTCACTCGAGCTTTTTATGACGTGGCAGCTGTAAATTTGCTCCCGTTTCTTGGACCGAACATATCCCAGTCTAGTTGTTTCCATCTTCCTGTTGGGCTTCTTTCGTTGAGTCCTGAGGATATCCCAAATATTTTTGTAGAATTAAGCTTGCTGAACCATTTGTTCGAGAGGTACGCCTCAGTGCTTTAACAGTTTCTTTAATCCTTCTGCATAATATCTTGGCATACGGATGGGCTGGAACCTGTCTAGAGTGGGGTTGGCACCATGCCAGACTTCTTTCTCCACCTTAGTCTCCATAGATTTGTAGAAGAGGATCGCCTTTTTACCTCTTCGTCGTGAAGGCACATAAAAAGTTTCCAGTTCCTGCATGTTGTACGTATTGAGCATGTCAAGTTCCCTGTAGTGTTGATGCGGAGTCATCATAATGTGTTGACCCTGATCTGCTTCGGTAAGAGTTTATGTTGATGGGCGAACGGAGAACACCGCGTTCGTCTCATCTTTAGAGTCGCTGCCAAAGACAACGATAAGAGTCGATGGTCCAGGCTTATTGTTCTCCCTCGGAGGCTGTCCCGAGTAGACTATTTGTCCGTCTTCTTCGGTATCACTTCCGAAGACCGGGATGGTGGCCATGGATTTTTGCTTATTTTCGAACCTGTGGAACCTTTCTGTATCTTCAAAATCCAGCTGAAAGTACTTTGCGCCTTCATACTTTCGCACTTTGTTCACCAAGAAAGGATTGAGCTCTCCCATGACGGTGTACTCAAAGCTATCTTTGAAATACTTATACACTGATGTTGTGTAGAAGGGACGGCGTTGTACTCGTGCAGCCAAGGCCTGCCTAGTAGAGCGTTGTAATAAGTCTTGGCGTCAATGACATGGAACTTGATGTCAGTGATGAGTAGCCTAAAGAGGAGCGTCAATATTACGGACCCAAGCGTCCGTAATGGCTGTGAGTCGAACCCTGAGATGGTTATTTTGTCTCGGGTAAAGTGCTAAACATTCATACATATTTCCTTCGGCACTCTCATATTGAGAAGATTGACGGAGGATCCGTTGTCGACAAGGATTTTCTCTATCTTGATGTCGTGGCGGTACTAGGTGACATAAAGCGGTCGATTATATTCGCATGTACCGAGGAGTAAATCTTCATCGCTGAATGTGATGTCAGCCGTATAGACCTCTGCTGGTTTTTTTTTCATCTTCTCTTCTGCGAGAAAGGCCTGAAACTGATCAGGCTCTTGCAGGGCTTTGATCAGGGAGTCTCGTGCCTCTTTAGACAAGAGCAAAGCATCCAAAATGCTCAGTTGTGAGGGTATTTTCCTCAGCTGCGCAAGGACATTATAATCCACCTTAATTTTCTTAGGCAAGTCTTTCGTGGCGAGCTCTTTGGCCGCCTCTTCATCAAGGGCAATCTCATCAGGGATTTTCCCTTTCCCTTTGTCTTTTTTATTCAGACCCTTGTTTGCAAGTCCAAGGTTCTTTTCGGGCAGCGTGCAGTTACACAGCTGGATGTTCTCGCAATCCTTCTCCTTCTCTTCTTTTTCCAAGGGGGAGTTTCAAAGAGAGAATCGAGGGGTATTTCATCCACAGAATCGCTCCTGAACGTGAGAACTTAGGGTTTTCCCCCTTCTGAACTGGTACCAGCCATTTGACAGCTGCCAGTTGCTTCTTTGTTAGCTATCGTTTCGCTATTCACATTTCGACGAGCGCGAGCTTCACGCTTCTCCTTCTTGAAGTATTTTCTATGGACAATATATCCTTACCACCACTTCTTGAAGGTGTTGCACTACTCAATGGGATGAGCAATCCTTCAGTGATATACATAGTATTTTGGGTGTCCTTCTCCACCATCGAAATATGGGACCTCAGGCGTGTACATCATGAGAGGTGGCAGCTTTATCCCTATCGATAGGGCTTTGTCAAACCGCTTTTCAGCTTTAGCCCTGCTCTTATTTGCTGCAGGCATGCCTTGGTTTGGTCGGAGAGCTTTATGACTCGTCCTCAGCGTAGCTTATTTGTTTAGACGTTGTCGCTTGGCCTTTTCGTAAATGGCCGTTTCACGTTCTCGGTCATCTTTGCTCTTTTGAAAGACTTCGTTTAGTAGCCTTTCAATCGAATCTTCTTCCATCAGTTTCAGGGAATTTAGCTCCGATTCTGCACCTAGTTCACCTACATCGCTTTCTGACGTTGGCAGAGCTTCTTCATCATATAGCGATGAATGGGAGATCATGTGGCGGCTTTCTACATGGTCTTCCGATTCTTCTGATGAGTCGTTTTCCTCATCATTGTCACTATCCTCGTCCTCAAGAATATGCTTGAGGAATTCTTCGAGTGTGACTAGCGTTCGCACTTTCTGATTGTATTCTTCCAGTGCGTCTATGTATTTCTGTAGGTCTGTGCGCTTGTCGACGTATTCAGCAGGCTGTACAGGCTTCTTAGTCTTCTTCTTTTTCTTAGAAGACCTCGAAGGCTTGACTTGGGGGATTTTCCCCTTGTCGACAGTCTTCGGCGCGGGACGCGGTTTCAACATCCCTTCTATAATTTCAGGCTCAAATGGGCTTTTCCACGAGATCGCCGGACAAGCTTGTAGTTTCTTCACGATTCTTTTAGTTTTTGCTGAATGACATACTTCCTATGGAGCTTCTTCCACGAGCGAGCAAGATGCCTCCTGCGCATCTACTTTTTTAGGAGCGTGTTTTTAGGGAGGATCTACCCTCCAGCTATCGGATAGTGCGAACTTCCTCTACTGGTACTGGTCCTCGACTCAGTTTTTGAAGATGTGGCAATCATCGATTGGATGGCTTACTATTCGGTGGTAGGAACAGTAGTTGGGGTTATTGACATCGCCTACTTAGGCGGGCCGCCACGGGTCTGGCAATGTGATCAGGTTATTTTGGATTGCCTGCTCAAACAACCTCCTCATCTTTTCGCGAGGGAATGAATAAGCATGTACTAACATTTCTTCCAAGGACGGGCACGTACGGGGGTTGTTCTGGTGAGCAACTACTTTTGGACCGCTCGGTTGTTGTTGCGTGTTGGCAACAAAGGCTGCTTTTCCTTTGCCTTTATTATCGTTTCGAGGATCCTTGTTTGAGGAGGAAAGACCATAACCTATTTGATCCATCTGTGCTAACTTATCAATCAGCGCCTGGAACATGATGGGCTTAAAGAAGGTCATGAACTGGGACACGTTCGATTGAGGATCAATAGTCCTAATGAACATTCCTACGGCCGGAGACTCCTCAATGCGTTGTTCGCATTTGGACCACAGATTTTTCCATGGGATCGCATATTGGACCTATATTTCCCCTGGCTTGACCTTGGCATTGATCAGCGCCATGATCGGAGTGTGCTCGCTCGCACTGGCGAACCTTTGCTTGAAGAGCGGCTCCATTTCAGAAAGGTTTTCATTGAGTCATTTAGGAGCTCCGAGTATCATTCGAAAGCTGTTTCTGATAAGCTTCCGACGAATTGGCGAAGCAGTAGTTTATCGTCGCCTTCAGTATTTCCATACAAAGCTCTGAACTGTGCAACATGCTGATGGGGATTCCCCGTTCCTTTATATATGTGGAACTTTGGGATAGTATATCCCAGCGGGTACTTTATTTGGTCGTACTAGGCCGAATATGGTCGTTCTGTTTTGACGATTTAGTTAGCAGCTTCATTGGCTTAGTGAGCTCTAATTTGCTGAGCAATGTAATCATCCAGGGCTGCCTTGGAGATCGTCTCCTCCTTGGCCGTTGATAGGGTCAGAAAAGGGTTTGACGTTTCCCCTCTATCATCTTCGATGATCACCGAAGGATCTTCAGTCGGTGATTCTGGTTGGATCATCATTCCATCCATATCTTGAAAGAGGAGAGCCATCTGCTTTATGTTAGCAGCCTGCTCCGCAGTTTCCTTATCTTTCTTTTCTAGAACCCATCGCAAGAACTCTGTATCGGTTTCTTGCTTCTGAAGTTGTTCTGTTTCTTTGTCCAGACTTTCTTTAGGTCTGGTGAGTGCTTCCATTTTGGTTAGCATCTCTTGGAGCTTTTGCTATTGCTCCTGAGCCTTCGTCAGCGACCGAGTATGCAGTCTGTGACTCACAGAAGCACGGCTCTCTTCTTTTCCGTTGGCCATATAGACCGTATGTATAGTTATGCCTCCAGACTTGGGACGTTTAGAGCTTTCTCCTTTAGATTTTGCCGCTGGAGAGGGAATTTTCTCCGGACTCATTCTTTTATTAGAGGTTAGAGCACGAGGAACCGTTATGACAGGCGCCTCTTTACGAGAAGTCCCCCGTTGTATGGCGAAGAAGCAATCCATTTCTTGTCGGACCTTAGATTTTTTGGGTCGACGAGAGTAGCTTTCATCAAGAACTGTGTCTTGGACTTTCCGCCAGACTCTATAAATTTGCGAGGAGAGCCACTGATAAGGCTACTCCGGGGGTGATTTCTTTAGCACCGCTGTTGGAGAGTTTTTGCGCACCCTCCTAAGCGGTTCAAAACTATTCCCAGTTGGAACAGCAACGTCAATATCCACCATAGGAGCTGGTGGGGTAAGCCGGGAGGGAGAGTTGCCCCCAGCCTATCTCACTCGACGCCGGTGGCGACGTCGAGCATGTCGTGTAGTGGGAATTGCCTCAATTTTTGAGGCGTCTTCATTGAGCCCCCGGTGTTGCTGGGGAGCTTCGCTTAGTGTCAATCTATGGAAGACGGGCATTTTCGGCGGAGCGGGAACAGAGTTGGTCAATCTGTCGAAGACCGTCCGTCTTGGAGGTGATGCACTTTTGCCGGCCTCATGCATGGTAGGATCAGGGAGGGCTAGCCGTTTTAGGGCAACCCCTTCTGGAATCACAGGCTTTTTTATGAGCCCGTTTGAGTTTCTTTTCAGCTTATTGAAGACCGAGACTTCGGTGTTGGGCGGCTTGCTTATAAGAGCCGTCTCAGTAGCCAGCCGATCAAAGACCGACCTTCGGGGAGCTTCTTCTCGGGGCGTTGTGGCGCTAAAGCTTATGGGTGGGAGCATGGTCCCAAAAAATAGCCCGGTAGTGGCCTGAGTGCCCTGTCCTACCGGTATTGAGAAGATGGAAGCCGCATTGGGCCCGTACATCACTCCTCTAGTTGGGGAAGAGTGGGAGTTGCTTTTGCAGGAAGTGCAGTGAGAGGCCATTGATTCTGCATAGAGGCAAAGCACCAAGTTTTAGTATCCTGCATCTAAGGGAAACTATGAATATAGCGAACCATGATTTTGTTCGTGAAACACGATATACGAAGTGTGGAGTGGAAAGAGGAAGAGATCCCACCGGGCGTTCCAGAATCTATTTACCACCGAAAACTGGTCTGAGACGTGAAGACGTCTAGCCTGAATTTGGGGGCAGATACTATTTGGGCATATCCATCCACCTCTCCGAAAATACCAAGTTAATTTATGGTACCGTATATCGGAGGTTTGGAAAGATGCAACCGATGTAGCAGACTTTATCAGATTCTCTCTCATTTTTTAGAGGTTTTTTTATTATGGGAACGCTCTTCACTGTAGGCGCAAGCCCCTACAGTTAATTACGTTATCACATTGCGATAACAACTTTCTCTTGCTCCGGTAGGTCACTTCGTGTCGCGTTATGTTTGGTTTATTTTAGGTTGCCCTTGGATTGTATACGGAGACTAATCTTGTCATGCCCGTAGGGTGCGGATTAGTCCAAATCCGTATATTAGATGTGGGGTTTGAACCTAGGTTGTATGTTCTATCGGTTTGAAGAATATTATATTTTATTTAAGGACCGTTAATCTGGTTTTAGATTAAGATCAACTTAAATATATGAGCACATGGGTTCAATTTATTTTAACTAAGTATATGTTAATCTTATATGAGACTAAGATCAACTTAGAAATATATTTAAGGATCATTCAATTTTGTTAAGATCCATCAACAGAGCATATGGGCTCGGCTGCAGTGAAATTTCATAGACTTAGCCAATTTTGGGCTCAGTCTTAGGCCGTTTCCCTCATTCAACAATGCTAAGCACTTAGTCTTTTGACTATATATATAGTGCTACGTACTTTTGTTCAGCGCTCACATGGGTATCATGTGAGGCACATCTCCTTTTTCCCGCTCACGTGTTGCCATGTGAAGAGCTGAGTTTCTTGACGCTCACGTGTGTTTCATGTGAGGTGCTAAGTTTTTAAGTGCCCACGTGTGTTTCACGTGAGACGCTAAGCCCTTGGAGATTTGATCTCTGTTTATTTTTTTTTGAAAGAAGTTAAATTTCTGTTAATGGTGTTTTGACCATTGACGGTCACCAAGATCACTGTTTTTAAGATCTAGGATCGGGTTTTTAAGAACTAAGTTCTTATGTTCCCCCCTTTTTTTATAAGAACTAAGTTCTCTATATATGGTTAAACCCTATTTTTAGAGTAATTAAATTCCTAGGATATAAGCTCCATTTCTTTTCTTCATGTTTCTTTTCTCATATCTAGTTATTCCCCTAGATCTTGAGTCTAAAGAGCAAAATCTTCCCGATGAGAATTAAATTCTCAACTTATGGAAGATTTATCTTGCGGATCTCCAATCCAGAGAAAGAACTAAGTTCTTTATGGAGGGTTAAATCCTTGTATTTATGTATGATAGGTAAAGGAGATATTTTGATCTCTGTTTTCTTTACCTGGGGTTTTAAAGGAGAAGGATCTTTTCTTCCGTAAGAGAATTAAATTCTAGATTGTAGGTTTTTTTTATCACCTTATGGGGTTATCTCCTCTTGAGACTTGAAGTCTCGGGTCCTTTATATAAATGAGAAAAACTGTTGATTAGTTTGAGAAAATTTCTCATTGAGTGATACCACTTGATTTAATTGATCTTGAAAATCACCCGGGGAATTGTGTCCGTCATTGGATCTTTAATCCTGTGATTTTCTGTTTAACAGAAAATATTTTCTGTTAGTTTTGGCGAGATCAGGAAAATATTTTTCTAACAAAGAAATTAATTTGATTTTCTGATTTGGTCGGTGATATTATAATCACCATTGGATTTTGAATCCAAAGGCTTTCTTTTTAACAAAGAAAAATCTTTCTCGTTTTGAAAAGATCGGAAGGATATTTCCCCAAATAGAATTTAATTCTATCTGAAGCTAGCATTTCAAAATGACGTGCTCACGTGTTTAACACGTGACACCCAAGTGTGGGTTTTAGCCTGTCTATATTCAGCGCTCACGTGTTTAACACGTGGGGCCTATTTGGTTTTTGGTTATTTACTTTCAGCGCTTATGTGATTTGCATGCGAGTGCTCACGTGTTTAACACGTGGGGCCTGTTTGGCATTTGGTTATTTATTTTCAGCGCTCATGTGATTTGCATGTGAGTGCTCACGTGTTTAACACGTGGGGCCTGTTTGGCCTTTGGTTATTTATTTTCAGCGCTTATTTGCTTTGCATATTAGCGCTCACGTGTTTAACATGCGATGCATGTTTTTCTTTTTGGTTACTTATTTTTAGCGCTCATATGCTTTGCATATGAGTGCTTACATGTTTAACAGGTGAGGCCAAACTGTGGGTTTTAATTTTCCTTAAAACCAGAATGCTCACATGCTTTTCACATGGAAGGAATTCGTCTCTTCCTTCTTTTCTTCCCCTTCTTTTTTTAAGGGAACACTAAGAATTCCGTATTTTCGTATTAGCCACTTACAAAAATGCGGATTCCACGGTCGAGATGAATAGCCAAGAACCCATACCTTTAGACCCCTACAAGCGCGAATAGCAACCTTACCAATTCTAGAATTAGGTGATCCGGTCTCGGCTCCCCGAGATAGCCACTTGTTGGATTCTAGAATCTGGCTATTTGAGCACTCTACCTTATGTCTATCCTAGATACATGTAATGAAAAATAATAATACAACTGTCACGCCCCGCTTCCCAGAGTACGATAAAATGGGCACGTGACATAGCCAACCATGCTACCTGTAGGTAGGAAGTATCCATCCACAGTTACATTACGGTTGTAGAGGTATCAAGAACAAAATAAAACTATCTAAAACATGTCCATAATCCAAGATAAATCATGAATCAAGAATAATAAAATGCGGAAGCGAAAGATCCAATACAAAATAACTGGAATGTATGTCCCATAATGCGGGCTCACATCAGGAATGAAATGCAAGAAAGAAAAGCCAACTACTGCTGACACTCACAGCTCAGCCTGTCGGCTGAAGTACTCCTGCTCGGACTGCGACAGCGGTACAGAATCTGGGCCATGCAAAACCCAGACGTCAGCGCGTCAAGTCATCAAGTAATAACATAATAAACAGGGTAACAGGCAATGCGAATATAAACATGAATAAAGCAAGGGTAACAATAATATAAGTCAGAGCAGTGCAGGGTAGTGTGCAGTGGGTAAACTAAACTGTTCTATCAGGTTTTCTGTTCTAAAGTCTTTGAAACCAAATTGATGAATCATCGATGTAACTCAATAGTATCCCGTGCATGCCCGGGACCACGGTCAACAGACTCTCGGGCTGAAACCGAGACGTGCCGCTAGGCACTAACAGGAAAGGAGTACAGACCAACGATGTCAGTAGCATCGTCATGAGGTGGGCCTAGCCTCTAATACTGATCAGAACAAGTAGCGAACTGTTGAGTTACAAGTCAGGTTTCAACATTGATTTCCCCATACCCCCAAGTTATATGTGTATGTCAAGTCCGGTATCCCGTAATCAAGAACTAATGCCAACACAGGATCAGGTAAACAGGTTTGTCTGGATAAACAACAGGAACGGTCCATGAGGACTACATGTCAGGTTTGTTGGCATTAGACACAAGATCAGGTAACGGGTCAGGTCATGGTACATCAGGTCAAGTCAAGCAGTATGCGGTACCATGTCGGGTCAATCAATATGGATGTAACGAGTCAGGTCAGGATGTAAACGATATCATGGGTGTGCTCATACTCAGTTACATAATCAAGCATGGTTATCAATAACATAATCTAAACAATGAATTAAAACGCAGTACAATTATCAGTTGTGTTTTCAGAGATGATTTCAACAACATAAGAATACAGTATGACAATTTTGGTCGTTAAATCATGTTAACAAGTTTTAAGACCCTTTTAGGTGCAATGATTTATATATAGGTTCAATGGATGAAATCACAGTTCATGCAGGATAAACGTACACGAGTGTCCGAATGAAGTAAAATGATAGATAAAGTGCCATAGGTTACGTCATTAGTGAAAGTGTAATTAAAACATGTAAATGTGATTATTAGGTTCAATTGCAAACGGTAGGTTCCAAGTTTGAAAGATAAAATGATATATAACAATATTGAACACGAAAATGGGAAACGATCGTACTAAAGTTAAAACTACAGGTTTAGGGTGTCATTAATGAATATGTAAATATTGTTTAGCATGTAGCAAGGGGTACTTGCCTCGACGGGTCGCGAATCGGGAAAACGGAACGTAAAACGTCGGCGGGGAAAACTCGCGACGGGCGCACGGTTCACGGAATGAACCCAAACGACGAACAGTGGAACCACACAGGTCAGGGTACTTCGCTGGATCGTCGGGACACGTCGTCGGCACGGCCGGATTCCGGCAAGACACAAAAACAGTAAGCAACTCAAGAATTACATGAAAGGAAGAGGAAGGGAAGGAGGATGGAGAAGAAGGAAGGATACTCACTGTGGATTGTGAAGGGGTCGTGATGGTCGACGGCGTCGACGGAGCTCCGGCGGACCACCTGCAGGGAACAACGGCCAACCCACCGAACGGGAAAGAGAATAAGTGAAACGAAGGAGGAAGGAAAGAAGGAGAAAGAAGGAGAGGAGAAGAAGATACTCACCAAGGGGTGCACGAGGCCGGGGGGATGGATCGAGATCGCCGGCGGCGATCCCACGAGGTGCAGGCGGCCGCGGTTGCCGGTGCAGGGTGCACGGGAGTTGATGAAGGAGGGAGAAGAGGTGGATGTGGATGTGACGAGGGCGAGAAGACGATGTGATCAGCGATGAGGGCGTCGGCGTTGGGGCTGCGGCGGCGAAGGGGTGAGGCGGCTAGGGCTCGCGACGTTGGGTGCTGGTGAAAAGAAAAGAAGAGGAGGGAGAAAATATATGGGAGAGAGAGAGGGAGAGAGATACGGGGAGAGAGAGAGAGATAGAGACGGGGAGAGAGAGAGAGAGGAGTCGCGAGAGGAGAGAGAGAGGAGAGAGATAGAGAGAAGAGAGAGAAGGAGAGAGAGAAAGCGAGAGAGAGAGATAGAAGGTGGGGCCCACGGGATTAAATGGAAGCTGATTGGTTGGGATGAAAAACTTGAAAGATTTAGAAATATTAAAAAAATATTATATGGTTAAAAATATTTGACGGTTTAAAAATCTATTAGAAATTGGGATTTGGCGCAAAGTAAAATATTTCCAAATTGCGCCCGGGTCGGGTCCAAAAATTTGAAATTGAAATAAGAAAATTTTAGGCGGGATCCAAAATTTAAAATGAAGTATTTTTCAACCAAAAAGCATACCCCCAAAACGGACACACGTACGTGCGCGTAGCCGTCCAAACTCGTCCGTTTCACTGAACGGGATGAGAACACGATGCACGGACGCTGCAACGCGGTTAGGGGTGTCAAGCATGCCATGACGAATATTTTTAATTTTATTTTAGATGCCTTAAAATGTTATATGCAGAAATGAATTGCCGGGTAAAGTTTATACTAGCAACAGTCAAAATAGGATTAACGAAATAAATACCATACGCCAACATACGACAACAGAAACCAGTAGCATTGAGCTCGGGTGTTACATTATACCCAACTACAAAAAGAATTTCGTCCTCGAAATTCCAAGAATACAAAGATAGATGACAAAATAAAAAACTATAAGAAAAGATGAGGAAACTTCTGCCGGATTTCATCTTCTCGTTCCCAAGTGGACTCTCCATGCGAGCGATTACCCCAAGAAACAAGCACAAGAGGGATCACCTTGTTCTTAAGAACCTTTTCCCTTCGATCCACAATTTCAACCGGTTGCTCCTCAAAAGTCAAGTCTTCTCGTACTGTTAGCTCCGAATGATCCAATACGTGCGTTACATCTCGAACATACCTACGGAGTTGAGATACGTGAAACACATCGTGCATATTCGCCAAGGACTGCGGTAACGCCAAACGATACGCTACTCACCAACACGCTCCAAGATCTCAAAGGGTCCAACGAGTCGAGGACTGAGCTTTCCTCGACTTCCAAAACGAATCACCCCTCTAGTCGGTGATATCTTCAAGAATACCAAATCACCCACGGCGAACTCTAGAGGTCTTCTTGACGTGTCTGCCCAACTCTTCTGTCGGTCTTGAGCTGCTTTCATATGATTTCTGATAGTGTTAACCTTCTCAACTGTCTGCACAACCAAATCTGGTCACAACAATCTTCGTTCACCGACATCGTCCCAACAAACAGGTGAACGGCATTTACGACCATACAAAGGTTCAAATGGAGCCATCTGGATAGTTGCCTGAAAACTGTTGTCGTAAGAAAATTCCACCAAATGTAGATGATCCTCCCAAGACCCCTTGAAGTCCAACATGCATGCTCTCAACATATCCTCAAGAGTTTGGATTGTTCTCTCCGACTGACCATCAGTTTGAGGATGATAAGCTGTGCTAAACTTCAATCGAGTCCCCAAACTTTCCTGTAAACTCTGCCAAAAGTGTGATAAGAACCGAGTGTCCCGATCGGACACAATGCTCACCGGTACTCCATGCAATCTTACAATCTCTTGCATGTACCGCTCTGCCAAAGTCTCTGTTGATTGACCAACCCGAAAAGGGATAAAGTGAGCTTCCTTGGTCAATCGATCAACAATCACCCATACAACATTGTTGCCTTTTGGACTCCGCGGTAAAGCAGTCACGAAATCCATGGTTATATGTTCCCACTTCTACTGAGGAATCGGAAGTGGTTGCAATAAACCAGCAACCCTTTGATGTTCGGCCTTAACTTGCTGACACACCAAGCACTTTGCCACAAAGCGAGCAATCTCCCGTTTCATGCCTTCCCACCAGAAATGCTGTCGAATATCTCGGTACATCTTTGTGCCTCCTGAATGTACAGAATAAGCTGAACTGTGTGCCTCCTTCATAAGCTCTTCACGATTATCTCCCTTTCGCACACACAAACGGCTACCATACCTCAACGAACCATCTTCGTGGATCAATAAATCCGTTCATAGTCCAGCTTCAACCTGTTCTCGAAACTTTTGCAGTCTAGGATCCTGCGATTGTGCTGCTTTAATATTCTCGATCAACGATGAATGTACTTGCAGCTGCATCAACTGTCCTGTAGAATGCGGTAGCACCACCACCAAGTCGAATCTTCGAAAATCTTCAACGAGCTCCTTCCGCGTAGTTAACACCTGAATTGCTGGTAACCGACTAAGCGCATCCGGCACGACATTAACCTTCCCCGGATGGTACTTAAGATCAAGATCGTAGTCAGCCATCAGCTCCAACCATCTACGCTGCCTCATACTAAGCTCCTTCTGCGTGAACACATACTTCAATCTCTTATGATCAGTAAACACTTCGACCCTTTCGCCCAAAAGGTAGTGTCTCCAAATCTTCAAAGCGAAAACCATAGCCGCAAGCTCCAAGTCATGAGTTGGATAATTCTTCTCATGGGTCTTCAACTGTCTTGATGCGTACGCTACAACCTTCCCATGCTGCATCAAAACACATCCCAATCCTTTCCCAGATGCGTCGCTGTGAATCACCAATCCTTCGGAATTGTCTGGCACGGTCAGAATAGGGACGGTTATCAACTTCTGCTTCAACGTCTCAAAAGCTAACGCACATTTATCCGTCCACACAAAAGGTACCTCCTTGCGCGTAAGCTTGGTTAACGGCTCCGCCAGCCGAGCAAAGTTCTCCACAAATCTTCTGTAATACCCGGCGAGTCCAAGAAAACTTCTGATCTCCGCAACATTCTTTGGAATTGGCCAATCACGAACTGCTGCAATCTTTTCGGGATCGACGGCGATTCCATCGCCAGACACAACATGCCCCAAAAACTTTACTTCTTCCAGCCAAAACTCGCACTTACTCATCTTCGCATATAACCTCTCTTGTCTCAACGTGTGCAGTGCGATCTTCAAATGTTCTGCATGCTCTTCAAAACTCTTCGACTAAACCAGAATATCGTCAATAAAAAACATGATAAACTGGTCCAAGAATGGTGAAAAGATTCGGTTCATCAAGTCCATGAATACTGCCGGCGCATTCGTTACTCCGAAGGGCATCACTAAGTATTTGTAATGTCCATACCGAGTTCGGAACACCGTCTTGCAAATATCTTCTGCTTTCACTCGGACCTGATGATATCCGGATCGCAAATCCAGCTTCGAGAATACCCTCGCGCCACTAAGCTGCTCGAAAAGTTCGCCAATGCGAGGGATCGGGTACTTGTTCTTAATAGTCACCCGGTTTAATTCTCAATAGTCGATGCACATCCTTCTTGTGCCATCCTTCTTCTTTACTAGAAGAACTGGAGCTCCCCAAGGCAAGTTACTGCTTCGAATCCAACCCTTTTCAAGCAATTCGGCAACCTGTTTCTTGACTTCTTCCAACTCTACTGGTGCCATTGGATAATATGCTTTGGATACTGGCGCTGCACCAGGAATAAGATCAATTGTGAACTCCACGTCTCGCTTTGGCGGTAATCCCGATATATCTTCAAACACGTCCATAAAATCGCGAACAACAGCCGGCTCTTCACTTTTATCAACTTCCATTGATGCAAGAATATTGTTTGTCGGCCTAGCCCTAAACTCGACTGGCCCGACAGAACTGCTTCCTCCAGTGAAGCTAATCTCGGGATGTCCGGGAATCTGGAAAATTACTTTCCTTGCCCTACAATCAATGTGAGCGTGGAAAGTGCCAAGAAAATCCATTCCTAAGACGACTTCGTAGCTGCCCGTATCAATCACCAAGAAATCTGCAAAAAGCTCCCGTCCGCAAACAACAACTGTACAATCTTTACATTCCCTACTAGGTATGATTTTCCCATTCCCAGTGTGTATGTCCCAGAAACTAGACAGGGTCGTGCAGTCAATCGAGTGTGTAGTTATAAACTTGGATGACATAAAACAATGGGATGCACCAGAATCAAATAACGCTAATGCGGGAAAACCATGAACGAGTAGAGTACCTGAACCAACTTCTCCTGACGCCTTAGCTTCTTCAGCTGTCAAGGTAAAAGCTCGAGCCTGATTAGGTCCTTGAGTCAGCTGTTTCTGTCCCTGGAACGGTCTCTGCGGAGGCTTCTGAAAATCATCCCTGTACGAAGCTTCGACGGACAAGCACTAACAGCGTGGTCTGCCGCTCCACAAACCAAACAGAGTCCCAGCCTCCTTCGACAATCCTTTTGCACGTGGCCAGGTAAATTGCAGTAGTTACAAATCATGCTCTTTCTTCGATCGACGACAACAGGCTTCTTCATAGGTGCTACACCTCGACGGTCCACTGGAATACCTCTGCGACCATGAGCTCGGTTTGGTACAAATGCTGGCTTCCTTACCGCAACTGCTGTCTGCTGCAAACTCCCCTTCATCCCAGATAAACTCTGCTGCTCTCGGGATGCCGCAAGTACTTGTGAGAAAGTGGTCAAACCCAAGGAGATAATCTGCCTCTGGATGTCCACGTCCAAGCTGCGCATGAACCACCGTGCCCTGTCTGCATCGTTGGCAACTAAAGGTCCAGCGAATCTACTGAGCCTTGTCCATTCTGCTGCATGCACATCTACGGGTGCTCCCTTCTGCTTTAGCCCGATGAACTTCTCTTCCATTTCCTCCCGTGCGGTCCGCGGGAAGAACTTTTCTAGAAAACTCTTTGAAAAAATCCGCCCACGTGATCGGCTTGGGCAAGAGGTTCTCCTCCACAAGCCACCATTCTCGGGCATAGTCCACTAACTGAATGCGTACTACATCAATTCTTTTCTCATCTGGAATCTGTGCCGCAATGAGCAAGTTCTCTGTGCCAACTAGCCACTGCTCTGCTGGCAACGGCTCCTCCAAACCAGTAAATGTAGACGGACCCAAACACCTGAAATCTACTACGGTCCCTACTCGGTCAACTGGTTTAGCTCCAACATTGTTCACAGACTGCTGAACAATCTGCAAACCTTCCTGAAACGATTCCGCTTGCTGCTGGATGAGCTCGGTCTGTTTCTTTTGATTCTCCAGCATTCCTCTTATCACTCCAAGCATGGCGGCTTCGTCCACACGCCGTTGGTACGTCTTCAAATTCTTACCTGCCATATTCCTGAAATCAAAACACCCAACATTAGCATGATTATAGATTCAAAATATAGATCAAGGCTAGAACTCCAAGTTACTTAAATAGAGTGCCGCATTGTAACTATGCCTCGGTATCATAGCCACAATTACATAACTCCACCCAAGTCGCCTAAGTCCTAGAGATAACAAAGAATCAGGTTTTCGAGTCGATATGCAAAGGAAGTTTGCACATCGTAGAAGATATAATCAGGAAGAATTTGATTCAAGAACGGTAAAACGGCAAGGTGGCAGGACATGTTTCCTAAACACGGGTATTCTGATTCGTGTATTGGGTACAATACCCAACTAAAAAAGAATCAACCCAATTAACTTATGGCTCTGATACCAAAAGAACCATGTCACGCCCCGCTTCCCAGAGTACGCTAAAATGGGCACGTGACATAGCCAACCATGCTACCTGTGGGTAGGAAGTATCCATCCATAGTTACATTACGGTTGTAGAGGTATCAAGAACAAAATAAAACTATCTAAAGCATGTCCATAATCCAAGATAAATCATGAGTCAAGAATAATAAAATGCGAAAGCGAAAGATCCAATACAAAATAACTGGAATGTATGTCCCATAATGCGGGCTCACATCAGGAATGAAATGCAGGAAAGAAAAGCTAACTACTGCTGACACTCACAGCTCAGCCTGTCGGCTGAAGTACTCCTGCTCGGACTGCGACAGCGGTACAGAATCTGGGCCATGCAAAACCCAGATGTCAGCGCGTCAAGTCATCAAGTAATAACATAATAAACAGGGTAACAGGCAGTGCGAATATAAACATGAATAAAGCAAGGGTAACAATAATATAAGTCAGAGCAGTGCAGGGTAGTGTGCAGTGGGTAAACTAAACTGTTCTATCAGGTTTTCTGTTCTAAAGTCTTTGAAACCAAATTGATGAATCATCGATGTAACTCAATAGTATCCCGTGCATGCCCAGGACCACGGTCTATAGACTCTCGGGCTGAAACCGAGATGTGCCGCTAGGCACTAACAGGAAAGGAGTACAGACCAACGATGTCAGCAGCATCGTCACGAGGCGGGCTTGGCCTCTAAAACTGATCAGAACAAGTAGCGAACTGTTGAGTTACAAGTCAGGTTTCAATATTGATTTCTCCATACCCCCAAGTTATATGTGTATGTCAAGTCCGGTATCCCGTAATCAAGAACTAATACCAACACAGGATCAGGTAAACAGGTTTGTCCGGATAGACAACAGGAACGGTCCATGAGGACTACATGTCAGGTTTGTTGGCATTAGACACAAGATCAGGTAACGGGTCAGGTCATGGTACATCAGGTCAAGTCAAGCAGTATGCGGTACCATGTCGGGTCAATCAATATGGATGTAACGAGTTAGGTCAAGATGTAAACGATATCATGGGTGTGCTCATACTCAGTTACATAATCAAGCATGGTTATCAATAACATAATCTAAACAATGAATTAAACCATAAGCAGATTCAATTAATTAGCAGTACAATTATCAGTTGTGTTTTCAGAGATGATTTTAACAACATAAGAATGCAGTATGACAATTTTGGCCGTTAAATCATGTTAACAAGTTTTAAGACCCTTTTAGGTGCAATGATTTATATATAGGTTCAATGGATGAAATCACAGTTCATGCAGGTTAAACGTACACGAGTGTCCGAATGAAGTAAAATAATAGATAAAGTGTCATAGGTTACGTCATTAGTGAAAGTGTAATTAAAACATGTAAATGTGATTATTAGGTTCAATTGCAAACGGTAGGTTCCAAGTTTGAAAGATAAAATGATATATAACAATATTGAACACGAAAATGGGAAATGATCGTACTAAAGTTAAAACTACAGGTTTAGGGTGTCATTAATGAATATGTAAATATTGTTTAGCATGTAGCAAGGGGTACTTGCCTTGACGGGTCGCGAATCGGGAAAACGGAACGTAAAACGTCGGCAGGGAAAACTCGCGACGGGCGCACGGTTCACGGAATGAACCCAAACGACGAACAGTGGAACCACACAGGTCAGGGTACCTCGCTGGATCGTCGGGACACGTCGTCGGCGCGGCCGGATTCCGGCGAGACACAAAAACAGTAAGCAACTCAAGAATTACATGAAAGGAAGAGGAAGGGAAGGAGGATGGAGAGGAGGGAAGGATACTCACTGTGGATTGTGAAGGGGTCATGATGGTCGACGGCGTCGACGGAGCTCCGGCGGACCACCTGCAGGGAACAACGGCCAACCCACCGAACGGGAAAGAGAATAAGTGAAACGAAGGAGGAAGGAAAGAAGGAGAAAGAAGGAAAGGAGAAGAAGATACTCACCAAGGGGTGCACGAGGCCGGGGGGACGGATCGAGATCGCCGGCGGCGATCCCACGAGGTGCAGGCGGCCGCGGTTGCCGGTGCAGGGTGCACGGGAGTTGATGAAGGAGGGAGAAGAGGTGGATGTGGATGTGACGAGGGCGAGGAGACGATGCGATCGGCGATGAGGGCGTCGGCGTTGGGGCTGCGGCGGCGAAGGGGTGAGGCGGCTAGAGCTCGCGACGTTGGGTGCTGGTGAAAAGAAAAGAAGAGGAGGGAGAAAATATATGGGAGAGAGAGAGGGAGAGAGATACGGGGAGAGAGATAGAGACGGGGAGAGAGAGAGGAGTCGCGAGAGGAGAGAGAGAGGAGAGAGATAGGGAGAAGAGAGAGAAGGAGAGAGAGAAAGAGAGAGAGAGAGAGATAGAAGGTGGGGCCCATGGGATTAAATGGAAGCTTAGTGGTTGGGATGAAAAACTTGAAAGATTTAGAAATATTAAAAAAATATTATATGGTTAGAAATATTTGACGGTTTAAAAATCTATTAGAAATTGGGATTTGGCGCAAAGTAAAATATTTCCAAATTACGCCCGGGTCGGGTCTAAAAATTTGAAATTGAAATAAGAAAATTTTAGGCGGGATCCAAAATTTAAAATGAAGTATTTTTCAACCAAAAAGCATACCCCCAAAACGGACACACGTACGTGCGCGTAGCCGTCCAAACTCGCCCGTTTCACTGAACGGGACGAGAACACGATGCACGGACGCTACAACGGGGTTAGGGGTGTCAAGCATGCCATGATGAATATTTTTAATTTTATTTTAGATGCCTTAAAAAGTTATATGCAGAAATGAATTGCCGGGTAAAGTTTATACTAGCAACAGTCAAAATAGGATTAACGAAATAAATACCATACGCCAACATATGACAACAGAAACCAGTAGCATTGGGCTCGGGTGTTACAACAACAGTGGCTACAATCTCGACTCAGAAGTGCCCCGTAAAAGAATAATATTACATTACGAAGAATATTACATGAATGAAAATGTAACAACCCTAAATTTCCTGTATAACTTTCTGTAGAATTTTTTTTTCAAAATTTAAAGAAAGGGTACTTTTGCCTGAGCACAAGTTAAATATTTGTTTTGCTAATTAAAAACAAGCAAGAGCTTGTAGCTCATTGGTAATACCTTGCACTGCTGAACCAAGCCACCAGAGTTCAAATCCCACACCCCACATTATTTTTAATATTGTTTTATTTTGAACCTTTAGAATACAAAGGGTTTACACATGCATATCTCACAAAAACCCCAC
Source organism: Agapanthus africanus (assembly GCA_030015575.1). NCBI lineage: Eukaryota > Viridiplantae > Streptophyta > Magnoliopsida > Asparagales > Amaryllidaceae > Agapanthus > Agapanthus africanus. Next base: position 178,055,042 of record JASDDO010000008.1, read on the forward strand.
TACACCCTGAAATGTAAATGTACCAGAGGATAGACCAGCTGTCGGGGGAGGATTTTGGCCTCCTAAGTCGGCCGGAATCGGCCAACTCGGCCGGCGAACCGGCCGACTCAGGCAGCTGTTAGTGCATGTTGCATGCTCCCACAACTCTTGTGAGGCAGCGGAAGCGGTAAACGAAAATTTTCTTTGCATACAACACGAACTTTTCCATAGATCTTGTCTAAACCATAACTAGAAAACCTTAACTAGAGATCTTATCTACTATGTTAGGGATTATACCTTGATGATACGGTCCTTCGGGTCTTCTCTTTGGTACAACTCCTTTGCTCCTTGCCTTCTCTTTTGATGAACTCCTTAGCTCCTTTGGATGTTGCCGATGTCTTCGATCTCCGGCCACCTCAAGACCTAGATGATCCACGCGAGAGTTGTCCTGCAAGCTAAAACCCTTCTCAAGAGCTAAACCTAGAGATCAAGTTTGCTAAAAATGGTCACTAGGATGATGTAGAGATTAGTGTATTGAATTATCTTTTATCCTTGGCTTTTGATTCACATCTCATGTGAGTGTTAAAGCAAGGAAGAAGAAGGAGGAGAGAAGAAGGAGAGAGAAAGAGTTTGTGATAATGAGAAAATTCAAGCATGAGAAAATGATATATTCAAATGTAAATAATTGAAGCATGGAATATAAAATTAGCACCATACTTCAATAGTAACTCCAAAAGAATAAAATATAAAACAACCCATTCTCACAACCATGCTTGGACTTTCTAATTTCCACCTCATTTATTTATTTTTATAAAATAAATAATGTATTATGAGGTGGCATCTTCTAGAAGGTATTCTTGTAACAATTACAAGAATACCCCTCCTCCATATACCGTATCCCGTATACCGTATACCAGTATCCGAATTCAAAAAAATACGAATATAAATAATCCAATAATATAATACCGGTATACGGCTTAAACCAAAGCCTACCAGTATTATCGTTCCGATTATTATTCTTGTAACAATTACATGAACATAATCGAAACCCTGCCGCAACACTTTACGGTTGCCGTAACAACTTACGGCCTCTACATTTTTCGCCTGAACGAGGGAACCCTCTTTGTGAGACTCTAAAAACTCGACAGTACACTGGCAGTGGGTTTAACCACAAGCACGTCAGCGGCACTAGCTGTGCGTAACGGCTACCCAGGTACATGACGAAAAAGGTGGCCGACGAGCGAACTCATCACAACCCCAACGAGCCTGTAAGCAACACTTACCGTACAGTCCGGTCTCTTCGTATGATACGTCGCATATGAAGTCTAAGGGTGGTAAATGTCAGACCCCAGTAACTTTATAAGTCATGCTGATTTACGGCTCATAACAGTTCAAGGAACTACTGATAACACTTATCAGTAAACCTCGAGAACCCTGGCCAGGGATTTAGGTGTTACAGCCGATCAAACATAGCGCGACATCAACTCCTTATACCGGGAGAGACGAAACCCGTCCCATCGCTCATTGTCTCCATGTGATTCGGGACTGTACCCAAAGTCCACCTGTTTGCATGACTCAATAGAGCCGTGGTAGGGTGGAAATCAAAGTACAGTGGGAACCACACAAGACTCCATGACAATCTCGGGTCTACAGACTAACCTGTACAAGTGTCACCTGAGAACTGCTATCTGACAATTGGTATATATACCATCTAGGAGTTCTCGGCGAGTCCTGTTCGGTGTACCCATTCTCCAATAAGCACTTGTGTACAATCTTTGATGTCAAACACCAATGGTTGTGGAATCAACCATCGCCCCCAGAGTCAGGAAACGTACACACTAGTCTAACTTGGTAATACCGATGCCCTGTCTCGATATACCCTCGACTAGGAACCATTAAAGGATATGCTTATAGACTATCCAGGCCCCACTAGTATGATCTCATCATAATCCTAGTAGTCAAGCATAATCCTAAGGGCTTCATCAACATGCATATAAAGATATGAAATAGTACACAAGTTAAGATGAAGATAAACCAGATAGCATACTATCATTTCGAGCAAAGATCGTTTCTGTACATATACATGCCTAGTATCCTATACAATACAGGCCTCTAGGGCATACATATCTAATAATCTCCCACTTGCACTAAGGCCTATATTTGATGCAATAAGTACCCACTGTCTGCACTAGAACCAGTTGCCAGCGTACCGCATGCCCAACAGCTCGAACAGTTTCTCAAACTGGACTTGAGGGATGGCCTTGGTGAATGGATCTGCTGTGTTGTCTTTCGTGTATACTCTCCGTACCTCGATATCCTGGCGATCCACTATCTCCCTGATGAGGTGATACCGCCTCAAGATATGTCTGGATTTCTGATGGGACCTTGGTTCCTTTGCCAAAGCCATGGCTCCATTGTTATCGCAATACAGAGGTATTGGATTAGCAATGAATGGAACCACCTGAAGTTCAGAAATAAACTTTCTCATCCAGACTGCCTCTTCTGCGGCATCATTAGCAGCAATATACTCAGCTTCCATCGTGGAATCAGCGACGGTATCTTGCTTGGAACTTTTCCAACATACCGTCCCTCCATTTAGGGTAAATACAAACCCTGAGATGGACTTACTATCATCCTTGTCGCTCTGGAAGCTGGAGTCGGTAAATCCCTCCATCTGGAGATCTCCATTACCATACACCAAAAACATTTCTTTAGTTCTTCTCAAGTACTTTAGAATGTTCTTCACAGCAGTCCAGTGTTTCTCCCTTGGGTTAGATTGATACCTACTTACTGCACTCAGTGCATAAGCTACATCTGGGCGAGTACATAACATCGCATACATTATAGATCCTACTGCCGAAGCGTAGGGTATAATGCTCATGCAAGCCCTCTCCTCATCAGTCTTTGGAGACATCTCTTTGGAGAGGGTGATCCCGTGACAAGCGGGTAAATTACCCCTCTTGGAATCTTCCATACTAAACCTCTTTAGTATGGTGTCGATGTATCTCGATTGGGACAATCCCAATAATTTCTTAGATCTATCTCTATAGATCTTAATTCCCAGAATGTATGAGGCATCGCCCAAGTCTTTCATAGAGAACCTCTGCGATAAGAATAGTTTGACCGATTGTAGCATAGGAATATCATTTCCTATCAAGAGAATGTCGTCCATGTACAATATGAGGAATGTAACAGTACTCTCTACAATCCTTTTATAAATACATGGTTCATCCACATTTTTGATAAAACCAAACTCTTCGATTGTATCATCAAAGCAGATGTTCCAACTCCGTGATGCCTGCTTTAATCCATAGATGGATTTAAGCAGCCTGCATGCCTTTCCGTTGCTCCCACTATCAATGAAGCCTTCTGGCTGATCCATAAAAACACATTCTTCTAAATCACCATTTAGAAATACCGTTTTAACATCCATCTGCCAGATCTCATAATCATAGTGAGTAGCTATAGCAAGCAGGATCCGAATGGATTTGAGCATCGCGACTGGTGAAAAGGTGATTTAGAAGAATGTTAAAACGATCTTTCTTTTAAAGATCCATTTGCATCCTATCGCGACTGGAAAAGGTGATTTAGCAAGCAGGATCCAAGCCTGGTCTTTGACGAAATCCTTTTGCTACCAGCCTAGCTTTATAGGTCTCTACCTGACCATCCACACCGATCTTTCTTTTAAAGATCCATTTGCATCCTATGGGTTTTACTCCAGAAGGTGCAACCTCCAAAGTCCATACTTTGTTGGTGTGCATGGATTCCATTTCAGATCTCATGGCATCCAGCCACTTCACTGAGTCACCACTCGTGATAGCTTGCTGAAAACTAGTAGGGTCATCATCATCCATGATGCAATCTTCCCTATCACCATCAATTAGAAAACCGTAGTATCTATCAGGTGGGCAAGAAGTCCTACTAGATCTACGGAGTGGTTGAGGTTCGTCAGGTTCTATTGAAACCTAAGGTTTAACCAAATCATCGGTAATTGTTTGTGTATCTGGAATTTCTTCCAGTTCTACCGCATTGCTAACAGTATCATTTGTAAAGAATTCATTTTCTAAAAATGTGGCATACTGAGAAATAAACACCCTTTGTTCCTCCTTGTGGTAGAAAAAATATCCATACGAGTGTTTTGGATATCCCACAAATCTATAAAAAACCGATCGTGTCTCAAGTTTGTCCGGATTCTGCTTTTTCACATAAGCCGGACAACCCCATATCTTAATTCTTTTAAGAGATGGTCTCTTCCTATACCATATCTCATATGGAGTGGTAGACACGGTTTTGGTCGGAACCCTGTTCAATAGATAAACCGCAGTCTCCAATGCGTGCCCTCAGAATGATATTGGTAACTCAGCATCACTCATCATAGATCATACCATATCTAATAGGGTATGATTCCTCCTTTCCGATACACCGTTGTGCTGTGGTGTGTACGGAGGAGTGAGCTGAGAGAGAATCCCTTTCTCTTTTAGGAAATCTAGAAACTCTGAGCTTAGATACTCTCCTCCTCGATCTGATCGAAGTTTCTTGATACTTAAGCCTGTTTGTTTTTCTACTTCAGATTTATACTCCTTGAATTTTTCGAAGGCTTCGGACTTATGTTTCAATAAGAACACGTGCCCGAATCTCGATAAATCATCAGTGAAGGTTATGAAGTACGAAAAACCACCTCTTGCATGTGTAGACATTGGTCCACATACATCACTATGTATGAGGCCTAAGAGTTCAGTAGCTCTCTCTCTGTGTCCAGTAAACGGAGTTTTGGTCATTTTACCCTTGATACAAGACTGGCAAGTCGCATAAGATTTATATTCAAACGGGTTCAAATATCCATCTTTATGTAGCTTGGTTAGTCTTGTTTCGTTAATATGACCAAGTCTACAATGCCAAATGAATGATTCATTTATGTCTGAAACCTTTCTTTTGTTTGTGTGTTGTACGTTAAAAACTGTATGTTTGTTTAGGACGTATATCCCGTTATTTAATGTACCAGACCCAATCAACACTTGATTTAGGTTAATGTTCATAACATTAGATTGCAATACAAAATTATATCCTGCATTGTCCAACACCGATACAGATATAATATTACATAACATAAAGGGTACAAAATAACATGGGTTCAAAACCAATATACAACCCGAAGGCAAACCAAGGTGATACTCTCCCACTGCTGCAGCATGTACTGAGGAACCATTCCCAACCCGGAGAGTGTGATCACCTTTCTTCAAAAACTAGCTATTTTTCAACCCCTGCAGACAATTGCAGATGTGAGATCCTGACCCAGTATCTAATACCCAGGATGCAGAGTTAATTGAAAAACAGTTTTCTGTTACAAACACACCTGAAGTAGAAGCTTCACCCTGCTTCTTCTTCTTGAGGTCGGCTGATCAGTCGAAAATATTGCATTTTTAACACGTCAATTTCCCTACCATTTGCACTCATCTAGAGGTGTTCGGTATTAATATAGCACATATTAGCAAAACATATGTAAAATACCAAATAACTTGTGTTATATATTAAAACCGACATTTCTGAGGGAAATTGAGTGTTTATCATCGCATCGCATTATCTTTGTGTAGAGCAATACTTGTCTCGAGAATCTGTGCAGGAAATTCCAGGAGAAAAGCCGAAACTGTCAAAAGTGCTGAGAAAAATACGCCAAGTCCAAGACTTGAGATCTGGCAGAAATAAAGAAAGCAAAATGAGATTCCACATATTTTACAAAGGCCACAAAGTCAGCACAATAACAGCCCAGAAGTTCCATGCCCCAAGGCTAATAAAGCGCCGCGGATCCGCGGCCAGAAGGGCCTTGGCGCCGCGGATCCGCGGTGCATTGATGACATCATCTCCTCAGTTTTTCACACGTGGCTTCCTTGTAACAGACAAGCTTCCAGAAGACTCCAGAAACACCACGCGGCTTCATCCAGAACGCTCGGCCTAACAAACTCAACCTAGAATATACCTTATTCTAGAATATTCCCTCCAACAAACTTCCTCTAGAAGCCTCTCTCTAACAAACTTTTGGAGGGAAATTTGAAATTTGAATTCTAGATCTAAAGGTTGAGATGGTTATAAAAGGAAACCTAGATCTAGGGTTTTGGGTTGTTCAAAAAGTTGTTGATTCCTTCATCTCTTCCCACAAGTTGAGTGACACAACTTGTACCTCCAAACCCTAACCCTAATCCAATCAAATCCAAGCCAAAATCAATAACACCAAGTACCAAATCAAGCGAGAAATCAACCATCCTTTTGGAGCGAAGCCGATCTTCATCCGAGCAAGTGATCCAAGACGATCCGCGACTCACGGAGACGATGCGACGCTAAATTCGATGATCTCGTTCTCTCCTCAATTTCTTGTATTCCTTGAGCGAAGTGTAACGAATTTTTGAATAAAAAAGGTGAAAATTCTTTAATCTTTCTTTCTTTACATTCTTGCATCATGATACGATCTCAATTCTTGATTGTGTTTCTTGTTATGATGTTTGAGTAAAACTCCGCTTGTGAAGGAGTCGAGAGAATCAATAGATGATGATGTTACAAATCTTGAAACGATTCTTAAGTCCTATGAGTTTTGTAAACTTTAGCAAATTGAAGAATCGACGACCTAGTTTCGAGCGATGCTTTCTTGATTGTGTTCGCTCTTAATTAAGGATCCACGATCGATTCTTGAATTTACTAGAGGCTAGAATGTGAATGAAATCAACGAAAGGACAAGGGATAGATGATGAAACCCTAGTTTCCGCAAGAAATCCCTAATTCTCGTTGATCATCATCGATTTAGTATCAAATCATCGATGGATAAGAAAACGTAATCAATAGATTTCATCACGTCTATAGATTCGATCGATTCCTACGAGCCTCACTTCGATTCTTGATTACTATTTGGATTGGATATCATCAATTCTTAATTCTTGATTTTAAATGCTTTCTTGATTTTAGATTTAGATCTAAATAATTCTTGAACTTCAATTTTATAAATCTTGAATTGAATTGTCTTTTCTCTTTTCTTTAATTTTCAATTCATCTAATTCAATTATGAAAGGATCTCACTTTTCCTGTGGACGATCCGCACTCACTAACGCGCTACAATCGACACCGTTATTGATTGCGGTTTACAAATTTCTTTGATTGTGATCTTTACACATTTTCAAAACACGACACACAAAGAATCATTCAATCAAATGGTGCCGTTGCCGGGGATAGTGTGCTAATTTGTTCGTTTTTGAAATTTGAGTTGAAAAATTTATTCCATCAAAATTTTTAGATCAAAATTCGCGCAAACACTAAACAATTTGTTGTGATTTGTTGCGAGGAAATATGGAATCTGTGGAGCTTGAGGAAAAAATTTCTGAACATTCTAGGTGTCTCAGTGAGGCAACAGAAGCAGTTGCCTAACTTTTTGTGCATTGATCTTCAGATCTGACCGCGTTTCTGCGGCAAATACACGCCTCCCGCGGCGGATCCGCGGCGGGAAAGAAGGATCACTGTACCAAATTTTTTCAGGTCCTCTCTAGCTTTCTTATCTCCTCTCTCATCTGCTCCAATAACAAATTTGCCGCAGGTTTCTTTGCAAAAATTCGCAGCGCTGCAAAAATAAAAAGAAAATTGTGCGTGTTTGATCTTGGTTGTTTGCAATTTTTAATACGGAATTTAAGGGGCACGGCCAAATTCAGATTAGGTGGGGAGTCCATTACCCTTCCTAAGCCCCGAAAATCACAAAATTGCATCCGCATTACCCTCATTAATTAAAAGAAATCTAGACATGACTCTAAGGACTGTCGCGCTCACTTAGGACAGGAGAAGGCCGTGGGTAATCTATTACTTATCCGCGTTTCTTTTGTGGTGTCTAAGGCAAGTGTGTCTAAGGCAAGTGGTTGCTTAATTAGGCCCACTACTTACGTAGTGGAGAACCTCCCACTTACCTGGCCACAGGAGAGACAAAGAGGCAGTGGAGGATTGATCCTGCGACTTGTCTTTTGGCAGTTAGGAGCGGTCTAGAGACTTGACCTAGGTGACCATTAGACTCAGGGTTGTGTGTGCATTTTTGTGATTTGCATTTTTTTTTTAAAATCCGTATTCTTTTTCAAAACAAACACTACTTCATTCATTTCCCCTAATTATCTTAACGCTGCCACTTGTACTAAACCCTTTAGTGCAAAATAGGCTGGACACGGGATTCTAGTGCCCGTTTAGTCCTCGTTCCCTCGATCGACTCCGAAGTCGGTATTTCTACGTTTACTTCTTCTTTACCCACCACCACACCCACATCGATGGACGGTTCTCCATCGAACTTCTTTACCACTACTCTGTCGTCGTCCGCAGGTGCGCAGAATCCACCCCGCATCTCTCTCCAGGAGAGGTGCTATCCTATGCGAGGTCCTCTTTCGACCTGTCTCTCCATTCCACCAGCCAACGGGGACAATTTTGAAATAAAACCCCAATACATCAACCTTCTACCCAAATATCACGGTCTCGAGTCTGAAGACGCATATGTCTTTATTACCAAATTTGAAAATGTATGCGCAATGATGGGTACTTCACAGCTTTCTATGGATGCTATGGGTCTTCGTCTTCTCCCATTCACCTTGTGCGATATAGCCGAGAAGTGGCTGTATAACACTACCGCACATTCTATTTCGAACCGGGAAGAATTCATAAAAGCATTCCTAAAGAAATTCTACCCCAATCATAAGACAGCTCGAGTCCGTAGCGAAATCAATCAATTCACCCAGCTTCCAAATGAAACATTCTCAAAATGTCTTGAACGCTTTAAGGATCTGTTAGTTCAATGTCCACATCACGGAATCCCCAGATGGGATCTGTGCCGAATTATATATGAGGGCATTAATCCTAACACAAAACAGACCCTTGAATCCATGTGTCAAGGCAACTTCATGACCAAAGATGATGGGGAAGCCTGGAAATTCCTAGAAGATTTCGCTGAAAAATCTTTACAGTGGGAGGGTGGGAGTCAATCGTCTAGGGGTGGCAATAACCAATCGGAAGTTTCCATAGGAGTTAGAGCTGACATTTCAGCTATGCAAAAGAAACTCGAGACTATGGAAAATAAATTTTTAGCCGCCGCCCTAAATCAAATGTCACTCTCCAAAACTGTATGTGGATGATATTCTGATCCTTCTCATTTGACGGAAGAATGTCCACTAAATTCTCCGTTTCAAGGTCATGAGCATATCAATTCTTCTTTTCAAAGACCTAGAAACGATCCATTTTCTTCCACTTATAATCAGGGTTGGAGGAATTACCCTAATTTTGCTTAGAACCAATCACAAACTCAAAACACGGTTCCAACCCAAAACAATTTCCAAAGGGCTCTTCCACCACAACAGCAACCACTTCAATTGATTTAGCACCCCTTCCAAGCACAAAACTTCCAAAATCCGGTCAACACACCTGCACCGAATAATCCTTTGCAGTTGTCTGGTACTGATGAATCCTCTTCATTCATGAACTTGCTTTGGACAATAAAGTCTTTCGTCGATAAAATCGAGAAAAACTCTGCGTCCCAAAGCGAGGCTATTAAATCGATGGAAGAAGAAATTGCACGATTAAAAGCTGAAATGAGCGCAAGAGAGAAAGAGAAACTTCCAGCTCAACCCCTACCCAATCCTGGCTATTCACATCATGTGAGTGCAATCACCACGTTGAGATCTGGAAGAGTGCTTGACAATCACATTGGGGAAGAGATTGATGACACTGAAAAGTCTATCGATGATACCCGGGCTGAGACTTTTCCTTCCACTTCTGCTTCTAATTCTGACCCCAGTTCTTCTAACCCACCACCTTCTTCCGAGCCTATTCTCCGTTTTTCCCAAGGCTCGACACCTCAGCACAGCTCTTCTAGTCTACCGAAAACGATCCCCACTCCTATTCTTATATCGTTTCCACCCACACGATCTTCTCCAGTATTGGACCCCGACCTTATCGCTCAAGCTCCTTATCCAAATCGGTTAAGGGGAAACACACTGAGTCCACAAATGGAGAAGATCACTGAAATCTTGAAACCGGTTAACATCAACATCCCTCTTCTAGATGCAATCCAACAAGTCCCCGCTTATGCGAAACTGTTAAAGACTTGTGCACTAGAAAGAGGAAGACTCAAGTGCCCAAGAAGATATTCATGGCAAAGACTGTAGACACGGCTTTCCCCCAGCAGTTACCGAGAAAACGTAAGGATTCTGGCTATCCTACTATTTCCATTTCTATTGGGGAGAAACACATCAACCGTGCTCTACTTGACCTTGGCGCAAGTGTTAACCTGCTTCCTTTCTCAGTTTACGAGCAGTTAGGGATCGAAGAGTTGAACCAGCCCATTGCACTCTCCAGATGGTTGACCGATCAAGCACCAAACCTAGGGGTGAACTGGATGATGTGTTAATAAAAATCGGGGAATTTGTATTCCCTGTGGACTTTATTGTAATTGATACACAGCCTGTAGCGAACCCACGGAATCAAATTCCGGTGATTTTAGGTCGCCCCTTTTTGGCCACTTCTAATGCTATCATCAACTGTCGTAATGGTTCTATGACCCTATCCTTCGGGAATAGGTCAATTGAGCTGAACATTTACAAGTTGGGAAGTGTACCCTCCGAACCTACTGCTCAGGTCTGTTTTGTCAAATTAATGGATGTCGACAGCAGCGAATTTGATGATCCTCATGATACTGATCTTGACTCTTTTCATATGTTGTTGTTTAACCCAACTATGTACCATACACATACGGACTCTTCCACCGAGTTGTCCGGGTCAACAACTAACACTGATTATGAACCGTTTTTGGAGTCTGAAGATCACCCCGCGCTTTGTGAAGACATTATTCTTCGGGGTATTGAAGAAACTTTTGAGGAGATTTTCGCTGAAGAACTCGCATTTTTGAATGACACGGGTGTTGAGATGAATCCACCTCAATACAAAGAAATTGAACCTCCACCCCTTCTTCTGAACTGTAAAAAGAATGCGAGTAATCCATCACAATCACTGAGTCGTCTCTCCAAAACGAGACGCAAACACATTCTATTCCACCACTTACCCTTTCCCCACTTCTTCTTCCACCAACCGATGCACTACATTGATAAATTTTTAGAATGGTGGTGTTAACTTTCGGTCTTTGCAAAGCTTGGCATCGACCAATAATCTTGACCCCTTATGTGATTTTCAAAGATTAACATGGCTTAACTCAAGTTTGGGGGGGAATAATCCGGCTCTTGAAAAGAAAATTTTTACTGAAAAATTGTGAGCCAAAAGAATAAGTTTGGGGGAGGATTTTCACTTTAATATTTATTGCCCCCGTTAATAAATTTCCTCCCAGGCTTACAGGTTTTTGAGATATAGCAGATGGCAACAGTGAGGACACTGTTGAAAACAAGTTTGGGGGAGGTTTGTGCTTATTTTCGCATCATTTGCATCATTTTGCATAAGCACAAAACATTTGAAAACCTATAAAAAATTTCAAATTTTCAAAAAAATAAAAAATTTGTACATAAATAAGATAATAAAATATTAGATAGTGAAAAATTACATCCAAAAGATTAGAAAAATTTAAGAAAACTAAGAAAATTAGAAGTTTTCTTAAACGAACTAGTAATAAGTAGTTATGAGCCGTTGTCCCAAGGGTTAGTAAGATGAAGGAAGTCACTAATCTGAGGATAAAAATAAGTCTGAAAAATAGTTCCTATTCTGGAAGCCAAACATTTGAACGTTGATACCCTACTATACGCACTTACACACGTCTTGAAACTCGGGATAGTAGAGGATACCTTGAAATGCTCTTGTCTAAAAGCCAAAGTATGAAGGAAATAAAAAATGAAGAAAATGTAAAATGGTGAAGAAAAATGAACACTGGTTTTGTTATCGCCAAGGCAGCAATAAAAAAATATAGCGAGGGTGCCTCTTCACCTAGTGCCTTAGACCAACCGGTCTGGGAGTCACTGCTAAGCCTTAGGTGGTGTAAGACGAGGAAAAACACCGTATAAGCAAGCACATGAGTAATCGGTCGGTTAGTACCTCAAGAAGTATTAACGGTCGCATGAAAATGTGTGAGCAAATCTAAATATTCATTAATTAAAAAGTACTGAGGTGGATGGACAAGCGTATGATAGCTTGAATTGAATTCTCCGGGTGTAGGGATGTTTATTACACACACGTAGGGTTATATGATCGATGTTTGGAAGAAAGATAGGAATGAAGAATAAAGAAGATGTTTTATTGAGGGATGATGTGATTTCTAACATCTTTTCATGACTATTAAGATAGGGCTCATGACAACCGAAAAGCTAGCATAGTTGGAAACCCTAATTTTCAAAGTCTTTCTTTTATGATTCTTATCTTTAAATGTAACTTTCACAGTCTTCCTTTTATTATTGGATTTTGTGGGTGCAATTCGCTGAAAACCCTCAGGAGACAACACTCCTCCTACTAGGGACACCTAGAGGTTTAAAGGCTTGTTGCACGTGCTCAGTGCAATCGTGTTGCCTACGAAAGTGTGCTAGTTAGTTTTTCTCTTTCTTTATTTTCTCCTTCTCTTTTTAACAAAACAGTTCGCTCGAGATGACCAAAAATAAGTTTGCGGGAATTTGATCAGTCGAAAATATTGCATTTTTAACACGTCAATTTCCCTACCATTTGCACTCATCTAGAGGTGTTCGGTATTAATATAGCACATATTAGCAAAACATATGTAAAATACCAAATAACTTGTGTTATATATTAAAACCGAAATTTCTGAGGGAAATTGAGTGTTTATCATCGCATCGCATTATCTTTGTGTAACGCAACACTTGTCTCGAAAATCTGTACAGGAAATTCCAAGAGAAAAGCCGAAACTGTCAAAAGTGCTGAGAAAAATACGCCAAGTCCAAGACTTGAAATCTGGCAGAAATAAAGAAAGCAAAATGAGATTCCACATATTTTACGAAGGCCACAAAGTCAGCCCAATAACAGCCCAGAAGTTCCATGCCCCAAAGCTAATAAAGCACCGCGGATCCGCGGCCAGAAGGACCTTGGCGCCACGGATCCGCGGCGCAATGATGACATCATCTCCTCAGTTTTTCACACGTGGCTTCCTTGTAACAGACAAGCTTCCAGAAGACTCCAGAAACACCATGTGGCTTCATCCAGAACGCTCGGCCTAACAAACTCAACCTAGAATATACCTTATTCTAGAATATTCCCTCCAACAAACTTCCTCTAGAAGCCTCTCTCTAACAAACTTTTGGAGGGAAATTTGAAATTTGAATTCTATATCTAAAGGTTGAGATGGTTATAAAAGGAAACCTAGATCTAGGGTTTTGGGTTGTTCAAAAAGTTGTTGATTCCTTCATCTCTTCCCACAAGTTGAGTGACACAACTTATACCTCCAAACCCTAATCCAATCAAATCCAAGCCAAAATCAAGAACACCGAGTATCAAATCAAGAGAGAAATCAACCATCCTTTTGGAGCGAAGCCGATCTTCATCCGAGCAAGTGATCCAAGACGATCCGCGACTCACGGAGACGATGCGACGCTAAATTCGACGATCTCGTTCTCTCCTCAATTTCTTGTATTCCTTGAGCGAAGTGTAACGAATTGTTGAATAATAAAGGTGAAAATTCTTTAATCTTGCTTTTTTTACATTCTTGCATCATGATTCGATCTCAATTCTTGATTGTATTTCTTGTTATGATGTTTAAGTAAAACTCCGCTTGTGAAGGAGTCGAGAGAATCAATAGATGATGATGTTACAAATCTTGAAATGATTCTTAAGTCCTATGAGTTTTGTAAACTTTAGCAAATTGAAGAATCGACGACCTAGTTTCGAGCGATGCTTTCTTGATTGTGTTCGCTCTTAATTAGGGATCCACGATCGATTCTTGAATTTACTAAAGGTTAGAATGTGAATGAAATCAACGAAAGGACAAGGGATAGATGATGAAACCCTAGTTTCCGCAAGAAATCCCTAATTCTCGTTGATCATCATCGATCTAGTATCAAATCATCGATGGATAAGAAAACGTAATCAATAGATTTTATCACGTCTATAGATTCGATCGATTCCCACGAGCCTCACTTCGATTCTTGATTACTATTTGGATTGGATATCATCAATTCTTAATTCTTGATTTTAAATGCTTTCTTGATTTTAGATTTAGATCTAAATAATTCTTGAACTTCAATTTTATAAATCTTGAATTGAATTGTCTTTTCTCTTTTCTTTAATTTTCAATTCATCTAATTCAATTACGAACGGATCTCACTTTCCCTGTGGACGATCCGCACTCGCTAACGCGCTACAATCGACACCGTTATTGATTGCGGTTTACAAATTTCTTTGATTGTGATCTTTACACATTTTCAAAACACGACACATAAAGAATCATTCAATCATCGGCCAAGTATCTAACGCAGTTTCTCTTCCAGTGCCCAGTCTGGTGGCAGTGGAAACATTCCCCTCGTCCTGTCGCAGCAGCCCCTTTCTTGTCCCTTCCCGGTGCCTTTTTCACTCCGCCTCTCTGCTTGATGGGATTCTTCTTCTTCTTTCCCTTTCCCTTGGATTTGGCTTTTGGGACGGAGGAAGAAGATGGTCCAGCAATAAGAGCGGGAGTTTTCGCTACCTTTAGTGTGCTCTCTGCACTCCTCAAAATATTGAGGAGTTCAGGCAAAGACTTCTCCATGTTGTGCATGTTGAAGTTTACAATGAATTGAGCAAAGGCAGGGGAAAGGGATTGTATAACAATATCAACATACTGCTCGTTCTCTATGGTCCAACCCAGGTCCTCAAGTTCTTCAATAAGTCCAATCATCTTCAATACATGGTCACTTACAGACGTGCCAGCAGCCATTCGCATCTGAAACAACTTTCGAGATGCCTCGTATCGGAGAGTACGCGATTGCTCTCCATACAACTCCTTTGTATGGAGAAAGATGGATTGAACATCCATCTTCTCGTGCTGCTTCTGATGTTCATTGTTCATATAAGCAAGCGCGAGGCACTTAGCTGTGGCGCAGTCTATATCCCATGTCTTGCGGATTTCTTTATCCGCAACTGAAGAATCAGGGCCTGGGATTGGAGGGGCCGGAGTAGTCAGGACGTATCCGACCTTATCATAGGTCGGGGCAATATTCACGTTCCTTAGCCAATCTTTGTAATTCGGTCCCGTGAGTTTATTTTTGTCTAATAAAAGCTTAAGTCCCGTCATAGGTATCTTCCATTAGGAGAGAGAAAAGAAGACACTCGGCGATTGCTCTTGCATAATTAGATAGGTTATTAATCTTATCTAACTGATGTCTCCCACTGCTTTTTATCAAATTTTCCTTCAAACCTTTTAAAAGGAAAACTAGCCAGGATTAATTATAATCTACAAGTTCGCTAACCGGTCGGCCAGGCCAGTGTCGGTACTCCGAGGGAGGTTTCCCGTGCTTTCGTACGGACCTAATTAAAGTAAACCCCGTTTTCCTAGAGGCGTAACCCCGTTGACACCTTTCTAGACACCTACTGGATTAGCTAATTGTAAAGTGCAAAACTCTCCCGGGAGTAACCTTTACTCACAGTGGGATCGGGATCCAACTATCATATAGAAGGTATGCAATCTCATTGCAAATTTCAACTCTTGAAATTCCCGATATGATTTTTACCCCTAGTGTCTTATGACCTTAACTATGGTCAACAAATCATAAGCACTAGTCAAGTTCTACCCGCCATTTTGGGATTGATTTAGACCCACCCGCAAGGCCCTTAACCATGGTCAACAAAGTCATGTGAATGTTCTAATCGATCGCATCAAATGCTTTATAGGAAAACATCACTTAGCTACCATACACCACGCCTTAACTATAGTCAACAAGCGTGGCACGAATACTAAGTACTCTACTTCCTAAAATGGCGGAGGGCAACGGATGGTTTTTGTGAAAAACCTTTTGACGTTTTGAACTTGATATCGTTGTAGAATCAAGTGAAAATAGTGGTTTAAGCTCCAGTTTTAAAAATCGAACGGTTTTGTAGTATCTTTCTAATTTTTCTAAAGAGGTCACTCCCGGTGAAGGGATCACGGCTCTTTCCTCATCGAATGAGGTGCAGGATATTCATGAATACCACGATGCAAAACAAAAGTTAGATCAACTATAAAAAACAATCGAGTTCTTTGTAACATTTGCTAGTTTCGCTAAAGGGGTCACTCCCGGTGAAGGGATCTCGGCCCTTTCCTCATCGAATGAGGTGCAGGATATTCAAGAATACCACTATGCAAAGCAAAAGCTAGAGTTACCCATTTTAAAAAGTTTGATTCTACAACATATTTAGGTTTCTTTTTCTTGACATTAATCACATTAATGTTGTCCCATCATTTACGTTTCCTAAACATCACAGAAAAGAAACGAAAATAGAACGTACGCTTATGCCATCCGCATTCGCCACGGGGTCCTGTCATGCACCGTTAGGTTACTTAACTAACGGCAGAGCGGGGGCTGGACTAGCACGGGTGCAAAACATAAGCAACGTTTATTATATATCTCATAAATAAATATAGCCATTACAGATCACAGATGAATACATTGGATATACTAGGAATTCTGCATTTCATTCAAACCTTAATGAAAGACGGGTTCCACGGTCGTGATGAATAGCCAAAACTCCACCCTAGACCCCTACGGGTGCGGCAAAATACCCGCCAAATTCCCGAAGTGGAGCAACCTCCCTCAACAAAGTGAGTAGGCCACTCGGCACTTCGAAAACCCGGTAGTTTGTGCACCCCTCCTTGGGTCTATCCTAGGAGCAAAAACAGTAAAAAGAAATTATACAACGGTGGCTACAACCTCATCCCGGATGTGCCCCGCAAAATAATATTACATGGCTTTTTACAAATTACATTGAATGAAAGAAAAGGAAAAACGCTCTTCTCACACCCTCCGGCTATTCATCACGACAATCCAACATATTCATATACACAAACCATCAAAGAAGTGTGCAACCCCGACTAATCGATTTATAGCAATTAGTCGACGTTTCAAACACACATCGAAAAACAATAAACCCGATTAGCCAATCACTTAGAATTTCGATCGATAATTTTAAACCATGCCAACACTTGACATGTTCCAGCACACAAAAAACTTTGTGAAAATTCCAGATATCCCAGAAACACTATTTCCTTAATCTAAGCAAACTGCTGAAAAATGAATCAACTCGGCCACGACTCGGCCGCGGATCGGCGGCCAAACACTGAGTTTGGCCGCGGATCCGCGGCGTTCCTGGCGAGTTAGAGTCTCGTTTTTCTACAGTTTTCTTAGAAAACCCTGCATGTATTTTTAAGGCCACATAAATAATTTTTTGAACACTTTAAAAATCGACAGAAAACGGGGACAGAAAATGTGTTTTTCGGGAAAAATTGCGTCGATCGAATTTCTAACTTTTGGCTAATAATCTAATTATGGTTTAGTTAGGCTCTGATACCATGTTAGTGCATGTTGCATGCTCCCACAACTCTTGTGAGGCGGCGGAAGCGGTAAACGCAAATTTTCTTTACATACAGCACGCACTTTTCTATAGATCTTGTCTAAACCATAACTAGAAAACCCTAACTAGAGATCTTATCTACTATGTTAGGGATTATACCTTGAAGATACGGTCCTTCGGGTCTTCTCTTTGGTGCAACTCCTTTGCTCCTTGCCTTCTCTTTTGATGAACTCCTTAGCTCCTTTGGATGTTGCCGATGTCCTCGATCTCCGGCCACCTCAAGACCTAGATGATCCACGCGAGAGTTGTCGTGCAAGATAAAACCCTTTTCAAGAGCTAAACCTAGAGATCAAGTTTGCAAAAATGGTCACTAGGATGATGTAGAGATTAGTGTATTGAACTATCTTTTATCCTTGGCTTTTGATTCACATCTCATGTGAGTGTTAAAGCAAGGAAGAAGAAGGAGGAGAGAAGAAGGAGAGAGAAAGAGTTTGTGATAATGAGAAAATTCAAGCATGAGAAAATGATATATTCAAATGGAAATAATTGAAGCATGGAATATAAAATTAGCACCATACTTCAATAGTAACTCCAAAAGAATAAAATATAAAACAACCCATTCTCACAACCATGCTTGGACTTTCTAATTTCCATATCATCTATTTATTTTCATAAAATAAATAATGTATTATGAGGTGGTATCTTCTAGAAGGTATTCTTGTAACAATTACAAGAATACCCATCCTCTGTATACCGTATCCCGTATACCCGTATCCGAATTCCGAAAAATACGAATACAAATAATCCAATAATATAATACCGGTATCCGGCTTAAACCAAAGCCTACCAGTATTATTGTTCCGATTATTATTCCTGTAACAATTACACGAACATAATCGAAACCCTGCCGCAACACTTTACGGCTGCCGTAACAACTTACGGCCTCTACATCTTTCGCCTGAACGAAGGAACCCTCTGTGTGGGACTCTAAAGACTCGACAGTACGCTGGCAGTGGGTTTAACCACAAGCACGTCAGCGGCACTAGCTGTGCGTAACGGCTACCCAGGTACATGATGAAAAAGGTGGCCGACGAGCGAACTCATCACAACCCCAACGAGCCTGTAAGCAACACTTACCGTACAGTCCGGTCTCTTCGTCTGATACGTCGCATATGAAATCTAGGGGTGGTAAATGTCAGACCCCAGTAGCTTTATAAGTCATGCTGATTTACGGCTCATAACAGTTCGAGGAACTATTGATAACACTTATCAGTAAACCTCGAGAACCCTGGCCAGGGATTTAGGTGTTATAGCCGATCAAACATAGCGCGACATCAACTCCCTATACCGGGAGATACGAAACCCCTCCTATCGCTCACTGTCTCTATGTGATTCGGGACTGTACCCAAAGTCCACCTGTTTGCACGACTCAATAGAGCCGTGGTAGGGTGGAAATCAAAGTACAGTGGGAACCACATAAGACTCCATGACGATCTCGGGTCTACAGACTAACCTGTACAAGTGTCACCTGAGAACTGCTATCTGACAATTGGTATATATACTATCTAGGAGTTCTTGGCGAGTCCTGTTCGGTGTACCCATTCTCCAATAAGCACCTGTGTACAATCTTTGATGTCAAACACCAATGGTTGTGGAATCAACCATCGCCCCCAGGGTCAGGAAACGTACACACTAGTCTAACTTGGTAATACCGATGCCCTGTCTCGATATACCCTCGACTAGGAACCATTAAAGGATATGCTTATAGACTATCCAGGCCCCACTAGTATGATCTCATCATAATCCTGGTAGTCAAGCATAATCCTAAGGGCTTTATCAACATGCATATAAAGATATGAAATATTACACAAGTTAAGATGAAGATAAACCAGATAGCATACTATCATTTCGAGCAAAGATCGTTTATGTACATATACATGCCTAGTATCCTATATAATACTAGCCTCTGGAGCATACATATCTAACAGTCACGGCCAAGTCGGCCGATTCCGGCGACGACCCCAACATAAAAAATGTGTCTTTTAGTGTCCCCTGGACACCTGCATAATTTATTTCCTCAGACCATTTCCAGAACTCTTTTAAAACCCCAATTACTCCACTTTTAATACATTTATCATATTTTTTCATTTTAACCTTTCACCTACCCTAACCTAGCCTAACCCTATAAATACAACCCCTAAACACTACCCCTTCACCCCAAAATTCTGAGCAAACTCTCAAGAAATTTCCTAGACCCCTAGTGTGCATTTGAAGTGAGCAAAGAGGCGAAGCTTCGGCGAATTTTCCGCCGACAACCCTAGGAGTTCCTGGCGACGAAACGGCGCACCGGAAACTACGTCCACTCCTTCTCCCTCTCCTTTTTAAGCTAAACCCGTAAGGCCCACCTTCCCCCTTCTCTACTCTTTCTGAAAATACGAAATTCTAAAATCCGACGGAATCGGAGCAAATCCGATTTCCCCTTCGGTTCTTCCAAAAATCTCATTTTTCCTTTAATACATTCTTGTTAAACCATTGCATGTTGACTATTAAACACTAAATAATCATATTGAACAAGTTCCATATCAAAAGAAATTGCTATTTCCATTTTACCGTACTTTTTCATTAAAATACCATATAGTTTCATTTTCGATATTTAAACATCACAAACTTGCTATACTTTTAAGTAGATCACGAGGTAATGACCTACCTCCTCACAACACTCATATGCAACATAGTACAATACCCTTCGGGAACATAGAATACGGGAAAACGAAACATTTCAAATAAATACCATTACTATTAAAACCGTTTTCTAAAAGATTAGTATTTTATACAAATCTTTACAAAGCGCCGCTACAACCCATTTTGGAGAACCCGACTGGGATAGTGCGGATTATCGCACATCCCTGGGCTTAGTAGTGCGAGATGCAGACCTCCGCAAGGAGCATTCGGTCTCGAGAGATTTAAAATACGACATCTTAAGAAAATGAGATTTTTAGAAATATAAAATATATATTAAAATTATTTTTATATAATTATGTATATATGTAACATTAAAATATCTATTTTTAAATAATATAAATATTCAAATTCTTTTCAAAAATCACAAGAATCACTCTACATTAATATACCGTGAATTCCATACAAGTCAATATTACAAATAAATATCCTTTATTATGAATTTAAGATATTTTCACTAGAAATATCACAATTATAAAATCTATATTCATGATAACTCTAAAGACGATAACTAAATACTTGGGGAGTATTCTGAAAATTATACAAAAGTATTTTTACATAAAACCCCCTCAAGTTCTATAAATTACCCTAAGGACCCTAGTAAACATAGGTTTAAGCGGGACCAATCTTTTGAGCCTCAGGGAGCCGGATAAGTGGGTGCTTGCCTATCTAAGGTAGACAACTTAACAACGGTGTTATCAATACGGTAATCGTCTTTGAAAAAGACACAAATCCTGCCGCCCATGTGTAGCGGTTACCGATAACATCAAAACCATCAGGACTTCAATTTACTTTTCTAATTGTCTGACTCTGACCGAGTCTCATTAATAAACTGACTTGGATATGATTTAAGTACAATCTACAATCTACAATCTGCAATCTACAATCTGCAATCTACAATATTACAATTCAATAAGAATCCACTCAATCTATATTGACTGAACCGAACCATGGATATACTTCCATTTACATGATTCTGCAATTACATCCATGATTCTACAGTTACATCCATTTACTGATATCATGGTTTCGGTAAGTCATCCAATTATACAATCTATACAGTTTACAATACAAGACAATACAATACAACTATACAAACAAGACATCTCGGGGTTTAAGGGGTAGATTGGTTTGGAAGGTGTTAGAAGTGGCATGAGACAGTAAGATTAAGACACCTAACCTATATTCCGTTGCTGTTGTACCGTGGCCCAACGGTTCCTTGTACATTCCGTTTGCCCTAGTCTCTAGCATATAGAGACTCCTCTCGTATACACTGGCATCCTTCTGTACCAAGCTACAAACAACAACGTTAACACCACATTATAACAATATAATACAACTTTAAAAGCTACCTTCTTATTCTGTCTATTCTATTTCTCCCTTATCTTTAGGACTTACCGAGCGATCTGTTCGCTGACGACATTCTCTTCTTTCTTCTTTTAATGTCGTCAGGTGATCTGGACACGTCAGAGATCGAGCCCAGCGCTGAAGACTTGGACCATTTCGTTGAAGACCCAGAGCTTTAGTTCATTGTACACTTTTATTTCAGTACCTTTCCTTTTCTGTTATGCCATTGTTTAAGCATTGCTTTATTTCAGTTGTATTTACATTTCCATGCATTGTATAGAAAGAATGTGAATAAATGAAGTTTTTGTTTTATTATATCTTGTCTCTTGTGCATTTACTTTTATATTTCTTAGATACGCTTAGCGTATTTACTTCACAGTAAATACGTAGCGGCCTCGTCGCGTCCTCTGCCCGTATATTGGGAAGCGGGGCGTGACAGAAAATGAAATCACTCTTCTCACATAAAAAAATACCTGGCTATTCAATCACGATGATCATATCTATTTGATCAGTTGAAAATATTGCATTTTTAACACATCAATTTCCCTACACTTTGTAATCATCTAAGGGTGTTTGGTATAAATATAGCACATATTAGCAATTCGTCTGCGAAATATCAAATAACATGTGTTATACGTTATAACCGGCATTATGAGGGAAATTGTGTGTTTATTACTACACGCATGATCTTTGCATATCGCGACACTTGTCTCGAGATTGTGTGCAGGAAATTCTCCAGGTAAAAGAGCCGGAAATGCTAAAAGTGCTGATAAAATACATCAAGTTCAAGACTAATGATCTGGCAGTAAACAAGAAAGTATAAAAATATTCCAGACATCAGGAAAGTGCCATAAAGCCAACACAAATCAACACAGAGATTTTCATGCAGCAACTCCACCACTTGGCCGCGGATCCGCGGCCGAGTTGGCCGATCCGCCGCGGATCCGCGGTCTACTTGACACGTCATCAAATCATATTTTATCCAGAAGCTTCATTTAACAACCCTTAGTTCTAGAAGACTCTCAAAGACCACGTGGCTTCTTCTAGAAGCCTCCTTATAAGAACCTTCTTCTAGAAGCCTCCTTGTAACAACCTTCTTCTAGAAACCTCCTTGTAACAACCTTCCTCTAGAATATTCCTTGTAACAATCTCATTCTAGAATATTCCCTCTAACAACCTCATTCTAGAATATTCGCTCTAACAAACTCATTCTAGAAGTCTCTCTCTAACAACCTAGCTTTGGAGGGAAGATTCAAATGAGGTGGTTATAAAAAGAGATCTAGATCTAGGGTTTTAAGGTTACACAATTAGTGGTGAGTTAGTTACACATTTGGAGAAAAAATTCAAATTCAAGTTGAGTGACACAACTTGAT
Organism: Agapanthus africanus; assembly: GCA_030015575.1. Taxonomy (NCBI): domain Eukaryota; kingdom Viridiplantae; phylum Streptophyta; class Magnoliopsida; order Asparagales; family Amaryllidaceae; genus Agapanthus; species Agapanthus africanus. The sequence continues at coordinate 178,077,937 of JASDDO010000008.1, forward strand.
ACCAAAACCCTAGCCCAAATTCAAATCCAAGCAAAAATCAAGATCATTTTGAGAAGCAAATCAAGCAAGCAACCATCGATCCTTTATCCGCGAAAGCAAATCTTCATCCGAGCAAGAGATCAACGACGATCCGCGACTCACGGAGATCGAGCGGAGCGAAATTCGACGGATCAAGTTACCTCTTCAAAAGGAGAGATCAAGAGCAACATCTTGTAACCTCGAATTGAGGGAATGTGTAATTAGTCGTCGATTGAATAAAGGTGATAATTGTAATTCTTTCTTTCTTTACATTCTTGCGTTATGAAACTTCTTGATTCTTGATTCATTAATTTTCATGATGTGTGAGTGAAATCTCCGCTTGTGGAGGATTCGAGAGAATCGGTAGATCTAGTGATGATAAGATCCTTTTACTAATTTTAAGTCCTATGAGATTTGTGAACTTTAGGAAAAAGAAACATCAATGACCTAATTTGGATCAAGATCACATTCTTGATAATTTCGTTGCAAACTAGGGATTAAATAATTGATGATTCTCTTTGCTAAAGGCTAGATCCAAATGATGATCAATGAAAAGATAAGGGATAGAGAAAGAGAAATCTTAGTTTCTTCAATAGATCCATAATCTTCATTCGTCACCATCGTTCTAGCTACACATTATCAATAGATAAGATTAGTCATCTCTAGATTCATCACTACTACTAATTTGATCGAATCCTACAAGCTATTCTACAAATCTTGATAACTAAATTGATTGGGACATTTCTTGATTCTAGATCTATTTTCTTGATGTTTCTTGAGATCAAATCTTATAAATCTTGAATCAACTTTCTTGAATTTTCTTTTATCTTTTAAATTTCGACTCATCTAAAACAAGATAGATCAAAACACACATCTCAGTGGACGATCCGTATTCATTAACGCGCTACATCGACACCGTTAATTGATTGCGGTATAAATTTCTTTGGTTGTGATTAAAACTTTTCCAAATACACACGAAGATGACCAATCACTATTCTATTCCACAATCACAGCACAAGCAAGATATTTGGAACCTTTTCTAATCGCCATATAGCAATTATCCGACGTTTACAAACACATACAAATGAAAAGATAATCAACGATGCTAAAGTTTCGATTTTAAAACTTTCTGTGTTTCCCCAAAGCAAAGATAACATCATATGAAATCTGGGAAAAAACAAAGTATACCAAAAATCCCAATTCTAAGAAACCAAGACACACTGCGAAGATGAGAGAAATTGGAGCATTGCAGGCCACTACTTGCGGCCAAAGGGAATTTTTGGGCGGCCAATTATACTCTACACAGGCTCGTCTTCATACAGTGTTAGACTAAGATCATGACAAGTCCATTTTTATACTTTAAAAAAAAATTCTGAAGTTTTGAAAATTTCAGGACAGAAACTTGGTTTTTCTGGATTTAAAATACGGAAAATTTGGGATTCAAAATGTAAACATCGTCTACTATTAGTTCAAGTGTTTGGGTGACTCTGATACCAGTGTAAGTTGCTAGTGCTCTTTCCGTTACAACTACGGCCTATGCGGAATCGAAAATCTTAAATTTAAAGTGAGTACTAGAAACTAAAATCCTAGAAATCGAATCTAAACACCAAACTAACAAAACCAAGGGAATTATACTACTAGGTTAAAGGACTACAACCTTTGAAGACGTGTCCTTCGGGTCTTGTGTGGTCCTCTTCTTGAGCTGCTAGAGTTTCTTGATCAAGCTTGCGAAGAAGTCTTCTCACGTCAAATATGATCCACCCGAAGATGTCGATTCAAGCTTTAGCTTCAAGTAGTGAACTGAAGAAGAAACTAAAGATCAAGACTTGCTAAGACTTGATGCTTAGTGATGTAATATTTAATCTCAAGATGCTCTCCTTCCTTTTCTCTTTCTAAAGCTCAGAAGAGAAGAAGATGATGAAGATGAAGAGGATGGCTAACATAATAAAAATTCTCATCTCATTCTCTTTTCTTTTCTTTTATTTTTAAAAAACCAAGTGAGTTGATTTTTGACTAACTGGTGTAAGTCACAAATCCACACACATCTTTTAAATTCAAGAAGAGATGAGAAGAAAAAGAGAAGCCACTTACAATATACACACACATACATACACACACAAACACAATCACCCGTATTCGTATAAAATACGAATACCGTATTCGTATCAAGACACAAAAATACCATATTCATACAAATAGCCGTATTCGTATAAATATCGTATTTGTGTTAAAATATAAATACTTTAAAAGAGAGCAATATAATATTAGCTCACATATCCAGCTATCTTTCAAACCTTCCAGTATTACCAAAACTTCCGATTAAAGTACATGTATTAAATACACGTATTTAATCGAACACCCGTGTGTATCAAAATACGCATACTATATCGTTTCGCATGAACCAGAAAAACCCTCTGTATGGGACTCTAAAGATTCGACAATACGCCAGCAGTGGGTTTAACCACAAGCACATCAGTGGTACTAGCTGTACGTAACTGCTATCCAGATATCTGTCGAAAGGAATATCGACAAGCAAACTTTTCTATATCCCGACTGAGCCTATCTGTGACAATCTCCATACAGTCCGGTCTGTTCATCTGAGAGTATCGCATATCAATTCTAAGGGGTGGAAAACGTCAGATCGCTAATAACCTGATAAGTCGTGCTGATGTGGCTCAAGACCATCTGAGAAACTACTGATCTAACTATCAGTAAATCTCAACTGCCCTTGTTAGGGACTTATGGTATTGGCCAACTGCACACTGCGTGATATCGACTCCCTATACCAAGAAAGACAAATCACCAACAATCGTTCACTGCCTCCATATGGCTCGGGACTGTACCCAACTACAAACCCGTTTGTACGACTTAGTAGAGCCATAGTGGTGTAGTAATCAAAGAACAATGGGAACTCACACGAGACTAATGACGATCTCAGGTCGACAGACTACCATGTACTTATGCAACCAGCGAACTAATGTCTATCATTTGGTATAGAACCAACCAGCAGCTCCTGGCGAGTCCATCCATTGTAACTCATAACCTAATAAGCACATATATACAATCTTTAGTGTCGTACACCAATGGCTGTGGGACCGGCCATCTCCCTTGACAGGAATAAGAAACATATACACTAGTCTACTTTGGAGTATCGATGTCCAGTCTTGATAATCCTACGACTAGGGACAGTTTAAGGATGAGCTTATAGACTACCCAGCCCCCCTAAGTATGATTGCCATCACAACGCTGGCTGTCAAGAAAAAAATCCTACGGGCTTTATCAACATATATTAACGCTATGAAATAATAAGTATAACATATACACATGTTAAAATAAAGACAAACCAAATAGCATAATATCATATCGAGCAAGACTGTCATGTACAGATATATCCCCAGTATCCCGTACAATAAAGGCCTCTAGGGCATACATATCCTAACAGTTTCAAATTCTGCCGGCCAGTCATTAGCATTGATATGATTTTTCTATATGGGAAATACAAAGGAACATTGTTAATAGCAGTCGCTCCAGCGGCAAATGATCAGTTATTTCCCCTCGCTTTTTCCATAGTCGAATCGAAGAACACAGATAGTTGGAGTTGGTTTATGAGTAATATACTGGTATTCTAACAAACCGGATAGGGTTTTGTATCATATCTGATCTTCATGATGGGATTTTGAACACAATGAAAGAACCAAATCTGGGATGGACGGAGCCACTTGCTTACCACCGTTTCTGTATGCGACACTTTGCACCCAACTTTTACACCAAGTTTGGCAATATGCAGATGATGCGAAAACTGAAGTCTGCCGCTACAGAGAATCAAATAAGAAAGTATGAAAAGGGAGTTAAAAGGATTAGAGATGTAAACCAAGAAATGGTTGGTTGGCTCGGTAAAGAACCTCGTGAAAAGTGGGCTCTTGCATTCGATGAAGGCCGCCGATATGGCATGATGACTACAAATTTATCGTAGATATTCAACTCTGTATTGAGGAGATTCGTAGTTTACCAGTTACGGCAATTATGCAGTTTTCATTCTACCGGTTGAATACCAATTTTACCGAGAGGCTGTGTGGGGCTCAGCAGTGCGTTGATGATGGAAAAGTATTGGTTTCGAGAGTGAAGGGTTACCTATGACGGCAGCAAGGTTTCGGGAGGCATTGTCCATGCCAAATTAAAATTTTGCCGTTCTAGCTAACCCTAAACTAGATCGTTAACTAGAAATAAAACGGGAACATAAGAAAACACTTTGCAATATGTCAAGAGAGCGAGGAATACAAGCTTTGTAGACCGGTCCTTCACTTCAAATAGCTCCATGTAGTAGTCCCCTCCGCTGCGATCTCAAGCTCCAGACTCTAGAGAGGCTCCGTAGAAGAAACGAACGTGCTTACTTTGAAGACTTCGAAACCGAAGATGATCTACGTCGAGAAGACACTAACTCAAGCTATTCCTTCACTTCATGAACTTTGTGAAGAGAACACCCTATACTACATGGCAAGTAGTAGAGGATGATGAAGTAGGAAGTGGGCTCAGTTTAGAATTCATTTTCTCACACTTTTTCTCAAAACTCCATTGAAGCTAGAAAGCTTTTGTGAAGAAGAAAGAAGAAGAAGAAGTCTAATGAATAAATCATCCAAATGAATTATTGTGACCATGGGTGAGTTAAAACTATCATGCTTAACTCATGTAGAGAATAAACCCTAGGCTAGAGTTAAGGTTTGGGTTAAGGAAAATATCCTAAGGAATGACAAAAGAGTGGACTTTGTCAAAGTTTCAACAAGCTTCATCCAAGCTTGTCAACTTTGACAAAGTATTCTCTCTTTTGGTAAACCTTAAGAAATAAACCAAACCCTAATTTAACCCTAAAATGGTATAACTCTCATACACGCACCTTGTATGTATCATCAAGCATGATACAAACATGTACACTTGCATATATCACATATGTGACGTGCATTCAGAGAGCCAGAGGCCGACACCAGTGATATGCTGCCTTACGAGTGGTCATGAGGATTGACCGAGAGGTGACCAGAGAAGTGCCAGAACGGGATCGTCCCCGTTAGCACACCGGACAAGGCCGATGAGCCGATTGACTGTGAGATTGGTAACCCGCAGAGAAGATAAGGACCCAGAGTCAGAAGACGCCAGACCGTGAGCAAGAGGCACGTAGATATCTTGCGCTGCTAGCATTGGATGCACTCTTAATGTGTTGAGGTACGATTTTGGTGCACACCAGATGCACTAAATCGGGCTTCCTTGTGCATGTTAGATGCACCTGGTTTTGCTATCAGGCACACACGTTGCCTATGACAGATGTTGTGTGCACACTCGTTGCACCTGTATGGTACTTAGGTGGGTTTTGTTTTCCGTGCGCACCTGACGCACGGGGTGTTCTTGTTTACGCCTTAGGATTTATGTTAGAGGAGCCCCGACAATTTGGATTTTCGCTGAAATTGTTTTAGTAGTGGGGGTTTAAATTTAAATTCGGTGACCGAATTTCTTTAAGGGGGGTAGATTGTAACATTTTCAAAAGTATAAAATATTAATTTTAGGAATTTTTATGATTTAATATTATTTATTGATTATTTTAATATTAAATTAATGATTAAATGCAAATAAATAGGAAAAATGTTAGAAAAATTAGGAAAAAATTTGGAAAATTCTAAAATAGGGTAAATTAGTGAATTATGACATTTTAAAGTTTTTGTGATTAGTTTGACACTAATTTAGTGCTAATCGCGATTAAAATCGCTAATCGGGTTTTTCGACTTTTTGTGCAAAACTTGCACATATCACTTTTTCTCTCACTTGTGCATTTTCCTACCATGTTATTTTGGGATCACTATTCTTGTGAGAAGGGTTTTGGAATTAAAAGAAAAGGAAAAGAAAAGAAAAAGGATAAAGAATGGGGTTGGTGAGAGAGAGGTATGGGTGCACATTTGACTAACACTTAGCCATTTCTCCTCATTTTCCCTCCCTCATCTTGAGCTCCTGCTGCTGCTGCTCCTTTCCCCCCTTCCTCCACCTTCAATTCCTCATTTCATCTCAAAAATCAACTCAAAACCTCACATCCCTTTCACGAAAAAGATGCACAAGCTCGAGATCTACGCAATGGACCAAGAAAGCGTGGATTTTGGCCACTAGGGGCAACTCAAGAAAATTCTTGAGTTGCTAATGAAGGTAATTACTGAACCCTTAGCTCAATTGTAGTATTTCCTTTAACCCCATGTTAAGATTATATCGATATTGTGTGATATTATGGACTTGGTGATAACCTAGTTAGGGTTTGAGAGAAACTTGAGTTGTAATGTGAAATTGAGCTCAGTAGAGGACTTGTAAACACCCTAGTGCATGAATTGAGACCCTAACCCGAAACTAGAACCCATAATACGGATTTTGGAAACCGATATCGGGGAAATTGTGTAATCTGTGAAGGTTTATTTGAATCTGCTATCATACGAGGAACCTGAAAATGATATTGAGTGGATAGAGATATGTGCAGGCACCATAGAACCACCACCCCAAACCCTAGCCCCCAATTCCTTTTTCCGGCCGCCAATTCTCCTCTTTTGGCCGCCAATTGCGGCCTGGGTCCCACCATTTTGGGTCGTTTTGGTTCTGTAGCTCCTACATTGTTATTTTAGGCCCCTGGTATATATAGATTTGTATAAACTGATCTAGGGTAAAATCTGGAACACTTTGCATGAGTTGCTGTTTTGGACCTTAGTTTCCGTATTCCATATTTTCATTTCTGCATTGGTGTGTTTCGTTTTGCCTCGACTATTTGGCGTTTATACGACGATGTAGAGGATTTATTGATGGTTTGAAGGCGTGCCATAGGTTCTCACCTATCGGCCCCCCTTATCGTATCGTTTGGATTTCATGATCCGTTTTAGCTTGGATTTGGTTTTAATGCGTATATGCGACACTTTGATGTGTAGGTACTCATGAGGACTTCGGGACGACAAACAAATGCATGGTGACGTCCGCAATTGATGATGCAAGGTGAGTAGATTATATCTACAGGGGGAAGTCGGGTGGATGGCATATAGCACCCCCGCAGTCCGTAGTTAGTATACTATATATAGTGGTTATATGATAGTTTAGTGTGTTGTAACTTGTGATAGGTGTATTATGGATAGTGTAGGGTAGAATTACACCTACACACACACCCTTGCATATTACTTGTACTTACACGGTGTTTGATGATATGGGATGACTTTGGAGGTGAGTCGATGATGTGGCTTGGTGCCGTGAGATCGGTGGTTTGATACGATTCATATGTGGAATATGACTTGTGATTCTTGCGGGCTTGGGATATGTGTTACCCCCGCATGCATACTTATTGATGGTATCGTTTTGTACTGACACAGAGTAGTACCCCAGACTATATGATCTGATGATAGTGATACCGGTTATGTGACGAGATAGTGAGATGTTGACCTGTACCCAGCTTTTGGGGATGTCGTACGATGATTTACCGTACGAGCCGATATTGATGATAGATCCGCACTCATAACTCGAGGATATCTTACGATATGACATTGAGGCGAGATCACCGACTATATACCTATACATATACTTTGACTCAGATTTAGGTGGTTTCCACACCTACCCCTCCTGATCGACCTGATACTTAGATGTAGTTTGCATAGTAGATACTTCACTGTGGTGTTGACTACTAGATTTCTGCATTTTCATGCTATTCGTATTGCTTGGCATATTGTACACTTATACCTGTACACAAACATAGATGATTCATTCTAATGGAGCGGTTTCTCTCGACATATGCACATTACTACTCCATGTTGCATGATTTCGGATATGATTACCTTTCTTTACATGTCGCATACATCATGGATTGATTGCATAGCACGTCGTATTGGATCATTGCATTGTAGCTTATCTATATGTGACATGACTTGATGTTCATATTTGATACCTATATCACATTGGATCATTGCATTGTAGCTTATCTATATGTGACATGACTTGATATTCATACCTGATACATATATCACATCACAATTACTTGTATTATTGGTTGAGATTCATGTGATTCCTGGATTTGGTAACCGTGGCCTTTTTAAATAAATAATCATTTAAAAACCCGGTTCCCTTGATATGATATTTGGGGCGCCGCCCCGTGTTTTCTCGGTGCTAGGGGATGTACTGAGAGAGGGATGACCCGGACTGACGGATTCCCGATATACACTTTGATATAGGGCTGACCCGGAATGACGGATGCCCGATGGATTGATTTAGGGCTGACCCGGAATGACGGATGCCCGATGTACTGAGAGAGGGCTGACCCGGAATGACGGATGCCCGATGGATTGATTTAGGGCTGACCCGGAATGACGGATGCCCGATGTACTGAGAGAGGGCTGACCCGGAATGACGGATGCCCGATGGATTGATATAGGGCTGACCCGGAATGACGGATGCCCGATGCATTGAGAGAGGGATAACCCGGACTGATGGATTCCCGATATATATATATACTCTGAGAGAGGGCTGACCCGGGATGACGGATGCCCGATACATGAGGATTTACGTGTCGATGCTAGGCACGGGTTTCATGATGTTTTTCCATGATTTTGTTTATATCCTCACATTGCATACATGATGCTTATTGTCATTGGGTGACGGGTGGACGGGTTCCACATATATACAGACATGGATCATATACAGACTGGATTTACACTGATCATACTTTATTTGTATATATAACAGGGCATGAGGGCGCTGTTATATATACCCTTACACCAATATTAGTGGTATGGGACGCTAATATATGTGTATTGATCTCATTGATACCTCATCATATTTACTTCTTGCAGACATACCTTATACTGATGACATGTTATTACTTGAGTACCTGGCATTACATACATGATTAGATGTTACCTTGCTACCTTATCACACTCAGATGTACTCTTATGGTTATATTACTGATCGTTGACTTAGGTTTATGTCTTGCTTTCGGTTTCTGCTTGTAGATATTTTCTATTCACGAGTTGGCAACTCACCCCCGTTGTGCCACAGTTCTTGCAGGTTCTGCCGTACAGGTTTCATTGCGGCATTTCTGGCACACTACTTTCTTGAGGGTGTTTTGCGTTTGGTAGGTGGATTCTTTCGCATCAAGAACCACCATTGTACTTGTATTATTCATTGTATCTAGAATTTCCATCAACCAAAACTTGTATATTGTTTCAGGCCTGGACTTTAATGATGTATTATTCGACCTTAGAGTCGCGCTTAGTAGTATTGCGGTTTCTTGTTGCTTTGAGCTTTCTTTTGGGTTTGATCCTCGCCACTTAGCGTTGTATATTATTGTTAAACATGTAGTTTCTTTACTTATTCTTAAAAAGGGTTTTAGATTTCTGGGTTTTCGGCTTACTTAGTCGCGTTACGCCTGTAAACGTTACGTGGTTAAGTGCCGGTCACGGGCCAAACTTTGGGTCGTGACAAAGTTGGTATCAGAGCGCTAGGTTGATCTTGGTTCGAGTCTGAGTTTGACTATGTGGAGCCTAGGGCGTTTATATATATACGGAACTTAGGCTTGACCTTACGGAACTTAGACTTGGTCAAGGGGGTATTAGACCCGAACTTTCGTCATATTAGGATGACCCTTGGTTGATGGAATAGGTGACTAAAAGTAGAGTGACGTACCGTTGGTATGTTCCGCGGCATACTTACGATACGCTACTCCGCTTAAGGAACCTTAGGATGTGCATATTCTTCGAGATCAGTGATTTTCTTTATATCCGGGATTATACATCCATTTGAGATCCCCGATTCTATTAGTTTCGTGATCATACCTTTATTGATGCTGTTCCTTCCTATGATCATGTATCTACCCTGGATCTGTTGTTTCCTTCTTGCCACTGGTGTACTCTTTTGATACTCGATCGAGGTTCCTGTCACCATGTTTGAGCGCAGTTTGGGCTACTGCTGGGTTTACGGCCGGTGTGAGCTCGTTTGGTACGAGGGCCGACCATTGTGTTTTCTGGTGACATGGGAACGTCTCGAGTTAGTATTGGTGATTGTGACCTCTAGTGGAGGCGAGTGCTTGGTCTTGCACCGGATGATCGGGCCATTGTTAGAGCTGCCTGTTGTGAGAGGACTGTTGATGTACAGCATACCTCAGAGATTGTGATGTCGCCTACCGTGCAGACAGATGGACCAGCTGTTGCTGAGATTGACAGGATGTCGCTTTCGGAGCTTACGAGCTGAGATTGCCGGAGCTTTCAGGCAGATATGAGACAGATGATAGCTAGTCTACCCGATTTGAGAGACGAAGGTGATTCGTCCGATTTATGCACCGGAGCGGGCCCAGTTGAGTTGAAAATTTCCAGTGTGGAGAGTCTTACTCAGATCTAGAGAAGACCGATTCAGAGATGACCGCCAATGTGTTGCCTTTCCTGGAGGATTGAGGCGCTGTTCGGCGTACAGGCGTATGAGCCAGTTGCTGCTGCAAATGATGAGATATCGCCCAGATGATTGGAGCTACTGCAGCATGAGCATGTTCTTAGAGAGATGATAGCGATTCGCTAGTCACCAAGGATGAATGACTAGGACGTGTGGTGAGTTCGCTTACCCCGATGCGAGGTCATCAGGTGGATTGATTCCAGATAGAGACGACTTCACGCAGGTTCGTTGAGAGTCGATTGAGGCGATCGAAGGTCAGGAGCCTATTTTCCAAGTTTAAAGTATACGGAAGGACATGCAGGTGATTCTATGAACCCTCTAGAAGAATGAAACCCTAACTCGACTTAATGACCGTGTGACAGCCTTTGAACCTTAGGGTTTACGGCGGTTCCGCGGCGCCATTAGTGAGGCTTGGGTTTGCCCTTCTACGGCTGGACCACCGACGCTGTGGCATGTACTCGATACTATTAAATTGTACCCGAGATGTGAGCTCTTGGGGGATTATGAGGATCTGACGAGTCGATCGGATGGTTCGACATCTTTCGGATATCGTGATGGGACACTGCTTGGGAGACTCCAGATGCAAGCGTAGCCGTCGGAGCGCAGTTCGTGTAGCCACGATGAGTTAGGTCCGAATCAGTCGACATTGAGCAATGTGGAGTAGAGAGTTCGTACGAGGTTTTGACGAGATGACGTCCCACTCCGCTGATATCAGAAATGTCATACGCACCCAGAGGCGTGGTATATGGATATATCTTCCAGAAAGAAGCGCGATGAGTATGCAGCCATTCTGGAATAAGCTTTAGCTTCAGCATTGGATGATGACTTCCGGGCAATTCGGCAGGTATGAGACTTGAGGAAGGAACCTCGACAGGACCCTTCTGGAGAACGATACTAGAAGACCTAGACCCGGGGGTGGTCGTATTGCGCACACCCAGCAGGACAGAGTTCGGCTTTGTCGACGAGGTAGTTGACCAGGTTCGGATAAAGGAACTTATCCAGATGCGTTGCTAATTGATCAGGGACGGACGAGTGACGAGTATTCCTCCGATGGTTGGGACGTGTTCCCGAGGATCTGTTCGGCCTGACATCTTTTACAGGATGGTGAAGCTACAGAGTATGCGATTTCGAGTCCGTGCGAGAGACTTCAGATTGGCCATGGCCGAGAACAGTGCAGTGCAAGGTAGCTTGGCGTGACGTCATAGTGGACGACGATAGAGACAGTTGGAACAAGAGGTTCGTGTGAGACACTGACGAGCTGTCATTACTTTCCGTCGAGACTAGAGACCTGATATGCTTACAGAGACGTTGGGGTGTGACCAGTTTCTGAGAGTTATTGTGCTGAGGACACAGGTGTCTTTTGAGTGAGAAGAGGTTGTGCAGAAGAGCCAGCCTCCGTTTGGATCGGCATAGGCATGATTGGAAGAGACCTTGAGCAGGATTCCTTCCAGGACATTGCTGCAATGATGTTTGCACCCAGGATCAGATGTGTGACGTGCATTCAGAGAGCCAGAGGCCGACACCAGTGATATGCTGCCTTACGAGTGGTCATGAGGATTGACCGAGAGGTGACCAGAGAAGTGCCAGAACGGGATCGTCCCCGTTAGCACACCGGACAAGGCCGATGAGCCGATTGACTGTGAGATTGGTAATCCGCAGAGAAGATAAGGACCCAGAGTCAGAAGACGCCAGACCGTGAGCAAGAGGCACGTAGATATCTTGCGCTGCTAGCATTGGATGCACTCTTAATGTGTTGAGGTACGATTTTGGTGCACACCAGATGCACTAAATCGGGCTTCCTTGTGCATGTTAGATGCACCTGGTTTTGCTGTCAGGCACACACGTTGCCTATGACAGATGTTGTGTGCACACTCGTTGCACCTGTATGGTACTTAGGTGGGTTTTGTTTTCCGTGCACACCTGACGCACGGGGTGTTCTTGTTTACGCCTTAGGATTTATGTTAGAGGAGCCCCGACAATTTGGATTTTCGCTGAAATTGTTTTAGTAGTGGGGGTTTAAATTTAAATTCGGTGACCGAATTTCTTTAAGGGGGGTAGATTGTAACATTTTCAAAAGTATAAAATATTAATTTTAGGAATTTTTATGATTTAATATTATTTATTGATTATTTTAATATTAAATTAATGATTAAATGCAAATAAATAGGAAAAATGTTAGAAAAATTAGGAAAAAATTTGGAAAATTCTAAAATAGGGTAAATTAGTGAATTATGACATTTTAAAGTTTTTGTGATTAGTTTGACACTAATTTAGTGCTAATCGCGATTAAAATCGCTAATCGGGTTTTTCGACTTTTTGTGCAAAACTTGCACATATCACTTTTTCTCTCACTTGTGCATTTTCCTACCATGTTATTTTGGGATCACTATTCTTGTGAGAAGGGTTTTGGAATTAAAAGAAAAGGAAAAGAAAAGAAAAAGGATAAAGAATGGGGTTGGTGAGAGAGAGGTATGGGTGCACATTTGACTAACACTTAGCCATTTCTCCTCATTTTCCCTCCCTCATCTTGAGCTCCTGCTGCTGCTGCTCCTTTCCCCCCTTCCTCCACCTTCAATTCCTCATTTCATCTCAAAAATCAACTCAAAACCTCACATCCCTTTCACGAAAAAGATGCACAAGCTCGAGATCTACGCAATGGACCAAGAAAGCGTGGATTTTGGCCACTAGGGGCAACTCAAGAAAATTCTTGAGTTGCTAATGAAGGTAATTACTGAACCCTTAGCTCAATTGTAGTATTTCCTTTAACCCCATGTTAAGATTATATCGATATTGTGTGATATTATGGACTTGGTGATAACCTAGTTAGGGTTTGAGAGAAACTTGAGTTGTAATGTGAAATTGAGCTCAGTAGAGGACTTGTAAACACCCTAGTGCATGAATTGAGACCCTAACCCGAAACTAGAACCCATAATACGGATTTTGGAAACCGATATCGGGGAAATTGTGTAATCTGTGAAGGTTTATTTGAATCTGCTATCATACGAGGAACCTGAAAATGATATTGAGTGGATAGAGATATGTGCAGGCACCATAGATCCACCACCCCAAACCCTAGCCCCCAATTCCTTTTTCCGGCCGCCAATTCTCCTCTTTTGGCCGCCAATTGCGGCCTGGGTCCCACCATTTTGGGTCGTTTTGGTTCTGTAGCTCCTACATTGTTATTTTAGGCCCCTGGTATATATAGATTTGTATAAACTGATCTAGGGTAAAATCTGGAACACTTTGCATGAGTTGCTGTTTTGGTCCTTAGTTTCCGTATTCCATATTTTCATTTCTGCATTGGTGTGTTTCGTTTTGCCTCGACTATTTAGCGTTTATACGACGATGTAGAGGATTTATTGATGGTTTGAAGGCGTGCCATAGGTTCTCACCTATCGGCCCCCCTTATCGTATCGTTTGGATTTCATGATCCGTTTTAGCTTGGATTTGGTTTTAATGCGTATATGCGACACTTTGATGTGTAGGTACTCATGAGGACTTCGGGACGACAAACAAATGCATGGTGACGTCCGCAATTGATGATGCAAGATGTGTAGATTATATCTACAGGGGGAAGTCGGGTGGATGGCATATAGCACCCTCGCAGTCCGTAGTTAGTATACTATATATAGTGGTTATATGATAGTTTAGTGTGTTGTAACTTGTGATAGGTGTATTATGGATAGTGTAGGGTAGAATTACACCTACACACACACCCTTGCATATTACTTGTACTTACACGGTGTTTGATGATATGGGATGACTTTGGAGGTGAGTCGATGATGTGGCTTGGTGCCGTGAGATCGGTGGTTTGATACGATTCATATATGGAATATGACTTGTGATTCTTCCGGGCTTGGGATATGTGTTACCCCCGCATGCATACTTATTGATGGTATCGTTTTGTACTGACACAGAGTAGTACCCCAGACTATATGATCTGATGATAGTGATACCGGTTATGTGACGAGATAGTGAGATGTTGACCTGTACCCAGCTTTTGGGGATGCCGTACGATGATTTACCGTACGAGCCGATATTGATGATAGATCCGCACTCATAACTCGAGGATATCTTACGATATGACATTGAGGCGAGATCACCGACTATATACCTATACATATACTTTGACTCAGATTTAGGTGGTTTCCACACCTACCCCTCCTGATCGACCTGATACTTAGATGTAGTTTGCATAGTAGATACTTCACTGTTGTGTTGACTACTAGATTTCTGCATTTTCATGCTATTCGTATTGCTTGGCATATTGTACACTTATACCTGTACACAAACATAGATGATTCATTCTAATGGAGCGGTTTCTCTCGACATATGCACATTACTACTCCATGTTGCATGATTTCGGATATGATTACCTTTCTTTACATGTCGCATACATCATGGATTGATTGCATAGCACGTCGTATTGGATCATTGCATTGTAGCTTATCTATATGTGACATGACTTGATGTTCATATTTGATACCTATATCACATTGGATCATTGCATTGTAGCTTATCTATATGTGACATGACTTGATATTCATACCTGATACACATATCACATCACAATTACTTGTATTATTGGTTGAGATTCATGTGATTCCTGGATTTGGTAACCGTGGCCTTTTTAAATAAATAATCATTTAAAAACCCGGTTCCCTTGATATGATATTTGGGGCGCCGCCCCGTGTGTTCTCGGTGCTAGGGGATGTACTGAGAGAGGGATGACCCGGACTGACGGATTCCCGATATACACTTTGATATAGGGCTGACCCGGAATGACGGATGCCCGATGGATTGATTTAGGGCTGACCCGGAATGACGGATGCCCGATGTACTGAGAGAGGGCTGACCCGGAATGACGGATGCCCGATGGATTGATTTAGGGCTGACCCGGAATGACGGATGCCCGATGTACTGAGAGAGGGCTGACCCGGAATGACGGATGCCCGATGGATTGATATAGGGCTGACCCGGAATGACGGATGCCCGATGCATTGAGAGAGGGATGACCCGGACTGACGGATTCCCGATATATATATATATACTCTGAGAGAGGGCTGACCCGGGATGACGGATGCCCGATACATGAGGATTTACGTGTCGATGCTAGGCACGGGTTTCATGATGTTTTTCCATGATTTTGTTTATATCCTCACATTGCATACATGATGCTTATTGTCATTGGGTGACGGGTGGACGGGTTCCACATATATACAGACATGGATCATATACAGACTGGATTTACACTGATCATACTTTATTTGTATATATAACAGGGCATGAGGGCGCTGTTATATATACCCTTACACCAATATTAGTGGTATGGGACGCTAATATATGTGTATTGATCTCATTGATACCTCATCATATTTACTTCTTGCAGACATACTTTATACTGATGACATGTTATTACTTGAGTATCTGGCATTACATACATGATTAGATGTTACCTTGCTACCTTATCACACTCAGATGTACTCTTATGGTTATATTACTGATCGTTGACTTAGGTTTATGTCTTGCTTTCGGTTTCTGCTTGTAGATATTTTCTATTCACGAGTTGGCAACTCACCCCCGTTGTGCCACAGTTCTTGCAGGTTCTGCCGTACAGGTTTCATTGCGGCATTTCTGGCACACTACTTTCTTGAGGGTGTTTTGCGTTTGGTAGGTGGATTCTTTCGCATCAAGAACCACCATTGTACTTGTATTATTCATTGTATCTAGAATTTCCATCAACCAAAACTTGTATATTGTTTTAGGCCTGGACTTTAATGATGTATTATTCGACCTTAGAGTCGCGCTTAGTAGTATTGCGGTTTCTTGTTGCTTTGAGCTTTCTTTTGGGTTTGATCCTCGCCACTTAGCGTTGTATATTATTGTTAAACATGTAGTTTCTTTACTTATTCTTAAAATGGGTTTTAGATTTCTGGGTTTTCGGCTTACTTAGTCGCGTTACGCCTGTAGACGTTACGTGGTTAAGTGCCGGTCACGGGCCAAACTTTGGGTCGTGACAATATATGTCCAAGCATCCACTATAATATACATCGTATGTACAGTAATGGCCTCTAGGGCATACATATCACTAACAATCTCCCACTTGCACTAGGGTCATCTGTTGTAGTATCTCATACCCAACAATCAGCCGTAGTTGAAGTATCTCATACTCAACCATCCCATAAAAGTCACTACTGGGAAATAGGCCTTTGTGAGTGGATCCGCGCTGTTCTTCTCTGTGTCTACTCTCCTATCCTCGATCTCCTTAGAGATCAACCATCTCCATGATCAGGTGATACTGCCTAAGAATATGTCTGGATCACTGATGGGACGGGGGTTCCTAGGCCAAAGCCACAACTCCATTGTCACACAATGGTAGGAACGAAGTTCATCTCATGAACTAGTATACATCCAGACTACATCTTTGGTAGCATCCTATGTAGCCATGTATCCAACCTTTAACGTCTAATTTGCCACGGTATCTAGCTTGGAACTCTTCCAACACACCGTCCCTCCACTGAGGGTAAAGACAGTGCCTGTGACTGACATTCAGTCGTTTTTACCATCCTGGATCCTATCCAGTGATTCTCCCCAGGATCAATTGACACCATCTCACTACACCTAGTGAGAATCCTAACATCCACTTAGATCTATCTCATAGATCCAAAACCCTGGATTTAGGAGGTATCACCTTGATCCTATATGGAGAATCCATGTGATAAGAGGAGATTGACCGAGCGTAGCATAGGAAACTCCTTCCTTATTAAAAGTATGTCATCCATGTACAATACGAGGATCACCACCATACTCCCTACTATCTTTTTGTATATACAAGGTTCGTCTACCATTTTGATGAAGTCAAACTTTTTGACTACCACATCAAAACAGATGTTCCATCTCCGCGATGCTTCCTTTAACTCATAAAGCAACTTGCACACGTTTCCGCTGCTCCCACTGTCTCTGAAGCCCTCTGGTTGTGTACTTATAGACGCTCTCTTCTAAATCATTATTTAGAAAAGCAGTCATGACACCCAACGGCCAGATATCGTAGTCGTGGTATGTAGCAATGGCAAGTAGGATCCGTATGGACTTAAGCATAGCTTACAGGAGAAAAGGTTTCATCATAATCAACACCTGATCAATGACGAGAACCTTTTGCAATAAGTCTTAGCTTTGAAAGTCTCAACTTTTCCATGTACACTAAGTAATTTTCTCAAGATATACTTGCTCCTGATGGGAATTTAACCCTTCAGATAAAGCAACCAAAGTCCATACTTTGTTGGTGTATATGGATTCCATCTCAGATCACTTAGCATCCAGCCATTCTTACAGAGTCCCCACTCTTGATGGCCTGCTCGAAACCAGTTGGGTCATCATCTCATGATGCAATCCTCGCTCCCACTGTCATAGAGAAAACCGAAGTATCTCTCAGGTGGGTGAGGAACCCTACTAGATCGGCAGAGAGGCTGAGGTTCGTTGGAAACTATTGAATCCTCCGGGTTTTCCAAATCATCAGCTGCAGTTTGTATAGCTGGAACTCCTTCTAGTTCTACCTCATGACCACTAATTTCTTCACAAGAAATTCCCTTTCCCAAAGGTGGCATGCTGAGAAACAAAACACCTTTTGCTCCTCAGAGTGGTAGAAGATATTCCCTTGCAAATGCTTGGGATATCCAACAAATTTCCACAGAACTGACCTTGCCTCGAGCTTGTCTGGATTTTGCATTTAGACATAGGCCGGACAACCCCAAATCTTAACATCCTTAAGATTTGGGCTTTTCCTATACCATATCTCATATGGAGTGGTAGACACCTGATTTGATTGGAACCCTATTCAATAGGTATGCAGCTTCTCAAGTGCAAACCCCTAAAAGGAAATAAGCAACTCGGTAGTACTTATCATAGAGCACACCATATCTTATAGGGTGCGATTGCTCTGCCCCGATATACCATCGTGCTGTGGTGTATACGGAGGAGTAATGCCGAGAGAGAATCTCATTCTCCTTTAGAATAGTCCAGGAATTCCGTGCTCAAGTATTCTCCTCCCTGATCTCATCATAGGACATAATACTTATACATGTTGTGGTTCTCTACTTCTAACTTATATTCATTGAATTTCTCAAAAGCTCCATACTTGTGTTTCAACAGGAACACATGTGCGAATCTTGAGAGATCATCAGTGAATGTAATGAAGTACAAAGAACCGTTCCTGGCATATGTAGACAGGGGACCTACATACATCAGCATGTATCAATCCCAAGAGTTCACTAACTCTTTCTCCGTTTCCAATAAACGGAGCTATGGTCATCTTATCTTTGTGACATGACTGGCAAGTTTCAAAAGATGTAAATTCAAACTAATTTAAATATGCATCTAGATGTAACTTAGCTAGTCGGATCGCATTGATATGACCTAGTCTACAATGCCTCAAGAAGGATTCGTTCATTTCTGAACTCTTCCTCTTGTGTGTGCTCTGTACGTTAAGAAATGTAGTTTGATTTAGAACATATATGATTTTAGATAACGTGCCTGAACCGATCAACTCTTGATATAAGAAATGTTCAAAACATTATCCAACAATACAAAATTATATCCTTCTTTACTAAATAAAGAGACTGATATGATGCTGTACATCAGGTTCGGTATCTAATAACATTCGTTCAGAATCAATGTATTTGGTAATACAGGGTGATAACTGCCAACATACTTGGCTGCAACACATGCACCGTTTCCAACTCTTGAAACTTATCACTCATTCTCAGTTCTCTACCTATCTGTAGCCCATGTAACATATTACATATATGGGATCCTGATCCGGTATCTCATACCCAGGACGTAAAGGATACTGAGAAACAGTTCTCTGTAATGAACACACTCGAAAAAGATGCATCATCATACACTTTCTTCATTTGGGCGGCACGGGAATTCTGGTAATCCCCTATTTCCTGCTCGGTCTTATAACAATTATAAGTTGGAGCGGGACCAATGTTCCCTAGCGCAGTATAACAAGCGGGTTCGGTCAATACATCCATATTATTATGTTGATTAAGGCGTTACATGGTCGCTGCCTGGAGAGAGAGAGAAGAAAACACTCAGCGTATGCTCTTGCAAGATTAGATTGGTTATCAATATATCTAATCAGGATGGCTCCCACTGTTTTAGTCAAATCTTCCTTCAAACCCTAAAAGGAAAGAGTAGCCGGGATTAATTACACCCTACAATTTCGCCAATCTTTCAGCCAGGCCAGTATCGGTACTTTGAGGGAGGTTCCCCGTGCTTTCGCACGGACCTAATTAAAATAAACCTCATTTTCCCAGGGTCGTAACCCCGTTAACACCTTTCTAGACACCTACTTGATCGGCTAATTGTAATGTGTAAAACTCTCCCAGGAGTAACTCTTACTCGCAGTGGGTATCGGGATCCAACTATCTCATAGGAGGTATGCAATCTCATTGCAAATTTCAATACTTGAAATTCCCGATAATATTTTACCCCTAGCAGCTATATGACCTTAACATAGTCAACAAATCATAAGTGCTAGTCAAGTTCAACCCGTCATTTCCCGATTGAATTAAACCCACCCGCACAACCCTTAACAAGGTCAACAAAGTCGCACGACTACCCTAATCCAATCGCATCATATGCATATACAGATAAGCATTAATCAGCTACCGCACACTACGCCTTAACATGGTCAACAAACGTAGCACGAATACTAACCAGTACTTATCTGTAATGACGGAGGGCTACGACAGGTTTTTAAGAAAACCTTTTGCGTAATGAACTTGATATCGTCGTAGAATCGAGTGATTTTAAATGGAGCGTTTTTTAGGCTTTTATTAGTTTTGCTAAAGAGGTCACTCCCGGTGAAGGGATCTCGGCTCTTTCCTTAGCGAATAAGGTGCATGATATTTCACAAATACCACTATGCAAAGCAAAAACTATAAAAGGAATCAAAAGACAAACCAAGTTTGTAGCATCTGCTAGTTTTTCTAAAGAGGTCATTCCCGGTGAAGGGATCTCGGCTCTTTCCTTATCGAATAAAGTGCTGGATATTCTACAAGGAATACCGCTTGCAAAGCAAGAACTAGAGCTACCAGTTTTTAAAGCAAGTTTCTACAACATCTTTAGGTTTCTTTTATTTCGTTAATCTCATTAATGAAGTCCCATTTTATTATGCTTCACAAGCATCACGTTTGAAACGAAATCAACAATATACAATATATATTTCATATATATATTATAAACATTCGTCTCAGGCAGTAATATGATCTCATCACAAAACATTGCAGCAGAAGAACATATATGAAATATTAGATATACTAGGATTTCCGTGTTTTAAGTTAAGCCTGTATAAAACACGGATTCCACGGTCGTGATGAATAGCCAATCCCACACCCCTAGACCCCTACGAGAGCGGCAAGCAACCCTATCAATTCTATAGTTAGGAGACCCGGTCTCGACTCCTCGAGATGGTTTCCCACTGGACCCTAGAACCCGGTTACTTATGCTCCCCGCCTTGGGTCTATCCTAATGCGGAAAAGTAAATAATATACAATGGTGACATCATCCTCAACCCGGAAGTGCCCTAATAAAAGAATATTATATACAATGAATTTTACATGAATGAAAATGAAAAACTCTCATCTCACATAAAACCCCCAGCAATTCAAACACGACGATCCAATATAACATATCACAGCAACATATAACATCATATTTCATCAACGTAAGTAAATATGCGAATCCCAATTGTCGTTGACATATAGCACCGAAACCGGCGATACACCACATATTACACTTACGGTCGCAGAAAAGAAAGTGAAAAACTACAACAGTTGGAATCCGCAACCACCTTAGACATCACATGCCTAACCAAATGAATTCCTTAGACATCGCATGCCTAACAGTTATAAACCCCGCATTTTAGTCTCGATCTCTAAAAAATTTTTCAATATCATGTCGGGCAATTCAATAAGATTCCCGACATCCTGATCGAATGCTCGTCGGAAACTTTAGTAGACGGCCGCACCCCCGATACCGTCGACGAAATGCACTAAGGCGGAACACCGCTCCCGCGAGCACCCGAATGGATGCTTTTGGCGACGGGGTTCTTCTATAGTCACTTGGTCGGGGCTATGGAGCGTGGATATCTATTAAGTTTACCCGGCGAGTATCCGCGTACGCTACGTGATTGCGATGGACTATTGATCACATCAAAATCCCGTGGCAACCGATCATCTGAGACTAAACCGCTAGATTTATAACATTCAAACTAGTTATCTCATAACTACTTGTGAATTCCAAATATTGTATCCCATCACATAATATCCGGACGACGTTAAACTCTTCGATTGATTCATCAAAGTCCCACAATTTCCTGACAGCTCAACACTTGAGCACAGTTTTAATAATACCCAGAAGATGCCACAGTACCTATGAACCAGCCGTAGAAGGGTCAAACCAACACCTCACATATGAAACGCTAAACTACCACAAACCGTAGGGTTCAAGTAGCGATTTTGACGGCCACATAATCGAGTTAAGGTTTCGTTCTTCTGAGGGTCTACGGAATCACTTGCAAGTTTTTCCGAATACGTTAAACTTGGAAAAATGGGTTTTTGACATTCGATCGAACTTTTTAACTTCGTCTAGACAATATGTGAAAAACCCGAAACAATGTTAAAACTGCGAATACGAAACACCCCGAATTGTTTATAGTGTAAAATTACATCACATGCAAAATTAGCAAAAATAAACAACACCTGAAACATCAAAACCAAGTCACTGGAACACAGGCAAAATTTCGGAGGGGGGGCTCGGACTGGGCCGATATGGGACCTATGGTGGCCGGCCCATTTTTCACCAAATGTCCTGAAATTTTGTGTGTGTTCATGATATATCCTATACATCACTCTGTACTTGTTTGCAAATATTTTTGATAACTTTCAAAATCGACAGAAACTATGATTTTCCGTTTCAAGTTTCGGAGTTTGTTTCGGTTTCGTAATCTAACAAAATCTATATTTATTTCTAGCATGGCTCTGATACCACTGAAGGGTTACCTACGACGGCAGCAAGGTTTCGGGAGGCATCGTCCATGCCAAATTAAAATTTTGCCGTTCTAGCTAACCCTAAACTAGATCGTTAATTAGAAATAATACGGGAACATAAGCAAACACTTTGCAATATGTAAAGAGAGCGAGGAATACAACCTTTGTAGACCGGTCCTTCACTTCAAATAGCTCCGTGTATTAGTCCCCTCCGCTGCGATCTCAAGCTCCGGACTCTAGAGAGGCTCCGTAGAAGAAACAAACGTGCTTGCTTCGAAGACTTCGAGGCCGAAGATGATCTACGTCGAGGAGACACTAACTCAAGCTATTCCTTCACTAGGTCATGAACTTTGTGAAGAGAACACCCTATACTACATGGCAAGTAGTAGAGGATGATGAAGTAGGAAGTGGGCTCAGTTTAGAATTCATTTTCTCACGCTTTTTCTCAAAACTCCATTGAAGCTAGAAAGCTTTTGTGAAGAAGAAAGAAGAAGAAGAAGTCTAATGAATAAATCATCCAAATGAATTATTGTGACCATGGGTGAGTTAAAGCTATCATGCTTAACTCATGTAGAGAATAAACCCTAGGCTAGAGTTAAGGTTTGGGTTAAGGAAAATATCCTAAGGAATGACAAAAGAGTGGACTTTGTCAAAGTTTCTACAAGCTTCATCCAAGCTTATCAACTTTGACAAAGTCTTCTCTCTTTTGTTAAACCTTAAGAAATAAACCAAACCCTAATTTAACCCTAAAATGGTATAACTCTCATACACGCACCTTGTATGTATCATCAATCATGATACAAACATGTACACTTGCATATATCACATATAAACAACGTGCACAATCTAGTGAGAAAATAAATCATATGTGAGCTAATACCAGTTAATGTAATGTAATATATCAAATATATAATCATACATTAAATTATTAAATCAACTCTTGATTTAATAATCCGGCTATAACCGACTAATATCATGTGCAATAACTTATCGAATCAACACTTGATCCGATAACCCGGCTATATCACATACAACCGATCAATGTCACTAATCGCGAGAATAGAATACGGTATCTCATATCGTATTAATCTCGGTCCTGCACATATCATATATGTGCTCCTACACCGTTTCGCTTGAGCCAGGAAATCCCTGTGTAGGACTCTAAAGACTCGTCAATACGCCGGCAGTAGGTGATGATCATATCAAACACCCATAAGCCGCAAGCGGTCTGCTAAACGTAACAGCCGCCCGGGTATTGAGCGATCAGAAGATCAACAAGCAAGCCTGCTCACACTCCTGTGAATCTAATCAGTAACACTACCGTACAGTCCGGTCTCTTCATCTGATATGTCGCATATCTCGTCTAGGAGTGGTAAACGTCAGACCCCAGTAACTCGATAAGTCGTGTCGATATGAAGCTCATAACGGGTCGAGAAACTAGTGATAACACTTACCAGTATATCTCTGAAGCTGCCTTGGCCAAGGACTTCCTGTTATATCTAATCGAACACGGTGCAACATCAACTCCCTATACCGGGAGAGACGAAACCCCTCCTATCGCTCATTGCCTCCATGTGACTCGGGACTGTACCCAAAAGCCACCGTTTTGCACTACCTCTTGGATGTGGTAAGGTAGAAATCAAAGCACAGTGGGAATCACACAAGACTCTATGACGATCTCGGGTCTACAGACTAACCTGTACCAGTGTTACCAGAGAACTGCCATCTGACGTGAGGTATAATACCATCTGGGAGTTCTCGGCGAGTCCGTCCAGTGTACCCAGTCTCCACTGAGTACTCGTATACTATCTCTGATGTCAAACACCAATGGATATGGGATCATCCATCGCCCATCTGTATGGGTCGAGAAGCTAAACGCTAGTCTACTCTGGTATATCGATGCCCTGTCTCGATACACCCTCGACTAGGAAGATTTGAAGGATGTACTTTGCGACTACACTGTCCCCACTAGTATGATCTGCATCATAGTCCTATGATCTGCATCATAGTCCTGGTAGTCAAGTACTCATCCTAAGAGCTTTATCAACATGTAACATAGAGACAATCAGCGTACATGTTAAGATAAAGTGCAACCAGATAGCATACTATCAAGTCGAGCAAGAAAGTTCTCCATATATATGTCCAAGCATCCACTACAATATATATCGTATGTACAGTAATGGCCTCTAGGGCATACATATCACTAACAGAGAGTTCAAGCAATCCAAGACAACATGCGAGCGAAAGCAAATTGTCATGAGGTGAAGACGTTCCATGAACAACCGGGTTTATTTTCAGTTAAGACCGGAACGCGTCAAGTAGGTGGGCGACTTAGAGATGGTAGGACCCAAATTGTTAACCTTAATAACCCGCCAATGTACTCATGTGGGAAAATGTAACTTCACCGCCTTCCTTGCTCCCATGTTATGGTAGCTCGTGCATCACAGGCATTGGACTATCGTACCTACGTCGATATACACTATTCATTGAATTACTTGTCTTTCACCTGGGCACCTAATTTCTTTTTAATCCTCGAGAAAGAGTATCGGTTTACATATGACGGTCCACTTGTTATCCCTGATGAGTTTTTATGAAGAAGTAAGAAAGGTCGGCCTAAGTTGTCACGGATCCACAATGACATGGATGTGAGGCATGATAGAACATCGGGTATATGATGCAAGAATTGTCACCAGGAGGGGCACAACATTCGTCGGTGCCCACAACGCGACGAAGCAGGTATATATTGACGTTCATTTATACTGTAAGCACATATAGAATGTACCAGTCGTTTATGGTTCTTTATTCTCTAACCACTTATAGAATACTATTCGTTGATATTGCTTTATACTGTTAACCCATATAAAATGCTATTCGTTGATGTTGCTTTATACTGTTAACCCATATAGAATGCTATTCGTTGATGCTTGCTTTATATGTTCATTTATAGATTTTCCACAGATATATTGATACTCGTTGATGTTGATTTTTAGGTTCGTCATAATGATGCCTCTACGGATGCGTGGTGCCGAAGTTCTTGTTTGTGGAGCTGCTGGTCGTCGAGATGGTCCACGGATCCGTGGTCATGGAGCTCTTATTGGTGGAGCCTCTGAGGGTCGAGGTGGTCGTGGAGCTCTTGTTGGTGGAGCTACTATCAGGTGTACAGTAGGAAGCATAGGATGCACCCGGGCCCTGTTGATCGGACACTTTTGATGCTACAGAGACAGCATATATCAGAGGCTGTTTGGGGAGGCACGGATGTTACAGATATTGCTTTCCGATCTCATGAGTATCTGCCTATGATAGATCAGATACGGCCGTTGTTAGTAGAGGTCAGATTTTATGGTGTTAGTCTCATTGGGAGTATTCATCTAGACCATGCCCTCCTGACGGCATTGATACAGCACTGGAGGCCAGAGACACATACATTCCATCTACTAATTGGTGAGATGACGCTTACACTATAGGACATCAGCATACTATTAGGACTTCCAGTTGATGGCAGAGTAGTGACTGGTGCAGCACATCACGATTGGCCGGTCTTAGTAGCGGAGTATTTGGGCGTCGTGCCAGCGGATGGTATGATTCAGTGTTCACGCATATGGTTCACCTGGTTGCGTGCGCGGTTTCTCGACACTATTACCCATCATTCGACAGCGCATCAGATTGAGTGTTATTGGACAGCTTATATTCTGACATTCTTTGGGGGTCTTGTATTCCCGATCTCCACCGGAGACACGTTTCCGCTATGATATTTACCATTGCTTACATATCTAACCTGTCATGTCCCGAAAGTACAGAACATGACCGACACTTAAACTACGAAACGTCTCGAGGCGTACGTAATCCAAGTAAGCCGAAAACCCAGAAATGCAAACCAAGAAAAGTAGTAGAGTGAAGGAAAACCAATTTAAATAAGTAGTTTTAAAAGCATAAGCCGAATTATGCGGGTTTCTAAAAGCATCAAAAATTTCCTGAAAATTTCGGCAGAGTCTCCTTTGTAAATATTGGCCCCCAAACGGGACATAACATGAATAGTATACGAAATCAATAAAAATGCATCCACAAGCGGGAGCTAGCTCTTCGTCAATCGACGGTCACAACCACACAAGCAATATAATATACAACGCCAACGGCGAGGATCAAAACTCAAAGGAAACTCAAAACCACAAGAAATCTGCAGAAATATAACGCGCGACTCTAAGGTCGAAAGAATAACATCACTGGTCTCTATCTCAAAAATAACACATGTTTGGTTGATAGAACTTCTAGATACAACAGAGTAATAATATACAAGTTATATAATGGGGGGTACGATACAAGTAAACCCACCTACTAGCAAATCACTCGAACGAAACTATGCCCGCAAGCCGTAATGAAACCTGTACGGCAAACCTGCAAGAAACTGGGGCACAACGGGGGTGAGTTGCCAACTCGTGAATAGAAAAACATCTACGCACAGAAATCGCATAAATAACGCAACATAGGTCAATGATCATAATATATCCTTAAATATATGTATAACATGCAGCCTATAACAATGGCTAGGGTAGTATCTAACCCGAGTGTAATCTCATGTGCCCGTGTCAGTGCCTCAGGTAGCAATATATCATATGAATGCGGTATGAATGCACGGAACAGAATGCATGTACTGACGAAAACTGCTTTCATAAATCAGTGAGATTTCTGTATTTTTAAAGTGAGGTACCATAAATGAAATCAGCATAAAACAGTGCCCAGCATCGACACAAAACAAGTGTCCAAATATCTCGATATCTCGGTATCACAGTCTCTGTACCTCAATATCTCAAAAATCAATATCTAGGGCGCCGTCAATCCAGACCGGCCCCTACCATCCATCTCAAGACCACGACGGTATCCTCCGGATATCCGACGCGTCAGGTAATATCACCGGTCGGTAGTGCTCCCCTGCCGGGCTCAACGTCAACAACACATTCCTCTTGCCCCGGGGTACCGCACCGGGCCCACCATGTACCCGAAACGGTTCCTCCACTCCTCAAATCGGGTCTCGAAATCCATCAGCAAACTCATGGTGGACGACTCATACATCATGGGAAAACCGCACATTTTATTTTAAAAGAGAGAAAAGGTTTATTTATGTTTTTGCGGTTTTCCTCCAAATCCAGAAAATCTCATGGAAATCCGAATCCAAAACCTCAATAACACGTAAAATAGTGAATATATGCATGAGAATCCATGAATGCGGCATAACAATGAATAACAGTATGCATGAAGTAGCAGGTAATAACTACAATGTCTAAACTATTAGCCAACAAGCTATGTCAAGCAATAATATTTTCTAAGGTGTACGTGACATGGCAATTACCGATGAAGATGTGTGTGAGCCGGCAAGTAAGTGTACGTGGTACATACGCATCATCGGTAATGGTGCTGGTGTCCTAACAGCATGATATCAATAGTGGAGTATGAAACATAAAATAAGCATGCGATGCGAAGCGAACCACAATAATGAGCGGGAGCTAAATTCTAGACGCAACTATAACTAATCTGCATTAGTCTAATATAAATCCTACAAATGGTGCCTTTTGAAATAACACGAATCATGGGGTTTTGAAAATAGGGGCTACGGTGTTTTTATGAAAAGATACGTCTTTTGAAATATCCGTAGGATCCCTTTGGCTGTCTTTTAAAATACCCACGATTCGTTAGTTTTTGAAATAGGTAAGAATCGAATCTAATCTAACAACTAAACTAAACTAAAGGGCTAAGCTAACAAGCTGGACTACAGGTAAGGAAACCGCCTAACATCTGAGTCGATACATATACATACCTGTATATATATTAGTCGGTGATCCCGCCTCAATAATATCATATCCGATACCATATCTATAATCAGACATCCCAAGTCAAGAGTGCGGATCAATCATCAAAATATAGCTCGTACGTAAATCCGTCGTACGGCATCCCCAAATCTGGGTACGGGTTAATATCATATTCATCACACTATTCATCTGGTATCCTCTTTATCAAATATCATGATCGGGGTACTGATCTGCATCTAGTACAATACTGATACTGCCTAAGTATGCATGCACGTGTGTGAAACACTACGTCAAGGACCCGCTACAACGTCATGTCGTATCTCAAATACGAACCCTGCTATATCACCGATCTCACTGCCTCAAAATCAAATCTCATCGACTCATCATAAATCCCAAGTATCATCCTCAAATCCGTATGTGAACACATAGTCCCATACCCATGTGAACACATAACTATATATTCCCGTAAGCACAAATGAAAGAAGAAAGTATGCAAGTATGGGTTGGTGTGTGCATGTGTAGTGCGACCACTACTCTAGGGTTTCGCGACACTAAATCATCCAAGAACACCAAATATCCATATTATCATCAATGTACTCAAACAATATATATATATGTGTGTATACGTATTCGTATACATCACCACGAACTGCGGGGGTGCTATACGCCATCCACCCGACTTCTCCCCGTAGATATAAATCTACTCACCTCGACCTTCGCTTGCCGATGCCGATGTCGACACGTGCTTCCTTGTCTCCTTGAAGTCTTCGTTAGGGTACCTACATATTATAACACATCGCATCGCATTAAAGTCCGACTCATGACCAAATCGACACACGAATCTTACATAGGTCAAAACCTATGGTTTGCTTTCACAAATCAACCCAAAAACCCTCGACATCGGCGTACAAACGCCGATTGATCGAGAAAAACACCAAATGTACCAAATCATGGTTTTACAATTCACTAAAAATATATAAAATACGATGCAATTCATCAAAACCAATAAATTGATTAAATAGATTTATTACAAGAAACCTAGTAAGCATCAATTAGCCGTTTCACTTTAAAACTCGATGTTTAAACGAAACTAATGGCCACAATATCCACCAATTATCATAACCAAGTTATAGAAACCATATCAATAATTTATTCTCATCAACTTGTATAAATTCCAAAATTCTAGTTTGCAATTTTAACCAATTTCAACCATTTTATAGCAAAAATGCACATACAACAATTTAGGTTGGATTTCCATGAACTAAAGTGTTAAACTACACTTTATAATGTTAAAGAAGTCATGAAAATCCTAATCACATTTTTAATCCCAATTATTTAACCAATTTCAAAAACCTAGTTAGCAAATTGGCATGATTAACACAATTTTTAAACTAACCATTAGCAACTAGCTACTAATCTTGTATTAACACAACATAAGAGCCTAAATATATCACACAACCAAACACCAATTTCACAAAACCCTAACTTGCATTCAAATTCTTATCTTGAATTTCAAAACTTGCAACTAAAGCCTAATTAACACTTAAGTAATTTAGTTTTAAGAAATTAAGTAACAAATTAAGCAAAATGTTTAGAATTATACCTAAACACATTTGAAGATCCACAAGCACCCATGGCCTCCCAAATAGAAATCTTGTTCCCTAGATCCATACTAGAATAGCCAATAAGAAATGGGTAGGGATTAGATTTTGATTTTTGTGGGTTTTTTGATGAATTTGTGAGGTTTTTAGCTCAAGAATTGAAGAAGCAAAAAATGGGGCTGTTGCAAGAGGGAGGCTCGGCCAAATTAGGGAGGGGGAGGAGAGAGAGTGAGGTGGGGAAAGTGATTGGTTAAGTCAAAGGCCCATATCACAAGTCAACCCATTCTCATTTCTTTATTGAATTCATTTTCTTTTCTTTTCTTTTCTTTAGCCTTAGAAGTGGGGACAAATTTTGGGGATGGGGAAGCAAGGCTCGGCCAGCACATAGGGAGGGGGGTGAGAGGGTGTGGGTGAGTTTGGGTGAAGAAAGAAAATGATACATATTATATCCCAATTTCTATTTACACTAATTTTCACCATTTAAGCATTTTTCTTCCATAATTTTCTAAACCGTTTTGGCAAACGATTTCGTTTCAAAAACCACATGATAAAATTTTGTTTAATGTTTTATGATGCACAAAATTTGTTTCAACTCATTCCAATTTGTAATTTTCCCTAATTAAATGTATTCGTGACGGCTTAAAATAATATTTTTTTCAGAAAATTTGAAATTTCACCAGTGGCTCAATAAACACCAAATACTAGAAATTACATAGCTAGAATATGTATATTTAATTTTTATAATAAGACATTTGTATTTTGACTTTTTACAGAAAACCCCCTTATTTTACCGTTTTTTCGAAATTTCACCGAAACGATTTTCAAAACGTTACAATCTTCCCTCCTTAAAGAAATTCGGTCCCCGAATTTAAATTAAAACTCCCCCCAAATACTAAAACATCTAAGCAAAACCATCAAGTCGTCGGGGCTCCGAAATCATAAATACATAAAACAAATCGTAGCGCAGCGCATGCGCATGAAAAATAAGTATATAACTCAAATCAAAACTCCTTCAAGCATCCCGCAATCATCGGAGTCATGGGGAAGACATCAATACCAAATCCAAAGCAAAACCAATATGATATAACTCGAAACTATACATGTAAAATATATTCAGGTACTGTCCTCTGACTAGACCTGCTCAGTACGAAAACACATAGCAATATCATAAAAACGTACTGCTCTATAAGAAAAATCAATCCCAAAATACGCGTATGAATACTACGCGCGTCTTGTGCGCACGGAAATCAAAATCCAAATATGTGCCATACATATGCACAGAAACAACATCTAAGTGCATCGGGTGTGCACGAAACATCTGTCGTAGGCAACATGTGTGCATGACAGCAAAATCAGGTGCATCTGACATGCACGAAAAATCTCGATTTAGTGCATCTGGTGTGCACCAAAATCACACTTCAAAACTTGCGCCCAACATGCGCGAAAATCCAATCAGGTGCATCCATCGTGCACGGAATCATGAAATCCAATATCAAGTGCCGAACATGCGCAAAATCAAATCAGGTGCGCAAAATCAAATCAGATGCACAAAACAAAAGGCGTATCACCATCGAAATCAAAGTCCAATGCATCTAAGTGCACAAAAGGCGTATCACTGCACTGCAAGCATATATAAACTATACAGAGTGCAGGAACCAAATCGTGTGCATGCATACGCACAAAATCAACTCAAATGTCTAAAACCGTAAAATCACAAACATGTGAAACCCAAGCACGAAAACGATATCAAGTGCAACACTATGCAAGGTTCGTAAATCCTCAATCATCAAAATCAAATCATTCGAATAAATCACCCAAAACATCGAAATCAATAATGGCGGCATAGTACCGCTCAAGCGCATCCTCTAAGAATCTCGGGCCAACTGTCGCGGTCACTAGTGGGACGTCTCGTCGATGATCATGAACTCTGGCCTGCTGGTGTGCGTAACAATGACCACTCCTGGGTCAAGGTCTTCACTGGGAATTACCAATCTCTCGGTCCATCGGCTCATCGGCCTTGTCAGGTGTGCTAACGGGGATGATCCCGTTCTGGCACGTCTCTTGTCATCTCCCGGTCAATCATCGCGACCACTCGTAAGACAGCATATCACTGGCGTCGGCCTCTGGCTCTCTGAATGTACGTGGCACATCTGATCCTGGGTGCAAGTGTCATTGCAGCAGTGTCCTGGAAGGAATCCTGCTCACGGTCTCTTCCATATCTCATCTCTGCCAAATGTCCGGAAGTCATCGTCCTTTCCTATATCTGCATCTTGCTCTGGAACGACTGCATACTCATCGCAACTCCTTCTGGAAGGTAAATCCAAGTACCATGCCTCGGCATGCGCATCGCATCTCTGATGTCGGCGGAGTGGAACGTCATCTCATCTAGATCTGGTACGAACCTCTTACTCCACTTTCTCTAATGTCGACTGCTTCGGACTCGTCTCATCGTGGCTACATGGACTGAGCTCCAACGGCTATCCTCGTATCGGGAGTCTTCCAAGAAATGCATCTCACCACCTAGCATCCGAATTAAGTCGAGCCATCCGATCGAATCGTCAAAACCTCATAATCCCCCAAGAGCTCAACCTCTTGGGCACAGTTTAATAGTATCGAGTACATACCACAGCATCGGTGGTCCAGCCGTAGAAGGGCAAACCCAAGCCTCACTAATGGCGTCGTAGAACTGCCGCAAACCCGAAGGTTCAAAGGCTTTCACACGGTCATTAAGTCGAGTTAGGGTTTCATTCTTCTAGAGGGATCATAGAATTGCCTGCATGTCTTTCCGACTACTTTAAACTTGGAATAATAGGTTTCTGACATTCGATCGTCTCTGTCGACTCCCAACGTCTCCGCGTGAAGTCGTCTCTAGCTGGAATCAATCTATCTGATGACCTCTCATCGGGTAGGCGAACGAACCACATGTCCTAGTCATTCATCCTCGGGTGACTAGCGACCTTCTATCATTTCTTAGTACAACTTGTACTACAATAGCTCCAACATATAGGGCGATATCTCGTCGCTCGCAGCAGCAACTGGCTCACTCGTCTGCACGCTGAACAGTGCCTCAATCATCATGAGTAAGCAATACACCAACGGTCATCAAAATCTGGCTGGCCTCTATCATTGGCTCAATCCTCTAGTGCTAATCTGCACGTCCGAGCAATCTCATACGGCGATCCATCCAACGCTCGTGGCGTAAAACACAATCAAAAGACACCTCTCTACAATCGGGTGTCGCCGGAATCATGTCCTGGTCAATCCTCGTTCGTGACGAGCTCGTGCTAACCGCAACTCTAGCCGTAGCTCTCCCTGCCCGAAATCGTGGCAACAAAACCAAACTGGTACCGATGAGGCTAGATTAGGAAGGAATATAATACTGAACAAGGAAATATACATCCTAAGGCTTCTTAAGTGGAGTGGCGTGTCGTAAATATGCCGCGGAACATACCAACGGTACGTCACTCTACTTTAGTCACCTATTCCATCAACCAAGGGTCATCCTACGCTCCGAAGGTAAAACCTAACGCTCTGATACCAACTTTGTCACGTCCCGAAAGTACAGAACATGACCGGCACTTAAACTACGAAACGTCTCGAGGCGTACGTAATCCAAGTAAGCCGAAAACCCAGAAATGAAAACCAAGAAAAGTAGTAGAGTGAAGGAAAACCAATTTAAATAAGTAGTTTTAAAAGCATAAGCCGAATTATGCGGGTTTCTAAAAGCATCAAAAATTTCCTGAAAATTTCGGCAGAGTCTCCTTTGTAAATACTGGCCCCCAAACGGGACATAACATGAATAGTATACGAAATCAATAAAAATGCATCCCCAAGCGGGAGCTAGCTCTTCGTCAATCGACGGTCACAACCGCACAAGCAATATAATATACAACGCCAACGGCGAGGATCAAAACTCAAAGGAAACTCAAAACCACAAGAAATCTGCAGAAATATAACGCGCGACTCTAAGGTCGAAAGAATAACATCACTGGTCTCTATCTCAAAAATAACACATGTTTGGTTGATAGAACTTCTAGATACAACAGAGTAATAATATACAAGTTATATAATGGAGGGTACGATACAAGTAAACCCACCTACTAGCAAATCACCCGAACGAAACTATGCCCGCAAGCCGTAATGAAACCTGTACGGCAAACCTGCAAGAAACTGGGGCACAACGGGGGTGAGTTGCCAACTCGAGAATAGAAAAACATCTACGCACAGAAATCGCATAAATAACGCAACCTAGGTCAATGATCATAATATATCCTCAAATA
The DNA here is from genome assembly GCA_030015575.1 of Agapanthus africanus. Taxonomy (NCBI): domain Eukaryota; kingdom Viridiplantae; phylum Streptophyta; class Magnoliopsida; order Asparagales; family Amaryllidaceae; genus Agapanthus; species Agapanthus africanus. The sequence goes on from JASDDO010000008.1 coordinate 178,112,124, forward strand.
TATGTATAACATGCAGCCTATAACAATGGCTAGGGTAGTATCTAACCCGAGTGTAATCTCATGTGCCCGTGTCAGTGCCTCAGGTAGCAATATATCATATGAATGCGGTATGAATGCACGGAACAGAATGCATGTACTGACGAAAACTGCTTTCATAAATCAGTGAGATTTCTGTATTTTTAAAGTGAGGTACCATAAATGAAATCAGCATAAAACAGTGCCCAGCATCGACACAAAACAAGTGTCCAAATATCTCGATATCTCGGTATCACAGTCTCTGTACCTCAATATCTCAAAAATCAATATCTAGGGCGCCGTCAATCCAGACCGGCCCCTACCATCCATCTCAAGACCACGACGGTATCCTCCGGATATCCGACGCGTCAGGTAATATCACCGGTCGGTAGTGCTCCCCTGCCGGGCTCAACGTCAACAACACATTCCTCTTGCCCCGGGGTACCGCACCGGGCCCACCATGTACCCGAAACGGTTCCTCCACTCCTCGAATCGGGTCTCGAAATCCATCAGCAAACTCATGGTGGACGAATCATACATCATGGGAAAACCGCACATTTTATTTTAAAAGAGAGAAAAGGTTTATTTATGTTTTTGCGGTTTTCCTCCAAATCTAGAAAATCTCATGGAAATCCGAATCCAAAACCTCAATAACACGTAAAATAGTGAATATATGCATGAGAATCCATGAATGCGGCATAACAATGAATAACAGTATGCATGAAGTAGCAGGTAATAACTACAATGTCTAAACTATTAGCCAACAGGCTATGTCAAGCAATAATATTTTCTAAGGTGTACGTGACATGGCAATTACCGATGAAGATGTGTGTGAGCCGGCAAGTAAGTGTACGTGGTACATACGCATCATCGGTAATGGTGCTGGTATCCTAACAGCATGATATCAATAGTGGAGTATGAAACATAAAATAAGCATGCGATGCGAAGCGAACCATAATAATGAGCGGGAGCTGAATACTAGACGCAACTATAACTAATCTGCATTAGTCTAATATAAGTCCTACAAATGGTGCCTTTTGAAATAACACGAATCATGGGGTTTTGAAAATAGGGGCTACGGTGTTTTTATGAAAAGATACGTCTTTTGAAATATCCATAGGATCACTTTGGCTGTCTTTTAAAATACCCACGATTCGTTAGTTTTTGAAATAGGTAAGAATCGAATCTAATCTAACAACTAAACTAAACTAAAGGGCTAAGCTAACAAGCTGGACTACAGGTAAGGAAACCGCCTAACATCTGAGTCGATACATATACATACCTGTATATATATTAGTCGGTGATCTCGCCTCAATAATATCATATCCGATACCATATCTATAATCAGACATCCCAAGTCAAGAGTGCGGATCAATCATCAAAATATAGCTCGTACGTAAATCCGTCGTACGGCATCCCCAAATCTGGGTACGGGTTAATATCATATTCATCACACTATTCATCTGGTATCCTCTTTATCAAATATCATGATCGGGGTACTGATCTGCATCTAGTACAATACTGATACCGCCTAAGTATGCATGCACGTGTGTGAAACACTACGTCAAGGACCCGCTACAACGTCATGTCGTATCTCAAATACGAACCCTGCTATATCACCGATCTCACGGCCTCAAAATCAAATCTCATCGACTCATCATAAATCCCAAGTATCATCCTCAAATCCGTATGTGAACACATAGTCCCATACCCATGTGAACACATAACTATATATTCCCGTAAGCACAAATGAAAGAAGAAAGTATGCAAGTATGGGTTGGTGTGTGCATGTGTAGTGCGACCACTACTCTAGGGTTTCGCGATACTAAATCATCCAAGAACACCAAATATCCATATTATCATCAATGTACTCAAACAATATATATATGTGTGTATACGTATTCGTATACATCACCACGAACTGCGGGGGTGCTATACGCCATCCACCCGACTTCTCCCCGTAGATATAAATCTACTCACCTCGACCTTCGCTTGCCGATGCCGATGTCGACACGCGCTTCCTTGTCTCCTTGAAGTCTTTGTTAGGGTACCTACATATCATAACACATCGCATCGCATTAAAGTCCTACTCATGACCAAATCGACACACGAATCTTACATAGGTCAAAACCTATGGTTTGCTTTCACAAATCAACCCAAAAACCCTCGACATCGGCGTACAAACGCCGATTGATCGAGAAAAACACCAAACGTACCAAATCATGGTTTTACAATTCACTAAAAATATATAAAATACGATGCAATTCATCAAAACCAATAAATTGATTAAATAGATTTATTACAAGAAACCTAGTAAGCATCAATTAGCCGTTTCACTTTAAAACTCGATGTTTAAACGAAACTAATGGCCACAATATCCACCAATTATCATAACCAAGTTATAGAAACCATATCAATAATTTATTCTCATCAACTTGTATAAATTCCAAAATTCTAGTTTGCAATTTTAACCAATTTCAACCATTTTATAGCAAAAATGCACATACAACAATTTAGGTTGGATTTCCATGAACTAAAGTGTTAAACCACACTTTATAATGTTAAATAAGTCATGAAAAACCTAATCACATTTTTAATCCCAATTATTTAACCAATTTCAAAAACCTAGTTAGCAAATTGGCATGATTAACACAATTTTTAAACTAACCATTAGCAACTAGCTACTAATCTTGTATTAACACAACATAAGAGCCTAAATATATCACACAACCAAACACCAATTTCACAAAACCCTAACTTGCATTCAAATTCTTATCTTGAATTTCAAAACTTGCAACTAAAGCCTAATTAACACTTAAGTAATTTAGTTTTAAGAAATTAAGTAACAAATTAAGCAAAATGTTTAGAATTATACCCAAACACATTTGAAGATCCACAAGCACCCATGGCCTCCCAAATAGAAATCTTGTTCCCTAGATCCATACTAGAATAGCCAATAAGAAATGGGTAGGGATTAGATTTTGATTTTTGTGGGTTTTTTGATGAATTTGTGAGGTTTTTAGCTCAAGAATTGAAGAAGCAAAAAATGGGGTTATTGCAAGAGGGAGGCTCGGCCAAATTAGGGAGGGGAAGGAGAGAGAGTGAGGTGGGGAAAGTGATTGGTTAAGTCAAAGGCCCATATCACAAGTCAACTCATTCTCATTTCTTTATTGAATTCATTTTCTTTTCTTTTCTTTTATTTAGCCTTAGAAGTGGGGACAAATTTTGGGGATGGGGAAGCAAGGCTCGGCCAGCACATAGGGAGGGGGGTGAGAGGGTGTGGGTGAGTTTGGGTGAAGAAAGAAAATGATAAATATTATATCCCAATTTCTATTTACTCTAATTTTCACCATTTAAGCATTTTTCTTCCATAATTTTCTAAACCGTTTTGGCAAACGATTTCGTTTCAAGAATCACATGATAAAATTTTGTTTAATGTTTTATGATGCACAAAATTTGTTTCAATTCATTCCAATTTGTAATTTTCCCTAATTAAATGTATTCGTGACGGCTTAAAATAATATTAAAATAATATTTTTTTTCAGAAAATTTGAAATTTCACCAGTGGCTCAATAAACACCAAATACTAGCAATTACATAGCTAGAATATGTATATTTAATTTTTATAATAAGACATTTGTATTTTGACTTTTTACAGAAAACCCCCTTATTTTACCGTTTTTTCGAAATTTCACCGAAACGATTTTCAAAACGTTACATAACCAGAGCGGGGACAGGAGCATACAACTGGGGCAGTGCGGTTCTTGCTTGCTTATATCGCGGGTTGTGTCAAGCGTCGCAAGGTGGAACACAAATGACTGGATGTTCTCTGTTCTTACAGATTTGGGCTTGTGAGAGATTGCACGTCGGACGCCCTGTTATTACGCATTTCACAGATAGATGGCTCCCGATTGGTCCTAAAGAGTGGAGGTCCCCACTTGGGGTATTTCGGCATGTGCTCACACATGGATGGGGAACCCATTCTAGTGTCTAGAGTACTACAGGGATGAGCTGAACTCACTCCGGGACGAGATCGTATCATGTCATCCTTATAGAGGGGATCAAGTTGCATCCCTACCATCCCTGTGCTCAGCTCACCATGGTATATGGTTGACTACGGCTCTACTTATCCACTTTGCTATCGTCGAGGATTATTATTCGGAAAGGGTGATGCGATAGTTCAGTTTGCACCAGGCCATCGCTCACGAGGGAGTCTATGATCGTGCTCTGCACAAGATAGATGGGTAAGGTAGGGCCACTGAGGACTAGAGACTGGTGTATTGTGATCACATATACCAGTGGGACATGGAGCGGGTTGCTCACGTTATTCGAGATATCTCATCGTACGATCCAGCCCGCCGTGATGAGTACATGACGTGGTATCGTTCGATCAATCGTGTACGTTGTCTCGCCCGACCATAGATGACATACTTGCGCCGATGATGCTGGGCCTTTGACTACTTGACCTATGCACCAGTCCAGAGCTCCTCCTATAGTCAGGATAGTATGCTATTTTACTTACTATTTCTATTCTGTATTTTTCATACGGTATGATTTATTTTTTCATTGTACTAAAATGTTGAATCTTGTTTTTTTTTTAAAAAAAATTTTCCCAGATATCATATGTATGGACTATTATACGTCACTCTATCCAGACTCTAGCAAGCGATGTCGCGGCAAGGGTGAAGGACTTCGCACAGTTTACCCTCAGTGAATGCCACTGCATTGTGACTGAGGTGGGAAAGGGCACCAGATTAGAGTCGATGGTTGTAGGTCCCGTTCCTCCTGTGCGTCGACGTAGCAGCTTACCACGATAGTCAGACCAGGATGGATCTTCATATGTACAGAAGGAGCCCGACCAGGCTAGACCTTCTCATGCATAGGAGGAGCCCTAGGAGCATGTCCCTTCGCATGCACCGAATGAGCCTAAAGAGCCTCAACCTTCGCAGCTACCTATGTCGCAGTTGAATCGGGATGATATTGCAGGACCTTCATGTAGGGTTCCTAGGCACTCTCAAGAGGTCTCACAAGGTATCAACCATGCCAATTTCAAAAAATACGGTGCCGAGAAACCCTAGACTACGGATCGTCGGCTAGAAGTCTAGGCGAAACATTAAACTAGTTAACACTTAACTATAAGAATACGGAAATACAACCTTTGTAGATCCGGTTCTCCACCTCCATAGCTCCGCAACGAAGTATCCTCGCTGTCCAAATCGAAATCCGGGCTCTAGCGTCGGCTTCATTGGAGAAATGGACGGGCAAGGTCGTCGGCTTCGTGCCGAAGATGATCTACGTCGAAGCATCGCAAGATCAAGCTCCCACTTCACCAATTCATGAAACTAGTGAAGAGAACACACTCTACTACTTGGCAAGAGGTAGAGGATGAAGAAATAGGAAGTGGGTAGACTTTAGAATTGGATTTCTCACTTGTTTCATCAATCCACCATTGATGAAGTCAAGGTTTCTTCTTTGAAGATGAAGAAGAAGAAGATGATAATATTATGATAAGTTCTTTTTCAAAAAGGAAATAATAAGAATACTTATCATAATGTAACCATGGTAATGTGTAGAGAGTTAATCATGGTTGAATGGAATGGTTAGGGTTAAGCATGAGACAAAATGGTCACTTGGTCAAAGTCTTCATGAAGCTTCATAATACATACAAAGAAAGCCACCATTTTCTCATTATGCTAATTATTTTCCAAAACTAATAAATGAATAAATGAATGAATAAATAATCATAACCCCAACCATTCATTTAACCATGGTTCAATCTTCACACAAACACAAGTAAACATGTATCATCAAACATGATACAATCAAGTGCACAAAATCATATCGCATATGTAATGCGCACATCCGAGTGAGAAAATCCATTTTAAAGTGAACCGATACTAGTTAATGCAAAGTAATATATCAAATATATAATTATACATTAAATCATTAAATCAACACTTGATTTAACGATCCGGTCATATCGCATATAACCGGCTAGTATCAACAGTAACAACTTATCGAATCAACACTTGATCCGATAACCCGGCTATATCGTATATAACGATCAATGTCACAAATGCGAGAATCGAATACAGTATCACATACTGGTATCATTCTCGGTCCCGCACATATCTCATATGCGCTCCTATTTCGTTTCGCTTGAGCCAGGAAACCTCTGTGTAGGACTCTAAAGACTCGTCAATACGCCGGTAGCAGATGATGATCATATCAAGCACCCACAAGCCGCAAGCGGTCTGCTAAATGTAACGGCCACCCGGGTATTGAGCGATCAGAAGATCGACGAGCAAGCCCGCTCACACTCCAGTGAATCCAACCAGTAACACTACCGTACAGTCCGGTCTCGTCGTCTGATATGTCGCATATCTTGCCTAGGGGTGGTAAACGTCAGACCCCAATAGCTCGATAAGTCATGCCGACGTAAGGTCCATAACATTCATGAAACTACTGATAACTCTTACCAGTATATCACTGCAACCCTGGCCAGGGATTTCCTGTTATGGCCAGTCGAGCATAGCACAACATCAACCCCCAATACCGGGAGAGACGAATCCTCTCCTATCGCTCATTGCCTCCATGTGAATCGGGACTGTACCCAAAAACCACCTGTTTGCACAACTCAGTAGAGCCGTGGTAGGGTGGAAAACAAAGCACAGTGGGAGACACACAAGACTCTATGACGATCTCGGGTCAACAGACTAAGTTGTACCAGTGTCACCAGAGAACTGCCATCTGACGTGAGGTATAATACCATCTGCGAGTTCTCGGCAAGTCCGTTCAGTGTACCCAGTCTCCACTGAGCACCCGCATACCATCTTCGATGTCAAACACCAATGGATATGGGATCATCCATCGCCCATCGCATAGGTCGAGAAGATATACGCTAGTCTACTCTGGAATATCGATGCCCCGTCTCGATATTCCCACGACTAGGAACAATGAAGGATGTACTCATTGACTACCCATGCCCCACTAGTATGATCTGCATCATAGTCCTGGAAGTCGAGTACACATCCTAAGGGCTTTATCAACATGTAATCAGAGAGACAGAAAGTATACATGTTAAGATAAAGAGCAACCAGATAGCGTACTATCATGTCGAGCAAGAAAGTCCTACCTATATATGTCCCAGCATCCACTACAATATACATCCAATGTACAATAATGGCCTCTAGGGCATACATATAACTAACAATCTCCCACTTGCACTAGGGCCATCTGTAGCAGTGGTTGCAGTATCTAATACTCAACCATCCCATATGAGTCTCTCTCTGGGAAAAGGCCTTCGTGAGTGGATCTGCCGTGTTGTCCTCTGAGTCTACTCTCCTAACCTCGATCACCCCGGAGATCAACTATCTCCTTGATCAGGTGATGCTTCCTCAGAATATGTCTGGGTCACTGATGGGACCAGGGTTCCAGGGCCTAAGCCACACTTCCATTGTCATACAATGGCAGGAACCTAGTTCATCATATGAACCAATATACACCCAAACTTCCTCTTTGGTAGTATCTTCAATAGCGATGTTACCAGCCTTTATCGTCTAGTTTGCCACGGTATCTAGCTTGGAACTCTTCCAACATACCGTCCCTTTACTGATGGTAAAGACAATGCCTGTGACTGACATTCAGTCGTCTTTATCATTCTGGAACCCTTCCAGTGATTCTCCCCAAGATCGATTGATACCATCTCACTTCAACTAGTGAGTATCCTAACATCCAATTAGATCTATCTCATAGATCCAAAGCTTAGGATTCAGTAGGTATCACTTTGATCCTATATGGAAAATCATCGTGATAAGCGGAGATTAATCGAGCGTAGCATAGGAAACTCCTTCCCTAACAAGAGTATGTCATCCACGTACTCTACGAGGATCGTCACCATACTCCCTACTACCTTTTTGTTTATACAAGGTTCATCTACCATTTTGATGATGTCAACTTCTTTGACTAATCAATCAAAACAGATGTTCCAACTCCGCGATGCCTGCTTTATCCTATAAAGCATCTTGCACACGTTTCCGCTGCTCCCACTGTCTACGAGGCCCTCTGGCTGTGTTCTTATAGACGTTCTCTTCTAAATCAATATTTAGAAAAGTAGTCATGGCACCCAACCACCAGATATCGTAGTCGTGGTGTGTAGCCGTGGCAAGTAGGATGTGGATGGACTTAAGCATATTCCATGGAAAAGGTTTCATCATTATCCGTGCCTGGTCGATGACGAAAACCTTTAACAAGTCTAGCTTTGAAAGTCTCAACCTTTCCATCTACACCAAGTAATCTTCTCAAGATATACTTGCTCCTGATGGGGATTTAACCCTTCAGATATAGCAACCAAAGTCCATACTTTGCTGGTGTACATGGATTCCATCTCAGATCGCTAAGCATCCAGCCATTCTTACAGAGTCCTTACTCTTGATGGCCTGCTCGAAACTAGTTGGGTCATCATCTCATGATGCATTTCTCGCTCCCACTGTCATCGAGAAACCGAGGTATCTCTCAGGCGGATGAGGAACCCTACTAGATTGGTGGAGAGGCTGAGGTTCGTCGGGAACTATAGAATCCTTTGGTTCTGTCAAATCATCAACTGCAGTTTTGTATAACTAGAACCTTTCCAGTTTTACAGAACTGATCCTGCCTTGATCTTGTCCGGATTTTGCTTTAAACATAGGCCGGACAACCCCAAATCTTAACTCGCTTAAGAGATGGGTTCTTCCCATACCATATCTCATATGGAGTGGTAGGCACTGATTTGATTCAAACCTAATTCAATAGGTATGCAGCTTCTCAAGTGCATAACCCCAAAAGGAAATAGGTAACTCAGTAATACTCATCATAGAGCACACCATATCTAATATTGTGCAATTGCTCCGCCCTGATACACCGTTGTGCTGTGGTGTATTCAGAGGAGTAACACTGAGAGAAAATCTCATTCTCCTTTAGAATAGTCCAAGAATTCTATGCACAAGTATTCTCCTCCCTGATCTTATCATAGGACATAATACTTATACCCGTATTTTGGTTCTCTACTTCTAACTTATATTCTGTGAATATCTCAAAAGGTTCGGACTTATGTTCCAACAGGAACATATGACTGAATCTTGAGAGATTATCAGAGAATATAATGAAGTATGAAGAACCAATCCTGGCATGTGTAGACATGAGACTTTACATACATCATCATGTATCAATCCCAAGAGTTTACTAACTCTTTCTCTGTTTCTAATAAACAGAGCTATGGTCATCTAATCTTTATGACATGACTGACAAGTTTCACAAGATGTAAATTCAAACTGATTTAAATATGCATCTAAAATGTAACTTCAGCCAGTCGGGTCGCATTGATGTGACCTAGTCTACAATGCCTCAAGAAGGATTCGTTCATTTCTGAACTCTTTTTCTTGTGTGTGTTCTGTATACTAGGAACTGCAGTTTGATTTAGAACGTCAATGCTTTTAGATAACGTGCCTGAACCGATCAACTTTTGATATAGGAAATGTTCAAAACATTATCCAACAATACAAAATTATATCCTTCTTTACTAATAAAGAGACCGATATGATTTTGTATATCAGGTTCGGTATCTAATAGCATTTGTTCAGAATCAATGTACTGGTAATACAGGGTGACAGTGACCAATAGACTTGGCTGCAACTCTTGCCCCGGTTTCTGTCTCATGAAACTTATCACCCGTTCTCAGTTTTTCTACCTTTTTGTAGCCCTATGTAACAGCTTACATATTTGGGATCCTGATCCGGTATCATATACCCAAGATACAGAGGATACTGAGAAACAGTTCTGTTTAACGAACACACCCGAAGAAGATGCATCATATGCACTTTCTTCGTTTGGGCGGCATAGGAATTCTGGTATTCCCCTATTCCCTGCTCTGTCTTATAACAATTATAAGTTGGAGCGGGACCAACATTCCCCAGCTCAGTATAACAAGCGGGTTCGGTCAAAATTCCGTATTATTATCTTGATTAAGGCGTGATATGGTCGCTACCTGGAGAGAGAGAGAAGAAAACACTCTGCGTGCGCTCTTGCAAGATCAGATTGGTTATATATTTTATCTAATCAGGATGGCTCCCACTGTTTTTATCAAATCTTCCTTCAAACCTTAAAAGGAAAGACTAGCCGGGATTAATAACACTCTACAAGTTCGCCAATCTTTCAGCCAGGCCAGTGTCGGTACTTTGAGGGAGGTTCCCCGTGCTTTCGCACGGACCTAATTACTGTAAACCTCGTTTTCCCAGAGGCGTAACCCCGTTGACACCTTTCTAGACACCTACTTGATCGGCTAATTGTAAAGTGCAAAACTCTCCCAGGAGTAACAATTACTCGCAGTGGGTATCGGGATCCAACTATCATATAGAAGGTATGCAATCTCATTGCAAGTTTCAACACTTGAAACTCCCGATAAAGGTTTTTACCCCTAGCACCTATGACCTTAACTATGGTCAACAAATCATAAGTACTAGTCAAGTTCTACCCATCATTTCGTGATTAATTAGACCCACCCACATGACCCTTAACTAAGGTCAACAAAGTCACGCGACTGTACTAACTAATCGCATCATATGCGGTATAGGAAGACATCACTTAGCTACCGTACACTGTGCCTTGACTATGGTCAACAAACACAGCACGAATACTAAGTACTCTACTTCCTAAAATGACGGAGGGTTGCGGCTGGTTTTTGTGAAAACCTTTAACGCTTTGAACTTGATCTCGTTGCGGAATCAAATGGTTTTTAAATGGAAAGTTTTTGAAGCTTTTCTAGTTTTGCTAAAGGGGTCACTCCCGGTGAAGGGATCGTCGGCCCTTTCCTCGTCGAATGAGGTGCGGGATATATCATATATATCACTGTGCAAAGCGTAAACTATAGAAGCGATCAAATGACAAACCGAGGGTTGTAGCATCTACCAGTTGTTGCTAAAGGAGTCACTCCCGGTGAAGGGATCTCGGTCCTTTCCTTATCGAATAAGGTGCAGGATGTTCTACAAGGAACACCACGATGCAAAGCAAGAACTGTAGCTACCTGTTTTATTTTTGAAATTCGATTCCACAACATCAATTAGGTTTATTTTCTTTCATTAATCTCATTAATGAATATCCCATCATTAAAGTCCACCTAACCATCACAGATAAATATAACGTACGCTTATGCCATCCGCATTCGCCTCGATGTCCCGTCTGCACCGTTAGGTTAGGTAACTAACGCCAGAGCGAGGCAGGGCTAGCGCGGGTGTAAAACATAAGCAACGTCTATATAATATATCATATATACTATATATAATACCTGTCACAGAACATCATATGATCACATCACAGATAAATCACAGCAGAAGAAACATATGAAATATTGGATATACTAGGACGTCCGTGTTTTCAATACGAGCCAGTATAAAACACGGATTCCACGGTCGTGATGAATAGCCAATCCCACACCCCAAGACCCCTACGAGATCGGCAAGCAACCCTACCAATTCTAGGGTTAGGAGACCCGGACTCGACTCCTCGAGTTGGTCTCCCACTGGACCCCAGAACCCGGTTACTTGTGCTCCCCTCCTTAGGTCTATCCTAGTGCAGAAAAGTAAATAATATACATCAACGGTGACAACTTCCGCAACCTGGAAGTGCCCCAATAAAAGAATATTACATACAAGTTTTTACATGAATGAAAATGAAAAAAAAAACACTCATCTCACACAAAAACCCCCGGCTATTCAAACACGACGATCCAATATAACATATCCAGCAACACATAACATCACATGTCATCAACGTAAGTAAATATGTCCATCCCAATTGTCGTTGACATATAGCAATGAAACCGGCGATATCACATATTACACTTACGGTCACAGAAAAGAAAGTGTAAAACTACAACAGTTGGAATCCGCAATCTCTTTAGACATCGCATGCCTAATCAAATGAATTCCTTAGACATCGCATGCCTAATAATTATAAACCCCGCATTTTAGTCTCAAAATCGAAAACACTTTTCAATATCGAGTCGGGCAATTCAACAGGATTCCCGACATTCTGATCGAATGCTCGTCGCAAACTTTAGTAGGCGGCCGCACCCCCGATACCGTCGACGAAGTGCACCAAGGCAGAACACCGCTGCCGCGAGCACCCGACCGGATGCTTTCGGCCACTGGGTTCTCCTACAGTCACTTGGTCGGGGCTATGGAGTGAGGCTGTCTATTAAGTTTACCCGGCGAGTATCCGCGTATGCTACGTGATTGCGACGGACTTTTGATCACATCAGAATTCCGTGGCAACCGATCAAGTGAGACTAAACCGCTAGATTTATAACATTCATTCAGTTATCTCATAACTGCTTGTGAATTCCAATTATTGTATCACATTCCGGATAAATAGAAAATGCTAAACTTTTCGATCGAACAATCGAACACCCAAGTTTTCCCGATACAGCTCAACACATGAAATAAGTCTAACAACATTCAGTTCGTGCCTCAGTACCAACGGTCCAGCCGTAGAAGGGTCAAGCCAACGCCTCACATGTGGCACGCCGTACTGCCCCAAACCCGAAGGTTCAAAGGGCAGTTCAAGACGGTCACATAATCGAGTTAAGGTTTGTTGTCTTCTAGAGGGTCCATCGCGTTACTTACACTACTTAGAACGTCGTTAAACTACGGAAAAATCCAACAATTGGAAATTTCCCGGTAGGGGAAAAAGTGGGTATTTATATCCGGTCGAACTTTTTAACATATTCTAAAAAATACCCGGAAAAGCACACAGACATAATTAGACAATCCGATCGATACACCGAGTCCCCAATACAACCCAGAAAATACAACTCTGGAATAAATATTAAAAACATCCAGAACACACAAGAAACACCAACAGAAACAACTGAAGAAAACACACATCCTGATCATCACAGACGGCCGCGGAACCGCCGCAAAAGGGGGGTCAACGCCGCGGTTCCGCGGTCGTACTGTTGAATTAGGTTGTCGTTTTCTCCAGTTTTTCTTAGAATTTCCTGCACATTTCTCTGCATATTTTTAATTCCAAAAAATCCACAATTTACAGAAATGTCCAGAGAGCATTTTTCAAGTCGTGTTTTGGGTCGATCGGACTTCTAACTCCGTTGGGACTTCGCCTAAGGCTCTAGCTAGGCTCTGATACCACTGTAGGGTTCCTAGGCACTTTCAAGAGATCTCACAAGGCATCAACCATGCCAATTTCAAAAAATACGGTGCCGAGAAACCCTAGACTACGGATCGTCGGCTAGAAGTTTAGGCGAAACATTAAACTAGTTAACACTTAACTATAAGAATACGGAAATACAACCTTTGTAGATCCGGTTCTCCACCTCCATAGCTCCGCAACGAAGTATCCTCGCTGTCCAAATCGAAATCCGGGCTCTAGCGTCGGCTTCATCGGAGAAATGGGCGGGCAAGGTCGTCGGCTTCGTGCCGAAGATGATCTACGTCGAGGCATCGCAAGATCAAGCTCCCACTTCACCAAGTCATGAAACTAGTGAAGAGAACACACTCTACTACTTGGCAAGATGTAGAGGATGAAGAAATAGGAAGTGGGTAGACTTTAGAATTGGATTTCTCACTTGTTTCATCAATCCACCATTGATGAAGTCAAGGTTTCTTCTTTGAAGATGAAGAAGAAGAAGATGATAATATTATGATAAGTTCTTTTTCAAAAAGGAAATAATAATAATACTTATCATAATGTAACCATGGTAATGTGTAGAGAGTTAATCATGGTTGAATGGAATGGTTAGGGTTAAGCATGAGACAAAATGGTCACTTGGTCAAAGTCTTCATGAAGCTTCATAATACATACAAAGAAAGCCACCATTTTCTCATTATGCTAATTATTTTCCAAAACTAATAAATGAATAAATAATCATAACCCCAACCATTCATTTAACCATGGTTCAATCTTCACACAAACACAAGTAAACATGTATCATCAAACATGATACAATCAAGTGCACAAAATCATATCGCATATGTAATGCGCACATCCGAGTGAGAAAATCCATCTTAAAGTGAACCGATACTAGTTAATGCAAAGTAATATATCAAATATATAATTATACATTAAATCATTAAATCAACACTTGATTTAACGATCCGGTCATATCGCATATAACCGGCTAGTATCAACAGTAACAACTTATCGAATCAACACTTGATCCGATAACCCGGCTATATCGTATATAACCGATCAATGTCACAAATCACGAGAATCGAATACAGTATCACATACTGGTATCATTCTCGGTCCCGCACATATCTCATATGCGCTCCTATTTCGTTTCGGTTGAGCCAGGAAACCTCTGTGTAGGACTCTAAAGACTCGTCAATACGCCGGTAGCAGATGATGATCATATCAAGCACCCACAAGCCGCAAGCGGTCTGCTAAACGTAACGGCCACCCGGGTATTGAGCAATCAGAAGATCGACGAGCAAGCCCGCTCACACTCCAGTGAATCCAACCAGTAACACTACCGTACAGTCCGGTCTCGTCGTCTGATATGTCGCATATCTTGCCTAGGGGTGGTAAACGTCAGACCCCAATAGCTCGATAAGTCATGCCGACGTAAGGTCCATAACATTCGTGAAACTACTGATAACTCTTACCAGTATATCACTGCAACCCTGGCCAGGGATTTCCTGTTATGGCCAGTCGAGCATAGCACAACATCAACCCCCAATACCGGGAGAGACGAATCCCCTCCTATCGCTCATTGCCTCCATGTGAATCGGGACTGTACCCAAAAACCACCTGTTTGCACAACTCAGTAGAGCCGTGGTAGGGTGGAAATTAAAGCACAGTGGGAGACACACAAGACTCTATGACGATCTCGGGTCAACAGACTAAGCTGTACCAGTGTCACCAGAGAACTGCCATCTGACGTGAGGTATAATACCATCTGGGAGTTCTCGGCGAGTTCGTTCAGTGTACCCAGTCTCCACTGAGCACCCGCATACCATCTTCGATGTCAAACACCAATGGATATGGGATCATCCATCGCCCATCGCATAGGTCGAGAAGATATACGCTAGTCTACTCTGGAATATCGATGCCCCGTCTCGATATTCCCACGACTAGGAACAATGAAGGATGTACTCATTGACTACCCAGGCCCCACTAGTATGATCTGCATCATAGTCCTGGAAGTCGAGTACACATCCTAAGGGCTTTATCAACATGTAATCAGAGAGACAGAAAGTATACATGTTAAGATAAAGAGCAACCAGATAGCGTACTATCATGTCAAGCAAGAAAGTCCTACCTATATATGTCCCAGCATCCACTACAATATACATCCAATGTACAGTAATGGCCTCTAGGGCATACATATAACTAACACTTCAGAGCCACCACAACCCAGACCGAAGAAGAAGAGATATTATCTCGTTTTTGCTTGATTATGTATTTGTAGTATTCATATTGTATATGTGATGGTATTTATTGATGTTGTGATGGTATTATCGATGTTGTGATGGTCGTATTGTTTACAGCGGAGTGTGGCTTGTGCTTTCTGGCAGAGATTATTATGTATTTATGGATAGATGCCAATATATACAAAGGAGATGCTGCCCGGTTTTTAAAAAATTCTTTAAATCTAATGTAACCATAATTTTCTATTATTACCATTTTCATTGACTTTTGGCGAGGCATCTTTGGATGTCTTCTAATATGCAGGAAGCCGTTGCGGCCATTTGGCGTCATAAAAGTTGTATTCTCACCTGTTCATATGAAGATAGCACATACCCAAGCTTCTATTTTATGGTGTTCTGACATCTAATTAGTTTCTTTTTTCATTCATGCAATTCCCAAGGAAACATTATTGCCAATAACGTTTTCCTTAGGTTGAAAACGCTATTGGAAATAATGTTTTCAGCCAAATAAAAACGCCATTGTCAATAGCGTTTTCATTTGGCACCTTTGCCAATATAGTAAAGTGAAAACGCAATTGTGAAAACGCTATTGGCAATAGCGTTTTCACTTTGACACCTTTGCCAATATAGCAAAGTGAAAAAGCTATTCGTAATAGCATTTTTACTTTGAAGAAAATGCTATTTGTCAATAGCGTTTTCTTCTTTCTATATAACCGTCCGCGACAAGACCAATCTTACGTGGTGTAGGAAATCTTATTTTGGGAAATAGTTTGTAGCCAGGGTGTAACACCTTAGGATAAGGGTTAGTGAATAATTATAATTAAATAATGATTTTTAATAAAAAGTTTACCAAATTGTGTTTTAAGTATTTTTCCTAATTTAATAAACATTTTTCCAAAATTTTCCTAAGCTTGCACACACATGTGCATGTAAACTAGGGTTTTTAAATTAAGTAAATACAATAATTATTAACCATGGTGGGTTAATTGTAGGATTAATTCTTTTGGGTTATAAGCAAGTTTAATTAATTAGCTAATTAGGGAGTTACTTTAATTTGAATTTTAGGGTTAAGTGTTGACTTGTGAGAGAGAGAGAGAGGGCATCATGGCTCAAGCCATGCTTGCCATTAATGAGGTGAGAGAGAGAGTGAGGGATGACTTTTGTGTGTGATGATTGAGGTAGCCTCTCATTTCTTTTTGGGTTTTTCTCACACACTCTCATATACTCTCACAACACACCAACACACTCACACACCACCCCCCACTTACCTCAGCCGAGCCAGCAGCAGCAGCAAGCAAAGCAACAGCAACAACTGAAGCTTGCAACAGCAGCAGCAAGCACAAACAGCAGCAGCAGAGGCAGTGAGCAGCAGCAGCAGCCCCAGTTCCAAGTGCAGCGACTTCTCTTCTCTTCTCCACCTTCCTGCAGCTCCCTAGGGTCGAGAGTGAGGTATATTTCCTATCTTGCTTCACTAGTTTGCCTAGTTAGTGTAGTTTTGCATCGGTTATTAGAATTTAGTGCGTTTTAGTGCGATATGGGGTGATTAGTGAGAACCTTGTGCTAATGAGGTGAGATTTGGTTTCTGTAGGATGATTGTGGTCTGTTGAGGCCATTGTAACTTAGTCGAACCCCGATTTCACTAAATTACCACCAGTTTCATGCTTGATGCAAAATGTCGTTTTTGTACAAAAGTGAACTTTTCTGGATCTGCTATTGACCCGGTGAGTGCAGAATGAAATTGAGTGGACTGTGGCATAGTGGAGTGGAGGTGATACACTAGATGGAACCCGACCCCCTAACTCCCCTTCCCGGCCGCCAAAACCACCATTCTGGCCGCAAATTGCGGCCAGACAGGGGGTATTTTGGTAAATTTGGTTTCTGTGTGTGTGTTTTTGTGTGTAGGGTATTTTGGTATATATATATTTTTAAGATCAATTCTGTAGGAAAATCTGGGACCAAATACCTGTTTTGCCGTTTTTCTAAACCTTCGCGACACGCGTGATACGTGAGTAGGTTTGGGTTCTGCGTATCGCAGCGCGTCGGGGTAGTTTCGTGGCGCGTGAGTACACGTTTTAGCGTATCGCGCACACGCGCGATTGGGTTGCGACACAGGTTTCTTGTTGGTTTATAATGTCGCGTTTTGTGACTTAAGCTTATGTGTAATATGTGTATGTGATTCTAGGTTCGCAGGCCAGTGAGACGGACGCTGCGAAGAAGGGCAAGCAAGTGGTTGGATACACCTAGCGCGAGACACGGTGAGTAGATTTCACATCTACGGGGATATCGCCCGCATGGCGTTATGCGTCAGGGCTGATAGGACTTCGTTATTATATATTTCATGCACCCCATAGACTGTCATTGCATATTGCATTCCTTGCTATACATATATACATATTGCTTAGAACTGATAGAACTGCCATGATCATACTATTGTATATTGTTGTAGTTCATTTATATTTGATATCTATATCACGGTGGATCATTGCATTGTAGTTCTTTCTCATGTGACATGACTTGATATACACATTGATGCACCTATCACATCGCAGTTACTTGTATTATTGTTGGGATTTCATATGATTTATGGATTTGGGAACCGTGGCCTTTTCAAATAAGTAACCATTTAAAAACCCGGTTCCCTTGATATGATAATTTGGGGCGTCGCCCCGTGTTTTCTCGGTGCTTGAGGCACGGATTGATATAGGGCTGACCCGGACTGACGGATGCCCGATGGATTGATTGAGGGCTGACCCGGACTGACGGATGCCCGATGGATTGATTGAGGGCTGACCCGGACTGACGGATGCCCGATGGATTGATATAGGGCTGACCCGGACTGACGGATGCCCGATGGGTTGATATAGGGCTGACCCGGACTGACGGATGCCCGATGGATTGATATAGGGCTGACCCGGACTGACGGATGCCCGATATATATTGAGAGAGGGATGACCCGGACTGACGGATTCCCGGTACATACTTGAGAGAGGGCTGACCCGGATTGACGGAGCCCGATACAGGATGTTTTGCGTGTCGATGCTAGACACGAGTATTTATGATATTTGGGTGCCGATGTTGGGCACTCGGGATTTTCAGGGATATACAGGATATGAGGGCCGATGGAGTACCGGCGTTTGAGATGTTGGGATTTGTGGTGCATACATACTTATGTAGTCCACCTCGATACTTCATGTAGATACTATATCCCCATGCTCAGCATTCATTATTACATCTCACCCTGTAGTATATCACCTGATAGAGGACTGGCATTATTTTATGCATACTGCCACATCGCATTGATATTATCTGCTGGCATTAGTAGAGCCACGCTACATGTGCATGCTTGCGATTACCTTTATATGTTATCTCTATTCACGAGTTGGCAACTCACCCCCGTTGTGCCACAGTGCTTGCAGGTTGCCCTAGGGAGTAGTCACGGCTGGCTGTTACCGCATCTTTTGGCACAGATACCCCTTTTGAGCTGAGTTAGCCCTTTTGCTGTTTAGGTGGGTTTTGTACGGTATCTGTTATCTTTCTGTTGTACATTGATGTATCTAGTATTCTCCATCTACTTTTCTGTATTGACTTAGAGACAGTTGTGAGGACGATATGTATGATTTTATATTCTGGTGTCGAGCTCGCATGTGAGCCGACTTTGCTTTATGCAGTCTTATCTTTATGATATTGTCCTTGTTTTACGGTGTATTCTTCGCTACGGCGTCGTATATCATATTGTGATGCTTCATTCTTGTCACTTGTTATCTCTGCTACACCTTGTTTTTACCCGACTTTCGGGGCTAATGTTTTAAAAAAAAGGGAATGTTACCAAAATTATAAAACTTATAACTTTTGAACTTAAAAAGGTTTTCTACTAAATAAATGGAAGTTTTTCGGACATGTACGATTGTTTTACAAAATGTTTTAAATTCACTCTATATTTATTGGTTTTGATTTCTGGGTTCGGCTTATTTAGCCGCGTTGCGCCTGTAGACGTTGCGTGGTTAAGTGCCGGTCACGAGTCGAATTCTCGGGTCGTGACAAAGTTGGTATCAGAGCTTAGGTTTTACCTTCGGAGTGTAGGATGACCCTGGTATGATGGAGTAGGTAGCTGCAGCAGGGTAGCGTAGCGTGCGTATGTTCCGCGGCATACTCACGACACGGTACTCCGCTTACGCGACCTTAGGGCTTGTTGATTTGATTCCTCCTTATATTCTTGTGATTCGATTTCCGTGTTCTTATCGAATCCAAATTTTCTTTCAGCCAATATGCCGCCTAAGACTACGAGGGCACAGAGAGCGGCCGCGAGGGCCGAGATTCGAGTTGACTCGTCCGAGACGAGGACTGATCCGGGCAGTGCACCCGTTGTACCCGAGCAGGCTGTTCCTGCCGTGACAGAGCAGATCGCCACGTTAGGGGCTGGTATGCAGGAGATGCGCCAGACGGTGGGATCTAGCATGCAGGAGATGCGCCAGATGATAGGATCGCTTGTTGAGACGCTTCGAGCGCAGCGGCCAGAGGTAGCTCTACCAGTTCCAGAGACCGCTATGGTACCTACCGCACAGCCAGTTGCTCCTGCAGCCACGGAGGTGATTACAGTGTCGCTATCAGAGTTCATGAGGCTGAAGCCTCCGGTTTTCACAGGCACCGATACAGCCGAGGACCCACAGTCTTTCATCGACAGGATGGCCAGGATATGCCGTTCCCTCAGATGCGCAGATGCGAGATGGGTCGAGTTCGCGAGCTTTCGCCTGGAAGGTCTTGCGCAGAAGTGGTGTGATTCCGTGGAGAAGGGCAGAGCCGCAGGTCTTCCTCCTATGACCTGGGCGGAGTTCGTGACTATATTTCTAGCCCGTTTCCTTCCCCGGAGTGTTAGAGATGCCCGAGCACGCAGGTTTGAGTCTTTGCGCCAGACGCCAGGGATGACAGTGGCAGAGTATGACGTACTGTTTACAGAGCTAGCAGTCTACGCCCCACATTTAGTGGCCACCGAGGAGTTGCGAGTCCGGAGATTTGTTCGAGGCTTGATTTCACCAGTGTTCCTCGCGATCAGCGCGCAGCACTACGAGACCTACGCAGCAGCGGTAGACGCAGCCCTAGTGGTCGAGGAGCACCTTGTTGAGACTTCGGCACTCCCAGAGCCGAAGAGAGCTCGTGCGGATACTTCAGCACAGAGACAGCCTTTTCGGCGCCGTGATAGACGTATTGCAGGCAGCAGAGATTCAGGGCGGGGCCGGTTATTCAGTTCTTATTCCCAGGATGGTCAGCGGCCGTCGTCGGGATGTTTTCGCTGTGGGAGTTCTTACCACCGTGTACGGGATTGTCCTGAGTTACCCCGGACAGAGTCGACAGCACCGTATGTTACATTACCACTTTCACCACCCCAGAGGGCGTTGCCTATCGTACCTACCGTTGCTCCGCGCCAGACTCATACACAGCGAGGTCGTGGGCGTGGAAGAGTTGCTCAGAGAGGGAGAGGTGACCGAGGCAGAGGGCAGCCAGCCGCAGGTGGTGGACAGGCGAGGGTTTTTGCTTTGACACATCAGGACGCGCAGGCGTCCAATGCAGTGGTTTCAGGTATCCTCCCTGTATGTTCAGTTGACGCACATGTACTGTTCGACCCCGGATCCACACACTCGTACGTATCCACGCACTTTGTGCCGAGTTTGGGTAGAGAGTCCGGCTTGCTTGATCAGCCGCTTGTGGTGACTACTCCTGTGGGAGAGTCGTTTGTTGCTAGGCACGTGTTCCGATCCTGTATCGTCTGTATTGGCGAGAGAGAGTTGCCTGTCGACTTGATCCTTCT
This sequence comes from Agapanthus africanus, assembly GCA_030015575.1. NCBI lineage: Eukaryota > Viridiplantae > Streptophyta > Magnoliopsida > Asparagales > Amaryllidaceae > Agapanthus > Agapanthus africanus. The sequence continues at coordinate 178,133,361 of JASDDO010000008.1, forward strand.
GGAGATGTTGGACTTCGACGTTCTTTTGGGCATGGATTGGTTAGCCACGTGCTATGCTTCTGTGGACTGCCGCGAGAAGACAGTTAGATTCTGTTTCCCCGGCGAGTCGGTTTTTGTTGTGTTGGGGGACCGTAGTGCCGCCCCTCACAGTGTGATTTCTTCTTTTCGCGCTGGACAGCTTTTGAGGAAGGGATGTCAGGGATTTCTCGCTTATGTTCGCGATGCCCGCGCTACAGAGGTTCCATTGGATCAGGTTCCGGTTGTTAGCGAGTTTCCTGATGTGTTCCCTGACGAGCTTCCTGGGTTGCCGCCCGAGCGCGACATTTCTTTCTGTATTGATTTGGTTCCTGGTTCGGGGCCTATTTCTATACCGCCCTATCGGATGGCCCCGGCGGAACTTCGTGAGCTGAAGGGTCAGTTACAGGATTTGCTGGACAAGGGACTTATTCGGCCCAGTGTTTCTCCTTGGGGTGCTCCAGTCCTGTTCGTCAGGAAGAAGGACGGCAGCTTACGTCTTTGCATCGACTACCGCCAGCTGAACAGGGTGACGGTGCGGAACAGGTATCCTTTGCCGCGTATCGACGATTTGTTCGACCAGCTTCAGGGGGCAGGGTACTTTTCGAGGATCGATTTACGATCGGGCTATCATCAGCTGCGGGTTCGACAGGAGGACATTCCTCGGACAGCCTTCCGTACGCGCTACGGCCATTACGAGTTTTTGGTGATGTCGTTCGGACTCACCAATGCGCCAGCAGCCTTCATGGACTTGATGAACCGCATTTTCCGGCCTTATTTGGACCTGTTCATCATAGTCTTCATTGACGATATCTTGGTGTATTCCCGGAGTAGTGAGGAGCACGAGCAGCACCTGCGGGTTACATTGCAGACTTTGAGGGAGCACCAGCTCTATGCGAAATTCTCCAAGGGTGCTTTTTGGTTAGACAGCGTGGACTTCTTGGGTCACGTGATTTCACGAGACGGTATATGTGTTGACCCGAGGAAGATCGAGGCCGTTCAGCGTTGGCCCAGACCCACATCAGTGACGGAGATTCGCAGCTTTTTGGGATTGGCCGGTTACTACAGGCGTTTTGTGCAGGACTTCTCACGTATTGCTACACCGTTGACCGGGTTGACCCGGAAGGGAGTTCCTTTCGTTTGGACGGAGGAGTGCGAGCACAGCTTTCAGCAGTTACGGACTCAGCTGACGACGGCACCGGTGTTATCTTTACCTTCCGGATCGGGCGGATTTGTGGTCTTTTGTGATGCTTCTCGAGTGGGATTGGGATGCGTCCTGATGCAGCATGATAGGGTGATCGCGTATGCCTCGCGACAATTGAAGAAGCACGAGCTGAACTACCCCACTCATGATTTGGAGATGGCAGCAGTGGTCTTCGCACTTAAGATCTGGCGACATTACCTATACGGCGAGTCGTGCCAGATATTTACGGATCACAAGAGTCTGAAATACATATTCCAGCAGCGGGATCTGAACCTTCGACAGCGTCGATGGATGGAGTTAGTGAAAGATTACGACTGCGAGATCTTATATCACCCGGGCAAGGCAAATGTGGTAGCGGACGCTTTGAGCAGGAGGCCCGGGAATAGTTTATCATGTTTGAGCGCAGTGCAGGAGCAGTCATCGGCAGATTGGCAGATATTATGCGACAGCCGAGTACAGTTCGAGTTCACGCCGATTAGAGGACAGATAGCGCATGTCCGTGCACGCCCACAGTTGATTGATCGTATACGTGAGGCACAGCTCAGTGATGACCGATGTTCAGAGATCATGGCACAGATGGGACAGGACAGATTTTCCGAGTTCGTGATCGATGATCAGGGGATACTACGGTTTGGAGTCAGACTATGCGTACCTGATGCTGAGGGACTGAGGCGTGAGATTCTTGAAGAGGCACATCGATCGGTGTATAGCGTCCATCCCGGTTCCACCAAGATGTATCATGATATGAGAGGTGTTTACTGGTGGGACGGAATGAAGAGGGACATCGCAGATTTTGTATCGAGATGCCTGACTTGTCAGCAAGTCAAGGCTGAGCACCAGAGGCCCGCGGGAGAGCTACAGCCGTTACCCATTCCGGAGTGGAAATGGGAACAGATTTCGATGGACTTCGTGGTGGGTCTACCCAGGACTAGTCGGGGGTATGACTCCATCTGGGTGATCGTGGATCGTTTGACGAAAGCGGCTCACTTCTTACCGGTGAAGACGACTTTCGGATTTACTCAGTACGCTCAGATCTATATTGACGAGATGGTGCGACTACACGGAGTCCCGACGTGCATTGTGTCCGACAGAGGCACCCAGTTTACTAGTAGACTATGGCAGAGGCTTCAGGAGGCTTTAGGCACTCGCTTGAGTTTCAGCACGGCATTTCATCCGCAGACCGACGGACAGTCAGAGCGGACCATTCAGACTCTCGAGGACATGCTCAGAGCTTGTGTACTAGATTTTGGAGGTAGCTGGGATCATCATTTGCCCTTAGTAGAGTTTTCCTACAATAACAGCTACCAGGAGACCATTCAGATGGCACCGTTTGAGGCTCTTTACGGGAGGAGATGCAGGTCACCTACTTGTTGGACAGAGCTCAGTGAGAGCAGTATCTTAGGGCCACAGATCGTTGAGGAGACGACCGCGAAGATCCAGTTGATTCGCGATAGGATGAGAGCAGCGCAGAGTAGGCAGAGGGCTTATGCAGACCGTCGACGACGCAGACTTGAGTTTTCTGTTGGTGATCATGTTTTCTTGAGGGTCTCCCCAATGAAAGGTGTGATGAGGTTTGGGAAGAAGGGGAAGCTTAGCTCCCGGTATGTGGGCCCCTTCGAGATCCTCGAGCGTGTTGGTGCAGTAGCTTACCGATTAGCCCTTCCGCCCAGCTTTCCAGACGTGCACCCCGTATTCCATGTCTCGATGCTCCGCAGATATCTTCATGATCCTTCGCATGCGATTCAGCATCCGGCGATCCAGCTTGAGAGCGATCTTTCCTATGCAGAGCACCCGGTGATGATCTTGGATCGACAAGTGAAGAAATTGAGATCGAAGGAGATTCCATCAGTTAAAGTACTTTGGCGTGGTCAGAACCGTGAAGAGGTCACTTGGGAGACCGAAAGTGAGATGATGAAGACGTATCCCCATCTTTTTGAAGGTAACCTTAGTTAGATTTTTGAAATTCGGGGACGAATTTCTTTAAGGGGGAGAGATTGTAACACCTTAGGATAAGGGTTAGTGAATAATTATAATTAAATAATGATTTTTAATAAAAAGTTTACCAAATTGTGTTTTAAGTATTTTTCCTAATTTAATAAACATTTTTCCAAAATTTTCCTAAGCTTGCACACACATGTGCATGTAAACTAGGGTTTTTAAATTAAGTAAATACAATAATTATTAACCATGGTGGGTTAATTGTAGGATTAATTCTTTTGGGTTATAAGCAAGTTTAATTAATTAGCTAATTAGGGAGTTACTTTAATTTGAATTTTAGGGTTAAGTGTTGACTTGTGAGAGAGAGAGAGAGAGGGCATCATGGCTCAAGCCATGCTTGCCATTAATGAGGTGAGAGAGAGAGTGAGGGGTGACTTTTGTGTGTGATGATTGAGGTAGCCTCTCATTTCTTTTTGGGTTTTTCTCACACACTCTCATATACTCTCACAACACACCAACACACTCACACACCACCCCCCACTTACCTCAGCCGAGCCAGCAGCAGCAGCAAGCAAAGCAACAGCAACAACTGAAGCTTGCAACAGCAGCAGCAAGCACAAACAGCAGCAGCAGAGGCAGTGAGCAGCAGCAGCAGCCCCAGTTCCAAGTGCAGCGACTTCTCTTCTCTTCTCCACCTTCCTGCAGCTCCCTAGGGTCGAGAGTGAGGTATATTTCCTATCTTGCTTCACTAGTTTGCCTAGTTAGTGTAGTTTTGCATCGGTTATTAGAATTTAGTGCGTTTTAGTGCGATATGGGGTGATTAGTGAGAACCTTGTGCTAATGAGGTGAGATTTGGTTTCTGTAGGATGATTGTGGTCTGTTGAGGCCATTGTAACTTAGTCGAACCCCGATTTCACTAAATTACCACCAGTTTCATGCTTGATGCAAAATGTCGTTTTTGTACAAAAGTGAACTTTTCTGGATCTGCTATTGACCCGGTGAGTGCAGAATGAAATTGAGTGGACTGTGGCATAGTGGAGTGGAGGTGATACACTAGATGGAACCCGACCCCCTAACTCCCCTTCCCGGCCGCCAAAACCACCATTCTGGCCGCAAATTGCGGCCAGACAGGGGGTATTTTGGTAAATTTTGGTTTCTGTGTGTGTGTTTTTGTGTGTAGGGTATTTTGGTATATATATATTTTTAAGATCAATTCTGTAGGAAAATCTGGGACCAAATACCTGTTTTGCCGTTTTTCTAAACCTTCGCGACACGCGTGATACGTGAGTAGGTTTGGGTTCTGCGTATCGCAGCGCGTCGGGGTAGTTTCGTGGCGCGTGAGTACACGTTTTAGCGTATCGCGCACACGCGCGATTGGGTTGCGACACAGGTTTCTTGTTGGTTTATAATGTCGCGTTTTGTGACTTAAGCTTATGTGTAATATGTGTATGTGATTCTAGGTTCGCAGGCCAGTGAGACGGACGCTGCGAAGAAGGGCAAGCAAGTGGTTGGATACACCTAGCGCGAGACACGGTGAGTAGATTTCACATCTACGGGGATATCGCCCGCATGGCGTTATGCGTCAGGGCTGATAGGACTTCGTTATTATATATTTCATGCACCCCATAGACTGTCATTGCATATTGCATTCCTTGCTATACATATATACATATTGCTTAGAACTGATAGAACTGCCATGATCATACTATTGTATATTGTTGTAGTTCATTTATATTTGATATCTATATCACGGTGGATCATTGCATTGTAGTTCTTTCTCATGTGACATGACTTGATATACACATTGATGCACCTATCACATCGCAGTTACTTGTATTATTGTTGGGATTTCATATGATTTATGGATTTGGGAACCGTGGCCTTTTCAAATAAGTAACCATTTAAAAACCCGGTTCCCTTGATATGATAATTTGGGGCGTCGCCCCGTGTTTTCTCGGTGCTTGAGGCACGGATTGATATAGGGCTGACCCGGACTGACGGATGCCCGATGGATTGATTGAGGGCTGACCCGGACTGACGGATGCCCGATGGATTGATTGAGGGCTGACCCGGACTGACGGATGCCCGATGGATTGATATAGGGCTGACCCGGACTGACGGATGCCCGATGGGTTGATATAGGGCTGACCCGGACTGACGGATGCCCGATGGATTGATATAGGGCTGACCCGGACTGACGGATGCCCGATATATATTGAGAGAGGGATGACCCGGACTGACGGATTCCCGGTACATACTTGAGAGAGGGCTGACCCGGATTGACGGAGCCCGATACAGGATGTTTTGCGTGTCGATGCTAGACACGAGTATTTATGATATTTGGGTGCCGATGTTGGGCACTCGGGATTTTCAGGGATATACAGGATATGAGGGCCGATGGAGTACCGGCGTTTGAGATGTTGGGATTTGTGGTGCATACATACTTATGTAGTCCACCTCGATACTTCATGTAGATACTATATCCCCATGCTCAGCATTCATTATTACATCTCACCCTGTAGTATATCACCTGATAGAGGACTGGCATTATTTTATGCATACTGCCACATCGCATTGATATTATCTGCTGGCATTAGTAGAGCCACGCTACATGTGCATGTTTGCGATTACCTTTATATGTTATCTCTATTCACGAGTTGGCAACTCACCCCCGTTGTGCCACAGTGCTTGCAGGTTGCCCTGGGGAGTAGTCACGGCTGGCTGTTACCGCATCTTTTGGCACAGATACCCCTTTTGAGCTGAGTTAGCCCTTTTGCTGTTTAGGTGGGTTTTGTACGGTATCTGTTATCTTTCTGTTGTACATTGATGTATCTAGTATTCTCCATCTACTTTTCTGTATTGACTTAGAGACAGTTGTGAGGGCGATATGTATGATTTTATATTCTGGTGTCGAGCTCGCATGTGAGCCGACTTTGCTTTATGCAGTCTTATCTTTATGATATTGTCCTTGTTTTACGGTGTATTCTTCGCTACGGCGTCGTATATCATATTGTGATGCTTCATTCTTGTCACTTGTTATCTCTGCTACACCTTGTTTTTACCCGACTTTCGGGGCTAATGTTTTAAAAAAAGGGGAATGTTACCAAAATTATAAAACTTATAACTTTTGAACTTAAAAAGGTTTTCTACTAAATAAATGGAAGTTTTTCGGACATGTACGATTGTTTTACAAAATGTTTTAAATTCACTCTATATTTATTGGTTTTGATTTCTGGGTTCGGCTTATTTAGCCGCGTTGCGCCTGTAGACGTTGCGTGGTTAAGTGCCGGTCACGAGTCGAATTCTCGGGTCGTGACACAGGGTTATTTGGGGATTTATTTTTTAAAATAGGGTTAATTTGGGAAAAATCTCACGACAGTGAGGCAGAGACAGTAGAGACGACTTGAAGAGGGCAATGCCGGCTAAGATTAGGGTTACGATTTGGATAATGATGATGATGAAGATGATGCAATGGCTAGGCGAAGGCAAGATGGCAACGACGATAGCGGCGGTGGAGGGCGGTGGAGGGCAGTGGTGGTTGTGGTTGTGACGTGTCAATGGAGGCGATGTAGAGCAATGGTGACTAGAGTTATGGTTAGGAATAGAGCGAGGGGGATGAAGAAGAGAGTATCTGGAAAGTATTTGGAGAATATTTGCAATTTCCGTGATGACGTGAAATCTTAACTGATTGTGCTGACATGGCGATGGCGTCGCACTATCAGTGCCGATGTGACACCGGTAGTCAGGATAATATTATGATGACTACAAACTTTTGAGTAGTTTTCTGCCAGAAGCTCATACCATTAGGTATTATGTAAAAATAAACCTTTGATAATTTATAAGGATATACAACATTAAAAAGTAACAACAGCCCCAATCCCAAATTTGTCTGGTCGGACAATTTACAAGGATATGGAGGTACTGATTTTCCAAAGGGCACCCTTCTTCCTTATGCACTTTGCCTTGTTTATAAACCACTGTTAACATCTTCTAGGTCTATAATTCTCAAAATACTTTCGGTAAATATTGGTTACATCTGGAAAAAAAAAGGAAGAAAAATGGTTAAACTTCAGTGGAATTTTGGGAATAATTAACATAAATAATATTATGGTTGAGTGCAGATTTTTCAAAATAATGAGGCCCTTTCCTGCCCTTCGGGCAAAAGTGAGGTTTCCTGCAAGTTTACAAAATTCCATAGTTCGGCCCAAGAGTGAAGCCCAGCCCATGAGTGGAACCCCACTCTATCAGCTTGTACTAAACCTCCTTATTTCTTCCCTCTTTCATATTGAACAAAAAAGAGAGAAAAGAAACAACAAAAATCTTATCGCCAGAAAATACCCCTTCACTCTCTCTCTCTCAAGCTCCTCTAATGGCGGCGGCTTCTTCCTTCGCTACCATCGTAATTTCATCTCTCTCCCTCTCTCTCACTAAAAGTGCTACATTTGCTTTCTCTCACCTCACAAATGTGTATCTATTTCTCAGGCCAGCGTTCGCCCTACGCTGTACGCTCCGGCGTCGACTCGCAGCTGTGGATTCCGAAAATGCCCTCGTTGGTCGAGGGAAATCTCGTCCGCGTCCTCCATCTGGCTCTCCTCCTCTTCCTCCTTCGTCACCCCCTCGCCAGCCCCTTATCGGATCCAGACCCGATCCGCCAGCCCCATCCGATCCGCATTGCAGGTCTCTAACTCATCCAAATTAGGCCTTTTTTTGGGTCTTACAATTTGATGCCAAATTTCTACTTGCGATCTGGAATTAGGCGATATTGCATTTCTAGGGTTTTGTAGTTAGTTTGTGCTCCTCATTTTCATTTCTATTTGGAATCAGGGTTTCAAAACACTCATAATTATTTAATTGATTTACTGGATGAAATGCTGGTATTAAACGCATATATTTAGTGCTAACTTTTAACTGATGGAAACCTTGGGCCCTGTTTGGGTTAGGAGTAGGGAAAAGTTGTTACTTTTAATTGGAGGCAGGGGGTATGCAAACTCTAGTTTGCAAGGTCCTACCTCCAATTTAAAACTTAACTTTGATTAGTGTTTGGTTTTGGAGTTTAGAAGACTCTAATTTGTTGTTTTGGAGTTATCTCAACCCCAGGATTTGGTGTTTTCTTCACAAATTTTGGTGTTTAGAAAACTTTGGTTGGATTGTAGTTTGTGAACTCCTGTTATCTCGACTTTGGAGTTTAGGTAACTAGAGTTTTCTAAACTCCAAAATCTGTGTGAAACATGGCATAGTTAAGATTTTGGAGTTAAGTTTAGATAACCGTATGAAAATCCGGTTATCTAAACTTAACACCATTCCCAATCTGGGTCTTGAAGTTTGAGCTGCGTCACTTCACTTGTGTGGGACAAAACTTTGAATAACATCTTTAGCTGGTCAAGCATTAGTCGAGTTCTTAGCTCAGTCATAGGCAGGTAGAGCAAGCAAATTGATTAGTTTTCCTCCATATATAATTATATAATTTGATTAATTCCATTTTTATATTCTTGTCGTTTCATAAGAGACAACAACAACAACTGAGCCTTTTATCCCAAGCATATGGGGTAGGCTACATGAACCAACATGAGAATCACGCCGGGTCCAGCACATGAATCCTCTGTCTCCACTCACTTCTATCGAACAATATACTTTCATTGAGTCCTGTGGCAACCATATCGTTTCGTATCACCTCCATCCATGTTTTCTTCGGTCTCCCTTTTGCCCTTTTGCCATTACCCATATCGATAGTATCTATTCGTCGAACCGGTGCTTCCATAGGTCTGCGTCGCACATGACCAAACCATCTAAGCCGGTTTTCCCGCATCTTCTCCTCCACGGGTGCTACACCAACTTTTGCACGAATATCCTCATTTCGCACCTTGTCTTTTCTAGTGTTACCGCACATCCAACGAAGCATGCGCATCTCCGCTACGTGCATCTTCTGTGTATGATGTTTCTTAGGAGCCCAGCATTCTGTACCATATAATAAGGCAGGTCGAATAGCGCTCCGATAAAACTTCCCTTTCAATTTTAACGGAAAGTTACGATCACACAAAATCCCTGTTGCACTCCTCCATTTCAACCAACCAGCTTGGATCCTTTGATTAACATCACTATCGATCTCCCCATTCCTTTGGATGATGGAGCCTAGATATCTAAACTGGTCGCTCGGTGATATCTCTTGCCCTTCCAATGTTATACCAATATGGTTTTGACTTCTCTGGCTACTAAATTTGCAGTGCATATATGCTGTCTTGGACCTGCTCAATCTGAATCCCCGAGATTCCAATGTTTGTCTCCATAATTCCAATTTGGCATTAACCCCTGCTTTCGTCTCATTTACTAGAACAATATCATCAGCGAATAGCATACACCAAGGGACCTCATCTTGGATAGTTCTAGTAAGCTCATCCATCACGATGGTAAACAGGAAAGGACTTAATGCAGATCCTTGATGTAAACCAATAGTAATCGGAAAATCACTTGTTAAGCCACCGCAAGTTCTGATATTTGCCACTACTCCGTCGTACATATCCTTGATTATGTCAATATACTTGACGGGGACCCCTTTTTTCATCATTGTCCCCCATAATACCTCTCTAGGTACCTTGTCGTACGCTTTTTCTAAATCAATAAATATCATATGCAAATCTCTTCTGCTCTCTCGAAAGCGCTCGACAAGTTGACGAAGCAAATGAATCGCCTCTGTCGTCGATCGTCCAGGCATGAACCCAAATTGGTTCTCTGTTATCTTAATATCCTTCCTTAGCCTGTGTTCAATCACTCTCTCCCAAAGTTTCATGGTGTGACACATTAGTTTTATTCCACGGTAGTTTGAGCAACTTTGAATGTCACCCTTATTCTTGTAGATAGGTACAAGGATACTTTTCCTCCATTCATTTGGCATCTTTTTTGTCTGCCAAATCTTATTAAACAGATCTGTCAGCCATTTAACGCCTATTTCTCCTAAGCATCTCCAAATCTCGATAGGAATCCCGTCAGGACCAACCGCTTTTCTTAAACACATTCTGTTCAAAGCTTCTTTAACCTCAGTAAGTCTTATTTTACGCATGAAATCACGATTTATATCTTGAGATTGAATGACAAGTCCATCCAAATTCTTAGTAAAGCTCTCATTGAACAATTTGTCAAAATAATCTCTCCATCTTTCCTTGATATCCTCATCTCGAACTAAAACCTTCTGATTTTCATTTTTGACACACTTCACCGCACATAAGTCTCTAGTCTTCCTTTCCCGCATTCGAGCAATCCGGTATATATCATTTGCAGCCTCTTTAGTGTCTAATTTCTCGTACACCTCCTTGTAGACCTTAGATTTAGCTTCCCGAACAGCTTTCTTAACTTCCTTTTTAGCCATTTTGTACTTCTCAAATCTCTCCACATCTCTACTTTTCTTCAAATCTTTATAAGAATCCCTTTTAATTTTAATAGCAGTCTTTACATCTTCATTCCACCATGATGTGTCCTTAGATGGTGGAGCACCACCTCTCGACTCACCAAGTAGATCTCTAGCTACTTTCTTGATACAACTAGCCATTTTGTTCCATGTTTTGTCTGGATCATCTTCCGACTGCCAATCCGCTTCTTGTACTACACGATCTATAAAAGCCTTTTGATTACCTTCTTTCAATCGCCACCATTTAATTTTAGGCTCTACCTTACGTCTAATCTTACGTCTAATCTCTCCACATCTCTACGTTTCATAAGAGAATGGTGTTGAAATCTTATGTTATCAATGTTTAGTTAATGATTCCGAGTATTTTAGTTACAGTCATTTTGATTTATTTATACTTTTTTGGGGTTCATACCTATAACATAAATTAAATGGCTTTTGTAGTGGCCCTAGCAGGAGATGATTGTTGGGTTGGATAAAAAAATTACCCCTTTTCTGGTTCCTTTGCCCTCATTATCTATATTTCAACTTCAAGCAGTATTTATACTTATTGGTTCATGTCCTTGCTGTGTTAATTAGAGAATATAACTGGATGTTGTACATGATTAATTACAATAGTTTTATGCTTGCTGAAATGCCAAAAGTTAAAATCTTGTTCCAGTGATCAATTTTTGGGGGTCTAAATATGGCTTTTGTGCTATCCAATGAGATTTCAGGAACCTGCACTGCAGTCTAAAGTCACCCAAAAAGTCTATTTCGATATAAGCATTGGTAATCCAGTGGGTAGTCCTGTTGGTAGGATTGTGATAGGGCTCTTCGGTGATGATGTGCCCCAGACGGCGGAAAACTTTCGGGCTCTTTGTACAGGTTGAGATCTAAAATTCAGTTGAAGAAAAAAAAATAGAGATAGGCGTACTCTTTCTCTTGGATCATTAGATAGTTACTGGAAAGAATTAAATGCAATTTTTTCTTCATATTTTGTTGTAATTAGGAGAGAAAGGGTTTGGGTTCAAGGGATCTGCTTTCCATCGTGTCATCAAAGATTTTATGATTCAAGGGGGAGACTTTGACAAGGGCAATGTAAGTACTTAAATTTTATATCTTCTTTATCTGTTTGTGGTACATGTTCCTGGTAAATGAGACTTCTGTGCATTTTAAATATTTAAAGTTTTATTTCCTTCATTAGAGGAGCAAGCTGGCTGTTGTGATTCAGCAAGTAAGATATTAAAAGGGACATCTTAATGAGTGTCAAATCTATCCTTTACATTGATTTTTTTCAAATCGAGGGTAATTATATTGAATTGACCAAACTGGTAATAGAATAGGCACAAATGAATATGTTTTTGCCAACAAAAGTTCAAACTGTTATTTTCCTAATATGTTTTTGCCTCACAATATCAGAACATAGGGCTAGAGGAATTACATCCAGTGTGAAAAGATGGAAGCTCTAATTGTCTCAGTGCTATGGGGAAACACGAAGAATACTACTTACAACTGTTTTTTTTATAGGACTATCCTATGCCAGAAAAAGCTAAATAAGATGAGGAATGAGTAAATAAAGGCGCAAGACTTTCTCAAAAGTGAGGACAAGGTGATGGAGAAGTTGCTGTGATGGTGCAGAAGTGAATGACATAGAGTTGAGAGGGTCCTGAGAAGGGGAGGTAATTGGACATGTTGAGGAGTTTGGAATGATGGGGGCAAGACCTCATTTGATATAGATGGCAGTTACAAGAAATTATTTGATGAGACATATCACTTCACTTAGAAGGAATGATTTCAAAGAATTTACATGACCAACTCCATGTATTTGGATAAGCCTATGTTGGTAATGTGTACAATTTAGGGTCCTGATCTTAGTACCTGCTCATTGTCCTGCACTTTAGAAGACACTTCATTTTTATTAGAGGAACAATTTCTAAACCATGGTCCATCATAATATGATTAGACCATCATATTATGATGGAAGCTGTGCTTAAACCTTCATATAGACATTCGCTTCTACATGAATCAATTGTTCAATAGTTAGCTTGGTTAGCCTAAGATTTTTCAAATTTTCTTTTAAGTTTTTATAGAGATTGAGAAGGTGTATGTGGTGTGCATGTGCGCGGATGTGGAGGGAAGCCAGCATGATATGCCGCAACTTGGAGGTTGCTAACATGAGATCTAAACATAAAAAAAATTGCTCGTACTTCGATGTTTAAAAGAAGCCAAAATTCTCACATAATACCTATGGAAATTTTGTTGATATAAGAAATTTTGCTTTTGCTTAGCTTCTCATATCCTGTTGGAAACTTGAATTTCTTCTAAGCAAAGGGTTTTACCAAAAAAAAGTTCTCGAAAAAAAATCTAGGGTTTGTGAGCCTGTCTTGTATAATTGCATTAAGAAAAAAAATAGAGTTTAACTACAAGCTAAAGGGCAAGGAAAAAGAATTAACCGGGGATACACAACATAATATCAACAACATATAACGAAAAAAGATGTTTCCAACTTTGCATTTACATCATCAAAGTGTTGACCAAAAAGAGGGGTGAAAAATCAGGATTTTTTAAACACCAAAATTGACATCCAAAATAGCTTCAGCCACATTAGTTCCTATCTTTTTTGACATCAACATGATTTCCAGCGATTTCCAGCCAAGCATTTGACACTCTGAGAAACTCCAATCACCAACAACTTCACTTCTCCTCAAAGAACTAAACTCCAAGGGTCTAACCCTGCATTAAAATCAAAAAAAGAGAACCAATAAAACTTGACATATAATCATCAGACAAAAGCAATATGAAGCGCAGAGGATGAGAGAGACAATTTAGAACATAACTAAGAAGGGGAAGAAGAATGGGTGAAGTGAATGAGAACTAGGTCTTAGGGATTTCAAAAGAAAAGTTGCTACGGTTAGTAACTAAAGTATTCATCGGAAACTTAATGAACATCCTAAAACAGACGCGCGCGCACACAAAAAACGTAATATAGTATGAACATCAAAATAGCTAATAGAATCAATTTTTGCCTAGTGTGAGATAGAAGTAGACCTAAAAGTAGATTAGCAAAAGGATGGACCACCGATGAAAGTAGATTAGCAAAGGGATGGACCGCTAATGAAAGTATGACCAGTTTGCAATAATTACCTAGTATAGAAAGCATGCACACCAACTATGGAATAACTTAAGACCAAAGCTTAGACACCTAATCTATTTTTTATAATAGGTATTAGGGTTAACAATTCAGACAAACTCCAACAATTAGAATGGAATATCAACCATAAGAGCAAGCAGTATGAGACTATGATCAACGCAACTTTCTGTAATTAGATATAGATATATTTCAATGTGAATACACTAAAGCCATTCAACATTTTTTTTTGCTTATTCATTATGATGACAGAAATAAAAATTGAACAAAGGTATGATTAATATATATAGATGAGAGACCAACCCATTATTTAGACTGAAGAGAATTATAAACAAGTGTCATTGAATTCAACATATCAGTTACTAGAAGGTGGAGGCATATATAAGGATGCCTTGCATTAACAGATGTGGAAAACTAACCGGAATTGAAATGTCTTAGTTTACCGTGAATTCAAGTTAATAAAGTAAACAATGCTATCAATGCAAAAAAGAAAAGAAAAATAAGACATGCATATAATTTTGAGATTAAGTCTACGGTAAAGCTAAAGCCACATACAAGCTGAATTTTATAATCAATCCACTCTATATCTTGGAGTAATCACCGACTCAAAAAATACAAGATAAGAAAAAGGAAGCGCTACATAGTGATAGAGAAGAACTAGAGAGTTAAATGTGTCTGAGATGAACCATGAGAGCGGTGATTAAAGCCCGACATCATTAGCCGCTTTTTAAAATCCTTTAAGAGTCATGAAGAGAGGAAAAGTTTAATAAATGGAGGAAAAGAAGAGGGGGGTGCCAGCTATTCTAATTCAAAAGAGGATTTAAAAATCCCCTTTTGAAAGAATGTCAGAATTACCTTTGTAAAGGATATATATATATATATATATATATATATATATATATATTTTGCATATCTCCTTGTTCGTAACTAAGATGTACATGCATTCCAACATCATGAGAACTAATATTATGGATTGGTGGAATTCAAAGTTCAAACCAGTCATTTCATGTTATAACTTATTTCAAATAAATATTATAATGCCAGCATGATAAGTCGATGCTTTAGAGGCATAATTAACTGGGATGATGCATGAAGAAAATTTGTTGACTCTCAACGGAACATGCATTCGGAGAAAACCTTTCTCTAAAGTCTGAATTACCGACTGTTTATTGCAGGGGACCGGAGGTAAAAGCATATATGGGCGCACATTTAAGGATGAGAACTTCAAATGTAAGTAAACTATATTTTACTAACCTGTGATTGACCTTGATATCAGTTGCTACATGTGTATTCCTCACCCCATTTTTTACTTCTTGCAGTGACTCATGTGGGACCTGGGGTCATCAGCATGGCAAATGCAGGGCCTAATACTAATGGAAGCCAATTCTTTATTTGCACTGTCAAGGTATTATACCAAAATGATTTTTTTCTTTAATTCTAATAGTGTCCCGGATGCTTAACGAGATCCTAATTCCTAAAATTCCTTGATAAAGGCTGCAAATTGCTTTGGCTTTCTTTATCAGTTCCTCAATCGGAAATACAACCACCGAGCCTTTTATCCTTAGCATATGGGATATGCTACATGAACCAACATGAGAATCACACGGGTTCAGCACATTAATCCTCCGCCTCCACTTCTATCGAATACTATACTTTCATTAAGGCCTTTGGCAACCATATCTTTTCGTATCACCTCCATTCATGTTTTTTTCGGTCTCTCTTTTGCCCTTTTGACATTGCCTATATCGAGAGTATCTATTCGTCGAGCTGGTGTTTCCATGAGTCTGCGTCGTACATAACCAAACCATCGTAGCCGATTTTCTCGCATCTTCACCACATGCGCTACACCAACTTTTACACGAATATTCTCATTTCGCACAATCTTTTCTAGTGTTACCACACATCCAACGAAGCATGCGCATCTCCGCAACGTGCATCTTCTGTGTATGATATTTCTTATGAGCCCAGCATTTTGTATCATATAATAAGGCATGCCGAATAGCGCTCCGATAAAACTTCTCTTTTAACATTAACGGAAAGTTACGATCGCACAAAATCTCAGTTGCACTCCATTTCAACCAACCAGCTTGGATCCTTTGATTGACATCGTTTTCGACCTCCCCATCCTTCTGGATGATAGAACCTAGATATCTAAACTGATTGTTTGTTGATATCTCTTGCCCATCCAGTGTTAAACCACCGTGGTCTCGATTTCTCTGTTTGCTAAATTTGCAATGCATATATGCTGTCTTGGATCCGCTCAATCTGAACTCTCGAGATTCCAACGTTTGTCTCTATAACTCCAATTTGGCATTAACCTCTGCTTTCGTCTCATTTATTAGAACAATATCATCAGCGAATAGCATATACCAAAGTATCTCAGCTTGGATAGTTCTAGTAAGCTCATCCATCACGATGGTAAACATGAATAGACTTAATGCAGATCCTTGATTTAAGCCAATTGTAATCGGAAAATCACTCGTTAGGCTGCCGCTAGTTCTGATATTTGTCATTACTCTATCGTACATGTTCTTGATTATGTCAATGTACTTGACTGGGACGACCTTCATCATTGCACCTCATAATACCCTCTCAAAGTATCTTGTCGTATACTTTCTCTAAGTCAATAAATATCATATGCAAATCTCTTCTCCTCTCTCGAAAACGCTCGACAAGTTGACGAAACAAATGATTGTCTCTGTCGTCGATTGTCCAGGCATGAACCCAAACTGGTTCTCTGTTATCTAAACATCCTTCCTTAATCTGTGATCAATCACTCTTCCAAATCTTCATGGTGTGATACATAAGTTTTATTCCACGGTAGTTTGAGCAAGTTTGAATGTCACCCTTGTTCTTGTAGATTGACATCCTTTTGGTATGCCAAATCTTATTAAACAGAGTTGTCAGTCATTTAATGCCTATGTCTCCTAAGTATCTCCAAATCTCGATAGGAAATATAATCCCAAAATGATTATTGCTTTTTGTTATTTTTCTTGTGGGTTGGGAGTTGATATCTGAACAATTACCCTATTATACCTGTGTTGCCAATATGTTATGGTGTGTTCTCCACTTTAATTGAAGCCACACCTGTTCAAATCCAACCTGAAACTACAGGCTTAAGGAAATCTGTATACCCTTCTAAATTCAACCTGTCAAATTTTGCCCTCTTTTGAAAAACGTACTTGTGTTCCACAGTTAGTATATACATGTGTTTGAGAAGTCCATAACTAAGCCGGCGGCCTACCCCGGCACCTGGCTCTAAACGCTATATGTGGTTTTTTATTATGTTCCCCTGAAATTATAGGTCTGGGTGTAGAAAGTCTCGAAACCTGGCCGAACTTGATTGTAAAAAATTATGTCAAGGGTATTGAAAAAACGAAAAAGGGGAGAGAGCAAGTATTCTATGTTTCAGAAGCATCTTGAAGTTACAGATGCCCCAGATTATTTTTGTTGAATTCTTCGACTAATACATATAGTTTGGATGCCTATACAACAATTATCATAGAGCAGTCATTAGTTCATGGGGGTTGTCTACACTACACAAAATGATTCTCAAAAAATATTTGAAATGTTAGATATGTGTTAGATTTATGCGTGCTATTGCTTAATGATGTACTTAATGCAATTATAACTTGAAGTTAAAAGGCAGATAGTGCATCTTGATGAATCTTAAAGCAATCCAATGGCAGTCAGAAAATGTGTTGTCCAACTCAATTGTTTATAATGTACCTATGTATCAGAACATAAATTGTTTTGTGATGGTACAGTAACATCTCAACATTCAAAATGTATGTATGCACAAGGATTGACCTTTACTGAAATGTGTTCTTCGTGGAATAATTGTGCAGACACCATGGTTGGACCAAAGGCACGTGGTGTTTGGGCAGGTGCTGGAGGGAATGGATGTAGTGAAGCTGATTGAATCTCAAGAGACGGACAGAGGTGACCGCCCTAAGAAGAAGGTCGTCATCAGTGACTGCGGCGAGCTTCCACTCATCTAGACAGCTTCCTAAAAGTCGCTGCTCGCTTTTTAGCTGATACATTTTACATATTGTACCCATGTTTTTGCTATCATGAACAATGCCGTGAGTTATTCTGAGTACACTCGAGGCCGTTAATTCTGTTCCCTTTTCGGTTTTAACCCTAGTCATCGTCAAATCAGTTCCTGGAGTCAATTTGTTGTTATGCTTCTATTTGAAGAAGCTACATATTACTGTAAAACTAGAATCAAGCTGTGCCCAGTCAAGCATTATGGAGCTTCACACGTATGTCATGCAAGTTTCTTGTCTTTATGATTGTTTTCTTTTTGGTGTTTGTACTAATACTTTTGAGTTGTATTTTTTGTGTGCGGCTGAAAGAGGTTATTTTTTGTTTTCAACCATCATTGTGCTGGTTAAAAGAACCATAATCTAAATAGAACCAAATCTTGTTGCAATACAAACGGATCCTTCCCTTGCGTGGCATAGAGGTGATTATTATTAACTGTAAATTATACTTGTTTCTCTTAGGTTTTCCCCTTATTTTTAGGATCACATTGATGGATCTCATTTTCATTTTATTATAGGATTTCTATTCGAGCAGCGCAGTCCGGTTCATAAAGATAAAAAGATGCGCCAAGATGAAAGCTGGGATAACACTCATCAATGCATTGTGTGTTTGCATTGACTGCAAACCCATATTAGGTTATTGACCGTGAACTCATATTAGGTAAATTAGTAAGAGGGATGGAAATAATAGCGGAAAATCAAATGCCCTAATTAGTTTCTATAGAATATATTTATGATCCTTCTAATATACAGTCCGTGTTCACAACATTCATGCATGAACCATTTCAGGTACAATGCATATTCATTTAGACTTAATTTACAATATAACATTTAATGCATGTTCATTTAGGAGATTTTTAAGTGCAATGCATGTTCATTAAGATGGCGTATTGTTCATGGAACTACAAGATTTATACCAGATTCACTTGGGTATGTAAGACTAGCTTCTATAAAATAGATGAAAAGAAAGAGGTGATAATTAAGGGTAGAGAAATTCAGGTTGAGATATTAATAGAATGATTAGCTATGAATAATGGCTCCCATGATTACTAAAGCAAACCAGACTATGTGAGGACCAGGATTTGATCCCATGTTACTATGAAATCTGCCATTGGACTAATTTACGTAGTAACACAAAAAAGGTATGTTCTATAAATCCCAGAATTAATGCTTATTGATATTTATTTTCAATATAATTATGCAAATCTCTTCATGGGATTTGCAATTTTGAGATATCATGCCCTTGTCTTATTAAAATTTAATTCCTTCTACTGACAGGATTATATTGGAGTGGGGATAGTGACTACATAGTTAGAAGTGAAAAGTGAAATTTTATACTTTCATCATTTGACCTTGGATGGTTTTTTTCATTTAAGAAATTAATCAAAATAGTTGATATTCCGATTTTCACATGTAATAGATATTAAAAAAAAAAATAGCCAGATATAGAAACATGGATAGATTAAATAAACTAAAAGATATGATACACTGCCATTAATTATTTACTTATTATTTTCAATAAACCCAGCCTATTGTACCATTAAGGATGACTGGTTTCAATAATCTATATTAACTAAATTAAAATGAATTATGAAACTGATCATATACTCATGCAAGTCTCCAACTCAAATACTTCTCCAATTCTCCATGTTTGTTTTCTTATTCTTTCTTCCCTTAAAAAGAAAGTTAAATCTCATTTCTTCAAGTCTACTCATTCAAAATCAAAAGAATAAAGGTAAACTAGTTTTTGAACGATTTTCAACCTTAAACAAGTTGTGATAAAAGTTGAAGAAATAATATATATATATATATATATATATATATATATATATATATATATATATGAGAATAATGGAGAAAAGATGCCATAGGAGGGAATTTCCTACTATGGCGCCGAAAAAATACACCCTCGCTTATTTTTTCCGACGATTGGCACCCACCATCTTTCTCGTTATTATCTAAGATGTGGATACACCAAATTTCATGTGATTCTACAACTTTTCACCGTTGATTTAGTGGGTTCAAAATTAACGGTTTACCGATAATAGAACTTTTTACATTGCTAAATCAACGGTGAAAAAGTTGTTGAATCACATGAAATTTGGTCTACCCGCATCTTAGATAATAACGATGAAGATAGTGGGTGCCGATCGTCAGAAAAAATAAGAAAAGCTGTATTTTTTCGACGCCATAGGAGGAAATTCCCTCCTATGGCTTCTCTCTCTCTCTCTCTCTCTCTCTCTCTCTCTCTCTATATATATATATATATATATAATAATAATGGAGGGAAGAGGCCAGAGGAGGGAATTTCTTACTGTGGCGTCGAAAAAATACACCCTCCCTCGTTTTTCCGATGATCGGCATCCATTATCTTCATCGTTATCGTCTAAGATGTGGGTACACCAAATTTCATATGATTCTATAACTTTTTCACCGTTGAATTAGTAGGTTCAAAATTAATGGTTTACCGACAATAGAACTTTTTACATTGCTAAATCAACGGTGAAAAGTTGTACACATGAAATTTGGTGTATCTACATCTTAGACGATAACGTTGAAGATGATGAAAGCCGATCGTCGGGAAAAAACGAGGGAGGATATATTTTTTCGACGCAATAGGAGGAAATACTCTCCTATGGCCTTTTCCTCCATTATTCTTATATATATGGCATTTTTCCTCCATTATATATATATATATATATATATATATATATATATATATATATATGTTCGGAAAGAAGATTCAGAAAGTTATACTAAATAAGAAAGAAAAGTTACTCCTAATTTTACCGGTAAAACCATTTTAGTTGAGACAAATTTACTGTTTTCAGATACTGCGACTAATAGAGTCATCAACTAGGAAGAAATAGACTTCCCAGAATTATGGATATTAATCTCTGCGGTTCCTTCCAAGCTTATAATAGACACCGAGGTTGATCAGATAATACAAACCGACGATGGTGAAATTGAAATAAAATTCAGTTCCGATAATATTACTAGTATTACTAGTAATCAGTCGATATCCAGTACTTCTTCACTTGATCAAGAAAGAGGATCATACGACGGACCAATCTCTGGACAAAAATCTGAAAAAGAGATTCGTGGTATTAATATTTCTGAGATGTCTATTCCTCATCCAATTTATGAGAAGTATGATAAAACTTCTCCTACCTCATCAGAATTAAGTTTTCATATATATAACATTTTTATGGATCTTACCCCCAACAGTTCAATCAGAAAATTCCTTAATAAGGAATTTATAAAAAATAAACATGCTGTTTTTAGAAACTAGTTTGCAAAATCATTTTCGAAAGAACATCGATATTTTTATAAAGATGAATTTTATAAATATTTTAAGAAAAAACAATGTATTATTTACTTTGTTGATTGATTCATAGAATATTTTATCACGAAACAACATGGCAAGATTAATATTCTTGAAGAATGTAAAGTGTTTTTCATCACAGATAAGAATGCACGTTTGTTATGTATATTACAGATTCTCTCTGCCTGAGATAGACAAGGGTTTATTGATTGTGGGGATCCAAGTCTTCGCAACCACAAACTAAGCTGCCGTTAATTACTCCTCTTTTCTAGAGCGAGAGAATCTCTGATTAACAAGTCAAACAGATCATGCGAACTTAATATGCAATATGTGCGTGTTGTGTTTAGGAACAAGTTTGAGGGTGCTTCGGGCATATCGGGGGCCTCGGAGAGTTTTTACGGGAGTTTTTTGTTGGGTTAGCCTAGCACCTCATGAAGGGATTGGAAGCATCACATGTACCAAAGATGGAATTTTTAGGGTGCTAAGTTAACGATCATTGAATCGTTCTTAGAAAATTAGGGTTTCGAAATTTAGCATATCAACATAAGCAAGAAAAGCTAGGGTTTTGAGAGTACAACCTTTGTAGCTCCCTACGCTAGACTCCTCGACTACTTGGGGTTTGGAAACGGGTCCGCTTGAACTCCTCCAGGTCACCGATGATCCACCCGGAGTCCGCTTTGTCCAAGCTTGCAACTTCACCCGATCAAGAGAATGAAATGAAGCTAACACTCCAAACAAGTGGGCTAGACTTGTGTAGAATGATGTTGTGGTTCTCTTTCTCACTTCAAAATCCTAACTTGATGAGTATATTGCTCACTACAAAAATCTAGAGAGCAAATGAGAGAGGAAGAAGAAGATGATGGCTATATCTTTTACAAGAGTGAAAAGAATAACTCTTGTTTTAGAAAAATGAAAATATATGAATATATATTTTCTTGTTCTCATCTCAAACCATGGTTTAAACAATGAATATCTTATTGAACTTGAGTTAAAGCACAAAAGGAAAGTTTACCCAAGGTTAAAAGGTGGGTGAGGATGGTTAGGTCAAAAGAAGAGTGTAGAAACAAATCAATCATAACCATTTTCCTTTTTCCTTTTTGCTTTAAATCAAATGCAATAAAAACCATATATAAAACCATGGCGTGAGTCTTATATTGCCATCATTTTCATGTATGTACGACCATGAAGGATGTATGTATGTATGTATGTGTGTATGTACATCCATATGTGCATGAATCTATAAAAAAGGCATACATGCATGCATACATCCATCAAACTCAAGAAAGGATTTCAAGTGAGAAACTAATGGTTAAATGATAAATCAACACTTGATTTATCAATCCGGTCATATCACATATGACCCTAACCAAAAGCAAGCCGCCCGATCAATATACGGTATCCTATACGCGCATTTTAATCGGGTCCATGCACATATCGCATACGCGCACCACAACGTTTCGCCTGGACTAGGTAACTCCATTGTGGGACTCTAAGACTCGTCAATACGCCGACAGTGGGTGATGATCATATCAAGCACCCCCAAGCCGCAAGCGGTCAGCTAAACGTAACGGCCACCCGGGTATTGAGCGATCAGAAGAGAACAAACGAACCTGCTACAACTCCCGTCGAGCCAACCGGCAACACTTCCCGTACAGTCCGGTCTCCTCGTCTGATATGTCGCATATCAAGTCTAGGGGTGGTAAACGTCAGACCCCAATAACCGATAAGTCGTGCCGATGTGAGGCTCATAACGGGTCGAGAAACTACTGGTAACACTTACCAGTAAATCTCTGAATCAGCCCTGGCCAGGGACTTCCATGTTACGGCCAATCGAGCACAGCGCAACATCAACCCCCAATACCGGAAGAGACGAAACCCCTCCTATCGCTCATTGCCTCCATGTGACTCGGGACTGTACCCAAAAACCACCGTTTTGCACGCCCCCATGGACGTGGTAAGGTGGAAATCAAAGCACAGTGGGAATCACACAAGATTCTATGACGATCTCGGGTCTACAGACTAACCTGCACAAGTGTCACCTGAGAACTGCCATCTGACTTGAGGTATAATACCATCTGGGAGTTCTCGGCGAGTCCGTCCCGTGTACCCAGTCTCCACTGAGCACCCGTATACCATCTCTGATGTCAAACACCAATGGATATGGGATCATCCATCGCCCATCTCATGGGTCGAGAAGCGTATACGCTAGTCTACTCTGGTATATCGATGCCCTGTCTTGATACACCCACGACTAGGGACCTTGAAGGATGTACTTATGGACTACCATGTCCCCACTAGTATGATCCGCATCATAGTCTAGGTAGTCAAGTACACATCCTAAGGGCTTTACCAACATGTAACCATAAGACAGTATAAAGAGACAGGTATACATGTTAAGATAAAGAGCAACCAGATAGCATACTATCATATCGAGCAAGAAAGTCATCTCTATATATGTCCAAGCATCCAATATAATATACATCATTTGTACAATACTGGCCTCTAGGGTATACATACAACTAACAATCTCCCACTTGCACTAGGGCCAGCTGCTGTAGTATCGCATACCGAGCATCCCGAAGAGTCTCTCAAACTGAATCTGGGGAATGGCCTTCGTGAGTGGATCCGCTGTGTTATTCTTCGTGTCAACCCTCCTGACCTCGATCTTCCGGCGATCAACTATCTCCCGGATCAGGTGACACCGCCTCAGAATTTGCCTGGATCGCTGATGGGACCTGGGTTCCTTGGCCAAAACCACCGCTCCATTGTTATCACAATACAAAGGTATTGGATGCTCAATGGATGGAACCACTCCAAGTTCAGTAATGAACTTCTTGATCCAGACAACCTCTTTGGCAGCATCGTTGGCAGCGATGTATTCAGCCTCCATCGTCGAGTCTGCCACGGTTTCCTGCTTGGAACTCTTCCAGCTAACCGCCCCTCCGTAAAAGGTAAAGACAAATCCCGACTGCGACTTAGAGTCGTCCTTATCACTCTGGAAGCTCGAATCGGTAAAGGACCCCACTTGGAGTTCTCCGTTACCATACACCAAGAGCATCTCTTTAGTCCTTCGCAAGTACTTGAGAATGCTCTTCATAGCTGTCCAGTGACTCTCTCCAGGATCAGCTTGATACCTACTCACTACACTTAGTGAGTGTGCTACATCAGGTCTGGTACATAGCATCGCGTACATGATAGAGCCTACAGCTGAAGCATAGGGTATCCCTTGCATGCGAGCTCTCTCCAAATCAGTCTTGGGAGACATCTCTTTGGAGAGAGTGACTCCAGAGATCGTGGGTGAGTTCACACGCTTGGATTCTTCCATACTAAACCACTTTAGTATGGTGTCAATGTACCTGGATTGGGACAATCCCAATATCCGTTTGGATCTATCTCTATAGATCCGAATTCCCAATATGCAGGAGGCATCACCAAGATCTTTCATTGAGAATCTTTGTGATAAGAAGAGCTTGACCGATTGCAGCATAGGAATGTCATTTCATATCAAGAGTATGTCGTCTACGTACAATACGAGGAAGACAACCTTACTCTCTGCTACCTTCTTGTAAATACAAGGTTCATCTACGTTTTTGACGAAATCAAACTCTTTGATAACGACGTCAAAGCAGATGTTCCAACTCCGCGATGCTTGTTTTAATCCATAAATGGATTTAAGCAGCTTGCACACCTTCCTGCTGCTCCCACTATCTACGAAGCCCTCTGGCTGAGTCATGTACACGCACTCTTCTAAATCACCGTTTAGAAAGGCGGTCTTAACATCCATTTGCCAGATTTCGTAATCATGATATGCAGCGATGGCAAGCATGATCCGGATGGATTTAAGCATAGCCACTGGAGAAAAGGTCTCGTCATAGTCCACACCTGGTCTTTGACGAAAACCCTTTGCTACAAGTCTAGCTTTGAAAGTCTCCACTTTCCCATCTACGCTAAGTTTTTTCTTGAAGATCCACTTGCTCCCAATGGGTTTTACCCCTTCAGGAGCATTTTCCAAAGTCCATACTTTGTTGGTGTACATGGATTCCATCTCGGACTGCATAGCATCCAGCCATTTCACTGAGTCCCCACTCGTGATGGCCTGCTCGAAGCTAGTTGGGTCATCATCCTCCATGATGCAATCATCGCTCCCACCATCCATGAGAAAACCGTAGTATCTCTCAGGTTGGCGAGGAACCTTACTAGATCGGCGGAGTGGCTGGGGTTCATTGGGAACTGCTGAATCCTCTGGTTCCACTAAATCTTCTGTTGTGGTTTGTTCAGCTGGAACCTCTTCCAGTTCTACCTCAGGGCTACTAATCTCTTTTGCAAGAAATTCTTTTTCTAAAAAGGTGGCATGTTGAGCAACAAATACTCTTTGTTCCTCACTGTGGTAGAAGATATACCCTCACGAATGCTTGGGATATCCAACAAATTTACACAAAACAGACCTTGCCTCGAGTTTGTCCGGTTTTTGTCTTTTGACATAGGCCGGGCAACCCCATATCTTTATAAAATTAAGATATGGTCTCTTTCCCTCCCATATCTCATATGGGGTGGTAGGCACAGATTTGGTAGGAACCCTATTCAGTAGGTATTCTGCTGTTTCCAGTGCATATCCCCAGAAGGGAATAGATAACTCAGCTACACTCATCATAGAGCGCACCATATCTAATAGGGTGCGGTTCCTCCGTTCTGATACACCGTTGTGCTGTGGTGTATATGGAGGAGTCAGCTGAGAGAGAATCCCATTCTCTTTTAGGAAGTCCAGGAATTCAATGCTAAAGTATTCACCTCCTCGATCAGATCGTAGGATTTTAATACTTTTTCCGGTTTGGTTCTCGACTTCTTGTTTATATTCTCTAAATTTCTCAAAAGCTTCTGATTTGTGTTTCATCAGGAACACATACCCGAACCTAGAGAGATCGTCAGTGAATGTAATGAAGTACAAAGAACCATCCCTGGCATGTGTAGACATGGGACCGCATACATCACTATGTATCAGTCCCAAGAGTTCAGTAACTCTTTCTCCGTATCCCGTAAATGAAGTTTTGGTCATCTTGCCTTTGAGACATGACTGACAAGTGTCATAAGATGAAAATTCAAACGGATTCAAATATCCATCCTTATGCAACTTAGCTAGTCATGTCGCATTGATGTAACCCAGTCTATAATGCCACAAGAAGGATTCGTTCAGTTCTGAACTCTTCCTCTTGTGTGTGTTTGTTATACTCAGAACTGTTGATTGATTTAGAACATAAATGCCATTGCACAACGTGCCTGATCCAACCAACTTTTGGTTACGGAAAATGTTCATAACATTATCCTGTAATACAGAATTATATCCCTCTTTACTCAACAAAGAAACCGATATAATGTTGCATATCAGGTTCGGCATGTAATAGCATTCGTTCAGAATCAATGTATTACCAGTTGGTAATGCAAGGTGATATTCCCCGACAGTCTTAGCTGCAACAATTGCACCATTTCCAACTCTTATGTCTTTATCACCTTCTCCAAGTTCTCTACCTTTCCTAAGCCCATGTAACTGATTACATATATGGGATCCTGACCCGGTATCTAATACCCAGGACGTAGGGCAAATGGAGAAACAGTTCTCTGTAACGAACACACCCGAAGAAAATGCATCAACATGTACTTTCTTCATTCGGGTGGCATGGGAATCCTGGTATTCCCCTATGTCCTGTTCAGTCCTATAACTCTTATAAGAAAGAACGGAACCAACGTTCCCCAGCACAGTATAACTTGCGGGTTCGGTCAATACATCCATTTTATTATCTTTATTAAGGCATGACATGGTCGCTATCTGGAGAGCGAGAGAAGAAAACACTTTAGCGTATGCTCTTACAAGATCAGATTGGTTATTATCTTATCTAATCAGGATGGCTCCCACTTTTTTTATCAAATCATCCTTCAAACCCTAAAAGGAAAGACTAGCCGGGATTAATTACACCCTACAACTTCGCCGATCTTTCAGCCAGGCCAGTGTCGGTACTTTGAGGGAGGTTCCCCGTGCTTTCGCACGGACCTAATTAAAGGAAACCTCATTTTCCCAGAGGCGTAACCCCGTTGACACCTTTCTAGACACCTACTTGATCGGCTAATTGTCCTATGTAAAACTCTCCCAGGAGTAACAATTACTCGCAGTGGGTATCGGGATCCAACTATCTCATAGAAGGCATGCAATCTCATTGCAAATTTCAACACTTGAAATTCCCGATAATATTTTGCCCCAAGCATCTTATGACCTTGACGGAGGTCAACAAACCACAGGGTGCAAGTCAAGTTCAACCCGTCATTTCTTGATTGAATCAAACTCACCCGCACGATCCTTGACGGAGGTCAACAAGGTCGTATGACTACCCTAATCCAATCTGCATCACATACATAAGCAGATAAATACTAGTTAGCTACCGCACACTACGCCTTGACGGAGGTCAACAAACGTAGCACGAATACTAAGTAGGATTTATCTGAAATGACGGAGGGCTACGACAGGTTTTTCTGAAAACCTATTGCGTAATGAACTTGATATCGTTGTAGAATCAAGTGAAGTTTTGAAATGGAGTGATTTTGAGGCTTTTATTAGTTTTGCTAAAGAGGTCACTCCCGGTGAAGGGATCTCGGCTCTTTCTTCATCGAATAAGGTGCGGGATATATCATATATATCACTATGCAAAGCAAAACTCCAAAAGCAATCAAAAGCAAACCGAGTGTTGTAGCATCTACCTGTTTTGCTAAAGAGGTCACTCCAGGTGAAGGGATCTCGGCTCTTTCCCCATCGAATAAGGTGCAGGGTATATCATATATACCACTATGCAAAGCAAAACTGTAGCTACCCTTTTATTTTAAAATTTGATTCTACAACATCTTTTAGGTTTATTTTCTTTCATTAATCACATTAATGAAGTCCCATCATTTAAGTCACCTAAACATCACAGATAAATACAACGTATACTTATGCCATCCGCATTCGCCTCGATGTCCCCTCGTGCACCGTTAGGTTAGGTAACTAACGACAGAGCAGGGCAGGCTAGTGCGGGTGCAAAACATAAGTAACGTCTATATAATATATCATATATACTATATAAAGTATCTTTCACAGCACATCACATGATCACATCACAGATATCACAGCAGAAACATAGATATAATGTGGGATATACTAGGACGTTCGTATTTAGTACTTAGCCAATAATAGAAAATACGGATTCCACAGTCGCGATGAATAATCAAGCCCACACCCTGGACCCCTACGAGAGCGGCAAGCGACCCTACCAATTCTGGAGTTTAGGAGACCCGGTCTCGACTCCTCGAGATGGCCTCCCACTGAACCCCAGAACTCGGTCACCTGTGCTCCCCTCCTTGGGTCCATCCTAATGCGGAAAAGTAAATAATATACAACACTGGTGGCATCAACCTCAACCCGGAAGTGCCCCAAATAAAAGAATATTACTTTACATTTAAATTTACATGAATGAAAATATAAAACTCTCATCTCATATAAAACCCCCCAGCTATTCAATCGCGACAATCCTGCACATCATATCTAAGCAACACATAATATCATATATCATCAACGTAAGTAAGTATGCGTACCCCAATTGTCGTTGATGTATAGCAACGAAACCGGCGATATCGACATACTACACTTACGGTCACAGAAAAGAAAGTGTAAAACTGCAATATTTGGAATCCACATTCTCTTTAGACATCGTAAGTACGAAATATCACATACTTCGTATTTCATGTCCAACTATATGAATTCCACATATTGCATCACATTCCAGATAAATAGAAAGCTTTAAAGTTTTCGAACGAACGATCAAATACCCAAGATTCACTAAAGCTCAACACTTGAGCGGAGTTCAAAAACCCGGAGTGTGACACAGTAGTAGCGGTCCAGCCGTAGAAGGGTCAAGCCAACGCCTCACATGTGGCACGCCGTACTGCCCCAAACCCTAAGGTTCAAAGGGCAGTTCAAGACGGTCACATAATCGAGTTAAGGTTTGTTGTCTTCTAGAGGGTCCACCACAAAACTTGCACGTATCTCCGAAAGATTTAAACCCCGTGAAAAGTGAGCAAATGACACTCGTTCGAACAATTCGATACTTTCTAATTTACCCGGAAAAGACACGAAATCAAAATTCCGATCGAATCGTCGAGTCCAAAAACATCTCCAGAATTTACAGTACTAAATTCAGATTAAAAAATACTCCAAAACAATATACAAGCAGTGAAATGAGTTACTGTACAAAAATGACACCATGAAGCAACAGAACGGCCGCGGAACCGCGGCCTAAGCAGGCTATTGCCGCGGTTCTGCGCTCAAATTTACTGTTCATGGTCTCGTTTTTCACAGTAACTCTTATATTTACCTGCTGAATTTTTTGCATATTTTTAATTCTGAAAAACAGCAGTTTTGAAAAAATGTCCAGAGAGTGCTAAAAATCCGTATTTTCCGGTTCGATCGGAGTTTTAACCTCGTTAAAGTGTCGCCTAATGTTCTAGGTCGGCTCTGATACCAATGTTGGGTTAGCCTAGCACCTCATGAAGGGATTGGAAGCATCACATGTGCCAAAGATGGAATTTTTAGGGTGCTAAGTTAACGATCATTGAATCGTTCCTAGAAAATTAGGGTTTCGAAATTTTGCATATCAACATAAGCAAGAAAAGCTAGGGTTTTGAGAGTACAACCTTTGTAGCTCCCTACGCTAGACTCCTCGGCTACTTGGGGTTTAGAAACGGGTCCGCTTGAACTCCTCCAGGTCACCGATGATCCACCCGGAGTCCGCTTTGTCCAAGCTTGCAACTTCACCCGATCAAGAGAATGAAATGAAGCTAACACTCCAAACAAGTGGGCTAGACTTGTGTAGAATGATGTTGTGGTTCTCTTTCTCACTTCAAAATCCTAACTTGATGAGTATATTGCTCACTACAAAAATCTAGAGAGCAAATGAGAGAGGAAGAAGAAGATGATGGCTATATCTTTTACAAGAGTGAAAAGAATAACTCTTGTTTTAGAAAAATGAAAATATATGAATATATATTTTCTTGTTCTCATCTCAAACCATGGTTTAAACAATGAATATCTTATTGAACTTGAGTTAAAGCACAAAAGTAAAGTTTACCCAAGGTTAAAAGGTGGGTGAGGATGGTTAGGTCAAAAGAAGAGTGTAGAAACAAATCAATCATAACCATTTTCCTTTTTCCTTTTTGCTTTAAATCAAATGCAATAAAAACCATATATAAAACCATTGTGTGAGTCTTATATTGCCACCATTTTCATGTATGTACAACCATGAAGGATGTATGTATGTATGTATGTATGTGTGTATGTACATCCATATGTGCATGAATCTATAAAGAAGGCATACATGCATGCATACATCCATCAAACTCAAGAAAGGATTTCAAGTGAGAAACTAATGGTTAAATGATAAATCAACACTTGATTTATCAATCCGGTCATATCACATATGACCCTAACCAAAAGCAAGCCGCCCGATCAATATACGGTATCCTATACGCGCATTTTAATCGGGTCCATGCACATATCGCATACGCGCACCACAACGTTTCGCCTGGACTAGGTAACTCCATTGTGGGACTCTAAGACTCGTCAATATGCCGATAGTGGGTGATGATCATATCAAGCACCCCCAAGCCGCAAGCGGTCAGCTAAACGTAACGGCCACCCGGGTATTGAGCGATCAGAAGAGAACAAGCGAACCTGCTACAACTCCCGTCGAGCCAACCGGCAACACTTCCCGTACAGTCCGGTCTCCTCGTCTGATATGTCGCATATCAAGTCTAGGGGTGGTAAACGCCAGACCCCAATAACCGATAAGTCGTGCCGATGTGAGGCTCATAACGGGTCGAGAAACTACTGGTAACACTTACCAGTAAATCTCTGAATCAGCCCTGGCCAGGGACTTCCATGTTACGGCCAATCGAGCACAGCACAACATCAACCCCCAATACCGGGAGAGACGAAACCCCTCCTATCACTCATTGCCTCCATGTGACTCGGGACTGTACCCAAAAACCACCATTTTGCACGCCCTCATGGACGTGGTAAGGTGGAAATTAAAGCACAGTGGGAATCACAAAAGACTCTATGACGATCTCGGGTCTACAGACTAACCTGCACAAGTGTCACCTGAGAACTGCCATCTGACGTGAGGTATAATACCATCTGGGAGTTCTCGGCGAGTCCGTCCAGTGTACCCAGTCTCCATTGAGCACCCGTATACCATCTCTGATGTTAAAAACCAATGGATATGGGATCATCCATTGCCCATCTCATGGGTCGAGAAGCGTATACGCTAGTCTACTCTGGTATATCGATGCCCTGTCTCGATACACCCACGACTAGGGACCTTGAAGGATGTACTTATGGACTACCATGTCCCCACTAGTATGATCCGCATCATAGTCCAGGTAGTCAAGTACACATCCTAAGGGCTTTACCAACATGTAACCATAAGACAGTATAAAGAGACAAGTATACATGTTAAGATAAAGAGCAACCAGATAGCATACTATCATATTGAGCAAGAAAGTCATCTCTATATATGTCCAAGCATCCAATATAATATACATCATTTGTACAATACTGGCCTCTAGGGCATACATACAACTAACATTTTTCTATCTAGATAGTGGGGTGGGGGTCAAGGGGGCTAGCAGCCCCTTACGGGATGCGAGGCAACGTCCCATTAGAAATTTTTTCTAACGGAAGAGATAATGAGTGTATATGTGCCACGTGCGCACTTAGTAAAGTGAACACGTGGCAAGATGCACGCGTGACAAGTGCATACCTGCCGAGATACACACCCGGTAAGGTGCGCACCTGGCAAGATACACACTTAGCAAAGTGCGCACCCTCCGAGATGCGCATTTAGAAAAATGCGCACTTGATAAGGTGCGAGTGAGTGAAGGGAGCCAAAGGGTCTCGAATGGGCCAAAATGTCCAGTAAGATACGCACATAGGGAAGTGCACATCTAGTGAGGTTCGCACCTGGGCCGGTGCACACTTGGCTCGATGTGCACCAAACGGGATGCTCACCTAACCAAATGGGCACCTAACAAGGTGCATACCTAACACAATGCAAGTAGTGCCGAAACACAATGGAGTAATTGTAAGTGCACGGTAGCGCCCCGGCCGTCTAACAGATGCCAAATGCGGAACAAAAACTTTTAACGAAACTGGCGCTATCGTGTACCGTAACCCGGATCTGCCATTAAAGCTAAACTAACAAACTACAAAGTGGGTAGAAAGGTTATACCGAACGATCCGAGTCCTTCGGTCTTCAACCATCATCCCACGCTTTTTGCGGCTGCTCCGATCTCCTCGATCTCCAGTCTTGTCGTCCAGGTGGCACCACGTCGACGGATCTTTAAACGGGCTCCCGCCTCTGAACCGAGGCAACTCGATCGTCAAGTTTGCTAAAAGAGACGACCAAGATGAAGTAGAGAATGAGTAGAACACTTTGTCTCGTTACGTCCAAGGCTATGGACGAACGGTTATTGAAGTTGCCTTTTGGATTGATACGAAATGAGAAATGAAGTATATCAATTTCCATGAACCAAAATCCTTAATCTTTTTCAAACAACAACCATGATCTCAAGTGTGTGTGAGAGAGGGGAGGGGCCGGCCATACTTATAGAAGTGGGGGGTGAGTGTAGGAGAGGGGAAGGTAACCATAAGAAAAATATCTAGTGTGAACACAAAGTGTGAAAGCATTTAAAGCAAACCAATCACAATTAACCTAGTCACCTTGTCATTAATTGCACCATTAATGACCTAATGACTCACTAGCCTTGTCACCCTCTCTAGAACCTTCTAGAACACTGACTCACCTCATCAAGAAAAGATAAATCCGCATTTAACCGAATGTCAAAATACGGCTGATAGAAAACTGGAAACTGGCAACTTCCAAAAGTGATCCTGAAATGAATTTCAGGATAACCCCGTAATGGTATAAACATACCCGCATTTGTATTACGACCGAATACAGATGCATCCGAGATAAAGATATTATATCTACACAGTATAATACTCGGATCCGGCTTAAACCAAAACCGACCAGTATTATCTGTCCGAAAAACGACACGTGCGAAAACGCACGTGCTTTTTCCGAACCTTGCCATATCACCATACGGCCTCTACAACGTTTCGCCCGAACTTGGGAAAGTGTCTGTGGGGGACTCTAATGACTCATTAACACACTGGCACTGGGTATAACCACTAGCACGTCAGAGGTATTAGCTGTACGTAACGGTTTGCCTATGTATTGATTGGAAGGGAAGCTGACGAGCGAACTCATCCATAAACCCTACTGAGCCTAACAGTGACAATATACATACAGTCCGGTCCGTTCGTCTATGAGTATCGCATATCTGGCCTAGGGGGCTAGTAACGTCAGACCCCCAACAGCGGTATAAGTCGTGTCAAAGGGTAGCCCAGAACACCCTGAGATACTACTGGAGTACCTACCAGTAAATCTGCTGCCTCGGCCGAGGGCTTTGTGTAATGGCTCTCCTAGACACTGTGCGATCTCACCCCCAATACCGGGAGAGACGAATCCCCTGCCGATCCGCTCACTTACCTCCAATGTGGCTCGGGACTGTACCCAACTAAAACCTGTTTGCACAACTCCTTTGAGCGTGGTAGGGTAGTAATCTAAGCACAGTGGGAACTCACATGAGACAAATGACGATCTCAGGTCGATGAACTAACCTGTACACATGTCACCAGGGAACTGCTATCTGACGATATGTATAATACCAACTAGCATGTTCCCGGCGAGTCCTGTCCGGTGTACTCATAACCCAATGAGCACCTGTATACATCTTAGGTGATCCAACTGACACCAGTGTCTTGTGAGACCGGCCACCGCCCCTCGTCGGGGTCTCGACTGTATACACTAGTCTACTCTGGAGTATCGATGCCCTGTCTCGAAACTCCCACGACTAGGGACACTTTAAGGATGTGCTTACAGACCCCAGCTCCCACGTATATGATCGCCATCATACTGCTGGTAGTCAAGCAAGAATCCTATGGGCTCTATCATCATGCAATAGTGAACTAAAGCATGTATACGATGATAAAGTCAAATCAGATAGCATACTATCATCACGAGCAAGACTGTCATATCGGTATATGTCCTGCCTCAATCATTGCAATCACGTACCTGCGATCCAATAATTGACTTTGAGGGCACTATCTCCAACAATCTCCCACTTGCACTCAAGGCTAATTATTGCGATGTCGCATACTCACAGCCCGTGTGATATCGAACATCCAACTCCTCTACTAATCAGTTTCACAAAGCTAGTTTGTAAAACTCTTGTGTTCAAGAAATAGCCTTAGTGAGTGGATCCGCCCTGATGTTTCTTTCTATATCTCTTTTAATCTCAAGTTCGCGGAGAAAACCATCTCCCGAATCGAGTAATACCTGTCTTAGAATATGTCTGGATATCTGATGGGACCTAGTTCTTAAATGAACTTCAAATCCAAACTTCTTAGACTGTATCGATAACTGAATCTAATCAGTATCCAGCACCATGCCTCCCACAGTATCCTCTTGGACCACCTGTCCATAATACTGTCCCTCGTCAGAGGGAAAACTATAACTCTGACAATCACTCTGTCATCTATGTCACTTTTGAAGCCTGGAATGATAACCGTCTCCCGAAGGAGGCTGCCGTCATCAATTCTGTAGAACATGCACTTATGTTCTAAAACTGCTTCCTTATGTTTCTTCAGGATTGGATTAATATAAACTTATCGCATCAAGTGCAAAAACTACATCTGGTGTGGTACTTGACATCTCATGATTGACTCAATTGCCTAAGCAAGTGATCTGCCAATCATGCACATCCCTCTCTCCTTTAGTCTCTAAGACACCTTTAGAGAGGGTGACTCCATCACCTACAGGAACACCACCATGGCAGGAGTCATCTATTCTAAATACCATTAGAATACTGTCAAAGTACCCAAATTGGGAAAGTACCCAAATCTAGATCTAATACCATAGATCTAGTAACCAGAATGTCTGATATTATATCCATGTCCTTTCTGGAGAAACAACTGTGTAACAATCACAGTAAACCGATCGTAGTATAGGAATTTTACTTCCTATTCTGTGTATGTCATCCAAATACCAGGACATCACACCCTACTACCTTCTTAACAGATCCATCCCCTATTCTGATGAAGTCAAATCCATGACTGTCACATCAAAATTAGATGATCTTATCTCCGCCATATCTGCTCAAGCCTATAAATAGACATAAGCATCTTGCCCACTATGCTTCCGTTGCTCCCACTGACTATAACAACCCTCTGGCAGAATAATATATACGTACACTTCTAAAGCTAGTTTAGAACGACGTTATACTTATCTTCTTGCCGGGTCTCATAGTCTGGAATAATAGTAGTGTCAAGTCTGGGTAAACAAGAACCTCCCTGTCACCGTCCTTGAGGTTACCGGAGTACCTCTCGGGTGTCTAAGGTTACCCACCATATCTGCGGAGTGGCTATTGGAATGTCAAACCTGATTGAATATATAGGTCCTATTAAATTTTCCGTAATCGTTTGCGTTTCTGGAATCACTTCCAGTTCTACCATACTCCCACTACTGTTTTCTGAAAAAATCCATTTTACTAAAACTGTGGCGAGTCAAGAACAATATCACTATTGATCTTCCAGATGGTAGAAATGTCAACCCTCGTCAAAGCCAGGGTCAACCCACAAACAACCATTACAGAAACGTGCCTTGAGTTATCCAGTGTCTGGTTTTAAGCATAAGCTGGACAACTTCCCGTATCTTTAACATCGTTAAGATATGAACCATTCTATATACAATATAGAAATAGAGGCACTAATTTAATTGGAACCAAATTCAAATTATGCAACTGTCTCCAGTGCATATTAACTTAATGGAGAAAGGCTAATCAACATTACTCAACTTAGGAATCCATCCAATTATGAGTAACCTGAAAGAGAAACAAGTTTCTCAAAACCATTACTATCATCTGAATACCAATCAAAAGTATCTACATCTTCGATCTCTTTGAAGAATCCCGATACTTGCGATACATGGTTCTCTACTTTATTCTTATACCCACAACTTCTCAAAACTTAGACATTGTATTTCTACAAAACACTTGTCTAAAAACTAGAGAAGTCATAAGTAAACAGAACATAGTACGAGGACCTACCCCTTTGTCCTGACGGACACTGGACAACATACAATACTCTGTATAAGTCCCCTATGTTTGAATAACTCAAAACTTGTGCATCGTAGGTTGAAAACTGTACCCAGATGATTTCCTCGAATATCACCAATTACAACGAATTCCGATATAATGAGGATGATCACCTAATTCCCAATAACTTACTCCCACTCATCATCTGTAAAACTATACAGATATGAGAATGAAACCTGGTAAATACATACCCTGGAGTAAGTATCTAATCGGGAAATCAGTTTTCTTTTAACAATGTACAATGTAACTGAAACATGAAAATGTTTCGTAGGGGTATCCTGGTATTCCTTGTAATGCCTCTTCCATAATCCAATTCATGACTATAACCGTATATCTCTTTGTCATCTCTCCAAAATCCCTTTATTTGTCTTTAGTCGTTACCTTCTGTACACCATCATTAGGCTAAATGGTTTTCTTCCTTCCCTACCGTTCGGCACCAGCCTATGGTTTGGAAGAAGACTATCCAGTAAGCATAATAGGTGTACTCTCCTAATCCTAGGAGTACTCGTAACTTGAGAGAAGGTGATGATAAAAGACAACTGAATAAAACCTTATTCTATTTCTCCCGAACCGGGGAAAAAACAAAGGTGAAATAGGAGTGGCGATGAAGTACGCGGTTTGGTCGTGAATGATAACAGTCGCAATTTACTTTTGCCCTTTTTCTAATCCCTTCATTTTGTCTTTACATATTACCTTCTGTACACCCTACTTAGGCTAATTGGTTTTCTTCATTCCCTACCTTTCGGCACCTGCCTATGGTTTGGAATAAGACTATCCAATAAGCGTAATAGGTGTACTCTCCTAAACTAAGGAGCCCTCGCAACCTGAGAGAAGGTGATAATAAAAGACAACTGAATAAACTAATTCTATTTCTCCTGAACCTGGATCCATTCTCGAAGAAGTCCCTTCGAATTTGTATATAACCATACGATGGATCTATCCAATGGAAGTGGATATCCGTAGTAATACGGGGTGTTCTGAGAAATGCAAAGGGTAAAAGAAGGAGCGGCAATGACTTATGCAACTTTAGACAATCCAAAGGCCTGTATTTTAAGAAGGTTCGGTCAACTTGGTCACTGAGTCATAGTCTAGGGACGGTCAAAGGTCGCTGCCAAAGAGAGAGAGAGAAAAGAAACACTCTGCATGCACTCTAACCTAGATCAGAATGGTTATCAATTTATCTAATCAGGAAACCTCCCACTGTAATCTCAAATTCTCCTCCAAACCTGAAAGAAGAATTAATCGGGATCACCCGAAGAGTAAACTAACTCATCAGTGAGAATCGGGATCCAACTATCATCGCATGATAACTTGATGGAAGCCACTCAAGTTATCATACTCCACAAGGTATGCGCATACTTGGCAAGTTTCAGTTTCTTTAGAAAACTCCCGATATGATTTTTGCCTCATGCTCTTATGACCTTGACTAAGGGCCAACAAATCATAAGTCACATGTCAAGTTCTTCCCGTCATTGTCCAGGTTGATTTGAACCCACCCGTACATACTCTTGACTAAGGGCCAACAAAGTAATACGACTGTCCCAAACCAACGCATCTATCTATGCTACAAATGAATACCCAGCAGCTACCAAACACTATGCCTTGGCGTTGGTCAAAATACATAGCTTGAATACTACTGAATACCCAAAAGAAATGACGGAGGGCTACGGCTGGTTTTTGGCGAAAAACCTTTAACGTAATGAACTTGATCTCGCTGAAGGAACCTAATAGCTTTTTATAAAGATATAGTGACGAAAAACCTTTGCTAAAGAGGTCACTCCCGGTGAAGGGATCTCGGCTCTTTCCTCGTGGAATGAGGTGCAGGATATTCCAACTGAATACCGCGATGCAAAGCAACTTGTAATCGACTATATTGAAATTATTACCCTGACGTAAACTTTTGTCCAAGGGATCACTCCCGGTGAAGGGATCTCGGCCCTTGCCTCGTCGAATGAGGTGCTGGATATTCTAACTGAATATCACTATACAAAACAAAAGGAAACATCTTTGTAATAACACCTTTTTAAAATTTGTTCCAACAACATCAAATATAGGTTTGTTTTATCCTTGCATTGATAAGAATCAATGCAGTCCCATCAATCAATCACACCAGAAAAGAACGAAAATAAAATGTACGTATATGCCATCCGCATTCGTCACTGGGTCCCGTCATCACCCGTTAGGTTACTTAACTAACGACAGAGCGGGGGCTGGACTAGCGCGGGTGTAAAACATATACAACATCTAATAGTATATATACCAATATACAATAATCGCTCCAGGCGTGATAATATGCAACATTACATAAAAGTAATAAGCATCACAGAACAATACAGATAATTTGGGATCCCCGAGTTTCACAGAGCCGCTGCTGAAACCTGACGTTCCCCTGGTCATGTGGATAGCCTGTGCAATGAAACCTAGACCCCTACGGGTGTGGCAAGTTACCTGCCAAAACCTGAAGCGAGGTAGTCCCCACAACATAGTGAATGGAACACTCGGCACTTCACGGAATCTGGTAAATTGAGCACCCCTCCTTGGGTCAACCTGTACCCCCTACGAGTGCGGCGAATAGTCTGCCAATTCTAGAGTAAGGTCCCTTTGCCTTTCAAAGCCATGAGATACTGACCCGTTGCCCTCCAGAACCCGGCTATCCGTGCACTCCTTCGCGGGATAAACCTAGTACAGAAAATAAAATATGTACAACGGGTACATCGATCTCAACCTGGTCGTGCCCCAAAAGAATATTATACAAACAGGCAGTGACGGCAGTCCACATGTTGGACGCTCGCCTCGCAATATCAAATATACAAATAAATCCAAACTGCACTATCATTGCACCCTGCTATCCACCACGACATATCCGCAACATCACAGCACAACATAGAACATCAACGCGAATGTCACGTTCGCAAACCCGTCTAAAAGAACTATAACAATCAGACTCGGTTTACCGATCAAATGACATTCCCAGTCGGAGATATAAAGTAAGTACTGCATACTAACGAATTTAAAATTTCGATCGACCAAATTTGCCGAAGTGGGCCCCACGAACAACTGCTGTACAGTAACAAAATCTGGGCCCAAACAAATATTCCCAAAAGCCACAATTTCCTCATAGAAGCTCACTGTGAAAAATTGATGCACTGTTCCTACTAAAGCGCTGCGGTTCCGCGGTCAAACCTAAGGTTTGACCGCGGAACCGCCGCTTTCTTGTGGGATCACGTGCTCAATTTTTTCAGTATGCTTAGAAAACCCTGCTGAATATTCTGCGACATGTAAAATAATTTTAGGACACTGTTTAAAATCGACAGAAACTCAGATGCTTGAAAATGTAGTTTTTGCGAAATCCGTTCGATCGATATTTTAAATGCGTTAGCACAAGTTAGTATAGCCTAATGGTGAGGCTCTGATACCACTGTAAGTGCACGGTAGCGCCCCGGCCGTCTAACAGATGCCAAATGCGGAACAAAAACTTTTAACGAAACTGGCGCTATCGTGTACCGTAACCCGGATCTGCCATTAAAACTAAACTAACAAACTACAAAGTGGGTAGAAAGGTTATACCGAACGATCCGAGTCCTTCGGTCTTCAACCATCATCCCACGCTTGTTGCGGCTGCTCCAATCTCCTCGATCTCCAGTCTTGTCGTCAAGGTGGCACCACGTTGACGGATCTTTAAACGGGCTCCCGCCTCTGAACCGAGGCAACTCGATCGTCAAGTTTGCTAAAAGAGATGACCAAGATGAAGTAGAGAATGAGTAGAACACTTTGTCTCGTTACGTCCAAGGCTATGGACGAACGGTTAATGAAGTTGCCTTTTGGATTGATACGAAATGAGAAATGAAGTATATCAATTTCCATGAACCAAAATCCTTAATCTTTTTCAAACAACAACCATGATCTCAAGTGTGTGTGAGAGAGGGGAGGGGCCGGCCATACTTATAGAAGTGGGGGGTGAGTGTAGGAGAGGGGAAGGTAACCATAAGAAAAATATCTAGTGTGAACACAAAGTGTGAAAGCATTTAAAGCAACCAATCACAATTAACCTAGTCACCTTGTCATTAATTGCACCATTAATGACCTAATGACTCACTAGCCTTGTCACCCTCTCTAGAACCTTCTAGAACACTGACTCACCTCATCAAGAAAAGATAAATCCGCATTTAACCGAATGTCAAAATACGGCTGATAGAAAACTGGAAACTGGCAACTTCCAAAAGTGATCCTGAAACGAATTTCAGGATAACCCCGTAATGGTATAAACATACCCGCATTTGTATTACGACCGAATACAAATGCATCTGAGATAATGATATTATATCTACACAGTATAATACTCGGATCCGGCTTAAACCAAAACCGACCAGTATTATCTGTCCGAAAGACGACACGTGCGAAAACGCACGTGCTTTTTCCGAACCTTGCCATATCACCATACGGCCTCTACAACGTTTCGCTCGAACTTGGAAAAGTGTCTGTGGGGGACTCTAATGACTCATCAACACACTGGCACTGGGTATAACCACTAGCACGTCAGAGATACTAGCTGTACGTAACGGTTTGCCTATGTATTGATTGGAAGGGAAGCTGACGAGCGAACTCATCCATAAACCCTACTGAGCCTAACAGTGACAATATACATACAGTCCGGTCCGTTCGTCTATGAGTATCGCATATCTGGCCTAGGGGGCTAGTAACGTCAGACCCCCAATAGCGGTATAAGTCGTGTCAGAGGGTAGCCCAGAACACCCTGAGATACTACTGGAGTACCTACCAGTAAATCTGCTGCCTCGGCCGAAGGCTTTATGTAATGGCTCTCCTAGACACTGTGCGATCTCACCCCCAATACCGGGAGAGACGAATCCCCTGCCGATCCGTTCACTTGCCTCCAATGTGGCTCGGGACTGTACCCAACTAAAACCTGTTTGCACAACTCCTTTGAGCATGGTAGGGTAGTAATCTAAGCATAGTGGGAACTCACATGAGACAAATGACGATCTCAGGTCGATGAACTAACCTGTACACATGTCACCAGGGAACTGCTATCTGACGATATGTATAATACCAACTAGCATGTTCCCGGCGAGTCCTGTCCGGTGTACTCATAACCCAATGAGCACCTGTATACATCTTAGGTGATCCAACTGACACCAGTGGCTTGTGAGACCGGTCACCGCCCCTCGTCGGGGTCTCGACTGTATACACTAGTCTACTCTGGAGTATCGATGCCCTGTCTCGAAACTCCCACGACTAGGGACACTTTAAGGATGTGCTTACAGACCCCAGCTCCCACGTATAAGATCGCCATCATACTGCTGGTAGTCAAGCAAGAATCCTATGGGCTCTATCATCATGTAATAGTGAACTAAAGCATGTATACGATGATAAAGTCAAACCAGATAGCATACTATCATCACGAGCAAGACTGTCATATCGGTATAGGTCCTGCCTCAATCATTACAATCACGTACCTGCGATCCAATAATTAACTTTGAGTGCACTATCTCCAACAGTAATAGTCAAAAAACACAAAGATTTTGACTTTTGAAAATTAAAAGGGGTTCTTTTCCCCCTTTTTGAGGCCTCCTGACGTGCGCACTTGGATTTAATTGAAAAAAGAATGGAAGAAGGAGAAAGAGACTTGCGGAATAAAGAGTGGCTCAAAACTCAAGATTTGTTTTTGGGGAATCAAGATTAAGATTAGTTATCAAATCATCATGGGAGGCCTTTTATAGGCTTACATCTTTACCCTTAACCCCATAGTTTTTTTTAACAAAAATTGGCTCTTTCCCTATTAAAAAAAAAAATTGCATTTAATTTCCCATTTCTTTTTTTTCTTTTGCCGTCCCCCTCTTCATGTTTAGGCTTGACCTGGGTTCGGGCTCGGGCCCACTTGGATTTTGACTTTAATTTTGGCTCTGACTTTGAAGCTGATTTTGATTTTTGAGTTTGGCAACGAGGTGCAAATTTTGACCCCAACAAAGTGCCTCCATCAATAAATGTACACCACATGTAGGGTTATGTGTATGAAATTGATGGATTTTGTTTTATATGGAGATTGATTCGGTTTGGTTCCCTTTTGACGACGTGGAGGTCGATACTGCCCTTTTAGCGACATGGAGGTCGATACCGCCCTTTTTGCGACTTAGACGGTTGACACTGCCCTTTTCACGACGTGGATGGTCGATACTTGATTTGGTTCGCTCCGCTTTTTGCGGTGTCAGGATTGAAATTGACTTACTCCGCTTTGTACAGTGTCGGGGTTGAAGTTGACTTAGGATTGGAGTTGACTTGCTCCACTTTCTGCGGTGTCAGGATTCGATTTGTTTTAGAGTTTCTTGTCCGTTCCGCATGAACTTTTGAGCTTAGAAGTACTGCCAGGTGGGACTTTGGTTTGATTTATTTGATTTCTTTCTTATTTGGCGGGACCTTTGAATTTGAGCAGGACTTGGAATTTAGATTTTCTTTGGCATCATCATCACTACACTAGAATAGTGCCAGGACCGACCCATCATTTTCTATGGGAAAAATTTGGAATCTTAGTTTTGGTTTGGCATTAGTATCGCTACACTGGGATAATGGTAGGAGCGACTTATCATTTTCCATGAGGGAATTTCCTTCATTTCCAGTTTAACAACTTAGAGATCATCTATTCCCAGTTTAATGACTTAGGGTTCATTTGAATTTGAAAGCTTGGAATTTTTGGGTTGGGGCCGGCATCAACGTTGCTAACAATGAAGCACAGTTGCGAGAAGCAATTCATCATTTATCTTGGAAAAACTTGAGATTTAGGTTTTGGGTCGATATCAACACCGCTAACACTGAAGGGTAATGCCTGGAGCGACTGATCATTTGCCATTGCTCGTTGGGGAGCGACGGCTTAGGAGACAGGTTTAAGTCCCTGTCATTTAAGACTTTTTAATTTTATAAGCCGTAAGGGTATCGTAAAAGTATTTTTTCCCTACAAGTCCAGAGGATCTCGTAAGTGTA
This sequence comes from Agapanthus africanus, assembly GCA_030015575.1. Classification (NCBI taxonomy): domain Eukaryota; kingdom Viridiplantae; phylum Streptophyta; class Magnoliopsida; order Asparagales; family Amaryllidaceae; genus Agapanthus; species Agapanthus africanus. The sequence goes on from JASDDO010000008.1 coordinate 178,176,702, forward strand.
GATTCTCCTTAGGAATCGTGGGGATTCTTAAGTGTGTTGCTCCGTTATTAGTCGTAAGGATCTCAGGCGGGAATATTCTTCTCACAAGGCCGAGAGGACTTTGCGAGTGTATTTTCGTCTTTTTTCATGAGTTTGTGCCCTTTCGGGTTTTCATAAACTCGCGGCAGTCCTGCTGTTTTTACTCATGGGGCCCTTTCGGGTTTTCATCCGTGCCCGCTTTGCTTGTGGGAATATCTTTTTTTGCGCCTGCCTCGTTGATGGAGCTTCATCGCCGGTGGAACTTCAGATGTAGCATCACCGATAGGACTTAGGATGTTTTAGCTTGTTTATGCCCGTGGATTATATACGGTTTTACGGGATGTATAATCCGAACAGTATGTGTGAAATTTTAGAAAATATAAAATAATATTTTTGGAATTTAAATAATAAAATTATAAATTTCACGAAAACTATACGTGTAGGGATTTGAGTTTTCGTAGAATGGTATAATTATATATCTATATTTTGGAAAATATTTAGGAATTAATATGAATTATTAATTATGGACATATTTATTGGATTTGGGCTTTTATAAATTATTACACAAATATTTACATACAAGTTTATGTTAAACTTGATTAGTATATTAATAATTATGCATTAAGCCAAATCCATTTTTGTTAACCATGTTTAATGTGCTATGAAACGTTGTTTTATGTTTCATGCATGGTTTGTGTTTCTTTTGTTTTTAAGAAGAGAAAATGATATGATGGGGAGACATAGATTTGACTAGTATTTATGAAGAGAGAGAAGGGGGAGAGAGAGATCATGGCTACTTAACCTTTCATCCTTCATTCTTTTCCTTTTATCTTATTTCTTCATCTCCCACGTCCTCTTCATCCTCAACCTCCTCCACCTCCACTACCACCCCACTACCACCCTCAAAACCATCTCCAAATCTCACACAACCTTCACAAAAATTATTCTCAAGCTCATTATAAGCACCATGGTGGGATCAAGTGGAAGTTTTGAGTACTTTGGATCACCTAAGAATTTTCTTGAGCTGCTCCATGAGGTAAAACCTTCACCCTTTTTCAAGTTTTAAGTTTTCTAACCTCACGTATTAGTATAGAGTTAAGAAGTGTAGGTTTTTGTGGTCTTGGAAAATTCTAGGATAAGGGTTGGTGGATAAAACTTATAGTAGAGGTTAGGGGAGGTGTAGTGAGTGTCCTTTGGCCTAGTAGTGAGGGTAGCCTTGTCTAAAATGAGCTTTGAAGTCCCAAACATGAACTTAGAATTTTCCGATATCGGTTTTTGACGCATTGTAGTGATCAATTAGAATCTGGAATAACTCGAGGACTTTGAAAAATATATTGCAGATACCGTGGGATGTGTAGGCAATTAGGAAGCTACCCCTAAAGCCTGAGCCCCTATCTCTTTATCTTGGCAGCCAAAATATTAGTATTTGCCGCAATTTGCGGCCCAAGTGTGGAGTTAGGGTTTGGTTTTTGGTCCATAGCTCAATCATCTGATAACTAGGCCTATCCAATGTGCAGAATGTCCTAATTTCATCTTGGGTAAAATCTGGGAGTGTTTTACTAAGTTTCAGATTTTTTATTATGACTTTTGAAAACTAGATTTTTGATATTGAGTTTTGACTTGGTCGTTTGACATTTGTACGTCAATGTCGGGGGTTGTTTGGTTGTTCTTGTATGTGTGGACCATAGGTTCTAACCTATGTACGTTTCGCTTGCCGTATCGGTTTTCGGATTTGATTTTGATTTCATTACGATATGTATTGATTTGTAGGTACCTTCACGTGGACTTCCGGGGCGACGAAGGAGAGCAAGGTGTTCATCGACTTCGCCTAGAATAAGGATAGTAGGTGAGTAGATGTTTATCTACGGGGGAAGTCGAGTGGATGGCGTATAACACCCCCGCAACCATAGTACTAGGATATTAGAAATACAATATATATATATATATATATATATATATATATATATATATATATATTAGATGTGTATACCCAGCTAATAGGGTTCTGGGATACTATAAACATAGTAGTGGACGTGTAGGAAGGTATATCCATAGTTCTAGTTTTCTTAGTCCATGAGTCATAGGTACACGCGCGTGCGCGCGCACACACACATATATAACCATGAGGATAATTACGAGATGATATGATGAAATGAGAATATGATGAAATAAGATGACACGAGTCGATATGTTTGATATGAGGATGTGGGGCGATCTATATATACATATGCTAAGATATGACATGATATATATATATATATATGTATATATATATATATATATGTATATATATATATATATATATGTATATATATATATATGAGATGTTATGATGTATAGATCCATATTTTTGATTTGATGATACCGTACAATGGATTATACCGTACGTAATATGATGAGGATGTGTGTGTGTGTGTGTATGTGTGTGTGTGATGTTATGATGTACAGGATGATAGATCCATACTTTTGATTTGATGATACCGTATAATGGATTATACCGTACGTAATATGATGAGGATGAATCGCCGACACATATATATCGACTCAAGGATATTGATTTAGATCATTTAAGTAGATATTAGGATATATTTAGAACCATACCTATTTTCAAAACTAATGAATCGTTATGCACTTAAATGACAATCTCAAGGGACGCTACGGATTTTCAAATGGCATCTTTTCTCAAAAACACCGTAGCCCCCATTTTCAAATAATGATTCGTACTATTTTAAGCTATACTGTATAGTTCATATATAGTCACATATTTTATACTGTTCGCGTTTTCGCTTTTATTATTTCTGTTACTGTAACACCCTAGTTCATTTATACCAATTCCAGTTCTCGTATTTTCTTAATTGTGGTATTTTCCTGATTTATCGTGTTTTGGGTGCGAATAGTATTTTACATTTTACATTGCATTCGACCCGACCCGCTTGCTTGACCCTGTTTGATTCATATTTATAGATTACCCTGACTTGTTACATAGACACGTGCATCTCATGTATACTGCATACTGGCATTTTACCATATAACATTTTAGGTCATGTACAATAATTTAAAATTGCATTCATAGCCTACATGATACCCCTAACCCCATGGTAACATCCGCGCATCTTGTTCTCGTCCCGTTCAGTGAAACGGACGTGTTTGGATGGCTACGCGCATGTACGTGCATCCGTTCTTAGGGGTATGCATTTTCGTTACCTGAGCATTCATTTTGAATTTTGAAAGTCGCACATATTTTTCGTATTTTTAAATCTGAAGTTTTAGACCCGACCCGGGCGCGTTTTGAAATATTTTGGTATCCCGCTAAAATTCAATTTATTTAATTTGAAAATTTAGTTTAAATATTTTAATACGATTTCTTTAACAAACTGAAACCTCTTATCTAAAATTTTAAATCTAAAAATCTTTTAAAATTTTAAATCTAATTTCCTAACAAACTAACAACTCCTTTCTCTCTCTCTCTCTCTCCTCTGCATATATATATATTTATATATATTTTATTTATTTAATTTTTCTTTCCTTATTTAATACATAGCCTCTTCTTCTTCTTTCTTCTTTCTTTTTCTTGATCTTGTTTCTTGATTCCGGTGGTCACCGCCGGAGCCGTGCTCGTCGCTGATGATTCGAGTGATCCACTGAACGTACCTAACTTGCGTGATCACCCTCGTGCGTTATTTGGAAACGTTCCGTGTACCGTGCGCGCGTCGCGACATTTCGCCGACGAAGGACGTTCCGTACACATCCGTTCTTGTTCCGTCTAGGCAAGTTAATCTTGCTACATGCTATATAATTCATTTTATACCTATTTAAATAAATACCATACCTATAGTTTAAATCTAGTACCCCATTTTTAATTTTATAACGTTTCGATGTTTCGTTTGCATCCGTTTATATCATTTTAAATCTAGATCATGAAAACTTAATTTGTGACATACTAGTTTATATTATACTGCATCCATATCATTTAAAATATATATCGTTGTAATATTTCTTATTATTATCTTTAATTAGTTTATAATCTGCATTTTATAATGTTATACATTTGAAAATATTATAGTTTACGCATGAAACGTCATCGAAAAGCGGATACGACAAATCTGAAATTTACTGTACACCTTATCTTATAAAATTCATTATAAATCATAGAAAAATCATTAGTATACGTTCTTTAGTTCGTTGCGAAGCTAACTCAGAGTACTATAACTCTATGAAATTTTTACTTACAAAATAAATTGTTTAAATAACATAAAATGCAAATGAATATGTCTCTAAACTGCTGTCCAGGGAAATTCCAGCAGCAAACTTTCAATTTCGAATGTTCATAGCTTTTTGTAGGGACAACCTGAGATACTTATACTTATAAAAATGAAAACCTTATTGAATTATCTTTGTTTTGGTATAAGACACGTCCCTTTTGGAGAACGTTTGTTATTTTTATGCTATTTTACAAATCAGGGCGACCCTGAATTTCTGAACGGAACTTTCTTGTGCATGGTTAATCAATACCACTTTTATAGTTATTAATCGCTTTGAATATGCTATCCATATTAATATTATTATATCAATATTTATATCAAATATTGCTTAGTTGTACATCCCACATTACCATTTTATAGTTTTATAACTTTTCGGATACCCGTTTGCATCCATCGCATTTAAGATACATATAATTGCATCCATAGATCACATTATTACATAATACTGTGATATTAACACTCCATATTTAATAAATTGCATCCTAATTAATATTGAAACTATAAATGTAACCCTAATCGATAACTGTGCATCTGTATGCCTTAATATGTACCTGATTGCATATCACATTACAATGTTCCATTTTATTGTGCTATTAGTACCCATGCTTGTTTTGTATACCCATGCTTATGCTAGTTGATTATGAGCACCCACATAACATTTTGTGCTTCCTGACATGACCTGTTGCACTTCCTACCTGATAAGACATGGTACCGTACACTCTTGACATGACCTGACACCTAAGTACACTACTTGACTTGACCTGATGTACCATGGCTTGACCTGTTACCTGATCTTGTGTCTAATGCCAACAAACCTAACATGTAGTCCTTACGGACCGTTCCTGTTGTCTATCCAGACAAACATGCACCTACCTGATCCTGAGTTGGCATTAGTTCTTGATTACTTAAAATACCTGACTAGACACTTATAACTTGGGGTATAGGGAAATCAATGATGAAATCCTGACTTGTAACTCGACAGTTGCTTGCTTATACTGATCAGTTTTTAGAGGCTAGGCCCGCCTCGTGACGATGCTGCTGACATCGTTGGTCTGTACCCTTTTCCTGTTAGTGCCTAGCGGCACGTCTCGGTTTCAGCCCGAGAGTCTTAGACCGTGGTCCCGGACATGCACGGGATACTATTGAGTTACATCGATGATTCATCAAATTGATTTCAAAGACTTGAGAGTAGATAACCAACTGACCAGTTTAGTTTACTCACTGCACGCTACCTTTCACTGCCCTGATTTAGATTGCTTTACACCTGCTTTACCATTTATGATTATACTTGCATGTCTTGCTATCCTGTTTACATATTGTTGCTTGATGTTATGACGCGCTGATGTCTGGGTTTTGTATGGCCCAGATCCTTCTACCTTTGTTGCAGACTGATCAGGATTATTGCCGCTGTTAGACCGAGCGGTGAAGTTCATGTCGGTATGTAGTTTTACTTTCCAGGTGTTTCATTATTGTATCTTTTGCTTCCGCATATCATTATTTCTTGACTCATTCATTCTGGCTCATGGACATGTACTAGATAGTTTAGTTTACTTTCCTGTTCTTGATATCTCTACAGCCGTAATGTGACTGTGGAGGGATTTTTTCCTATCCACAGGTAGCATGGTTGGCTATGTCACGTGCCCATCTTAGCATACTCTGGGAAGCGGGGCGTGACAGTTACGCTCGTATTACTTTTCATTGGCGACATACCTATTACGTTTCCTTGTGTTTATCTTTATATGACTTCGTCTGCTAGAACATATGCACCATTACCGATGATGCGCATGTTGAACGTACACATACTCGCCGGCTCACACACTCATCATCGGTAATTGCCATGCCACGTACACATTAGAAACCGCTATATCGTTGTATTGTTCCCTAAATTGTAGAATTACAGTTATTTATTTAGTACTCATTACCACACATGCTAGTTTAGATATTGTACTTCCTTACCTAGTTACACGACATGCTTATATGAAGACACCGGTTATACCTTACAGTACCGTTATGTGTTTGTACTTATTGTTCCATCATGGTTACATCCACATGCGATTATTTTTTCATGAGATTTTTGAATTTGAGAACTGCAGATACATTTTTAAAGTCTTATAATTGTTTTAAAAATGCGGTTTCTCTTGATATGATATTTCGACGTCCACCATGAGATTTCTCGGTTCTGAGATATGATACTACCCGATTCGAAGAGTTAGGAGGTAACGTCTGTGGGTACATGGTGGACCCGGTATGGTACCCTGGGGCAAGAAGATCGTATAGAAAGGCGTTGAGCCCGGTAGGGGAACACTACCTACCGGTGATAGTATTGGACTCGGCGAATATTCGGAGAATATCGACCGAAACGATTGAGATAGATAGATATGAGGGCCGATCCAATAAGACTGTGCCTGAAATATGAGGATTTACGTGTCGATGCTGGACACGGGTTTACTGATGATTTTGAGTGTCGATGCTGGGCACTCAGGTTTTTATGATGATTTGATGTGTCGTTGATTGACACACTTGAATGATACAGATGACATGGTACCCTATTATGACATGGGCATGATTACATTATCATTATTATACTTTTTCTTACACTATCACTCTTATTGCCACTCGACTTTATATATTTATCATACTTATGTATATACGATCATCCGCGTTACCACACAGTATCATTATATTATTATATTACCGTATGAACTAGGAGATCGACATACATTCAATTTCTACCTGATGATATCTTTTACTCACGAGTTGGCAACTCATCCTTATTGTGCTACAGTTTTCTTGCAGGATTGATCGCTCGGATCAGTAGCGGCTTGCTGGCACACAGGCTTCTTCTGGGTGATTTGCATTGGTAGGTGGGGTACAATTTGGATCGTGACTACCTTTTGTATATATTTATTCAGTTGTATCTAGTTAAAAGCTCCATCAACCAGACTTTGTATATTTGCTAGACTTAGAAACCACAGATTTGTATATTCTTTCGGACTTAGAGTCACGTGTATGTTTTTATTCATTTTTGGGTTTGATGATACTCTGGTTTTCTTTATCTTCTTTTCTGTGATTGACCTTCGCCTTGGGGCGTCGTATATCTTTATGTTAGTTGTATGTATGCCCTAGAGGCCAGTATTGTACAGATGATGTATATTATATTGGATGCTTGGACATATATAGAGATGACTTTCTTGCTCGATATAATAGTATGCTATCTGGTTACTCTTTATCTTAACATGTACACTTGTCTCTTTAAACTGTCTTATAGTTACATGTTGGTAAAGCCCTTAGGATGTGTACTTGACTGCATGGACTATGATGCAGATCATACTAGTGGGGACATGGTAGTCCATAAGTACATCCTTCAAGGTCCCTAGTCGTGGGTGTATCGAGACGGGGCATCGATATACCAGTGTAGACTAGCGTATACGCTTCTCGACCCATGAGATGGGCGATGGATGATCCCATATCCATTGGTGTTTGACATCAGAGATCGTATACGGGTGCTCAGTGGAGACTGGGTACACTGGACGGACTCGCCGAGAACTCCCAGATGGTATTATACCTCACGTCAGATGGCAGTTCTCAGGTGACACTTATGCAGGTTAGTCTGTAGACCCGAGATCGTCATAGAGTCTTGTGTGATTCCCACTGTGCTTTGATCTCCACCTTACCACGTCCATGAGGGCGTGCAAAACGGTGGTATTTGGGCACAGTCCCGAGTCACATGGAGGCAATGAGCGATAGGAGGGGTTTCGTCTCTCCCGGTATTGGGGGTTGATGTTGCGCAGTGCTCGATTGGCCGTAACAGGGAAGTCCCTGGCCAGGGCTGATCAGAGATTTGCTGGTAAGTGTTACCAGTAGTTTCTCGACCCGTTATGAGCCTCACATCGGCACGACTTATCGGTTATTGGGGTCTGACGTTTACCACCCTTAGACTTGATATGCGACATATCAGACGAACAGACCGGTCTGTACGGTAAGTGTTACTGGTTGGATTTACAGGAGTGTGAGCGGGCTAGCTCGTCGATCTTCTGATCGCTCAATACCCGGATGGCCGTTACGTTTAGCAGACCGCTTGCGGCTTGTGGGTGCTTGATATGATCATCATCTGCTACCGGTGTATTGACGAGTCTTTAGAGTCCTACACAGAGGTTTCCTGGCTCAAGCGAAACGAAATAGGAGCGCATATGAGATATGTGCAGGACCGAGAATAATGCGTGTATGTGATACCGTATTCCATTCTCGCGATGAATATATCGATTGGTTATATTCGATATAACCTAGTTATCGAATCATTGATTCGATAAATCGATACATTGTATACTAGTCGGTTATGTGCGACATGACCGGATCATTGAATCAAGTGTTGATTTAATGATTTAATGTATAATTATATATTTGATATATTATTTTGCATTAACTAGTATTGGTTCACTTTAAATGGATTTTCTCACTTGATGTGCAAGTTGTATATGTGATATACTTTTGTGCACATCTTTGTATCATGTTTGATGATGCTTGCTCATTTGGTTAAGTGTAAAGAATTAAACCTAGGTTAAGAAAGTGATTAGGGTTTTAATTATCCATTCTTTTATTTATTGATTTTGGAAAAAGAATGGGATTAGAATACAAAATGGTTGCTTTCATTCTTGAACCTTTGTGAAGCTTCATGAAGCTTTGACCAAAGTGACCAATTTGTCTTCATGCTTAACCCTAACCACTCTTCTAACCTTGGTCAATTCTCTACACCTAACCATGGTTCCTATTATGATAAGTATTCATTTCTTTTTCATTTTTGATGAACTTATCATAATATTTCCTTCTTCTTGATCTTCTTCTTCAAGAAAGAAAGCTTGATGCCATCAATGGCAACTTGAGTTCTAAAGTGAGAAATCCAATTCTAAAGTGAACCCACCTCCTATTTCTTCACCCTCTACCTCTTGCCAAGTTGTTTTGGGTGTTTTCTTCACAAGTTTCACAAATTTGTGAAGTCGGAGCTTGAACTTGTGATGCCTCGACGTAGATCATCTTCGGCACGAAGCCGACGACCTAGTCCGCCCATTTCTCCGATCAAGCCGACGATTGAGTCCGGGATTCGAGATAGAAAGCGAGAGGACGCCTACATGGAGCCAAGGAAGTGGATATCCGATCTACAAAGGTTGTAGCTTCTTATCTTTAGTTAAGTTGTTAACTAGATTCGTATATCGCCTAAACTTCTAGTCAACGATCCGTATTAGGGTTTCTCGGCACCCGTAAAATTTGAAATTGGCATGGTTGATGCCTTGTGAGACTTCATTAGCGTGCCTAGGAACCCTACAGTGGTATCAGAGACTAGCTAGAGCCTTAGGCGAAGTCTAGACGACGTTTGAAACCCGAATATACATCGAAACCCTAACACATCATGCTCTAGGACTTTTTCAAAAAACTGGGATTTTTCTAGATTAAAAATGCTTAAAAAATTCAGCAGGGAATTCTAAGAATTACGGTGCAAATTTTTTCCACTGAACAGTATAGTGTGCGGCGGAACCGCGGCAGAAGCATGGCTTCTGCGGCGGTTCCGCGGCCTAATGATGACGTCAGCCCTCCTCCTTTGCACAGTAATTCATCATTTCAGCAGCTGAGTTTTATGGGTATTTTTAATATTTATTCAAGAGTTGAATTTTCTGGGGTGTTTTAGAGCTTCGATGTTTCGATCGGATTATCAAATTTCGTCTTTGTGTTTTTCCGGATGACTTTAGAATATGTTAAAAAGTTCGACCGGATATAAATACCCAACTTTTCCCCTGCCGGAAAATATCCAAGTGTTGGATTTTTGTGTGGTTTAAGGACGTTCTGAGTAGTGCAAGTAACGCGATGGTCCCTCTAGAAGACAACAAACCTTAACTCGATTATGTGACCGTCTTGAACTGCCCTTTGAACCTTCGGGTTTGGGGCAGTACGGCGTGCCACATGTGAGGCGTTGGCTTGACCCTTCTACGGCTGGACCGTTGGTACTGAGGCATGAAGTGAATGTCTTTGAACCTATTTCATGTGTTGGACGGTTTCGGGAAAACTTGGGTGTTCGAATGTTCGATCGGAAAGTTTAATATTTTCTATTTATCCGGAATGGGATACAATAATTGGAATTCACAAACAGTTATGAGATAACTGAATGAATGATATAAATCTAGCGGTTTAGTTTCATTTGATATTGAAAAGAGTTTTTGATAATGAGACTAAAATGCGGGGTTTATAACTGTTAGGCATGTGATGTCTAAGTATTTCATTTTGATTAGGCATGTGATGTCTAAAAGGGTTGCGGATTCCAACTGTTGTAGTTTTACACTTTCTTTTCTGTGACCGTAAGTGTAATATGTGATATCGTCGGTTTCGTTGCTATATGTCAACGACAATTGGGATACGCATATTTACTTACGTTGATGACATGTGATGTTATGTGTTGCTGGATATGTTATATTGGATCGTCGTGTTTGAATAGCCGGGGGTTTTTATGTGAGATGAGTGTTTTTCATTTTCATTCATGTAAAAACTTGTATGTAATATTCTTTTATTGGGGCACTTCCAGGTAGCGGAAGTTGTCATCCTTTGTATATTATTTACTTTTCCGCATTAGGATAGACCCAAGGAGGGGAGCACAAGTAACCGGGTTCTGGGGTCCAGTGGGAGACCAACTCGAGGAGTCGAGTCCGGGTCTCCTAACCCTAGAATTGGCAGGGTTGCTTGCCTCTCTTGTAGGGGTCTAGGGGTGTGGGATTGGCTATTCATCACGACCGTGGAATCCGTGTTTTATACTGGCTCGTATTGAAAACACGGACGTCCTAGTATATCCAATGTTTCATATGTTTCTTCTGCTGCGATATCTGTGATGTTCTTTGATAGATACTTTATATAGTATATATGATATATTATATAGACGTTACTTATGTTTTGCACCCGCACTAGCCCTGCCCTGCTCTGTCGTTAGTTACCTAACCTAACGCTGCACGAGGGGACATCGAGGCGAATGCGGATGGCATAAGTGTACGTCATATCTATCTGTGATGTTTAGGTATTTAAATGATGGGACTTCATTAATGTGATTAATGAAAGAAAAGAAACCTAAGATGTTGTAGAATCAAATTTTAAACAAAACAGGTAGCTACAGTTCTTGCTGCATAGCGGTATATATGATATACCCTGCACCTTATTCGATGAGGAAAGGACCGAGATCTCTTCACCGGGAGTGACTCCTTTAGCAATAACTGGCAGATGCTACACACTCGGTTTGACTTTTGATTGCTTCTATAGTTTCTGCTTTGCACAGTGATATATATGATATATCCCGCACCTCATTCGACGAGGAAAGGGCCGACGATCCCTTCACCGGGAGTGACCCCTTTAGCAAAACTGGAAAAGCCTCAAAATCACTCCATTTCAAAACTTCATTTGATTCTACAACGATATCAAGTTCATTACGCAATAGGTTTTCATAAAAACCTGTCGTAGCCCTCCGTCATTTCAGATAAGTTGCATATAGTATTCGTGCTACATTTGTTGGCTTTCGTCAAGGTGTAGTGTGCGGTAGCTATGTGATGCTTATCTGCTGCATATGATGCGACTGGATTAGGGTAGTCGTACGGCTTTGTTGGCTTTCGTCAAGGGTCGTGCGGGTGGGTTTAATTCAGTCAAGAAATGTACGGGTTGAACTTGACTAGCGGGCTGTGGTTTGTTGGCTTTCGTCAAGGTCATAGCACGCTAGGGGCAAAAGCAATATCGGGAATTTCAAGTGTTGAAATTTGCAATGAGATTGCATACCTTCTATGAGATAGTTGGATCCCGATACCCGCTGCGAGTAAGAGTTACTCCTGGGAGAGTTTTACACATTACAATTAGCCGATCAAGTAGGTGTCCAGAAAGGTGTTAACGAGGTTACGCCTCTGGGAAAACGAGGTTTACATTAATTAGGTTCGTGCGAAAGCACGGGGGACCTCCCTCAAAGTACCGACACTGGCCTGGCTGAAAGATTGGCGAACTTGTAGTATGTAATTAATCCCGGCTAGTCTTTCCTTTTAGGGTTTGAAGGAAGATTTGATAAAAAGCAGTGGGAGCCATCCTGATTAGATAAGATAATAACCAATCTGATCTTGCACGAGCATACGCTAAAGTGTTTTTCTTCTCTCTCTCTCTCCAGGTAGCGACCATTTCATGCCTTAATCAAGAAAATAATATGGATGTATTGACCGAACCCGCATGTTATACTGTGCTGGGGAACGTTGGTTCCGTTCTTTCTTATAAGGGTTATAGGACTGAACAAGATATAGGAGAATACCAGGATTCCTATGCCACCCGATTGAAGAAAGTACATGTTGATGCATTTTCTTCAGGTGTGTTCGTTACAGAGAACTGTTTCTCCATTTGCCCTACGTCCTGGGTATTAGATACCGGGTCAGGATCCCATATATGTAATCAGTTACATGGGCTTAGGAAAGGTAGAGAACTTGGAGAAGGTGATAAAGACATTAGAGTTGGAAATGGTGCAATTGTTGCAGCTAAGACTGTCGGTGAATATCACCTTGTATTACCAACTGGTAATACATTGGTTCTGAACGAATGCTATTACATGCCGAACCTGATATGCAACATTATATCAGTTTCTTTATTGAGTAAAGAGGGATATAATTTTGTATTACAGGACAATGTTATGAACATTTTCCATAACCAAAAGTTGGTTGGATCAGGCACGTTGTGCAATGGCATTTATGTTCTAAATCAATCAACAGTTCTGAGTATAACAAACACAAACAAGAGGAAGAGTTCTGAACTGAACGAATCCTTCTTGTGGCATTGTAGACTGGGTCACATCAATGCGACACGACTGGCTAAGTTGCATAAGGATGGGTATTTGAAACCATTCGAATTTTCATCTTATGACACTTGCCAGTCATGTCTCAAAGGCAAGATGACCAAAACTCCGTTTACGGGACACGGAGAAAGAGTTACCGAACTCTTGGGACTAATACATAGTGATGTATGCGGTCCCATGTCTAAACATGCCAGGGATGGTTCTTCGTACTTCATTACATTCACTGACGATCTCTCAAGATACGGACATGTGTACTTGATAAGACACAAGTCTGAAGCTTTTGAGAAATTTATGGAATATAAACAAGAAGTCGAGAACCAAACCGGAAAAAGTATTAAAATTCTTCGATCTGATCGAGGAGGTGAATACTTGAGCAATGAATTCCTGGACTTCCTAAAAGAGAATGGGATTCTCTCACAGCTGACTCCTCCATATACACCACAACACAACGGTGTATCAGAACGGAGGAACCGCACCCTATTAGATATGGTGCGCTCTATGATGAGCACAGCCGAGTTACCTATTTCCTTCTGGGGGTATGCGCTTGAGACAGCCATACATCTATTGAATATGGTCCCCACCAAATCTGTGCCTACCACTCCATATGAGATATGGAAAGGAAAGAGACCATGTCTTAACTATGTTAAGATATGGGGTTATCCAGCCTATGTCAAACGACAAAATCCGGACAAACTCGAGGCACGGTCTGTTCTATGCAAATTTATAGGATATCCCAAGAATTCACAAGGGTATATCTTCTACCACCCTGAGGAACAAAGAGTGTTTGTTTCTCGGCATGCCACCTTTTTAGAAAAGGAATTTCTTGAAAAAGAGATTTGTGGTCATGAGGTAGCACTGGAAGAGGTTCCAGCTATAAAAGCTACAACAGAAGATCTGGTGGAACCAGAGGATTCCGTAGTTCCCAATGAACCCCAGCCACTCCGCCGATCTAGTAGGGTTCCTCACCCACCTGAGAGATACTACGGTTTTCTCATGGATGGTGGGAGCGAGGATTGCATCATGGAGGATGATGACCCAACTAGCTTCGAGCAGGCCATCACGAGTAGGGACTCAGTGAAATGGCTGGATGCTATGCGGTCCGAGATGGAATCCATGTACACCCACAAAGTATGGACTTTGGAAGTTGCTCCTGAAGGGGTAAAACCCATTGGGAGCAAGTGGATCTTCAAGAAGAAACTTGGTGTAGATGGGAAAGTGGAGACTTTCAAAGCTAGACTTGTAGCAAAGGGTTTTCGTCAAAGACCAGGTGTGGACTATGACGAGACCTTTTCTCCAGTGGCTATGCTTAAATCCATCCGGATCATGCTTGCCATCGCTGCATATCATGATTACGAAATCTGGCAAATGGATGTTAAGACCGCCTTTCTAAATGGTGATTTAGAAGAGTGCGTGTACATGACTCAGCCAGAGGGCTTCGTAGACAGTGGGAGCAGCGGGAAGGTGTGCAAGCTGCTTAAATCCATTTATGGATTAAAGCAAACATTGCGGAGTTGGAACATCTGCTTTGACGTCGTTATCAAAGAGTTTGATTTTGTCAAAAACCCAGATGAACCTTGTATTTACAAGAAGGTGGCAGAGAGTAAGGTTGTCTTCCTCGTATTGTACGTGGACGACATACTCTTGATAGGAAATGATATTCCTATGCTGCAATCGGTCAAGCTCTTCTTATCACAAAGATTCTCAATGAAAGATCTTGGTGATGCCTCCTGCATATTGGGAATTAGGATCTATAGAGATAGATCCAAACGGATATTGGGATTGTCCCAATCCAGGTACATTGACACCATACTAAAGAGGTTTAGTATGGAAGAATCCAAGCGTGGGAACTTGCCCACGATCTCTGGAGTCACTCTCTCCAAAGAGATGTCTCCCAAGACTGATTTGGAGAGAGCTCGCATGCAAGGGATACCCTATGCTTCGGCAGTAGGCTCTATCATGTACGCGATGCTATGTACCAGACCCGATGTAGCATACTCACTAAGTGTAGTGAGCAGGTATCAAGATGATCCTAGAGAGAGTCACTGGACAGCTGTGAAGAGCATTCTCAAGTACTTGCGAAGGACTAAAGAGATGCTCTTGGTGTATGGTAACGGAGAACTCCAAGTGGAGTCCTTTACCAATTCGAGCTTCCAGAGTGATAAGGACGACTCTAAGTCGCAGTCGGGATTTGTCTTTACCCTTTACGGAGGGGCGGTTAGCTGGAAGAGTTCCAAGTAGGAAACCGTGGCAGACTCGACGATGGAGGCTGAATACATCGCTGCCAACGATGCTGCCAAAGAGGCTGTCTGGATCAAGAAGTTCATTCCTGAACTTGGAGTGGTTCCATCCATTGAGCATCCAATACCTTTGTATTGCGATAACAATGGAGCGGTGGCTTTGGCCAAGGAACCCAGGTCCCATCAGCGATCCAGGCATATTCTGAGGCGGTATCACCTGATCCGGGAGATAGTTGATCGCCGGGAGATCGAGGTCAGGAGAGTTGACACGAAGAACAACACGGCGGATCCACTCACGAAGGCCATTCCCCAGATACAGTTTGAGAGACTCTTCGGGATGCTCGGTATGCGATACTACAGCAGCTGGCCCTAGTGCAAGTGGGAGATTGTTAGTTGTATGTATGCCCTAGAGGCCAGTATTGTACAGATGATGTATATTATATTGGATGCTTGGACATATATAGAGATGACTTTCTTGCTCGATATGATAGTATGCTATCTGGTTACTCTTTATCTTAACATGTACACTTGTCTCTTTAAACTGTCTTATAGTTACATGTTGGTAAAGCCCTTAGGATGTGTACTTGACTGCATGGACTATGATGCAGATCATACTAGTGGGGACATGGTAGTCCATAAGTACATCCTTCAAGGTCCCTAGTCGTGGGTGTATCGAGACGGGGCATCGATATACCAGTGTAGACTAGCGTATACGCTTCTCGACCCATGAGATGGGCGATGGATGATCCCATATCCATTGGTGTTTGACATCAGAGATCGTATACGGGTGCTCAGTGGAGACTGGGTACACTGGACGGACTCGCCGAGAACTCCCAGATGGTATTATACCTCACGTCAGATGGCGGTTCTCAGGTGACACTTGTGCAGGTTAGTCTGTAGACCCGAGATCGTCATAGAGTCTTGTGTGATTCCCACTGTGCTTTGATCTCCACCTTACCACGTCCATGAGGGCGTGCAAAACGGTGGTCTTTGGGCACAGTCCCGAGTCACATGGAGGCAATGAGCGATAGGAGGGGTTTCGTCTCTCCCGGTATTGGGGGTTGATGTTGCGCAGTGCTCGATTGGCCGTAACAGGGAAGTCCCTGGCCAGGGCTGATCAGAGATTTGCTGGTAAGTGTTACCAGTAGTTTCTCGACCCGTTATGAGCCTCACATCGGCACGACTTATCGGTTAATGGGGTCTGACGTTTACCACCCTTAGACTTGATATGCGACATATCAGACGAACAGACCGGACTGTACGGTAAGTGTTACTGGTTAGATTCACAGGAGTGTGAGCGGGCTAGCTCGTCGATCTTCTGATCGCTCAATACCCGGATGGCCGTTACGTTTAGCAGACCGCTTGCGGCTTGTGGGTGCTTGATATGATCATCATCTGCTACCGGTGTATTGACGAGTCTTTAGAGTCCTACACAGAGGTTTCCTGGCTCAAGCGAAACGAAATAGGAGCGCATATGAGATATGTGCAGGACCGAGAATAATGCGTGTATGTGATACCGTATTCCATTCTCGCGATGAATATATCGATTGGTTATATTCGATATAACCTAGTTATCGAATCATTGATTCGATAAATCGATACATTGTATACTAGTCGGTTATGTGCGACATGACCGGATCATTGAATCAAGTGTTGATTTAATGATTTAATGTATAATTATATATTTGATATATTATTTTGCATTAACTAGTATTGGTTCACTTTAAATGGATTTTCTCACTTGATGTGCAAGTTGTATATGTGATATACTTTTGTGCACATCTTTGTATCATGTTTGATGATGCTTGCTCATTTGGTTAAGTGTAAAGAATTAAACCTAGGTTAAGAAAGTGATTAGGGTTTTAATTATCCATTCTTTTATTTATTGATTTTGGAAAAAGAATCGGATTAGAATACAAAATGGTTGCTTTCATTCTTGAACCTTTGTGAAGCTTCATGAAGCTTTGACCAAAGTGACCAATTTGTCTTCATTCTTAACCCTAACCACTCTTCTAACCTTGGTCAATTCTCTACACCTAACCATGGTTCCTATTATGATAAGTATTCATTTCTTTTTCATTTTTGATGAACTTATCATAATATTTCCTTCTTCTTGATCTTCTTCTTCAAGAAAGAAAGCTTGATGCCATCAATGGCAACTTGAGTTCTAAAGTGAGAAATCCAATTCTAAAGTGAACCCACCTCCTATTTATTCACCCTCTACCTCTTGCCAAGTTGTTTTGGGTGTTTTCTTCACAAGTTTCACAAATTTGTGAAGTCGGAGCTTGAACTTGTGATGCCTCGACGTAGATCATCTTCGGCACGAAGCCGACGACCTAGTCCGCCCATTTCTCCGATCAAGCCGACGATTGAGTCCGGGATTCGAGATGGACAGCGAGAGGATGCCTACGTGGAGCCAAGGAAGTGGATATCCGGATCTACAAAGGTTGTAGCTTCTTATCTTTAGTTAAGTTGTTAACTAGATTCGTATATCGCCTAAACTTCTAGTCAACGATCCGTATTAGGGTTTCTCGGCACCCGTAAAATTTGAAATTGGCATGGTTGATGCCTTATGAGACTTCATTAGCGTGCCTAGGAACCCTACACTTTATTTGTGTGGTTATGATTCCGCCGATTGGCGAAGATCTAGCTCCCACTTGGGGATGCCTATATTATTGTTATGTATTAGTTTTGGATCAAATTTACAAAGGAGGTGCTGCCCAAATTTCAAATGACGAAAATGTTTTCAAAAATAGTATACAATTCACTTGTATTTTCATATAACATTACTTATAATTTTTAAGAAAGAATTTGAATTCATTATACCTTTATTTCAAAACTGCACCTCCATTATTTTCTTAAAAAGGTTTAGATTTTTGGGATTTTGGCTTACTTGGATTACGGTGGGGTCCTATAGACATCACGCGATTCAAGTGTCGGTCATGTGCCAATTCCGGGTCATGACAGTAGGGCAGTTGTACTCAATTCATTTGTGACTTAGAGTGTTCATGCATGGTATTTCTTAAGATACCGACCATTGATGGGTGGCATGGGCTTTTCTCCCCGGCACTTATCAGTTGGTAGGATCCTCCGTCAAAAACATTCTCGATGACGTACGGTCCTTCCCAGTTCGGCTCGAATTTTTCCTTGGCAGGTCGATTGGGGATGATCGGTCCTTTGAGGACCAACACCAATTCGCCTTTCTTGAAAGCATGCAGATGGGTCATCTTGTCATAGACCCATAAAATTTGGGCTCGGTATAACTCCAGATTTTTCTGTACTACAAGTTTCTTTTTTTCGAGGGCATCGAGCTCTTCGAGCCGAAGGAGGGCGTTTTCCTCCTCCGTCAAAAGATGCTAGGCGGCTATCCTAATGTTGTGTTCCCTAGGGCGCCAGCAAGGTTTCGGGAGGCATCGTCCATGCCGTTTTCAAATTTTTGTCGTTCTAAAGAACCCTAATCTAGAATCTTTAACTAGATATTTAAACGAACAAGCAATGTTAATATCTTAACATCCTGAGTGAATGAGGAATACAACCTTTGTAGACCGGTCCTTCACTTCTCAAACTCCGTGTAGTAGTCCCTTCGCTCCAAGTAGTGAACATCCGAACTCTAATAAGGGTTCACATGAAGAAATGAACAAGCTTGCTCGAAGTCTTCGAGGTCAAAAATGATCTACGTCGAGGAGACTCAAGCTCATGCTACCTCTTCACTAATGGTAGATTAGTGAAGCAAACACCCTAAACTAAATGGCTAATAGTAGAGGATGATGAAGTAGAAAGTGGGCTTACTTTAGATTTTATTTTCTCACAATATTTTCTCACCTTGAGAAAAGCTAGTGAGCTTTCTCATGAGGAAGAAGAAGCTCAAGTGAAGAATGAGAGAATGAACTCATGAGGTGAGAATAGCAACCATGGGTGAGTTAGTATCATACACTAACTCATGTAGAGAATAAACCATGGGTTAACAATAATGGTTGTGTTAATAAATATCTTCAAGTAAAACAAAATGAGTGGACTTGGTCAATAGTTCCACAAGCTTCTACAAGCCTGAACCATGTGACTAATTACCATTAATTTTGATTTACTTTAAATAAACAAAACCCTCACATTATTATAAGTATGGTGTAAGTTTCATATACCCATGAAGCATGTGGCATCAAGCATGACACAAAATAATGTACATTAATATATATCACATATATACTAAGTGTACACAAGTGAGAAAGGAAATCTTAAGTGAGCTAATATTAGTTAATGTAAGATAATATATCAAATATATAATTATACATTAAATTATTAAATCAACACTTGATTTAATAATCCGTCTATATCATATACAACTGACTAATATCAAATGTAACAATCTATCGAATTAACACTTTATCCGATAACCCGGCTATATCACAAATAACCGACTGATGTCACATATCGCGAGAATAGAACGCGGTATCACATACGTGCATTAATCTCGGTCCTGCATGTTGGAGATAGTGCCCTCAGAGTCAATTATTGGATCACAGGCACGTGATTGCAATGATTGAGGGAGGACCTATCCCTGTGGGACAGTCTTACTCGAGATGATAGTATGCTATCTGGTTTACCTTTATCATCGTGTACTGCTTTAGGTGACCTGACAGGTCGCTATTGCACGTTGATAGAGCCCCTAGGATTCTTGCTTGACTGCCAGCAGTATGAGGGCGATCATATACGTGGGAGCTGGTAGTCTATAAGCACATCCTTAAATGGTCCCTAGTCGTGGGAGATTCGAGACAGGGCATCGATTCTCCAGAGTAGACTAGTGTATACAGTCGAGACCCCGACGAGGGGCGGTGGCCGGTCTCACAAGCCACTGGTGTCAGTTGGTTCACCTAAGATGTATACAGGTGCTCATTGGGTTAAGAGTACACCGGACAGGACTCGCCGGGAACATGCTAGTTAGTCTTATACCTGACGTCAGATAGCAGTTCCCTGGTGACATGTGTACAGGTTAGTTCATCGACCTGGGGATCGTCATTTGTCTCGTGTGAGTTCCCACTGTACTTTGATTACTACCCTACCACGCTCAAAGGATACGTGCAAACAGGTTTTAGTTGGGTACAGTCCCGAGCCACATGGAGGCAGTGAGCGGATCTTCAGGGGTTCGTCTCTCCCGGTATTGGGGGTGAGTTCGCGCTGTGTCAAGGAGAGCCATTACACGAAGTCCTTGGCCAAGGCAGGAGATTTACTGGTCGGTATTCCAGTAGTATCTCAGGGTGTTCTGGGCTACACTCCGACACGACTTGTACCGCTTTTGGGGGTCTGACTTTTACCAACCCCCTAGGCCCGCCATGCGATGCTCATAGACGAACGGACCGGACTGTACGGATATTGTCACTGACAGGCTCAGTAGGGTGTCAGGATGAGTTCGCTCATCGACGTCCCTTTTGGTCAATAGCTGGTGGCCCGTCACGTATTGGCTTATACCTCTGACGTGCTAGTGGTTAAATCCACAGCCATAGTATTGACGAGTCTTTAGAGTCCACCACACTTACAGTTACTCAAGTTTCGGGCGAAACGTTGTAGAGGCCGTATGGAGATATGGCAGGGTTCGATCAGATACGTGCGGTATTGCACGGATCAGGATCGGACGGTTAGTACTAGAGGCCGTATGGATATATGGCAGGGTTCGATCAGATACGTGCGGTATTGCACGGATCACGATCGGACGGATATTACTAGCCGGCTTTGGTTTAAGCCGGATCCTAGTATAGTACAGTGTAGATTTTGTCTCATTACATTTGTATTCAGTGGGAATACAAATGCGGGCATGTATATGCAGTAGCGGGGTTTTCCTGTAATTTATTACGGGACCAGTTTTCTGGAGTTGCCAGTTTGCATTCCGTTCCGGCCGGTTTTCCTTTGATCCTTCGCGGCCGGACTTTTCCGATGGAGGGGGTTATTTGCAAGTTCGCAAATAACTTATTATGGAGGGGTTTCTTGCATTTGAGAGATTATGATATGACCATCATCATTATATTCTTTTTCCATCTTTTCTTTTTCTTTAATGGTGATTAGAATGGATTAGGACTTGATGAGAGTTGACATGACTTTGTTATCATCGCCTTTTGGGTGTGGTCACCCTCTACCTTTTACTACGATCACCTCCCTTCATGGTTGATGTTTTATCCTCCACCATTCTCACTTGAAGGGGCCGGCCACAATTTTTGAGAGGGAGAGAAAAATGAGAGAGGTTCATTTTTGTGTAGATTTGATCATCTCATTTCCTTGCTAAAAAATTGAAAGCACCAATTTTCCTCAAACTCTTCCTCCATCCTCCATGGCAACAAAACTCCAATAGAAAAATTCCACACTTATCTACAGCAAATCTTGGACGCGTCGGCTAGCCAACTTCGCGCCCGAGTTGCCTCGGTATAGAGGTGGGAGCCCGTAAAAGAAGCAGGCGATGTGGTGCCCTTCCGGCGAGGAGGTGGAGACCGGACATTCCGCGGGAGATCGGGACGACGACGAGAAGACCGGAGGACACGGATCAGTCGGTATATCTCTAACCCATCTTATAGTTAGCTAGGACTAGTTAATGGCCCGATCCGGGTGTTTAGTGCGCGGTGGTGCCGGTTTGCTAGTTTGCAAAATTAAAGTTTTTCGCTTCCGCATTTTGGCGTCGGATTGACGGCCGGGGCGCCGCCGTGCACTTACAGTGGTATCAGAGCCTCGCCATTAACCTAGTCTAGCTTTGTCTAATGTGTTTTGCATTTCCGATCGATCAAAATCCCAAAACCGCGTTTTCATGTA
Source organism: Agapanthus africanus (assembly GCA_030015575.1). Lineage (NCBI taxonomy): Eukaryota > Viridiplantae > Streptophyta > Magnoliopsida > Asparagales > Amaryllidaceae > Agapanthus > Agapanthus africanus. The sequence goes on from JASDDO010000008.1 coordinate 178,198,853, forward strand.
CTATCAGTTTCTGTCGAAATTATTTGGAGTCCAAAAATTTTTCAGGTTGTAGAAAAGTGATGTACTGAAAGTCCTAAGAACACTGGAAAAATTTGGTGCCCTGATCCTTCCGTACGACCGCGGAACCGCGGCCATAACCACTCTTTGGCCGCGGTTCCGCCGCAGGAATGTGGATTCACGTCATCATTTTTTTTGCAGTGGGCTTGTGGGCTGAAAATAGGGGTTTTGGTATACTTTGTTTGGGCCCAGAATTTCTGTGAGTGCTACAGTATTGCTTGGGGCCCACTTGGTAAAATTTGATCGATCGGATATTTTAAACACATTAGTTCACAGTATTTACATTATATCTGCGACCGTGAATGTCACTTGATCGGTAAATCCTGTCTAACTGCTATAGCCCGGATAGACGGATTTGCGAACGTGACATTCACGTTGATGTTCTGTGATTTTGCTGTGATGTTGCGGATCGGTCGTGGGGGATAGCCTGGTTGCAGTGGTAGTACAGTTTTGTTGTATTATGTACATTTGATATTGCGGGGCGAGCGTCCGACATGTGGACTGCCGTCACTGCCTGTTTGTATTATTATTTTGGGGCACGACCAGGTTGCGGTCGATGTACCCGTTGTATGTATATTTTACTTTCTGTACTAGGATTGCCCAAGGTGGGGTGCACGGATAGCCGGGTTCTAGAGGGCAACGGGCCCGCATCTCATGGCATTGAGACGGAGGGGCTTCACTCTAGGATTGGCGGGCTATTGCCGCACTCGTAGGGGGTACAGGTTGACCCAGGAGGGGTGCCCAAGTTACCGGATTCCGTGAAGTGCCGGGTGGTCCATTCACATTGCTGAAGGGGGCTGCCTCGCTTCAGGTTTTGGCGGGTAACTTGCCGTGCCCGTAGGGGTCTAGGATTTCATTGCACAGGCTATCCACACGACCAGGGGAACGTCGGGTTTCAGTAGTGGCTCTGTGAAACCCGGGGATCCCAGATATCTGTATTGTTCTGTGATGCTGTACATTTCTGTGATGTTGCATTTTTATCACGCCTTGAGCGAAATATTATATATTGGTATATATATACTAGTAGATGTTGTATATGTTTTGCATCCGCACTAGTCCAGTCCCCGCTCTGTCGTTAGTTAAGTAACCTAACGGGTGATGACGGGACCCAGTGGCGAATGCGGATGGCATATACGTACGTCATTATTTTCGTTCTTTTGTGGTGTGATCAATTGATGGGACTGCGTTGATTCGGATCAATGCAAGATAAACAAACCTATTCTGATGTTGTTGGAACACTTTTTCAAAAAAAGCTGTTATTGCAAGGACGTTCACTTTTGTTTTGCACAGTGGTATTCAGTTGGAATATCCTGCTCCTCAGTCGACGAGGCAAGGGCCGAGATCCCTTCACCGGGAGTGACCCCTTGGACAGAAGTTTGCGTCAGGGAAATAACTTCACTATAGCCGATTACTTTTGCTTTGCATTGTGGTATTCAGTTGGAACATCCTGCACCTCATTCTACGGGGAAAGAGCCGAGATCCCTTCACCGGGAGTGACCTCTTTAGCAAAGGTTTTCGTCACTATATTTTCTAAAAAGCTATCCGTTCCTTCAACGATATCAAGTTCATTACGTTAAAGGTTTTCGCCAGAAACCATTCGTAGCCCTCCGTTGTTTCAGACGGGTAGCAAGTAGTATTCATGCTATGTTTGTTGACCTTCGTCAAGGCATAGTGTATGGTAGCTGCTTGTTGCTTTTCTGCTGCATAGATAGATGCGTTGGTTTGGGACAGTCGTATAGCCTTGTTGACCTTCGTCAAGGGCTTGTACGGGTGGGTTCAAATTAACCTGGACAATGACGGGTAGAACTTGACATGTGACTTATGATTTGTTGACCTTCGTCAAGGTCATAAGAGCATGGGGCAAAAATCCACATCGGGGTTTTCAAAAGAACTGAAACTTGCCAGATATGCGCATACCTTCTGGAGTGTGATAACGTGAGCGGATTCCGTCAAGTTATCATGCGATGAGACTTGGATCCCGATTCCCACTGATGAGTTGGTTTACTCCTCGGGTGATCCCGGCTTATTCTTCTTTCAGGTTTGGGGAAGGATATGACGTTACAGTGGGAGGTTTCCAGATTAGATTAAGTGATAACTATTCTGATCTAGGTTAGAGTGCATGCTGAGTGTTTCTTTTCTCTCTCTCTTTGGTAGCGACCTTTGACCCAACCCTAGATTATGACTCAGTGACCAAGTTGACCGAACCTTCTTTAACACTGGCTTTTGGATTGTCAGAGTTGCAAACCTCATTGCCACTCCTACTTTTACCCTTTTCTCCAGGACACCCCATACTATTACAAACGTCCACTTCCATTGGACAAAACCATCGTATGGTTAGATACGAACTCGAAGGAATTTATTCGAGGATGGTTTCCGGTTCTGGAGAAAACGAATAGGACTATTCAGTTGTCTTTTCCTTTTACCTTCTCTCTCAGATTGCGAGTACTCCTTGGCTTAGGAGATAGTACACCTATTACGCAAATTGGATAGTCATCTTCCAAACCTTAGGCTGGTGCCGAACGGTGGGGAATGAAGAATACCAATTAGCCTAAACGGTGTACAGAAGGTATTAAGTAAAGACAAAGAAAGGGATTGGAAGGAGGGCAAAGTAAATTGCGACTGATATTCACGACCAAACCAAGTATTTCATTACCACTCCCACATCACCTTTGTATTTCTCCAGGACACTCCGTGTCACTACGAAGATCCACAGATATTTGGATACTCCATCGTATGGTTATATACGAACTCGAAAGGAACATGTTCCAGTTTGGGGATGGATTCTGGTTCAGGAGAAATAGGAATAAGGTTTATTCGGTTGTCTTTTGTCTTCACCTTCTCTCGCATTGCGAGTGCTCCTAGGATTAGGACAGTACACCCATTATGCTTATTGGATAATCTTCTTCCAAACCATAGGCTGGAGCCGAACGGTAGGGAAGGAAGAAAACCATTTGGCCTAAAGGGGTGTGCAGAAGGTAATGACTAAAGACATATAAAGGGATTTGGAGACGTGGCAATGAATTATACGGTTACTGTTGTGAATTTGATAATGGAAGAGGCATTACTAGGAATACCAGGATACCCCTACGGAACATTTCTGTGTTCCAGTTTCACTGTGTACTGTTAAAACAAAACTTATTTCCCAATTAGATACTTGCTCCAGGGTATGTATTTACCAGGTATGTGTAGCGTTTTGAAAATCGTTTCGGTGAAATTTCGGAAAATCGGTAAAATGAGGGGGTTTTCTGTAAAAAGTCAAAATACAAATATCTTATTATAAAAATTAAATATACATATTCTAGCTATGCAATTGCTATTATTTGGTGTTTATTGAGCCGCTGGTGAAATTTCAAATTTTCTGAAAAAAATATTATTTTATTATTATTTTAAGCCGTCACTAATACATTTAATTAGGGAAAATTACAAATTGGAATGAGTTGAAACAAATTTTGTGCATCATAAAACATTAAATAAAAATTTATCATGTGGTTTTTGGAACGAAATCATTTGCTAAAATGGTTTAGAAATTATTGAAGAAAAAAGGCTTTTTTTTAGCGTAAATGGATGTTTGGGGTATTGTATTTATCATTTTTCATCACCCCACACTCGTGCCCACACCCACACCCCCCCACTTACTCCTCCCCATGGCTGAATTCAGCACCCACCATATTTTTCCCCACTTGATTTTCAAGGAAAAAGAAATGAAAGAAAAGAAAAGAAAATGAGTGAAGTAGTTACACTTTTGACTTTGTTTGACCTTGACCTTGTCCCCCCCCATTTTCCTCACCTCCCTCTCTCTCCCCCACCCACTTTTCTGGCCGAAAATTCCTTCTCCCCACAGCAGCCCCCCCTCCATTTTCCCCTCTCTTTTCCCTTCAAAACTTCATGAAAAATTGCATCAAAAATCCACCAAAAATCCCACAAAATCAAAATCAAAGTCCTACCCATTTTAGCTTAGCCCGTTTAGCATGGATCCTTGTGAAAAGAGAGCATTTTGGGAGGCCATGGAGTCTTGTGGACCTTCATATATTTTTGGGTATAATTCTAAAACTTTTTGTTGCTTAAATTGTTACTAATTTCTTAAGCTAATTTAATTAAGTGTTATTTGGATATGTGAGTTTAATTGCAAGTTTTGGAATTCAAGTTGTGAAATTGAATGCAAGTTAGGGTTTATAAAATTGGTGTATGGTTATGTGTTATAATTTGGCTTTGTTGTCATATTAATACAAGTTTAGTAGCTAGTGCTAATGGCTAGCTTTAAAAATTTTGTTATTTTGCTAATTTGCTTACTAGGTTTTTGAAATTTGTTAAATGCTTGGGATTAAAAATGTGATTAGGTTTTTCTTGGTTTCATTAACTTTATTAAGTGTGGTTTAATGCTTTGGATCATGCAATTCTAAGCTAGATTGTAGTTTGTGCATTTTGCTTTGAAATTGTTAAAAAGGGTATTTTTGGTAAACTAGAATATTAGGATTTTTGGAATTTAATGAGATTAAATTCCGGAAATTGTTTATACGACTTATTTAAGATATTTAATAAATATATTGGCCGCTACATTCATTTAAACATCCTGTTTTGTACAAAAACGGCGAATTGTGCTTGCTAGATTTTCGGAAAAATGACTTTTTAAGCAAAATTGAGGTTTTTGTGAGTTTTAACCTAGTTTATATTAAAATTAGTGTTCGTGAATGTGCAAATGAGTGTGGTTGGATTTTTTCTCGATGGTTTGACGTTTGTACATCGACATCGAGGGTTGGTTTGACTATTCTTGCATGCGTAGGCGATAGGTTTGGACCTATGCGTGATACGAGTGCCGATTTGATTTTCGTATGCCGTTTCAATTTCGAATTTAGTTTTAATGCGATATGGTGCGTTATGATATGTAGGTACCCCCATGTGGACTTCGAGACGACAAGCAAGCGCGTGGCGACGTCGGTACCGGCTAGCGAGGACCAGGTGAGTAGATTTATATCTACGGGGAGAAGTCGGGTGGATGGCGTATAGCACCCCCGCAGTCCGTGGTGATGTATACGGATGCGTATACACACCAACAATTGATGATATGTTGTTAGGATTTATTATTGATGATTTTAGATGGATATTGGTGTTGGATTGGTGCATGGTTACGAAACCTTAGGTAGTGGGTGCACTACACTTACACATACACACATATACATACTTGCATACATTCCTTATTTCATATGTGCGTGTATGGGAATATATTTATATGTTCACATGGGTATGGGACTATGTGTTCACATACGGATTTGAGGAGGATACTTGGGATTGAGCTGAGTCGATGAGATTTGTTTGTGGTTGTGATCTCGGTGATATGGCAGGATTCGTACTTAAGGTACGTCCTGGTGTTATAGCGGATCTTGCGGCGGCGATACGGGTGAATAGTGTTATAAATAAATGGTCGACATGTGATCGTGATATGAGGCATAATATGCTAGGATATTGATATTAGGCCGTATCGGGCGATGTATACCCCTTGATGATGATATGTGCTGACGATATCGGTTTGTACGAGATTGTCGATCAGTAGTCAGATCATGAGTATATTGAGGATATTAGTATTGTACTAGACATAGGTCAGTACCCTAGACTATGATCTTGGATAAAGAGGATACCAGAGGAATAGTGTGAGGAATATGATATTGACCCGTACCCAGATTTGGGGATGCCGTACGACGGATTTACGTACGAGCTATATCTTGATGATTGATCCGCACTCTTGACTTGGGATGTCTGATTATAGATATGGTATCGGATATGATATTATTGAGGCGGGATCACCGACTAATATATATACAGGTATGTATATGTATCGACTCAGATGTTAGGCGGTTTCCTTACCTGTAGTCAAGCTTATAGCGTAGCCCTTTAGTTTAGTTAGTTGTTAGATTAGATTCGGTTCCTACCTATTTCAAAGCTTACGAATCGTGCGTATTTTTAAAGACAGCCTAAGGGATCCTACGGATATTTCAAAAAACGTATCTTTTCTTAAAAACACCGTAGCCCCTATTTTCAAAACCCCACGATTCGTGTTATTTCAAAAGGCACCATTGTAGGACTTATATTAGGTTAAAACAGATTAATTATCGTTGCGTCTAGTATTCAGCTCCCGCTCATTATTGTTGTTTGCTCCGCATCACATGCTTATATTATGCTTCACATTCTACTGTTGATATCTTGTGGTTAGGACACCAGCACCATTACCGATGATGCGTATGTACCACGTACACTTACTTGCCGGCTCACACACATCTTCATCGGTAATTGCCATGTCACGTACACCTTAGAAAATATTATTGCTTGACATAGCCTGTTAGCTAATAGTTTAGACATGATATTAGTGTACTTGCCTTATATGTTAGTTTAGACATTATAGTTATTACCTGCTACCTCATGCATACTGTTATTCATTGTTATGCCGCATTCATGGATTCTCATGCATATATTCACTTTTTACGTGCTATTGAGGTTTTGGATTTGGATTTCCATGAGATTTTCTGGATTTGGGGAAAACCGCAAAACATATACAAACTTCTTCTTTCTCTTTTTAAATAAAAAGCGCGGTTTTTCCCATGATGTATGAGTCGTCCACCATGAGTTTGCTGATAGATTTGGAGACCCGATTCGAGGAGTTGGATGAACCGTTTCGGGTACATGGTGGACCCGGTAAGGTACGCTGGGGCAAGAAGCTCGTGGTGATGACGATGAGCCTGGCAGGGGGAGACTACCTACCGGTGATTTTACCCGACGCGTCGGATATCCGGAGGATACCGTCGTGGTCTTGAGATGGATGGTAGGGGCCGGTCTGGACTGACGGCGCCCTAGATATTGAGATTGAGACATTGAGATTTCGAGATATTGAGGTACTGAGATTTGATGATACAGGCCAGTCCGGATGGCCGGAGCCTGAGGTTTTGAGACATTGAGATTTATGTTTTGTGTCGATGCTAGACACTGTTGATGCTGATTTCATTTATGATACCTCATTTTAAAAATACAAAGGAAATCTCACTAATTTATGAAAACAGTTTCTTCATTTACATGTATTCTGTTTTCATGCATTCATACCTCATTCATATGATATATTGCTACCTGAGGCACTGACACGGGCACATGAGATCACACTCGGGTTAGATATTACCCTAGCCATTGTTATAGGCTGCATGTTATTCATATATTTGAGGATATATTATGATCATTGACCTAGGTTGCGTTATTCATGCGATTTTCTGTTCGTAGATCTTTTTCTACTCACGAGTTGGCAACTCACCCCCGTTGTGCCCCAGTTTCTTGCAGGTGTTGCCGTACGGATTTCATTACGCCTTTGCGGGCACGGTTTCTTTTCGGGTGACTTGCTAGTAGGTGGGTTTATTGTATCTTACCCATCATTATACCTTGTATATTATATTTCAGTTGTATCTAGAAGTTCCATCAACCAAACTTGTATTTTTTGAGATAGAGACCAGTAATGTTATTCTTTCGACCATAGAGTAGCATGTTAGATTTCTTGAGTTTCTTGCTGGTTGAGTTCCATTTCTGTTGTGATCCTCGCCTTTAGGCGTTGTATATTATGTTGCATACAGGTTGATTTGATATGGTTCTTCCTATTCTCTACTACTTCTCTTGGTTTGGATTTCTGGGTTTCGGCTTACTTAGCATACGTACTCCTTGAGACGTTCGTAGTCTATATGCCGGTCATGTTCCGTACTTTCGGGTCGTGACAGTATGATTCTCACATCAGTATGGTTTTACAGATGATGAGTGGGAGTAAGTTATTGGGGATTAGGTGATCCTCCTCATTATATCGGGATTCGATGTAATCGGTGATATTTGAGGAAGTCACCTGGATTGTTTACCGGACGGCAGACATTTGGTTTTGAATATCCGCTGTTATGCACCAATTTCAAATTGATATATCTGTACGTCTATTTTTATAGAGTGAGATATACCTTTTTGATATTATGTCTATGACATTTACCTATATCAGTGGATGATTAGGTAAGGAGCATTGAACAGCGGTGTAATTCTTCATAACCATAAGTACAGTTTTCAACCTACGACACACAGGGATTGAGTTATCAGACTCAAGGGACTCATACAGAGTATTGTATGTTGTCCAGGGTCCATCAGGACAGAGGGGCTGGTTTTCGTACTATATTCGGTTTACTTATGACTTCTCTAGTTTTTAGACAGGTGTTTCGTAGAAACACAGGGTCTAAGTTTTGAGAAGTTATAGGTATTTGAATAAAGTAGAGAACCAGGTATTACAAGTATCGGGATTCTTCAAGTTGATCGAAGATGTAGATATTGGTGTATGGTGTTCAGTTGATAGTAATGATTAAGAGAACTTGCTTCTCTTTCAGGTTACTCATAATTGGAAGCACTCCTGAGTTGGGTAGCGCTGATCGGCCTCCTTCCATTTAGTAGACATGCACTGGAGACAGCTGCATGATTTGAATCTGGTTCAATTAAATCAGTGCCTCTGGTTCTATATTGGATATAGAACAGTTCATACCTTAACATTGTTAAGGTACGGGGAGTTGTCCGGCTTATGATTAAAACCAGACTCTGGATAACTCAAGGCACGTTTCTGTAATGGCTATTTGTGGGTTGACCCAGGCTATGACGAGGGTTGACTTTCTACCATCTGGAAGATCAATAGTGATATTGTTCTTGACTCGCCATAGTTTTAATAAAAATGGTTCTTTTTCAGAAAACAGAAGTGGGAGTATGGTAGAACTGGAAGTGATTCCAGAACCGCAAACGATTACTGAAGATTTGATAAGGAACCTAAAGATTCAATCTGGATTGACATTCCATTGGCCACTCCGCAGATAAGGTGGGTAACCTCAGGCACCCGAGAGGTACTCCGGTAGCCTCAAGGACGGTGACAGGGAGGTTCTTGTTTACCCAGACTTGCCATTGCTGTTGTTCCAGACTGTGAGACCCGGCAGGAGGATGAGTTTAGCGTCGTTCTAAACTTGCTTTAGAAATGTACGTCTATATGACTCTGCCAGAGGGTTGTCGTAGTCAGTGGGAGCAGCGGAAGCATTGGTGGACAGGTGGCTTATGTCTATTTATAGACTAAAGCAAATGTAGCGGAGATAGATTATCTATTTCTGATGTGACAGTCATAGGTTTGACGTCATCAGAATAGGGGATGGATCTGTTGAGAAGGTAGTAGGGTGTGATGTCATGGTATTTGGATGACATACACAGAGCAGGAAGTGATATTCCTATACTACGATCGGTTATACTTTGGTCGTCACAAAGTGGTTTCTCCGCATGGGACTTGGACATTATATCTGACATACTGGTTACTAGACCTATGGTTTTAGATCTAGATTTGGGTGGTTTCCCAATCTGGGTACTTAGACAGCATTCTAAGAGTATTTAGAATGGACGACTCCTGGCACGGTAGTGTACCTGCAGGTGATGGACTCACCCTCTCTAAAGGTGTCTTACAGACTAAAGGGGAGAGGGATGTGCATGATTGGCAGATCACTTGCTCAGGAAATTGAGTCAATCATGAGATGTCAAGTACCACACCAGATGTTGTTCTTGCACTAGGTGCAATAAGTTGATATTGACCCAATCCTGGAGAAACAGTCGGGAGCAGTTTTAGAACATAAGTGGATGTTCTAAGGATATGATAACGACAGCCTCATTCGGGAGACAGTTATCATTCCAGGCTTCTAAGGTGACATGGACGACAAGGAGGTTGTCAGAGTTATAGTTTTCCCTCTGACGAGGGGCAGTATTTTGGACAGGTGATCCAGGCAGATACTGAGGGAGGCCTGGCGCAGGATACTGATTAAGTTCAGTTGACGGTACAGTCTAAGAAGTTTGGATTTGGAGTTCATTTATGAGCTAGGTCCCATCAGACATCCAGACATTCTAAGACAGGTATTGCTCATTTCGGGAGATGGCTTTCTCCACGAACATGAGATATAGAGAGACATAGAAAGAAACTTCAAGGCGGATCCACTCACTGAGGCTATTCCTCGAACGCAATAGTTTCGCAAACGAGTTTTATGAGACTGACAAGTAGAGGAGTTGGGTGTTCGGTATCACACGGGCTGTGAGTATGCGACATCGCAATAATTAGCCTTGAGTGCAAGTGGGAGATTGTTGGAGATAGTGCCCTCAGAGTCAATTATTGGATCACAGGCACATGATTGCAATAATTGAGGGAGGACCTATCCCGGTGGGACAGTCTTACTCGAGATGATAGTATGCTATCTGGTTTACCTTTATCATCGTGTACTGCTTTAGGTGACCTGACAGGTCGCTATTGCACGTTGATAGAGCCCCTAGGATTCTTGCTTGACTGCCAGCAGTATGAGGGCGATCATATACGTGGGAGCTGGTAGTCTATAAGCACATCCTTAAATGGTCCCTAGTCGTGGGAGATTCGAGATAGGGCATCGATTCTCCAGAGTAGACTAGTGTATACAGTCGAGACCCCGACGAGGGGCGGTGGCCGGTCTCACAAGCCACTGGTGTCAGTTGGTTCACCTAAGATGTATACAGGTGCTCATTGGGTTATGAGTACACCGGACAGGACTCGCCGGGAACATGCTAGTTGGTCTTATACCTGACGTCAGATAGCAGTTCCCTGATGACATGTGTACAGGTTAGTTCATCGACTTGGGGATCGTCATTTGTCTCGTGTGAGTTCCTACTGTACTTTGATTACTACCCTACCACGCTCAAAGGAGACGTGCAAACAGGTTTTAGTTGGGTACAGTCCCGAGCCACATGGAGGCAGTGAGCGGATCTTCACGGGTTCGTCTCTCCCGATATTGGGGGTGAGTTCGCGCTGTGTCAAGGAGAGCCATTACACGAAGTCCTTGGCCAAGGCAGGAGATTTACTGGTCGGTATTCCAGTAGTATCTCAGGATGTTCTGGGCTACACTCCGACATGACTTGTACCGCTTTTGGGGGTCTGACTTTTACCAACCCCCTAGGCCCGCCATGCGATGCTCATAGACGAACGGACCGGACTGTACGGATATTGTCACTGACAGGCTCAGTAGGGTGTCAGGATGAGTTCGCTCATCGACGTCCCTTTTGGTCAATAGCTGGTGGCCCGTCACGTATTGGCTTATACCTCTGACGTGCTAGTGGTTAAATCCACAGCCATAGTATTGACGAGTCTTTAGAGTCCACCACACTTACAGTTACTCAAGTTTCGGGCGAAACGCTGTAGAGGCCGTATGGAGATATGGCAGGGTTCGATCAGATACGTGCGGTATTGCACGGATCAGGATCGGACGGTTAGTACTAGCCGTCTTTGGTTTAAGCCGGATCCTAGTATAGTACAGTGTAGATTGTGTCTCATTACATTTGTATTCAGTGGGAATACAAATGCGGGCATGTATATGCAGTAGCGGGGTTTTCCTGTAATTTATTACGGGACCAGTTTTCTGGAGTTGCCAGTTTGCATTCCGTTCCGGCCGATTTTCCTTTGATCCTTCGCGGCCGGACTTTTCCGATGGAGGGGGTTATTTGCAAGTTTGCAAATAACTTATTGTGGAGGGGTTTCTTGCATTTGAGAGATTATGATATGACCATCATCATTATATTCTTTTTCCATCTTTTCTTTTGCTTTAATAGTGATTAGAATGGATTAGGACTTGATGAGAGTTGACATGACTTTGTTATCATTGCCTTTTGGGTGTGGTCACCCTCTACCTTTTACTACGATCACCTCCCTTCATGGTTGATGTTTTATCCTCCACCATTCTCACTTGAAGGGGCCGGCCACAATTTTTGAGAGGGAGAGAAAAATGAGAGAGGTTCATTTTTGTGTAGATTTGATCATCTCATTTCCTTGCTAAAAAATTGAAAGCACCAATTTTCCTCAAACTCTTCCTCCATCCTCCATGGCAACAAAACCCCAAGAGACAAATTCCACACTTATCCACAGCAAATCTTGGACGCGTCGGCTAGCCAACTTCGCGCCCGAGTTGCCTCGGTATAGAGGTGGGAGCCCGTAAAAGAAGCAGGCGACGTGGTGTCCTTCCGGCGAGGAGGTGGAGACCGGACATTCCGTGGGAGATCGGGACGACGACGAGAAGACCGGAGGACACGGATCAGTCGGTATATCTCTAACCCGTCTTGTAGTTAGCTAGGACTAGTTAATGGCCCGATCCGGGTGTTTAGTGCGCGGTGGTGCCGGTTTGCTAGTTTGCAAAATTAAAGTTTTTCGCTTCCGCATTTTGGCGTCGGATTGACGGCCGGGGCGCCGCCGTGCACTTACACTGCACATATCACATATGTGCTCCTACTTCGTTTCGCATGAACTAGGAAACCTCTGTGTAGGACTATAAAGACTCGTCAATGCGTCGGCAGTAGGTAATGATCATATCAAACACCCACAAGCCGCAAGCGGTCTGTTAAACGTAACGGCCACCTGGGTATTGAGCGATCAGAAGATCAACAAGAAAGCCTGCTCATACTCCTGCGAATCCAATCAGTAACACTACCGTACTTTCCAGTCTCTTCGTCAGATATGTCGCATATCAGAGCCTGGGGGTGGTATAACGTCTGACACCAATAGCTTGATAAGTTATGCCGATGCAAGGTCCATAACGGTTCGAGAAACTACTGATAACACTTACCAATAAATCTCAGCAATCCTGGCCAGGGATTTCCTGTTATGGCCAATCGAGCATAGCGCAACATCAACCCCCAATACCGGGAGAGACGAATCCCCTCCTATCGCTCATTGCCTCCATGTGACTCGAGACTGTACCCAAAAACCACCTTTTTGCACAATCTCTTGACCGTGGTATGGTGGAAATCAAAGCACAGTGGGAATCACACAAGACTCTATGATGATCTCGTGTCGACAGACTAACCTGTACCAGTGTCACCAGAGAACTGCTATCTGACGATAGGTATAATACCATCTGGGAGTTCTCGGCAAGTCCGTCTAGTGTACCCAGTCTCTACTGATCACCCATATACCATCTTTGATGTCAAACACCAATGGATGTGGGATCATCCATCGCCTATCATATGGGTCAAGATGCGTATACGCTAGTCTACTCTGGAGTATCGATACCCTGTTTCGATACTCCCACAACTAGGAACTATTATAGGGTGTACTTATGGACTACCCTTGGTCCCACTAGTATGATCTCCATCATAGTCTTGATAGTCAAGTACACATCCTAAGGGCTTTATCAACATGTGAGAGCAAGACAGCATCACTTATACAAGTCAACATGTTAAGACAAAGTGCAACCAGATAGCATACTATCATGTCGAGCAAGAAAGTCCTCCCTATATATGTCCAAGTATCCACTACAATATACATCACATGTACAGTAATGGCCTCTAGGGCATATATATAACCAACAATCTCCCACTTGCACTAAGGCCATCTGTTGCAGTATCCAATACCCAACAATATAGCAGTGGTTGTAGTATCTCCCAAAATCTCTCAAATAGTATTTGGGGAAGCAAGCCTTGGTGAGTGGATCCGCCGTGTTAACCTCAAAATCTACTCTCCTTATCTCAATCCCATGGAGATCAACCATCTCCCTAATCAGGTGATACTAGCCTCAGAATATGTCTGGATCGCTGATGGGACCGGCGTTCCTAGGCCAAAGCCACAACTCCATTGTTGTCACAATAACACTTATTGGACGCTCAATGTTAGGAACCTTGTTCATCTCATGAATAAGAAATGTCCAGACAATCTCTTTGGTAGCATCGTTGGTAGCAATGTATTCAGTCTTTATCGTCTAGTATGCCACGGTATCTAGCTTAGAACTCTTCCAACATACCGTCCATCCTCTGAGGGTAAAGATAATGCCTGTGACTGACTTTCAGTCGACCTTATCACTCTGCAAACTCGAACCAAGAACATTCATTTAGTACTTCTCAAATACTTAAGAATGTCCTTCACAGCTGTCCTGTGATTCTCCCAAGATCCAATTGATTCCTCATCACTACACCTAGTGAGTTAGCTACATCTGGTCTAGTACATAACATCGCACACATGATAGAGCCTACTGCTGAAGCATAGGGTATCCTTTGCATGCGAGTTCTCTCAAAATCAGTCTCGAAAGACATTTTTTTAGAGAGAGTGATTCATGAGTAAGTGGGCGAACCACCACGCTTAGAATTTGTCACGACCCGAAATGGCACATGACTGGCACTTGAATCATATGAAGTCTACAGGACCCCATCTAATTCAAGTAAGACAAAAATCCCAGAAACCTAAACCATTTTAAAGAAGAAGTGAAGAAAACTTATCTTTAAAGCAAGTGGTTTTAATAACATAAGCCGAAGTATTGCGTTTTTAAAATCTAAAGTCTTTTCTGAAAATTTTGGCAGAGTTTCCTTTGTAAATACTGTCCCCAAAAGGGTACAACATGCATAATATGAATAAAGGCATCCCCAAGTGGGAGCTAGCTCTTCGTCAATTAACGGTCACAACCACGCAAGCAATATAATATACAACGCCAAGGGCTAGGATCAAAACTCAAAAGGAAACTTAAAAACATCAAGAAAACCATAATAATACAACGCGCGACTCTAAGGTCGAAATAATATACAACTGGTCTTCTAAGTCTAATAAATAATTCAAGTCTGGTTGATGGAGTTTACTAGATACAATTGAAATAATAAAGTACAATGATGGTCACGATGCAAGTGAACCCACCTACCAAAGCAATCACCCGGAAAGAAGCAGTGTGACAGCAAAGCCGCAATGAAACTTGTACGGCAAAACCTGCAAGAAACTGTGGCACAACGGGGGTGAGTTGCCAACTCATCAGTAGAGAACATCACCGAGCAGAAATCGTATGTATGACTCAATTCTAGGTCAATACGATCATAATATAAATCCTCAATGATAATATGGCCTGAAGCATAAATATAATGGTAAGGGTAAACATCTATGAATAAGTGTAATCCCGTGTGCTCGTGCCAGTGCCTCAGGTAGCAATATATCGTAAATATGAGGTGTGAATGCGATATAATGAAAACAGAATACATCATGAATGAGAAAAATGTTTTCATAATATAGTAAGATTTCTGTATAAACATTTAAGTATCATCAATGAAATCATCAGAAAATCAGTGTCAAGCATCGACACAAAATATATATCTCAATATTCCAATATCTCAATATCTCAGGCTCCGGCTATCCGGACTGGCCTGTATCATCAAATCTCAATATCTCATGCTCCGGCTATCCGGACTGGCCTGTATTCTCAAATCTCAATAAAATCACCGGTCAGCAATGCTCCCCTATCACAGGCTCAAACGCCATTCTTTGCGATCTTCTCGCCCCGGGGTACCGCACCGGGTCCACCATGCACCCACAGACGGTTCATCTCCTCATCGAATCGGGTGTATGATATCGCTCGAGAGCCGAGAAAACTCATGGTGGACATATCACAATCATAACATGAGAAAACCGCACTTTTATCTTTTAAAACGATAAATGAGTTTATTAAATCTTGCGGTTTCTCCAAATCCAGAAATCTCATGGAAAATCCGAAATCCAAAATGAAAAGTCAATAATAATGAATACCGGGCTCCGACGATCCGGACTAGCCCTTATAATATTGCATGACTAATGAATATAAAAATATGCATGAAATATCAAGCAATGAATGCAATAATGAACTAACATATGAAACAATAACATATAGGAACTATCAGCTAGCAAGCTATGTCAATGAAATAATATTCTCTAAGTGTACGTGACATAGCAATTACCGATGAAGATGTGTGTAAGCCGGCAAGTGAGTGTACGTGGAGCATACGCGTCATCGGTAATGGTGCTGGTGTCCTAACAACAGATTTCATCATTTCTAACGAAAATACATATAAGCATGCAATGCAATGCGAGCAGCAGAATAAATAGTAAATGAATAGCAATGCACCAATAAAGAAATATACATTCCTATATACGAGTCATACAGTTTTTGGTATCTGAAATTGCACGAATCGTGGTGTTTAGAAAATAGGACTACAGTGTTTTTATGAAAAAGTACATCCTTTGAAATATCCGTAGTATCTCTTGTCCTGTCTTTAAAATACTCACGATTCGTTAGTTTTAAAATTGGTATGACTTGAGTCTAGTCTAACATCTACAAGTAAGCTACAGGACTAAACTAACAGGCTAATCGAAAAGGTAAGGAAATCACCTAAATCTGAGTCGATATATATATATATATATATGTTTGTGTGTGTGTGTGTGTGTGTGTAATAGTCGGTGATCCCGCCTCAATAGTATCCCATACGATACACTATATAATATGACATCCTCGAGTCAAGAGTGCGGATCTATCATCAATATAACTCGTACGGTAAATCCATCGTACGGCATCCCAAATATGGGTACGGGTCAAATATCACATTTATCCCATTATTCATCTGGTATCTTTATCATTATATATCGTGAAATGGGATACTGAATCTACGTCTAGTACAATACTGATACCATCTACATATATATATATATATATATATATATATATATATATATATATATGCATGTGTATGAAATACATAGCCCAAGGACCCGCTATAATATCATGTCGTATCTCATAATACGAACCAAATCACATCACCGATCTCATGGCACCATGCCTTCTCATCGACTCATCTACAAATACCATATACTATCATCATTATCCATGTATATGTATACGTATACACACACACACACACACACACACACACACACACACACACACATAGTCCCGTACCTATGTGTGTGTATATATATATATACATATCCCCATCCCCATATACGCATAAGTAATAAAAAGTATGCAAGTGGGTGTGTGCGTGTATGTAAACCTTATTCTAGGGTTCGCGACTAGGAAATCAACTAACGACACTATCATCCAAAGCCTTCTAAAGCAATTAGCTAAGTATACACATCTTATAATATCATTTAAGTATATATATCTATATATAACATAATGCATTTGCGTTCTATACTACGAACTGCGGAGGTGCTATACGCCATCCACCCGACTTCCCCCGTAGATATATATCTACTCACCTTGATCCTTGCTTTCCGAAGTCGAGGTGCTTCGTCATCTCGGAATCCATGCGAGGGTACCTACAACCAATATACAATCACAAAAGCTTATTAAAATCAAGTCGGAAAACCAATACGGCACATGGTTCGCTCATAGGTTAAAACTTATAGCCTCACATGCAAAACACGACCAATAACCCTAGTCGTTGACGTTCGAAAACCACACGACGGAGTTTAAATATTAAATACCAAAAATCAAGTTAAAACGAGTCACAAAACAAGGCATCAACTCAAAAAAACAACTCCAGATTTTACCCTAAGTGAAATTAGCCAATTTTGCATATGTGTAGGGTCTAATTTACTGATGAATGAGCCATGGAACCAATACGGAAAAAAATGACCCTACCCTGGCCGCAATTTGTAGCCAGGAATAATAAATCTGCGGCCCAGACAATGAGTTGGGGTCCTGGGTTTTGGGTATAGGTTCTAGGTTGCATGCACATCTCTCTGTATTTGCTAAATATTTTTCAGGTGTCCCGGGTGATAGCAGATACCAATACATCCTCACAGAATCCACAAAATCCGATATCGAGGATTTCTAAGTTTGGGGTTGGGATTTAGTCTCAGGTTTAGGTCCAAAATACAATCACGACAGGGTTGTATGGCCTCTACTAACCTTAATTACACTTCACTACTCAAGTTTTCATCAAAACCCTAACTTGGAATTTTCAAAGTTCACAAAACAACACTATATCACTTCTAAACATGCAAGGATGCTAAAGTGAAAGAAATACTATGCTAATGGTAAAGAAAGCAACTCAAGAATTTTCTTGAGTTGCCCCAAGTGCTCAAAATCCATCCTTTCTTGGTCCAAAGTGCTTGTGATGAGCTTGTGCATGTTTTTATTGAAATGTGGATGGAATTTTGATGAGT
Organism: Agapanthus africanus; assembly: GCA_030015575.1. Classification (NCBI taxonomy): domain Eukaryota; kingdom Viridiplantae; phylum Streptophyta; class Magnoliopsida; order Asparagales; family Amaryllidaceae; genus Agapanthus; species Agapanthus africanus. The sequence continues at coordinate 178,216,881 of JASDDO010000008.1, forward strand.
TTTTAGGTGTGTTGTGAGGAGGTAGAGGGGGGAGGGAGAGAGGGCAGCAACCAAGGTGAAGGAGGAAGGGGAAATAATGAAGTGAAGATGAGAGAGGAAATGAGACCAAGTCAAGGGAACCCCTCACCTTACTCTCTCTCATGCCCATGCCTAATACTTTATTCCCTTTTCTTGTCTTTTCTTTTTCTTTTCTTTTCTTTTCTTTTTCTAAAAAAGACCATGCAAGAAAAGGAAAAAGCCATGACAAAATGTAACAAGTGCTAAAATGTGACATGGTGCATGTCATGTGCACAAATCAAGCTTAATGCGCGATTAGCGATATTTAATCGCGATTAGCATTAAAAGTGAATATAATTAATCATATAGATTTATAATTTGCTTAAATCATATAAAACGCCCTCATTTCAGTAATTTCTATAATTTTCCAAATATTTCCCGATTTATCGGTATTTAATTATACCGCACTATTAAAATATTCATAATATTTATTACTAAATTATAAAAATTCCTAAAAATATTATTTTATTTTTCTGAAATGTTACAGTCTTACCCCCTTAAATAAATTCGGTTCCCGAATTTAAATTTAAACCCTCAAATACTAAAACATTTCAGTAAAATGATCCAGTCGTCGGGGCTCCGAAATCATAAATGCATAAAACATGTCGTAGAGTAAAGCATGCGCATGAAAAATGAGCATATAACTCAAAATCAAAACTCCGTCAAGCATCCCACAATCACCGGTGTTATGGCAAGACACAAATGTCAAAGCCTAAAACGAAAACCAACATAATATACATCAAAACTATACATGTACACATCGTTGCACTTTGTCAAAACATCTGAAATAAATTCATGCCAAACCTTTTCAAGTCGCTGTGCGATGCGCGTATCACTGCACAGTGGCGGAAGTCTATTGTAAGAAAATAACTATATATATTCCATTTGTTTAACATACACGTCTCGCCATTTGGAAAATAATTTAGAAAGGTTCCTTTATAAAATGTTTTGTGTTATCTCAGACATGTAGGTAAATACTGAGACTATAGCTTCCTTTTGGAAATCCCTTCGATAACTATCAATGCATGCAAAAATATATTCAGGTGCTCTCCTCGGACTAGTCCTGCTCAGCTACTATACCAAATAGTAAATATCATAAAAACATACTGCTCAAAAATCAATCCCAACTGTATATAAGAATGCCACGTGCATCTGGTGCGCACAGAAATCGAAATCTATGAATGTGCCATACATGTGCACAGAAACAAAATCTAAGTGCAACGGGTGTGCACGAAAACACTTGTCAAGGGCAACGGGTGTGCCTGACAGCAATATCAGGTGCATCTGATATGCATAAAGAATCTCGATTTAGTGCATCTGGCGTGCACCAAAATCGCATCAAGCGCATTAAGTCTGCGCAAAAATCCAAATCTAGTGCATAAGTTGCATGAAAACAAATATCGAGTATCACAATCGAAATCGACGGTATACAACACATTTCAATCCAAATCCAAATAAGATATACCATGGTATATAATCTAATAAATATGTGCATCAGCGTGCACAAAAATGGAATCAAAATACTAAAAGTGCATGAAAACTATGCCAAAAGCATAAGTCAAATCACATGCATACCATAGGTATGAAATCAAAATCAACATCTCGAATGACATCAAATCGAAGTCAAGTGCAACTATGGTGCACAAAATCTCAATCATGTAAATAAATCGCCCAAAATACTGAAATCAAAGGTGGCGGAAACAGTCCCGCTCTAGCACATCCTCAAAAGATCTCTAGCCAACTGTCATAGTCACTTATAACATATCTCGTCGACGATGCCGAACTCTGGCCTACTGGGTGTGCGTAATATGACCGATCCTGGGTCCAAGTCTTCTCGTATAGTGTTCCAGAAAGATCTTGTCGGGGTCTCTCCCGAATCTCGTTTCTGCCGAACTGCCCGAAAGTTATCACCTTTACTAAATCTATTTCTTGTTCCGGAATGGCTGCATACTCATCGCGACTCCTTCTGGAAGATATATCCATGAACAACGTCTCTGCATGCGTATCACATCTCTGATGTCAGCGGAGTGGAACGTCATCTCATCAAGATCTCGTACGAACCTCTTACTCCACTTTCCTCTAATGTCGACTGCTTCAGACTCGTCTCTTCGTGGCTGCATGGACTGCGCTCCAACGGCTATACTCGTACCCGAAGTCTCCCAAACAATGTAACCCATCACATGATATCCGAATGACGTCGAACCTTTCGATCGATTTGTCAAGGTTCCATAATCCCCCAAGAGCTAAACATCTTGAGTACAGTTTAATAGTATTCCAGTACGTGCCACAGTACCCGTGGATCAACCGTAGAAGGGCAAACCAAGACTCATTAATGGCACCGCCGAACTGCTACAAACCCTAAGGTTTCAAAGCGTTCTCATGGTCATTATATTGAGTTAGGGTTTCATTCTTCTAGAGTGTCCATAGAATTACTTGCATTGTTTTTCCGAATACCTTAAACTTGGAAAATGGGTTCTTGACATTCGATCGTCTTTATCAACTCTCAACATACCTGCGTGAAGTCGTCTCTAACTAGAATCAATCAATCTAATGGCCTCGCATCGGGGTAGGCAATGAATCATATGTCCTAGTCTTTCATCTTTGGTGACTAGCGATCTTCTATCATATCTCTAAGTATACTCATGCGGCATTAGCTTCAAACATCTGGATCGACATCTTGTCATTCGCAGCAATCACTGGCTCATTCGTCCGCACGCTGAACAGTGCCTCAATCATCAAGTATAATCGGTGCATTGACGGTCATCACATTCTGGCTGGCCTCTAGTAGTAGCCTGATCCTCTGGTGCTGATCTGCACGTCCGAGAAATCTTGTAAAAGCGATCCATCAAACGCTCATGGCACGAAAACACAATAAAATGACACATCTATACAATCGTGTGTCCCTGGAATCACTCCCTGGTCAGTCCTCATCCGTGACGAGCTCGTGCTGACCGCAATTTTAGCCGTAGCTCTCTCTGACCGTGTAATCGTGGTAGCAAAACCATAAACCAATATCAATGAGAATAGATTATAGGAATGAATATAATGCTATGCAAGGAAATGTACATCCTAAGGCTTCTTAAGCGGAGTAGCGTATCGTATGTATGCCGCGGAACATACACACGGTACGTGATCAGTCGAAAATAATGTATTTTTAACACGTCAATTTCCCTATCATTTGCACTTATCTAGAAGTGTTCGATTTGCATATTACACATATTAGCAAAACAGTCGTAAAATACCAGATTGCCTGTGTTGTATACTAAATCGGCATTTCAAGGGAAATTGAGTGTTTATCATGGCATCGCATCATCCTTGTATAGCACAACACTTGTTTCGAGAATCTGTGCAAGAAATTCCAGGAGAAAAGCCAAATCTGTGAAAATAATGCTGATAAAATACGCTAACTCAAAGACTTGAGAGCTGGCAGTGATAAGGGACTAATTATAAAATTCAACATATCAGAAAAATACCATGAAGTCAGCAGGAAGCTACACAGAGAAATTGAAGCACTAAAGCTCCTATTGGGCCGCGGATCCGTGGCCGGAGCAGGCTTGAGCCGCGGATCCGCGGTTGATATGCCACGTCATCAATTCAGCTTCACTGCAGAACTCCTCATTCAATGCCTACATCTCAGAAAACTATGAAAAATTCCAGAATTCTCCAGAGTCTTCTGCCAGATCAGCAAGCTCCTTATTCAAGCTAGACTTCCAAGCTTCCAAAGCAAGCCAAGTAACTACCTTAAAGCCTAGAAGCTTCTCCCTAATCTCCAAGCTTATGAAGGAAGCTAAAGCCTAACTAACTACTTCTAGAGGCTTCTACCTAACTACCAAGCTTACAAGGGAAGCTAACCTAATCCAAGCTTACAAAGGAAGCTAACCTTTCTTAAGGCTATAAAAGGAACCCTAGGCTTCACTTAAAAAGGTTGTTGAAAGTTGAACAATTCTTCCACCCACAAGTTGAGTGACACAACTTGTGCCTCAAAACCCTAACCCTAATCCAAATTCCAAATCCAAATTCAAGATCCCGAGTACCAAATCAAGCGAGAAGCCTTCAACCTTTTAGGAGCGGAGCCGATCTTCAATCGAGCAAATGATCCAAGCCGATCCGCGACTCAAGGAGACGAGCGAAGCCATATCGACAATCGAGTTCTTTCCTCTTGTAGTTCTTGAGCGAATTGTAACGGAATTGTTGATAAATAAAAGGTGAAATTCTTTAATCTTGCTTTCCTTAAATTCTTGCATCATGATTCGATCTCAATTTGTGATTGTGGTTCTTGTTGTGATGTTTGAGTAAAACTCCGCTCGTAAAGGAGTCGAGACGATCAATAGAATGATGATGAATAGATTCTTGTACAATTCTTAAGTCCTACGAGTTTGTAAACCCTAGCAAATTGAAGAATCGACGACCTAGTTTCGATGCGATGCTTTCTTGATTGTGTTCGCTCGAAATTAGGGATCCACGACCGATTCTTGAATTTACTAGAGGCTAGAATATGAATGATATCGACGAAAGGACAAGGGATAGAAGATGAAACCCTAGTTTCACAAGAAATCCCCAATTCTCATTGATCATCATCGATCATCATCGATCTAGTATCAATTCATCGATGGATAAGAATAAGTAATCAATAGATTTCATCACATCTATAGATCCGATCGATTCTTACGAGCCTCACTTCGAATCTTGATATTTGGTTTGGAAATCATAAATTCTCAATTCTTGACTTTAATGTTTTCTAATTATTAGATCTAAATTTTACTAGTTCTTGAACTTCAATTCTATAAATCATGAATTGTTTCTTTTCTGTTCTTTAAATTTTCGACTCATCTAATACGAAACACGATCGATTACACTTTCCCTGTGGACGATCCGCACTTACTAACGCGCTACAATCGACACCGTTATTGATTGCGGTCAAAATATTTTTGGTTGTGAATTCTATACATTTTTCTACATACACACACCGGAATTCGTATCAATCAAATGGCGCCGTTGCCGGGGATCGTGTGCTAATTTGTTCGTTTTTGAAATTTGAGTTGAAAGATTTATTCCATCATAATTTTGAGATCAAAATTCACGCAAAACACTAAACGATTCGTTGTGATTTGTTGCAAAGAAATCTGGAGTTTGCTGTGCAGTTGGAAAAATATTTGGAACATTCCAGAGGACTCAGGAAGTGAACAGGAGTTTCTGGAAAAAGTTTTGTGCAGGGATCTTACTGTTACACCGCGCATCCGCGGCATTAGGTGTCTCCTGCGGCGGAATCGCGGCAGTAGGTGTCTCCTGCGGCGGAATCGCGGCAGCTTTGCTTCTTCACTGCACGAAAATTTCTCTGTAAATTTCTTACTTTCTTATCTCCTTCCTCATCTGCTCCAATTAACAATTTGTTGCAGGTTTCTTTGCAAAATTCGCAGCGCCGCAAAAAGCAATAAAAAAATTATGCGTGTTTTTGGTTTTTGGTTGTTTGCATATTAATACAGAATTTAAGGGGCACGGCCAAATCCAGATTAGATGGGGAGTTCATTACCCTTCCTAAGCCCCAAAAATCACAAACTTGCATCCGCATTACCCTCATTAACTAAAAAAATATCTAGAGATGACTCTAAGGACCGTCGCGCTCACTTAGGACAAGAGAAGGCCATGGGTAATTCATTGCTTATCCGCGTTTCTTTTGTGGTGTCTAAGGCAAGTGTGTCGAAGGCTAGTGGTTACTTAATTAGGCCCTCTACTTACGTAGTGGAGAACCTCCCACTTACCTGGCCACAGGAGAGACAAAGAGGCAGTGGAGGATTGATCCTGCGACTTGTCTTTTAGCAGTTAGGAGTGGTCTAGAGCTTTGACCTAGGTGACCACTAGATTTTAGGGTTGCTTGTTGCATTTGTTGTGATCGCATCATTTTTTCAAAAAATCCGTATATTTTCAAAACAAACACCAACACTTCATTCATTTCCCCTAATTATATCAACGCTGCCACTTGTACTAAACCCTTTTAGTGCAAGATAGGCTGGACTCAGGATTCTAGTGCCCGACTTGTCCGCGTTCCCCCGATCGACCCAAAAGTCGGTATTTCTACATTTACCTCATCTTTACCCACCACCACACCCACATCGATGGATGCTTCTCCATCGAACTTCTTTACCACTAATCTGTCGCTGTCCGTTGGTGCGCAGAATCCACCCCGCATCTCTCTCCAAGAGCGGTGCTATCCTACACGAGGTCCTCTTTCCACCTGTCTCTCCATTCCACCAGCCAACGGGGAAAATTTTCAGATTAAACCCCAATACATCAACCTTCTACCCAAATATCACGGTCTCGAGTCTGCAGACGCATATGTCTTTATCACCAAATTTGAAAACGTATGTGCAATGATGGGTACTTCACAGCTTTCTGTGGATGCTATGCGTCTTCGTCTTCTCCCATTTACCTTGTACGATATAGCCGAGAAGTGGCTGTATAATACTACCGCACATTCCATTACAAATTGGGAAGAATTCGTCAAAGCATTCCTTAAGAAATTCTACCCGAATCATAAAACAGCTCGAGTCCGTAGCGAAATCAATCAATTCACCCAGCTTTCAAATGAAACATTTTCACAATGTCTTGAATGCTTTAAGGATCTGTTAGTTCAATGTCCACATCACGGAATCCCCAGATAGGATCTGTACAGAATCATATATGAGGGCATTAATCCTAACACAAAACAGACCCTTGAATTAATGTGTCAAGGCAACTTCATGACCAAAGATGATGGGGAACCCTGTAAATTCCTAGAAGATTTCACTGAAAAATCTTTACAGTGGGAGGGTGTGAGTAAATCGTCTAGGGGTGGCAATAACCAATCGGAAGTTTCTATAGGAGTTAGAGCTGACATTTCAGCTATACAAAAGAAACTTGAGAATATGGAAAACAAATTTTTAGCTGCCGCCCTAAATCAAATGTCACTCTCCAAAACTGTATGTGGATGCTGTTCTGATCCTTCTCATTTGACGGAAGAATGTCCACGAAATTCTCCGTTTCAAGGTCACGAGCATACCAATGCTGCTTTTCAAAGACCTAGGAACGATCCATATTCTTCCACATATAATCAGGGTTGGAGGAATCACCCTAACTTTGCTTGGAACCAATCACAAACTCAAAACACGGTTCCAAACCAAAACAATTTCCAAAGGACTCCTCCACCACAACAGCAACCACTTCAATTGAGTCAGCACCCCTACCAATCACAAAACTTCCAAAATCCGGCCAACACTTTTACACCACATGAAAACTCTTTGTAATTGACCGGTACAGATAATACCTTTGCACTAGCACAAACCTTAGATACTTTCATGAAACAATCCATCCAAGGGACGACAAAAATGCAATCTTCCTTCTATAATATGATGAAGATTATTGTCTCTCAAAATGAGAATATTAAATCGATGGAAGAACAAATTGCACAATTAAAAGCCGAAATGAGTGCAAGAGAGAAAGGGAAACTTCCAGCTCAACCTTTACCCAATCCTGGCTATTCACATCATGTGAATGCAATCACGTTGAGATCTGGAAGAGTGCTTGACAATCACGTTGGGGAAGAGATTGATGACACCGAAAAATCTATCAATGATACCCCGGCTGAGACCTTTCCTTCCACTTCTACTTCTAATTCTAACCCAGTTCTTCTACCCTACCACCTTCTTCCGAGCCTATTCTCCGTTTTCTCCAAGGCTCGACACCTCAGCCTAGCTCTTCTAGTCCACTGAAAACGATCCCCACTCCTATTCTTAGATCGTTTCCACCCACACGATCTTCTCCAATGTTGGACCCTGACCTTATTGCTCAAGCTCCTTATCCAAATCGGTTAAGGGGAAACAGACCAACTCCACAAATGGAGAAGATCACTGAAATCTTGAAACAGGTTAACATCAACATCCCTCTTCTAGATGCTATCCAACAAGTCCCCGCTTATGCGAAAACTCTTAAAGACTTGTGCACTAGAAAGAGAAAGACTCAAGTGCCCAAGAAGATATTCATGGCAAAGACAGTAGACACAGCCTTCCCCCAACAATTACCAAGGAAACGTAAGGATCCTGGTTATCCTACTATTTCCATTTCTATTGGGGATAAACACATCAACCGTGCTCTATTAGACCTTGGTGCAAGTGTTAACCTGCTTCCTTTCTCAGTCTATGAGCAGTTAGGGATCTGAGAGTTGAAACCAGCACATTGCACTCTCCAGATGGCTGACCGATCAAGCACCAAACCTAGGGGTGAACTGGAGGATGTGTTAATAAAAATCGGGGAATTTGTATTCCCTGTGGACTTTATTGTAATCGATACACAGCCTATAGCGAACCCACAGAATCAAATTCCGGTGATTTTAGGTCGCCCCTTTTTGGCCACTTCCAATACTATCATCAATTATCGTAATGGTTCTATGACCCTATCTTTCAGGAATAGGTCAATTGAGCTGAACATTTACAAGTTGGGAAGTGTACCCTCCGAACCTACTGCTCAGGTATGTTTTATCGAATTAATGGATGTCGACAACAGCGAAATTGATGATCCTCATGATACTGATCTTGACTCTTTTCATATGTTATTGTTTGACCCAACTATGTATCATACATATACGGACTCTTCCACCGAGTTGTCCGGGTCAACAAATAACACTGATTATGAAATGCTTTTAGAGTCTGAAGATCACCCCGCGCTTTGTGATGATATTATTCTTCGGGGTATTGATGAGACTTTTGAGGAAATCTTCGCTGATGAACTCGCATTTTTGAATGACACGGGTGTTAAGATGAATCATCTCCAAAACAATGAAATTGAACCTCCACCCCTTCTTCTGAACTGTAAAAAGAATGCGAGTAATCCATCACATTCACTGCATCGTCTCTCCAAAATGAGACACACACATATTCTATTCCACCACTTACCCTTTCCCCACTTCTTCTTCCACCAACCTGAGCACTACATTGATAAAATTTTTGAATGGTTGGTGTTGACCTTCGGTCTTTGCAAAGCTTGGCATCGACCAATAATTTTTGACCCCCTCATGTGATTTTCAAAGATTAACATGGCTTAACTCAAGTTGGGGGGGGGTATAATCTGGCTCTTGAAAAGAAAATTTTTACACAAAATGATGAGCCAAGAATAAGTTTGGGGGAGGATCTTTACTTAAATATTTTGCCCCCATTTAATAAGTTTCCTCCCAGGCTTACAGGTTTTTGAGATTTAGCAGAAGGCAACATTGAGGACACTGTTGAAAACAAGTTTGGGGGAGGTTTGTGATTATTTTCGCATCATTTGCATCATACTTTGCATAAGCACAAAACATTTTGAAAAAAAAAACCTATAAAAATCTAAAAACATTTTCAAAACAAACAAAATAATTTTTTTTTGTACATAAATAAGATAATAAAAGATTAGATAGTGAAAAATTACATCCAAAAGATTAGAAAAATTTAAGAAAACCAAGAAAATTAGAAGTTTTCTTATACAAACTAGTAATAAGTAGTTATGAGCCGTTGTCCCAAAGGTTAGTAAGATGAAGGAAGTCACTAATCTGAGGATAAAAATAAGTCTGAAAAATAGTTCCTATTCTGGAAGCCAAACATTTGAACGTTGATACCCTGCTATTCGTACTTACACACGTCTTGAAGCTCGGGATAGTAGAGGATACCTTGAAATGCTCTTGTCTAAAAGCCAAAGTACGAAGGAAATAAAAAAAATGAAGAAAATATAAAATGGTGAGAAAAATGAACACTGGTTTTGTTATCGCCAAGACAGCAATAAAAAAATATAGCGAGGGTGCCTCTTCACCTAGTGCCTTAGACCAACTGGTCTGGGAGTCACTGCTAAGCCTCAGGTGGTGCAAGACGAGGGAAAACACCAAATAAGCAAGCACATGAGTAATCGGTCGGTTAGTACCTCAAGAAGTATTAACGGTCGCATGAAAGTGTGTGAGCAAATTCATCTAAATATTCATTACATACTAAGGCTTCTTAAGCGGAGTAGCGTATCGTAAGTATGCCGCGGAACATACACACGGTACGTGATCAGTCGAAAATAATGTATTTTTAACACGTCAATTTCCCTATCATTTGCACTCATCTAGAAGTGTTCGGTTTGCATATTACACATATTAGCAAAACAGTCGTAAAATACCAGATTGCCTGTGTTGTATACTAAAACTGGCATTTCAAGGGAAATTGAGTGTTTATCATGGTATCGCATCATCCTTGTATAGCGCAACGCTTGTTTCGAGAATCTGTGCAGGAAATTCTAGGAGAAAAGCCAAATCTGTGAAAATAATGCTGATAAAATACGCCAACTCAAAGACTTGAGAGCTGGCAGTGATAAGGGACTAATTATAAAATTCAACATATCAGAAAAATACCATGAAGGCAGCAGGAAGCTACACAGAGAAATTGAAGAACTAAAGCTCCTATTGGGCCGCGGATCCGCGGCCGGAGCAGGCTTGCGCCGCGGATCCGCGGTTGATATGCCACACCATCAATTCAGCTTCACTGCAGAACTCCTCATTCAATGCCTACATCTCAGAAAACTATGACAAATTCCAGAATTCTCCAGAGTCTTCTGCCAGATCAGCAAGCTCCTTATTCAAGCTAGACTTCAAAACTTCCAAAGCAAGCCAAGTAACTACCTTAAAGCCTAGAAGCTTCTCCCTAACCTCCAAGCTTATGAAGGAAGCTAAAGCCTAACTAACTACTTCTAGAGGCTTCTACCTAATTACCAAGCTTACAAGGGAAGCTAACCTAATCCAAGCTTACAAAAGAAGCTAACCATTCTTAAGGCTATAAAAGGAACCCTAGGCTTCACTTAAAAAGGTTGTTGAAAGTTGAACAATTCTTCCACCCACAAGTTGAGTGACACAACTTGTGCCTCAAAACCCTAACCCTAATCCAAATTCCAAAGCCAAATTCAAGATCCCGAGTACCAAATCAAGCGAGAAGCCTTCAACCTTTTAGGAGCGGAGCCGATCTTCAATCGAGTAAGTGATCCAAGCCGATCCGCGACTCAAGGAGACGAGCGAAGCCATATCGACAATCGAGTTCTTTCCTCTTGTAGTTCTTGAGCGAATTGTAACGGAATTGTTGATAAATAAAAGGTGAAATTCTTTAAACTTGCTTTCCTTAAATTCTTGCATCATGATTCGATCTCAATTTGTGATTGTGGTTCTTGTTGTGATGTTTGAGTAAAACTCCGCTCGTAAAGGAGTCGAGACGATCAATAGAATGATGATGAATAGATTCTTGTACAATTCTTAAGTCCTACGAGTTTGTAAACCCTAGCAAATTGAAGAATCGACGACCTAGTTTCGATGCGATGCTTTCTTGATTGTGTTCGCTCGAAATTAGGGATCCACGATCGATTCTTGAATTTACTAGAGGCTATAATGTGAATGATATCGACGAAAGGACAAGGGATAGAAGATGAAACCCTAGTTTCACAAGAAATCCCCAATTCTCATTGATCATCATCGATCTAGTATCAATTCATCGATGGATAAGAATAAGTAATCAATAGATTTCATCACATCTATAGATCCGATCGATTCCTACGAGTCTCACTTCGAATCTTGATATTTGGTTTGGAAATCATAAATTCTCAATTCTTGATTTTAATGTTTTCTAGTTATTAGATCTAAATTTTACTAGTTCTTGAACTTCAATTCTATAAATCATGAATTGTTTCTTTTCTTTTCTTTAAATTTTTGACTCATATAATTCGAAACACGAACGATTACACTTTCCCTGTGGACGATCCGCATACGTGACTCTCCTTAATTCACATACTCCATCAACGAAGGTCAACCTATGCAACGAAAGTTCGGGTCTAATACCCTCTCGACCAAGTCTAAGTTCCGTAAGGTCAAGCCTAGGTTCCGAATATATATAAACGCCCTAAGCTCCGCATAGTCAAACATAGACTCTAACCAAGGTTAACCTAGCGCTCTGATACCAACTTTGTCACGACCCGAAATGGCACGTGACTGGCACTTGAATCATATGAAGTCTATAGGACCCCATCTAATTCAAGTAAGCCAAAAATCCCAGAAATTTAAACCATTTTAAAGAAGAAGTGAAGAAAACTTATCTTTAAAGCAAGTGGTTTTAATAACATAAGCCGAAATATTGCGTTTTTAAAATCTCAAGTCTTTTCTGAAAATTTCGGCAGAGTTTCCTTTGTAAATACTAGCCCCAAAAGGGTACAACTTGCATAATATGAATAAAGGCATCCCCAAGAGGGAGCTAGCTCTTTGTCAATTGACGGTCACAACCACGCAAGCAATATAATATACAGCGCCAAGAGCGAGGATCAAAACTCAAAAGAAAACTCAAAAACATCAAGAAAACTATAATAATACAACGCACGACTCTAAGGTCGAAATAATATACAACTGGTTTTCTAAGTCTAATAAATAATACAAGTCTGGTTGATGGAGTTTACTAGATACATCTAAAATAATAAAGTACAATGGTGGTCACGATGCGAGTGAACCCACCTACCAAAGCAATCACCCGGAAAGAAGCAGTGTGCCAACAAATCCACAACGAAACCTGTACGGCAAAACCTGTAAGAAACTGGGGCATAACAGGGGTGAGTTGCCAACTCGTGAGTAGAAAACATCACCGAGCAGATTTCGTATGTATGACTCAATCCTAGGTCAATACGATCATAATATAAATCCTCAATGATAATATGGCCTGAAGCATAAATATAATGGCAAGGGTAAACATCTATGCATAAGTGTAATCCCATGTGCTCGTGTCAGTGCCTCAGGTAGCAATATATCGTAAATATGAGGTGTGAATGCGATATAATGAAAACAGAATACATCATGAATGAGAAAATTGTTTTCATAATATAGTGAGATTTTTGTATAAACATTTAAGTATCATCAATGAAATCATCAGAAAATCAGTGTCAAGTATCGACACAAAATATATATCTCAATATCCCAATATCTCAATATCTCAATATCTCAGGCTCCCGGTATCCGGATTGGCCTGTATCATCAAATCTCAATATCTCAGGCTCCGGCTATCCGGACTGGCCTGTATCCTCAAATCTCAATAAAATCACCGGTCAGCAATGCTCCCCTGTCACAGGCTCAAACGCCATTCTCTGCGATCTTCTCGCCCCGGGGTACCGCACCAGGTCCACCATGCATCCACAGACGGTTCATCTCCTTCTTGAATTGGGTGTATGATATGGCTCAAGAGCCGAGAAAACTCATGGTGGACATATCACAATCATAACATGAGAAAACCAAACTTTTATCTTTTAAAATGATAAATGAGTTTATTAAATCTCGCGGTTTCTCCAAATCCAGAAATCTCATGGAAAATCCAAAATCCAAAATGAAAAGTCAATAATAATGAATACTGGGCTCCGACGATCCGGACTGGCTCTTATAATATTGCATGACTAATGAATATAAAAATATGCATGAAATATCAAGTAATGAATGCAATAATGAACTAACATATGAAACAATAACATATAGGAACTATCAGCTAGGAAGCTATGTCAATGAAATAATATTCTCTTAGTGTACGTGACATAGCAATTACCGATGAAGATGTGTGTGATCCGGCAAGCGAGTGTACGTAGAGCATACGCGTCATCGATAATGGTGCCGGTGTCGTAACAACAGGTTTCATCATTTCTAACGAAAATATAGATAAGCATGCAATGCAATGCGAGCAGCAGAATAAATGGTAAATGAATAGTAATGCAGCAATAAAGAAATATACATTCCTATATACGAGTCATACAGTTTTTTGTATCTGAAATTGCACGAATCGTGGTGTTTAGAAAATAGGACTACGGTGTTTTTATGAAAAAGTACATCTTTTGAAATATCCGTAGTATCTCTTGTCCTGTCTTTAAAATACTCACGATTCATTAGTTTTAAAATAGGTATGACTCGAGTCTAGTCTAACATCTACAAGTAAATTACAGGACTAAACTAACAGGTTAATCGAAAAGGTAAGGAAACCACCTAAATCTGAGTCGATATATATATATATATATATAATAGTCGGTGATCCTGCTGTTAGTTGTATGTATGCCCTAGAGGGCAGTATTATACAGATGATTTATATTATATTGGATGCTTGGACATATATAGAGAGGACTTTCTTGCTCGTCATGATAGTATACTATCTGGTTGCTCTTTACTTTAACATGTATACTTGTCTCTTTATACTGTTGATCAGTCGAAAATACTGCATCTTTTAACCGGCAATTTCCCTATCATTTGCACTCATTTAGAAGTGTTCGGCATTCATATAGCACATATTAGCAAATCAATCGTTAAATATCAGATTGCATGTGTTAGACTCAAAAACTGGCACTATAAAGGAAATTGACTGCATTTCATGGCATCACTTCATCCCTATATTGCGCAACACTTGTTTCAAGATTTGTGCAGGAAATTGCAGGATCAAAAGAAGCTGATAAAATACACCAACTCCAAGTTTTGAGATCTGGTAGCAATCAAAAAGGAAAAATACAATTCAACATATCAGATAAAGCCCCAAACATCAGCCCAAGCATGTTCCAGAAAGCCCAAACCCCAAGCTTCTAACATGGCCGCGGAACCGCGGCCAGAGCCGGCTTGCGCCGCGGTTCCGCGGCGGTCTTGCAACGTCACCTCCTCAACTTTGCTTCAATATTCCTCTCTCAGGGCCCACATTCATTTAACATGCTTCAAGTTCCAGAAGATTCCAGAGGCTTCTGCCAGTTCAGCAAACTAGGGTTTCTAAGCTTAAACAATCCTAGCTTAAAGACTAAGCTAAACTCCTAACAAACTATTTCTAGAAGCTCCTCCACAAACTTTTGGAAGGAATTGTAATTTCAAAACCTAGACCTAGGTTATGGGAAGTCTATAAATAGAAGCCTAGACCTAGGGTTAAAGAGGCTATCTATGATCTAGATATCTCATAATAGATCTCTACTTCTTCAATCCCTAATCTTTACCTCTTACACCATCTTCTTCCACAAGTCTAGTGACAGAACTTTTGTGAAACCCTAACCGTAATTCCAATCAAAATTCAAGATCCCGAGTACCAAATCAAGCAAGAAGCCCTTCAACCTTTTAGGAGCGGAGCCGATCTTCAACAGAGCAAGTAGTCCAAGCCGATCCACGACTCACGGAGACAAGCGAAGCCAAATCGACAATCGAGTTCTTCCTCTTGTAGTTCTTGACCGACTGTAATGAAATTGTTGATATAAATAAAAGGTGAAATTCTTTAATCTTGTTTTCTTTAAATTCTTGCATCATGATTCGATCTCAATTTGTAATTGTAGTTCTTGTTGTGATGTTTGAGTAATACTGCGCTCGTCGAGGAGTCGAGACGATCAACAGAATGATGATGTAACAAATCTTAAAACGATTCTTGAGTCCTACGAGTTTTGTAAACCCTAGCAAGTTCAAGAATCGACGACCTAGTTTCGTTGCGATGCTTTCTTGATTGTTATCGCTCGAAATTAGGGATTTACGGTCGTTTCTTGAATTTACTAGAGGCTAGAATGTGAATGATATCGACGAAAGAATAAGGGATAAAAAGATGAAACCCTAGTTTCATTAGAAATCCCTAACTATCGTTGATCATCATCGATCTAGTATCAACTCTTCGAAGGACAAGAATACGACATCTTGAGATTACATCACATCTATAGATCCGATCGATTCCTACGAGCCTCATTTAGATTCTTGATATTTGGTTGGAAAAATCATCGAAACTCGATTCTCGATTGTTTATCATTTTCTTGATTCTTGATTAGAATAGTGACACTTGAATCCATCGATAAAATATTGAATCATGTTTTCTTTTCTTTTCGATTAACTTTTCAATTCAAACAAATCAAACATACAAACGAATCGCACAATCCCTGTGGACGATCCGCACTCGCTTACGATCTACAACTGACACCGTAGTAGATTGCGGTCAAATAATTCTTTGATTGTGAATTTTATTCATTTTCTAAATACCGATACAAAGAAACTTATTCGAGTTACACGATACAATCGGAATTTTAAGAATCAATCAAATGGCGCCGTTGCCGGGGATCATTTGAATTGATTTACACAAACAAGAATTACGATTAATCAAATGGCGCCGTTGTCGGGGATCCGCGCTAATTCGTTTTATATTGAAATTTGAATTGAAAGATTATTCCATTGTTATTTTGAGATCAAAATTCGCGCAAAAATCTAAACAATTTGTTGTGGTTTATTGCAAGGAGATCTGGAGCTTGCTGTGAAATTGGAAATTTTTTTGGAGAATTCCAGAGAGCTTAGGGAGTCTACAGAGCCTCTATGCTAAAATTTGGTGCAGTGTTTCCATCATTCAACCGCGGAAGCGCGGTCTAAGACGGCTATTGCGGCGGAACCGTGGCTTCTTGAGGAGTTCTCTGCATCAAATTTCCTCAGGTAACTTCTTACTTTCTTATCTTCTTCTCTCTCTGCTCCAACTAACAAATTTCTGCAGGCTTTTTTGCAAATAATCGCAGCGCGCAAATAGCAAAATTAAAATTGTGCGTGTTTTTTTGTTTCTTGGTTGTTTGCATTATAATACGGACATTAAGGGGCAAAGACCAAATCCAGATTAGGTAGGGAGTTCATTACCCTTCCTAAGCCCCGAAAACCGCAAAACTTGCATCCGCATTTACCCCAATTAACTAAAAAAGATCTAGAGATGACTCTAAGGACCGTCGCGCTCACTTAGGATAAAAGAAGGCCGTGGGTAATTCATTGCTTATCCGCGTTTCTCTTGTGGTGTCTAGGCAAGTGTGTCGAAGGCTAGTGGTTACTTAATTAGGCCCACTACTTACGTAGTGGAGAACCTCCCACTTACCTGGCCACATGAGAGACAAAAAGGCAGTGGAGGATTTTATCCTGCGTCTTGTCTTCTGGCAGTTAGGAGCGGTCTAGAGATCTGACCTAGGCGACCCCTAGAATTAGGGTTTTGTGTGCTGCATTTGTTGTGTTGCATCATATTTTTCAAAAATCCGTCCACTTTTTCAAAACAAACACCGCATTCATATCATTCCCCTAATTATAAGTCAACGCTGCCACTTGTACTAACCCTTTTTAGTACAAGATAGGCTGGACATGGGATTCTAGTGCCCGTTTAGTCCACGTACCCTTTATCGACTCCGAAGTCGGTATTTCTCCATTTACTTCTTCTTTACCCACCACCACACCCACATCGATGGATCCACCTCCATCGAACTTCTTTAACCCTAATCTGCCACCGTCCGTTGGTGCGCAGAATCCACCCCGCATCTCTCTCCAAGAGAGGTGCTATCCACTGCGAGGTCCTCTTTCAACCTGCTTATCCATTCCACCAGCCAATGGGGATAACTTTGAGATTAAACCCCAATACATCAACCTTTTACCCAAATTCCACGGACTCGAGACTGAGGACGCTTACATTTTCATTACCAAATTTGAAAACGTATGCGCAATGATGGGTACGTCACAACTTTCAGTGGATGCTATGCGTCTACGACTTCTTCCATTTACTTTGTACGATATAGCCGAGAAGTGGCTATATAACACTACCGCACATTCAATCACGAATTGGGAAGAATTCGTCGCGGCATTCCTTAAGAAATTTTACCCAATGCAAAAGACAGCTCGAATCCGTAGCGAACAGAATCAATTTACCCAGCTCCCTACTGAACCATTCTCTAAATGCTTTGAACGTTTCAAGGATCTATTGGTTCAATGTCCTCATCACGGCATCCCGAGATGGGATCTTTGCCGAATCATTTATGAGGGAATTAACCCAAACACTAAACAGAACCTTGAAAACATGTGTCAAGCTACTTTTATGACCAAGGATGATGGGGAAGCTTGGAAGTTTTTTGAAGAGTTCGCTGAAAAATCACTACAGTGGGAGAGTGGAACCCAACCATTGAATAGGGGTGGCGTACACCAAATAGATGTGTCCATAGGTGTTCGAGCTGAGATGGCAGCAATGCAAAAGAAGCTCGACGCTATGGAACACAAATTTTCTGCAGCCTCCCTAAACCCAATGTCGCTCCCCAAAACTGTATGTGGCTGCTGTTCTGACCCGTCTCACTTAACGGAAGAATGTCCATTAAACTCTGCGTTTCAAGGTCACGAGCATACAAATGCCGCATTTCAAAGACCTAGAAACGATCCATATTCTTCCACGTACAATCAGGGTTGGAGGAATCACCCGAATTTTGCTTGGAACCAACAACAATCTCAAAACACGGTTCCAAGCCAAAATAATTTTCAAAGGGCTCTTCCACCACAACAGCAACCACTTCAACTCACTCAGCACCCCTACCAGTCACAAAATTTCCAAAACCAGGTCAACACTCCTGCACAGTCTAATCCTATGCAGTTGTCCTGTTCTGACGAATTCTCTCAATTCACTTAAACCATGAAATCACTTTTGTCAAATTTCATAGAGGTTTCGGCTGAGGCTAGAACTTCCGTCAGTGAGATAAAGAAAAACTCAGCGTCCCAAGCTGAGAGTATCAGATCGATGGAAGCTGAAATAGCTCGACTTAAAGCCGAAATGAGTGCGAGAGAAAAAGGGAAACTTCTCTCTCAACCCCTACAGAATCCTGGGCATTACAATGTAAATGCCGTCACAACGTTGAGATCGGGAAGAGTGCTGAACAATCATGTCGGGGAAGGAAGTGATGATATTGAAAATCCTATCAATAATACCCCGGCTGAGACCTTTCCTCACACACACACACTTCTACTTCTGATCCTTGTTCTTCTACCCCACCACCTTCTCACGAGCCTGTTCTCCATTCCCCACTAGGCTCGACACCTCAGCACAACCCTTATAGTTCTCCACAGACGGTCCCCACACCTCTTTTGGGATCTCGTCTACCTCCTCTTCCTTCTCCTATGATGGACCCGACGCTTATTGCGAAAGCTCCTTACCCGAATCGGTTAAGGGGTAATAGAACGAGTCCTCATATGGAGAAAATTATGGAAATGTTCAAACATGTTAACATCAACATCCCTCTCCTAGATGCGATTAAACAAGTCCCCGCTTATGCGAAAATTCTTAAGGACTTGTGCACTAGGAAGAGGAAGACTCAAGTGCCGAAGAAGGTCTTTATGTCTAATAATATTAGCACTGCTTTTATTCCCCAGCTACCAAAGAAACGAAAGGACCCAGGATGTCCTACAATATCGATTTCTATTGGGGGTAAAAACATAAATCGTGCTCTTTTAGACCTTGGCGCAAGTGTTAACCTACTTCCATATTCTGTATATGAGCAATTAGGGGTTGGAGAGCTGAAACCTGCTCACTGCACTCTCCAAATGGCAGACCGTTCAATCACTAAACCAAGGGGTGAACTAGAGGATGTGTTGATAAAGGTCGGGGAATTTGTATTCCCTGTAGACTTTATTGTACTCGACACACAGCCTGTAGCAAACCTCCGGGGCCAAATTCCGGTGATTCTGGGTCGTCCTTTTCTTGC
The DNA here is from genome assembly GCA_030015575.1 of Agapanthus africanus. Taxonomy (NCBI): domain Eukaryota; kingdom Viridiplantae; phylum Streptophyta; class Magnoliopsida; order Asparagales; family Amaryllidaceae; genus Agapanthus; species Agapanthus africanus. Next base: position 178,236,447 of record JASDDO010000008.1, read on the forward strand.
CACTTCCAACGCTGTTATAAACTGTAGAAATGGTTCAATGAACTTATCATTTGGAAATATGACCATTGAACTAAATATCTACAAAATTGGAAGTCAGCCATCAGAACCCTCTGCTCATATTTTAGATGTGTGCTCTGTCCACGAGATCGCTCCCGAAAGTTGCGGAGCTGAGGAACTTTGCTTTACTGATCTCGACGACATTACCACATCTCTGTTTGACTTTACACATGATCTTAGTGAGGACACTTTTCCTACACTTGAGTCCTGCACTCCTAACTTTTCTCCACCCGAGTCTGTATCTTTCACAGGCTCTGAGCTTCTTTGTAAATCCAAAAATCACTCAATGATCCCTCCTTCTATCATTTCTCCGCCCGAATTAGATCTCAAAATTTTACCTTCTCATCTTAAATATGCTTATTTAGGTGAGAAGGAGTCTTTACCGGTTATAATATCCGCTTCTCTAGTATTAGAGCAAGAGGATGCACTTTTATCGGTATTGAGATCTAATAAAGAGGCGTTCGGTTGGAGTATGGCGGACATCAAAGGGATTAGTCCCTTGATAATTGAACATCATATACATGTGATGGATGATGCCAGACTAACCCGAGAACCACAGAGACGGTTGAATCCCGTCATGAAGGAAGCGGTAATGAAAGAGATCGTCAAATGCCTAGATAATGGTATTATATACCCCATCTCCGATAGCCAATGGGTGAGTCCTATACATGTCGTTCCTAAGAAATCCGGCATCACTGTTATAACCAATGAGGCAAATGAGTTGATTCAGACATGCGCCCAAACTGGGTGGCGTGTATGTATCGATTATAGAAAACTCAATGCTGCCACGAGGAAAGACCACTTTCCTCTACCATTCATTGATCAAATGCTGGAACGCTTAGCGGGAAGAGAGTATTATTGTTTTATGGACGGATACTCAGTCTATAATCAGGTCCCCATCGCCAAAAAGGATCAAGATAAAACCACTTTTACTTGTCCTTTTGGTACCTTTGCTTACAGTCGCATGCCCTTTGGGTTATGAAATGCTCCCGCTACCTTTCAGCGGTGTATGATGGGGATATTCTCTGATATGGTAGAGAATTTTCTGGAGATCTTTATGGACGATTTCTCAATTTTTGGAGACTCTTTTTCCGATTGCCTATCGAATCTTGACGCTGTTCTTACTCGTTGCAAAGAGAAGACCTTAACTTTGAACTGGGAAAAGTGCCATTTCATGGTCCAAGAAGGAATTGTTCTTGGACATGTCATTTCATAGAAAGGCATTGAGGTTGACAGAGCTAAGATAGATGTCATTCAAAACCTCCCTCATCCCAAAAGCGTCAAAGATATTCGATCTTTCCTTAGCCATGCGGGCTTTTATAGGAGATTTATTAAAGACTTTAGCAAAATTGCTAGACCTTTAACTCTTCTCCTGGCCAAGGATACGACCTTCCACTTTGACTCGGACTGTGAGACAGCTTTCGACTCACTTAAACACTCACTCACTTCAGCCCCCGTTTTATCGTCTCCAAATTGGGACTACCCCTTTGAGCAAATGTGTGACGCATCCGACTTTGCAGTAGGTGCAGTCTTAGGACAGCACATCGAAAAGATGCCACACGTAATATACCATGTGAGTAAGACCCTGAATGATGCACAAATAAATTATACGACCACCGAAAAAGAACTTTTGGCGGTTGTATTTGCATTAGAAAAATTCAGGCCTTACTTAATTGGCTCACCTATAGTTGTGTATACTGACCATTCCACCTTAAAACATCTTCTGGCGAAGAAAAATGCAAAAGGTCGACTAATACGTTGGATCCTTCTGTTACAAGAATTTGATCTTGTTATCAAAGATAAGAAAGGATGTGAAAACGTAGTAGCCGACCATCTTTCACGCATCTCTTCTTCCCCTGTGACCCTGCCGATCAATGATTCGTTTCCTGATGAACAACTCTTGAGCGTATCCAATGAACCATGGTTCAGGGATATTGTGAACTATCTTGTCACGGGACTTATACCTAGCGATTGGTCAAAACAGGACAAATACCGTTTTCTTTCCCAAGTAAAACACTTTTACTGGGACGATCCATATTTGTTTAAGTATTGTCCTGATCAGATCATTAGCCGGTGTGTCCCGAAAGAAGAGTTCAAGAGTGTTCTTTCTTTTTGTCATGATCAGGCCTGTGGGGGTCACTTTGGTCCTAAAAAGACGGCGGAGAAGGTTTTGCAATGTGGATTTTATTGGCCGACCTTATTCAAGGATGCATTTGACTATTGCAAAACCTGTACACAATGTCAGTACACGGGTAGAATCTCCCAAAGAAATGAAATGCCTCAGCAACCCATTCTGGTTGTTGAAATATTCGATGTTTGGGGCATTGATTTTATGGGTCCCTTTCCCAACTCCTTTGGGAATTTATACATACTGCTGGCGGTTGATTATGTCTCAAAGTGGGTTGAAGCCATTCCATGTCGCACTAATGACAGGAAAGTTGTCATTAAGTTCTTGAAAGAGAATATCTTTTCGCGATTTGGACACCCACGCGCTATTATTAGCGATAATGGGACACATTTCTGCAACAGGTCTTTCGAGACTTTGATGCGGAAATACTCAATCAACCACCGACTTTCTACACCCTATCATCCCCAAACAAGCGGGCAGGATGAAATCTCAAACAGACAGATCAAACTTATCCTGGAGAAGACTGTTGCTAAGAATAGAAAAGACTGGTCGACCAAACTGACGGATGCTCTTTGGGCATTCCGAACTGCATTTAAAACCGACATAGGGATGTCTCCATATAGGATAGTGTTTGGGAAGGCATGTCATTTACCCCTCGAAATTGAGCATAAAGCATTGTGGGCTATTAAGGAAATAAATTTTGATCTAAATCAAGCCTGCAACTTTCGGAAGCTGCAACTTAATGAGCTAAGCGAACTCCGCGATGAAGCTTATGATAACGCTGTAATCATAAAGAATAGGACTAAGGTTTTTCATAATAAAAACATTTTGAGGAAAACATTTTCACAAGGTCAACAAGTCCTTCTTTATGATTCACGACTACACCTTCACGCGGGTAAGCTTCGATCTCGGTAGAAGGGACCTTTTGTTGTGCGGATTGTATACCCGCACGGGGCAGTAGAAGTAGAAAATGTTAAAAACGGCACATTATTCAAAGTGAATGGACATAGACTAAAGCCGTATTTTTCCACTGACCCCACGGAGGTGCTCCTGTTCTTACAGGAGCCAGTTTATTTGGATTAAAATTCCCCCGTCTCACCTTCATGTCCTGCATATCACTGCATCATCTTTTTGAATGGAGGTGAGTGAAAAGAGTAAGTTTGGGGGAAGTTCTTCACTTATATATTTTGCCCCCACTAATAATTCCTCCCAGACTTACAGGTTTTGTAGATATAGCTGTTGGCAACAGTGAGGACACTGTTGAAAACAAGTTTGGGGGAGGTTTGTGCTTATTTTTGCATCATTTGCATATCATTTGCATAAACACAAAACATTTCTTTAAAAACTTATAAAAATTTAAAAAAAGTTTTCAAAATCCATAAAAATTTAAAATTTTCAAAATATAAAAATATTTTCACATTTAAACATTTTTTACATAAATAAGATAATGAAAGTTTAGATAGTGAAAAATTACATCCATGAGATTAGAAAAATTTAAGAAAACCAAGAAAATTAGAAGTTTTCTTATACGAACTAGTAATAAGTAGTTATGAGCCGTTGTCCCAAGGGTTAGTAAGATGAAAGACGTCACTAATCTGAGGATAAAAATAAGTCTGAAAAATAGTTTCTATTCTGGAAGCCAAACATTTTGAACGTTGATACCCTGCTATTTACACTTACACACATCTTAAATCCTGGGATAGTAGAGGATACCTTGAAATGCTCTTGTCTTAAAGCCAAAAGTATGAAGTAAATAAAAAAAATGAAATGAAGAAAATATAAAGTGGTGAGAAAAATGGACACTGGTTTTGTTATCACCGAGGGCAATAAAAAATATATAGCGAGGGTGCTTCTTCACCTAGTGCCCTAAGGCCAACTGGTCAGGGAGTCACTGCTATGCCTGAGGTGGTGCAAGACGAGGAAAATACACCAAGTAAGCAAGCACAGGAGTAATCGGTCAGTTAGTACCTCAAGAAGTATTAACGGTCGCATGAAAGTGTGTGAGCAATCTCATCTAAATATTCATTAATTAAAAAGTACTGAGGCTGATGGGCAAGAGTATGATAGCTTGAATTGAATTCTCCGGGTGTAGGGATGTCTTTACACACACGCAGGGTTATATGATCGATATTTGGAAGAAAGATAGGAATGAAGAATAAGACGATGTTTTATTGAGGGAAGACGAGATTTCTAACATCTTTTCATGGCCATTAAGATAGGGCTCATGGCAACCAAAAAGCTAGCTTAGTTGGAAACCCTAATTTTCGAAGCTTTTCTTTTACAATTCTTTTCTTTAAATGTAAATTTCATGATCTTCCTTTTATTATTGGATTTTGTGGGTGCAATCCGCTGAAAACCCTCAGGATACAACACTCCTCCTACTAGGGACACCTAGAGGTTTAAAGGCTTGTTGCACGTGCTCAGTGCAATCGTACTGCCTACGAAAGTGTGCTAGTTAGTTTTTCTCTTTCTTTATTTTCTCCTTTTTTTTAATAAAACAGTTCGCTCGAGACGATCGAAAATAAGTTTGGGGGAATTTGATAAGTCGAAAATACTGCATCTTTTAACCGGCAATTTCCCTATCATTTGCACTCATTTAGAAGTGTTCGGCATTCATATAACACATATTAGCAAATCAATCGTTAAATATCAGATTGCATGTGTTAGACTCTAAAACCAGCACTATAAAGGAAATTAACTGCATTTCATGGCATCATTTCATCCCTATATTGCGCAACACTTGTTTCGAGATTTGTGCTGGAAATTGCAGGATCAAAAGAAGCTGATAAAATACACCAACTCCAAGTTTTGAGATCTGGTAGCAATCAAAAAGGAAAAATACAATTCAACATATTAGATAAAGCCCCAAACATCAGCCCAAGCATGTTCCAAAAAGCCCAAACCCCAAGCTTCCAACATGGCCGCGGAACCGCGGCCGGAGCCGGCTTGCGCCGCGGTTCCGCGGCGGTCTTGCAACGTCACCTCCTTAACTTTGCTTCAATATTCCTCTCTCAGGGCCCACATTCATTTAACATGCTTCAAGTTCCAGAAGATTCCAGAGGCTTCTTCCAGTTCAGCAAACTAGGGTTTCTAAGCTTAAACAATCCTAGCTTAAAGACTAAGCTAACTCCTAACAAACTATTTCTAGAAGCTCCTCAACAAACTTTTGGAGGGAATTGTAATTTCAAAACCTAGACCTAGGTTATGGGAAGTCTATAAATAGAAGCCTAGACCTAGGGTTAAAGAGGCCATCTATGATCTAGATATCTCATAATAGATCTCTACTTCTTCAATCCCTAATCTTTACCTCTTACACCATCTTCTTCCACAAGTCTAGTAACAAGACTTGTGTGAAACCCTAACCCTAATTCCAATCAAAATTCAAGATCCCGAGTACCAAATCAAGCAAGAAGCCCTTCAACCTTTTAGGAGCGGAGCCGATCTTCAACAGAGCAAGTGGTCCAAGCCGATCCACGACTCACGGAGACAAGCGAAGCCAAATCGACAATCGAGTTCTTCCTCTTGTAGTTCTTGAGCGACTGTAATGAAATTGTTGATATAAATAAAAGGTGAAATTCTTTAATCTTGTTTTCTTTAAATTCTTGCATCATGATTCGATCTCAATTTATAATTGTAGTTCTTGTTGTGATGTTTGAGTAATACTGTGCTCGTCGAGGAGTCGAGACGATCAATAGAATGATGATGTAACAAATCTTAAAACGATTCTTGAGTCCTACGAGTTTTGTAAACCCTAGCAAGTTCAAGAATCGACGACCTAGTTTCGTTGCGATGCTTTCTTGATTGTTATCGCTCGAAATTAGGGATTTACGATCGTTTCTTGAATTTACTAGAGGCTAAAATGTGAATGATATCGACGAAAGAACAAGGGATAAAAAGATGAAACCCTAGTTTCATTAGAAATCCCTAACTATCGTTGAACATCATCGATCTAGTATCAACTCTTCGAAGGACAAGAATACGACATCTTGGGATTACATCACATCTATAGATCCGATCGATTCCTATGAGCCTCATTTAGATTCTTGATATTTGGTTGGAAAAATCATCGAAACTCGATTCTCGATTGTTTATCATTTTCTTGATTCTTGATTAGAATAGTGACACTTGAATCCATCGATAAAATATTGAATCATGTTTTCTTTTCTTTTCGATTAACTTTTCAATTCAAACAAATCAAACATACAAACGAATCGCACAATCCCTGTGGACGATCCGCACTCGCTTACGATCTATAACTGACATCGTAGTTGGTTGCGGTCAAATAATTCTTTGATTGTGAATTTTATTCATTTTCTAAATACCGATACAAAGAAACTTATTCGAGTTACACGACACAATCGGAATTTTAAGAATCAATCAAATGGCGCCGTTGCCGGGGATCATTTGAATTGATTTACACAAACAAGAATTACGATCAATCAACTGTCTTATTATTACATGTTGGTAAAGCCCTTAGGATGTGTACTTGACTACCTGGACTATGATGCGGATCATACTAGTGGGGACATGGTAGTCCATAAGTACATCCTTCAAGGTCCCTAGTCGTGGGTGTATCGAGACAGGGCATCGATATACCAGTGTAGACTAACGTATACGCATCTCGACCCATGAGATGGGCGATGGATGATCCCATATCTATTGGTGTTTGACATCAGAGATGGTATACGGTTGCTCAGTGGAGACTGGGTACACTTGACGGACTCGCCGAGAACTCCCAGATGGTATTATACCTCACGTCAGATGGCAGTTCTCTGGTGACACTTGTGCTGGTTAGTCTGTAGACCCGAGATCGTCATAGAGTCTCGTGTGATTCCCACTGTGCTTTGATTTCCACCTTACCACGTTTATGAGGGCATGCAAAACGGTGGTTTTTGGGTACAGTCCCGAGTCACATGGAGGCAATGAGCGATATGAGGGGTTTCGTCTATCCCGGTATTGGGGGTTGATGTTGCGCTGTGCTCGATTGGCCGTAACAGGGAAGTCCCTGGCCAGGGATGATTCAGAGATTTACTGGTAAGTGTTACCAGTAGTTTCTCGACCCGTTATGAGTCTCACATCGGCATTACTTATCGGTTATTGGGGTCTGACGTTTACCACCCCTAGACATGATATGCGACATATCAGACGAGGAGACCGGACTGTACGGGAAGTGTTACCGGCAGGCTTTTACAGGAGTTGGAGCGGGCTTGGTTGCTGATCTTTTGATCGCTCGATACCCGGGTAGCCGTTACGTCCATCTAGTACAGCTGACGGCTTGTGGGTGCTTGATGTGATCATCACCTACTGCCGGCGTATTGACGAGTCTTTAGAGTCCTACATAGAGGTTTTACTGGCTCAGGCAAAAAGAAATAGGAGCACGTATATGATATGTGCGAGACCGAGAATAAATGCGAGTATGTGATACCGTATTCTATTCTCGCAACTTTTTTGTATCGGTCGGTTATATATGATATAGCCGGGTTATCGAATCAAGTGTTGATTCGATAAGTCGATACAATGATTGTTAGCTGGTTATATGAGATATGACCGGATTATTAAGTCAAGTGTTGATTTAATAATTAAGTGTATAATTGTATATTAGATATACTAATTTAACATTTTCACTAACACTTGTTCATTTTAGGGTTTTTCTCACTTTCACACATCTTTACTATATATATATGATATATATATTAAAATGTGTTATCATTTTGTATCATGGTAGATGATACAACATTCATGTGTGTATGAGACATACACCATTCTATGAATTATGGTGGGTTATGTTTATTTAAGATAATTACAAAATTAGTAGAGTTTTGGAATGAGCATGAAGCTTGTAGAAGCTTACTTTGCTTTGACAAAGTCTACTAGCTTTGTCTTTACCTTAGATTCCTTTTAACCCAACCATAATCAATTAGCTATGGTTATGGCTCTACAAGGGTTAGTATATGATACCCACTCACCATGGTTACCCTTCTCACTTGATAATTATCCTCATTTTTCTTTTCTTTTGTTCATCATCTTCTTCTTCATCGAGCAAGAGAAAAAGCAAGCTAGGGTTTGATCCAAAGTGAGAATCCTTATGAGAAATAAAATTCTAAAGAGAACCCACTTCCTATTTCTCCATCCTCTACTAGACTAGCACATTAGTTTAGGGTGTTTACTTCACTAATTCTCTAGTTAGTGAAGTAGGAGCTTGAGTCGGAATTCCCTCGACGTAGATCATCTTCGGCCTCGGAGACTCAAGCAAGGTCGCATCCTTGGCGTCGTGAAGCCATGCAAGAGCCCGGGAGAACCTTGATCGCAGCGAAGGGACTTCAACAAGGAGCATATGAAGTGGAGGACCGATCTACAAAGGTTGTATATCGCGTTCCCTTTAGTGTAAAGTTGTTTACATGCCATTAGTTTCGCCTAAACTCTAGTTAACGATCTTGCTTAGGGTTGCGCGGCACATAAAATTTTAATTTTGGCATGGTCGATGCCTTGTAGAGCCTTGCTAGTGTGCCTAGTAACCCTACACCTGCCTCAATAGTATCCCATACGATACACTATATAATATGACATCTTCGAGTTAAGAGTGCGGATCTATCATCAATATAGCTCGTACGGTAAATACATCATACGGCATCCCAAATCTGGGTACGGGTCAAATATAACATTTATTTCATTATTCATCTGGTATCCTTATTATCACATATCGTGAACTGGGGTACTGATCTATGTCTAGTACAATACTGATACCATCTCTCTCTCTCTCTCTCTATATATATATATATATATATATATATGCGTATGTATGAAACACATAGCCCAAGGACCCGCTATACTATCATGTCGTATCTCATAATACGAACCAAATCACATCACCGATCTCGTGGCACCATGCCCTCTCATCAACTCATCTCCAAATACCACATACTATCCTCATTATCAATGTATATGTATACGTATACACACACACACACATAGTCCTATACCTATATGTGTGTGTGTGTGTGTGTGTGTATATACATATCCCCATATACGCACAAGTAATAAAAAGTATGCAAGTGTGCGCGCGCGTGTATGTAAACCTTATTCTAGGGTTCACGACTAGGAAATCAACTAACGACACTATCATCCAAAGTCTTCTAAAGCAATTAGCTAAGTATACACATCTTATAATATCATTTAAGTATATATATCTATATATAACATAACGCATTTGCGTTCTATACTACGAACTGTGGGGGTGCTATACGCCATCCACCCGACTTCCCCCGTAGATATATATCTACTCACCTTGATCCTTGCTTGCCGAAGTCGAGGTGCTTCGTCGTCTCGGAATCTACGCGAGGGTACCTACAACCAATATACAATCGCAAAAGCTTATTAAAATCAAGTTGGAAAACCAATACGGCACATGGTTCGCTCATAGGTTAAAACCTATAGCCTCGCATGCAGAACACGACCAATAACCCTAGTCATTGATGCTCGAACGCCACACAACGGAATTTAAATATCAAATACCAAAAATCAAGTTAAAACGAAGTCGCAAAACATGGCATCAACTCAAGAAAACAACTCCATATTTTACCTTCAGTGAAATTAGCCAATTTTGCATATATGTAGGGTCTAATTTACTGATGAATGAGCTATGGAACCAATACGGACAAGAATGACCCTAACCTGGCTGCATATTGCGGCCAGGTACAATAAATCTGCGGCCCAGACAATGAGTTGGGGACCTGGGTTTTGGGTATAGGTTCTAGGTTGCCTGCACATCTCTCTGTGTTTGCTAAATATTTTCAGGTGTCCTGGGTGATAGCAGATACCAATACATCCTCATAGAATCCACAAAATCCGATATCGGGGATTTCTAAGTTTGAGGTTTTTGATTTAGCCTCGGGTTTAGGTCCAAAATACAATCATGACAGGGTTGTATGGGCTCTACTAACCTTAATTACACTTCACTACTCAAGTTTTCATCAAAACCCTAACTTGGAATTTTCAAAGTTCACAAAACAACACTATATCACTTCTAAACATGCAAGGATGCTAAAGTGAAAGAAATACTATGCTAATGGTAAAGAAGGCAACTCAAGAATTTTCTTGAGTTGCCCCAAGTGTTTAAAATCCATCCTTTCTTGGTCCAAAGTGCTTGTGAGGAGCTTGTGCATGTTTTTAATGAAATGGGATGGACTTTTGATGAGTTTTTGGGTGTGTTGTGAGGAGGTAGAGGGGGGGGGGGAGGGAGGAGAGGGCAGTAGCCAAGGTGAAGGAGGAAGGGGAAATGATGAAGTGAAGATGAGAGAGGAAATGAGACCAAGTCAAGGGAACCCCTCACCTCACTCTCTCTCATGCCCATGCCTAATACTTTATTCCCTTTTCTTGTCTTTTCTTTTTCTTTTGTTTTATTTTCTTTTTCTAAAACAAGACCATGCAAGAAAAGGAAAAGCCATGATCAAATGTAACAAGTGCTAAAATGTGACATGGTGCATGTCATGTGCACAAATCAAGCTTAATGCGCGATTAGCGATATTTAATCGCGATTAGCATTAAAGTGAATATAATTAATCATATAGATTTATAATTTTCTGAAATCATAAAAAACGCCCTCATTTCAGTAATTCCTATAATTTTCCAAATATTTCCCGATTTATCGGTATTTAATTATACCGCACTATTAAAATATTCATAATATTTATTACTAAATTATAAAAATTCCTAAAAATATTTTTTTTTTCTGAAATGTTACAGAATCCTCCATACTAAACCCCTTTAGTATGGTGTTAATGTACCTGGATTTGGGACATTCCCAACATCCACTAAGATCTATCACCATAGATCATAATCCATAAGATGTAGTAGGTATCATCCAGATCTTTTATTGAGAATCCTCATGATAAGATGAGCTTGACCGAGTGTAGCATAAGAAACCATTTCCTATCAAGAGTATGTTATCTACGTACAATATGTGGAAGAAAACCTTACTCTCTACTACCTTCTTGTATATACAAGGTTCATCTACCTTTTTGATGAAGTCAAACTCTTTGACTGCTGCATCAAAACAGATGTTCCAACTCCGCGATGCCTGCTTTAATCTTGATGGACTTAAGTATAGCTTTGAAAGTCTCAACTTTTTCGTTTACACCAAGAATCTTCTCAAGATCCATTTACTCCCAATGGGTTTTACCCCTTTAGGTGCAACATGCAAAGTCATACTTTGTTGGTGTACATGGATTCCATCTTTGATCGCATAGCATCCAGCCATTTCAGAGTCCCCACTTGTGATGGCCTGCCTGAACCTAGTTGGGTCATCATTTACCATGATGCTATCCTCTCTCCCATTGTCACCAAGAAGACCGTAGTATCTCTCAAGTAGATGAGGAACCCTACCGGATTCGCAGAGAGGCTGAGCTTCGTTGGAGACTATTGAATCCTTTGATTTCACCAAATCATCAGCTGTTAGTTTGTTTAGCTGGAACTCCTTCCAGTTCTACCTCATGACCACTAATTTATTCACAAGAAATTCCTTTTCTAAAAAGGTAGCATGCTGAGAAAAAAACACCTTTTGATCCTCTACGTGGTAGAAGATATTCCTGTTAGTGTATATGCCCTAGAGGCCATTACCGTATCATACTAGTTTGTATATTGCTCTTAACAAAGATTTTATTTGAAAACAGAGACAAAACAAACAAGGATGGAATAAGAATTGGCTTTGATCTTATTTGAAAATATTTGGTTACAGAAGCAAAGAGTAGAAAATAACAAAGTCTGAACTCTCTCTCCAAAAACCTCTGCCTTGTTACATGAATGAGCTTTGTTTATATAGACTTGAATGCTCTTTGAATTGGATCAACACGAATCTTTTAGTGGCTGTCTTGTCTTCCTTTTTTGAATAGCTGAGTGGCCAATTGCCTTAGCTGTCTTCAATTATTTGAGTGGCTGTCCATTCTTCTGGGTCAGCACGAATCTTTTAGTGGCTGTCTTGATGTCTTAGCTGTCTTCAATTATTTGAGTGGCTGTCTTGTCTTCTTTGTAGAAAGCATCTTTTGACTTTTTTGAAAACGGTTGTTTTTCTTTTGAGCTAGCATCTTTGAGTAGGCATCTTTCTTTTTCTTTTGAGCTGGCATCTTTGAGTAGGCATCTTTCTTTTTCTTTTGAGCTGTCCTTGCTTTTGAGAGGAATCTTTAGTAATCGAATTTTTGGCAAATCCGCAGCCATTAACGGATTTAATATGCCTTTACCAACCACCGTTTGAGGTTGGGCTAGCATGTAGATTTGAACCGTTCTACATATGACGTTGTTGTGGAGAATTACTTCTCCAGTAAATTGGCTGTTTGAGAGCCATACTCCTTTGGGTTAGGAGCAAACCTTTTTAAAACGGATTTGATAAGCCTTTACCGGTAGCCGTTTGCTCCGGACTAGCTGTAGTCACCATTCATTACATAGAACACTAGATAAGATAAGATATATATATACACTTTTTTTTTTATAATTCAAAAGGGTCTTGAGCACAAGGCCCTCCCATAGGATCAGTAGAGGATCCTTCTGAGGAATGCTTGGAGTTTGATTTTGAGCTTCTCATTTGTTTCTGCATTTTTTTGAATTTTTGGAACTCCAGAAATTGCTTCATATCATCATTCTCTGAATCTGAGGAGTTGAAATTTATGACTGCTTTTGCCTTCTTTTGAGTCTTTACTTCTTTTGCAGGAGTTTTTGGTTCAGGCTTTGCTGGTTCTTTTGGAATTTGCTGAATTTCTTGTTGAAGTTTCTTTCCCGTTTGAATGTAATGTAATACTGCCTTCTCATTGCAGTAATCTTGAGTGTAACGGGTCCACCATTTGACCTTGAATTCTCTACCCAGACTGAGAGGGTAGTCACTGTTGTAGTGTCTGAATAATGTAAATGTCCAACAAAATATCCATGGGACTTTGAAGGATTTGTAGAATAGGAGGGCTTTTTTGAAATGTTCACCTCCCATTCTTTGGACCCAAGTTTGGAAGGCCTTTAAAACGGTAGGTGGAAGTATCTCTGGAACGGGGCCAAAACGTAGCCACCATTCATAGAACCAGATAGGAATAGTGTCAGCACAATTTGAGTGGAAGGTAAGGAACCATGAATGATTGAATGGCCTATAGAATAAGGTTCGAAACCAAGCCATTTGACAGTCTTGGTATGTATAACCTTTGGGAATGTAAGTAATTAAGAAGTCTTTTGTAGTCCAAATGCTGGACCATTCAGTTGGTGGAATAACCATTTTTATGACACATTTTGAATAAGAAATCAGTGAAGGGGTTTTTCTATCAGGAGTATGAGTGATTTCAGCTGACCCAGAGTCAACTAAGATTAACTCATAGAATTGTTGAGTTTTGAGGGGATCATCCAGCCAATAGGAGTTTGGCGGGAATAATTGATGAGTGTAGATTTGAAGTGTGTTGTAGTTGGGAGATTCTTTGAAGGTGGTCAAGCAAATGTGTTGAACACCAGATTTTGTGAAATATGGACTGTCTTGATCTTTTGGAGAAGTTTGAATTTGTGGAGTTGAATTTTGAGGTTTCTTGCTTTCCACTACTGATGAGTAAGTCAGAGCAGGGAAATCGTGGAGAATTTGGAATTTGTCCGTTGATGAAGTTGCTGTTGTCAATTTTTTCATCTCATAGTCCTTTGAAGTGCGAATTCTTGAATTGGGATCACCCATTTTTTCCTGTAAGAAATTCCCTAGTCAAAAAGTCTGGTAATGAATTGTCAGTACCTTTTAAATACTGAATATCAAAATCAAAGACAGAAAGTAAAGCTTGCCATCTAGCGAATATTTGTTTTGAGACTAGATTTTTTACATCTTTTTCTAAAATGAATTTTGCAGATTGACAATCTATTCTAAGGAGAAATTTTTTATTAAAAAGATCATCTTGAAATTTTAAAATACAATTAACAATTGAAAGCATTTCCTTTTTAATAGTATAGTAATTTTTCTGAGGTCCTAACCAGACACCAGAGTGATATCTGACTAGATCTTCTTTTGAAGAGTTTGGTAGTCGTTGTTTTAAAATACCACCGTAACCAATATTTGAAGCATCAGTCTCAACAATCATGAAAGCATCAGGATGAGGAATATTAATGCAAGGTAAGGAATGAATAGTTCTTTTGATTTGTTTAACAATATCTGTATGAATCGAAGTCCAAGGTGGAGGATTTGTTTGAAGTCGTTGAAATAAAGGTGCACAAATTTGCCTCATCTTTGGAATAAAATCAAAAATATAATTTAAACAACCTAAAAATCTTTGGAGTTGAGTTTTGTCTTTAATTTTATCAGGAAATTTATCAGCAAAATCAATACTTCGATTTATAGGAATAATAGTACCTTGATTTATGAAATGTCCAAGAAAACGAATATTGTTTTGAAATAATTTCATTTTTGTAGCTGAAAGAACTAGGCCATTTTTCTTTACAGTATATAAGAAAGTTTTCAAATGTTTAAAATGTTGATCAATGTTTTCAGAGAAAACTAATACATCATCAATATAAACAATCATAAACTTTGAATATGGATTCAGAATGTCATTCATTATCCTTTGGAATTCTGAAGGGGCGTTTTTGAGTCCAAAAGGCATTACATTCCATTCGTAATGGCCAAAGGGTATAGTGAAGGCGGTCTTGTATCTGTCTTTTTCAGCAACTTGAATTTGCCAAAAGCCAGATTTCATGTCAAACTTTGAAAAGATTTTTGCAATACTTAATCGTTTTAATAAATCTCTTTTATTTGGAATAGGGTAACGAATCCATTGAAGAACCTTGTTGAGAGGTTTATAATTAATAACAAGCCTGGGGACACCACGCTCCTTTTCTGCTTGATTCATGACATAAAATGCTGTACAGCTCCAAGGGATTTGGATGGCCGTATTAGCTCTTTATCTAAAAGAGTTTGAATTTCGTTTTTACAAACTTCTAATAGATCATGATTCATTTGAATGGGTCTTGCTTTTGTAGGAATATTTCTCTCCGAAAATTCCTTTTCATATGGTAATTCAACGATGTGCCTTTTTCTTTCCCAAAAAGCATTAGGAAGATCTGCACAGACTTCTCTTTTGAATAGATCTTCTAACTGTTGAATTTCTTGTTTTGTGCTGGGTAATTGTAAGTGTTCTTCAATTTGAGCATAAGACAAATCTTCTTTGAGGAAATTTATCTTATTCTGCTTCCTTTGAATAAGGTTGATATGTTGATAAATGGAGTTATTTTGTAAAGCATTTAACTCCTTTTGTCGAACAGGAATCAAGAATTTGAAATGTATAGTATTACCCATAATGTTAGTGCTGATACCTTTGTTATCAACAACAAAAGGGTAAATTTGAGTAAGGAATGGAGTGCCTAAAATAATATCAGTGTTGAGATCTTCTACTACAATAAACTGATGTTTAAAGCAGTAGTTTTGATTACATATCTCGGTTTTTGTCAAGTTTCCTTTGATTCGAAGAGGAGAGTTGTTGGCAGCTATAAGAACTTCATTAGTAAAATTATAATATTTTGTTGGTATTAGACCATCTCTGATGCAGCTTTGATCTGCACCACTGTCTAACATTGCAACAAAAGTTTGTTTGAAGTTTCCTATAGAAATAGTTAGATGAACTAACCATTTCTGGAATTGGAATTTCTCAATCGTAGAAATGAATTGAGAAGTAGAAGGCTGAGTAGAAGTAATATTTATTTCCTGTGGAGGAATAAATGCTTCTTCATTTTCTTCTTCTTCTAGATAAGTTTCTTTTCCTTTGGAAAGTCTAGATTGAATAATTGCAATATGAGCTTCTAAAGAGAGATTTTTCATTTCTATATTGTTAGTAGTCTGTCTTAAAGACTTGACTTCTTCTTTTAGAATATGAATCTCTGTTTGCAATTCTCTGGTAGAGATGGACTTAATACCAGAGGTTTGATTCATAGGATACTTTTCAAAAACTTTTGATATACTGAAAGGTTGAATGATATTAAACTTCTCATCTTCTTGCAGAATCAAAGATTTTAATCTTTCAAAAAGTTCCTTTTGTTTGATAGGGTCAGGTAATTGTTAAATCATATCAAAGATAAATTCTTTTGTATCAGAATTTATCTTCTTATTATCAGTAGAAGACTTAATCATATTAATCTGTTTACAGTGACAGTCATCCTGACTTTCACTAGAGGAATCATAATTGCCATTATCATCGTCAGTAATATAATTGATTTCAGAATAGATTTGCAATCTGTCTTTTAATTTGTTTCTGGTATTTTCTTCAATATCAGAAATGCCATCAATGATTTCATTTATCTTTCCTTTTCCTTTGCTTCGACATTTGCTTGCAATATGACCTTTCTTGCCACATTTAAAGCACTTGATATCACTTGAATTCTTTTTTCCATTAAATCTCCTGAATTTCTTTGGAGAAAAGGAATCATCTTTATATTCCTTTTTCTTAGAATATCTTTTTTGTGAAAAAGATTTTCGAAGGAATTTTTTCTTTCTTTCAGTGGAAGGAGCACTGATTCCAGTGATTCCAAAAGTTTGACAGAAAGATCCCATTTCTTTTCTCTTACTGCCATATTTAGCTTGGAATTTAAGCTCCTGACAAGCTGCAAGGGCTTCTTTTTTGACAAAAGCAATAAGTTGACCAAAGGTCATTGAAGAGAAATCAATTTGTTCTGTTCCCATCTCTTTTTGTAAATTAATCATAATTCTTTGGGAAAATAGAGTTGGTAAACCAGTAATGAATTTTTCTTTCCAGAATGGCGCAGTACTATCTGTTCGTTTAAGAACATGGGTCAAAAACATGTCTTTGTACCACCTGAAGTCACTAAGTGTTGGACACCTAATGTTAGGAATATTTTTGAAGAAGCTAATTCTTCATGAGGATTTCCTACAAAGTGCATAGCTATGGTAACTATGAGGAAATCACTAGAATCGTTTTGGGTAGTAATTTCTCCTTGGGCATTTTCTACGTCTATAGTATGCTCAAGAATTGCTGTTTTGTCTTGCAAAGTCAAAGCATTGTCCCACCAATACTTTAACTGTCCAGTAAAACCAGTTATGAATAAACTCGCAACATCCTGTTCAGAACATCTTTTCATTTTGTATGCCAATTTGGCCATACCCATTTCTTGTAATGTGTTGAGTATTTCATACTCACGTTTTCCATCAATATTCCATTCATAAATGGAATTTCCATCATAATCTTTCGTATGGAATTTTGCTCTTTCTTCATACATAATGTCAGGAGGAGTAGGTCGTGGATAGTAGTCTTTAGTTCTACTACTGTTCCAATTTCTACGAGGTCTATTGAAATTTGGCCTCCTTCCTCTTTTAATTTTATTAATATCCTGGCCAGAGTTAATCTGTAAGATATCGTTTTCAACATTATTGATTTGTTGAACTTCAGAGTTGTCAGAGGAATCAGAAGATAGTGAGGAATCTGATTCTTCATTATCTTCTATAGTATCAATATTGTTGATTTTTGAAGGACCAGGAAGGTTCTTGTTAATCGAATCAAGTGTTTGATTCAATTTAGATAATAATGAATCGTTTTCAAACGTGAGCTTATTTTCTAAAGCTCTAGGAATACTTCTTGGTTGAAAATGTGGTAAAGAAGTACTGTGAGGGAACGTTGAACTTGTTGGTTTTGAAATAGCTTTAATGTCTGTAGATAAGAAATCTATTTGTGTTGAAATCGTGTGTAAAACTTGATTGGAGTAGTTATTCTGGTGATATAATTTCTTGATATCATCCAAATTAACTTGATCATTTCCTCTAGGGTCAATACTTTCACGACCCTTTTTGAAAGGTGTAGCTATGACTTCTCCTTCTTTGGAATGGAGTTTCAAATTCTGTAAAGGAGGAGTGATAGCAGTAATAATAGTGCCATCTTGAAGTTGCCATTTTTTATACAAACTTGTTTATACATTAATAGCAAATTTTTTGAATGGTTCAGAAATTTCATTTTTTGTAAAATAAAATTCTAACCAGTTTTCAAAATGAAATGGAGCATGATATTTTTGAATATCCTTTATCCATTGAAGTCGAATTTTAGCTTGACAGTATGCATCAAGCTTAGAATACCATATATAGTATTCAGATTCTTCTTTGAAATCGTTTTCAAGTTCTTCGATATCAATCTTAACACCAAGTTTAGTGATAACATTAATACCGTGGAATTCTCCATGCATCTGACTGGAATTAGGAGAATTATTAGGAGAAAAATTGAGTTCATTTGAAATGTCAGGAATAGGTGTTCGATTGTGAATCCTTACTGAAGGATCTTCTTGAGTAGAAGGAGTTTCTACTATGAAAGATCTAGATTCTCTAAACGAATTTCTAGGAATAGAGTAGGGTCTGACGGATCTCCTATTTTCATTGAGTGAGTTGAAACGAACCAAGACTGTACCATCCTGTTCTTCAACTATCTCTTGAATCTCTGTTCTCTCGAGATTTCTTGGTCTCTGAGGAACATCAATTTGAAAGGCTTCTGGAATGGTAATTTCATTCCATTTCAGGCGTTTAGGAACAAAGGTCTTTGAATAGTCAGCATCAATTTGTAATAGTATTGTCTCATCAGTAAAGTTATTAACTAATTTGCATTTGGGATTAATAGCAGAACTCATTAATCTAAAGTAAATGCGATAAATAATTACAAATTGTTCTGCAAGTTTTTCAAATTAGTCTCCTTGCAGATGAACATCAAGAATTAAGGAATTCATAATTAAAGGATCAGTTAATGAAACGGGAAAATTAGGAATACAATTAAAATAAATAGGACCATTACAAATATTAGTTTGAATCATACTTAGAATTGACGATTTGTATTTTCGTAAACGTTTATCACGTAAAGCCATATAAACAGGAATATCTATGCCAATATGAGCAAGTGGTTTGACTGCTACTTGAATCATACCAAAATGAATATAACGAAATCCTTTTTCTAAATATTTCCGTAAAGAAACATGAGATAAAAGAGGAATTGATTGAAACTTATTTTGAATGTTTAAAGTCTCTTCATGAATTTTTACGCTAAAAGCGCTTTTGAAATCAAAAGTACCAATTTTATAAATATTTTCAATATTTTCATTAGGAAGAGTCCAGTTTGAAAAGTCCTCATTAATCATCTCTTCTTTGCTTTGTATTATGTGTCCTGAATTACTTCCAGAACCAGAGAGAATTTTTCTAATAAAACCAGCCATCATTAATAGCAATTTTATGTACTAGACACAGATCATACCTTGACCGGGAACAACGGGAACACTCCACCGGGAACACCACGCACTCTATCGGGCTTACCCACGGGTTCACGAGCTTACCAACATCTTACCAACGCTCAGGGTACTTACTGTGAATAGGTCACTTGTTGCTCTTAACAAAGAATGGAATTACTAGATCAATTAATCACAATTTGATAAATCGAGATTAATTTAACTTGGCTCTGATACCAAAAGAATCTTCTCAAGATCCATTTACTCCCAATGGGTTTTACCCCTTGAGGTGCAACATGCAAAGTCATACTTTGTTGGTGTACATGGATTCCATCTTTGATCGCATAGCATCCAGCCATTTCAGAGTCCCCACTTGTGATGGCCTGCCTGAACCTAGTTGGGTCATCATTTACCATGATGCTATCCTCTCTCCCATTGTCACCAAGAAGACCGTAGTATCTCTCAAGTAGATGAGGAACCCTACCGGATTCGTTGAGAGGCTGAGCTTCGTTGAAGACTATTGAATCCTTTGATTTCACCAAATCATCAGCTGTTAGTTTGTTTAGCTGGAACTCCTTCCAGTTCTACCTCATGACCACTAATTTATTCACAAGAAATTCCTTTTCTAAAAAGGTAGCATGCTGAGAAAAAAACACCTTTTGATCCTCTATGTGGTAGAAGATATTCCTGTTAGTGTATATGCCCTAGAGGCCATTACTGTATCATACTAGTTTGTATATTACTTAATGGAAGCTTGGGATATTCACAGTTGTATAGACAATCTTGCTCAAAATGGTAGTATGCTACTTGGTTTGTTTCTACTTTAATATGTGCATGTGTTTCTTTTAGCATATAGCTTATACATATTAGTGGAGCCCTTAGGATCTTTGCTTGATTACCAGCGTTGTAATGGCAGTCACACTAGTGGGGGTTGGGTAATCTGCAAGCACATCCTTATACAGGTCCCTAGTCGTAGGATTATCGAGACGGGGCATCGATACTCCGGAGTAGACTAGCGTATGCGCTTCTCATCCCAGCAGGGGAGATGGTCTGTCCCACATCCATTAGTACGTCGTACTGGAGATAGTATGCCGGTGCTCGTTAGGTTACGAGTACACTGGACATGACTCGCTGGGAATTGTTGGTTGGTACTATACCTATCGTAAGATAACAGTTCCCAGGTGACAGGAGTACAGCTTAGTCCGTCGACTTGACACTGCTACTTCGCCTCGAGTGTGTTCCCACTGTACTTTGATTACTACCTTACCACGGCTCAAAGGAGTCGTGCAAACAGGTATTAGTTGGGTGCAGTCCCGAAGCGCTTGGAGGCAGTAGCGGTTAGATATGATTCGTCTCTCCCGGTATTGGGGGTTGATATCGTGCTGTGTCTAGGAGATCCATTACACAAAGTCCCTGGCCAGGGCAAGCGAGAATTACTGGTAGCGTTTCCAGTAGTTTCTCAGGGTGTTCTGGGCTCCACTCTAGCATGACTTGTACCGCTATTAAGGGTCTGACGTTTACCGCCCCCTAGGCCCGACATGCGATACTCTCAGACGAACAGACCGGACTGTATGGAGATTGTCACATTCAGGTTCAGTAGGAGTTCCAATGGGTTCACCTCATCGGTCTTCTTATCGGCATCTACCTGGGGACCGTTATGTACAGCTAGTACTGCTTGCGGCCTGTGGTTAAACCCACTGCCAGCGTAGTGTCGAGTCTTTAGAGTCCTACACAGAGGGTTGTTCGCCTTTGGGCAAAATAGAGTAGAGGTCGCATGGTTTTGCGACGGGGTTCGTTCACATCCGCGCACTTGTGCACGTTTTGTGTCCGGGCAGTTATTACTAGCGGGCTTTTGTTTAACCCAGATCCTAGTATTTGTTTTGGGATTGGTTTTGTCTCATTGTATTCATGTTCCTCGGAACACGGATGCGGGTGTTTATGCACAGTTGGCAGAGGCAGAGGAATCTCATTAGGGTTTTTGACAGTTGACTTTTTCTAAACCCTAATGAGAATGAGAAATATCATTAATAATATTAATTAAGGATAATTGTGCCATGGTTAGGTTGACCATTTGACTTTGGTTGACCATTTGACTTTGGTTGACTATTGGACTTTTGTTGACCATTTGACCATGATCATTTCTTTTGCAAGATACTTCTTGATTCTTGCAAATTGCATTAAATGTGAAATGATAATGGTCATTTCAACTAACCATCACAATTTTCTTTAGTTATTATTATTATTATTATTATTATTCTCATATGAGAGCATGGTTTTCATTCTTGCTCATTCTCTCTTGCTCATTCTCTCTCATGCAAAGCTCTCCCTCTTCCTCTCTCAAAGCTCTCATCTTTCATGTGTTGAAAAACATGAGCTTTGTGAGATAAAACCATCAAGACAACTCTCTACTCATTCTAGGGTTCTTAGTCTAGCAAGCCAAGCACTCTAGTTACCTCTTGGTTGAGGTAGGAGCTCAAGGAAGAGGCCTTCGGGTGGATCTTTCTTCGGCAAAGAGAAGACGACAAGGAGGAGCCGTCTACACCACTCCTAGGAGCAAGCAAGAAGGAGGACCGCAACAAGAAGAGAAGGAGTTCAAGATCTAGGTATAACCATCTAACCTAGTAGCTAGAACTTTTAGCTAGTTTGTTAGTTTTTGTTTAGCAAAGATCCTCTAATCTTAGTCCATGTTACCTTGGGTTAAGAATCCGTTTTTTACCTATTCCGCCTCCCCGTAAGCATCGGGGTGGGTAACGTGGACTTACAGTGGTATCAAAGCCTAGCTAAACAACAACTAACATGTTAGCAAAGTGTTTAGAACTTCGATCCGGAAAAAAATCGCAAAACACATCAAAATCTTGTGATTTCTGCCGTTTTTAAAAACAGGTCTAAAAATATTTCCACACACCTGAAATATACGTGCAGGGTTTTTTAGGAACAACCAAGAAAAACGAGCCCATGACTCGATCAAACTGCCGCGGAAGCGCGGCGAAACCAAGCGTTTCGCCGCGGATCCGCGGCCGAGTCGACTCGGTCGCGACTCGTTTTTCCTGCAGTGTGTTCAGACTGATGTTTTGTGATTTTTAAGATGATTTGTTTCTGCCCAGATTCTTCAGAGAATAGTATTGTATTTGGGGTAGTTTCAAATTGGAATATTGATCGAAATTCTATAAACTTTAGCTAATTGGTTATATCTGTAATGTGATATATGTGCTGAACGTCGACTAATCGCTATACGTCGATTAGTGGGCGTTGTACATTTCTGTGATCTGTGATGTTGGATTGTGTATATGAACTTGTTGGATTGTCGTGGATGAATAGCCGGGGTTTGTGAGATGAGAGTTTATTTATCTTTCATTTGATTTAAATTGTAAATTGATGTAATATTTTTTTTATGGCCGCGCATCCGGGTTGAGGTTGTAGCCGCCATTGTATATTATTTCTTTTACTGTTTTTGCTCCTAGGATAGACCCAAGGAGGGGTGCACAAACTACCGGGAACTTTGAAGTGCCGAGTGGCCTACTCACGTTGTTGAGGGATGTTGCTTCACTTCGGGTACTTGGCGGGTAGTTTGCCGCACCCGTAGGGGTCTAGGGTGGGGTTTGGCTATTCATCGCGACCGTGTAATCCGTCTTTCGTTGCAGGCTCGAACGAAACGCGGATTCCTAGCATATCCAATGTGTTCATCTGTGATCTGGAATGGCTATCATTGCATCTGACGAATGTATATATCTATATATGATATCTAGTAGGCGTTGCTTATGTTTTGCATCCGCGCTAGTGCAGCCCCTGCTCTGTCGTTAGTTAAGTAACCTAACGGGTGATGACGGGCCCAGTGGCGAATGCGGATGGCATAAGCGTACGTCATATTTTCGTTGTTCGTTGTTTTCTGCAATGGTAGGATTAATTGATGGGACACATTAAATTAATGCAAAGAAAACAAACCAAAGTAAAATCGTAGGAACAATTTCAAAACCACTCGGTTTTTTCCAAAACAGAAAACTTTTAAAAACGCGGAGCTTAAACCACTCCTTTTAAAAGCTATCAGGTTCCTTCGATTATATCAAGTTCACTACGTTCACGGTGTTGGAGATAGTGCCCTCAGAGTCAATTATTAGATCACAGGCACGTGATTGCAATGATTGAGGGGAGGACCTGTCCCAGTAGGACAGTCTTACTCAAGATGATAGTATGCTATCTGGTTTATCTTTATCATCGTGTACTGCTTTAGGTGACCTTACGAGTCGCTATTACACGTTGATAGAGCTCCTAGGATTCTTGCTTGGTTACCAGCAGTATGAGGGCGATCATATACGTGGGATCTAGGGTCTATAAGCACATCCTTAAAAGGTCCCTAGTCATGGGAGTTTCGAGACAGGGCATCGATTCTCCAGAGTAGACTAGTGTATATAGTCGAGACCCCGACGAGGGGCGGTGGCCGGTCTCACAAGCCACTGGTGTCCGTTGGTTCACCTAAGATGTATACATGTGCTCATTGGGTTATGAGTACACCGGACAGGACTCGCCGGGAACCTGCTAGTTGGTATTATACCTGACGTCAGATAGCAGTCCCCTGGTGACATGTGTACAGGTTAGTTCATCGACCTGAGATCGTCATTTGACTCGTGTGAGTTCCCACTGTGCTTTGATTACTACCCTACCACGGCTCAAAGGAGTCGTGCAAACAGGTTTTAGTTGGGTACAGTCCCGAGCCACATGGAGGCAGTGAGCGGATCTGCAGGGGTTCGTCTCTCCCGGTATTGGGGGTGAGGTCACGCTGTGTCTAGGAGAGCCAGAACATGAAAAGTCCTTGGCCAAGGCAGGAGATTTGCTGGTAGGTATTCCAGTAGTATCTCAGGGTGTTCTGGGCTACACTCCGACACGACTTGTACCGCTATTGGGGGTCTGACTTTTACCAACCCCCTGGGCCCGCCATGCGATGCTCATAGACGAACGGACCGGACTGTACGGATATTGTCACTGACAGGCTCAGTAGGGTGTCAGGATGAGTTCGCTCATCGACGTCCCTTTTGGTCAATAGCTGGTGGCCCGTCACGTATGGCTAATACCTCTGATGTGCTAGTGGTTAAATCCACAGCCATAGTATTGACGAGTCTTTAGAGTCCACCACACACAGTTACTCAGGTTTCGGGCGAAACGCTGTAGAGGCCATATGGAGATATGCCAGGGTTCGATCAGATACGTGCGGTATTGCACGGATCATGATCGGACGGTTTTTACTAACTGGCTTTGGCTTAAGCCGGATCCTAGTATTAGATAGTGTAGATTTTGTCTCTTTGCATTTGTGTTCAGTGGGAATACAAATGCGGGCATGTATATGCAGTAGTGGGGTTTTCCTGTAATTTATTACGGGATCAGTTTTTTGAAGTTGCCAGTTTGCATTCCGTTCCGGCCGGTTTTTCTTTGTTCCTTCACGGCCGGTCTTTTTCGATGGAAGGGGTAATTTGCAATTGTGCAAATTATTTGTTGTGGAGGGGTTTATTGCATTTGTTCCTTCATAATCATGAGATTCCATTTTCATCTCATCACTTGCATTTATTATGATAGGATTGAGTTGGATGGTGAGGTTGATTTGTAGTGATCATTATTCTTGTTTATGATTTTCTTTTTCTCCACTTGATTTGCTTGAAAAATTCCCACCCACCATTCTCACTTGTAGGGGCCGGCCACTAGAGAGAGAGGGAGGGAGATTATTGTGGTTCTCATTCTTTATGCTATCTCATTATTCCATTGTAGCAACAAAAAGAAAAATCCCTCTCCAAAGTTCTTGATTCCTATCCCTCCATCAAGGAAACTTCATATACCCCAAAGAGACAATGGCTACTACACTATTCTACAGTAAATCTTGGGCGCGGCGGCTAGCCAACTTCACGCCCGAGTTGCCTCGGTCCAGAGGTGGGAGCCCGTAAAAGAATCCGGCTACGTGGTGCCCTTTCCGACGAGGAGGTGACGGACGGAGATTCCGCGGGAGATCGGAGTGGAGACGAAGACTGAAGGACACGGATCGCTTGGTATAGCTTCTCTACTCTTTTCTAGTTTGCTAGTAGCTAGGTTAATGGCCCGATCCGGGTTAAAAGTGCGCGATGGTGCCGTTTTGCAAGTTTCGCAAAGTTTTTGTTTCCGCGTTTCCGGCGTCGGATCGACGGCCGGGGTGTCGCCGCGGACTTACATTGGTATCAGAGCCACGCCGTTAACCTACCTAGCTTGCTCTAGTATGTTTAAAACCCGATCGAACAAAATCCCAAAAACCGTATTTCTAGTGCATGTGTTCTCTGTTGAAATTTTTGCAGCTCCAAAAAATTTTTCAGGTCATTGCAGAAAGACATGCAAGAAATTCTAAGAATTCTGGGAAAATACGATTCACTGATTCCTTACTATGACCGCGGAAACGCGGCCAAACCCCTGGTTTGGCCGCGGTTCCGCGGTGGGTAAGTGGAATCGTTGCACCATATTTTCACAGTAGGCTTCTGATTAGGAAATAGGGGTTTTGGGATATTCTTTTTGGGCCCAGATTTTCTTTAAGTGCTACAGTACTGCTTGGGGCCCACTTCGATAAAATTTATTCGATCGGATATTTTAAACATGCTAGCTCACAGTATTTACATTATATCTGCGACCGTAAATGTCACTTGATCGGTAAATCCTGTCTAACTGCTATAGCCCGGTTAGAAGGATTTGCGAACGTGACATTCACGTTGATGTTCTGTGTTGTGCTGTGATGTTGCGGATCGGTCGTAGGGGATAGCCTGGATGCAATGGTAGTACAGTTTTGTTTTATATATACATTTGATTTTGCGGGGCGAGCGTCCGACATGTGGACTGTCGTCACTACCTGTTTGTATTATTCTTTTGGGGCACGACCGGGTCGAGGTCGATGTACCCGTTGTATGTATATTTTACTTTCTGTACTAGGATTACCCCGCGGAGGGGTGCACAGATAGCCGGATTCTAGAGGGCAACAAGCCCGCATCTCATGGCGTTGAGACGGAGGGGGATTTACTCTAGAATTGGCGGGCTATTCGCCGCACTCGTAGGGGGTACAGGTTGACCCAGGAGGGGTGCCCAAGTTACCGGATTTCGTGAAGTGCTGGGTGGTCCATTCACGTTGCTGAAGGGGGCTGCCTCGCTTCAGGTTTTGGCGGGTAACTTGCCGCGCCCGTAGGGGTCTAGGTTTTCATTCTACAGGCTATCCACACGACCATGGGAACGTCGGGTTTCAGTAGCAGCTCTATGAAACCCGGGGATCCCAGATATCTGTATTATTCTGTGATGCTGTACATTTCTGTGATGTTGCATTTTTTCACGCCTTGAGCGAAAATTATATATTATATATATACTAGTAGATGTTGTATATGTTTTGCATCCGCGCTAGTCCAGTCCCCGCTCTGTCGTTAGTTAAGTAACCTAACGGGTGATGACGGGACCGAGTGGCGAATGCGGATGGCATATACGTACATCATTATT
This sequence comes from Agapanthus africanus, assembly GCA_030015575.1. Classification (NCBI taxonomy): domain Eukaryota; kingdom Viridiplantae; phylum Streptophyta; class Magnoliopsida; order Asparagales; family Amaryllidaceae; genus Agapanthus; species Agapanthus africanus. The sequence goes on from JASDDO010000008.1 coordinate 178,263,310, forward strand.
TTCGTTCTTTTTGTGGTGTGATCAATTGATGGGACTGCGTTGATTCGGATCAATGCAAGTTAAACAAACCTATTCTGATGTTGTTGGAACACTTTTTCAAAAAGCTGTTATTGCAAGGGCGTTCTATTTTGTTTTGCACAGTGGTATTCAGTTGGAATATCCTGCTCCTCAGTCGACGAGGCAAGGGCCGAGATCCCTTCATCGGGAGTGACCCCTTGGACAAAAGTTTGCGTCAGGGCAGTAACTTCACTATAGCCGTTTACTTTTGCTTTGCATCATGGTATTCAGTTGGAATATCCTGCACCTTATTCTACGGGGAAAGAGCCGAGATCCCTTCACCGGGAGTGACCTCTTTAGCAAAGGTTTTCGTCACTATATTTTTTAAAAGCTATCAGTTCCTTCAATGATATCAAGTTCATTACGTTAAAGGTTTTCACCAGAAACCATTCGTAGCCCTCCGTCGTTTCATATGGATAGTCAATAGTATTCAAGTTGTGTATGTTGGCCAAAGTCAAGGCACAGTGTTTGGTAGCTGTTGGGTATTCATATGCAGCATAGATAGATGCGTTGGTTTGGGACAGTCGTACTACTATTTTGGCCTTCGTCAAGGGTATGTACAGGTGGGTTCAAATTAACCAGGAGAATGATGGGTAGAACTTGACATGTGACTTATGATATGTTGGCCAAAGTCAAGGTCATAAGAGCATGGGGTAAAAATCCACATCGGGAGTTTCAAAAGAAATGAAACTTGCCAGATATGCGCATACCTTCTGGAGTGTGATAGCGTGAGCGGATTCCGTCACTTTATCATGCGATGATAGTTGGATCCCGATTCCCACTGATGAGTTGGTTTACTCCTCGGGTGATCCCGGCTAATTCTTCTTTCAGGTTTGGGGAAGAATTTGACGTTACAGTGGGAGGTTTCCTGATTAGATAAAGTGATAACCATTCTGATCTAGGTTAGAGTGCACACTGAGTGTTTCTTTTCTCTCTCTCTTTGGCAGCGACCATTGACCCGACCCTAGACTATGACTCAGTGACCAAGTTGACCGAACCTTCTTAACATTGGCTTTTGGATTGTCTGAGTTGCAGACCTCATTGCCACTCCTACTTTTACCCTTTTCTCCAGGACACCCCGTATTACTACGAACGTCCACTTCCAATGGACAAAACCATCGTATGGTTATATACGAACTCGAAGGAATTCGAGGATGGTTTCCGGTTCTGGAGAAAACGAATAGGACTATTCAGTTGTCTTTTCTTTTTACCTTCTCTCCCAGATTGCGAGTACTCCTTGGCTTAGGAGATAGTACACCTATTACGCAAATTGGATAGTCTTCTTCCAAACCATAGGCAGGTGCCAACCGGTAGGGAATGAAGAAAACCAATTAGCCTAAACGGTGTACAGAAGGTATTAAGTTAAGACAAAGAAAGGGATTAGTAAGAGGGCAAAGTAAATTGCGACTGCTATTCACGACCAAACCAAATATTTCTTCGCCAATCCTAAATCACCTTTGTATTTCTCCAGGACACCCCGTATCACTACGAAGATCCCAGTTTATTGGATAATCCATCGTATGGTTATATACGAACTCGAAAGGAACTTGTTCCAGTTCGGGGATGGATCCTGGTTCAGGAGAAATAGGAATAAGGTTCATTCGGTTGTCTTTTATCTTCACCTTCTCTCGTATTGCGAGTGCTCCTAGGATTAGGACAGTACACCCATTATGCTTATTGGATAGTCTTCTTCCAAACCATAGGCTGGTGGCGAACGGTAGGAAAGGAAGAAAACCATTTGGCCTAAAAGGGTGTACAGAAGGTAATGACTAAAGACAAATAAAGGGATTTGGAGAGATGGCAAAGAATTATACGGTTACAGTTGTGAATCCGGATAATGGAAGAGGCATTACTAGGAATACCAGGATACCCTATCGAAACATTTCAATGTTTCAGTTTCACTGTGTACAGTTAAAAGAAAACCGATTTCCTAATTAGACACTTACTCCAGGGTATGTATTTACCGGGTTTGATTCTCACATCTGTATGATTTTACAGATGATGAGTGGGAGTAAGTTATTGGGAATTAGGTGATCATTCTCATTATATCGGAATTCGTTGTAATTGGTGATATTTGAGGAAATCTCCTGGGTTGTTTGCCGGTCGGCAAATATTTGGTTTTGAATATCCGTTGTTATGCACCAATTTCAAATTGATATATCTGTACGTCTATTTTTATAGAGTGAGATATACCTTTTTGAGATTATGTCTATGACATTTACCTATACCAGTGGATGGTTAGGTAAGGAGCATTGAACAACGGTGTAATTCTTCTTAACCATAAGTATAGTTTTCAACCTACGACACACAGTGAATGAGTTATTAGACTCAGGGGACTTGTACAGAGTATTGTATATTGTCCAGTGTCCATTAGGACGGAGGGGTTGGTCCTCGTACTATATTCGGTTTACTTATAACTTCTCTAGTTCTTAGACAAGTGTTTCGTAGAAACACAAGGTCGAAGTTTTGAGAAGTTATAGGTATAAGAGTGAAGTAGAGAACCAGCTATTGCAAGTATCGGGATTCTTCAAAGTGATCGAAGATGTAGATACTTGTATATGGTATTAAGATAATAGTAATGGTTAAGAGAACCTGCTTCTCTTTCAGGTTACTCATAATTGGAAGTATTCCTAAGTTGAGTAACGCTGATCGGCCTCCTTCCATTTAGTTGACATGCACTGGAGACAGCTGCATGATTTGAATTTGGTTCAATTAAATCAGTGCCTCTGGTTCTATATTGGATATAGAACAGTTCATATCTTAACGATGTTAAGGTACGGGGAGTTATCCGGCTTATGCTTAAAACCAGACACTGGATGACTCAAGGCACGTTTCTGTAATGGCTGTTTGTGGGTTGACCCGGGCTATGACGAGGGTTGACTTTCTACCATCTGGAAGATCAATAGTGATATTGTTCTTGACTCGCCACAGTTTTATTAAAAATGGATTTTTTTTCCAGAAAACAGTAGTGTGAGTATGGTAGAACTAGAAGTGATTCCAGAACCGCAAACGATTACTGAAGATTTTATAAGAACTTAAAGATTCAATCTGGTTTGACATTCCATTGGCCACTCCGCAGATAAAGTGGGTAACCTCAGGCACTCGAGAGGTACTTCGGTATGCTTAAGGACGGTGATAGGGAAGTTTTTGTTTACCCAGACTTGCCATTGCTGTTGTTCCAGACTGTGAGATCCGGCAGGAGGATGAGTATAGCGTCGTTCTAAACTAGATTTAGAAGTGTACGCCTATATGACTCTGCCAGAGGGTTATCGTGGTCAGTGGGAGCAGCGGAAGCATTGGTGGACATCAGGCTTATTTCTATTTATAGACTAAAGCAGATATGGCAGAGATAGATCATCTATTTCTGATGTGACAGTCATAAGTTTGACTTCATCAGAATAGGGGATGGATCTGTTAAGAAGGTAGTAGGGTGTGATGTCCTGGTATTTGATAACATACACAGAGTAGGAAGTGATATTCCTATACTACGATCGGTTATACTTTGGTTGTCACACAGTGGTTTCTCCACATAAGGAATTGGATGTTACATCAGACATTCTGGTTACTAGATCTATGGTTTTAGATCTAGATTTGGGTAGTTTCTCAATCTGGGTACTTAGACAGCATTCTATGAGTATTTAGAATGGACGACCCCTGGTACGGTAGTATACCTGCAGGTGATGGAGTCACCCTCTCTAAAGGTGTCTTAAAGACTAAAGGGGAGAGGGATGCGCATGATTGGCAGATCACTTGCTTAGACAATTGAGTCAATCATGAGATGTCAAGTACCACACCAGATGTTGTTCTTGCAGTAGGTGCAATAAGTTGATATTGATCCAATCCTAGAGAAACAGTCGGAAGCAGTTTTAGAACATAAGTAGATGTTCTAGGGATATGATAACGGCAGTCTCCTTCGGGAGACGGTTATCATTCCAGGCTTCCAAGGTGACCTGGATGGCAGAGTGGCTGTCAGAGTTATAGTTTTCCTTCTGACGAGGGGAAGTATTTTGGACAGATGGTCCAGGTGGATACTGAGGGAAGGCATGGCGCAGGATACTGATTAAGTTCAGTTGACGATACAGTCTAAGAAGTTTGGATTTGGAGTTCATTTATGAGCTAGGTCCCATCAGACATCCAGACACATTCTAAGACAGGTATTGCTCATTTCGGGAGATGGTTTTCTCCGCGAACTTGAGATAAAGAGAGACATAGAAAGAAACACCAGAGCGGATCGACTCACTGAGGCTATTCCTCGAATGCAATAGTTTCGCAAACGAGCTTTGTGAGACTGACTAGTAGAGGAGTTGGGTGATCGGTATCACACGGGCTGTGAGTATGCGACATCGTAATAATTAGCCTTGAGTGCAAGTGGGAGATTGTTGGAGATAGTGCCCTCAGAGTCAATTATTGGATCACAGGCACGTGATTGCAATGATTGAGGGGAGGACCCGTCCCAGTAGGACAGTCTTACTCAAGATGATAGTATGCTATCTGGTTTATCTTTATCATCGTGTACTGCTTTAGGTGACCTTACGAGTCGCTATTACACGTTGATAAAGCCCCTAGGATTCTTGCTTGGATACCAGCAGTATGAGGGCGATAATATACGTGGGAGCTGGGGTCTATAAGCACATCCTTAAAAGGTCCCTAGTCGTGGGAGTTTCGAGACAGGGCATCGATTCTCCAGAGTAGACTAGTGTATATAGTCGAGACCCCGACGAGGGGCGGTGGCCGGTCTCACAAGCCACTGGTGTCCGTTGGTTCACCTAAGATGTATACAGGTGCTCATTGGGTTATGAGTACACCGGACAGGACTCGCCGGGAACCTGCTAGTTGGTATTATACCTGGCGTCAGATAGCAGTTCCCTGGTGACATGTGTACAGGTTAGTTCATCGACCTGAGATCGTCATTTGTCTCGTGTGAGTTCCCACTGTGCTTTGATTACTACCCTACCACGGCTCAAAGGAGTCGTGCAAACAGGTTTTAGTTGGGTACAGTCCCGAGCCACATGGAGGCAGTGAGCGGATCTGCAGGGGTTCGTCTCTCCCGGTATTGGGGGTGAGGTCGCGCTGTGTCTAGGAGAGCCAGAACATGAAAAGTCCTTGGTCAAGGCATGAGATTTGCTGGTAGGTATTCCAGTAGTATCTCAGGATGTTCTGGGCTACACTCCGACACGACTTGTACCGCTATTGGGGGTCTGACTTTTACCAACCCCCTAGGCCCGCCATGCGATGCTCATATACGAACGGACTGTATGGATATTGTCACTGACAGGCTCAGTAGGGTGTCAGGATGAGTTCGCTCATCGACGTCCCTTTTGGTCAATAGCTGGTGTCCCGTCACGTATGGCTAATACCTCTGACGTGCTAGTGGTTAAATCCACAGCCATAGTATTGACGAGTCTTTAGAGTCCACCACACACAGTTACTCAGGTTTCGGGCGAAACGCTGTAGAGGCCGTATGGAGATATGGCAGGGTTCGATCAGATACGTGCGGTACTGCACGGATCATGATCGGACGGTTTTTACTAGCCGGCTTTGGCTTAAGCCGGATCCTAATATTAGATAGTGTAGATTTTGTCTCTTTGCATTTTTGTTCAGTGGGAATACAAATGCGGGCATGTATATGCAGTAGTGGGGTTTTCCTGTAATTTATTACGGGATCAGTTTTCTGAAGTTGCCAGTTTGCATAACGTTCCGGCCGGTTTTCCTTTGTTCCTTCACGGCCGGACTTTTTCGATGGAGGGGGTAATTTGCAATTGTGCAAATTATTTGTTGTGGAGGGGTTTATTGCATTTGTTCCTTCATAATCATGAGATTCCATTTTCATCTCATCACTTGCATTTATTATGATAAGATTGAGTTGGATGGTGAGGTTGATTTGTAGTGATCATTATTCTTGTTTATGATTTTCTTTTTCTCCACTTGATTTTCTTGAAAAATTCCCACCCACCATTCTCACTTGTAGGGGCCGGCCACTAGAGAGAGAGGGAGGGAGATTATTGTGGTTCTCATTCTTTATGCTATCTCATTATTCCATTGTAGCAACAAAAAGAAAAATCCCTCTCCAAAGTTCTTGATTCCTATCCCTCCATCAAGGCAACTTCATATACCCTAAAGAGACAATGGCCACTACAATATTCTAAAGAAAATCTTGGACGCGTCGGCTAGCCAACTTCGCGCCCGAGTTTCCTCGGTCCAGAGGTGGGAGCCCGTAAAAGAATCCGGCTACGTGGTGCCCTTTCCGACGAGGAGGTGACGGACGGAGATTCCGCGGGAGATCGGAGTGGAGACGAAGACCGAAGGACACGGATCGCTTGGTATAGCTTCTCTACTCTTTTCTAGTTTGCTAGTAGCTAGGTTAATGGCCCGATCCGGGTTAAAAGTGCGCGGTGGTGCCGGTTTGCAAGTTTCGCAAAGTTTTTGTTTCCGCGTTTCCGGCGTCGGATCGACGGCCGGGGCGCCGCCGCGGACTTACACACGGTTTTGCCAAAACCATTCGTGGCCCTCCGTCATTTCGTGTGGATAGTCAATAGTATTCAAGCTATGTTTGTTGGCCAAAGTCAAGGTATAGTGATTGGTAGCTATTGGATATTCATATGTAGCATAGATAGATGCGTTGGTTTGGGACAGTCGTACTGCCTTGTTGGCCAAAGTCAAGTGTAGGTACGGGTGGGTTCAAATTAACCTGGATAATGACGGGTAGAACTTGACATGTGACTTATTATTTGTTGGCCAAAGTCAAGGTCATAAGAGCATAGGGCAAAAATCCATATCGAGAGTTTCAAAAGAAACTGAAACTTGCTAGTATTGCATACCATTTGGAGTGTGATGATTTTGGTAGGATTCCTTCAGCTTTATCACACGATGATATTTAGATCCCGATTCTACTGTGAGTATATGCTACTCCTCGGGAAAACTTTCTCACTTAACGATCAATGCTATAAACCAAGTAGGTGTCTAGAAAGGTGTTAGCGGGGCTATGCCCACAGGGAAAAGAGGTTATTTAATTAAGGAACTTCGCGAAAGCGTCGTAAAACCTCCCTCGAAGTACCGACACTGGCCTGGATGAACGGTTAAGCAAGTATTGTACGGTGAGATTGATCCCGACTAATTCTTCTTTTATGGTTTGAGGAAGGATTCGAGAAACAGTAGGAGCCATCCTGTTTAGACAAACTAAAAACCACTCTAAACTTGCAAGAGCATCATGCTAAAGTGTTTCTTCTCTCTCTCCTAATTGCAGCGACCAAACATCATGACCGACCTTAAGTTACTACTAGATAAGAATATACTGACAGGGCCAAACTACAAAGATTGGCTCAGGAATGTCAAAATGGCAATCATTTATGACAAGTTAGGGTATCTCCTTACCACTAAAGCCCCCGCCATCCCAGGTCCAAAATCCAGTGTCGCGGATAAGGAAATCCGTAAGACCTGGGAGATTGACTGCGCGAAGGCCAAGTGCCTCGTGCTTGCCTCTATGGACAATGAATATCAGAGGAGGCACGAGAATATGGACTTTGAATCCATATTTCTCCATATTAAGGATCTTTATGGAGAGCAATCTCGTATCGCCAGATACGAAACCTCGAAAAAGTTGTTTTCAGCGAGGTTGGCCGTCGGATCATCTGTAGCTGTCACGACCCGAAAGAGCACGTGACTGGCCCTTGAACCATATGAAGTCTATAGGACTCCATCTGATCCAAGTAAGCCAAAAGCCCAGAAATCTAAAACCATTTTAAGAGTAAATAAAGAAAACTGGTTTGAAGAAGTGAAGAAAAACATGTTTGAAGTCAAGGTTTTTAAATAACTAAGCCGAATGTGCATTTTAAAAATGTAAAGTCTTTTCTAAAAATTTCGGCAGAGTTTCTTTTGTAAAAACTGGCCCCGAACGGGGTACAACAAGAACAATATATATGCAGTGAATAAAAGGCATCCCCAAGCGGGAGCTAGCTCTTCATCAATCGACGGTCACAACCACGCAAGAAATATAATATACAACGCCGAAGGGAGAGGATCAAAGCTCCAAAGAAACTCAAATATCATGAAAACCGTGATACTACTACACGCGACTCTAAGGTCGAAATAATACATCACTAATGTCTAAGTCTGAAACAATATACAAGTTTTGGTTGATGGAATTCTAGATATAAAGGAATAATACAAGTACAATGGTGGTTCTTGATGCAAAAGAACCTACCTACCAAATGCAATTCACCCGCAAGGAAGCAGTGTGCCAGAAATGCCACTATGGAACCTGTACGGCAAAACCTGCAAGAACTGTGGCACAACGGGGGTGAGTTGCCAACTCGTGAATAGAGAATAACTACAAGTAGAAATCGAATGCATGACATAATCCTAGGTCAATACGATCAGTATAAAATCCTCAAAGAATAAGCCTGAAGCATGATAAGGTGGCAATGTAACATCTAATCGTGTATGTAGTGCCAAGTACCTGTGCCAGTGCCTCAGGTAATAACATGTCATACATATAGGGTATGTCTGCATGAAGTAAATATGATGAAGTATCAAAATGAATGTCAATACACATATATTAACGTCCCATTCCACTAAAATTGGTGTAAGGGTATATATAACAGCGCCCTCATACCCTGTTATATATACTAGTAAAGTATGATCAATGTAATAAAATTCTGTATATATGTGGATCCCGTCCACCTGTCACCCAATGACAATAAGCATCATGCATGTAAATGTGAGAATATAATCAAAATCATGGAAACATCATGAAACCTGTGCCTAGCATCGGCACGTAAATCCTCGCCCATATAGGGCTTCGTCTGCGGTATCGGCCCTCGGCCCCGGCAGCACGGGTCAACCCATGTCCATCTCTCAACTCCGGTCGGTATCCCCCGGATATCCGCCGAGCTCAAATACAATCACCGGTAGGTACTCGACCAGCTCCAGGCTCAATCGGCATAATCCTTCGATCATCTTGCCGAGGGGAACCACCGGGCCCCACCATGTACCTGTAAGTGCACGGCGGTGCCCCGGCCGTCAATCCGAGGCCAAAATGCGGAAACGATAATTTACTTTAAGTTAGAAAAACCGGCACCACCGCGCACAAAAATCCCGGATCGGTCCATTAATCTAATCTTAGTTAACTAAAGAACGGGTAGAGAGATATACCGAGCGATCCGTGTCCTTCGGTCTTCTCGTCGCCGTCCCGATCTCCCGCGGAATGTCCGGTCTCCACCTCCTCGCCGGAAGGGCACCACGTCGCCGGCTTCTTTTACGGGCTCCCACCTCTGGACCGAGGCAACTTGGGCAGGAAGTTGGCGAGCCGACGTGCCCAAGGATGCTGTAGGTTATCTGTAGAATGCTTTGTCTCATTTAGGGTTACTAGATGTTGCCCATTTAGTGGAGGAAAGGAGATATGAACTTTGGTGATGAGCTAGGGGATTTTGCAAACATGAGGAGAAAAAAATCCCATAAAAAAAATTTGGCAGCCCTCATCCTCATTTGGCCGGCTATACTCATGTAGGAATGAGAGGAAAGAGTTAAGAGCAAGAGAATGAATCAATAATTCAAGATGATGCAAGGTTGAGTGAAAAGGAAAAAGGCAAGTCTCACATCCATCATCATAACCCTCCATCATCATCAATCATCATGACTCCAAAAGTCAAGCCATCATGAACATAGAAGTCAAGGTCAAACAAGAGCTATCATGAAGCAACAATATGCAAAGACCACCCTCTACAATGCTTATTTGCACAATTGCAAATAAGCCCTCCTCCACCAAATTTCAGCCAAGAAAAGATACAAAGGAAAATGGCCGAAACGGAAAGCAATCTGGCAACTTCGGAAAACCGATCCCGTAATAAATTATAGGAAAACCCCGCTACTGTATATACATACCCGCATTTGTATTCCAACCGAATACAAATGCAATGAGACAAAATCTACACTGTACTATACTAGGATCCGGCTTAAACCAAAGCCCGCTAGTATTATCCGTCCGATCATGATCCGTGCAATACCGCATGTATCTGATCGAACCCTGCCATATCTCCATACGGCCTCTATAGCGTTTCGCCCGAAACTTGAGTAACTGGTCTGTGGAGGACTCTAAAGACTCGTCAATATTATGGCTGTGGATTTAACCACCAGCACGTCAGAGGTATTAGCCATACGTGACGGGCTACCGGCTATTGACCAAAAGGGACGTCGATGAGCGAACTCATCCTGACACCCTACTGAGCCTGTCAGTGATAATATCCGTACAGTCCGGTCCGTTCGTCTATGAGCATTGCATGGCGGGCCTAGGGTGTTGGTAAAAGTCAGACCCCCAAAAGCGGTACAAGTCGTGTCGGAGTGTAGCCCAGAACACCCTGAGATACTACTGGAATACCTACCGGTAAATCTCCTGCCTTGGCCAAGCACTTCGTGTAAGGGCTCTCCTAGACACAGCGTGACCACACCCCCAATACCGAGAGAGACGAACCCCTGAAGATCCGCTCGCTGCCCCCATGTGGCTCGGGACTGTACCCAACTAAAACCTGTTTGCACGTCTCCTTTGAGCGTGGTAGGGTAGTAATCAAAGTACAGTGGGAACTCACACGAGACAAATGACGATCTCAGGTCGATGAACTAACCTGTACACATGTCACCAGGGAACTGCTATCTGACGTCAGGTATAAGACCAACTAGCATGTTCCCGGCGAGTCCTGTCCGGTGTACTCATAACCCAATGAGCACCTGTATACATCTTAGGTGAACCAACTGACACCAGTGGCTTGTGAGATCGGCCACCGCCCCTCGTCGGGGTCTCGACTGTATATACTAGTCTACTCTGGAGTATCGATGCCCTATCTCGAAACTCCTACGACTAGGGACCTTTTCAGGATGTGCTTATAGACTACCAGCTCCCACGTATATGATCGCCCTCATACTGCTGGCAGTCAAGCAAGAATCCTAAGGGCTCTATCAACGTGTAATAGCGACCTGTAAGGTCACCTAAAGCAGTACACGATGATAAAGATAAACCAGATAGCATACTATCATCTTGAGTAAGACTGTCCTACCGGAATAGGTCCTCCCTCAATCATTGCAATCACGTGCCTGTGATCCAATAATTGACTCTGAGGGCACTATCTCCAACAATCTCCCACTTGCACTCAAGGCTAATTATTGCGATGTCGCATACTCACAGCCTGTGTGATACCGGACACCCAATTCCTCTACTAATCAGTCTCACAAAACCCATTTGCGAAACTATTGCGTTCGAGGAATAGCCTCAGTGAGTGGATCCGCCTTGATGTTTCTTTCTATGTCTTTCTATATCTCAAGTTCGCGGAGAAAGCCATCTCCCGAAATGAGCAATACCTGTCTTAGAATGTGTCTGGATATCTGATGGGACCTAGTTCATAAATGAACTCCAAATCCAAACTTCTTAGACTGTATCGTCAACTGAACTTAATCAGTATCCTGCGTCATGCCTCCCTCAGTATCCCCTTGGACCACCTGTCCAAAATACTGCCCCTCGTCAGAAGGAAAACTATAACTCTGACAACCAATCTGTCATCCAGGTCACCTTGGAAGCCTGGACTGATAACTGTCTCCCGAATGAGGCTGTCGTTATCATATCCTTAGAACATCCACTTATGTTCTAAAACTGCTTCCGACCGTTTCTCCAGGATTGGATCAATATCAACTTATTGCATCTGCTGCAAAAACAACATCTGTTGTGGTACTCATGATCGACTCAATTGCCTAAGCAAGTGATCTGTCAATCATACACATCCCTCTCCCCTTTAGTCTGTAAGACACCTTTAGAGAGGGTGCCCTGCAGGTACACCACCATGCCAGGAGTCGTCCATTCTAAATACCTTTAGAATGTTGTCTAAGTACCCAGATTTGGAAACTACCCAAATCTAGATCTAAAACCATAGATCTAGTAACCAGAATGTTTGATATAATATCCAAGCCATTTTTGGAGAAACCACTGTGTGACAACCAAAGTATAACCGATCGTAGTATAGGAATATCACTTCCTATTCTGTGTATGTCATCCAAATACCAGGACATTACACCCTACTACATTCTTAACAGATCCATCCCCTATTCTGATGAAGTCAAACCTATGACTGTCACATCAGAAATAGATGATCTATCCCCGCTATTTCTGCTTTAGTCTATAAATAGACATAAGGCTGTTGTCCACCAATGCTTCCGCTGCTCCCACTGATCATGACAACCCTCTGGCAGAGTCATATAAACGTACACTTATAAAGCTAGTTTAGAACGACGCTATACTCATCCTCTTGCCGGGTCTCACAGTCTGGAACAACAGCATTGGCAAGTCTGGGCAAATAAGAACCTCCCTGTCACCGTCCTTGAGGCTACCGGAGTACCTCTCGGGTGCTTGAGGTTACCCACCATATCTGCGGGGTGGCCAATGGAATGTCAAACCAGATTGAATCTTTAGGTTCTTATCAAATTTTCAGTAATCATTTGCGGTTCTGGAATCACTTCCAGTTCTACCATACTCCCACTACCGTTTTCTGAAAAAATACATTTTTATTAAAACTGTGGCGAGTCAAGAACAATATCACTATTGATCTTCCAGATGGTAGAAAGTCAACCCTCGTCATAGCCTCGGTCAACCCACAAACAACCATTACAGAAACGTGCCTTGAGTTATCCAGAGTCTGGTTTTAAGCATAAGCCGGACAACTCCCCGTACCTTAACAATGTCAAGCTATGAACTGTTTTGTATCCAATACAGAAACAGAGGCACTGATTTAATTGAACCAGATTCAAATCATGCAGCTGTCTCTAGTGCATGTTAACTAAATGGTAAGAGGCCGATCAGCGTTACTTAACTTAGGAATGCTTCCAATTATGAGAAACCTGAAAGAGAAGCAAGTTCTCTTAATCATTACTATCAACTGAATATCATACACAAGTATCTACATCTTCGATCACCTTGAAGAATCCTGATACTTGCAATACCTGGTTCTCTACTTTATTCATATACCTATAACTTCTCAAAATTCGGACCCTGTGTTTCTACGAAACACCTGTCTAAAAACTAGAGAAGTCATAAGTAAACCGAATATAGTACGAGAACTAACCCCTCTGTCCTCATGGACGATGGACAACATACAATACTCTGTATAAGTCCCTTAAGTCTAATAACTCATTCCCTGTGTGTCGTAGGTTGAAAACTGTACTTATGGTTAAGAAGAATTACACCGCTGTTTAATGCTCCTTACCTAACCATCCACTGAAATAGGTAAATGTCATGGACATAATTTCTAAAAGGTATATCTCACTCTATAAAAATAGACGTACATATATATCAATTTGAAATTGGTGCATAACAGCGGATATTCAAAACCAAATATTTGCCGTCCGGCAAACAACCCAGGTGACTTCCTTAAATATCACCGATTACAACGAATCCCGATATAATGAGGATGATCACCCAATTCCTAATAACTTACTCCCACTCATCATCTGTAAAACCATACAGATGTGAGAATCATACCTGGTAAATACATACCCTGGAGTAAGTATCTAATCGGGAAATCAGTTTTCTTTTAACAGTACATAGTGACATTGAAATGTTTCGATGGGGTATCCCGGTATTCCTAGTAATGCCTCTTCCATTATCCAGATTCACAACTGTAACCGTATAAATCTTTGCCATCTCTCCAAATCCCTTTATATGTCTTTAGTCATTACCTTCTGTACACCCTCTTAGGCTAAATGGTTTTCTTCCTTCCCTACCGTTCGGCACCAGCCTATGGTTTGGAAGAAGACTATCCAATAAGCGTAATGGGTGTACTGCCCTAATCCTAGGAGCACTCGCAATGCGAGAGAAGGTGAAGATAAAAGACACCTGAATAAACCTTATTCCTATTTCTTCTGAACCAGAATCCATCCCTGAACTGGAACAAGTTCCTTTCGAGTTCGTATATAACCATACGATGGAGTATCCAATAAACTGTGGATCTTCGTAGTGATACGGAGTGTCCTGGAGAAATACAAAGATGAAGTGGGAGTGGTAATGAAATACTTGGTTTGGTCGTGAATAGCAGTCGCAGTTTACTTTTCCCTCTTACTAATTCCTTGATATGTCTTTACTTAATACCTTCTGTACACCATCGTTATGCTAATTGGTTTTCTTCATTCCCCACTGTTCGGCACCAGCCTAAGGTTTGGAAGAAGACTATCCAATTTGCGTAATAGGTGTACTATCTCTTAAACCAAAGAGTACTCGCAACCTGAGAGAAGGTAAAAGGAAAAGACAACTGAATAGTCCTATTCGTTTTCTCCAGAACCGGAAACCATCCTCGAATAAATTCCTTCGAGTTCGTATATAACCATACGATGGTTTTGTCCAATGGAAGTAGACGTTCGTAGTAATACGGGGTGTCCTGGAGAAAAGGGTAAAAGTAGGAGTGGCAATGAGGTTTGCAACTCTAACAATCCAAAAGCCAGTGTTTAAGAAGGTTCGGTTAATTTTGGTCACTGAGTCATAGTCAAGGGTCGGGTCATGGTCGCTGCCAAAGAGAGAGAGAAAAAAAACACTCAGCGTGCACTCTAACCTAGATCAGAATGGTTACCAATTTAGCTAATCTGGAAACTTCCCACTGTACCGTCAAATTCTCCTCCAAACCTGAAAGAAGAATTAGTCGGGATCACCCGAGGAGTAAACCAACTCATCAGTGGGAATCGGGAACCAACTCATCAGTGGGAATCGGGATCCAACTATCATCGCATAACAACGTGAAGGAATCCGCTCACGTTATCACACTCCAGAAGGTATGCGCATATCTGGCAAGTTTCAGTTTCTTTAGAAACTCCCGATGTGATTTTTACCCCATGCTCTTTTGACCTTGGCGTGAGGTCAAAATATCTTAAGTCACATGTCAAGTTCTACCCATCATTATCCAGGTTATTTTGAACCCACCAGTACCTACACTTGACGTAGGCCAAAATAGTAGTACGACTGTCCCAAACCAACGCATTATCTATACAACAAATAAATATCCGGCAGCTACCAATCACTATGCCTTGGCGTGAGGTCAAAATACATAGCTTGAATACTACCGAATATTTAACCGAAATGATGGAGGGCTACGAATGGTTTCTGGCGAAAACCTTTAACGTAATGAACTTGATATCGTTGAAGGAACTGGATAGCTTTATAAAAATATAGTGACGAAAACCTTTGCTAAAGAGGTCACTCCCGGTGAAGGGATCTCGGCTCTTTCCCCGTAGAATGAGGTGCAGGATATTCCAACTGAATACCACAATGCAAAGCAAAAGTAAACGACTATAGTGAAGTTATTGCCCTGACGCAAACTTCTGTCCAAGGGGTCACTCCCGGTGAAGGGATCTCGGCCCTTGCCTCGTCGACTGAGGTGCTGGATATTCATAACCGAATACCACTGTGCAAAACAAAAGAGAACGTCCTTGCAATAACAGCTTTTTGAAAAGTGTTCTAACAACATCAGAAAAGGTTTGTTTAGATTGCATTGATCTGAATCAACGCAGTCCCATCAATTGATCACACCAATAAAGAACGAAAATAATGATGTACGTATATGCCATCCGCATTCACCACTGGGTCCCGTCATTACTCGTTAGGTTAGTTAACTAACGACAGAGCGGGGACTGGACTAGCGCGGATGCAAAACATATACAACATCTACTAGTATATATATCAATATATAATATTTTGCTCAAGGCGTGATAAAATGCAACATCACAGAAATGTAATAAGCATTACAGAACAATACAGATATCTGGGATCCCCGGGTTTCATAGAGCCGCTACTGAAACCCGACGTTCCCCTGGTCGTGTGGATAGCCTGTGCAATGAAATCCTAGACCCCTACGGGCGCGGCAAGTTACCCGCCAAAACCTGAAGCGAGGCAGCCCCCTTCAGCAACGTGAATGGACCACCCAGCACTTCACGGAATCCGGTAACTTGGGCACCCCTCCTTGGGTCAACCTGTACCCCTACGAGTGCGGCGAATAGCCCGCCAATTCTAGAGTGAGGCCCCCTCCGTCTCAACGCCATGAGATGCGGGCCCGTTGCCCTCTAGAACCCGGCTATCCGTGCACCCCACCTTGGGGTAATCCTAGTACAGAAAGTAAAATATACATACAACGGGTACATCGACCTCACCCCGGTCGTGCCCCAAAAGAATAATATACAGACAGGCAGTGACGGCAGTCCACATGTCGGACGCTCGCCCCGCAATATCAAATGTACATAATACAACCAAAACTATACTACCATTGCATCCAGGCTATCCTCCACGACCAATCCGCAACATCACAGCACAACACAGAACATCAACGTGAATGTCACGTTCGCAAATCCGTCTAAAAGGGCTATAGCAGTTAGACAGGATTTACCGATCAAATGACATTCACGGTTGCAGATATAATGTAAATACTGTGAACTAATGTGTTTAAAATTTTCGATCGATCAAATTTTCCTAAGTGGGCCCCAAGCACTACTGTAGCACTTAAAGAAAATCTGGGCCCAAAAATAACATTCCAAAAACCCAATTTTCTAGTCAGGAGATTTCTGTAAAATTTTGGTACACTGAACAGTGAAAGTCGCGGCGGAACCGCGGCCCAAGCATGGGTTTGGCCGCGGTTCCGCGGTTGGGTAGTGAGTTCACGAGACCAAATATTTACAGAAGCTAATAATTCCCTGCACGTAATTCTACAGTGTACTGAAAAAATTTTGGAGCACAAAATGAAATCGACAGAAACTGTGCTTTTGATATCGGGTTTTCGGAATTTTGTTCGATCGAAAATGCAAACACATTAGACCAAGCTAGACTAGGTTAATGGCGTGGCTCTGATACCAGTGTAAGTGCACGGCGGTGCCCCGACCGTTAATTCGAGGCCAAAATGCGGAAACGATAATTTACTTTAAGTTAGAAAAACCGGCACCACCGCGCACAAAAATCCCGGTTCGGGCCATTAATCTAATCCTAGCTAACTAAAGAATGGGTAGAGAGATATACCGAGCGATCCGTGTCCTTCGGTCTTCTCGTCGAATGTCCGGTCTCCACCTCCTCACCGGAAGGGCACCACGTCGCCGGCTTCTTTTACGGGCTCCCACCTCTGGACCGAGGCAAGTTGGGCACGAAGTTGGAGAGCCGACGTGCCCAAGGATGCTGTAGGTTATCTGTAGAATGCTTTGTCTCATTTGGGGTTTCTAGAAGTTGGCCATTTAATAGAGGAAAGGAGATATGAACTTTGGTGATGAGCTAGGGGATTTTGCAAACATGAGGAGAACAAAATCCCACAAAAAAAATTTGGCAGCCCTCATCCTCATTTGGCCACCCATACTCATGTAGGAATGAGAGGAGAGAGTTAAGAGCAAGAGAATGAATCAATAATTCAAGATGATGCAAGGTTGAGTGAAAAGGAAAAATGCAAGTCTCACATCCATCATCATAACCCTCCATCATCATCAATCATCATGACTCCAAAAGTCAAGCCATCATGAACATAGAAGTCAAGGTCAAACAAGAGCTATCATGAAGCAACAATATGCAAAGACCACCCTCCACAATGCTTATTTGCACATTTGCAAATAAGCCCTCCTCCACCAAATTTCAGCCAAGAAAAGATACAAAGGAAAATGGCCGAAACGGAAAGCAAACTGGCAACTTCGGAAAACTGATCCCGTAATAAATTACAGGAAAACCCCGCTACTGTATATACACACCCGCATTTGTATTCCAACCGAATACAAATGCAATGAGACAAAATCTACACTGTACTATACTAGGATCCGGCTTAAACCAAAGCCCGCTAGTATTATCCGTCCGATCATGATCCGTGCAATACCACATGTATCTGATCGAACCCTGCCATATCTCCATACGGCCTCTACAGCGTTTCACCCGAAACTTGAGTAACTGTTCTGTGGGGGACTCTAAAGACTCATCAATACTATGGTTGTGGATTTAACCACCAGCACGTCAGAGGTATTAGCCATACGTGACGGGATACCAGCTATTGACCAAAAGGGACGTCGATGAGCGAACTAATCCTGACACCCTACTGAGCCTGTCAGTGACAATATCCGTACAGTCCGGTCCGTTCGTCTATGAGCATCGCATGGCGGGCCTAGGGGGTTGGTAAAAGTCAGACCCCCAAAAGCGGTACAAGTCGTGTCGGAGTGTAGCCCAGAACACCCTGAGATAGTACTGGAATACCTACCAGTAAATCTCCTGCCTTGGCCAAGGATTTCGTGTAAGGGCTCTCCTAGACACAGGGCGACCTCACCCCCAATACCGGGAGAGACGAACCCCTGAAGATCCGCTCACTGCCCCCATGTGGCTCGGGACTGTACCCAACTAAAACCTGTTTGCACGTCTCCTTTGAGCGTGGTAGGGTAGTAATCAAAGTACAGTGGGAACTCACACGAGACAAATGACGATCTCAGGTCGATGAACTAACCTGTACACATGTCACCAGGGAACTGCTATCTGACGTCAGGTATAAGACCAACTAGCATGTTCCCGGCGAGTCCTGTCCGGTGTACTCATAACCCAATGAGCACCTGTATACATCTTAGGTGAACCAACTGACACCAGTGGCTTGTAAGACCGGCCACCGCCCCTCGTCAGGGTCTCGACTGTATACACTAGTCTACTCTGGAGTATCGATGCCCTATCTCGAAACTTCCACGACTAGGGACATTTTAAGGATGTGCTTATAGACTACCAGATCCCACGTATATGATCGCCCTCATACTGCTGGCAGTCAAGCAAGAATCCTAGGGGCTCTATCAACGTGTAATAGCGACCTGTAAGGTCACCTAAAGTAGTACACGATGATAAAGATAAACCAGATAGCATACTATCATCTTGAGTAAGACTGTCCTACCGGAATAGGTCCTCCCTCAATCATTGCAATCGCGTGCCTGTGATCCAATAATTGACTCTGAGGGCACTATCTCCAACAGTACCCTCATACGGCACACACTCCTCGTATGGGGTATGTAATCAGAACCGATAAATCTCATGGTGGCTGCGCAAATATCATATCAAGGAAACCGGATTTTTCAAATAAGTACATACTCTATTTTGAAATTATCCACGGTTCCCAAATCTATAAATATCATGAAAACAATATCCCAATGCGCATAATCAGAAAGCATGATGTATGTGACATATAATTGAGATGCAAGTATAACAGTATATCATGCAATATAGAATAGTGGTATGCACATACAAAGTCATATCCTGATGTAATAATACTATTGTGTAGTGACATGGCAATTATCGATGATGAAGTGTGTGAGCCGGCAAGCAAGTGTACGTGGAACATATGCATCATCGATAATGGTGCTGGTGTCCTAACAACATGATTGCAATATAGAAATAAACACATGCAATGCGATGCAGAATCGAATAATCAATGCAACAGTGAAGAATCTACACCAATATGTACATGTCATGCAGTGGTGCCATTTGAAATAAGACGAATCGGGTTTTTTGGTAAAATAAGGGTTACGGTGTTTTTAAGAATAGATACGTCTTTTGAAAATACCCGTATAATCCCTTTACTTGTCCTTAAGATACTCCCGATTCGTTAGTTTTGAAAAAGGTATGACTCGGGTCTAGTCTAACATCTACTAAGCTAAGTCCATCAGGAGGTGTATGGAAACCACCTAAATCTGAGTCGATATATATAATAGTCGGTGATCCCGCCTCAATAGTATCGCGTACGATACAGTATATCATATGACATCCTCGAGTCATGAGCACGGATCTATCATCAATATAAAGCTCGAACGGTAAATCGTCGTACGGCATCCCAATAGCTGGGTACGGGTCAATATCAAAATCAGCTGATCAATTATTTGGTATCCTCATCACCATATCATATAATCTGGCGTACTGATCTATGTCTAGTACAACTGATACCATCAATATGACTGCGTGTGTAAACACACGTCCAAAGGCCCGCTAGAGATCACATGTCGTATCCCAAATACGAATCACATCATGTCACCGATCTAGCGACACAAAACCCAATATCATCGACTCATCTCCAAAGGCATCCACGATCCATCATCATCACAGTATAAGTATAGCGAATCAACATGTGTGTGCGTGTGGGTGTAAACCTATCCTAGGGTTCGCAACTAGGAAATATTCTAGTTTACTTCTAACCCTATCACATCTAACACATCTCAAATAATCCACTACACTATACTATCATAAATAATATATACATATAAGGTATACCAACTACGGACTGCAGGGGTGCTATACGCCATCCACCTGACTTCCCCCGTAGATATAATCTACTCACATTGCGTCTTCATTTGTCGACGTCGCCACGCGCTTTCTTGTCGTCCCGAAGTCTTCATGGGTTACCTACATATCAAAGTATCATATATGCGCATTAAAACCAAATCAAAGCTAAAACGACACACGAAAACCAAAACGATATGCTATGCCTATAGGTTAGAACCTATGGGTACGCCTCCAAAACCAACAATCAATCCTCGATATCGTCGTATAAATGGTAAATAGTCGAGGTAAACACAATACGCAACTGCAGAATTAAAAATACGGAATACGGAAAAAGAAATCCAAAACAGCAACTAAGGAAATAGGCTCCAGATTTCACCCTAGCTCAAATTAGACAAATCTATATATATACCAGGGGTCTAATCTATACATGTAGGAGCAGCAGAACCAAAACGAGGCAAAATGGGGTAGGTCTAGCCACAAATTGCGGCTAAACAGAATAAATCTGCGGCTGGGAAAATGAGTTAGGGGCTGGGGTCTTGTGTGGTGATTCTAGGGTGCCTGCACATCTCACTGTCCAATAAATTTAATTTTCAGAGTCTCGGGGTAAAAGCAGATTCAATGTAACCATCACAGATTTCACAAATTCTCCGATATCGGTTTCTAAATCCGTATTCCGGGTTTCAAGTCTCAGGTTTGGGTCTCAATTCATGCACTAGGGTGTTGGTGTATCCTCTACTGAGCTCAATTTCACATTACAACACAAAATTCCCTCAAACCCTAACTAGGTTTTCTTTAAGTCCACAAAATCAAACAATATTGGTTCTATCACAACATGGGGGTATAAAGAATGCTAAAATTAAGCTAATGGTTCAGTAATTATCTCATTTAGCAACTCAAGAATTTTCTTGAGTTGACCCTAGTGGCCAAAATCCTTGCTTTCTTGGTCCAATGTGTAGGTCTTGAGCTTGTGCACACCTTTAATGAAATGGGGGTAGGGTTTTGGTATTGTTTTTGAGGTGATTTGGGGCTTGAAGAGGGGAGGGTGAAGAGGGCAAAGGTTTCAGCTGAGAATGGAGAAAATGAAGGGGGGGAGAGATGAGGAAAATGAGAGGGAGAGAAAATCCAAGTCAAAAGTGCACCATCCCTCATTAATGCACTTGTCCCCTTTTCTTTTCCTTTTCCTTTTTCTTTTCTATTCTTTTCTCCCAAATCCTTTCTCATAAGAATAGTAACCCCAAATAACATGATAGAAAATGCACAAGTGTGATAAAAATGATATGTGCATGTTTTGCACAAAATTTCTAAAAACCCGATTAGCGATTTTTAATCGCGATTAGCACTAAATTAGCATATAACTAATCATAAAAACTTAAAAATGGCATAATTCCATAAAATACCCGATTTTAGAATTTTCCATAATTTTTCCAATTTTTTCTGTATTTAATTATACCCAAATATTAAAATATTTAATAAAATAATATTAAATTATAAAAATTCCTAAAAAATAATATTTTATTTTTTTGAAATGTTACAATCTTTCCCTCTTAAATAAATTCGGTCCCCGAATTTAAATTTAAACCCCCAAATACTAAAACATTTCAGTAAAAATCCAAATTGCCCGGGCTCCGAAAATATCAATACATAAAACACATCATAGCGCAATACATTTGCATAAGTAATGAGCAGATAACTCAAAATTGAAACTCCATCAAGCATCCTGCAATCATCGGAGTCATGGTAAAGACATAATGTCAAATCCAAAACAAAGCCAGTATGATGTACATCAAATTTATACATGTATAAATGAAAGCTATATATGTAACTAACTAAGTAAATGCATGCAAAAGTATGCGGGTACTGTCCTCTGACTAGTCCCGCTCAGTATGAAAACACATGGCAAATATCATAAAAAAAGAACTGCTCCATAAAAATCAATCCTAAGACATATATAAGAATACCCCGTGCGTCTGGTGCTCACGGAGAACAAAATCCAAATATGTGACATACAGGAGCACAAAACAACATTTAGGTGCAACTGGTGTGCACAAAACATCTGTCATAGGCAACGTGTGTGCCTGACAGCCAAGTCAGGTGCATCTGACATGCACAAAGAATCCCGATTTAGTGCATCTAGTGTGCTCCAAAATCGTATCTCACAACATGCGCCCAACATCCGCAAAAATCCAAATCAACGGTATACAATGCGGCCCAATCCAAATCGGGTGTACCGCGGTGGAAAATCTCACAATCGTGCGCATCAGCGTGCAAAAATCAAATCAAAACACTAAATGTGTACGAAAACTATGCTGGAAGCGTAAATCAAATCACTGTCATAAAATAGGCAGGAAATCACAATCAATACCTCAAGCGTAATAACTCTGCACAAAATATGAATACCCAGTGGGTGCATGAAAACAAATATCATGAAACTCAGCCATCAAGACTAAATCATGAATACAGAACGCCCAAAATACCGAAATCCAAAGTGACGGATACGTGATAATCGAATCACAAAATCACAAATCATAATTACCGTCGTCGGTAGTCCCTCCTTCAAAGTCGAGAAGGTGTCGGTGCATCCAATGCTAGCAGCGCAAGATATCTACTTGCCTGTTGCTCACGGTCCGGCGTCCTCTGTCTCTGGGTACTTATCTTCTCTGTGGATTACCAATCTCACAATCAATCGGCTCATCGGCCCTGTCAGGTGTGCTAACGGGGACGATTCCGTTATGGCACTTCTCTGGTCATCTCTCGGTCAATCCTCACGACCACTCGTAAAGCAGCATGTCACTGGCGTCGGCCTCTGGTTCTTTGAATGCATATCACACCTGATCCTGGGTGCAAATATCATTGCAGCAGTGTCCTGGAAGGAATCCCGCTCAAGGTCTCTTCCGATCTTTCCTATGCCGGTCTGTACGGAGGTTGGTACTCTTACATAATCTCTTCTCGCTCGATGGACATCTGCGTCCTTAGCATAGCATTCCCTCGGAAATTGGCCGCATCCCAACGCCTCTGTAAGCATATCAGGTCTCCGGTCTCGACGGAAAGTAATGACAGCTCATCAGCGTCTCGCACGAACCTCTTGTCCCGCTTGTCTGTACCCTCGTCCATTTTGATGTCACGTTTCTATCTGCGCACTGCAATGTTCTCGGATACGGTCCATCCGAAGTCTCTCGCATATCTCTTTCCTGCCGAATTTCCCGGAAGTCATCGTCCATTGCTGAAGCTAACTCTTGTTCCGGAACGGTTGCATACTCACCGCGCCTCTTTCTGGAAGATATATATCCATAACAATGCCTCTGCGTGCATATCGCATCTCTGATGTCAGCGGAGGGGAACGTCATCTCTTCGAAATCTCTTGCGAACTCCTTACTTCACTCTGCTTCAATGTCGACGGATTCAGACTCGTCTCATCGTGGCTGCATGGACTGTGCTCCAACGGCTATACTCGTATCTGGAGTCTCCCAAGCAGTGCATCCCATCACATGATATCTGAAAGATGTCGAATCATTCGATCGACTTGTCAGAACCTCATAATCCCCCAAAAGATCAACATCTTGAATATAGTTTAATAGTATCGAGTACATGCCACAGCGTCGGTGGTCCAGCCGTAGAAGGGCAAACCCAAGCCTCAATAATGGCGCCGCGGAACTGCCGCAAACCCTAAGGTTCAAAGGTTTTCACATGGTCATTAAGTCGAGTTAGGGTTTCATTCTTCTAGAGGGACCATGGAATCGCCTGCATGTCTTTCCGTATACTTTAAACTTGAAAAATGGGCTCCTGGCATTCGATCGTCTCTGTCGACTCTCAACGTCTCCGCGTGAAGTCGTTTCTAGCTGGAAGCAATCTATCTGATGACCTCACATCAGGGTAAGCGAACGAACACCTGTCCTAGTCATTCATCCTCAGGTGACTAGCGACCCACTATCATCACTCTAAGTACATACTCAAGCTGCAGTAGCTCCAATCATCTGGGTGATATCTCGTCATTTGCAGTAACAACTGGCTCATTCGTCTGTACGCTGAACAACACCTCAATCATTCTGAATAAGCGACATATCAATGGTTACCACATCCTGGTTGGCCTCTAGCAGTAGCCTGATCCTCTGGTACCAATCGGCACGTCCGAGAAATCCCGTAAAGGTGATCCACCAAACGCTCATGGCGCGAAAACACAATAAGACGACGCCTCTCAATGCAATCGTAAATATCTGGAATCACGCCCTGGTCAGTCCTCGTCCACGACAAGCTCATGCTGACTCAACTCGAGCCGTAGCTCACTCTGCCCGTGCAATCGTGGCAGCAAAACACAACCAGTATCAATGATGATAGATCATAGGAAGGAATATAATACTGTGCAAGGAAATGTACATCCTAAGGCTCCTTAAGCGGAGTGGCGTGTCGTAAGTATGCCGCGGAACATACCCACGGTACGTCACTCTACTTTAGTCACCTATTCCATCAACCAAAGGTCATCCCACGCGACGAAAGTTCGGGTCTAATACCCCCTCGACTAAGTCTAAGTTCCGTAAGGTCAAGCCTAAGTTTCGTATATATATAGACGCCTTAGGCTCCACATAGTCAAACTTAGACTCGAACCAAGGTTAGCCTAGCGCTCTGATACCAACTTTGTCACGACCCGAAAGAGCACGTGACTGGCCCTTGAACCATATGAAGTCTATAGGACTCCATCTGATCCAAGTAAGCCAAAAGCCCAGAAATCTAAAACCATTTTAAGAGTAAATAAAGAAAACTGGTTTGAAGAAGTGAAGAAAAACATGTTTGAAGTCAAGGTTTTTAAATAACTAAGACAAATGTGCATTTAAAAAATGTAAAGTCTTTTCTAAAAATTTCTGCAGAGTTTCTTTTGTAAAAACTGGCCCCGAACGGGGTACAACAAGAACAATATATATGGAGTGAATAAAAGGCATCCCCAAGCGGGAGCTAGCTCTTCGTCAATCGACGGTCACAACCACGCAAGCAATATAATATACAACGCCGAAGGGCGAGGATCAAAGCTCAAAAGAAACTCAAATAGCATGAAAACCGTGATACTACTACACGCGACTCTAAGGTCGAAATAATACATCAATAATGTCTAAGTCTGAAACAATATACAAGTTTTGGTTGATGGAATTCTAGATACAAAGTAATAATACAAGTACAATGGTGGTTCTTGATGCAAAAGAACCCACCTACCAAATGCAATTCACCCGCAAGGAAGCAGTGTGCCAAAAATGCCGCTATGGAACCTGTGCGGCAAAACCTGCAAGAACTGTGGCACAACGGGGGTGAGTTGCCAACTCGTGAATAGAGAATAACTACAAGTAGAAATCGAATGCATGACATAATCCTAGGTCAATACGATCAGTATAAAATCCTCAAAGAATAAGCCTGAAGCATGATAAGGTGGCAATGTAACATCTAATCGTGTATGTAGTGCAATGTACCCATGCCAGTGCCTCAGGTAATAACATGTCAAATATATAGGGTATGTCTGCATGAAGTAAATATGATGAAGTATCAAAATGAAAGTCAATACACATATATTAGCATCCCATTCCACTAATATTGGTGTTAGGGTATATATAACAGCGCCCTCATACCCTGTTATATATACAAGTAAAGTATGATCAATGTAATAAAAGTCTGTATATATGTGGATCCCGTCCACCTGTCACCCAATGACAATAAGCATCATGCATGTAAATGTGAGGATATAATCAAAATCATGGAAACATCATGAAACCTGTGCCTAGCATCGGCACGTAAATCCTCGTCCATATGGGGCTCCATCTGCGGTATCGGCCCTCGGTCCCGGCAGCACGGGCCAACCCATGTCCATCTCTCAACTCCGGTCGGTATCCTCCGGATATCCGCCGAGCATAAATACAATCACCGGTAGGTACTCGCCCATGTTAGTGTTTATGCCCTAGAAGGCCATTACTGTATCATACTAGCTTGTATATTACTTAATGGAAGCTTGGGATATTCACATGTATATAACAGTCTTGCTAAACATGGTAGTATGCTACTTGGTTTTTCTATCTTAATATGTGAGTGTACGTATTGATAGAGCTCTTAGGATCTTGCTTGTCTACCAGCGTTGTGATGGCAGTCACACTAGTGGGGGCTGGGTAGTCTACAAGCACATCCTTATTCAGGTCCCTGGTCGTTGGATTATCGAGACAGAGCATCGATACTCCGGAGTAGACTAGTGTGTACGCTTCTCATCCCAGTTGGGGAGATGGTCTGTCCCACAGCCATCAGTACGTCGTACTGGAGATAGTATACAGGTGCTCGTTAGGTTACGGGTACACCGGACAGGACTCACAGGGAACTGTTGGTTGGTTTGATACCAGTCGTCAGTGAACAGTTCCCAGGTGACATGAGTACAGCGTAGTCCGCAGACTTGACACTGCTACTTCGCCTCGAGTGTGTCCCACTGTTCTTAGATTGCTACCCTACCACGGCTCAAAGGAGTCGTGCAAACAGGTAGCAGTTGGGTGCAGTCCCGAGCACTTGGAGGTAGTGGCGGTTAGACAGGATTCGTCCCTCCCGGTATTGGGAGTAGATATCGTGCTGTGTCAGAGAGCCATTACGCAAAGTCCCTGGCCAGGGCAAGCGAGATTTGCTGGTAGGTTCCAGTAGTTTCTCAGGGTGTAATGGGCTTTACTCCGACACGACTTATACCGCTATTAGGGGACTGACGCTTGCCGCCCCCCTAGGCCCGATATGCGATAGTCTTGGACGAACGGACCGGACTGTATGGAGATTGTCACATCAGACTCAGTAGGAGTTCGGATGGGTTTACTCATCGGCCTTCTTATCGACAACTACCTGGGGACCGTTACGTACAGCTAGTGCCGCTTGCGGTCTGTGGTTAAACCCACTGCCAGCGTAGTAGTCGAGTCTCTAGAGTCCCACACAGAGAGTTTCCTACTCCAGGCAAAACGATATAGAGGTTGCATGGTTTTGCGACAAAGGGTTCGGACGCATACGTGCGTTTACGCACGTACGACTTTCGGACAGATTTTACCAGTCGGCTTTGGTTTAAGCCAGTTACTGGTATCCGGTTATTGGATTTTTACAGTCTAAAGTTTTTCCGTATTTTTACGGATCGGAGGGGCGTTCTCGTAATTACTCGAGAAGCTTCTAGAAGATGTGACTAAGGAGGTTTGTTTTGGAAAGAGAGTGAGTCATAGTGGTGATTCATTCACTTCATTAATGCACATTTATTGCTTAATGACTCATGTTAATGAATCATCACAAGATATTTTGTGAAGCATGCTTATTCATTTCCTTTATTGATTTTTAGATAATAAAAATGCTTCATAATAATATGATACACTCTCTCTCTTCTCTCATTATCATATCACACATTCTCTCTCCTCAAGCTCTCATCTTCTAACCCTAATCCTTAATCCTCATGTGTTGAGATCAAAGGATTAGTTAGACTAAACAATCCATAACCCTCACTCTATATCATTCTCTCATCTTTGATTAGCAATCAAAGTTGATTAGTTACCTCAAGTTAGAGGTTTAGCTTGGAGTTTTGCTCTCGGGTGGATCGTCTACTACCTAGAGAAGGCCGAGGAGAACAAAGGAGGACGTAAAGGAGAAGGACCGGTTCATTAGGTATAATCCCTAATCTCTTATGAAAAGAAACTCATAGAATACGGTTATTTATAGTTTAGCTTCGATTCAAGCGGTTAGTCGATGTTCGTTGTTTAAACTTGATTGTTTTTGAAAATTCCGCCTCCCCATAAGTACTGGGGTGAAGTACATCGACTTACAGTGGTATCAGAGCCTCGCTAAACACTAAATAACTTAATCGCAAATTTGTACGAATTTCGAACGAAAAAACGAACCCGGAAAACCCTAATTCTGTTCTGTTTCTGTCGAACTTAAAATAAAGTCCTAAAATTTTTCTGGTGTGTTCAGAGAGCTAGAAAGGGATCCACCGCGCTTCCGCGGCGCTTTGGCCGAGTCATGGACTCGTCTTTCTTGTGTGGGTCCCCTGTGACATTTGGGGTTTTCTGGAATATTTAATTATTGCTCAGGTTACTGTTTAACAGAGCAGATTTTGGAGCAATATTGAAGTTGTTTATTCGATCGAAAAATACAGTATTTGCGTATTGGATTATATCTGTGATTGTTTGATGTGTTCGTAAACCTCCCCCAACTGCTAGTATGTCGGTTGGCAGGGGGTTGCACATTTCTGAAATGGTTATATCTGTTTGTGCATATAAACTGTATTGGACTGTTGTGGTGTATAGCCGGGGTTAGCAAAGGGTTATTGTTTAATTCATTTGTTGTAAATGTAATTTGTTGTAATATTATTTTCGCGGGGCACTTCCAGGTTGCGGTTGTAGCCACCGTTGTATTATTTCATTTTACTGTTTTTGCTCCTAGGACTGACCCAAGGTGGGGTACACAAACTGCCGGGTGGGTAGTTTGCCGTACCCGTAGGGGTCGAGGGTGGGGTAAACGGCTATTCATCACAACTGTGTAATCTGTCTTTTCTTGCAGGCTCAAAAGAAATACAGATTGCTTGCAAATCCAATATTGTTTATCTGTGTTCTGGAATGAATATCATTGCGTCAGACGAATGTAAAATATCTATATTTATTATAGCTATTTAGACGTCACTTATGTTTTACACCCGCGCTAGCCCAGCCCCCGCTCTGTCGTTAGTTAAGTAACCTAACGGGTGATGACGGGACCCCGTGGCGAATGCGGATGGCATAAGAGGACGTTATATTTTCGTTGTTTTCTGCAATGATAGGTTAATGATGGGACGCATTATCTATAATGCAAAGTAAAACAAACCAAAGTTTA
The DNA here is from genome assembly GCA_030015575.1 of Agapanthus africanus. Taxonomy (NCBI): domain Eukaryota; kingdom Viridiplantae; phylum Streptophyta; class Magnoliopsida; order Asparagales; family Amaryllidaceae; genus Agapanthus; species Agapanthus africanus. The sequence continues at coordinate 178,292,483 of JASDDO010000008.1, forward strand.
AATCGTTGGAACAATTTAAAAGAAACCACTCGGTTATTTTTAAAACAGATATTTTTAAATGCGGAGATTTAACCACTCCTTTTAAAAGCTATCAGGTTCCTTCGGTTATATCAAGTTCACTACGTTCACGGTTTCGCCAAAACCATTCGTAGCCCTCCGTCATTTCATCTGGGTATTCAGTAGTATTCAAGCTATGTATTTTGACCTAACGCCAAGGCATAGTGTTTGGTAGCTGCTGGATATTCATTTGTTGCATAGATAGATGAGTTAGTTTGGGACAGTCGTATTATCATTTTGGCCGAACGTCAAGGATATATACGGATGGGTTCAAACTGACAGGATAATGATGGGCAGAACTTGACATGTGACTTATGACATTTTGACCTAACGCCAAGGTCATAAGAGCATGGGGCAAAAACTTATATCGGGAATTTCTAAAGAAACTGAAATTTGCAAAGAGATGCATACCATTTGGAGTTTGATGAATGTTGGTAGGATTCCTTCAACATTATCATACGATGATATTTGGATCCCGATCCTACTGTGAGTATATGCTACTTATCAGGATATTCGTCGCTTAACGATCAATGCTATAAACCTAGTAGGTGTCCAGAAAAGTGTCAGCGGGGTTACGCCCCCAGAGAAAAGAGGTTCTTTAATTAAGGAACTTCGCGAAAGCGTTGGAAAACCTCCCTCGAAGTATCGACACCGGCCTGGCTGAACGGTTAAGCAAGTATTGTACGGTGAGAATAGTCTTGGCTAATTCTTCTTTTATGGTTTGAGGAAGGATTCGAGAAACAGTGGGAGCCATCCAGTTTAGATAAACTAAAAACCACTCTAAACTTGCAAGAGCATCATGCTAAAGAGTTTTCTTCTCTCTCTCCTAATTGCAGCGACCCTGAAAATGACTGGACTTAAGTTACTTTTAGAGAAAAATATACTGACGGGGCCAAACTATAAAGATTGGCTGCGGAATGTCAAGATGGCTTTGACCTATGACAAACTGGGGTACGTCCTCACCGCTACAGCACCTGCTGTCCTTGGTCCCAAATCCAGCAATGCGGATAAGGAAATCCGCAAAACCTGGGATTTAGATTGCGCGAGAGCCAAGTGCATCGTGCTTGCCTCGATGAACAATGAACATCAGAGGAGGCACGAGGATATGTCCCTAGATGGCATATTTCTCCATACAAAGGAACTTTATGGAGAGCAATCTCGTATAGCAAGATACGAGACCTCTAAGAAATTGTTTCGAGCGAGGTTGGCTGTCGGGTCATCGGTAGGTGAACATGTCCTACAGATGATCGGCTATATTGAAGAGCTCGCGGACCTTGGGACGACTTTGGATAATGAGCTCTATACAGACCTTGTTCTCCAGTCCCTTCCTCCCACCTACGCCCAGTTTATCCTCAACTTCAATCTTCAAGGAAAAGAAGTTGAACTTGCGGAACTCCTAAACATGTTAAGGAGTGCAGAGGGCACCTTGCAGAAGGCAAGGGAAACACCCGCTATGTTTGTTGGCGGTTCATCTTCTTCCGGGTCCAAGGCTAGGGCCAAAGGAAGGAAGAAGAAGGCCGCACCCAGACCTAGAGGAGGTGTTAGTAAGGTGGGAAAGAAGGGAAAGAAAAAGTTTACAGCACCGGTAGTTGGCCTGGATGAGTGCTTCCATTGTCACAGGAAAGGGCACTGGAAGAAGGATTGCAAGGCGTGGAACGCCAAGAACCAGGAACCGAAGCAAGCTGTGGCTTCGACTTCAGGTGTGTTTGTAATTGAGAATTGTCTGTCAATCAACTCTACTTCCTGGGTATTGGATACCGGGTCAGGATCTCATATTTGCAATTCATTGCAGGCACTGAGAAACCGTAGAGTGCTGAAGGAAGGTGATATGATCCTCAGGGTTGCTAACGGAGCTAGCGTGGGAGCTGCGTCCGTCGGGGATTATCACCTAGGATTGACGAGTGGACACATTTTGGTTTTACATAACTGTTATTTTGTACCCAGCTTAACGTGTAATATCATATCAGTTTCCTTGTTATCAAATAAAGGTTATGATTTCACGTTTGTAAGAGATGTTGTCAACATCCACCTTAATCATGGTTTGATTGGGTCAGGTACTCTAAATAACGGCATATATGTGTTAAACCAACTCCAAATTTTCAATGTCCAGAACACACTAAAAAGAAAGTCTCCAGATTTAAATAAAGCTTTCTTATGGCATTGTAGACTGGGTCACATCAATGAGAGAAGGTTGACTAAGTTGCATAGAGAAGGATATTTGGACACGTTCGAATATCAAACTTATGACACTTGTCAATCTTGTCTCAAAGGAAAGATGACAAAGACTCCATTCACTGGACAAGGAGTAAGAGCGAGCGAGCTCTTAGGACTCATACACAGCGATGTATGCGGGCCAATGTCTACACATGCGAGAGGTGGTTATTCCTATTTCATTACTTTCACGGATGATTACTCAAGATACGGATTCATTTATCTGATGAAACATAAATCCGAGGCTTTTGAGAAATTCCAAGAGTATAAGAATGAAGTAGAAAACCAAACCGGCAAAAGTATAAAGACACTTAGATCTGATCGAGGTGGTGAATACTTGAGTGCCGAGTTCCTAGGTTACCTAAAAGAGAAAGGAATTCTCTCTCAGCTTACTCCTCCATACACTCCACAGCATAACGGTGTATCGGAGAGACGGAATCGAACCCTATTGGATATGGTACGATCCATGATGAGTAATGCTGAGTTACCGCGATCTTTCTGGGGTTATGCGCTAGAATCAGCGGCATATCTTTTGAACATGGTACCTACCAAGACTGTGCCTACCACTCCATATCAGATGTGGAGTGGGAAGAAACCCCATCTACAGTATGTAAAGATTTGGGGATGTCCAGCTTTTGTTAAAAAGCAGCATGTGGACAAGCTCGAGGCACGATCAGTAAAATGTTTGTTTGTGGGATATCCAAAGCACTCCAGGGGATATCTATTCTATTACGCAGAGGAACAGAAGGTATTTGTTTCTCGTAATGCCCATTTTCTAGAACATCAGTTTTTAGAAAAGGAATCAAGTGGGAGCGAAATAGAACTGGAAGAAATTCCAGAACCACAAACTACTGCTGAAAGTTTGGTAGAACCAGAGGTTCAAGAAGAACAGAACATTCCCGCACCCCTCCGCAGGAGTAGTAGGCCGTCTCGTCCGCCTGAGAGATACTACGGTTTTCTCATAGATGGGGATAGAGAGGATTGCATCATAGATGATGATGAACCTACTGACTTCAGGCAGGCCATCCAGAGCGGCGACTCGGTACGATGGCTAGATGCAATGCGGACCGAAATGGAGTCCATGTACACCAACAAAGTATGGACTTTGGACTTTGCTCCAGATGGGGTAAAACCCATAGGATGCAAATGGATCTTCAAGAAAAAGATTGGTGTAGATGGACAGGTAGAAACCTATAAGGCTAGACTTGTAGCAAAGGGTTTTCGTCAAAGACCTGGTTTGGACTATGACGAAACTTTTTCTCCAGTGGCTATGCTCAAATCCATTCGGGTCCTTCTTGCTATTGCTGCCTTCCATGATTATGAAATCTGGCAGATGGACGTAAAGACGGCTTTTCTGAATGGAAATTTAGAAGAGAGCGTCTATATGGATCAGCCAGAGGGTTTCAATCAGAGTGGGAGCAGCGGGAAAGTATGCAAGCTGCTTAAGTCCATTTATGGACTAAAGCAGGCATCGCGGAGTTGGAACATCTGTTTTGATGAGACAGTCAAAGAATATGACTTTATCAAAAATCCAGATGAACCGTGCATATATAGTAAAGTTGTGGCCAGAAGTGTCGTATTCCTCGTCTTGTACGTGGATGACATTCTATTGATAGGAAATGACATTCCTATGCTACAATCTGTCAAAGGATTCTTGTCACACAGGTTCTCCATGAAAGACCTGGGTGATGCCTCTTACATTCTGGGGATCCGGATCTATCGTGATAGATCCAAGAGGATGTTGGGACTTTCGCAGTCCAGGTATATCGACACTGTACTGAAAAGATTCAGTATGGAAGATTCTAAGCGCGGTAATCTACCGGCTTGTCACGGAATCACCCTCTCCAAAGAGATGTCTCCCAAGACTGATTTGGAAAGGGAACGCATGTCTATTATACCCTACGCTTCTGCGGTAGGCTCTATAATGTATGCGATGTTGTGTACCAGACCAGATGTAGCTTACGCACTGAGCGTGGTAAGCCGGTATCAGTCAGACCCAGGGGAGAAACACTGGATAGCAGTAAAGAACATTCTCAAGTACCTGAGGAGGACTAAGGAGATGTTCTTGGTCTACGGCGGAAAAGACCTCAGGTTGGAGGCCTTTGCTGATTCCGGCTTCCAGAGTGATAAGGACGATTCCAAGTCCATGTCGGGTTATGTCTTTACCCTCAATGGAGGGGCGGTGTGCTGGAAGAGCTCCAAGCAGGACACCGTTGCTGACTCGACGATGGAAGCGGAGTATATAGCTGCTTGCGATGCCGCAAAAGAAGCAGTCTGGATGAAGAAGTTCCTAACAGAACTTCAGGTGGTTCCTACCATAGTTGATCCAATACCTCTGTATTGCGACAACAACGGAGCTATAGCTTTAGCGAAGGAACCAAGGTCCCATCAGAAGTCCAGACACATCTTAAGGCGGTATCACCTGATCAGGGAGATCATTGATCGTCAGGAGATCGAGGTTCGGAGAGTTGCTTCAGAAGAGAACATTGCTGATCCATTCACGAAGGCCCTTCCTCAGATTCAGTTCGAGAGGCTGCTCGAGATCATTGGTCTGCGATATGCCAGTACATGGCCCTAGTGCAAGTGGGAGATTGTTAGTGTTTATGCCCTAGAAGGCCATTACTGTATCATACTAGCTTGTATATTACTTAATGGAAGCTTGGGATATTCACATGTATATAACAGTCTTGCTAAACATGGTAGTATGCTACTTGGTTTTTCTATCTTAATATGTGAGTGTACGTATTGATAGAGCTCTTAGGATCTTGCTTGTCTACCAGCGTTGTGATGGCAGTCACACTAGTGGGGGCTGGGTAGTCTACAAGCACATCCTTATTCAGGTCCCTGGTCGTTGGATTATCGAGACAGAGCATCGATACTCCGGAGTAGACTAGTATGTACGCTTCTCATCCCAGTTGGGGAGATGGTCTGTCCCACAGCCATCAGTACGTCGTACTGGAGATAGTATACAGGTGCTCGTTAGGTTACGGGTACACCGGACAGGACTCACAGGGAACTGTTGGTTGGTTTGATACCAGTCGTCAGTGAACAGTTCCCAGGTGACATGAGTACAGCGTAGTCCGCAGACTTGACACTGCTACTTCGCCTCGAGTGTGTCCCACTGTTCTTAGATTGCTACCCTACCACGGCTCAAAGGAGTCGTGCAAACAGGTAGCAGTTGGGTGCAGTCCCGAGCACTTGGAGGTAGTGGCGGTTAGACAGGATTCGTCCCTCCCGGTATTGGGAGTAGATATCGTGCTGTGTCAGAGAGCCATTACGCAAAGTCCCTGGCCAGGGCAAGCGAGATTTGCTGGTAGGTTCCAGTAGTTTCTCAGGGTGTAATGGGCTTTACTCCGACACGACTTATACCGCTATTAGGGGACTGACGCTTGCCGCCCCCCTAGGCCCGATATGCGATAGTCTTGGACGAACGGACCGGACTGTATGGAGATTGTCACATCAGACTCAGTAGGAGTTCGGATGGGTTTACTCATCGGCCTTCTTATCGACAACTACCTGGGGACCGTTACGTACAGCTAGTGCCGCTTGCGGTCTGTGGTTAAACCCACTGCCAGCGTAGTAGTCGAGTCTCTAGAGTCCCACACAGAGAGTTTCCTACTCCAGGCAAAACGATATAGAGGTTGCATGGTTTTGCGACAAAGGGTTCGGACGCATACGTGCGTTTACGCACGTACGACTTTCGGACAGATTTTACCAGTCGGCTTTGGTTTAAGCCAGTTACTGGTATCCGGTTATTGGATTTTTACAGTCTAAAGTTTTTCCGTATTTTTACGGATCGGAGGGGCGTTCTCGTAATTACTCGAGAAGCTTCTAGAAGATGTGACTAAGGAGGTTTGTTTTGGAAAGAGAGTGAGTCATAGTGGTGATTCATTCACTTCATTAATGCACATTTATTGCTTAATGACTCATGTTAATGAATCATCACAAGATATTTTGTGAAGCATGCTTATTCATTTCCTTTATTGATTTTTAGATAATAAAAATGCTTCATAATAATATGATACACTCTCTCTCTTCTCTCATTATCATATCACACATTCTCTCTCCTCAAGCTCTCATCTTCTAACCCTAATCCTTAATCCTCATGTGTTGAGATCAAAGGATTAGTTAGACTAAACAATCCATAACCCTCACTCTATATCATTCTCTCATCTTTGATTAGCAATCAAAGTTGATTAGTTACCTCAAGTTAGAGGTTTAGCTTGGAGTTTTGCTCTCGGGTGGATCGTCTACTACCTAGAGAAGGCCGAGGAGAACAAAGGAGGACGTAAAGGAGAAGGACCGGTTCATTAGGTATAATCCCTAATCTCTTATGAAAAGAAACTCATAGAATACGGTTATTTATAGTTTAGCTTCGATTCAAGCGGTTAGTCGATGTTCGTTGTTTAAACTTGATTGTTTTTGAAAATTCCGCCTCCCCATAAGTACTGGGGTGAAGTACATCGACTTACAGCCCACCTCCAGGCTCAATCGGCATAATCCTTCGATCATCTTGCCGAGGGGAACCATACCGGGCCCCACCATGTACCCTCATATGGCACACACTCCTTGTATGGGGTATGTAATCAGAACCGATAAATCTCATGGTGGCTGCGCAAATATCATATCAAGGAAACCGGATTTTTCAAATAAGTACATACTCTCTTTTGAAATTATCCACGGTTCCCAAATCTATAAATATCATGAAAACAATATCCCAACGCGCATAATCAGAAAGCATGATGTATGTGACATATAATTGAGATGCAAGTATAACAGTATATCATGCAACATAGAATAGTGGTATGCACATACAAAGTCATATCCTGATGCAATAATACTACTGTGTAGTGACATGGCAATTATCGATGATGAAGTGTGTGAGCCGATAAGCAAGTGTACGTGGAACATATGCATCATCGATAATGGTGCTGGTGTCCTAATAGCATGATTGCAATATAGAAATAAACACATGCAATGCGATGCGGAATCGAATAATCAATGCAATAGTGAAGAATCTACACCAATATGTACATGTCATGTAGTGGTGCCATTTGAAATAAGACGAATCAGGGTTTTTGGTAAAATAAGGGTTACGGTGTTTTTAAGAATAGATACGTCTTTTGAAAATACCCGTATAATCCCTTTACTTGTCCTTAAAATACTCCCGATTCGTTAGTTTTGAAATAGGTATGACTCGGGTCTAGTCTAACATCTACTAAGCCAAGTCCGTCAGGAGGTGTATGTAAACCACCTAAATTTGAGTCGATATATATAATAGTCAGTGATCCCGCCTCAATAGTATCGCGTACGATACAGTATATCATCTGACATCCTCGAGTCATGAGTGCGGATCTATCATCAATATAAAGCTCGTACGGTAAATCGCCGTACGGCATCCCAATAGCTGGGTACGGGTCAATATCACAATCAGCTCATCAATTATTTGGTATTCTCATTACCATATCACATAATCTGGGGTACTGATCTAAGTCTAGTACAACTGATACCATCAATATGACTGCGTGTGTAAACACACGTCCAAAGGCCCGCTAGAGATCACATGTCGTATCCCAAATACGAATCACATCATGTCACCGATCTCGCAGCACAAAACCCAATATCATCGACTCATCTCCAAAGTCATCCACTATCCATCATCATCACAGTATAAGTATAGCGAATCAACATGTGTGTGCGTATGGGTGTAAACCTATCCTAGGGTTCGCAACTAGGAAATATTCTAGTTTATTTCTAACCCTATCACATCTAACACATCACAAATAATCCACTACACTATAATATCATAAATAATATATACATATAAGGTATACCAACTACGGACTGCGGGGGTGCTATATGCCATCCACCCGACTTCCCCCGTAGATATAATCTACTCACCTTGCGTCTTCATTTGTCGACGTCGCCACGCGCTTGCTTGTCGTCCCAAAGTCTTCATGGGTTACCTACATATCAAAGTATCGTATATGCGCATTAAAACCAAATCAAAGCTAAAACGACACACGAAAACCAAAACGATACGCTATGGGGCCTATAGGTTAGAACCTATGGGTACGCCTCCAAAACCAACAATCAATCCTCGATATCGTCGTATAAACGGCAAATAGTCGAGGTAAACACAATATGCAACTGCAGAATTAAAAATACGGAATACGGAAACACGAATCCAAAACAGCAACTAAGGAAATAGGCTCCAGATTTCACCCTAGGTCAAATTAGACAAATCTATATGTACCGGGGGTCTAATCTATACATGTAGGAGCAGCAGAATCAAAACGAGGCAAAATGGGGTAGGTCTGGCCGTAAATTGCGGCCAAACAGAATAAATCTGCAGCCGGGAAAATGAGTTAGGGGCTGGGGTCTTGTGTGGTGATTCTAGGGTGCCTGCACATCTCACTGTCCAATCAATTTAATTTTCAGAGTCTCGGGGTAAAAGCAGATTCAATGTAACCATCACAGATTTCACAAATTCTCCGATATTGGTTTCTAAATCCATATTCCGGGTTTCAAGTTTCAGGTTTGGGTCTCAATTCATCCACTAGGGTGTTGGTGTAGCCTCTACTGAGCTCAATTTCACATTACAACACAAAATTCCCTCAAACCCTAACTAGGTTTTCTTTAAGTCCAAAAAATCAAACAATATTGGTTCTATCACAACATGGGGGTATAAGGAATGCTAAAATTAAGCTAATGGTTCAGTAATTACCTCATTTGGCAACTCAAGAATTTTCTTGATTTGCCCATAGTGGCCAAAATCCTTGCTTTCTTGGTCCAATGTGTAGGTCTTGAGCTTGTGCACACCTTTAATGAAATGGGGGTAGGGTTTTGGTATTGTTTTTGAGGTGATTTGGGGCTTGAAAAGGGGAGGATGAAGAGGGAAAAGGTTTCAGCTGAGAATGGAGAAAATGAAGGGGGAGAGAGATGAGGAAAATGAGAGGGAGAGAAAATCCAAGTCAAAAGTGCACCATGCCTCATTATTGCACTTGTCCCCTTTTCTTTTCCTTTTCCTTTTCCTTTTTCTTTTCTTTTCTCCAAAATCCTTTCTCATAAGAATAGTAACCCCAAATAACATGATAGAAAATGCACAAGTGTGATAAAAATGATATGTGCATGTTTTGCACAAAATTGCTAAAAACCCGATTAACGATTTTTAATCGCGATTAGCACTAAATTAGCATATAACTAATCATAAAAACTTAAAAATGGAATAACTCCATAAAATAACCTATTTTAGAATTTTCCATAATTTTTCCAAATTTTTCTGTATTTAATTTACCTAAATATTAAAATATTTAATAAAATAATATTAAATTATAAAAATTCCCAAAAAATAATATTTTATTTTTTTGAAATGTTACAGTAGCGGAACACATGCTTAAGATGATTGGCTACATTGAGGAGCTCGCGGACCTCGGGACAAAGTTAGAGAACGAGCTCTACATTGACTTGATTCTCCAGTCCCTTCCTTCACTTACGCCCAGTTTATCCTGAACTTCAACTTGCAAGGAAAAGAAGTTGAACTTCCGAAACTCCTCAACCTGTTGAGGAGTGCAGAGGGCACCCTATAGAAAGTTAGGGAAACACCCGCTTTGTCTGTTGGAGGAGCTTCCTCTTCTAGGTCCAAGGCAAAAGCCAAAGGAAAGAAGAAGAAGGCCCCCACCAAACCAAGGAGCGGTGTTAGTAAAGTGGAAGCCAAGGGAAAGGCAATGGTAGCAAAGGTAGCGTGACAGCTTGTGGGAAAGGAAGAGTGCTTTTATTGTCATAAGAAAGGACACTGGAAGAAATATTGTAGGGCTTGGAAGGCCAAGAACCAGGACCCGAAGCAAGTTGTGCCTTCGGCTTCAGGTGTGTATGTTATTGAAAACTGTCTATCAATCAACTCTACTTCCTGGGTATTGGATACCAGATCGGGATGTCATATCTATAATTCTTTGCAGGCACTGAGAAGGCGTAGAGTTTTGAAGGCAGGTGATATGACCCTCAGAGTTGCAAATGGAGTAGGCATGGATGCTGAGTCCGTGGGGGACTATCACTTGGGATTGACAGATGGACATGTTTTGGTTTTACGCGACTGTTATTTTGTACCCAGTGCGACTTGTAATATCATATCTGTATCTTTAATGTCTAAAGAAGGTTATGATTTTGCATTTGTAAGCAATGTTGTAAACATTCACCTTAATCATGTTTTGATTAGGTCGGGTACATTAAGCAACGGTATATACGTATTGAACCAACCACAGGTTTTCAATATCCAGAATACACACAAAAAAAAGTCTCCAGAAATAAATCATGCTTTCTTATGGCATTGTAGACTGGGTCACATCAATGAGACAAGGTTAACTAAGTTGCATAAAGAAGGATATTTGGACCTGTTCGAATATCAATCATATGCAACTTGTCAATCATGTCTCAAAGGAAAGATGACAAAGACTCCGTTCACTGGACACGGAGTAAGAGCGAGCAAGCTCTTGGGACTCGTACACAACGATGTATGTGGTCCAATGTCTACACATGCGTGAAGTGGTTATTCTTACTTCATTACTTTTATGGATGATTTTTCAAGGTATGTACATGTCTTCTTAATGAAGCATAAATCAGAAGCCTTTGAAAAGTTCCAGGAATACAAGAATGAAGTAGAAAAACAAACAGGCAAAAGTATTAAGACACTGAGATCTAATCGAGGTGGTGAATAATTAAGTGCCGAGTTCCTGGATTACTTAAAAGAGAATGGAATTCTCTCTCAGCTTGCTCCTCCATACACTCCACAACATAACGGTGTATCGGAGAGACGGAACCGAACCCTATTGGATATGGTACGTTCCATGATGAGTAACGCTGAGTTACCGCGATCTTTCTGGGGATATGCACTAGAATCAGCTGCATATCTTTTGAACCGAGTTCTAACTAAGTCAGTGCCTACCACATCATATCAGATGTGGAGTGGGAAGAAACCCTATCTTAAACACATTAAGACATGGGGATGTCCAGCTTTTATAAAAAAGCAGCATGCGGAAAAACTCGAGGCACGCTCAGTACAGTACAAGTTTGTGGGATATCCAAAGAACTCCAAGGGATATTTCTTCTATTACGCAGAGGAACAAAAGGTATTTGTTTCTCGTCATGCCTGCTTCTTGGAAACTGAATTTTTAGAAAATCAGATATGTGGGGGCGCAATAGAACTGGAAGAAATTCCAGAACCACAAGCTATTACTGAAAGCTTGGTAGAACCAGAAGGTTTGAAAGAACAGGACATTCCTGCGCCACTCCGCAGGAGTAGTAGGCAGTCTCATCCGCCCGAGAAATACTACGGTTTTCTCATAGAAGGGGATAAAGAGGATTGCATCATTGATAATGATAAGCCGACTAGCTTCCAGCAGGCCATTCAGAGCACTGACTCGGTAAAATGGCTGGATGCAATGCGGACCGAGATGGAGTCCATGTACACCAACAAAGTATGGACTTTGGACGTTGCACCAGAAGGGGTAAAACCCGTAGGTGTAGGGTGTTTTTCGTCACCCCAGTGAGATGGGAATACGCGCGCGGTTGTCAGGCGTACTACAGATTCCCCCTGCCTAGGGTAGGCCGGGGTTTAATGATTGTGGGGATCCGAATCTCCGGCAGCCGCGGACTAAGCTGCCGTTAATTACCCCTCGCCTTTGGGGCGAGGGAACCTCCGATTAACGGGTTAAACTGGTCATGCGAACTCAATGTGCAGTGTGCGTGTGTTTTGAAAGGGGGTTTTGGATATATCGGGAGCCACGCAGAGTTTTTACGGGGGTCCCGCTACCCGGATAGCGGGCTGGGGGTCAAGGGGGCTAGCAGCCCCCTTGCGGGGTGCGGGGCAGCGCCCCGTTAGAAATTTTTTTCTAACAGGGACAGTGTCGTGGAGTGCGTGTGTGCACAAATTTGTATACATATGTATATATGTATGCATATATAAGTAAAGGGGAAAAAGACATCCAAAGGATGCGTGGGCCAGCGCCTAGAGCGCTGTGTGCTGAGGTGCTGTGCGCTCAGGCGCGCGCGCGCCACGTGTCGACACGTGGGCAACTTGCGCATGAGCGCTGCGCGCAGGTGCGCAAGCGCACGCGCCACGTGTCGGCATGTGGGCGTTTTGCGCAAGAGCGCTGCGCGCAGGTGCGCAAGCGCGCGCGCGCCACGTGTCGGCACGCGGGCGCTTTGCGCACTTGCGCAAGCGCGCCACGTGTCGTCACGCGGGCGCTTTGCGCACTTGCGCAAGCGCGCCACGTGTCGTCACGCGGGCGCTTTGCGCACTTGCGCAAGCACGCAGGTGCGCAAGCGCGCGCGCCACGTGTCGGCACGCGGGCGCTTTGCGCATTTGCGCAAGCGCGCGCCACGTGTCGGCACGCGGGCGCTTTGCGCACTTGCGCTGCGCGCCGGAGAGGACAAGAGGCTTTTAGCCTAAAAAGATTTCTCTGAAGAGAAATCAAAGAGGAGTTGGACTCCTGAGTGTTTTTCTTCTTTCTTTGGGGTTTAGTGAAAGATGTTCTTCTTCTTCCTCCTGTTGTTTGCTGGATCTTGAAGATCAAGAGATGTGAAATCTCAAAATCTCTCCTTTTTAAGATCTGATGACAGATCCAAGTTCCCCTTTGTGGGTTTTGTGGTGGAAAACTATTTAGTTTTGAAAAAGGAAGAGTAAAACTCTTGATTTAATTCAAAAGAAAGAAGAAGCTTTTGGAACCTTGAAGAAGAAAGAAAGAGCTCAGCTCTAAATTTTTGGAGAGAGAAAAAGTTATGAGATATTTTCATTATCTTTTGCCTTTATAGGCTATACACTTTACACATAGCCCCTTGGGCTTCTCAAAATGGCATTTTGCCTATCCCATGGCTCATGTGCCATTTCTTTTTGCACATAAGCCATGGGCTTTACAAAAATTTGGCTTTATGCCTATTTTTCTTACATTTATCCGAAAATAAAATAAAAGAAAATGCAACAAAATTATTTATTACAAAATTTTTATCTTGGCATGGGGGGAGGCCGGCCGCTTCATGTTCGGGCTCGACCCGGGCATGGGTCTGGGCTTGGGCCCACTTGGCTTGGGGTTGACTTGGATTTTGACTTGGTCAACCGGGGTGTAAATTTTTACCCCAACAAATTGCCCCCCATCAATAAATGCACACCACATACGTGGGTCGTGTGCATGAAATTGATGGATCTTCTTTCACGTGGAGGCGACTTGATTTGGTCCCCGCTTTTTGGGAAGCTGGCACTGCCCTTTTTACGACATGGACGGTCGTTGCTTGACATGTATCCGAGACAGAGTGTTTGTGATAGACGTTTTCCCTGGCCGGAGTGATCTGGTTCCCGCTTTGTAGGAATCCTGCGCTGCCCTTTTTGCGACTTGGACGGTCGGTGCTGCCCTTTTAGCGACTTGGACGGTCGGTGCTGCCCTTTTTGCGACTTGGACGGTCGGTGCTACCCTTTTTGCGACTTGGACGGTCGGTGCTGCCCTTTTAGCGACGTGGACGGTCGGTGCTGCCCTTTTAGCGACGTGGACGGTCGGTGTTGCCCTTTTTGCGACTTGGACGGTCGGTTCTGCCCTTTTTGCGACTTGGACGGTCGGTGCTGCCCTTTTAGCGACGTGGACGGTCGTTGCTGCCATTTTAGCGACTTGGACGCTCGGTTCTGCCCTTTTTGCGACTTGGACGGTCGGTGCTGCCCTTTTAGCGACGTGGACGGTCGTTGCTGCCATTTTAGCGACTTGGACGGTCGGTGCTGCCCTTTTAGCGACGTGGACGGTCGTTGCTGCCATTTTAGCGACTTGGACGGTCGGTTCTACCCTTTTTGCGACTTGGACGGTCGGTGCTGCCCTTTTAGCGACGTGGACGGTCGTTGCTGCCATTTTAGCGACTTGGACGGTCGGTTCTGCCCTTTTTGCGACTTGGACGGTCGGTGCTGCCCTTTTAGCGACGTGGACGGTCGTTGCTGCCATTTTAGCGACTTGGACGGTCGGTGCTGCCCTTTTAGCGACGTGGACGGTCGTTGCTGCCATTTTAGCGACTTGGACGGTCGGTGCTGCCCTTTTAGCGACGTGGACGGTCGGTGCTGCCCTTTTAGCGACGTGGACGGTCGTTGCTGCCATTTTAGCGACTTGGACGGTCGGTGCTTTGTTTGACTTGCCCTTCTTCTTGCACTGTCAGGGGTAGACTTGACCTGCTCCGCTTCTTGCGGTGTCGGAGTGGAAGTTGACTTGTTAATTTTGATTTGGGTTGACATCAGCATCGCTATACTGGAATATGGTACCAGGAGCGAATCATCATCTGTCATGGAGAGGATTTTGGGATTTTGGTTTTTGTTTGGCATCTGCATTGCTGCACTGGAATAATGCCAGGAGCAACTCATCATTTGCCCTGGGAGGATTTGGGAGAAATTGGAATTGTTTTACGCCCGTGGATTGTATACGGTTTTGCAGGATGTATGATCCAGACCGTAGGGCCGGAAAAATTTCGGGACTTTGTCGGCGTCTGCATCGCTGCACTGGAACATGGTACCAGGAGCGACTCATCATTCGCCGTTGGGGTATGGGATTTGGAATTTGGTTGGCGTCTGCATCGCTGCACTGGAATATGGTACCAGGAGCGACTCATCATTCGCCATTTGGGGATTGGGGAGCGATGGCTTAGGAGACAGGTTTAGATCCCTATAGCCTAAGACTTTTCAATTTTATGGGCCGTGAGGGTCCCATAAAAGCATTTTCTCCCTACGGGTCGTAAGGATCCCGTAGGTGTATTTTCTCCTTAGGAGTCGTGAGGACTCCTAAGTGTGTTTTTCCTTTATGAGTCGTAAGGATCCCACAAAGGTTTGTTCTCCTCATATATCGTGAGGACACATGAGTGGGTCTTATCAATGGAGCATCATTCCCAAAGCGGAGACCGGCCGCGTAACTGGTGATTACGGTGGGGCATGGGTATGATGAGAATTATTTGAGCCCGTGGATTGTATACGATGGTCAATTTGGGGACCCACCGCAGGGCCGGGAGAATTTTTTAAAAATTGGATTTTGGTTGGCGTCTGCATCGCTGCACTGGAATGTGGTACCAGGAGCAACTCATCATTCGCCGTTTGGGGACTTGGAATTTGGATATTGTTTGGCATCAGCATTGCTGCACCGGAATAATGCCAGGAGCAACTCATCATTTGCCTCGGGAGGACTTGGGATTTGGGTTTTCGGTCGGCATCAGCACCGCTAACACTGAGCGAAATGCCAGGAGCGACTCATCATTTGCCGTTGCCCGTTGGGGAACGATGGCTTAGGAGTTAGGTTTGGGTCCCTACCACCTAAGGCTTTTCAATTTTATGGGCCGTGAGAGTCCCATAAAAGCATTTTCTCCCTACGAGTCGAAAGGATCTCGTAGGTGTATTTTCTCCTTAGGAATCGTGAGGATTCCTAAGTGTGTTGCTCCTTTGTGAGTCGTAAGGATCTCACGCAGGGGTTTTCTCCTCACAAGGTCGAGAGGACTTTGTGAGTGTATTTCACCTCCTTTCCTTTTTACGAGTTTGCGCCCTTTCGGGTTTTCACAGACTCGCCGGTAGTCCTGCTGTTTTTACTCACGGAGCCCTTTCGGGTTTTCATCCGTGCCCGTTTTGCTTGTGAACATACCTTTTTTTTTTTTTTTTCCTTCCGCTGGTGGGACTTTAAAGTAGTCTCACCGGCAGGATTTGGGAGGAATACGGTTTTGCAGGATGTCTGATCCAGACCGTAGGGCTGATGTGCTCAATTCGCCTGCGACTTGGAGCATTCACGTGTAGTATTTCTTGAGATATCGGCCATTGATGGGTGGCATGGGCCTTTCTCCCTCGGCACTTATTAGTTGGTAGGATCCTCCGTTAAACACTTTCTCGATGACGTATGGTCCTTCCCAGTTTGGCTCGAATTTTCCCTTGGCATGTCGATTGGGGATAATCGGTCTTTTGAGGACCAACACCAATTCACCTTTCTTGAAGGCGCGGAGACGGGTTATCTTGTCATAAGCCCGTGACATTTGGGCTCGGTATAGCTCCAGATTTTGTTGCACCGCGAGCCTCTTTTCTTCGAGGGCATCGAGTTCTTCAAGTCGAAGGAGCACGTTTTCCTCTTCTGTCAACTCATGCTGAACGGCCATTCTTAAGCTTGGAACTTCGACTTCGAGAGGGAGGACCGCCTCCACTCCGAAGAGCAATGAGTATGGAGTGGACTGTGTTGGAGTACGGTGCGTGGTACGATATGCCCACAACGCCTCGTGAAGTTTGAGATTCCAGTCTCTCTTGTTGGCTGAAGCATTTTTCCTCAGGAGCTTGCATAGAGTCTTATTGAAGGCTTCGGCTAGCCCATTGGCTCTTGGATTATAGATGGAGGAATACCTCCAGTCTATCTTGTGCTGAGTAGCGAATCTTGAGACATTGAAGCTCTTGAAAGAAGGCCCGTTGTCAGAAATGATTCTTCTTGGTGTACCGAAGCGGTATAGAATATTATGCTGGAAGAATGTCAGAATATCCTTCGTCTTGACTTCTTTTAGCGGGACAGCTTCAGCCCACCTGGAGAAGTAGTCTGTCGCGGCCAGTATGAACCGGTGGCCTTTAGATGACGGAGGATCAATTGGGCCAACAATGTCGGTGCCCCAAACTTCGAAGGGCCACGACGCCACTGTAGGATGCAATGGGTTGGGATGCTTGTGAATAAAATCACCGTGAATTTGGCAGATATAACATTTCTTTGCATGCTCTCCGCAATCCCGTATCATGGTGGGCCAGTAATACCCAAGCCGTTTGATTTGAAGTCGCATCTTGGGGCCAGATTGGTGAGCACCGCAAACGCCCGAGTGGACATCTTTCATGACCTTTTGGGCTTCGGCCAATGACAGACACCCGAGCCAGAGTTGGTCATATGACCTGCGGTATAACGTGTCATTTACAAACACGTATCGGAGAGCTCTTTTCTTCAGCTGAATCCTCGCAGATTTTTCTTCGGGCAGCTTGTCGTATCGGAGGTACTCTATGAAGGGTTCTCTCCAATCGGGCTCGTCTTGGATGATCGAAGCTTCTTCCGCAGGACTGCTCTTCTGTTCCGCGCTTTCCTCTTCTCGTAGAGAGACTGGGGGTAGAATTTGCCGGCTCCTGACTGTGATCAGAATTTCGTCCATGTCAGGATCAGCCAGCTCCTTGGCCAAGCGAGCGAGTACATCAGCCTTTCCGTTCAACGCTCTAGGGACTCTCGTTAGTTCAATATGAGTGAACCGTTTCATGAGTTCCACCACTCGACCTCTGTACCGAGCTAACTCGGGTTTGTATATCTTATAGTCGCCGCTTACTTGGTTGACGACGAGCTGGGAGTCACCGTAAACTCGTAGCCGAAGGATTTCCATTTCTATGGCGAGCTCCAAACCAGCTATCAGAGCTTCATACTCAGCTTCATTGTTTGTCCGAGGCTCGGTGAGAGCAAAAGAACGCCGTAGGGTTCCCATTGATGGTGTGATGAACACCAATCCTATCCCTGCCTTTATCTCCGGGACGCTTGATTTACTGGAGGTTCTTATCGATGAGGCCCCATCGAAGTAGAGCTCCCAACATGGCTCGTCATTCTCGAGATGCAGCACTTGTTCGTCGGGTAACTCACAATTTAGTGGCGACCCTTCTGGTATGGGATGAGCAGCGAGAAAGTCTGCAAGAGCTTGCCCTTTTACTGCTTTCTGAGGAGTGTAAACTATGTCAAACTCAAGTAGCATGACAGCCCATCTTGCCATTCTGCCGGCTAGGCTTGCTTTGGTCATCAAGTGTTTGAGCGGGTCGACCTTGGAGATCATCATAACCCGATGAGCGAGCAGATAGTGCCTCAGCTTCTTCACAGCAAATATCAGAGCCAGGCATTGCTTTTCGATTGGGGAGTAGTTGTGTTCCGCCCCGACTAGAGTTCGACTGAGGTAGTAGAGGGCATTTTCTTTTCCTTCCTCATTATTCTGGGCAAGGAGCGCACCGAGTGACTCGTCCAGCGCGGCAGTGTAGAGAATCAGCGGTTTATTTGGAATGGGAGCGGCCAGCACTGGAGGGTGCAACAAGTATTGTTTAATGCTTTCGAACGCTGCTCGACATTCGGCATCCCAGATAAAAGGAGCTCCTTTCTTCATGAGCTTTGAGAAGGGCCTATATCTCCCTGATAAATTTGAGATAAACCTCCGTATATAAGCAAGCTTGCCTTGAAAAGATCTTAGCTGCGTCAGACTCTTCGGAGGGGGCATCTCCATGATAGCCTTTATCTTTGATGGGTCAACTTCGATCCCTCGATGTCGGACTATGAAGCCCAGGAATTTTCCTGATGACACGCCAAAAGCGCACTTCAGAGGATTCATCTTCAGATCGTATTCCCTCAGTCTGGTGAGAACGGTCCTGAGATCTTGGATATGATCGGCCTTGGCTTTAGTCTTGACGACCAGATCATCAACATAGCATTCGACGACTTTATGGATTTGGTCATCAAAGATATTAGTCATCGCCCTTTGATATGTAGCACCTGCGTTCTTCAGTCCGAATGGCATTACCTTGTAGCAATATATTCCGATCGGGGTTCGAAATGCTGTGTGCTTCTCATCCTTAGGCGACATCTTGATCTGATTATATCCAGACGAGCCATCCATAAAGGTGAACAGTTCGTAATTTGAGGTGTCATCGACCATCATTTCCATGACCGGTAGCGGGAAGTCGTCTTTAGGACACGCCTTATTGAGGTCCCTGAAATCGACACAAACTCGGATCTGCCCATTTTTCTTCTTCACTGGGACTATGCATGCGATCCAGTCTGCATATTTCTCTTCCCTGATGAAGCCGGCATCGATGAGCTTCTTGG
Source organism: Agapanthus africanus (assembly GCA_030015575.1). Classification (NCBI taxonomy): domain Eukaryota; kingdom Viridiplantae; phylum Streptophyta; class Magnoliopsida; order Asparagales; family Amaryllidaceae; genus Agapanthus; species Agapanthus africanus. The sequence goes on from JASDDO010000008.1 coordinate 178,311,610, forward strand.
TTTCCTCGATGACCTTTTCTTCCAACTCCCTTCTCATTCTTCGAGGAGCTTGTTTGACTGGCTTAGCATCAGGAGATAAAGCCAGCTTATGCACGGCTACCTCAGGGGAAAGGCCAGGCATTTCTTTGTACGTCCACGCGAAGCAGTCGACGAACTCACGCAGCAGGACAATTATCTGCTCTTTCATTTCCTCCGACAAGAGTGAGCTGATGTAGGTCGGCCTTGGATTATCGGGCGTTCCTAAGTCAATCTCGGTTAGCTCATCAAAGGTTGCTTGTCCGCCATCTTCGAGCTCTTGAGGAGCTTCTTCTGGCTCGGCTATCTCGTCATCATCATTTGATCTTTCGCTGGCCTCACCAACATGGATCATGTAGCACGCTTTGGAATCAGGTTGAATGTAGCCTATGCCCCGTCTATCTGGAATCCGTCCATCGATGAGTGCTCGGACCTGGGGAGGATACCATAGCCCTTCGTAAAACTTTGCTTCGGACTCCGTTTGATATAACCGGCATCCGCACTTCTTAAAGTATTCCCGCATCTCGGGCGCATAGTATCTGGGATTGAGGACGGCTCTTATGCCCCTCTCATAAGGAAGGCACGCGACAGAAAGGTCGTCCGGGTGCACAACGGGGTTTGACCCATGAAACAAGATGCCCTTCTGTCCACTTTTCCTCCCGGGAACGTAGAAAGTTTTCAGCTGGTCCACGGTGGAGATTGATAATGCATCGAGCTCTTTGCACATTTGCTCTGGTACCCTTGTAACGGCTAGGGACCCTTCTGCAACTTCGAAGGTCTCTCGTAGTTTCGCTTGTTGCGTGGGGGTCCAATCTGCACCGTTGTTGCACGACAGGTCCTCCTCCTCTGACTCTTCAGTGTCACTGCCAAGATGAGGGCGGACTTTGCTGCTAGATGGGCCTTCAGTAACAGATTCGTCCGTATCGCTGCCGAAATGAGGGCGAGTTTTGCGGAAGGACGGGCTTCCAGCGTCGGACTCATCAGAGTCGCTGCCGAAATGCGGGCGCACTTGGGTATTTTTGCTTTTGAAAGTGATAGCCGGCGCAGATTTGCTTTTGAGTCTTGGGGCCGTTCTATCTTCAGTTAGTTGTGGCTTAGCATTTTGGTGGTTCGTAAAGTACCGAGAATCTTCATATCGGACTTCATGCACACCGAACGGCTGGATGTCTCCGTCAATGCGTCTTTCTTCGCCATTTTTTGTGTACTTCATGCATTGATGGAGAGTTGACGGAATGATGCCGTAATCGTGGAGCCACGGCCGCCCCAAGAGAATCTTATAAGACGTGTCGGCGTCGATCACGTATATCTTAGCTTCAGTTTGCAGATCCCCGAATTTGATTGGCAGAGCTATAGACCCCAGAACTTGCTGACAATTTTGGTTGAAGCCTTGAATGACAATCCTTTCCCTTGACAGGTGTCGGACGTCCATTGACAAACTCTTCAGAGTTCGCAAGTTCATGATGTTCACTGAGGATCCCGGATCAATCAATATACGATTAATTCGATCTCCGTCGCTGTACCCGGTCACGTAAAGCGGCCGATTATGCTCTGCCGTTCCCAGTAGCAAGTCTTCATCCTTAAATGTGACTGCGGCGGCATGCAAAGCGTGCTGGGCTTCTTTCATATTAATTTCCGCAAAGTGGGCCTGATACCGCTCGGGGTTTTGTAGAGCGTGGATGAGAACATCTCTAAGCTCCTTAGATAGGACCAAGGCGTCGTAGATGCTCAGGAGAGACGGAAGTTTCCGGAGATGCGCCAAGACATTATAGTCCACCGAGGAAGGACTTATGTTTTCATCAGCCGGTTCTCTGCCATCTTCTTCATTAGTGACTTGTTTTTCCTTCCCTTTTGGGGCGTTGCCCTGATTTGGCGGTAGAGCCCTGCCGCTTCTGAGCTGGATTTGATTGGTCGTTGTGGTGAGCTCCTCGTCCTCTTCCGGAAAACAGAGATCATCCTCGGAGTCGCTGCCAAGACGGATGGCGTAGCAGGTCACTACTGGGATCTCTTCATTGGAGTCTTCTTCTAACTCCTCCAGAATTTCAGCCGCTTGTACAGGGAAGAACTCCTTCAATTGAATCAATGTTCTTTCCTGTTGTTCATATTCTTCGAGGGAATCGATATACTTTTGAATGGTCGATCTCCCTGCAGACACTTTTTCGCGCCGAGCTGCACTTTTCTTCTTCTTGAGCTTCTTGGATTTTGAGCCTGATGGAGCCGCATTGGCAGCTGGACTGGTAGGCTTCTTCTGTCCTTCCCATTCCATCCTGGGCTCTTTCTGAAGTAGCTTTAGCATCTTCTTCGTCTTATTAGATATGTGCGTACTCCACGGAGGCCGCGATGAGTCAGTTTCGTTTGTCAGGGCAGCGGGTTCGGCTGTCTGCTCCCAGAAGGCTTCAGCTTCCGTCTGTATAAAGTTGGCGGTTGCAACTTGATTGTTCACCAACACGCTTTTGGACAGCTCGATCTCTCCGGCCTTGTACTGCTTCTCGACCCAGTCTTTGAAGATATAGCAATCCTCGATCGCATGGCTCACTACTCGGTGGTACGGGCAATACAAGGGATTGTCGGTTATTTTTGCTTCTTGGGGTCTTTTCGACTCCGGCAGTTGTAGGCCATTGTTCAAGGCATCTTTAAATATCTTGCGGACCTTGTCTCTTCTGAAAGAGTAAACCTTGTTCTTTTTCTCCTCTAGGGAAGGCCCATCTCCTCCCAGCAATGGCTTTCGAGACCGGTTGGTTTTGGATTCGCCCGCCCTTCGCTTTTCTTCATTGTCGGAGGCATTGAAGACATTGGTACTGCTGGAACTCCCGCTTCTACGGTTGTCGTCCCGCTTGCTTTTCCAGGTTTTGTCTCTCTGAGAGTCTGGCGGGGACTCTTGCTTCGAGCGTTCCAGCATTTGGACTTTCTTGGTTAGCTCCTGAAACGTCTTGAGGCCCGCTGTACACAAGAATGGGACCATCCAATTGCTGAGGTTCCCAATAAGAAGGCTGACGGACTGGTCCTGCTCCAGCGGCGGTTCGCACTTGACTGTGAGATTACGCCATCGAGCGATAAATTCAGTGTTGCTTTCATTCTTCCCCGGCTTGGTCCTCACAAGGTCGGCAATGGAGATTTTATCACTGACACTCATGAACCTTTGCCGGAACAGAGACTCCATTTGGGCGAAGGTAATGACGGACCCGTCTGGTATGCTCGCGTACCAGTCGAAAGCGACACCGGTCAGGCTGTTGACAAACTGACGAAGAAGGAGCGCATCATTGCCCCCTGTATTTCCGCACGATGCTTTGAAGTGGGCGACGTGCTGGTTTGCATTCCCCGTTCCATCAAATCTTCCGAACTTAGGAATGACGTAGCCGCTTGGGAACTCAATCAGATCGTACTGCGCGGGATATGGCCGCCCACTACTGCCGATTTCTTTCTGAGCTTCGGCTTCGGCCACCAATGTTTTAACCTTGCTGGTGACCAAATCCATTATCCGATCCTGTGTTAGCGGGATAGTGCTATCTGGGGCCAAGGCGTCCCCAGAAGCGGAATGTAGCCGGCTTTCATTCGGCTCAACCAGTCTTGGTCCCAAAGGAACAGGCATTGGCTGCCTCGGATTGTCGTCACCCGGCTGATTAGTGGCGGCTTGTGCTTGATTAGGAGGCGCTCGAGCAATTTGAGCCGTAAGCTGCATCACCACGTTCGTTAAGTCATCAATCTTCGAATAGAGCTTGGCCATCTCTTTATCTTTGCTCCTGAGCTGTTTTCGAAGTTCTTGAAGCAGCTCCTGCTCCGCAGTCCTGGGGCGGAAAGTTGGCTCTTCCTCGCTGTCCGAGCTTGACTCTGCATGGACCGAGGGGTCTATCTGCCTATCATCCTCATCGAGAGGGTTTTCTTCATCCAGCAGGGGCGGCTGTTCTTGGGCGGCGGCAATCACATTCAGGCTAGATTGGGCTTGGGATGTAGTGGCCCCGTCCTTGCTTTTGCTGCGAAGGTTGTCGCTGGGGCGCCCGCCCGCCATATAGACCGTATGAATGATATATCCGGCCGTCTTTCTATCATTGGCGGATGATTTCACGGATCGCTGTCTTGACCCCCTTTCTTTGGTAGCTGGTAGTCGATTGAAGACGGCTGGCCTAACCAGGTTCTTGAATGGTGCTAGCGCTTCTTTTCTGGGTTTGCCCCGCTGCTTTCGCGCGGCACAGAGTGCTTGATAGACTCTTGATGAGACTGTGTCATAATTTTTCCGTTGGGGCCGGGACACGTCTCTTTGTGGCACTGTTCGGACCGCTGTCTTCTTGATTCTGGCGGTCATGGCGTTTTTCTGAACCCACTTCAGAGGCTCGAAGGAATTGCTGATTCTTACGTCCGACTCAGCCGTCGTCGCGGGGAAACCCTGCACTTGGAACTTCACATGATTCCATTTGGCCGAAGCCTTGGCCCTCTTGTTGGCTCGATACCTGAGCCGCTTCTGCCTTAACTTTTCCGTTCTAAGCACCTGGCAGACTTCGGCTTTTTGGGAAGACGCCGCAGACCGGTTGATGGAGGGCCTTGGAGATACGCTCGATTGTGCATTTGTTGGAGTCATCGCCTGAGCTCGTCTGCAACTTTTAATGTTGCCCTTCACATCGGAAGTCTTGCCCCCAGCTAGAGCACCAGGGACTCGTTCAGACACCATCTTAAGTTTCGGTTGTGGTGCCTTGGCGATCACGACATTCGGCCTCTTACCCCTTGAGACCGGCTTGGTCACCTGTTCCGCTGGGATCTCTGCCAGATGAGCGCTTCCGGCAGGGTAGATGATGACAGAGCCAAACTGGCGGGGCGGTTCCTCCCATTGTCGACTGAGGCTTGCGGGGAGAACCACACGAGCGTTGATCTTGACCACGTACGGAATCGGGGTCGCTTTAGAAGTTGAATTCGTCTGGGAAGACATTGTCGTTGAAGGTTGATTGCTGCACGAAAAAAAAACATCATTTCAGTATAGGCAATCGATATGTATATTGATTGAGTTCGTATGAACGTTTAACCCGAAATATGGGAGGAGAGATTGGTCCCACCGGGCGTGCCAGAATCTGTAGGGTGTTTTTCGTCACCCCAGTGAGATGGGAATACGCGCGCGGTTGTCAGGCGTACTACAGATTCCCCCTGCCTAGGGTAGGCCGGGGTTTAATGATTGTGGGGATCCGAATCTCCGGCAGCCGCGGACTAAGCTGCCGTTAATTACCCCTCGCCTTTGGGGCGAGGGAACCTCCGATTAACGGGTTAAACTGGTCATGCGAACTCAATGTGCAGTGTGCGTGTGTTTTGAAAGGGGGTTTTGGATATATCGGGAGCCACGCAGAGTTTTTACGGGGGTCCCGCTACCCGGATAGCGGGCTGGGGGTCAAGGGGGCTAGCAGCCCCCTTGCGGGGTGCGGGGCAGCGCCCCGTTAGAAATTTTTTTCTAACAGGGACAGTGTCGTGGAGTGCGTGTGTGCACAAATTTGTATACATATGTATATATGTATGCATATATAAGTAAAGGGGAAAAAGACATCCAAAGGATGCGTGGGCCAGCGCCTAGAGCGCTGTGTGCTGAGGTGCTGTGCGCTCAGGCGCGCGCGCGCCACGTGTCGACACGTGGGCAACTTGCGCATGAGCGCTGCGCGCAGGTGCGCAAGCGCACGCGCCACGTGTCGGCATGTGGGCGTTTTGCGCAAGAGCGCTGCGCGCAGGTGCGCAAGCGCGCGCGCGCCACGTGTCGTCACGCGGGCGCTTTGCGCACTTGCGCAAGCGCGCCACGTGTCGTCACGCGGGCGCTTTGCGCACTTGCGCAAGCGCGCAGGTGCGCAAGCGCGCGCGCCACGTGTCGGCACACGGGCGCTTTGCGCACTTGCGCAAGCGCGCGCCACGTGTCGGCACGCGGGCGCTTTGCGCACTTGCGCAAGCGCGCAGGTGCGCAAGCGCGCGCCACGTGTCGGCACGCGGGCGCTTTGCGCACTTGCGCTGCGCGCCGGAGAGGACAAGAGGCTTTTAGCCTAAAAAGATTTCTCTGAAGAGAAATCAAAGAGGAGTTGGACTCCTGAGTGTTTTTCTTCTTTCTTTGGGGTTTAGTGAAAGATGTTCTTCTTCTTCCTCCTGTTGTTTGCTGGATCTTGAAGATCAAGAGATGTGAAATCTCAAAATCTCTCCTTTTTAAGATCTGATGACAGATCCAAGTTCCCCTTTGTGGGTTTTGTGGTGGAAAACTATTTAGTTTTGAAAAAGGAAGAGTAAAACTCTTGATTTAATTCAAAAGAAAGAAGAAGCTTTTGGAACCTTGAAGAAGAAAGAAAGTGCTCAGCTCTAAATTTTTGGAGAGAGAAAAAGTTATTAGATATTTTCATTATCTTTTGCCTTTATAGGCTATACACTTTACACATAGCCCCTTGGGCTTCTCAAAATGGCATTTTGCCTATCCCATGGCTCATGTGCCATTTCTTTTTGCACATAAGCCATGGGCTTTACAAAAATTTGGCTTTATGCCTATTTTTCTTACATTTATCCGAAAATAAAATAAAAGAAAATGCAACAAAATTATTTATTACAAAATTTTTATCTTGGCATGGGGGGAGGCCGGCCGCTTCATGTTCGGGCTCGACCCGGGCATGGGTCTGGGCTTGGGCCCACTTGGCTTGGGGTTGACTTGGATTTTGACTTGGTCAACCGGGGTGTAAATTTTTACCCCAACAGTAGGATGCAAATGGATCTTCAAAAGGAAGATTGGTGTAGATGGACAGGTTGAAACCTATAAGGCTAGACTTGTTGCAAAGGGTTTTCGTCAAAGACCTGGTTTGGACTATGACGAAACCTTTTCTCCAGTGGCTATGCTCAAATACATTCGGATCCTTCTTGCCATTTGTTCACACCATAATATTGTATTATTATATTCCCCATTCTTATTCTTTTTATAAATAAACAGGTGCTTTTGACGCATGTCTGCTACATATTACAGGTTACAGGTTCTTGGAGCAAAAACAGTGAAAAAGACAAAAGACGACACAAAAAGGGACTTTGACCAACAAATAGAAGGGTCTTAATCAAGCCTACACAAAAGATCAATACAAGGCAACGCAAGGTCCAAGATTACAAAGCAAACGGTTAAAAGTCCACTGCAATTGTTCACTGGAGATCTGGAAGAAATAGAGAAGCCAAATTGAATAAAGATCCAAAGAAATAAAAAGCCCAAGAAGCCCAGAGTTCCAAAATTTCCAGACATAAAATTTTACCAAAGATTGGAAGTCTACTTTGACTAGGTCTTCTTAAGTATATTTTGGTAAATGTAGACATGCGAATCAATTGTAACCTAGGGTTTCTATCTCTTATAAATAGAAGCCCATATCATTGTATTTTTTTCATGCCTCCCTTCATTAATAAATTTCAGAATTCTTTTGGAGAGCATCAATTTGTAAGTTCTTAATTTATTTTCTGCCCTAGGTAATTTTAATTCATTGCCCTAGGTAATTTTAATTCCTTGCCCTAGTTAGCTCTTCTATTCTCTGCCCTAGATAAATATATTTTAATTCCCTAATGAGTGAGTAGTCTCCTCGTTTGTTAGGGTTAGATCTGGGGAAGGTTTGAGAGACGAAGATCTCTCATCCCCTTTCTTGCCCGTCATATATTTTCATAGAACTCCATGCATACCTTCTTATTCCGCTCCCTACGGCACTCTACCCACGAGGTAGCGGTGATACCGTAGTCTAAAGGCCCAGATTTTAAGGTTTTCCATGGAGGTTAGAGTAAAGATTAAGAAAGGAAGGACAAGGATCTAGAGGAAGAAAAATCTTCCCAATCATCCTAATCCCTTTTATTAATATTTACCATAACACCTAATTAGATCTTCATATGGGTATAGAAAGCGGTGAGATTTATAAACTTTCCAAACTTAACCTAGACCTAACCCGAGAAAGACTTAGATATAGATTAATTAGGTTTTTAGATTTAATAATCAATTTGAACACCCTTCGGAATTAACTCGTTAGCGCGATTAGGAAATCACAAAATCCCTTTGGACCGACCCGTACTCACCGGCTAGCTATCAAGCGACGCCGTTCTTGATTGCGGTAATAGAAAGTTTTGAGATCAATCAAATGGCGCCGTTGACGGGGATGGCGTAAAATTTTCTTTTTGTAATTTCGGGTTAATATAAAATATAAAAAATCATAAAAATCTGAAAAAAATCAAAAAAAAATATAAAAATTCTATCCTCTTTTATTGTTTGAAGGGTTTTCTTTGTGAATCTTTGCAGGTTTGACGAATCTGAAACAACACAGAAGGCAAATCAGAAAAGGGTACATCAAAACAGGAGGAGATTGAAAGTACAGAGCAGCTGAAGAAATTTGAAGACCCAAAGCCCCCAAAGAGCCGCGTTTCCACGGCAATTACCTGGTCAAAACCACGGTTCCGCGGTCATCTGGAGCCTTCTCTGTGAAAAATTTGCATGGTTTGATTTCTTTCCTTCTCCTCTACAAATCCCCATATATCTTTTGTCAAATCTTCTACAGGATTCTTTGCGCTAAAAATCTTCTTCCCTTCCAATAATTGATTTTCTGCAGGATTCTTTGCGCCGCGCTAAATAGCAAATTGATTGCAAGTGATTTACTGCTTTGCATACTTTAATCTGACTTTAAGGGGCTATTGACCAATTCAGATTGGGTGGGGATTTCATTACCCTTCCCAGAACCCCAGAAATCACTTAAAGCATTTGCATTGACCACTTTTAATTAAAAAATATTAGACTCAGCCCTAAGGACGTCGCGCTCAATAGGACAGAGGACTAGTATAGGCATCAGCCGTTTATCCTAACCTGTCTTTGCGGTGCCTAGGCAAGTGTGTCAAGGCTAGTGGTTTTTAATTAGGCCCACAGTGTGGTTCCTTCCCATTTACCTGGCACTTACCTGGTCGCAACTGACGGTGAAGAGGCGGTTTGAGGTCCTATCTCTAGCCCTTTGGAACAGTTAGGAGTTGTCTAGCTGACCTAGGTTACCCTAGACTTAGGCCTGATTGTGCATGTGTGGTTAATTGCATTTGTGTCACAAGTCTCTTTTCAAAAAATCTTTTTGCAAAAACTCACTTAAAAAGAAAAAGGAAAAATCTATTCAAAACTTGCAACTTGTCGCTAAAGAAATCTTTGCACTCACTCACACCACTTCTTCTCATTGGCGTTTTCTTACCTCCACATTCTGTCTTTCATCTTTCGACTACACTAACCCTTTTAGTGTATGTCCGGTTGGACTAGGGACCCTAGCGCCCGATTAGTCCGTGTTTCGTTGGTACCGACCGACGAGCCTTTCGACTCCGAAGTCGAAATCTTGTCCACTTCTTCACTTTCACCATCACATTCTTCTTCGGAAGGTATGTCGGGATACGATCCTAACAACACCTTACCGACGGGAAGGATTCCACCTCCGTTAGGTGCGAATAACCCGAATCTCCCACCTGTTGAAGCGCCCGCACGAGTTGCGCTCCAGGATCTTTTCTACCCCGTCCGCACCGCCCTTCCTGCTTGTCTTTCCTTCCCACTGGCTAATGGGGACAATTTTGAGATCAAACCCCACTTCATCAATATGCCGCCTAAGTTTCATGGTTTGTAATCCGAAGATGCATATATATTTATCAACAAATTCCAAAACGTTTGCGCCATGATGAAAACTACCGAATTAAGTGACCAACGCTATAAGGCTAAGGGTCATTCCTTTCACCTTATGTGACCTAGCCGAGAAGTGGCTATACAGCACTACATCACATTCAATTAGAAATTGGAACGAGTTTGTGAAAGCTTTTCTTAAAAAGTTCTATCCTCATCACAAAACTGCTAAAATCCGTAATGAGATTATACAATTTTCACAGCTGCCTTCCAAACCATTTTGGAAATGTTTTGAAAGATTCAAAGACCTACTCGTTCAATGCCCTCACCATGGGATCGAAAGTTGGCAACTTTGCCAAACATTATACGAGGGATTGAACCCGGCAACGAAGCAGTTGCTAGAAACCATTAGTCAAGGTCACTTTCTATCCAAGTCTAGTGAGGAAGCGTGGCAGTTTCTTGAGGATCTTAGTGAACAAACAATTCAGTGGGAGAGCACCAAGACCACATCATCATCTTCTTCTATTGGTCAACCTAGGGCAGGCATACATCAAGTAGAGATGTCAATTGCTATGAAGGCCGAGGTGGCCGCTCTTACGAAAAAGCTAGAAGCGCTTGAGACCAAAATCTCAGCACCTTCTCCTGCCCCTGTTGTGCCTCCACGAACTGTTTGTGCTTGTTGTTCGGATCCATCACATCTCACCGAAGAGTGTCCTTACACTGCATCTACTCAAGGACAGGATCAAGTCAATGATGCCTTTCAGCAACGACAAAGAAATGATCAATACTCTTCGACATACAATCCGGGTTGGAAGAGCCACCCTAATTTCGCTTCGAACCAAAATCAACAATCCCAAGGAAACAACAATTTTCAAAGGGCTCCTCCTCCACAACAACAAGCACCTCCACAAACTCAATTTCAGCAACCTCTCCAACAACAACCTTACCCTAATCAAATGAACAATTTTGTACCCAACAATTTTGTTCCCCCTCAAAATGCTGTTAGCTCGCTCGAAAGAAGTCTAGAAGCATTCCTAAAGCAATCTGCACAGTCCACAGCTAGGATAGAGACTTCTGTTCAATCTTTGGTGCAAAACAGTGCCTCACACGATCAAAGCATCAAAGCTATTGAGGCACAAATTGCACAACTCAACGCAGCATTGAAAGAGCGAGAGAAAGGAAAGCTTCCGTCTCAACCACTCCTAAATCCCGGTCACGCACATGTTGCATATGAACAGCAGAATCATAACGTAAATGCTGTGACCACGTTGAGATCCGGAAGAGTGTTGCAAAACAATGTGGGTATTAACCATAACACCCCTGCCGGTGGTCCTTCTTCATCTTCTTCACCTTCTTCTTCTTCGTTAGAGCCTATTCTCCATCCTTCACATGGCTCTACTTCTTCTAGCTCGAACGGACCCTCTTCTCACAACACGAACACATCTACACGGGGTTCCGTTCCAACTCAACAATCTGATCCGCAAAAATTGGACTCAACGACTTTTCAAAATGTTCCTTTTCCAAATCGGTTGAGATCCAATAAACCAACTCCACAGATGGAGAAGATTGTAGAGTTGTTCAAACAGGTTAGCATAAATATCCCTCTATTGGATGCAATCCAACAAGTTCCTTCATATGCAAAAATCTTAAAGGACTTATGCACCAAAAAGAGGAAGTCACAAGTACCCAAGAAAGTTTTTGTGGCTAGTGCTGTTAGTGATACTCTTGTAAATTCTTTACCCCCAAAGCACAAGGACCCCGGTTGTCCTACTATTTCGATCACAATTGGGAACAAGACCATCAATAGAGCACTATTAGATCTTGGTGATAGTGTCAATTTGCTACCTTATTCGGTGTACGAACAGTTAGGCGTTGGAGAGCTTAAGCCCACTCATTGCACTCTCCAAATGGATGACCGATCAATCACCCATCCTAGGGGAGAGTTGGAGGATGTGTTAATTAGAGTAGGGGATTTCATTTCCCCCGTTGACTTTATTGTTATGGATACACAACCTGTCGCTAACCCCCGTAATCAAATTCCGGTGATACTTGGTCGACCATTCTAACGCGGTAATCAACTGTCGTAACGGTTCAATGAATCTATCTTTTGGCAAGATGATAGTTGAACTCAACATTTTCAAGTTAGGAAGTCAGCCTTGCGAGCCTACTTCTAGCGTACTTGATGTTTGCTCGATCAATGAGATCGCGGAGGAGGACCGTGAGTTCGAAAATTTTATGTTTGATCACAGCAATAATGACGCCACTAGTGCGTTCCTCCTAGAATCCGACACAGCTTTCACGACGGACAAGGATTATGAGTGTTTCACCTTTGTTGACAATCTTGAAGACTCTCCACTCGAGTTTGAGTCTTTTGTTTTTCCGGATGAGTTAGTTGAACCATCCGAGTCGATAGCGTACACTCAATTTGAACCTTTGATGGAATCCTTCGAGTTTGAAACAATTACTCCATTGTTACCATCTATTGTTTCACCACCTAAACTCGAACTAAAGCTTTTGCCGTCGCACCTAAAATATGCTTATTTAGGTGAGAATGAGACCTTACCCATTATCATATCTGCCTCTCTATCTCTCGAGCAAGAGAAGGCTCTTTTAATGGTCTTACACAATAATCGGCAAGCTTTCGGCTTGTCTATGGCGGACATCAAGGGGATTAGTCCCCTCATAGTTGAACATCATATACACTTGATGGATGATGCCAAGCCGGCAAGGGATCCGCAAAGACGCCTCAACCCCATTATGAAAGAGGCGGTCAAGAAGGAGATTGTTAAATATCTTGATAGTGGTATCATTTACCCTATCTCGGATAGCCAATGGGTTAGCCCCATTTATGTCGTGCCAAAGAAATCGGGTATCACGGTCATTACCAATGAGGCAAATGAGTTAATTCCCACTCGCACCCAAACAGGGTGGCGAGTTTGCATCGACTACCGGAAACTCAATGCCGCGACAAGGAAGGACCACTTTCCTTTACTATTCATTGAATAAATGCTAGAACGATTGGCGTGGCACGAGTTCTACTGCTTTTTAGATGGCTATTCCGGTTATAACCAAGTCCCCATTGCCAAAAAGGATCAAGACAAGACTACATTTACTTGTCCCTTTGGCACCTTTGCTTATCGTCGCATGCCCTTTGGGTTATGCAATGCACCCGCTACATTTCTGCGGTGTATGATGGAGATCTTTTCTGACATGGTGGAGAAGTTTTTGGAAATCTTTATGGATGATTTCTCCATTTTCGGTGACTCCTTCAACGAGTGTTTACGACATCTTGACGCAGTTCTTACCCGCTGTAGGGAGAAGAACCTAACTTTGAATTGGGAGAAATGCCACTTTATGGTACGAGAAGGCATTGTCTTAGGACATGTCATCTCGCAAAACGGCATTGAGGTTGATAAAGCTAAAATTGAAGTCATTTCTAATCTTCCTCTTCCTAAATGCGTCAAAGATATCCGAGCTTTCCTTGGCCATGCCGGTTTTTATAGACGGTTCATCAAGGACTTTAGCAAGATTGCTAGACCCTTGACTCTCTTATTGGCCAAGGACACTACTTTTGTTTTCGACTCAACTTGCATGGAGGCGTTCGAGTCTTTGAAACACTCTCTCATTTCTGCGCCCATTCTTTCATCTCCAGACTGGACGCACCCTTTCGAAATCATGTGCGACGCATCAGATTTTGCCATTGGTGCTGTTCTTGGACAGCACATTAATAAGATGCCTCACGTGATTTATTACGCTTGCCGAACATTAAATGAGGCCCAATTAAACTACACAACAACAGAAAAAGAGTTTTTAGCGGTTGTGTTTGCACTTGAAAAATTTCGGCCTTATTTAATCGGCTCTCCAGTTATAGTGTACACGGATCATTCAGCTCTTCGCCACCTTTTTGCGAAGAAGGATGCTAAATCGAGGCTAATACGTTGGATCCTTTTGCTGCAAGAATTTGACCTTGTCATAAGGGACAAAAAGGGATATGAAAACGTAGTGGCCGATCACCTTTCACGACTTCCTTCTTCGCCTACACTTGAACTTCCAATCGCTGATGCTTTCCCCGATGAGCAACTCTTGACCGTTTCTTGCGAACCATGGTTCGCCGATATTGTAAACTACTTAGCCACCGGCTTGATACCTAACGATTGGTCAAAACAGGATAAACTTCGATTCTTGTCCCAAGTAAAGCATTTTTACTGGGATGAACCTTATCTTTTTAAATACTGTTCCGACCAAATCATTCGTCGGTGTGTGCCAGAAAATGAGGTTAAGAGTGTGCTGTCTTTTTGCCACGATCAAGCATGTGGCGGGCACTTTGGCCCAAAGAAGACAGCCGAAAAAGTTTTACAGTGTGGTTTCTATTGGCCACGACTCTTCAAGGATGCTTATGAATACTGCAAAACTTGCTCCCGGTGCCAACACTTAGGCCGGATATCGCGGAGAAACGAAATGCCGCTCCAACCAATTTTGGTTGTAGATATTTTTGATGTTTGGGGTATAGACTTCATGGGACCATTTCCTAACTCTTTTGGAAATGTGTATATTCTTTTGGCTGTTGACTATGTTTCAAAGTGGGTCGAGGCTGTGCCTAGTCGAACGAATGACAACAAGGTTGTCGTTCGATTTCTTAAGAAACACATCTTTTCTTGATTTGGGCACCCTCGCGCGATAATAAGTGATAATGGTTCTCACTTTTGCAATAGGACTTTTGAGTTCTTAATGCGCAAATATTCTATCACCCATAAGCTGTCAACGCCATACCATCCCCAAACATGTGGGCAAGCCGAGGTCTCGAATCGGCAAATTAAGCAAATCGTGGAGAAAACGGTTTCTAAAAACCATAAAGATTGGTCACTAAAATTGATCGATGCACTATGGGCTTTCCGTACTGCATAAAAGACCGATCTTGGCATGTCTCCATACCGGCTTGTTTACGGGAAGGCTTGCCACCTCCCAGTAGAAATTGAGCACAAGGCATTTCGGGCCATCAAAGAGCTGAATCTATCTTTAGGAGATGCGGGCAGCAACCGAAAGCTGCAGTTAAATGAACTAGAAGAGCTGCGGGATGAGGCATATGATAATGCCGTGATTGCTAAGAACCGAGCTAAGGTGTTCCATGATAAAAACCGTTTGCTAAAAACCTTAAAATCCGGGCCTTTAGACTACGGAATCACCATTGCTGCCTTCCACGATTATGAGATTTGGCAAATGGACGTAAAACCGCTTTTCTAAATGGAAATTTAGAGGAGTGTGTCTATATGGACCAACCAGAGGGTTTCATTCAGAGTGGGAGCAGCGGGAAAGTGTGCAAGTTGCTTAAGTCCATTTATGGACTGAAGCAGGCATCGCGGAGTTGGAACATCTGTTTTGATGAGACAGTCAAAGAATTTGGCTTTATCAAAAATCCAGATGAACCATGTATTTAAAGTAAAATTGTAGCACGAACTGTCGTATTCCTCCTTTTATACGTGGATGACATTCTCTTGATAGGAAATGACATTCCTATGCTACAATCTGTCAAAGGGTTCTTGTCACATAGGTTCTCCATGAAAGACCTAGGTGATGCCTCCTACATTCTGGGGATCCGGATCTATCGTGATAGGTCCAAGAGGATATTAGGACTTTCACAATCCAGGTACATCGACACCATACTGAAAAGATTCAGTATGGAAGATTCCAAGCGCGGTAATTTACCGGCTTGTCATGGGATCACCCTCTCCAAAGAGATGTCTCCCAAGACTGATTTGGAAAGGGATCGCATGTCTATTATACCCTATGCCTCTGCGGTAGGTTCTATAATGTATGCGATGTTGTGTACCAGCCAGATGTAGCTTATGCACTGAGTGTAGTAAGCTGGTATCAGTCAAATCCTGGGGAGATGCACTGGATAGCGGTAAAGAACATTCTAAAGTACCTGAGAAGGACAAAGGATATGTTTTTGGTTTACGGCGGAAAATACCTCCAGATTGAGGCCTTTGCTGACTCCAGCTTCCAGAGTGACAAGGATGACTCCAAATGCATGTCGGGTTATGTCTTTACTCTCAATGGAGGGGTGGAGTGTTGGAAGAGTTCCAAACAGGAAACCGTTGCTGACTCGACGATGGAAGCGGAATATATCGCAGCATCTGATGCCGCAAAAGACGCCGTCTGGATGAAGAAGTTCTCGACAGAACTTCAGGTGGTTCCGTCCATTGTTGATCCAATACCTCTGTATTGTGACAACAACGGGGCTATAGCTTTAGCAAAGGAACCCAGTTCCCATCAGAAGTCCAGACACATCTTGAGGCGATATCACCTGATCAGGGAGATCGTAGATCGCCGGGAGATCGAGGTTCGGAGGGTTGCTACAGAAGATAACACTGCAGATCAATTCATGAAGGCCACACCCCAGACTCAGTTCGAGCTCTTTATCGAGATGATATGTCTTCGATACGCCAGTACATGGCCCTAGTGCAAGTGGGAGATTGTTAGTGTATATGCCCTAGAGGCCATTACTGTATCATACTAGTTTGTATATTACTTAATGGAAGCTTGGGATATTCACAATTGTATAGACAATCTTGCTCAAAATGGTAGTATGATACTTGGTTTGTTTCTACTTTAATATGTGCATGTCACGACCCGAAAGAGCATGTGACTGGCCCTTGAACCATATGAAGTCTATAGGACACCATCTGATCCAAGTAAGCCAAAAGCCCAGCAATAAAAAACCATTTTAAGAGTAAATAAAGAAAACTGGTTTTGATAAGCAAAGAAACATATTTTGAAATCAAGGATTTTAAATAACTAAGCCGAAAATGCATTTTTAAAATGTGTAGTCTTTTCTAAAAATTTCGGCAGAGTTTCCTTTGTAAATACTGGCCCCGAACGGGGTACAACATGAATAATATATATATGCAGTGATAAAAAGCATCCCCAAGCGGGAGCTAGCTCTTCGTCAATCGACAGTCACTACCACACAAACAATATAATATACAACGCCGAATGGCGAGGATCAAAACTCAAAAAAACATGAAAACCGTAATACTACTACACGCGACTCTAAAGTCGAAATAAAACATCACTAGGGTCTAAGTCTGAAACAATATACAAGTTTTGGTTGATGGAATTTCTAGATACAATGAGTAATGCATATACAAGGATGGTTCTGATGCAAAGAACCCACCTACCAAGCAAATCATCCGCAAAGGAAAGCAGTGTGCCAGAAATGCCGCAATGGGACCTTTACGGCAAAACCTGCAAGAACTGTGGCACAACGGGGGTGAGTTGCCAACACGTGAATAGAGAATATCTACAAGCAGAAATCGAATGCATGACCTAATCCTAGGTCAATACGATCAGATATAACATAAACCTCAAGAGTAAGTCTGAAGCATGATAATGTGGCAATGTAACATCTAAACATGTAGGTAGTGCCAAGTGCTCGTGCCGGTGCCTCAGATAATAACATGTCATAAATATAAGGTATGTCTGCATGAAGTAAATATGATGAAGTATCAAAATGAATATCAATACACATATATTAGCGTCCCATTCCACTAATATTGGTGTAAGGGTATATATAACAGCGCCTTCATACCCTGTTATATATACAAAAGGAGTATGATCAATGTAATAAAAGTCTGTATGTGATCAATGTTTGTATACATATGTGGATCCCGTCCACCTGTCACCCAATGATAATAAGCATCATGCATGTAAATATGAGGACATAATCAAATCATGGAAACATCATGAAACTTGTGCCTAGCATCGGCACGTAAATCCTCGTCCATATGGGGCTCCGTCTGCGGTATCGGCCCTCGACCCCGGCAGCACGGGTCAGCCCATGTCCATCTCTCAACTCCGGTCAGTATCTCCCGGATATCCGTCGAGCTCAAATACAATCACCGGTAGGTACTCGCCCACCTCCAGGCTCAATCGGCAAAATCCATAGATCATCTTACCGAGGGGAACCATACCGGGCCCTACCATGTACCCTCATACGGCACACACTCCTCGTATGGGGTATATAATCAGAACCGATAAATCTCATGGTGGCTGCGCAAATATCATATCAAGGAAACCGGGTTTTTCAAATAAGTACATACTCCCCTTTGAAATTATCCACGGTTCCCAAATCCAGAAATATCATGAAAACTAATACCTCAATGCGTATAATCAGAAAGCATGATGTATGTGACATAGAATAATAGTATGCACAACAAAGTCATATCCTGATGCAATAATACTACTGTGTAGTGACATGGCAATTATCGATGATGAAGTGTGTGCACCGGCAAGCAAGTGTACGTGGAACATATGCATCATCGATAATGGTGCTGGTGTCCTAACAACATGATTTCAATATAGAAATAAACACATGCAATGCTATGCGGAATTGAATAATCAATGCAACAGTGAAGAATCTACACCAATATGTACATGTCATGCGGTGGTGCTATTTGAAATAAGACGAACCGGGGTTTTGGTAAAATAAGGGTTACGGTGTTTTTAAGAATAGATACGTCTTTTGAAAATACCCGTAGAATCCCTTTACTTGTCCTCAAGATATTCCCGATTCGTTAATTTTGAAATAGGTATGACTCGGGTCTAGTCTGACATCTACTAAGCCAAGTCCATCAGGAGGTGTATGGAAACCACCTAAATCTGAGTCGATATATATCTATAATATAATAGTCGGTGATCCCGCCTCAATAGTATCGCGTACTATACAATGTATCATCTGACATCCTCGAGTCATGAGTGCGGGTCTATCATCAATATAAAGGTCGTACGGTAAATCGTCGTACGGCATCCCAATAGCAGGGTACGGGTCAATATCACATTCCTCTCGTCAATTATCAGGTATCATTATCCTCATATCACATAATCTGGGGTACTGCTCTAAGTCTAGTACAACTGATACCATCTATATACTGCGTGTGTAAGCACACGTCCAAGGCCCGGTAGAGACCACATATCGTATCCTAAATACGAATCACATCACATCACTGATCTCACGGCACAATGTCCAATATCATAGACTCATCTCCAATGCCATCCAATATAATCAAACACAGTGCAAGTATAATGAATATGCAAGGGTGTGCGTGTGGGTGTAAATCTATTCTAGGGTTCGCGACTATGAACTACACTAGTTTACTTCTAACCCTAAACTATCCATAATACACCTAACACAATATCCACGACACACTATAACTATTATATAATATATATATACACACATTATATCAACTACGGACTGCGGGGGTGCTATACGCCATCCACCCGACTACCCTCGTAGATATAGTCTACTCACCTTGCGTCTTCATTTGTGGACGTCGCCACGCGCTAGCTTGTCGTCCCGAAGTCTTCATGGGGTACCTACACATCAAAGTATCGTATATGCGCATTAAATCCAAATCAAAGCTAAAACGACACACGATAACTAAAACGATACGCTATGGGGCCTATAGGTTAGAACCTATGGGTACGCCTCCAAAACCAACAATCAATCCTCGATATCGTCGTATAAACGCCAAATAGTCGAGGTAAAACAAAATACGTAAATTCAGAAACAAAAATACGGAATACGGAAACACGAATCCAAAACAGCAACAAGGGAAATAGGCTCCAGATTTCACCATAGGTCAAATTAGACAAATCTATACATGCCAGGGGTCTAATCTATGCATGTAGGAGCTCTGGAACAAAAACGAGACATTTTGGTGCTGGTCTGGCCGCAAATTGCGGCCAATAGGAATATATCCGCGGTCGGGTCATGGAGTTAGGGGCTAGGGTCTTGGTGGTAGCTTCCTGGGTGCCTGCACATATCACTGTCCAACCAATTTTATTTTCAGGTGTCTCGGGTGAAAGCAGATTCCATATAACCTTCATAGATTTCATAACTTTTCCGATATCGGTTTTTAAATCCGTATTTCGGGTTTCAACTCTCAGGTTTAGGTCTCAATTCATGCACTAGGCTGTTTATCTAACCTCTACTGAGCTCAATTTCATATTACAACACAAAATTCCCTCAAACCCTAACTAGGTTTTCCTTAAGTCCACAAAACACACAATATCAGTTCTAAACTAAACATGGGGTATAAGGAATGCTAAAATTAATCTAAGGGTTCAGTAAATACCTCATTTGGCAACTCAAGAATTTTCTTGAGTTGCCCCTAGTGGCCAAAATCCTTGTTTTCTTGGTTCAATGTGTAGATCTTGAGCTTGTGTATACTTTTTGTGAAATGAAGATGGGTTTTTGGTGTTGTTTTTGAGATGATTTGAGGGCTTGAAGATGGAGGATGAAGAGGGGCAGCAGCAGCTGCTGGAGCTGAAGAGGGAGAGGGAGAGATGAGTGAGAAATGAGAGGGAGAGGGAAAGAGGTCTAAGGTCAAATTCCCCCCACAACCTACTACATGCCCATACCTCTCTTTTCTTTTCCTTTTTCATTTTCTTTCCTCTCAAAATCCTTCTCACTAGAATAGTAATCCCAAAGTAAAACCATGGCAAGAAATAAAGGTAACACAAGTGTAGAAAAGATATGTGCATGTTTTGCACAAAATTGCTAAAAACCGATTAGCGATTTTTAATCGCGATAAGCACTAAATTAGCATATAAATGATCATAAGAACTTAAAAATGACATAATTCCATAAAATACCCTATTTTAGAATTTTCCATAATTTTTCTAAATTTTTCTGTATTTGATTATACCAAAATATTATAATATTCAATAAAATAATATTAAATTATAAAAATTCCCAAAAAATAATATTTTATTTTTTTGAAATATTACAATCTTCCCCTATTAAATAAATTCGGTCCCCGAATTTAAATTTAAACCCCCAAGTGCTAAAACATTTCAGTAAAAATCCAAATTGTCGGGGCTCCGAAATCATCAATACATAAAACACATCATAGCGCAATACATGCGCATAAGTAATGAGAAGATAACTCAAAATTGAAACTCCGTCAAGAATCCTGCAATCATCGGAGTCATGGTAAAGACGCGAATGTCAAATCCAAAACGAAACCAGTATGATGTACATCAAAATTATACATGTATATATGAAAGCTATATATGTAAATAACTAAAGTAAATACATGCAAAAGTATGCGGGTACTGTCCTCTGACTAGTCTCGATCAGTATGAAAACATATAGCAAATATCATAAAACGTAATGCTCTGTAAGGAATAAATCTCAAAATGTATATATAAATATCCGGTGCGTCTGGTGCGCACGGAAATCAAAATCCATATATGTGCCATACATGTGCAAAAAAACAACATCTAGGTGCAACTGGTGTGCACGAAACATCTGTCTAGGGAACGTGTGTGCCTGACAGCAAAATCAGGTGTATCTGTCATGCACAAGGAATCCCGATTTAGCGCATCTGGTGTGCACCAAAATCGTATCAAAACCTGTGCCTAACATGCGCGAAAATCCAAAATCAAATGCACAGAGTGCAAGAAATCAATATCAATATCAGATTCGAAATCGACGGTATACAATACGGCTCACTCAAAATCAGGTATACCGTGGTGTATAAGCTCACAACCATGTGCATCAGTGTGCACAAATCAAATCAAAACACTAAAGGTGCACGAAAACTATGCCGGAAGCGTAAATCAAATCATTGGCATAAAATAGGCATGAAATCACAATCAATACCTCAAATGTAATAACTATGCGCAAAATATAAATACCCATTGGGTGCAACCATGGTGCACAAAACAAATATCATGAAACTCAGCCATCAAGACTAAATCATGAAAACAGAACGCCCAAAATACCGAAATCCAAAGTGACGGATTCGTGATAATCGAATCACAAAATCACAAATCATAAATACCGTCGTCGGTAGTCCCCCCCCCTTCACAGTCGAGAAGGTGTCGGTGCATCCAATGCTAGCAGCGCAAGATATCTACTTGCCTCTTGCTCACGGTCTGGCGTCCTCTGTCTATGAGTCCTTATCTTCTCTGCGGATTACCTATCTCGCAATCAATCGGCTCATCGGCCCTGTCAGGTGTGCTAACGGGGACGATTCCGTTCTGGCACTTCTCTAGTCATCTCTCGGTCAATCCTCATGACTACTCGTAAAGTAGCATGTCACTGGCGTCGGCCTCTGGCTCTCTGAATGTACATGGCACATCTGATCCTGGGTGCAAATATCATTGCAGCAGTGTCCTGGAAGGAATCCGGCTCAAGGTCTCTTCCGATCTTGCCTATGCCGATCTGTACGGAGGCTGGTACTCTTGCATAATCTCTTTTCGCTCGATGGACATCTGCGTCCTCAGCACAGCATCTCCTCGGAAGCTGGTCGTGTCCCAACGCCTCTGTAGACATATCCGACCTTTAATCTTAACGGGGAGTAGTAACAGCTCGTCTGCATCACGTACGAACTCATTGTCTCGCTTGTCTGCATTATCGTCCACTTCGACGTCACGTCTCTATCTGCGCACTGCAATGTTCTCGGCTATGGTCCATCCGAAGTCTCTCACATATCTCTTTTCTGCCGAATTGCCCGGAAGTCATCGTCCATTGCTGAAGCTAATTCTTGTCCCGGATGGCTGCATACTCATCGCGCCTTTTTCTGGAAGATATATCCATAAACAATGCCTCTACGTGCGTATCGCATCTATGATGTCAGCAGAGGGGAACGTCATCTCGTCGAAATCTCTAGCGAACTCTTTACTTCACTCTGCTTCAATGTCGACCGATTCGGACTCGTCTCCTCGTGGCTGCACGGACTGCGCTCCAACGGCTATACTCATATCTGCAGCCTCCCAAGCAGTGTCCCATAACATGATATTCGAATGATGTCGAATCGTTCGATCGACTCGTCAGAACCTCATAATCCCCCAAGAGATCAACATCTTGAGTACAGTTTAATAGTATCGAGTACATACCACAACATCAGTGGTCCAGCCGTAGAAGGGCAAGCCCAAGCCTCACTAATGGCGCCGCAAAACTGCCGCAAACCCTAAGGTTCAAAGGCTTTCACACGGTCATTAAGTCGAGTTAGGGTTTCATTCTTCTAGAGGGTCCATAGAATCGCCTGCATGTCTTTCCGTATACTTTAAACTTGGAAAATAGGCTCCTGAAATTCGATCGTCTCTATCGACTCTCAACGAACCTGCGTGAAGTCGTCTCTAGCTGGAATCAATCTATCTGATGACCTCGCATCGGTAAGCAAACGAACCACCTGTCCTAGTCATTCATCCTCGGGTGACTAGTGACTCACCAACATATCTCTAAGTATAAACTCATGCTGCAGTAGCTCCAATCATATGGGCGACATCTCGTCATTTGCAGCAACAACTGGCTCATTCGTCTGTACGCTGAACAGCGCCTCTATCATCCTGAATAAGCGATATATCAATGGCCATCACATCCTGGATGGCCTCTAGCAGTAGCCTGCTCCTCTGGTACCAATCGGCACGTCCGAGAAATCTCGTGAAAGAGATTTGTCTAACGATCATGGAGCGAAAACACAATAAGACGACGCCTCTCAATGCAATCGTAAGTCTCTGGAATCATGCCCTGGTCAGTCCTCGTCTGCGACGAGCTCAAGCTGACGCAACTCTAGCCGTAGCTCTCTCTCTGCCCGTGTGATCTTGGCAGCAAAAACATAACCAGTATCAATGAAGATAGATCATAGGAAGGAATATAATATTGTGCAAGGAAATGTACATCCTAAGGCTCCTTAAGCGGAGTGGCGTGTCGTAAGTATGCCGCGGAACATACACACGGTACGCCACTCTACTGCAGTCACCTACTCCATCAACCAAGGGTCATCCTACACGATGAAAGTTCGGGTCTAATACCCCCTCGACTAAGTCTATGTTCCGTAAGGTCAAGCCTAAGTTCCGTATATATATATAGACGCCCTAGGCTCCACATAGTCAAACTTAGACTCGAACCAAGGTTAACCCAGTGCTCTGATACCAACTTTGTCACGACCCGAAAGAGCACGTGACTGGCCCTTGAACCATATGAAGTCTATAGGACTCCATCTGATCCAAGTAAGCCAAAAGCCCAGCAATCTAAAACCATTTTAAGAGTAAATAAAGAAAACTGGTTTTGATAAGAAAAGAAACATATTTTGAAATCAAGGGTTTTAAATAACTAAGCCGAAAATGCATTTTTAAAATGTGTAGTCTTTTCTAAAAATTTCGGCAGAGTTTCCTTTGTAAATACAGGCCCCGAACGGGGTACAACATGAATAATATATATATGCAGTGATAAAAGGCATCCCCAAGTGGGAGCTAGCTCTTCGTCAATCGACGGTCACAACCACACAAACAATATAATATACAACGCCGAATGACGAGGATCAAAAATCAAAAAAACATGAAAACCGTAATACTACTACACGCGACTCTAAGGTCGAAATAAAACATCACTAGTGTCTAAGTCTGAAACAATATATAAGTTTTGGTTGATGGAATTTCTAGATACAAAGAGTAATACATATACAAGGATGGTTCTGATGCAAAGAACCCACCTACCAAGCAAATCACCCGCAAAGGAAAGCAGTATGCCAGAAATGCCGCAATGGGACCTGTACGGAAAAACCTGCAAGAACTGTGGCACAATGGGGGTGAGTTGCCAACTCGTGAATAGAGAATATCTACAAGCAGAAATCGAATGCATGACCTAATCCTAGGTCAATACGATCAGATATAACATAAACCTCAAGAGTAAGTCTGAAGCATGTTAATGTGGCAATGTAACATCTAAACATGTAGGTAGTGCCAAGTGCTCGTGCCGGTGCCTCAGATAATAACATGTCATAAATATAAGGTATGTCTGTAGGAAGTAAATATGACGAAGTATCAAAATGAATATCAATACACATATATTAGCGTCCCATTCCACTAATATTGGTGTAAGGGTATATATAACAGCGCCCTCATACCCTGTTATATATACAAAAGGAGTATGATCAATGTAATAAAAGTCTGTATGTGATCAATGTCTGTATACATATGTGGATCCCGTCCACCTGTCACCCAATGATAATAAGCATCATGCATGTAAATATGAGGATATAATCAAATCATGGAAACATCATGAAACCTGTGCCTAGCATCGGCACGTAAATCCTCATCCATATGGGGCTCCGTCTGCGGTATCGGCCCTCGGTCCCGGCAGCACGGGTCAACCTTTGTCCATCTCTCAACTCCGGTCGGTATCCCCCGGATATCCGCCGAGCATAAATACAATCACCGGTAGGTACTCTCCCACCTCCAGGCTCAATCGGCATAATCCTTCGATCATCTTGCCGAGGGGAACCATACCGGGCCCCACCATGTACCCTCATACGGCACAAACTCCTTGTATGGGGTATATAATCAGAACCGATAAATCTCATGGTGGCTGCGCAAATATCATATCAAGGAAACCGGGTTTTTCAAATAAGTACATACTCTCCTTTGAAATTATTCACTGTTCCCAAATCCAGAAATATCATGAAAACGAATATCTCAATGCGTATAATCAGAAAGCATGATGTATGTGACATAGAATAATAGTATGCACAGACAAAGTCATATCCTGATGCAATAATACTACCGTGTAGCGACATGGCAATTATCGATGATGAAGTGTGTGCGCCGGCAAGCAAGTGTACGTGGAACATATGCATCATCGATAATGGTACTGGTGTCCTAACAACATGATTGCAATATAGAAATAAACACATGCAATGCGATGCAGAATCGAATAATCAATGCAACAGTGAAGAATCTACACCAATATGTACATGTCATACGGTGGTGCCATTTGAAATAAGACAAATCGGGGTTTTGGTAAAATAAGGGTTACAGTGTTTTTAAGAATAGATACGTCTTTTGAAAATACCCGTAGAATCCCTTTACCTGTCCTCAAGATATTCCCGATTCGTTAGTTTTGAAATAGGTATGACTCGGGTCTAGTCTGACATCTACTAAGCCAAGTCCATCAGGAGGTGTATGGAAACCACCTAAATCTGAGTCGATATATATCTATAATATAATAGTCGGTGATCCCGCCACAATAGTATCGCGTACTATACAGTATATCATCTGACATCCTCGAGACATGAGTGCGGGTCTATCATCAATATAAAGCTCGTACGGTAAATCGTCGTACGGCATCCCAATAGCTGGGTATGGGTCAATATCACATTCCTCTCATCAAATATCAGGTATCATTATCCTCATATCACATAATCTGGGGTACTGCTCTAAGTCTAGTACAACTGTAACATCTATATACTGCGTGTGTAAGCACACGTCCAAGGCCCGCTAGAGACCACATATCGTATCCCAAATACGAATCACATCACATCACTAATCTCACGGCACAATGCCCAATATCATCGACTCATCTCCAATGTCATCCAATATCTTCAAACACAGTGCAAGTATAATGAATATGCAAGGGTGTGCGTGTGGGTGTAAATCTATTCTAGGGTTCGCGACTATGAACTACACTAGTTTACTTCTAACCCTAAACTATCCACAATACACCTAACACAATATCCATGACACACTATAACTATTATATAATATATATATATACACACATTATATCAACTACGGACTGCAGGGGTGCTATACGCCATCCACCCGACTTCCCCCGTAGATATAATCTACTCACCTTGCGTCTTAATTTGTGGACGTCGCCACGCACTTGCTTGTCGTCCCGAAGTCTTCATGGGGTACCTACACATCAAAGTATCGTATATGCGCATTAAAACCAAATCAAAGCTAAAACGACACACGATAACTAAAACGATACGCTATGGGGCCTATAGGTTAGAACATATGGGTACGCCTCCAAAACCAACAATCAATCCTCGATATCGTCGTATAAACGCCAAATAGTCGAGGTAAAACACAATACGTAAATTCAAAAATAAAAATACGGAATACGGAAACACGAATCCAAAACAATAACAAGGGAAATAGGCTCCAGATTTCACCATAGGTCAAATTAGAAAAATCTATACATGCCAGGGGTCTAATCTATGCATGTAGGAGCTCTAGAACAAAAACGAGACATTTTGGTGCTGGTCTGGGCCGAAAATTGTGGCCAATAGGAATATATCTGCGGCCGGGTCATGGAGTTTGGGGCTAGGGTCATGGTGGTATCTTCCTGGGTGCCTGCACATATTACTGTCCAACCAATTTTATTTTCAGGTGTCTCGGGTGAAAGCAGATTCCATATAACCATCACAGATTTCATAACTTTTCCGATATCGGTTTCTAAATCCGTATTTCGGGTTTCAACTCTCAGGTTTAGGTCTCAATTCATGCACTAGGGTGTTTATCTAACCTCTACTGAGCTCAATTTCATATTACAACACAAAATTCCCTCAAACCCTAACTAGGTTTTTCTTAAGTCCACAAAACACACAATATCGGTTCTAAACTAAACATTGGGTATAAGGAATGCTAAAATTAAGCTAAGGGTTTAGTAAATACCTCATTTGGCAACTCAAGAATTTTCTTTAGTTGCCCCTAGTGGCCAAAATCCTTGCGTTCTTGGTTCAATGTGTAGATCTTGAGCTTGTGTATACTTTTTGTGAAATGAAGATGGGTATTTGGTGTTGTTTTTGAGATGATTTGAGGGCTTGAAGGTGGAGGATGAAGAGGGGCAGCAGCAACTGCTGGAGCTGAAGAGGGAGAGGGAGAGATGAGTGAGAAATGAGAGGGAGAGGGAAAGAGGTCCAAGGTCAAACTCCCCCCATACCTACTACATGCCCATACCTCTCTTTTCTTTTCCTTTTTCATTTTCTTTCCTCTCAAAATACTTCTCACTAGAATAGTAACCCCAAAGTAAAACCATGGCAAGAAAAAAGGTAACACAAGTGTAGAAAAGATATGATTATGTTTTGCACAAAATTGCTAAAAACCGATTAGCGATTTTTAATCGTGATAAGCACTAAATTAGCATATAAATGATCATAAGAACTTAAAAATGACATAATTGCATAAAATACCCTATTTTAGAATTTTCCATAATTTTTCCAAATTTTTCTGTATTTAATTATACCAAAATATTAAAATATTCATTAAAATAATATTAAATTATAAAAATTCCCAAAAAATAATATTTTATTTTTGTGAAATGTTACAGTGCATGTGTTTCTTTTAGCATATAGCTTATACATATTAGTGGAGCCCTTAGGATCTTTGCTTGATTACCAGCATTGTGATGGCAGTCATACTAGTGGGGGCTGGGTAATCTGCAAGCACATCCTTATACAGGTCACTAGTCATAGGATTTTCTAGACGGGGCATTGATACTCCTGAGTAGACTAGCGTATGCGCTTATCATCCCAGTAGGGGAGATGGTCTGTCCCACAGCTATTAGTACGTCGTACTGGAGATAGTATGCGGGTGCTCGTTAGGTTACGAGTACACTGGACAGGACTCGCTGGGAACTGTTGGTTGGTACTATACCTATTGTCAGATAACAGTTCCCAGGTGACAGGAGTACATCTTAGTCCGTCGACTTGATACTGCTACTGTGCCTCGAGTGTGTTCCCACTGTACTTTGATTACTGCCCTACCACGGCTCAAAGGAGTCGTCCAAACAGGTAGTAGTTGGGTGCAGTCCCGAAGCGCTTGGAGGCAGTAGTGGTTAGATAGGACTCGTCTCTCCTGGTATTGGGGGTTGATATCGCGTTGTGTCTAGGAGAGCCATTACACAAAGTCCGACATCTCGGCAGATTTGATTTGCTTCAATGTTTTGGCAGATTTGATTCCGACATCTCGGATCTCTTGGATTCCAGACCTGAGCTAATATCTGTACAATATCTTAAGTCATAGTGTTAGTAGAATTTGGTATTATTTTGAGATGTTATCCCAACCATTTTATATGATTTAAATTTTAAGAATATTGATTAGAAATATTTGATATGATATGCATATTTTAATTACAATATTGCATGTATTTTTCCTCATTAAGATAATTATAATGTAGAAACATATGATAATAAACTTTTCACACATAAACTCTTATATGTTCTATAATTACAATAAACACCTTTTAGAACTTAACAATAGTGGGGAAAATAATCATTCAAATGTGCAATATTTTAGACTAATCAAATACCCCCAAACTTAACTTTGATCGTCCCGAGAAAACTAGTCATTAAAGAGAAGAAGAAGAAAAAGAAAAACCTAGCACACTTTCGTAGGCAATACGATTGCACTGAGCACGTGCAACAAGCCTTTAAATCTCTAGGTGTCCCCAGTATGAGGAGTGTTGTCTCCTGAGGGTGTTCAGCGGATTACACCCACAAAATCCCATAATAAAAGAAAAACGATGAAAGTTACATACAAAGATAAGAACATATAAAAGAAAGAACTTGAAAAGAAGAGTTCCAAACTATACTAGCTTTTTAGTAGCCATGAGCCCTATCTTAATAGTCATGAAAAGATGTCAAAAATCATATCATCCCTCAATAAAACATCGCCTTTAGTCTTCTTCCTTACCGTTCTTCCAAATATCGATCATATACCCCTACGTGTGTATAAAAGACATCTCTACACTTAGAGAATTCAATTCAAGCTATCATACTCTTGTCTATCTTCATTAGTACTTTTTAGTCGGTGAATATTTTAGATGGAATTGCTTACACATTCTTCATGCGACCGTTAATAATTCTTGAGATACTAACCAACCGATTACCAAATGTGCTCACTCTTTTAGGCGTAATTAGCAATATTCTCGTCTTGCATCACCTAAGGCTTAGCAGTGGCTCCCAAACCAGTTGGTCTAAGGTACTAGGTGATAAAACACCCTCGCTATATTTTTTTTATACTGCCTTAAGTAATTACAAAACCAGTGTTCATTTTTCTTCACCATTTCTCATTTGTATTTTTGTTTGTATATTTATTTTCCTTCATACTAAGACTTTTAGAAAAGAGCATTTCAAGGTATCCTCTACTATCCCAAGTTTCAAGATGTGTGCAAGTGCATATAGTAGGGTATCAACATTCGGATGTTTGGACTCAAGAATTGGGACTATTTTTCAGACTTAATTCTATCCTCAGATTAGCCCTTTCATCTTCCTAACCCTTAGGACAACATCTCATGATTATCTATTACTAGTTTCATTATAAAACATCTAATTTTCATGCCTTTCTTAAACTTTTCCTTCCTATCATACGTATTTTTCACTGTCTAACTTACATTATCAACAAATGTTTTTGGTGCTTTTATTTAGTATAATGAAAAAATTAATATGTGAATAAGCACAAACCTCTCCCAAACCTATTTGTAGCAGTGTTTCACTGATGTCATCTATTAAGCTTAAAACCTGTACACTTGGGTGGAAAAGTTAGTAACGGAGACAAGAATTAATGACAGTGAAAACCTCCCCCATACTTATTTTTGGCTCACAATTTTGTAAAAATTTGTTTTTTTTGTTTTATTTTCAAGAGCCAAAATATTTTCTCCCCCCAAACTTGAGTAAAACAATATTAAGTATTTAAAATTATAAGAGGGGGGAGGGTAAAGTTATTGGTCTATACAAAGCTTTACAAAGACCACAAGTCAGCACCAACCATTCGAATATTTTATCGATGTAACACAAAGGTTGGTAGAAGATTATAGATGTGAAGAAGTGGGGGGATAGGAGGAGGAATCGATCGGGTTTACGTCTCGGTTGGTAGAGACGAAATAGTGATGGTGGAAGAAAACGAGAATGTGAATGATTAGGAATGAGTGAAATATTTGCACTCTCTTACATGATAAGAAGAAAGGGTGGTGGTTTAACTTCTTCGGGTGGAGATTGAATCATCACAACTTCCATGTATTTTAGGAATGCGAGTTCTTCGGCGAAAATGTCTTCAAAACATTCATCAATGGTCCGAGTAATAATTTCATCAATATTTATATTGATGAAATATGCAGATTCACTAGGACGGTTGAAAGTTCCAAGGTCAGTCTTATGCGCGCCAAGATTCAAAACACTCGATTCGTTAGAAATTATAGAGGTAGGAGATTCGAAATGATCGTTTCCCTCCTCCTCAAAACAGTCTAAATTGAGTGATCTTTCAAGAATCATAGAACTCGAAATATCAGAGTGTGATTCATCAAAACTTAGTGGAGTTGAAAGAAGATTAGAAGAACCAAAGAAAGTGGGTGATGAAATGGGTAAACAAATTTGGGTGTCGAGCATTGTTGAACCAGATGTGGGAGATGAATGCCGGATATTGTTCTGCTTATCAGATAGGTCGGTGGTAAGAATATGATCGGTTAGTTGTACAGGAAGATGTTCGTATTCAATAGAAAGGACATGATGGATAGGAGAATTCATCTAACATAACAGGTTCATCTTCAACGATATTCTCATCACCGCTCTCACTAACACCTTCGGTCAAATCAAACGAATAGGTATTCAAGAATTCATCAATTATACTATCCTCAATCGATAAATCACTTGGTTCACTTGATGGAGTTGGAAGGTTTAAAATATCAAGTGAAGTCGAATAATGATCGGTTTGATTTGAAACGGTGTCAAGCTCTCTTTCACAATCACTATTAGCAAAGTCAAACATGTTATTCTCGGGCACCTCATCACTTGGACTATGAAGCAGTTGAACATCGAATATATTTGGTTGGGGTGCAAGATGGAAGGTGTGGAGATCAAAAGAATTGGTTTCGGTTTGACTTTGAATGATCTCTTGTTCTTTTTCACTACTCAATTCCAACTCTACTTCAAAACTAGACATGAGTTGTGAAAAGTTCCAATGAAGGATTCTCTTTGAAACATGGAACTTTCTAATTTATTTTCAGAAGCACTGTCTAGATAAGGTGAAGAAGATGAGTATGGTTGGGAAGTGTCTAATTGTTAGCTACGGGAAAGTTCAACGTGTTAAGCAATTGACATGCTTTTATGATTTGCCGCATTAGCCTGAAGAGAAATGTTAAGAAGAGATGCCCTTACTTGTTGGCTACGGGCGAGTTCAATGTGTTCCGCAATCGATATGCGTTTCTGATTTTTCTCGTTAGCCTCAAGATAAGTGTCAACATGAGAGCGTGTGAAGGTTTGGTACTGTGGATAAGAATTAGAAGGGTGAACCGAAGTTTCATAACTAGGATTCGGATCAACAATGGGATATGAAGAATATTGAGATTGGTTGGCTAGTTGGAGACTGGCAATTGCTATTTGTTCAGCAATAGTCATGGGTGTAAAAGATGTCATATTCGCCTCAAAATGAGTATCAATATTTTCATAAGGGAATGATGGTGTTTGTTGTCCTAATGGTTTTGGATTAGTGAAAAGATTGAAACTTTGGCTTCAGCCTTCGCAATATGCTCAGCGATGGACATGAGTTTTGAAGTTCTCTCACTCGCCTTAAACGGATTATCAACTAAGAAGATGTGTAATTTTGATACGGTTGATAGGACCTTGAGTGAGGTATCCAACTGTTCTTTTCCGCTTGCTCTATCCTATCTCTTAAAGACATGGTAGAGTCGGATTTTGTACCGAAGCAGTTACGAAAACAAGATATATTTGGTTCTGGATAGCAAAGCTCGGCAAAAGTTTGTCTGTTTGGGTTACCCATTAGAAGAAAGATTTAAGCTCTTTTAGGATTCTGGAAATTGTTTTGCTTTGAAAAATAGACGGACTTGAGGCTTGACTCGACAAATCACAAAAATGCACAATCAACCCCTATAACTAGGATTACCTAGGTCAAGTCACTAGACCTCTCCTAGACTTCCAAAGGACAAGTCGCAAGATCAATCCCCTACCACCTCTTTATCTCTCTTGTGGCCAGGTAAGTGCCAGGTAAGTGGGAGGTATCCACTATACGAATCACCGAAAATTGCGAGCCTAATTAAGTAACCACTTTTCTTAGTCACACTTTCCTAGACACCATAAGAGAGATGCAGATAAGCGATAAATTACCCACGACCCTCCTCTATCATAATTGAGCGCGACGGTCCTTAGAGCCTTCGTCTAGATATTTTTTAATTAATGTAGGGTGAAAGTATGCTCGTTTTGTGATTTGTGGGGCCTAGGAAGGGTGATGAAATCCCCACCTAATCTGGATTTGGATTATTGCCCCTTAATGTCCGGTTGAGATATCCACAAACAAACCAATATCAAAACACACAAAAAGATTTCTGAGTGGCGCGTTTTTGCAAAGAATCCTGCAGAAAAATCATATTATTGGATCTTACAGGAGTGAGAAAGATCAAAGAAAGATACCAGAGGATTTTGGGGAAGCAACTCTTCCACTTTGCCGTTGTTCCGCGACCAATCGCCAACTTCTGCCGCGGTTCCGCCGCACTATGGAGGGATCTCTTGATAATTTTTCTTCAGTGCTCCCCTCTGCTCCTCTGGACTATTTTGAAAGTATCTGAATCTCTTTTCCTTTGCTCTAGTTACTCCAGATTTCGTTGCAAAACTCGCACAAAAATTGTTAAATATACAAGATGCGGTTTTGGTTCTCGTTTATAATATGTTTACTGGATTTTATAAGAAATCAACCCGAATAACAAGGAAAAAACATTACGACCATCTCCCCGGCAACGACGCCATTTGATTGATCTGTATTAAAAAATGTGTGTGTCGTAAATAAAGTCTCTGCAATCAAGACGATATCGCTAGTAGTTATCCGCGATGAGTACGGGCCGTCCGTATAAACGCGAACCTTTTTCTTGCTTTAGACAAATTGATTGAAATATGGGTTGATTGGTTGTAGTTACGGATATACTACGGATGTAGAATTTATGAAGAAGAGGCTTGTAGGGTTTATATGACTTAGTAGTAATGGATGAATAATTAAAAATGACTCATTTTATCTTTTAATAGTTTAAAACTAGATCGATAGTGATAAATGTAGATTAGGGTTCTTTTGGAAGAAACTAGGGTTTCCCCACTCTTAACCCTTGTTCTTAGATTGATCTCTATTCATGTCTATCCTTTAACAAAACAAGTGTTAATCTAATCTCAAATCGTGGTCGAGACTATCAATAAATTGGTAGCACGCCCGATAAAGATGTTAACATTTATTTATAAACATTAAAATGTATAAAAAAACTTAAAATATTTTATCATCCATTGATCTAGTCTAGCCTACAAACCCCACCAAGTTAGGAATTACTCACGCATGGTTGGAGAAGAAAGGATAATAATGAGATCATAATGTAAGATACAGAAATTAAGTGCAGAAAGTAAGTGCAGAAATTAATTGCGAAAAGACTAATAAAAACTTTACCTTTATTAGTCAACTATATCATGTATAAATCCTTTTAAAGTAGAGTATAAGAACCTTAGTTTTTGCTCTCGATCTCTATCTTTTTGGAAGTACATAAATAGTTGATGATCAAATCGGATGCGTGGATCGTCTTGGACCTCTTGATTTCTTTGGTTGATGATCTTCAAATTATAGCTCTCGGTCCCTTATATAGTCACTAACCCAGAAACCCTATATGCCATTTGAGAATATATTCTGTTGTAATCCAAACCAAAAAATATCAAATCCTATGGTCATCTAGGAGTCGCGGATCCGCCGCAAATCCATGCTATTAGCCGCAGTTGGGCGGCGGAATAGTAGAATCACGTTTTGAAATTCTTCTGGTCTTTAGTGTTGACATATGGAGATCTCTTTGATGTCTATATTCTGCGAATCTTACTACGAGTCATTACCATTGCTAGATCTTATGATTTGCTTCAATGTTTCGGCAAATTTGATTCCGACATCTCAGATCTCTTGGATTCCAGACCTGAGCTAATATCTGCACAATATCTCAAGTAATAGTGTCAGTAGTATTTGGTATTATTTTGAGATATTATCCTAACCATTTTATATGATTTAAATCTTAAGAATATTGATTAGAAATATTTAATATGATATGCATATTTTAATTACAATATTGCATATATTTTCCCTCATTATGTTAATTATAATGTAGAAATATATGATAATAAAATTTTCATACATAAACTCTCATATGTTCTATAATTACAGTAAACACCTTTTAGAACTTAACAATAGTAGGGAAAATAATCATTAAAATGTGCAATATTTTAGACTAATATGGGTCGGTTTGAGCTTGGTCCAACCTGCTTGAACTTGGGTTCAGGCGTGGGCCCGGCTTGAGTTCGGGCGTAGGCCCGGCTTCAGTTTGGGCGTGGGTCCGGTTTGGATTCGATAGTAGGGTCTGTTTGATTTGGCTTGGGCCTACTTGTCCGCGGTTTGACTTTTACTTTGACCTTTTTTCAATGGGTGTTAATTTTAACCCCAACAAAGTGCCCCCATCAATGAATGCACACTACATATATGAATCGTGTGCATGAAATTGATGGATCTTCTTTTGCGTTGTGTGACTTGATTTAGTTCCCACTTTTGGGAGGCTGGCACTACCCTTTTTACAATATGGACGGTCGATGCTTGACGTGTCTCCGAGACAGAGTGTTGATTTATGAAGTCTCTCCGAGAGGGAGTGTCGGTGTATGATGTATCCTCGAGGCAGGGTGTCCTTCCGGGAGCATAATTCCGGGGGTCGGAGTATCATTCTGATATGCGGAGCATAATTCCAGGAGGTTGGAGAATCATTCCGAGGGGAATAATTCTGGGGGTCGAAGCATCATTCTGATGTGCGAAGCATAATTCCGAAGGTCAGAGCATAATTCCGACAGGGAAGGAAGATACTCTGAGGTGAAGCATAATTCCAACAAGGCGCACATATTCTGAGACGAAGTATGGTTCCGACTGAGTGGTTGATTCCAAAGCGAAGCATAATTCCGACAAGAAATGCAGATACTCTGAGTCGAAGCATGATTTCTACATGGGATACATTCTGAGATGAAGCATGATTCCGATGCAGAGGTTGATTCCATGACAAAACTTAATTCCAACAGGGAAGGCAGATACGCCGAGGAGAAGCATGATTTCGACATGGGGTACATTCTGAGATGAAGCATGATTCCGACGCAGAGGTTGATTCCAAGGCGAAGCATAATTCTGACATGGAAAGTAGATACTCTGAGGCGAAGCATGATTCCGATGCGGGCATATATTCTAAGGCAGAGCATGATTCCAACGCAGAGGTTATTGATTGACTTGATTCTGAGACGGAGCTTGATTCCGACGGGGAGGTTGTTGGTTGACTTGATTCCAAGGTAGAGCTTGATTCCGACGTGGAGGTCATTGGTTGACTTGATTCCGAGACGGAGCTTGATTCTGATGGGAAAGTTGTTGGTTAACTTGATTCCGAGACGGAGCTGGATTCCAACGGGGAGGTCGTTGTTAAACTTGATTCTGAGGCGAAACTTGATTCCGATGGGGAGGTCGTTGGTTGACTTGATTCCGATGTGGATCTTGATTTCGACGAGAAGGTTGTTGGTGTTCGATTTGGAAGTTTCTTATCCGTCCAGCAGGGCTTTTGAGCCTGGAACTTGGAATTTAGGTTTTTGTTTAGCATCAGCATCGCTACACTGGAATATGGTACCAGGAGTGCATCATTATTTTCCATAGAGAACTTAGGATTTGGGTTGGCATCAGTATTTCTACACTAGAATATAGCACCAGGAGCAAATCATCATTTTCCCTGAGAGAATTTGGTGATTTTGGTTATGGTTTAGCATTAGCATCGTTACACTGGAATATGGTATCAGGAACGAATCATCATTTTCCTTGGCCCGTTGGATAGCGATGGCTTAGGAAACAGGTTTAGGTCCCTGTCACCTAAAGACTTTTCAATTTTATGAGCCGTAAGGGTCTCATAAAAACTTTTTCTCCTTACAAGTCAAAAGGATCCCGTATGTGTATTTTCTTCTTAGGAGTCGTGAGGACCCCCAAGTGTATTTTTCCCTTGTGAGTCGTAAGGATCCCACAAAGGTGTTTTCTTATGAGTCGAGAGGATCTCGTAAGCCTTGTTCTCCTCATGTATCGTAAGGACACATGAGTGGGTCTTCCCAAATGGAACATAATTCCAAGGGCAGAGACCAGCCACGGGGATGGTGATTGCGGTGGGGCATGGTTGCGATTTAGCTTGTTTGTGCCCGTGGATTGTATACAGTGGTCAGTTTGGGGACCGACTGTAGGGCTGGGAGAATTTAGGGAATTTGGTTGGGATGGGGATTATTTATACCCATGGATTGTATACGGTGGTCAGTTTGGGGACCGGTCGTAGGGTTGGGAGAGTTTGGGGAATTTGGATTTTGGTTTCTTGGTCGGAGTCTACATCGCTATACTGGGATGGTGCCAGGAGCGACTCATCATTCGACGTTTGGACATTTGGGGATTTGAAATTTTATTGGCGTCTATATTGCTAACACTGAAATATGGTTTCAGGAGCGAATTATCAGTCGCCTTTGGAGGGGTTTGAAATGTTTACTTTTTTTTAGATCGATTTGCTCCATCATTTCAGCTTTTCTTATAGCGAAGGTCGTGATTGCCCTATCATTTCGGCTCTTTATTCACGGTTGCCCCCATTATTTCGGCTTTATTTTCATTTTAAAAATATTTTTACTCATTGATTTTCATTGTGAGTTGCCCATCATTTCGGCTTTTTGTTTATTTGTTTATATATTTTCTCTTTTTTTACACTCCCAGTTTAACGAAGTAGGGGTTGACTGTTCCCAGTTTAAGACGCAGAGGTTATGTGTTTCCAGTTTAACGACATAAAGGTCATAGATGTTTGCTTATTCAAGCTTCTTGAACTTTGATCTTGGCGGAGCTGAGTTGATGACCGTAACATTGTGGCTCGCCGGTACATCCGAGGACGGTAAGGTTTCCCCAACCTTGTAATGGTTCTCCACCCAATCTTTGAAAACATAACAGTTTTCGATAGTATGACTCACCATTCTATGATATGGGCAATATATGGGATTGTCGGTCATGTTCATTTCATATGGCCTCTTTGGAATAGGCAATTGTAGATCGCGATTTAAAGCGTCTATGAATATTTCACGGACTTCATCCCTCCTAAAGGAGTATACTTTCTTCCTTCTCTCTATTAGAGTCGGTGCCTTTCCTGATGCTGGTCCTCGAGACTGATTGGTCTTTGGTTCGCCCTCTTTCCGCTTACCTCGTGCAGTGTATGTATGGAGGGATTGGAGGCCGATTGTACTGTTTTTCGCAAAGGTGTTCTGCTCTTGGGCTGGAGGGAGTATCGGTTGGATGTTTCAGGATTTCAATCCCTGGCTCGTGAACCAAATTTTGATTTTGTTGTAATTGCAATTGGGCGACTTCGGTCGTGAGATCTGTCACGACGTTTGCCAGCTCGTCGACTTTGGAACGGACCTTGGCCAACTTCTCATCCCTGTCCTGAAGCTGCCT
Organism: Agapanthus africanus; assembly: GCA_030015575.1. NCBI lineage: Eukaryota > Viridiplantae > Streptophyta > Magnoliopsida > Asparagales > Amaryllidaceae > Agapanthus > Agapanthus africanus. Next base: position 178,349,507 of record JASDDO010000008.1, read on the forward strand.
TTGAAGCCATTAGAATAGTGCTTGTTCTATAATTTCGGGTATTATAACCGAGTCATCTTTATTGCCTGAGCTTAATTCTGCAGGAACCACGAGCTCCTTTTGCTTAATGGCCTGAGCAGGCTCTTCATCATTTGGACCGAGCCAGTGTTGGGTACCAACAACCACGCCATTGTTATGGCTATGAGGTATAGGAGGACTTGTTCCTCTGGGTTCCACCATGTAGATCGTATGAATTGTGTACCGTTTACTTCCTTCTTATAGGTAATGTTGCTTATTGGGCTATTGGCTTGTTGCCTTAGTCCGCTCCCTTCAGAGAAGGGCAAACGACTAAGAGCAATAGGTTTTCGAAGGGCTTTAGTCTTTGTTTGTATGAAATTGGCAGTCACAGCTTGATTTTTTGCTAACACGTCTTTAGACAGTTCTATCTCTCCTGTCTTGTATTGTTTTTCGACCCAATCTTTAAAAATAAAGCGGTCCTCAATAGCATGACCTGTCACCCTATGATAGGGGAAATATTTGGGGTCGTCGGTCATATTCGTTTCTTACGGTATTTTTGATTCTGGTAATTGTAGATCGTTTCTTAGGACGTACGTTCTGAAGGAATAGACCTTATCCAGCTTCTCTTTTAAGGGAGATTCTCTTCCCCCTCTCAACACTGGTTTCCGAGGTTAGTTGACATTGGTCCCGTTTGTCCCTCTCCTATTTCGGTCAGCCGAGTATTAAAAGATTCAGCATCGTCGAAATTTCCACCTTTGCGATTATTGCCCTTTTGGTTCATTTAGAATTTATTGTTAATTTGGGGGTCCGAAGTGGACTCTTGCTGTTAGTTATATGTATGCCCTAGAGGCCATTACTGTACATAGGATGTATATTGTAGTGGATGCTAGGACATATATAGGGAGGACTTTCTTGCTCGACATGATAGTATGCTATCTGGTTACTCTTTACCTTAACGTGTACACTGATTGTCTCTCTGTTACATGTTGGTAAAGCCCTTATGATGAGTACTTGACTACCTGGACTATGATGCGGATCATACTAGTGGGGACATGGTAGTCCATAAGTACATCCTTCAAGGTCCCTAGTCGTGGGTGTATCGAGACGGGGCATCGATATACCAGAGTAGACTAGCGTATACCTTCTTGACCCATACAGATGGGCGATGTATGATCCCATATCCATTGGTGTTTGACATCAGAGATGATATACGGGTGCTTAGTGGAGACTGGGTACACTGGACGGACTCACCGAGAACTCCCAGATGGTATTATACCTTACGTCAGATGGCAGTTCTCTGGTGACACTGGTACAAAGTAGTCTGTTGACCCGAGATCGTCATAGAGTCTTGTGTGATTCCCACTGTGCTTTGATTTCCACCTTACCACGTCCAAGAGGGCGTGCAAAACGGTGGCTTTTGGGTACAGTCCCGAATCACATGGAGGCAATGAGCGATAGGAGGGGATTCGTCTCTCCCGGTATAGGGAGTTGATGTTGCGCTGTGTTCGATTGGTTATAACCGGAAATCCCTGGCCAGGGTTGCTGAGATTTACTGGCAAGTGTTACCAGTAGTTTCTCGAACTGTTATAGACCTCATATCGACACGACTTATCGAGCTATTGGGGTCTGACGTTTACCACGGCAAGATATGCGACATATCAGACGACGAGACCGGACTGTACGGTAAGTGTTACTGGTTGGATTCACAGGAGTGTGAGCGGGCTTGCTCGTCGATCTTCTGATCGCTCAATACCCGGGTGGCCGTTACGTTTAGCAGACCGCTTGCGGCTTGTGGGTGTTTGATATGATCATTACCTGCTGCCGGCGTATTGACGAGTCTTTAGAGTCCTACACAGAGGTTTCTTGGCTCAAGCGAAACGAAATAGGAGCGCATATGAGATATGTGCGGGACCGAGAATAATGCGTGTATGTGATACCGTATTTAATTCTCATGAATTGTATCATTGGTCGGTTATATGTGATATAGCCGGGTTACCGAATCAAGTGTTGATTCGATACATTGATACACTTGATATTAGTCGGTTATATGCGATATGACCGGATCGTTAAATCAAGTGTCGATTTAATGATTTAATGTATAATTATATATTTGATATATTACTTTACATTAACTAGTATTTGTTCACTTTAAATGGATTTTCTCACTTGATGTGCACTATGTATATGTGATATATTTTTTTGTGCACGTGGTTGTATCATGTTTGATGATACATGCTCACTTGGGTTTGTATAAAGATTAAACCATGGTTGTGTAATGGTTAGGGTTTTCTTTTTATTTATTTATTATTCATTTTGTTTATTTTGGCAAAAGAAAATGATAAAGAGAAAATGGTGGCTTTCTTTGTTTGTAGTTGAAGCTTCATGAAGCTTTGACTAAGTGACCATTTTGTCTTCATGCTTAACCCTAACCATTCCACTTAACCATAGTCTATTCTCTACACCTAACCATGGTTGGTATATGATAAGTATTCATTTTATTTTCTATTTTGAAAAGACTTATGATATTCTTTCTTCTTCTTCATCTTCAACAATGAAGAAAGCTTGCCTCCATCAATGGCAACTTGAGCAAATGAGTGAGAAATCCAATTCTAAAGTGAACCCACTTCCTATTTCTTCATCCTCTACCACTTGCCAAGTAGTATAGGGTGTTTTCTTCACAAGTTTCATGACTTGGTGAAGTTGGAGCTTGATCTTGTGATGCCTCGACATAGATCATCTTCGGCATCGTAGTCGATGACCTAGCCCGCCCATTTCTCCGACGAAGCCGATGCTAGAGTCCGGGATCTGATATGGACAGCGAGGAGACTTCATCGCGGAGCCATGGAGGTGGAGAACCGGATCTACAAAGGTTGTATTTCCGTTCACTTAGTTAAGTTGTTAACTAGTTGCATGTTTCGCCTAAAATTCTAGTTAACGATCCGTATTAGGGTTTCTCGGCACTTGTAAAATTTGAAATTGGCATGGTTGATGCCTTGTGAGACCACATTAGTGTGCCTAGGAACCCTACAGTGGTATCAGAGCCTAGCTAGAGCCTTAGGCGATGCGTAGACGGAGTTTGAAGTCCGATCGACCCGAAACCCCAACTCTAAAATGCTCTCTGGAAATTTTCTGAAAATTTAGATTTTTGTGAATTAAAAATTGCTAAAAAATTCAGCAGGGTCTTATTTGAATTACTGTGAAATTCGAGGGGCTGATTCTTCGAAAGCGCGGCGGAACCGCGGCACAAGCATGGCTTGTGCGGTGGTTCCGCGGCCATTTTGTCACATTAATTTATGAATTTTGCACAGTAATTCATGTTTTCAGGTGCTGAGTTTTCTGGGAATTTTTAATTTGAACTCAAGAGTTGACTTTTCTGGGGTGTTTTGGAGCTTAGATGATTCGATCGGATTATCAGATTTTGTCTATGTGGTTATCCGGGTAATTTTAGAATATGTTAAAAAGTTCGACCGGATATAAATACCCACTTTTTCCCCTGCCGGGAAATTTCCAATTGTTGGATTTTTCCGTGGTTTAAAGACGTTCTGAGTAGTGCAAGTAACGCGATGGTCCCTCTAGAAGACAACAAACCTTAACTCGATTATGTGACCGTCTTGAACTGCCTTTTGAACCTTAGGGTTTGGGGCAGTACGGCGTGCCACATGTGAGGCGTTGGCTTGACCCTTCTACGGCTGGACCGTTGGTACTGAGGCACGAAGTGAATGTTTTTAAACTTATTTCATGTGTTGAGCTGTTTCGGGAAAACTTGGGTGTTCGAATGTTTGATCGGAAAGTTTAACATTTTCTGTTTATCCGGAATGTGATACAATAATTGGAATTCACAAGTAGTTATGAGATAACTGAATGAATTTTATAAATCTAGCGGTTTAGTCTCACTTGATCGGTTGCCACGGAATTTTGATGTGATCAAAAGTCCGTCGCAATCACGTAGTGTACGCGGATACTCGCCGGGTAAACTTAATAGACAGCCTCACCCCATAGCCCCGACCAAGTGACTAAAGGAGAACCCCGTCGCCGAAAGCACCCGTTCGGATGCTCGCAGCAGCGGTGTTCCGCCTTGGTGCACTTCGTCAACGGCGTCGGGGGTGCGGCCGCCTACTAAAGTTTGCGACGAGCATTCGATCAGAAAGTCGGGAATTTTGTTGAATTGCCCGACTTGATATTGAAAAGTGTTTTCGATAATGAGACTGAAATGCGGGGTTTATAATTGTTAGGCATGCGATGTCTAAGGAATTCATTTGATTAGGCATGCGATGTCTATGCAGGTTGCGGATTCCAACTGTTGTAGTTTTACACTTTCTTTTCTGTGACCGTAAGTGTAATATGTGATATCGCCGGTTTCGTTTCTATATGTCAACGACAATTGGGATGGGCATATTTACTTACGTTGATGACATGTGATGTTATGTGTTGCTGGATATGTTATATTGGATCGTCGCGTTTGAATAGCCGGGGGTTTTTATGTGAGATGAGTGTTTTTCATTTTCATTCATGTAAAAAACTTGTATGTAATATTCTTTTATTGGGGCACTTCCAGGTTGCGGAAGATGTCACCTTTTGTATATTATTTACTTTTCCGCACTAGGATAGACCCAAGGAGGAGGGCACAAGTAACCGGGTTCTGGAGTCCAGTGGGAGACCAACTCGAGGAGTCGAGTCCGGGTCTCCTAACTCTAGAATTGGTAGGGTTGCTTGCCGCTCTCGTAGGGGTCTAGGGTGTGGGTTTGGCTATTCATAACGACCGTGGAATCCGTGTTATATACTGGCTCGTATTGAAAACACGGACGTCCTAGTATATCCAATATTTCATATGATATTTTCTGCTGCGATATCTGTGATGTGATCATGTGAAGTTCTATGATAGATACAGTATATAGTATATATGATATATTATATAGGCGTTACTTATGTTTTACACCCGCGCTAGCCCTTCCCCGCTCTGCCGTTAGTTACCTAACCTAACGGTGCACGAGGGGACATCGAGGCGAATGCGGATGACATAAGTGTACGTCGTATTTATCTGTGATGTTTAGGTAACTTAAATGATGGGACTTCATTAATGTGATTAATGAAAGAAAAAGAAACCTAAAGATGTTGTGGAATCGAATTTCTAAATAAAACAGGTAGCTACAGTTCTTGCTTTGCATCGCGGTGTTCCTTGTAGAACATCCTGCACCTTATTCGATAAGGAAAGGACCGAGATCCCTTCACCGGGAGTGACTCCTTTAACAATAACTGGCAGATGCTACACCTATCGGTTTGTCTTTTGATTGCTTCTATAGTTTCTGCTTTGCACAGTGATATATATGATATATCCCGCACCTCATTCGACGAGGAAAGGACCGACGATCCCTTCACCGGGAGTGACTTCTTTAGCAAAACTAGAAAAGCCTCAAAAGCACTCCATTTTAAAATCATTTGATTCTACAACGATATCAAGTTCATTACGCAATAGGTTTTCGGAGAAACCTGTCGTAGCCCTCCGTCATTTCAGATAAGTAGTAGTTAGTATTCGTGCTGCGTTTGTTGGCCTTTGTCAAGGCATAGTGTGCGGTAGCTAAATGGTGCTTATCTGCTTATGCATATGATGCAGATTGGGTTAGGTTAGTCGTGCGACCTTGTTGGCCTTTGTCAAGGGTCGTGCGGGTGGGTTTAATTCAATCAGGAAATGACGGGTTGAACTTGACTAGCTTCCTATGGTTTGTTGGCCTTTGTCAAGGTCATAGGAGGTTAGGGGCAAAATATTATCGGGAATTTCAAGTGTTGAAATTTGCAATGAGATTGCATACCTTCTATGAGATAGTTGGATCCCGATACCCGCTGCGAGTAAGAGTTACTCCTGGGAGAGTTTTACACATTACAATTAGCCGATCAAGTAGGTGTCTAGAAAGGTGTTAACGAGGTTACGCCTATGGGAAAACGAGGTTTACATTAATTAGGTTCGTGCGAAAGCACGGGGGACCTCCCTTAAAGTACCGACACTGGCCTGGCTGAAAGATTGGCGAACTTGTAGCGTGTAATTAATCCCGGCTAGTCTTTCCTTTTAGGGTTTGAAGGAAGATTTGATAAAAACAGTGGGAGCCATCCTGATTAGATAAAATAATAACCAATCTATTCTTGCAAGAGCGCACGCTGAGTGTTTTCTTCTCTCTCTCTCCAGGTAGCGACCATGTCACGCCTTAATCAAGATAATAAAACGGATATATTGACCGAACCCGCTTGTTATACTGAGCTGGAGAACGTTGGTCCCGCTCCAACTTATAATTGTTATAAGACAGAGCAGGAATATGGGGAATACCAGATTTCCCGTGTCGCCCAAACGAGGAAAGTGCATATGATGCATCATCTTCGGGTGTGTTCGTTACACAGAACTGTTTCTCAATATTCTTTACGTCCTAGGTATGTGATACCAGAACAGGATCCCAGATATGTAATCTGTTACATGGGCTACAGATAGGGAAAGAACTGAGAACGGGTGATAAGTTTCATGAGACAGAAAACGTGGCAAGTGTTGCAGCCAAGTCGGTTGGTCACTGTCACCCTGTATTATCAGTACATTGATTCTGAACAAATTCTATTAGATACCGAACCTGATATACAAAATCATATCAGTCTCTTTATTAGTAAAGAAATGATAAAATTTTGTATTGTTGGATAATGTTTTGAACATTTCCTATATCAAAAGTTGATCGGTTCAGGCACGTTATCTAAAAGCATTGATGTTCTAAATCAAACTACAGTTTTTAAGTATACAGAACACACACAAGAGGAAGAGTTCAGAAATGAAAGAATCCTTCTTGAGGCATTGTAGACTAGGTCATATCAATGCGACCCGACTTGCTGAAGTTACATGTAGATGCATATTTAAATCAGTTTGAATTTCCATCTTGTGAAACTTGCCAGTCATGTCACAAAGATATAATGACACCAGCTCTGTTTATTGGAAACAGAGAAAGAGTAAGTGAACTCTTGGGATGATACATGTTGATGTATAAAGGTCCCCTGTCTACACATGCCAAGACCGGTTCTTTGTACTTCATTGCATTCTCTGATGATCTCTCAAGATTCAGACATATGTTCCTGTTGAAACACAAGTCCGAACCTTTTGAGAGATTCACAGAATATAAGTTAGAAGTAAAGAACCAATACGGGTATAAGTATTATGTCCTTTGATGAGATCAAGGAGGAGAATACTTGAGCACGGAATTCTTGGACTTTTCTAAAGGAGAATGAGATTCTCTCTCAGAATTACTCCTCCGTATACACCATAGCACGATGGTATATCGGGGCGGAGCAGATACACCCTATTTGATATGGTGTGCTCTATGATGAATACTACTGAGTTACTTTTTTTCCTTTTGGGAGTTATGCACTTGAGAAGCTGCATACCTATTGAATAGGGTTCAAATCAAATCAGTTGCCTACCACTCCATATGAGATATGGAAAGGGAAGAGCCCATATCTTAAGTTAGTTGAGATTTGGGGTTGTCCGGCCTATGTCTAAAAGCAAAATCCGGACAAGCTCGAGGCAAGGTCTGTTATGTAGAACTGGAAATGTTCCATTTATACAAACTGCAGCTGATGATTTGACAGAACCAAAGGATTCAATAGTAACCAACGAATCTCAGCCTCTCCGCCGATCTAGTAGGGTTCCTCACCCACCTGAGAGATACTTCGGTTCCTCTATGACAGTGGGAGCGAGGATTGCATCATGAGATGATGACCCAACTAATTTCGAGCTGGCCATCAGGAGTGAGACTCTGTAAGAATGGCTGGATGCTTAGTGATCTGAGATGGAATCCTTATACACCAACAAAGTATGGACTTTGGCTGCTATATCTGAAGGGTTAAATCCCCATCAGGAGCAAGTAAATCTTGAGAAGATTACTTGGTGTAGATGGAAAAGTTGAGACTTTCAAAGCTAGACTTGTTAAAGGTTTGCATCATTGACCAGGTATGGATTATGTTGAAACCTTTTCTAAGTAGCTATGCTTAAGTCCATCCAGATCCTACTTGCCACGGCTACATACTATGACTACGATATCTGGCGGTTGTGTTAGTTATATGTATGCCCTAGAGGCCATTACTGTACATACGATGTATATTGTAATGGATGCTTGGACATATATAGGGAGGACATTCTTGCTCGACATGATAGTACGCTATCTGGTTGTACTTTATCTTAACATGTACTCTGATTGTCTCTATATTACATGTTGATAAAGCCCTTAGGATATGTACTCGACTACTGGGACTACGATGAGATCATACTAGTGGGGCCACGGTAGTCGACGAGTACATCCTACAACTGTTCCTAGTCGAGGGTGTATCGAGATAGGGCATCGATGCACCAGAGTAGACTAGCGTATACGCATCTTGACCCATATGATGGGCGATGGATGATCCCATATCCATCGGTGTTTGACATCAAGGATGGTGTATGGGTGCTCAGTAAAGACTGGGTACACTGGACGGACTCGCCGAGAACTCCCAGATGGTATTATACCTCACGTCAGATGGCAGTTCTCCGGTGACACTGGTACAGAGTAGTCTGTTGACCCGAGATCGTCATAGAGTCTTGTGTGATTCCCACTGTGCTTTGATTTACATCATACCACGTCCAAGAGGGCGTGCAAAAAGGTGGCTTTTGGGTACAGTCCCGAATCACATGGAGGCAATGAGCGATAGGAGGGGATTCGTCTCTCCCGGTATAGGGAGTTGATGTTGTGCTGTGTTCGATTGGCTATAACCGGAAATCCCTGGCCAGGGTTGCTGAGATTTACTGGTAAGTGTTATCAGTAGTTTCTCGAACAGTTATAGACCACAAATTGACACGACTTATCGAGCTACTGGGGTCTGACGTTTACCACCCCTAGGCGAGATATGCAACATATCAGACGATGAGATCGGACTGTACGGGAGTGTTACTGTTTGGATTCACAGGAGAATGTACAGGCTTGCTTGTTGATCTTCTGAGCGCTCTATACCTGGGTAGCTGTTACGTTTAGCTGACCGCTTGCAGCTTGTGGGTGTTTGATATGATCATCACCTACTGCCGGCGTATTGACGATTGTTTAGAGTCCTACACAGAGGTTTCTTGGCTCAGGCAAAAAACGGAGTAGGAGCACATATGTGATATGTGCGGGACCGAGGATAATGCGATATGTGATACCGTATTATATTCTCGCGATATTTGATATCAGCCGGGTCATCGGATCAAGTGCTGATTCGATGAATCAGTACGGATAAATATTAGTCGGTTATATGCGATATAGCCGGATTGTCGGATCAAGTGTTGATTCGATAATTTAATGTATAATAATATATATGATATATTAAATTACATTATCTAATATTTGCTCACTAAAAGATTCTTTTTCTCACTCGGGTAATACATTGATATATATGCGATATATGTTAAATGTATTATTTTATTTGGTTAAAATAAATATTATATATGTGATATATAATATTGTAACATGATATGATAACTAATGCAACATGTTTAGTGGAGTTTAAACATGATTAGGGTTTGGATTAGGGTTAAGCTTTCTAGATGATTCTAGAAGGTTTTGGTTTTGTTTTGTGAAAGATATTTTCAAATGACTCATTCTTAACCTAACCCAAACCCTAGCCTTGGTTAATTCTCTACAAATGTTTAGTCATCCATGGTTGCATTATTCATCATTATCTCCTTTGCATTATTCATCACAAAAGGAATTCTATCATAATTCTATTATTCATCATCTTCTTCCTTCTTCTTTGCTTACAAAGCTTTCTTGCTTTGATATTTGTGATGAAAATATGTGAGAAAAAGATAAATAAAGAGAGCAAAAATCCTACTTCATCATCCTCATCTTCTCTTGCCCTTTAGATGAGAGTGTTCACATCTTTTGATGAGTGTTAGCTTGTGTTAACGAAACTTCAAGGTAGATCATCTTTGTATCGAAGATCGGAAGCAAAGGTTGCATCTTCCTCTTCGTGGAACCTCTCGAGAGTCCGGAACCCGATGATCGCAGCGAAGGGACCACAACACGGAGCATATGAAGTGAAGGACCGGATCTACAAAGGTTGTAATCCCTCTCACTTAGTGTTAAAGTGTTTAGCATGTTTGTTTTCGCCTAATCTCTAGTTTAAAGATCCGTATTCGGGTTGTTCGGCACGGCTAAATTTTTAATCGGGCATGGTTGATGCCTCGTAGACCCTTATACGCGTGCCTAGCAACCCTACAGTGGTATCAGAGCCAAGCTAGTGCTTTAGGCGAAGTCTAGACGAAGTTTAAAGTCCGATCGAACCCGGAAAACCTGATAAAACCCCCTTCTCTGGAAATTTTTCAAAACTCTGATATTTTTCATATTAAAAATGCTCAAAAAATTCAGCAGGGTATTTTAGGAATTACTGTGAAGCACGTGCGCCTGATTCCACCAAAGCGCGGCGGAACCGCGGCACAAGCATGGCTTGTGCGGCGGTTCCGCGGCCATTTAGTCACTTCAGCATTTGAAATTTGCACAGTAATTCTTATATTTTAGTGCTGTATTTTGTGGGAATTTTTAATATTTATTCAACTGTTGAATTATCTGGGTTGTATTGGGGACTTAAAAATTCGATCGGATATTTTAACTTTGTTTAGTTTTGTCCGGATAATTTTTAGAAACTGTTAAAAAGTTCGAACGGATATCAATAACTCACTTTTTCCCCTGTCGGAAAATTTTTCAAAAGTTGGATTTTTTCTCGTGTTTAAGAACGTTCTAAGTCGTGCAAGTAACGCGGTGGACCCTCTAGAAAACAACAAACCTTAACTCGATTATGTGACCGTCTTGAACTGCCTTTTGAACCTTAGGGTTTGGGGCAGTACGACGTGCCACATGTGAGGCGTTGGCTTGACCCTTCTACGGCGGGACCATTGGTACTGTGGCATGTGATGGATATTTTTAAACTGATTTCAAGTGTTGAGATATATTGGGGAAATCTTGGGTGTTTGATTATTCGATCGGAAAGTTTAACTTTGTCTATTTATCTGGAATGTGATACAATATTTGGAATCCACAGGTAGTTATGAGATAACTAATTTGAATATTATAGACATAGCAGTTTAGTCTCAGATGTTCGGTTGCCACGGAATTTTGATGTGATCAAAAGTCCGTCGCAATCACGTAGCGTACGCGGATACTCGCCGGGTAAACTTAATAGACAACCATGCCCCATAGCCCCGACCAAGTGACTGTAGGAGAACCCCGTCGCCGAAAGCATCCATTCGGGTGCTCGCGGCAGCGGTGTTCCGACTTAGTGCACTTCGTCGACGGCATCCGGGGGTGCGGCCGTCTACTAAAGTTTGCGACGAGCATTCGATCAGGATGTCGGGAATCTTGTTGAATTGCCCGACTTGACATTGAAAAGAGTTTTCGATAATGAGACTAAAATGCGGGGTTTATAATTGTTAGGCATGTGATGTCTAAAGAATTCATTTGGTTAGGCATGCGATGTCTAAAGAGATTGCGGATTCCAACTGTTGTAATTTTACACTTTCTTTTCTGTGACCGTAAGCGTAGTATGTGGGGTATTGCCGGCTTCGTTGCTATATATCAACGACAATCGGGATACGCATACTTGCTTACGTTGATGATATGAGATATTATGTGTTGCTGTGATATGTTATATTGGATCGTCACGTTCTGAATAGCCGGGGGTTTATGTGAGATGAGAGTTTTTTCTTTTTCATTCATGTAAAATTCATTTGTATGTAATATTCTTTTATTGGGGCACTTCCAGGTTGCGGAAGATGTCACCGCTGTATATTATTTACTTTTCCGCATTAGGTAGACCCAAGGCGGGGAGCACAAGTAACCGGGTTCTAGGGTCCAGTGGGAGACCATCTCGAGGAGTCGAGACCGGGTCTCCTAACCCTAGAATTGGCAGTGTTGCTTGCCTCTCTCGTAGGGGTCTAGGGATATGGGTTTGGCTATTCATCGCGACCGTGGAATCCGTGTTTTATACAGGCTCGTATTGAAAACACGGACGTCCTAGTATATCCAATATTTCATATATGTTCTTCTGCTGCAATGTTCTGTGATGAGATCATATTACTGCCTGAGACGAATGTTTATATTATATATATGAGATATATGTTATATTGCAGATTTCGTTTTCAAATGCGATGCTTGTGAAGCATAATAAAATGGGACTTCATTAATGAGATTAATGAAATAAAAGAAATCTAAGATGTTGTAGAAACTTGTTTAAAAAAAACTGGTAGCTCTAGTTTTTGCTTTGCATAGCGGTGTTCCTTGTAGAACATCCAGCACCTTATTCGATAAGGAAAGGACCGAGATCCCTTCACCGGGAGTGACTCCTTTAGCGATAACTGGCAGATGCTACAAACTCGTTTTGTCTTTTGATTGCTTTTAGAGTTTTGCTTTGCACAGCGGTATATATGATATAGCCTGCACCTTATTCGATGAGGAAAGGGCCGACGATCCCTTCACCGGGAGTGACCCCTTTAGCAAAACTAGAAAAGCCTCAAAAACACTCCATTTAAAATCACTCGATTCTACAACGATATCAAGTTCATTACGCAATAGGTTTTCTTAAAAACCTGTCGTAGCCCTCCGTCATTTCAGATAAGTCCTTCTTAGTATTCGTGCTACGTTTGTTGACCTCCGTCAAGGCGTAGTGTGCGGTAGCTGACTAGTATTTATCTGCTTATGCATATGATGCAGATTGGATTAGGGTAGTCGTGCGGCCTTGTTGACCTCCGTCAAGGGTCGTGCGGGTGGGTTTAATTCAATCAGGAAATGACGGGTAGAACTTGACTAGCAGCCTATGGTTTGTTGACCTCCGTCAAGGTCATAGGATGCTAGGGGTAAAATATTATCGGGAATTTCAAGTGTTGAAATTTGCAATGAGATTGCATACCTTCTATGAGATAGTTGGATCCCGATACCCGCTGCGAGTAAGAGTTACCCATGGGAGAGTTTTACACATTACAATTAGCCGATCAAGTAGGTGTCTAGAAAGGTGTCAACGGGGTTACGCCTATGGGAAAACGAGGTTTACTTTAATTAGGTTCGTGCGAAAGCACGGGGGACCTCCCTCAAAGTACCGACACTGGCCTGGCTGAAAGATTGGCGAACTTGTAGCGTGTAATTAATCCCGGCTAGTCTTTCCTTTTCGGGTTTGAAGGAAGATTTGATTAAAACAGTGGGAGACATCCTGATTAGATATATTAGATAACTAATCTAATCTTGCAAGAGCATACGCTGAGTGTTTTCTTCTCTCTCTCTCCAGGTCGTGACCATATCACGCCTTAATCAAGATAATAATACGGATGTATTGACCGAACCCGCTTGTTATACTGAGCTGGGGAACGTTGGTCCCGCTCCAACTTATAATTGTTATAAGACAGAGCAGGAAATTGGGGAATACCAGATTTCCCGTGCTGCCCAAACGAAGAAAGTGCATGTTGATGCATCATCTTCGGGTGTGTTCATTACAGAGAACTGTTTCTCAATATCCTTTACGTCCTGGGTATGTGATACCAGATCAGGATCCCGCATATGTAATATATTACATGGGCTACAGAAAGGTAAAGAACTGAGAACGGGTGATAAGTTTCATGAGACAGAAAACGGTACAAATGTTGCAGCCAAGTCTGTTGGTCACTGTCACCCTGTATTACCTGAATACATTGATTCTGAATGAATGTTATTAGATACCGAACCTGATATACAACATCATATCAGTCTCTTTATTAGTAAAGAAAGGATATAATTTTGTATTGTTGGATAATTTTTTGAACATTTCCTATATCAAGAGTTGATCGTTTCAGGCACGTTATCTAAAAGCATTGACGTTCTAAATCAAACTACAGTTCTTAGTATACAGAACACACAATAGAGGAAGAGTTCAGAAATGAACGAATCCTTCTTGAGGTATTGTAGACTAGGTCATATCAATGCGACCCGACTGGCTGAAGTTACATTTAGATGCATATTTAAATTAGTTTGAATTTACATCTTGTGAAACTTGCTGGTCATGTCACAAAGATAAAATGACCATAGCTCTGTTTATTGGAAACAGAGAAAGAGTTAGTGAACTCTTGGGATTGATACATGCTGATGTATGAAATTCCCCTGTCTACATATGCCAGGACCGGTTCTTTGTACTTCAATCCATTCTCTGATAATCTTTCAAGATTCAGACATATGTTCCTATTGAAACACAAGTCCGAACCTTTTGAGATATTCACAGAATATGAGTTAGAAGTAGAGAACCAAAAATACGGGTAAAAGTATTATGTCCTTTGATGAGATCAAGGAGGAGAATACTTGAGCACGGAATTCCTGGACTATTCCAAAGGAGAATGAGATTCTCTCTCAGCATTACTCCTCCGTATACACCACAGCACGTCGGTGTATCGGGGTGGAGCAATAGCACCCTATGTGATATGGTGTGCTCTATGATGAGTACTACTGAGTTTTCTATTTCCTTTAGGGAGTTATGCACTTGAGAAGCTGCATACCTATTGAATAGGGTTCAAATCAAATCAGTTGTCTACCACTTCATATGTGATATGGAAAGGGAAGAGCCCATATCTTAAGTTTGTTAAGATTTGGGGTTGTCCGGCCTATGTCTAAAAGAAAAATCCGGACAAGCTCGAGGCAAGGTCTGTTATGTAGAACTGGAAAGGTTCCAGCTATACAAACTGCAGCTGATGATTTGGTAGAACCAAAGAATTCAATAGTTTCCAACGAACCTCAGCCTCTCTGCCGATCTAGTAGGGTTCCTCACCCACCTGAGAGATACTTTGGTTTATCTATGACAGTGGGAGCGAGGATTGCATCATGAGATGATGACCCAACTAGTTTCGAGAAGGCCATCAGGAGTTGGACTCTGTAAGAATGGCTGGATGCTTAGCGATCTGAGATGGAATCCTTATACACCAACAAAGTATGGACTTTGGTTGCTTTATCTGAAGGGTTAAATCCCCATCAGGAGCGAGTATATCTTGAGAAGATTACTTGGTGTGCATGGAAAAGTTGAGACTTTCAAAGCTATGCTTAAGTCCATCCAGATCCTACTTGCCACGGCTACATACCATGACTACGATATCTGGTGGTTGGGTGTCATGACTGCTTTTCTAAATGATGTTTTAGAAAAGAGCATCTATAAGTACACAGCCAGAGGGCTTCGTAGACAGTGGGAACAGCGGAAACGTGTGCAAGATGTTTTATATGATAAAACAGGCATCGTGGAGTTGGAACATCTGTTTTGATGTGGTAGTCAAAGAGTTTGACTTCATCAAAATGGTAGATGAACCTTGTATATACGAAAAGGTAGTAGAGAGTATGGTGGTGATCCTCGTAGAGTACGTGGATGACATACTCTTGATAGGGAAGGAGTTTCCTATGCTACGCTCGGTCAATCTCCGCTTATCACAAGGATTCTCCATATAGGATCAAGGTGATACCTCCTAAATCCTGGGTTTTGGATCTATGAGATAGTTCTGATTGGATGTCAGGATACTCACTAGTTGTAGTGAGATGGTATCAATCGATCCTGAGGAGAATCACTGGAAAGGTTCCAGGGTGATAAGGATGACTGAATGTCAGTCGCAGGCATTGTCTATACCCTCAGTGGAGGGACGGTATGTTGGAAGAGTTCCAAGCTAGATACCGTGACATACTAGATGATTAAAGGCAAGATACATCGTTACCAAAGATGCTACCAAAGAGGCAGTCTGGATAGATATAAGTTCATAAGATGAACTTCGTTCCTACCATTGTGTGACAATGGAGTTGTGGCTTTAGCCAAGGAACTACCGTCCCATCAGAAATCTAGATATAATTCTTAGGCAGTATCACCTGATCATGGAGATGGTTGATCTCCAGGGAGATCGAGGTTAGGAGAGTAGACACAGAGGAAAACAGCGCGGATCCACTCACAAAGTCCTTTTTCCCAGTAGAGACTTTTATGGGATGGTTGAGTATGAGATACTTCAACCGCAGCTAATTGTTGGGTATGTGATACCACGACAGATGGCCCTAGTGCAAGTGGGAGATTGTTAGTTATATGTATGCCCTAGAGGCCATTACTGTACATACGATGTATATTGTAATGGATGCTTGGACATATATAGGGAGGACTTTCTTGCTCGACATGATAGTACGCTATCTGGTTGTACTTTATCTTAACATGTATTCTGATTGTCTCTATATTACATGTTGATAAAGCCCTTAGGATATGTACTCGACTACTGGGACTATGATGAGATCATACTAGTGGGGCCACGGTAGTCGACGAGTACATCCTACAACTGTTCCTAGTCGAGGGTGTATCGAGACAGGGCATCGATGCACCAGAGTAGACTAGCGTATACGCATCTTGACCCATATGATGGGCGATGGATGATCCCATATCCATCGGTATTTGACATCAAGGATGGTGTACGGGTGCTCAGTAAAAACTGGGTACACTGGACGGACTCGCCGAGAACTCCCAGATGGTATTATACCTCACGTCAGATGGCAGTTCTCCGGTGACACTGGTACAGAGTAGTCTGTTGACCCGAGATCGTCATAGAGTCTTGTGTGATTCCCACTGTGCTTTGATTTCCATCATACCACGTCCAAGAGGGCGTGCAAAAAGGTGGCTTTTGGGTACAGTCCCGAATCACATGGAGGCAATGAGCGATAGGAGGGGATTCGTCTCTCCCGGTATAGGGAGTTGATGTTGTGCTGTGTTCGATTGGCTATAACCGGAAATCCCTGGCCAGGGTTGCTGAGATTTACTGGTAAGTGTTATCAGTAGTTTCTCGAACTGTTATAGACCTCAAATCGACACGACTTATCGAGCTACTGGGGTCTGACGTTTACCACCCCTAGGCGAGATATGCAACATATCAGACGACGAGACCGGACTGTACGGGAGTGTTACTGTCTGGATTCACAGGAGAATGTACAGGCTTGCTTGTTGATCTTCTGAGCGCTCAATACCTGGGTAGCTGTTACGTTTAGCTGACCGCTTGCAGCTTGTGGGTGTTTGATATGATCATCACCTACTGCCGGTGTATTGACGATTCTTTAGAGTCCTACACAGAGGTTTCTTGGCTCAGGCAAAAAACGGAGTAGGAGCACATATGTGATATATGCGGGACCGAGGATAATGCGATATGTGATACCGTATTATATTCTCGTGATATTTGATATCAGCCGGGTCATCGGATCAAGTGTTGATTCGATGAATCGGTACGGATAAATATTAGTCGGTTTTATACGATATAGCCGGATTGTCGGATCAAGTGTTGATTCGATAATTTAATGTATAATAATATATATGATATATTAAATTACATTATCTAATATTTTCTCACTAAAAGATTCTTTTTCTCACTCGGGTAATACATTGATATATATGCGATATATGTTAAATGTATTATTTTATTTGGTTACAATAAATATTATATATGTGATATATAATATTGTAACATGATATGATAACTAATGCAACATGTTTAGTGGAGTTTAAACATGATGAGGGTTTGGATTAGGGTTAAGCTTTCTAGATGATTCTAGAAGGTTTTGGTTTTGTTTTGTGAAAGATATTTTCAAATGACTCATTCTTAACCTAACCCAAACCCTAGCCTTAGTTAATTCTCTACAAAGGTTTAGTCAACCATGGTTGCATTATTCATCATTATCTCCTTTGCATTATTCATCACAAAAGGAATTCTATCATAATTCTATTATTCATCATCTTCTTCCTTCTTCTTCTTTGCTTACAAAGCTTTCTTGCTTTGATATTTGTGATGAAAATATGTGAGAAAAAGATAAATAAAGAGAGCAAAAATCCTACTTCATCATCCTCATCTTCTCTTGCCCTTTAGATGAGAGTGTTCACATCTTTTGATGAGTGTTAGCTTGTGTTAACGAAACTTCAAGGTAGATCATCTTTGTATCGAAGATCGGAAACAAAGGTTGCATCTTTCTCTTCGTGGAACCTCTCGAGAGTCCGGAACCCGATGATCGCAGCGAAGGGACCACAACACGGAGCATATCAAGTGAAGGACCGGATCTACAATGGTTGTAATCCCTCTCACTTAGTGTTAAAGTGTTTAGCATGTTTGTTTTCGCCTAATCTCTAGTTTAAAGATCCGTATTCGGGTTGTTCGGCACGGCTAAATTTTTAATCGGGCATGGTTGATGCCTCGTAGACCCTTGTGCGCGTGCCTAGCAACCCTACAGGTTGGGTGTCATGACTGCTTTTCTAAATGATATTTTGGAAGAGAGCGTCTGTAAGTACACAGCCAGAGGGCTTCGTAGACAGTGGGAGCAGCGGAAACGTGTGCAAGATGTTTTATGTGATGAAGCAGGCATCGTGGAGTTGGAACGTCTGTTTTGATGTGTTAGTCAAAGAAGTTGACATCATCAAAATGGTAGATGAACCTTGTATAAACGAAAAGGTAGTTGGGAGTATGATGGTGATCCTCGTAGAGTACGTGGATGACATACTCTTGATAGGGAAGGAGTTTCCTATGCTACGCTCGGTCGATCTCCGCTTATCACATGGATTCTCCATATAGGATCAAAGTGATACCTCCTAAATCCTGAGTTTTCATCTATGAGATAGATGTTATTTGGGTGTTAGAATACTCACTAGCTGAAGTGAGATGGTATCAATTGATCCTGGGGAGAATCACTGGAAGTGTTCCAGGGTGATAAGGACGACTGAATGTCAGTCGCAGGCATTGTCTTTACCCTCAGTGGAGGGATGGTATGTTGGAAGAGTTCCAAGATAGATACCGTGGCATACTAGACGATTAAAGGCTGAATATATCGCTACTTAAGATACTACCAAAGAGGAAGTCTGGATGTATATTAGTTCATGAGATGAACTTCGTTCCTGCCATTGTGTGACAATGGAGTTGTGGGTTATGCCAAGGAACGCCCGTCCCATCAGTGATCCAGATATAATTCTAAGGCAGTATCACCTGATCATGGAGATGGCTGATCTCCAAGGTGATCAAGGTTAGGAGAGCAGACTCATAGGATAACACGGCGAATCCACTCACGAAGGTCTATTCCCAGAGAGAGACTTTTATGGGATGGTTGAGTATGAGATACTGCAACCACTGCTACAGATGGCCCTAGTGCAAGTGGGAGATTGTTAGTTATATGTATGCCCTAGAGGCCATTACTGTACATAGGATGTATATTATAGTGAATGCTGGGACATATATAGGGAGGACTTTCTTGCTCGACATGATAGTATGCTATCTGGTTACTCTTTACCTTAACGTGTACACTGATTGTCTCTCTGTTACATGTTGGTAAAGCCCTTATGATGAGTACTTGACTACCTGGACTATGATGCGGATCATACTAGTGGGGACATGGTAGTCCATAAGTACATCCTTCAAGGTCCCTAGTCGTGGGTGTATCGAGACGGGGCATCGATATACCAGAGCAGACTAGCGTATACCTTCTTGACCCATACAGATCGGCGATGGATATGTAAGTGCACGGCGGCGTCCCGGCCTCCATCCCGAGGCCAAATGCGGAAGCGATGGCTAACTTTAATTTTCTTGAACCGGCAGCACCGCGCACTAATACCCGGATCGGGCCATTAACTAGTCCTAGCTAACTACTAGATGGGAAAGAGAGATATACCGAGTGATCCGAGTCCTCCGGTCTTCTCGTCGTCGTCCCGATCTCCCGCGGAGTCTCCGGTCTCCACCTCATCGCCGGAAGGGCACCACGTCGCCTGCTTCTTTTACGGGCTCCCACCTCTATACCAAGGCAACTCGGGCACGAAGCTGGCAAGTCGATGTGCCCAAGATTTGCTGTAGAATGTAGTGTGGAACTCATGTCTCATTTTTGGGGTTGTAGGAATTGCCATATGGTGGAGGAATTGATACTAGCTTTTGGAGGAGGAGCTAATATGATTTTTGCCAAGCCAAAAGAGTGTAAATCCCTACACTAGAATTTTGGACAGCCCCATCCCAATGTGGCCGGCCATGGCATGAGCAAGAGAGTGAGAGAGTGGAGGAGTGTATGAAAAAGAATGAGAGAGCCATCCAATAAACC
The DNA here is from genome assembly GCA_030015575.1 of Agapanthus africanus. Lineage (NCBI taxonomy): Eukaryota > Viridiplantae > Streptophyta > Magnoliopsida > Asparagales > Amaryllidaceae > Agapanthus > Agapanthus africanus. The sequence continues at coordinate 178,369,603 of JASDDO010000008.1, forward strand.
AAAAGGAGAGAGAGAGAAGGCTATCATGCAAAGGAATGATCACTAGGAAAGTCCAACACTCAAACAACAATCATCACACTTCATCATCAACAAGCATGATGACAATCAAAGGCCAACACTCCACCACAACCATCATCTCAAGCATGATGACTCCAAATGGTCAAGCCATCATGACACAAAGAAAGTCAAGTGATGGTGAGCCATCATGATCCAACAAAATGCAAAGAACACCCTCCACAAATACTTATCTGCAACAATGCAAATAAGCCCTCCTCCACCAATCTTCGGCCAATGAACGATACAAAGGAAATTGGCCGAAACGGAAAGAAAACTGGCAACTCCAGAAAACTGGTCCCGTAATAAATTACAGGAAAACCCCGATACTGTGCATACACACCCGCATCTGTATTCCGACCGAAATACAAATGTAATGAGACAAAATCTACACTGCACTATACTAGGATCCGGCTTAAACCAAAGCCGGCTAGTAATATCCGTTCGATCCTGATCCGTGCAATACCGCACGTATCTGATCGAACCCTGCCATATATCCATACGGCCTGTAGTACAAACTGTCCGATCCTGATCCGTGCAATACCGCACGTATCTGATCGGACCCTGCCATATCTCCATACGGCCTCTATAGCGTTTCACCCGAAACTTGAGTAACTGAAAGTGTGGTGGACTCTAAAGACTCGTCAATACTATGGCTGTGGATTTAACCACTAGCACGTCAGAGGTATTAGCCATACGTGACGGGCCACCAGCTATTGACTAAAAGGGACGTCGATGAGAGAACTCATCCTGACACCCTACTGAGCCTGTCAGTGACAATATCCGTCCAGTCCGATCCGTTCGTCTATGAGCATCGCATGGCGGGCCTAGGGGGTTGGTAAAAGTCAGACCCCCAAAAGCGGTACAAGTCCTGTCGGAGTGTAGCCCAGAACACCCTGAGATACTACTGGAATACCTACCAGTAAATCTCCTGCCTGGGTTCGTGTAATGGCTCTCCTAGACACAGCGCGACCTCACCCCCAATACCGGGAGAGACGAACCACTGAAGATCCGCTCACTGCCTCCATGTGGCTCGGGACTGTACCCAACTAAAACCTGTTTGCACGTCTCCTTTGAGCGTGGTAGGGTAGTAATCAAAGTACAGTGGGAACTCACACGAGACAAATGATGATCCCCAGGTCGATGAACTAACCTGTACACATGTCACCAGGGAACTGCTATCTGACGTCAGGTATAAGACCAACTAGCATGTTCCCGGTGAGTCCTGTCCGGTGTACTCATAACCCAATGAGCACCTGTATACATCTTAGGTGAACCAACTGACACCAGTGGCTTGTGAGACCGGCCACCGCCCCTCGTCGGGGTCTCGACTGTATACACTAGTCTACTCTGGAGTATCGATGCCCTGTCTCGAAACTCCCACGACTAGGGACCTTTTAAGGATGTGCTTATAGACTACCAGCTCCCACTTATATGATCGCCCTCAAACTGCTGGTGGTCAAGCAAGAATCCTAGGGGCTCTATCAGCGTGCAATAGTGACCTGTCAGGTCACCTAAAGCAGTACACGATGATAAAGATAAACCAGATAGCATACTATCATCTCGAGTAAGACTGTCCTACTGGGACAGTTCCTCCCTTAATCATTGCTATCACGTGCCTGTGATCCAATAATTGACTCTGAGGGCACTATCTCCAACAGGATGATCCCATATCCATTGGTGTTTGACATCAGAGATGATATACGGGTGCTCAGTGGAGACTGGGTACACTGGACGGACTCGCCGAGAACTCCCAGATGGTATTATACCTTACGTCAGATGGCAGTTCTCTGGTGACACTGGTACAGAGTAGTCTGTTGACCCGAGATCGTCATAGAGTCTTGTGTGATTCCCACTGTGCTTTGATTTCCACCATACCACGTCCAAGAGGGCGTGCAAAACGGTGGCTTTGGGGTACAGTCCCGAATCACATGGAGGCAATGAGCGATAGGAGGGGATTCGTCTCTCCCGGTATAGGGAATTGATGTTGCGCTGTGTTCGATTGGCTATAACCGGAAATCCCTGGCCAGGGTTGCTGAGATTTACTGGCAAGTGTCACCAGTAGTGTCTCGAACTGTTATAGACCACATATCGACACGACTTATCGAGCTATTGGGGTCTGACGTTTACCACCCCTAGGCAAGATATGCGACATATCAGACGACGAGACCGGACTGTACGGTAAGTGTTACTGGTTGGATTCACAGGAGTGTGAGCGGGCTTGCTCGTCGATCTTCTGATCGCTCAATACCCGGGTGGCCGTTACGTTTAGCAGACCGCTTGCGGCTTGTGGGTGTTTGATATGATCATCACCTGCTGCCGGCGTATTGACGAGTCTTTAGAGTCCTACACAGAGGTTTCCTGGCTCAAGCAAAACGAAATATGAGCGCATATGAGATATGTGCGGGACCGAGAATAATGCGTGTATGTGATACCGTATTTAATTCTCGCGAATTGTATTATTGGTCGGTTATATGTGATATAGCCGGGTTACCGAATCAAGTGTTGATTTGATACATTGATACACTTGATATTAGTCGGTTATATGCGATATGACCGGATCGTTAAATCAAGTGTTGATTTAATGATTTAATGTATAATTATATATTTGTTATATTACTTTACATTAACTAGTATTTGTTCACTTTAAATGGATTTTCTCACTTGATGTGCACTATGTATATGTGATATATTTTTTTGTGCACTTGGTTGTATCATGTTTGATGATACATGCTCACTTGGGTTTTTGTAAAGATTAAACCATGGTTATGTAATGGTTAGGGTTTTCTTTTTATTTATTTATTATTCATTTTGTTTATTTTGGCAAAAGAAAATGATAAAGAGAAAATGGTGGCTTTCTTTGTTTGTAGTTGAAGCTTCATGAAGCTTTGACTAAGTGACCATTTTGTCTTCATGCTTAATCCTAACCATTCCACTTAACCATAGTCTATTCTCTACACCTAACCATGGTTGGTATATGATAAGTATTCATTTTATTTTCTATTTTGAAAAGACTTATGATATTCTTTCTTCTTCTTCTTCATCTTCAACAATGAAGAAAGCTTGCCTCCATCAATGGCAACTTGAGCAAATGAGTGAGAAATCCAATTCTAAAGTGAACCCACTTCCTATTTCTTCATCCTCTACCACTTTCCAAGTAGTATAGGGTGTTTTCTTCACAAGTTTCATGACTTGGTGAAGTTGGAGCTTGATCTTGTGATGCCTCGACGTAGATCATCTTCGGCATCGTAGTCGATGACCTAGCCCGCCCATTTCTCCGACGAAGCCGATGCTAGAGTCCGGGATCCGATATGGACAGCGAGGAGACTTCATCGCGGAGCCATGGAGATGGAGAACTGGATCTACAAAGGTTGTATTTCCGTTCACTTAGTTAAGTTGTTAACTAGTTGCATGTTTCGCCTAAAATTCTAGTTAACGATCCGTATTAGGGTTTCTCGGCACTTGTAAAATTTGAAATTGGCATGGTTGATGCCTTGTGAGACCACATTAGTGTGCCTAGGAACCCTACACTTGCCTTGAGCTTTCCAACATTTGGACCTTCGTGGTCAACTCTTGGAACGTTTTGAGACCTGCGGTGCATAAAAACGGGGCCATCCAATTGTTGAGATTCCCAACAAAGAGGCTGCCAGATTGGTCCTGCTCTATCGGCGGTTCGCATTTGACAGTGAGGTTGCACCATTAGGCTATGAAGTCTTTGTTGCTTTCGTTTTTCTCTGGCCTGGCCCTCACAAGGTCAGCAATAGAGATTTTGTCGCTGACACTCATGAATCTTTGCCGAAACAGAGACTCCATTTGGACGAAAGTAGTGTCAGAACCGTCTGGTATGCTCGCATACCATTCAAAAGCTGTTAGTTATATGTATGCCCTAGAGGCCATTACTGTACATTGGATGTATATTGTAGTGGATGCTGGGACATATATAGGTAGAACTTTCTTGCTCGACATGATAGTACGCTATCTGGTTGCTCTTTATCTTAACATGTATACTTTTTGTCTCTCTGATTACATGTTGATAAAGCCCTTAGGATGTGTACTCGACTTCCAGGATTATGATGCAGATCATACTAGTGGGCCCTGGGTAGTCAATGAGTACATCCTTCATTGTTCCTAGTCGAGGGAATATCGAGACAGGGCATCGATATTCCAGAGTAGACTAGCGCATATCTTCCCGACCCATGCGATGGGCGATGGATGTTCCCATATCCATTGGTGTTTGACATCGAAGATGGTATGCGGGTGCTCAGTAAAGACTGGGTACACTGAACGGAGTCGCCGAGAACTCCCAGATGGTATTATACCTCACGTCAGATGGCAGTTCTCTGGTGACACTGGTACAACTTAGTCTGTTGACCCGAGATCGTCATAGAGTCTTGTGTGTCTCCCACTGTGCTTTGATTTCCACCCTACCACGGCTCTACTGAGTTGTGCAAACAGGTGGTTTTTGGGTACAGTCCCGATTCACATGAAGGCAATGAGCGATAGGAGGGGATTCGTCTCTCCCGGTATTGGGGGTTGATGTTGTGCTATGCTCGACTGGCCATAACAGGAAATCCCTGGCCAGGGTTGCTGTGATATACTGGTAAGAGTTATCAGTAGTTTCACGGATGTTATGGACCCTATGTCGGCATGACTTATTGAGCTATTGGGGTCTGACGTTTACCACCCCTAGGCGAGATATGCGACATATCAGACGAACAGACCGGACTATACGGTAAGTGTTACTGGTTGGATTCGCAGGAGTGTGAGCGGGCTTGCTCGTCGATCTTCTGATCGCTCAATACCCGGATGGCCGTTATGTTTAGCAGACCGCTTGCGGCTTGTGGGTGTTTGATATGATCATCATCCGCTGCCGGCGTATGGACGAGTCTTTAGAGTCCTACACAGAGGTTTCCTAGCTCAAGCGAAACGAAATGGGAGCGCATATGAGATATGTGCGGGACCGAGAATAATGCGTGTATGTGATACCGTATTCTATTCTCGCGATGAATGTATCGATTGGTTATATGCGATATAACCTAGTTGTCGAATCAAGGATTGATTCGATAAACCGATACATTGAATACTAGCCGGTTATATGCGACATGACCGGATCATTGAATCAAGTGTTGATTTAATGATTTAATGTATAATTATATATTTGATATATTAATTTGCATTAACTAGTATTGGTTCACTTTAAATGGATTTACTCACTTAGTTTGTGCACATTGCATATGTGATATATTTTGTGCACATGATTGTATCATGTTTGATGATACATGCAAGCTAGGGTTAGTGTAAAGAATTTGACCATGGTTAAGATTAAGATTAGGGTTTTCTTTTTCTTATTTATTTTGGAAAAAGAAAATGATAAAGAAAATGAAATAGTGGCTTATTTTGTTTGTAGTTGAAGTTTCTTCAAACTTTGACTAAGTAACCATTTTGTCTTCTTTCTTAACCCTAACTCTTCATATTAACCTTAGTCAATTCTCTACCACTAACTAAGGTTAATGATATGATAAGTATTATATTTTCTTTACTATTTTAATTATCTTATCATATCATCTTCTTCTTGCTTCATCTTCTTCTTCAATCAATGGAGAAAGCTTGCTACTCCAATGGCAAGTCATGAAATCTAGTGAGAAATCCAAAACTAAAGTTTACCCACTTCCTATTTCTTCATCCTCTACCTCTTGCCAAGTAGTATAGGGTGTTTCCTTCACAAGTTTTTCCGACTTGGTGAAGTTGGAGCTTGTTCTAGCGACGCCTCGACGTAGATCATCTTCGGCATCGAACCGACGATCAAGCCCGCCCATTCTTCGACGAAGCCGACGTTGGAGTCCGGATTCTTTTTGGACAGCGGAGGGGACTTCGTTGCGGAGCCGTGGAGGTGGTGGACCGGATCTACAAAGGTTGTATGTCCGTTATCTTATAGTTAACTGTTAACTAGTTTACTTCTTCGCCTAGTTTTTCTAGCAAACGATCCGTTCTAGGGTTTGTAGGCACCGTATTTTTAGAAATTAGCGTGTTTGATCACTTGTGAGACATTACTAGGGTGCCTATGAACCTTACAGTGGTATCAGAGCTACTAGGCATTGGATGTCGACCTATGGGGGGTTCTCACTGTGTGACAGTGTGGCGAAGTATAGGCTCTTACCCCCAGGGTGTCCCGAGACCGGAAGGTGTTCCGGTGGGTTGTAGTCCTCGCGAGGGGGCATGCGTAAAAAGTAGCGGCTGAGGGACCCGTTGGTGCCACGGCGACCCCATTGGATGGGGTGGCTGCCTGACTTACAGTGGTATCAGAGCCTAGCTAGAGCCTTAGGCGAAGTCCCGACGGAATTTGAAGTCCGAACGAACCCGAAACCCCGAACCAATCTTGCTCTCTGTACATTTTTGAAAACAGTGAGTTTTTCCAAATTAAAAATATGTAAAGAACTCAGCAGGGAAATATAAGAATTACGGCGCAAATTTTTTTGGATGAACAGTTAAAACAGCGGCGGAAGAGCGGCATAAGACAGGTTAATGCGGCGGTTCCGCCGCACATTGATGACGTCAGCCCTAAATTTTTTCACTGTAATTCATTGTATCTGGTTCTGAGTTCTCTGGATGTTTTGAAATTTTATTCAAGAGTTGAATTTTCTGGAGTTGTTTTGGGGATTCGGTATTTCGATCGGGGTATCAAATTTTGTCTATGTGGCTTTCCGGAAAAATTTTAGAATATGTTAAAATGTTCGACCGGATATAAATACCCAATTTTTCCCCTATCGGGAAATTTCCAAATGTTGGATTTTTCCGTAGTTTAACGACGTTCTAAGTAGTGCAAGTAACGCAATGGACCCTCTAGAAGACAACAAACCTTAACTCGATTATGTGACCGTCTTGAACTGCCCTTTGAACCTTCGGGTTTGGGGCAGTACGGCGTGCCACATGTGAGGCGTTGGCTTGACCCTTCTACGGCTGGACCGTTGGTACTGAGGCACGAACTGAATGTTGTTAGACTTATTTCATGTGTTGAGCTGTATTGGGAAAAGTTGGGTGTTCGACTATTCGATCGAAAAGTTTAACATTTTCTGTTTATCTGGAATGGGATACAATAATTGGAATTCACAAAAGTTATGTGATAACTGAATGAATGTTATAAACATAGCACTTTAGTCTCACTTGATCGGTTGCCACGGAATTTTGATGTGATCAAAAGTCCGTCGCAATCACGTAGCGTACGCGGATACTCGCCGGGTAAACTTAATAGACAGCCTCACTCCATAGCCCCGACCAAGTGACTGTAGGAGAACCCCGTCGCCGAAAGCATCCGTTCGGGTGCTCGCGGCAGCGGTGTTCCGCCTTAGTGCACTTCGTCGACGGTATCGGGGGTGCGACCGCCTACTGAAGTTTGCGACGAGCATTCGATCAGGATGTCGGGAATCTTGTTGAATTGCCCGACTTGATATTGAAAAGAGTTTTCGATTTTGAGACTAAAATGCTGGGTTTATAATTGTTAGGCATGTGATGTCTAAGTAATTCATTTGGTCAGGCATATGATGTCTGAGGTGGTTGCGGATTCCAACTGTTGTAGTTTTACACTTTCTTTTCTGTGACCGTAAGTGTAATATGTGATATCGCCGGTTTCGTTTCTATATGTCAACGACAATTGGGATGCGCATATTTACTTACGTTGATGACATGTGATGTTATGTGTTGCTGGATATGTTATATTGGATCGTCGTGTTTGAATAGCCGGGGGTTTTTATGTGAGATGAGTGTTTTTCATTTTCATTCATGTAAAAACTTGTATGTAATATTCTTTTTATTGGGGCACTTCCAGGTTGCGGAAGTAGTCACCGTTTGTATATTATTTATTTTTCCGCACTAGGATAGACCCAAGGAGGAGAGCACAAGTAACCGGGTTCTGGAGTTCAGTGGGAGACCAACTCGAGGAGTCGAGCCCGGGTCTCCTAACTCCAGAATTGGTAGGGTTGCTTGCCGCTCTCGTAGGGGTCTAGGGGTGTGGGATTGGCTATTCATCACGACCGTGGAATCCGTGTTTTATACTGGCTCGTATTGAAAACACGGACGTCCTAGTATATCCAATATTTCATATGTTTCTTCTGCTGTGTTTTATCTGAGATCATGCGATGTTCTGTAGCAGATATTATATATAGTATATATGATATATTATATAGACGTTACTTATGTTTTACACCCGCGCTAGCCCTGCCCCGCTCTGCCGTTAGTTACCTAACCTAACGGTGCACGAGGGGACATCGAGGCGAATGCGGATGGCATAAGTGTACGTCATATCTATCTGTGATGTTTAGGTAAATTAAATGATGGGATATTCATTAATGAGATTAATGAAAGAAAATAAACCTAATTGATGTTGTGGAATCGAATTTCAAAATAAAACAGGTAGCTACAGTTCTTGCTTTGCATCGCGGTGTTCCTTGTAGAACATCCTGCACCTTATTCGATAAGGAAAGGACCGAGATCCCTTCACCGGGAGTGACTCCTTTAGCAATAACTGGCAGATGCTACAACCCTCGGTTTGTCATTTGATCGCTTCTATAGTTTCCGCTTTGCACAGTGATATATATGATATACCCCGCACCTCATTCGACGAGGAAAGGGCCGACGATCCCTTCACCGGGAGTGACCCCTTTAGCAAAACTAGAAAAGCTTCGGAAAGCATTCCATTTAAAAACCGTTTGATTCCGCAACGAGATCAAGTTCAAAGCATTAAAGGTTTTCACAAAAACCAGCCGCAACCCTCCGTCATTTTAGGAAGTAGAGTACTTAGTATTCGTGCTGTGTTTGTTGACCATAGTCAAGGCACAGTGTACGGTAGCTAAGTGATGTCTTCCTACACTGCATATGATGCGATTAGTTAGGACAGTCGCGTGACTTTGTTGACCTTAGTTAAGGGTCATGTGGGTGGGTCTAATTAATCACGAAATGACGGGTAGAACTTGACTAGTACTTATGATTTGTTGACCATAGTTAAGGTCATAGGTACTAGGGGTAAAAAATATTATCGGGAATTTCAAGTGTTGAAATTTGCAATGAGATTGCATACCTTCTATGAGATAGTTGGATCCCGATACCCGCTGCGAGTAAGAGTTACTCCTGGGAGAGTTTTATACATTACAATTAGCCGATCAAGTAGGTGTCTAGAAAGGTGTCAACGGGGTTACGCCTCTGGGAAAACGAGGTTTACATTAATTAGGTTCGTGCGAAAGCACGGGGGACCTCCCTCAAAGTACCGACACTGGCCTGGCTGAAAGATTGGCGAACTTGTAGTGTGTAATTAATCCCGGCTAGTCTTTCCTTTTAGGGTTTGAAGGAAGATTTGATAAAAAGCAGTGGGAGCCATCCTGATTAGATAAAATAATAACCAATCTATTCTTACAAGAGCGCACGCTGAGTGTTTTCTTCTCTCTCTCTCCTGGTAGCGACCATATCACGCCTTAATCAAGATAATAATACGGATTATTGACCGAACCCGCTTGTTATATAGAGCTGGGGAACGTTGGTCCCGCTCCAACTTATAATTGTTATAAGACAGAGCAGGAAATTGGGGAATACCAGATTTCCCGTGCCGCCCAAACGAAGAGAGTGCATGCTGATGCATCATCTTCGGGTGTGTTCATTATACAGAACTGTTTCTCAGTATCCTCCGCATCCTGGTATATGATACCGGATCAGGATCCCAGATATGTAAGATGTTACATAGGGCTACAAAATGATAGAAAAACTGAGAATGGGTGATAAGTTTCATGAGGCAGAAAACGCGGCAAGTGTTGCAGCCAAGTCTGTCGGTCACTGTCACCCTGTATTACCGATACATTGATTCTGAACGAATGTTATTAGATACCGAACCTGATATACAAAATCATATCTGTCTCTTTATTAGTAAAGAAACGATAAAATTTCGTATAGTTGGATAATGTTTTGAACATTTCCTATATCAAAAGTTGATCGGTTCAGGCACGTTGTCTAAAAGCATTGGTGTTCTAAATCAAACTACAGTTCTTAGTATATGGAACACACACAAGAGGAAGAGTTCAGAATTGAACTATTCCTTCTTGAGGTATTGTAGACTAGGTCAGATCAATGTGACCCGACTAGCTAGAGTTACATATAGATGCATATTTAAATTAGTTTGAATTTACATCTTGTGAAACTCGCCAGTCATGTCACCAAGATAAGATGACCACAGCTCTGTTTATTGGAAACAGAGAAAGAGTTAATGAACTCTTGGGATGATACATGTTGATGTATGTGGGTCCCCTGTCTACACATGCCAAGATCGGTTCTTTGTACTTCATTACATTCTCTGATAATCTTTCGAGATTCAGACCTATGTTCCTGTTGAAACACAAGTCCGAATCTTTTGAGATATTCGCGGAATATAAGCGAGAAGTAGAGAACCAAAATACGGGTATAAGTATTATGTCCTATGATGAGATCAAGGAGGAGAATACTTGAGCACGGAAATCCTGGACTATTCTAAAGGAGAATGAGATTCTCTCTCAGAATAACTCCTCCGTATACACCATAGCACGATGGTATATCGGGGCGGAGCAGATACACCCTATTTGATATGGTGTGCTCTATGATGAGTACTACTGAGTTACCTTTTTCCTATTGGGTGTTATGCACTTGAGAAGATGCATACCTATTGAATAGGGTTCCAATCAAATCAAAGCCTACCATTTCATATGTGATATGGAAAGGGAAGAGCCCATATCTTAAGTTAGTTAAGATTTGGGGTTGTCCGGCCTATGTCTAAAAGCTAAATCCGGACAAGCTCGAGGCAACGTCTGTTATGTAGAACTGGAAACGTTCCAGCTATACAAACTGGAGTTGATGATTTGGTAGAACCGAAGGATTCAGTAGATTCCAACGAACCTCAGCCTCTCCGCCGATCTAGTAGTGTTCCTCACCCACCTGAGAGATACTTCTGTTTCTCTATGACAGTGGGAGCGAGGATTGCATCATAAGATGATGACCCAACTAGTTTCGAGCTGGCCATCAGGAGTAAGACTCTGTAAGAATGGCTGGATGTTTAGCGATCTGAGATGGAATCCTTATACACCAACAAAGTATGGACTTAAGTTGCTATATCTGAAGGGTTAAATCCCCATCAGGAGCAAGTATATCTTGAGAAGATTACTTGGTGTACATGGAAAAGTTGAGACTTTCAAAGCTAGACTTGTTAAAGGTTTTCGTCATTGACCTGGTATGGATAATGATGAAACCTTTTCTAAGGAGCTATGCTTAAGTCCATCCAGATCCTATTTGCCACGGCTACATACCATAATTACGATATCTGGCGGTTGGGTGCCATGACTGCTTTTCTAAATAATGATTTAGAAGAGTGAGTCTATAAGTACACAGCCAGAGGGCTTCGTAAATAGTGGGAGCAGCGGAAACGTGAGCAAGATGTTTTATCTGATAAAGCAGGCATCGCGGAGTTGGAACATCTGTTTTGATGGATTAGTCAAAGAAGTTGACATCATCAAAATGGTAGATGAACCTTGTATATACAAAAAGGTAGTAGGGAGTATGGTGGTGATCCTCGTAGAGTACGTGGATGACATACTCTTGATAAGAAAGGAGTTTCTTATGCTACGCTCGATCAATCTCCGTTTATCACAATGATTCTCCGTGTAGGATCAAAATGATACCTCCTTAATCCTGAGTTTTGGATCTATGAGATAGATTTAAATGGATGTTAGGATTCTCACTAGTTGTAGTGAGATGGTATCAATTGATCCTGGGGAGAATCACTGGAAGTGTTCCAGGGTGATAAAGACGACTGAATGTCAGTCGCAGGCATTGTCTTTACCCTCAGTAAAGGGACGGTATGTTGGAAGAGTTCCAAGCTAGATACCGTGGCAGACTAGACGATAAAGGCTGGTGACATCGCTGTTAAAGATACTACCAAAGAGGAAGTTTGGGTGTATATTGGTTCATAAGATGAACTGGGTTCCTGCCATTGTATGACAATGGAAGTGTGGCTTCTGCCCTGGAACCTTGGTCCCATCAGTGACCCAGACAAATTCTGAGGCAGCATCACCTGATCATGGAGATAGTTGATCTCCAGGGTGATCGAGGTCAGGAGAGTAGACTCAGAGTCCAACACGGCGGATCCACTCACGAAGGCCTTTTCCCAGAGAGAGACTCATAAGAGATGGTTGAGTATTAGATACTGCGACCACTGCTACAGATGGCCCTAGTGCAAGTGGGAGATTGTTAGTTATATGTATGCCCTAGAGGCCATTACTGTACATTGGATGTATATTGTAGTGGATGCTGGGACATATATAGGTAGGACTTTCTTGCTCGACATGATAGTACGCTATCTGGTTGCTCTTTATCTTAACATGTATACTTTCTGTCTCTCTGATTACATGTTGATAAAGCCCTTAGGATGTGTACTCGACTTCCAGGATTATGATGCAGATCATACTAGTGGGCCCTGGGTAGTCAATGAGTACATCCTTCATTGTTCCTAGTCGAGGGAATATCGAGACAGGGCATCGATATTCCAGAGTAGACTAGCGCATATCTTCCCGACCCATGCGATGGGCGATGGATGTTCCCATATCCATTGGTGTTTGACATCGAAGATGGTATGCGGGTCCTCAGTAAAGACTGGGTACACTGAACGGACTCGCCGAGAACTCCCAGATGGTATTATACCTCACGTCAGATGGCAGTTCTCTGGTGACACTGGTACAGCTTAGTCTGTTGACCCGAGATCGTCATAGAGTCTTGTGTGTCTCCCACTGTGCTTTGATTTCCACCCTACCACGGCTCTACTGAGTTGTACAAACAGGTGGTTTTTGGGTACTGTCCCGATTCACATGAAGGCAATGAGCGATAGGAGGGGATTCGTCTCTCCCGGTATTGGGGGTTGATGTTGTGCTATGCTCGACTGGCCATAACAGGAAATCCCTGGCCAGGGTTGCTGTGATATACTGGTAAGAGTTATCAGTAGTTTCACGGATGTTATGGACCCTATGTCGGCATGACTTATTGAGCTATTGGGGTCTGACGTTTACCACCCCTAGGCGAGATATGCGACATATCAGACGAACAGACCGGACTATACGGTAAGTGTTACTGGTTGGATTCGCAGGAGTGTGAGCGGGCTTGCTCGTCGATCTTCTGATCGCTCAATACCCGGATGGCCGTTATGTTTAGCAGACCGCTTGCGGCTTGTGGGTGTTTGATATGATCATCATCCGCTGCCGGCGTATGGACGAGTCTTTAGAGTCCTACACAGAGGTTTCCTAGCTCAAGCGAAACGAAATGGGAGCGCATATGAGATATGTGCGGGACCGAGAATAATGCGTGTATGTGATACCGTATTCTATTCTCGCGATGAATGTATCGATTGGTTATATGCGATATAACCTAGTTGTCGAATCAAGGATTGATTCGATAAACCGATACATTGAATACTAGCCGGTTATATGCGACATGACCGGATCATTGAATCAAGTGTTGATTTAATGATTTAATGTATAATTATATATTTGATATATTAATTTGCATTAACTAGTATTGGTTCACTTTAAATGGATTTACTCACTTAGTTTGTGCACATTGCATATGTGATATATTTTGTGCACATGATTGTATCATGTTTGATGATACATGCAAGCTAGGGTTAGTGTAAAGAATTTGACCATGGTTAAGATTAAGATTAGGGTTTTCTTTTTCTTATTTATTTTGGAAAAAGAAAATGATAAAGAAAATGAAATGGTGGCTTATTTTGTTTGTAGTTGAAGTTTCTTCAAACTTTCACTAAGTAACCATTTTGTCTTCTTTCTTAACCCTAACTCTTCATATTAACCTTAGTCAATTCTCTACCACTAACTAAGGTTAATGATATGATAAGTATTATATTTTCTTTACTATTTTAATTATCTTATCATATCATCTTCTTCTTGCTTCATCTTCTTCTTCAATCAATGGAGAAAGCTTGCTACTCCAATGGCAAGTCATGAAATCTAGTGAGAAATCCAAAACTAAAGTTTACCCACTTCCTATTTCTTCATCCTCTACCTCTTGCCAAGTAGTATAGGGTGTTTCCTTCACAAGTTTTTCCGACTTGGTGAAGTTGGAGCTTGTTCTAGCGACGCCTCGACGTAGATCATCTTCGGCATCGAACCGACGATCAAGCCCGCCCATTCTTCGACGAAGCCGACGTTGGAGTCCGGATTCTTTTTGGACAGCGGAGGGGACTTCGTTGCGGAGCCGTGGAGGTGGTGGACCGGATCTACAAAGGTTGTATGTCCGTTATCTTATAGTTAACTGTTAACTAGTTTACTTCTTCGCCTAGTTTTTCTAGCAAACGATCCGTTCTAGGGTTTGTAGGCACCGTATTTTTAGAAATTAGCGTGTTTGATCACTTGTGAGACATTACTAGGGTGCCTAGGAACCTTACAAAAGCGACATCGGTTAGGTTGTTCACAAACTGACGGAGAAGAAATGCATCATTGCTCCCTGTATTTCCGCATGATACTTTAAAATGGGCAACTTGCTGATTTGCATTTCCCATCCCGTTGAATCTTCCGAATTTAGGAATGACTTAACTGCTGGGAAACTCGATGCGATCATACTTTGCTGGATACGACCTCCCACCACTGCCAACATCTTTCAGAGCCTCGGTTTTGTCCACCAATGTTTAACTTTGTTGGTGTTCAGATCCATGATCTGGTCTTGTGTTCGTAGAATACTTCCATCAGGGGCTAAGGTGTCCCCAGAAGTAGAATGCAGTCGGCTTTTGTGTAACTCGCCAACATTTGGACCTAAAGGGATAGGCATTGGCTGCTTTGGGTCGTTATCATCTGGCTCATGAGTAGAGACTTACGCTTGATTGGAGGGTTCCCGGGCAACTTGAGCCGTGAGCTGCATCACAACATTCGTCAAGTCATCAATTTTAGAGTAAAGTCTGGCCCTCTCCTTGTATTTACTTCTGAGCTATTTTTGGAGCTCTTGAAGTAGCTCCTGTTCTATGGTCCTAGGGCGGAAAGTCAGCTCTTCCTCACCATTTTAACCAGATTCTGTTGGATATGTATGCCCTAGAGGCCTTTATTGTATAGGATACTAGACATGTATATGTACAGAAACAATCTTTGCTCAAAATGATAGTATGCTATCTGGTTTATCTTTATCATAACATGTGATGTGTTGATGAAGCCCTTAGGACTATGCTTGACTACCAGGATTATGATGAGATCATACTGGTGGGACCTGGGCAGTCTACAAGCATATCCTTCAACAGTTCCTAGTCGAGGGTATATCGAGATAGGGCATCGGTATTACCAGATTAGACTAGTGTGTACGTTTCTTGACCCTGGGGGCGATGGTTGATTCCACAACCATTGATGTTTAGCATCAAAGATTGTACACAGGTGCTCATTGGAGAATGGGTACACCGAACAGGACTCGCTGAGAACTCCTAGATGGTATATATACCTATTGTCAGATAGCAGTTCTCTAGCGACACTTGTACAGGTTAGTCTGTAGACCCGAGATCATCATAGAGTCTTGTGTGATTCCCACTGTACTTTAATTTCCTCCCTACCACGGCTCTATTGAGTCGTGCAAACAGGTGGATTTTGGGTACAGTCCCGAATCATATGGAGACAGTGAGCGATAGGAGGGGTTTCGTCTCTCCCGATATAGGGAGTTGATGTCGCGCTATGTTTGATTGGCTATAACACCTAAATCCCTGGCCAGGGTTCTCGAGGTTTACTGATAAGTATTATCAGTAGTTTCTCGAACTGTTATGAGCCATAAATCAGCATGACTTATAAAGTTACTGGGGTCTGACATTTACCACCCCTAGACTTCATATGCGACGTATCAGACGAAGAGACCGGACTGTACGGTAAGTGTTGCTTGCAGGCTCGTAAGGGTTGTGATGAGTTCGCTCGTTGGCCACCTTTTCGTCAAGTACCTGGGTAGCCGTTACGCACAGCTAGTGCCGCTGACGTGCTTGTGGTTAAACCCACTGCCAGCGTACTGTCGAGTCTTTAGAGTCCCACACAGAGGGTTCCCTCGTTCAGGCGAAATATGTAGAGGCTGTAAGTTGTTATGGCAGCCGTAAGCAGTTACGGCAGGGTTTCGATTTTATTCATGTAATTGTTACAGGAATAATAATCGAAAGGTTAATACTGGTGGGCTTTGGTTTAAGCCGGATACCGGTATTATTTTATTGGATTAATGGTATTCGTATTTTTCGGAATTCGGATGCGGGTATACAATATACAGTATACGGTATACGGAGGAGGGGTATTTTTTAATTGTTACAAGAATACCTTCTAGAAGGTGCCACCTCATAATGACATAATAATTTCATCATTTATGAAAAATAAAATGAGGTGGAAATTAAAAGGTACAAGCATGATGAGGTTGTTGTTATGGAGTTACTATTGAAGCATGATATTAATTTATATAATGCATGCTTCAATTAATTCTCTTAGTGCTATATCTTTATTCATCATGCTTGAACACTTTCATTATGATAAACACTTACTCCTTCTCATCTCCTCCTTCTCCTTCTTCTTATAAATAGCTTCACATGAGATGTGAATGTTGAGGGAATCAAGAGAGGTTAAGAGAAAGAAATGCTATAGATTTCAAGCTAATCCAATACATTCATCTCTACATAATCCTAGTGAGCTATTCTAGCAAAATTGGTCTCTAGGTTAAACTCTTGTGAAGAGTTTCTAGCTCGCACGACAACTCTCGGGTGGATCACCTAGATCTTGGGTGGCCGGAGATCGAAGACATCGGCAACATCTAAAGGAGCTAAGGAGTTCATCAAAGAAAGGACCCGAAGGACCGTATCATTGAGGTATAATCCCTAACATAGTAGATAAGATCTCTAGTTAGGTTTTTCTTGTTGTGGTTTAGACAAGATCTTCGGTTAAGTGTGTGTTGTATGCCAAGAAAATTTTCGTTCACCGCTTCCGCCGCGCCACAAGAGTTGTGGGAGCATGCAACAAACACTAACATGGTATCAGAGCCTAACTAAACCACAATTAGATGTTAGCCAAAAGTTAGAAGCTCGATCGACAGTTTTTTCTCCCGAAAACTCGTATTCTGCCCTTCCTGCTGTCAGTTTTTGAAAGTATTCCAAAATTAATTTGACATGTCTTAAAAATACAAGCAGGGTTTTATAAGAACACTGTAGAAATTTGGACTCCTGACTCGACTAAAGCGCCACGGATCCGCGTCCGAACCCATGGTTTTGCCGCGGATCCGCCGCCGAGTTGGGGCCGCGTCGACTCAGTTTTCTACAGTGCTCATATATTGAAGAATTAGGGTTTCTGGGATATAAAGAATTTTACAAAGGTGTTTGTACAGGAACATGTCAAGTGTTGGCATGGTTTAAAATTATCGATCGAAATTCTAATAGTGTTTGGCTAATCGGGTTTTTCGTTTTTTGTGATATGTGTTTGAAACGTCCGCTAATTGCTATATGACGATTAGTGGGGGTTGCACATATGGATATCATGAGATGGTATGTGTATATGAATGTGTTGGATCGTCGTGATGAATGGCAAGGGGGTGTGAGAAGAGCGTTTTTTTCCCTTTCATTCCATGTAATTTGTAAAAAGCCATGTAATATTGTTTTACGGATACATCCGGGATGAGGTTGTAGCCACCGTTGTATAATTTCTTTTTACTGTTTTTGCTCCTAGGATAGACCCAAGGTGGGGTGCACAAACTATCGGGTTTTCAAAGTGCCGAGTGGCCTACTCAATTGTTGAAGGAGGTTACTACACTTCGGGAATTTGGCGGGTAGTTTGCCGCACCCGTAGGGGTCTAGGGGGGGTTTGGCTATTCATCACGACCGTGGAATCCGTCTTTCATTAAGGGCTTGAATGAAATACGGAATTCCTAGTATATCCAATGCATTCATCTGTGATCTGAAATGGTTATATTTATATATGAGATATATAATAAACGTTGCTTATGTTTTGCACCCGCACTAGTCCAGACCCCGCTCTGCCGTTAGTTAAGTAACCTAACGGTGCATGACGGGACCCAGTGACGAATGCGGATGGCATAAGCGTACGTTCTATTTTTTCCGTTTCTTTTCTGTGATGTTTAGGAAACGTAATTGATGGGACTACATTAATGTGATTAATGATAAGAGAAAGAAACCTAAAGATGTTGTAGAATCAAATTTTTAAGAAAAAGGGTAACTCTAGCTTTTATTTTGCATAGCGGTATTCTTGAATATCCTGCACCTCATTCGATGAGGAAAGGGCCGAGATCCCTTCACCGGGAGTGACCCCTTTAGCGAAACTGGAAAATGTTACAAAGAACTCGATTTGATTTTATAGTTGATCTAACTTTGCTTTGCATCATGGTATTTTCATATCCAGCACCTTATTCGATAAGGAAAGAGCCGAGATCCCTTCACCGGGAGTGACCTCTTTAGCAAAATTAGAAAGATACTACAAAACCATTCGATTTTTAAAACTGGAGCTTAAACCACTCTTTCCCACTCGATTCTACAACGATATCAAGTTCAAAACGTTAAAGGTTTTCATAAAAACCATCCGTTGCCCTCCGCCATTTTAGGAAGCAGAGTACTTAGTATTCGTGCCATGTTTGTTGACCATAGTTAAGGCGTGGTGTACGGTAGCTAAGTGGTGAATTCTTACAAAGCATTTGATGCGATCGATTAGGGCATTCTCATGACTTTGTTGACCATAGTTAAGGGTCATGTGGGTGGGTCTAAATCAATCATGAAATGGCGGGTTGAACTTGACTAGTACTTATGATTTGTTGACCATAGTTAAGGTCATAAGTCACTAGGGGTAAAAATTATATCGGGAATTTCAAGGGTTGAGATTTGCAATGAGATTGCATACCTTCTATATGATAGTTGGATCCCGATCCCACTATGAGTAAAAGTTACTCCCGGGAGAATTTTGCATTTTCTGGTTAGCAAACTTGTAGATTGCAATTTATCCTGGCTAGTTTTCTTTTTAGGTTTGAAAGAAAATTTGATAAAAAGCAGTGGGAGACAACAATTAGATAAGTAACCAATCTAATTATAAAGGAGCAATCGCTGAATGATTTCTTTTCTATCTCCTAATAGTAGATACCGATGTCGGGACTTAAACTTTTATTAGACAAAAACAAACTCACTAGACCGAATTACAAAGATTGGCTAAGGAACGTGAATATTGCCCTGACATATGATAAGGTCGCATACGTCCTGACTACTCCAGCCCCTCCTAGCTCAGGCCCTGATTCTTCAGTTGCGGATAAAGAAATCCGCAAGAAATGGGATACAGACTGCGCAACAGCCAAGTGCCTCGCGCTAGCTTCTATGAACAATGAACATCAGAAGCAGCACGAGAAGATGGATGTCCAATCCATCTTTCTACATACAGAGGAGTTGTATGGAGAGCAATCTCGTACTCTCCGATACGAGGCATCTCGAAAGTTGTTTCAGATGCGGATGGCTGCTGGCACGTCTGTAGGTGACCATGTATTGAAGATGATTGGACTTATCGAAGAACTTGAGGACCTGGGTTGGACCATGGAGAACGAGCAGTATGTTGATATTGTTCTACAGTCCCTTTCCCCTGCCTTTGCTCAATTCATTGTAAACTTCAACATGCACAAAATGGAGAAGTCTTTACCAGAACTCCTCAATATGTTGAGGAGTGCAGAGAGCACGCTAAAGGTAGCGAAAACTCCCGCTCTTATTGCTGGGCCATCTTCTTTCTCCATCCCGAAAGCCAAGGCCAAGGGAAAGAAGAAGAAGAAGAATCCCATCAAGCAGAGAGGCGGAGTGAAAAAGGCATCGGGAAGGGACAAGAAAGGGGCTGTTGCGACAGGTCGTGGGGAATGTTTCCACTGCCACCAGACTGGGCACTGGAAGAAAAACTGTGTTAAATACTTGGCCGACCTCCAGAAGAAGAAGCATGGTGATGCTTCCACTTCAGGTGTGTTCGTAACAGAAAACTGTTTTTCAATTAACTCTGCTTCCTGGGTATTAGATACTGGGTCAGGATCTCATATCTGCAATTGTATGCAGGGGTTGAGAAATAGCAGGTTGTTGAAGAAAGGTGATCACACTCTCCGGGTTGGGAATGGTTCCTCAGTACATGCTACTGCAGTGGGAGAGTATCATCTTGGTTTGCTGTCGGGTTCTATATTGGTTTTGAACCCATGTTATTTTGTACCTTCGATGTTATGTAATATTATATCTGTATCGTTGTTGGACAATGCTGGATATAGTTTTGTATTGCAATCTAATGTTATGAACATTAACCTTAATCAAGAGTTGATTGGGTATGGAACATTAAATAACAGGATATACATCCTAAATCAGCATACAGTTTTTTATATAGAACACGGAAACAAAAGAAAGGTTTCAGACATAAATGAAGCTTTCATTTGGCATTGTAGACTTGGTCATATTAATGAAACAAGACTAACCAAGCTACATAAAGATGGATATTTAAACTCGTTTGAATATAAATCTTATGCGACTTGCCAGTCTTGCATCAAAGGTAAAATGACCAAAACTCCGTTTACTGGACACGGAGAGAGAGCTACTGAACTCTTAGGCCTCATACATAGTGATGTATGTGGACCAATGTCTACACATGCTGGAGGTGGTTTTTCATACTTCATAACCTTCACTGATGATTTATCGAGATTCGGGCACGTGTTCTTGTTGAAACATAAGTCCGAAGCCTTTGAAAAGTTCAAGGAGTATAAATCTGAAGTAGAAAAACAAACAGGCTTGAGTATCAAGAAACTTCGATCGGATCGTGGAGGTGAGTATCTAAGCTCAGAGTTTCTAGATTTCCTAAAAGAGAATGGGATTCTCTCTCAGCTCACTCCTCCGTATACACCACAGCACAACGGTGTATCGGAAAAGAGGAATCGCACATTATTAGATATGGTACGATCTATGATGAGCGATGCTGAGTTACCAATATCATTTTGGGGGCACGCATTGGAGACTGCGATTTATCTATTGAATAGGGTTCCGACCAAAACCGTGTCTACCACTCCATATGAGATATGGTATGGGAAGAGACCATCTCTTAAAAGAGTTAAGGTATGGGGTTGTCCGGCTTATGTGAAAAAGCAGAATCCAGACAAACTTGAGACACGATCGGTTTTGTGTAAATTTGTGGGATATCCAAAACACTCGTATGGATATCTATTCTACCACAAGGAGGAACAAAGGGTGTTTGTTTCTCAGTATGCCACATTTTTAGAAAATGAATTTTTTACAAATGATACTGTTGGCAAAGCGGTAGAACTGGAAGAAGTTCCAGATGCACAAACCATTACCGATGATTTGATTGAACCTGAGGTTTCAATAGAACCTGACATACCTCAGCCACTCCGTAGATCTAGTAGGACTTCTCGCCCACCTGATAGATACTACGGTTTTCTAATTGACGGCGATAGAGAAGATTGCATCATAGATGATGATGACCCTACTAGTTTTCAGCAAGCTATCACGAGTGGTGACTCAGTGAAATGGTTGGATGCCATGAGATCCGAAATGGAATCCATGCACACCAACAAAGTATGGACTTTGGAGGCCGCACCTTCTGGAGTAAAACCCATAGGGTGCAAATGGATCTTTAAAAGAAAGATTGGTGTGGATGGTCAGGTGGAAACCTATAAAGCTAGGCTGGTAGAAAAAGGATTTCGTCAAAGACCGGGCTTGGACTATGATGAAACTTTTTCACCAGTTGCAATGCTCAAATCCATTCGGATCTTGCTTTTTATAGCCGCTTACTATGATTATGAGATCTGGCAGATGGATGTTAAAACGGCATTTCTAAATGGTGATTTAGAAGAATGCGTTTTTATGGATCAGCCAGAGGGCTTCATTGATAGTGGGAGCAGCGGAAAAGCATGCAGGCTGCTTAAATCCATCTATGGATTAAAGCAGGCATCACGGAGTTGGAACATCTGCTTTGATGATACAATCAAAGAGTTTGGTTTTATCAAAAATGTGGATGAACCATGTATTTATAAAAGGATTGTAGAGAGTACTGTTACATTCCTCGTATTGTACGTGGACGACATTCTCTTGATAGGAAATGATATTCCTATGCTACAATCGGTCAAACTATTCTTATCGCAGAGGTTCTCCATGAAAGACCTGGGTGATGCCTCGTACATTCTGGGGATTAAGATCTATAGAGATAGATCTAAGAAATTATTGGGATTGTCCCAATCGAGATACATTGACACTATACTAAAGAGGTTTAGTATGGAAGACTCCAAGAGGGGTAATTTACCCGCTTGTCATGGGATCACCCTCTCCAAAGAGATGTCTCCAAAGACTGATGAGGAGAGGGCTCGCATGAGGATTATACCCTATGCTTCGGCAGTAGGATCTATAATGTATGCGATGTTATGTACTCGCCCAGATGTAGCTTATGCACTAAGTGCAGTAAGCAGGTATCAATCCAACCCAGGGGAGAAACACTGGACTGCCGTGAAAAACATTCTAAAGTACTTGAGAAGAACTAAAGAAATGTTCTTGGTGTATGGTAACGGAAATCTCCAAATGGAGGGCTTTACCGATTCCAGCTTCCAGAGCGACAGGGATGATAGTAAGTCCATCTCAGGGTTTGTATTTACTCTAAATGGAGGGGCAGTATGTTGGAAGAGTTCCAAAAAAGATACCGTCGCTGACTCCACGATGGAAGCTGAGTATATTGCTGCTAATGATGCCGCAAAAGAAGCGGTCTGGATGAGGAAGTTCATTTCAGAACTTCAAGTGGTTCCATCCATTACTAATCCAATACCTCTGTATTGCGATAACAATGGAGCCATGTCTTTGGCGAAGGAACCGAGGTCCCATCAGAAATCCAGACATATCTTGAGGCGGTATCACCTCATCAGGGAGATAGTGGATCGCCGGGAAATCGAGGTACGGAGAGTAGACACGAAAGACAACACAGCAGATCCTCACTAAGGCTATCCCTCAAGTACAGTTTGAGAAACTGTTTGAGCTGTTGGGCATGCGGTACGCCGGAAACTGGTTCTAGCTGGTACTTATTGCATTAATTACAGGCCTTAGTGCAAGTGGGAGATTGTTGGATATGTATGCCATAGAGGCCTGTATTGTATAGGATACTAGACATGTATATGTACAGAAACAATCTTTGCTCGAAATGATAGTATGCTATCTGGTTTATCTTTATCATAACATGTGATGTGTTGATGAAGCCCTTAGGACTATGCTTGACTACCAGGATTATGATGAGATCATACTGGTGGGACCTGGGCAGTCTACAAGCATATCCTTCAATAGTTCCTAGTCGAGGGTATATCGAGACAGGGCATCGGTATTACCAGATTAGACTAGTGTGTACGTTTCTTGACCCTGGGGGCGATGGTTGATTCCACAACCATTGATGTTTAACATCAAAGATTGTACACAGGTGCTTATTGGAGAATGGGTACACCGAACAGGACTCATTGAGAACTCCTAGATGGTATATATACCTATTGTCAGATAGCAGTTCTCTAGCGACACTTGTACAGGTTAGTCTGTAGACCCGAGATCGTCATAGAGTCTTGTGTGATTCCCACTGTATTTTAATTTCCTCCCTACCACGGCTCTATTGAGTCGTGCAAACAGGTGGATTTTGAGTACAGTCCGGAATCATATGGAGACAGTGAGCTATAGGAGGGGTTTCGTCTCTCCCGGTATAGGGAGTTGATGTCGCGCTATGTTTGATCGGCTATAACACCTAAATCCCTGGCCAGGGTTCTCGAGGTTTACTAATAAGTGTTATCAGTAGTTTCTCGAACTGTTATGAGCCATAAATCAGCATGACTTATAAAGTTACTGGGGTCTGACATTTACCACCCCTAGACTTCATATGCGACGTATCAGACGAAGAGACCGGACTGTACGGTAAGTGTTGCTTGCAGGCTCGTAAGGGTTGTGATGAGTTCGCTCGTTGGCCACCTTTTCGTCAAGTACCTGGGTAGCCGTTACGCACAGCTAGTGCCGCTGACGTGCTTGTGGTTAAACCCACTGCCAGCGTACTGTCGAGTCTTTAGAGTCCCACACAGAAGGTTCCCTCGTTCAGGCGAAATATATAGAGGCTGTAAGTTGTTATGGCAGCCGTAAGCAGTTACGGCAGGGTTTCGATTTTATTCATGTAATTGTTACAGGAATAATAATCGGAAGGATAATACTGGTGGGCTTTGGTTTAAGCAGGATACCGGTATTATATTATTGGATTAATGGTATTCGTATTTTTCGGAATTCGGATGCGGGTATACAATATACGGTATACGGTATACGGAGGAGGGGTATTTTTGTAATTGTTACAAGAATACCTTCTAGAAGGTGCCACCTCATAATGACATAATAATGACATCATTTATGAAAAATAAAATGAGGTGGAAATTAAAAGGTACAAGCATGATGAGGTTGTTGTTATGGAGTTACTATTGAAGCATGATACTAATTTATATAATGCATGCTTCAATTAATTCTTTTAGTGCTATATCTTTATTCATCATGCTTGAACACTTTCATTATGATAAACACTTACTCCTTCTCATCTCCTCCTTCTCCTTCTTCTTATAAATAGCTTCACATGAGATGTGAATGTTGAGGGAATCAAGAGAAGGTTAAGAGAAAGAAATGCTATAGATTTCAAGCTAATCCAATACATTCATCTCTACATAATCCTAGTGACCTATTCTAGCAAAATTGGTCTCTAGGTTAAACTCTTGTGAAGAGTTTCTAGCTCGCACGACAACTCTTGGGTGGATCATCTAGGTCTTGGGTGGCCGGAGATCGAAGACATCGGCAACATCTAAATGAGCTAAGGAGTTCATCAAAGAAAGGACCCGAAGGACCGTATCATTGAGGTATAATCCCTAACATAGTAGATAAGATCTCTAGTTAGGTTTTTCTAGTTGTGGTTTAGACAGGATCTTCGGTTAAGTGCGTGTTGTATGCCATGAAAATTTTCGTTCACCGCTTCCGCCGCGCCACAAGAGTTGTGGGAGCATGCAACATACACTAACAGATTCCACGTAGACTGAGGGGTCCTTTTGCTTATCAAACTCATTGAGGGGGTTTTCATCATCTTGAGGAGGAGGCTGATCTTAGGAAAGGACAACCACATTCAAGCTAGATTAGGCTTTGGATGTGGTGGCCCCAGCCTTATTTTTATTGCGAAAGTTTCCATTGGGTCGCCCGCCCGCCATATAGACCATGTGAATAACATATTTTTCCATCTTTTCATCACTGGCAGCTGATTTCGTGGACCGTTGTCATGGTCCTTCCGCTTTGGGAAATGACAGTCGACTAAAGATGGTCTTTCTGGTTGGATTCTCGGGTGGCGCCGGTACAACTTTTCCAGCTTTGCCTTGCTGCTTTCAGGCAAAACGAAGTTCTTGGTAGACTTTTGAAGAGAGGGCATCATACCTTTTGTGCTGGGGCTTGGACACATCCATTCATAGCACAGTTCAAATTGCGGTCCTCTTGATTTTGACAGACATCGCATTCTTCTGAACCCACTTTAAGGGTTCAAAAGAATTATGTGTCATGACCCGAAAATATTAGCTCGTGACCGGTACTTGAATCACGCCACGTCTAAAGGCGTAACGTAAATCAAGTAACCCTAAAACCCAGAAATCTAAACCTTTGTAAGAAAATAAAAGAGGTGAAGTTTTGAAATAAAGGTATAATGAAATCAAGTTTTCTTAAATGCATAGAAAAGGAACATGAATAATGCAAGTGAAATTTACTAGTTTGAAAACATGTTTCGTCTTTTAAAAAATTTGGGCAGCACCTCCTTTGTATATTTAGATCCAAAACCACAATACATGATAATAATAAAGGCATCCCCAAGCAGGAACTAGCTCTTCGCCAAACGGCGGATCCACAACCACGCAAAGCATAAATATAAGTATACGACGCCCAACGGCGAAGTTCACCACAAAAGATAAAGAAATAAGCAAGGCATCAAAACCACAAGTAGCGGAATACCCCACGCTCTAAGTCTCGCAACCACAAGTCTCACTAAGTCTCATTACTTATACAAATACTAGTTTGATTAATGGATTTGACTAGATACAATATGAATAAGAAATACAAGAGGGGTATGATCCAATATGTACCACCTACCAAAGCAATCACTCGAAAGAAACTGTGTGCCAGCGATGCCGCTACTGATCTAAGCGGTCAACCTGCAAGAACTGTGGCACAACGGCGGTGAGTTGCCAACTCGTGAGTAGAAAAACATCAACAAGTAGAAATCGAATAAACAATGACTTCTAGGTCAACTGTATCATAAAGGTAATACTATGATATCTAGGGTGACCGTATCTGCATAGGTGCCAACAAAGTAAACAATGCCTAACAGCATGTGGATATCATCCAACCATAAAATCAATGTATGTATGCATGTGAATCTCGTCCACGTGTCCACCAATGACACAACAACATCATGCATAAAAATATCATAAAAGCATATGCATGAAGGTATGAGGATATAAATCAACGTGTGTCCCTCGCTACACATCAAAATCATGGAACCTAAGTGTCCAGCATCGACACTCGAAACATCATGAAACCCGTGTCCAGCATCAACACGTAAATCATCATATCTCTGGCTCCGTCAGTCCGGATCGGCCCTCGGGCTCCGTTTGTGGGATCGACCCGTGGGTTCCGGCAGAACGGGTCGGCCCATAACCATCTCTCGACTCCGGTCGGTATCCTTCGGATAACCGCCAGGTCCAACCAATCACCGGTAGGTAGTAGTCACTCTGCCAGGCTCACCGTCTACTGCACAGCAAATCCGTTCTCGCCCCGGGAAACTATACCAGGTCCACCATGTACCCGCAATCGGCCTCATCCAGCTCCTCGAATCGGGTATCACTGTCACACGTCTCAGAACCGAGTAAACGCATGGTGGACGCACTGAAATATCATATAAAGAGAAACCGGGTTTTTAAAACAGTACATAGTTTCTTTTGAAATACCCATGGTTCTCAAATCTAGAAATCTCATGAAAACAGCATATCTCAATGCGTATAATCGTAAAGCATGATGTATGCGACATATAACAGAATGTAAGCATATCCGTATATCATGCAATATAGAGCAGTAATATGCACATATCTAGGGAAAGCCGCTCTTTAAAATGAATCATGTTTTTAAATATATCCTGCGGTTCCCAATTTCTCCAAGGTCAATGCAACATCGTATAAAGGTACACATGCAATTATAGCAGGCAATTCATGCAAGGAATCATATCATGATGCAACAATTCTACTGTGTAGTGACGTGGCAATTATCGATGATGAAGTATGTGAGCCGGCCAATCTGTGTAAGTGTAACATACGCATCATCGATAATGGTGCAGGTATACTAGCACAGGTATATATAATGCAATGAGAGTGACATGAGCGTAACATAAAGTAAATCGTATGCAAATGCCGACATGTATACGTATCTAACATGACCGAGTCGGTGAATCTATCAATCGTCATCCAGCCTCACAACATCACGTACGGTAAAATCCATCGTACGACATCCTCTACTCAAGGGTATGGATCAATCATCAAGCCCAACTCATCACGTACAGAAAATCATCATACGACGACATTAAACCATCAGGGATCCTATCAACCTATAAGACAATGAGGGTACGGATCTAACGTCTCGTACGGCATATCACTCATGATTCACAACATTATATATATCTATATACCTATGTCCCAGGTCACATCCATAACAATCTCATATCAGGGGACCGGCAAGGGTATCAATCATCTCAATCGACTCGCATCAGTATACCAACATATCATCAAATCATCATATCACATAATATTTTCTTTTCATCGCATTTATCTCCCGCATCAAGTCAATTTTACAAATACATTCTACCTTTACTATAAGCATATGTATATAATCTAACATACACACCCGAACTATACAATCAGTTGTTAAAAGATGCGAATCGTAGTTTTGAAAGTAGGGGCCACGGTGTTTTTAAGGAAAAGATATCGTTTGAAAATCCATAACGTCCCTCAAGGTATCTGTTTAAAAGATGCATACGATTCTTCAGTTGAAAAAGGTATGGTTCGGTTGACACATTTACGTCGGCTATATAGTCTTATAGTATCCAATACATCACTATCATCGAACATCATCCTCGAATCTCGTCATCACGTATTAATCGTATTATATCACTTCTAACTATCCTTTAGTTTCTAATATGGTTTCTATATCTGTCTTTTAACTTTATCCATAATTTTCTATTAAAGGTTCCCTTAACCATATTCTATGTATAAATCGGTTTCCATCAAAGTTTGCGGGGGTGTTATACGCCATCCACCCGACTTCCCTCGTAGATATAGATCTACTCACCTAATCCTTGCTTGTCGAAGTAGATGACACCGTGCTCCGTCATCTCGGAATCTACGTGAAGGTACCTATAATAATACACAATCGCAATCACTATTAAAATCGAATCCGGAAAACTGATACGGCACACGGTGCGCTCATAGGTTAGAACCTATAGCCTACGCTTGCAAAACCACCAAACAACCCTCGCCGCTGACGTACAAACATCATACGACGAAACAAAATATCAAATACCAAATGTCAAGTCAAAACGAAGTCGCAAACAAAGCAGCATCTCAAGAAAAAGGTCCCAGATTTTACCTTAGGTTGAATTAGCTAATTTTGTACATGTCGAGGGTCTAGTTTACTGGAGTTAAAGCCCTGGACCAAGCACGGACCTGATCCCCTCTACCCTGGCCGCAATTTGCGGCCAGATAGGATAAATCTGCGGCCAAGGTGATGAGTTGGGGTCCCGGGTCTTGGGGTTAGCATCTAGGTCACCTGCATGTATCACTGTATTTGCTAAATAATTCCTAGGGTCCCCGGGTGATAGAAGATATCAAAATGAACTCACAATTCTCATAATTTTCCAATATCGGGGTTTCTAAGTTTGTGAAATGGGGGTTTAGCCTCTGGCTTTGGTCTTTAAACAAACACCACAGGGGTTTAAGGTCACTATTAAGCCTCAATTTCACCTTTGGATTCAACTCAAACCCTAATCCTCAACTTAGAATTTTCAAAGTTCACTAAACCTCATTTAACCCACTCTAAACTAACATAGATGCTAAAATGAAACAAATACAATACTAATGGTGAATAAAGTACCTCATTTGGCAACTCAAGAATTTTCTTGAGTTGCCCCAAGTGCTTAAAATCCGATTTTTCTTTGTCCAAAGTGCTTGTAAGGAGCTTGTGCATGTTTTTAATGAAGTGGAGATGATATTTTAAGTTGTTTTGGGGGTGTGTTGTGAGGTGATAGAGGAGGGGGAAGGAGTGAGGCAGCCATGGAGAGAAAGAAGACAGAAAGATGAAGATGATGAATGCAACAAATGGGTCTTGGTCAATGGAAGACCCCTTACCCTCTCTCTCATGCCCATCCCTCGTTATTCTAATCCTTTTTTTTTTCTTTTCTTAACTTTTCTAATCTTTTCTTTTCTCAAAGAAAACACAAAACAATGTATAGAAAAGAAAAGCCATGATAGGGAAATGAAACAAGTGTAATATGACATGGTGTATGTCATATGCACAATTCAAGCTTAATGCATGATTTGTGATATTTAATCGCGATTAGCAATAAAATGGAATATAATTAATCACGAAGAATTTATAATTTGCTTAAATCATAATAAACACCATCATTCCCATAATTCCTATAATTTTCCAAATATTTTCCAATTTATCGGTATTTAATTATACCGCATCATTAAAATATTCATAATATTTATTATTTAATTTTATTAATTCCCCAAAAATAATATTTTATTTTTCTGAAATGTTACAGTCTTCCTCCCTTAAGGAAATTCGGTCCCCGAATTTAAATTTAAACCCCTCGAATATTAAAACATTTCAGTAAAAAGTTCAAGTCGTCGGGGCTCCGAAATCATAAATACATAAAACACGTCGTAGCGCAATGCATGCGCATAAAAAACGAGTATATATAAACCAAAATCAAAACTCCGTCAAGCATCCCGCAAATCATCGGATTTGCACGCATATCCTCGGAGTTACAATAGAGATACAGATCTCGAAATCCACTACAGAAATCCAATATACACTAGTCAAATACTATAATACGTGTATAGTACGCATCTTTGAAACACCTCCAAAAACTGAATCAAACCCATGCAAAATCCTTTTTCTGAATCTCCGTGTGATGCGTAACTCATGGCTCAAGTGACGGACGATCATTTGTAAAGTAATAAATATATATCTATATATTTTTTGCTCAAATATACGTTCCACCATTTTTAAAATATCGCAAAAGGTTTTCCTTTATAAAAGTTCGTGTCGCTCACGGAAACGTAAGAAATAGCGAGACTATAGCTCCTTTTTGAAAACCTCTTGGTTAAACTTTTAATGCATGCAAAGTACTCAAGTATTGTCCTCAGATCAGTCATGTTCGGCTACTACGTAACATAGTGCCCCTCATGAAAACACGGTGCTCAAGAGCAAAATCAGCCTCAAAAGGCGTATCTAATAATCGCTTGCGTCTGGTGATTAAAGAGATTTTACGATCAAAAATATAATTACCGCAATCAAGAACGGCGTCGCTTCGCAGCTAGCCGGTGAGTACGGGTCGATCCACAGAGACGGGTAAATTCCTTTTATGTGTTTTAACGAGTTGATTCAATTTGTCGTTTTGGTTGGTTTATAAAAATCTATAAAAACTGGATCTAATTAATCTAATTAAGAGTCTTGCTAGGGTTAGGCTTAGGGGAAGTTTTGGAGATTAATGTTTTTCCTCACCGCTTTCAATGCCTTCTTTTTTTAAATCTATCAGATGTTAAGGTAATTATTAATAAAGTGGATCCAAATCTTTTGTGAAGATGTTTCTTCCTCTAGATTTGTATCCTTCCTTTGTTGATAATTATCCTAACCCTCACGGAAAACGCGCGCAACCGGCCCTTTATACTACGGTTCATCGTTACCTCGAAGGGTAGGATGCCGCAGGAAGCGGTTGTGCTCGTATGCGTGAAGTTTTAATTCATTAGGTGAAGGTGGCATTGAAAGGGGCGAGAGATCTCATCTCTCAACCCTTTCCCTAAGGCTAACCCTAACAAGCGAGGAGATTACTCGCTCATTAAGGGATGAGAAAACATTTTAATTAAAAGAAATAGAAATAAAATACCTTCCTAAGTTGACGGCTCCCTCCAAACAAGAAGAACAGATCTGAATTTATCTCTCAGAAATTCTGAATTTTATTGATTGAAAAGAGGCATACATTTTTCAGATCTAAGATTACAATTTATAGGAAAATTGGAAACCTAGGGTTACAGACTCTCGCACTTGCGCAATTACAGATTTGCCCACGAAAAATCCCAACACCCGCACCGACGCAACAGCACAGAATCTTTGCGCCGACACGGGCATTAGACGGCCGCGGATCCGCGGCAATTGATGGCTTGGGCCGCGGATCCGCGGCCCATTGGTGGGATTGGCTCACCAAATTTTCTGGGGTTCTTTGTGGTTATCTGGGCTTCTTAGTTTAATACTTCTTTTTCTCTGTTGGCTTCTCACTCTTCTCCAGATCTTCAGTGAAGACTTGTATTGGGCTTTTTAACCGTTTCACCTTGACATTCGTTGCCTTGCACCTATGTGAACTGGGCTTGACTAGGATTCGTCTAATTGTTGGTCAAAAGTCCCTTTTCTGTTGTTTTGTGTCTTTTTCACTGTATTTGCTCCAGAAACCTGTAACCTGTAATATGCAACAAACGTGCGTCAAGAGTATCTGTTTATTTATAAAAAGGATAAGAATAGGGGAATGATAAATGCAATATTATGGTCTGAACAAATACCCCCAAACTTACCTTTTGCTCGTCCTCGAGCAAACTTATTATTTATTCACTAAAATCCTAACCGCACTTTCGCAGGGAAACGCGATTGCACTGAGCACGTGCAACAAGCCGTTAAACCTCTAGGTGTCCCTAGTAGGAGGAGTGTTGTCTCCTGAGGGTTTTCAGCGGATTACACCCACAAAATCCTATCAACTCGGCCCATTGACTTTTGTTCTCCAATTAAGTTTTCCAACAAGGGATTCTATTATCTTATACTTGTAAATTATCCACCCATATTCTTCACACTTCCTCATCATTTAACTTAAGATTATATATGTCCTATAAACTTACTTAGCTTTCGGCATCTTTTAAGTTTTCCTTCTAGGATTACATCTCTACTCAGGAATTTCTATCAACTCTATTAAAAATACAAGTTCTATTCTTCACTCCTTTCTCTCATCTAAACTCCAATCACATATCCCCTACGTGTGTGTATAGATCACCCCTACACTTGGAAATTCAAATTAAGCAATCAACCCCTTGTCCGTTGTCCAAAGTACTAATTAGTTGGTGAATTTAAATGAAATTTGCTTACACATCCTTCATGCGACCGTTAATACTTCTTGAGGTACCAACGACCGATTACAAAATGCGTTTGCACTTTAAACCATACTTCCTAGTCTTTGCAACACCCAAGGCTTTAGCAGTGACTTCCAAACCAGTTGGTCTAAGGCACTAGGTGATGAAGCACCCTTGCTAAATATTTTTCTATTTTTGCAGCCTTAAGTAATCACAAAAACCAGTGTCCATTTTTTTTTTCTTTATTCACACTTTTTCATACTAAGGACTTTAGACAAGAGCATTTCAAGGTCTCTTCTACTATTCCAATTTTCAAGGTGCGTGATTGTGCAAATTGTAGGGTATACATTTTCAGAATCTAGACTTAAGCTAGGAACTATTTTTCAAACTTATACTCTAATAAGAACATCAATACTCTTCCCTTGTTTCGACTTAGCCCAAGAAGTGAACCCAAAATTTGCCTATTTCTAAATAAACTACAAGGCATATACTTTCTACCGTTAAACTTTAAGGAATGTTATTTTTAGGGTTTTTAATTTACTAAGTCTAAGATCTAGTTGTTCCTAACCAGTTAACCTATTTGTCAAACTCAAGTCAATTAGCCAAAATTGAATACAATAATTTTTTGAAAATTTTCAATTTTTATGGGTTTTCAAATAAGTATGCAAATGCAAAAATATGTACAGATGAATGCGAAGGAAGAAGACGTACCGAGCATACCCCCAAACTTGAACTTGACAGTGTCCTCACTGTCATGCTAAACCAAGAGGATCAAAATACCGGCACTTCCCTGTTTATTTTTATATTTTATTGTTAAGAAAAACAAAAATATATACAAAATGACCCTCCCCCAAACTTCAATTAAACTATGTTAGACATTACTGCCAAACTTTGCATCGGCCAAAAGTCAACACCAACCAGTTGAAAAATTTATCAGTAAAGAATATTGGTTGGTGGAAAAATAAGTTGTGGTGGTCCGCAAAGAATTTGTTAAGATAGAAGTAGTGGTATGGGAGGTGTGGAGGTAAATATACAGGTGATGGTGATGCATCGAAACGAGAATGTAAATGATCAGCAATCAGTGGAGTGTTGGCATTCTCGTACCTTATTAAAAGAAATGGGGGTATTTCAACTTCTAAGGGAGGAAGTTGACTCACCACAATACCCCCAAGATGTTCCTGTGGGTCCTCTATTGACATGGCATCATCCATCAATTGTGTATGATATTCACTTATGAGGGAACTGATCTCCTCGATGTCCGCCATAGTCCAACCGAAAACTTGCCGCCTATCTTATAAGACCATTAAGAGGGCGTTCTCTTGCTCGAGGGCTAGAGGGGCCGATATGATAATGGGAAAGGTCTCATTCTCACCTATGTAAGCATATCTAAGGTGAGATAGCAAGGGCGTGAGTTCAAGTTTAGGAGGCGAAAGAATCATAGCGGAATCTACCTCGAACTCAAAGGACTCCAACACAGGTTCGAAATCACTGCAAACAACCGATTCGGATGGTTCGACTGACTCATCCAAAAATTCAAACGACTCATATTCGGGCTGTGAGTCGTCATCATCCAAAAAAGTGAAACATTCATAATCAACATCGGTTGTGTCAACGGTAGTAGGCTCAAGGAGGGACACACTAGTAGCGTCAAAACTGTTTTCATCAAATAGAAATCTTTCAAGCTCGTAGTCCTCCTGCGTGATTTCGTGAATAGAGCAAACTTCTCGTGTACTAGTTTTAGGCACGGGGGGCAGACTTCCCATCTTATAAATATTGAACTCACTAGACCTCTTACCGAAGGATAGAGTCATGGAGCCATTGCGACAATTTATTACGGCATTGGAAGTGGCCAAAAATGGTCGACCAAGAATCACCGGAATTTGGTTTCTTGGGTTAGCAACAGGTTGTGTATCCATAACGATAAAATCAACGGGGAATATGAATTCTCCGACTTTGATCAGCACATCCTCTAGTTGATCCCTTGGATAGGTGATTGATCGATCAGCCATTTGGAGAGTGCAACGAGTGGGTTTCAACTCTCCAACCCCTAATTGTTCGTACACGGAGTAAGGAATCAGGTTAACACTAGACCCAAGATCTAAAAGTGCTTGATTAATTTTCTTATCCCCAATTGTGATTGAAATAGTAGGACAGCCGGGGTCCTTTCGTTTTTGGGGTAAGGTTTGATGGTGGTTAATAGCATTGCTCACTGCACTAGCCACTAGCACTTTCTTGGGTACTTGAGATGCCTTTCTCTTCGAGGTGCACAAGCCCTTTAAGATTTTCGCGTATGAAGGGACTTGTAGGATAGCATCCAAGAGAGGTATATTTATGCTAACCTGCTTAAATATCTCCACAATCTTCTCCACTTGTGTATTTGGTTTATTAGGACTCAACCTGTTTGGGAATGGAGCGTTCTGAAAATTTGTTGAGTCAAAAGTCTGTGGAGTAGAATGTGGAGTAGGAACGGATCCCAGTGTGGATGTGTTCGTGTTGTGAGAAATGGGTCCGTTCGAGTCAGGAGAAGTAGAGCCGTGTGAAGGGTGGAGAATAGGCTCTAAAGAAAAAGGTGAAGAAGGAAGTGAAGAAAATGAAGAAAGGGAAGAAGAAGAACCACCGGCGGGGATGTCATCACTAGTTCCCACATTATTTTGCAACTCTCTTCCGGATCTCAATGTGGTCACCGCATTTACATTGTGATTGTGATATGCGTTTTGTGTGTGACCGGAATTGGGCAATGGTTGAGATGGAAGCTTTCCCTTTTCTCTCTCGCTCAACGCAGCAGTTAATTGTGCAATTTGTGCCTCAATAGATTTGATACTTTGATCGTGTGGGGCATTGTTATTCATTAAAGATTGAACATAACTTTCAAATCTTGCTGCGGATTCTGTAGTTTGCTTAAGAAATGCATCTAGACTTTTTTCGAGCGAGGTAACCTTATCATCATTTGGTTGAACCAAATTGTTCGTTTGATTTGTATAAGGTTGTTGTTGGAAAGGTTGCTGGTTTTGAGTTTGTAAGGGTGCTTTTTGTTGTTGTGGAGGAGCTCTTTGAAAATTGTTATTCCCTTGGACTTGTTGATTTTGGTTCCAAGCGAAATTTGGGTGACTCCTCCACCCCTGATTGTATGTCGAAGAGTACGGATCGTTTCTTTGTCGTTGCTGAAATGCAGCATTGACTTGATCCTGTCCTTGAATAGGTGCATTATAAGGACACTCTTCGGTTAGATGTGATGGATTAGAACAACAAGCACAAACAGTTCGTGTGGGTAGAGTAGGGGCAGGAGAAGACGATGAGATTTTTGTCTCAATGGCTTCTAGCTTTTTCATAAGTGAGGCCATCTCGGCCTTCATAGCTATCGACATATCTATTTGATGTATGCCTGCCCTAGATTGACCAATTGAAGAAGATGATGTGGTCTTGGTACTCTCCCACTGAATTGTTTGCTCACTTAGGTCCTCAAGAAACTGCCAAGCTTCGTCGCTAGACTTGGAGAGAAAATGACCTTGACATATTGTTTCTAGCAACTGCTTCGTTGCTGCATTCAATCCCTCGTATAATGTTTGGCAAATTTGCCAATTTTCTATCCCATGATGAGGGCATTGAACAAGTAGGTCTTTAAATCTTTCGAACCACTTCCAGAATGGTTCGGACGGAAGCTGTGAAAATTGTATAATTTCGTTTCGGATTCTTGCAGTTTTGTGATGAGGATAGAACTTTTTCAGAAAAGCTCTCACAAACTCGTCTCAATTTCTAATGGAGTGTGATGCGGTGCTATATAGCCACTTCTCGGCTAGGTCACATAAGGTAAAAGGAATGACCCTTAGCCTTATTGCGTCATCACTTAATTGGGTCGTCTTCATCATGCTGCAAACGTTTTGGAATTTATTAATGAAAATATATGCATCTTCGGATTCCAAACCATGAAATTTAGGCAGCATATTGATGAAGTGTGGTTTTATTTCAAAGTTGTCCCCATTTGCCGGTGGGGATGAAAGACATGTAGGTAAAGAAGTGCGGACGGGGTAGAAGAGATCCTGGAGCGCGACTCGTGCGGGCGCTACAACAGGCGGAAGATTCGGGTTATTCGCACCTGGCGGAGGTGGAATCATTCCCGTCGGTAAGGTATAGTTGGGGTCGTGTCCCGACATACCTTCGAAAGAATTTGAGGTTGGAGGTAAGGAAGTGGACGGAATGTCGACGAAGGGTTCGTCGAAGGGTTCGTTGATCGGTACCAACGAAACACGGACTAATCGGGCGTTAGTATCCCTAGTCCAAGATGACATACACTAAAGGGTAGTGCAGTCAGAAAAAAAAATAGAAAAACAGAATGTGGGGGTAAGATAACGTCAATGAAGGAGAAATGGTGGAAGTGAGGTGCAAGTTTTCTTAGCGGCAAGTTGCAAGTTTTGAAAAGATTTTTCTTTATTTTTTTTTAGAGAGTTTTGCAAGACGGTTTTAGAAAAGAGACTCGTGACACAAATGTATCAACCACACACGCACAATCAGGCCTAGATCTAGGGTTGCCTAGGTCTGCTAGACAGCTCCTAACTAGGGCTAGAAATAGGACCTCAAACCGCCTCTTCACGGACAAATACGGCCAGGTAAGTGGGAAGGAACCACCACTACAGTGGGCCTAATTAATAACCACTAGCCTAGACACCGCAATGTCGGTTAGGATAAACGGCCGATGCCTACCCTAGTCCTTTTCCTATTGAGCTCGCTGTCCTTAGGTCTGAGTCTAATATTTTTTTAATTACTTGTGGTCGATGCAAAATGCTTTAGGTGTTTTCTGGGGTCTTGGGAAGGGTGATGAAATCCCCACCCAATCTGAGTTTGGTCAATTAGCCCCTTAGAATCCGGTTAAATTATGCAAAACAAATAAAATTTCACTTGGAATCAGAATTTTTTTAGCGCGGCGCAAAGAAACCTGCAGAAAATATGTTATTTAGAAGGGGGAGAAAGACTCTTTACGCAAAGAATTCCTGCAGAAAACGTTTTACAGAGAGATATATTGTAGGTTGCAGAGGGGGAGAAAAGAGAACAAACAGTGCAAATCTGATGCGCTGACGTGGCAGATCGGCGGCGGAACCGCTGTCCTGGGCCCCTTAATGCGGCGGAAGCGCGGCTGAGAAGAGGGATCGGCCTCTGGAAATTTTTGTACTGTTCTGTTCTTACAATTTCTCTCTGTTATTATGCTCCAAATTTTGATTTGCCCTCTGTAAAATTCCAGATCCTTGATTCTTCGCTGTTCCTGCAAGATCCAAAAGATACACCCTTCAAACAGATCAAATTTGATTATTTTTTATATTTTCAGATTTTTATAATTTTTAAAATTTATATCAACCCCAAAATTCACAAAAAAGAAAGATTACGCCGTCCCCGGCAACGGCGCCATTTGATTAGTACAAAAATTGTGAGTTTACCGCAATCAGAAACGGCGTCGCTTCGCAGCTAGCCGGTGAGTACGGGTCGATCCACAGAGACGGATAAATTCCTTTTATGTGTTTTAACGAGTTGATTCAATTTGTCGTTTTGATTGGTTTATAAAAATCTATAAAAACTGGATCTAATTAATCTAATTAAGAGTCTTGCTAGGGTTAGGCTTAGGGGAAGTTTTGGAGATTAATGTTTTTCCTCACCGCTTTCAATGCCTTCTTTTTTTAGATCTATTAGATGTTAAGGTAATTATTAATAAAGTGGATCCAAATCTTTTGGGAAGATGTTTCTTCCTCTAGATTTGTATCCTTCCTTTGTTGATAATTATCCTAACCCTCACAGAAAACGCGCGCAACCGGGCCTTTATACTACGGTTCATCGTTACCTCGAAGGGTAGGATGCCGCAGGAAGCGGTTGTGCTCGTATGCGTGAAGTTCTAATTCATTAGGTGAAGGTGGCATTGAAAGGGGCGAGAGATCTCATCTCTCAATCCTTTACCTAAGGCTAACCCTAACAAGCGAGGAGATTACTTGCTCATTAGGGGATGAGAAAATATTTTAATTAAAAGAAATAGAAATAAAATACCTTCCTAAGTTGACGGCTCCCTCCAAACAAGAAGAACAGATCTGAATTTATCTCTCAGAAATTCTGAATTTTATTGATTGAAAAGAGGCATACATTTTTCAGATCTAAGATTATAATTTATAGGAAAATTGGAAACCTAGGGTTACAGACTCTCGCACTTGCGCAATTACAGATTTGCCCACGAAAAATCCCAACACCCGCACCGACGCAACAACACAGAATCTTTGCGCCGACACGGGCATTAGACGGCCGCGGATCCGCGGCAATTGATGGCTTGGGCCGCGGATCCGCGGCCCATTGGTGGGATTGGCTCACCAAATTTTCTGGGGTTCTTTGTGGTTATCTGGGCTTCTTAGTTTAATACTTCTTTTTCTCTGTTGGCTTCTCACTCTTCTCCAGATCTTCAGTGAAGGCTTGTATTGGGCTTTTTAACCGTTTCACCTTGACATTCGTTGCCTTGCTCCTATGTGAACTGGGCTTGACTAGGATTCGTCTAATTGTTGGTCAAAAGTCCCTTTTCTGTTGTTTTGTGTCTTTTTCACTGTATTTGCTCCAGAAACCTGTAGCCTGTAATATGCAACAAACGTGCGTCAAGAGTACCTGTTTATTTATAAAAAGGATAAGAATAGGGGAATGATAAATGCAATATTATGGTCTGAACATCTGGTGCGCATGGAAATCAAATCCAAATACAAGTGTTACGAATATGCACAAAACCAAAACTAAGTGCAACGGGTGTGCACGAAAGTATCTGTCCAGTGCAACTGGTGTGCATGACAACAATATCAAGTGCATCTAGAGTGCACGAAAATATCAACCCAGTGCAACTAACATGCACGAAGGAAAATCCCAATCGGGTGCATCCGGTATGCACAAAATCACATCAACCGTATAAAATTCATGAAATCATAAACACGTGCAGCAAAGGCACCAAAACCGATCTCAAGTGCAATAAATATGCACAAATCATAAATCACACCACGGTGTATAAAACATATATCAAGTGCAATAACTATGCACGAAATATGAATACCCAGTAGGTGCAGCCATGGTGCACGAAAACAATACCATGAAACTCAAATCCAAGCGATATAAGCATGATACTCGGATCACAAACAAAAATCGCAACAAATGACATTGAGGTACACCTCCTACAATGTCGAAAAAATATCGGTGCACCCAAAACTGGCAGAGCAAGAACATCCGCTTGCCTCCTGCTCACGGTACGGCGTCCTCTGTCTCTGGGTTCTCGTTTTCTCTGTGGATTACCAATCTCGCAATCCATCGGCTTGTCGGCCCGGTCAGGTGTACTAACGCAAACAATTCCTCTATAGCACTCCTCTGGTCATTCCTCGACCGCTCATCGTGACCACTCGTAAAGAAGCACGTCGCTGGCGTCGGCCTCTGGCCCTCTGAATACACGTGACACATCTAATCCTCGGTGCAAATCTCATCGCAGCAGTGTCCTGGAAGGAACCTGCTCAAGGTCTCTTCCGATCTCACCTATGCCGAGCTATACGGAGGCTGGTACTCTTGCATAATCTTTTCTCGTTTTCTGGACATCTGTGTTTTCAGCATAGCATTTCCTCGGGAACTGGCTGTATCCAAACGCCTCTGTACACATATCAGGTCTCTAATTTCAACGGAGAGTAACAACAGCTCGTCAGCATGTCGCACGAACCCTGTAAGTCTATGTTACCCACCCCGGTAGTTCACGGGGAGGTGGAATAGGTAAAAATCGAATTTTTCTTTGCAAGATAACATAGACTAGCCACTAGGATCTTTGCTAAACATTAACTAACAAACTAACTAGGAGTTCTAACTACTATGTTGGATGGTTATACCTCAAGCTTGAACTCCTTCTTCTCCTTTGTTGTGCTTCTCCTTGTTGTGAGCTCCTTGGAGTGGTTGCGGATAGTTCCCCTTCACCGGCTTCTTTACGTCAAAGATGATCCACTCGAAGGTCTCTACCTTGAGCTCTAACCTCTACAATGAAGTAACTAGAGTGCTTGGTGTGCTAGACTAAGAACCCTAGAGTGAGTAGAGAAGTTTTTTGGTGGTTTGGTCTCAAAAGCTCTTGATTTTCAACTCATGAAACACTTGAGCTTTGAGAGAGGAAGAGGAGAGAGCAACCATGAGAGAGAATGTGTTATCATCAAAATGAAGGGTGAGCTCTCATATTAGGGAAAAAGAATAATTAAAATTTTTATTAAGATTAATGTTATGGTTGATGTTGATTTGACCATTATCATGTCACAATTAATGCTCAGCACAAATATCTTTTGCTCAACAAAAATATCTAAGTCAACAAAGGTCAACAAGGTCAAATGGTCAAACCAAATTAGCCATAACACAATTATCTCTAATAAAAGATTAATAATCAATTTCCTTGTCTCATTAAGGTTTTAATCAAGTCACTGGTCAAAACCCTAATTGTAGGGTTCCTAGGCACACTAATGAGGTCTCACAAGGCATCAACCATGCCAATTTCAAATTTTACAAGTGCCGAGAAACCCTAATACGGATCGTTAACTAGAATTTTAGGCGAAAGCGAAAACTAGTTAACAACTTAACTATGAGTTAACGGAAATATAGCCTTTGTAGATCCGGTCCTCCACCTCCATAGCTCCATGATGATGTCTTCTCGCTGCGATCATCGGATCCCGGGCTCTAGCGTCGGCTTCATCGGAGAAATGGGCGGGCTAGGTCATCGACTACGATGCCGAAGATGATCTACGTCGAGGCAACACAAGATCAAGCTCCAACTTCACCAAGTCATGAAACTTGTGAACAAAACACCCTATACTACTTGTCAAGTGGTAGAGGATGAAGAAATAGGAAGTGGGTTCACTTTAGAATTGGATTTCTCATTCATTTGCTCAAGTTTCCATTGATGGAGGCATGCTTTTTTCATTGTTGAAGATGAAGAAGAAGAAGAAAGAATATGATTAGTATTCTTTTCCAAAAAGAAAATAAAATGAATACTTATCATATAGCAACCATAGTTAGGTGTAGAGAATAAACCATGGTTAGTGTGAATGGTTAGGGTTAAGCATGAAGACAAAATGGTCACTTAGTCAATGCTTCATGAAGCTTCAACTACAATACAAAATAAGCCACCATTTTATTTTCTTTTGCCAAAAATAAATAAATAAATAAATGAATAAATAAATAAAATCAAAACCCTAACCATTACATAACCATGGTTTAATCTTATCATACACCCAAACTATCATGTATCGTCAAACATGATACAATCAAATATACAAAAGTATATCACATATACAATGTGCACATCAAGTGAGAAAATCCATTTAAATTAACCAATATTAGTTAATGCAAAGTAA
This sequence comes from Agapanthus africanus, assembly GCA_030015575.1. Lineage (NCBI taxonomy): Eukaryota > Viridiplantae > Streptophyta > Magnoliopsida > Asparagales > Amaryllidaceae > Agapanthus > Agapanthus africanus. The sequence goes on from JASDDO010000008.1 coordinate 178,411,512, forward strand.
TATATCAAATATATAATTATGCATTAAATCATTAAATCAATACTTGATTTATCGATCCGATCATATCTCAAATAACCGACAAGTATCTAATGTATCGGCTTATCGAATCAACGATTCGATAACTAGGTTATATCGCATACAACCATTCGATACATTCATCGTGAGAATAGAATACGGTATCACATACACGCATTATTCTCGGTCCCGCACATATCTCATATGCGCTCCTATTTCGTTTCGCTTGAGCCAGGAAACCTCTGTGTAGGACTCTAAAGACTCGTCAATACGCCGGCAGCAGATGATGATCATATCAAACACCCACAAGCCGCAAGCGGTCTGCTAAACGTAACGGCCACCCGGGTATTGAGCGATCAGAAGATCGACGAGCAAGCGCGCTCACACTCCTGTGAATCCAACCAGCAACACTTACCGTACAGTCCGGTCTCGTCGTCTGATATGTCGCATATCTTGCCTAGGGGTGGTAAACGTCAGACCCCAATAGCTCGATAAGTCGTGTCGATATGAGGTCTATAACAGTTCGAGATACTACTGGTAACACTTACCAGTATATCTCAGCAACCCTGGCCAGGGATTTCCGGTTATAGCCAATCGAACACAGCGCAACATCAGCTCCCTATACCGGGAGAGACGAATCCCCTCCTATCGCTCATTGCCTCCATGTAATTCGGGACTGTACCCAAAAACCACCGTTTTGCACGCCCTCTTGGACGTGGTAAGGTGGAAATCAAAGAACAGTGGGAATCACACAAGACTCTATGACGATCTCGGGTCAACAGACTAACCTGTACTCGTGTCACCAGAGAACTGCCATCTGACGTAAGGTATAATACCATCTGGGAGTTCTCGGCGAGTCCGTCCAGTGTACCCAGTCTCCACTGAGCACCCGTACATCATCTCTGATGTCAAACACCAATGGATATGGGATCATCCATCGCCCATCTGTATGGGTCGAGAAGATATACGCTAGTCTACTCTGGTATATCGATGCCCCGTCTCGATACACCCACGACTAGGGACCTTGAAGGATGTACTTATGGACTACCATGTCCCCACTAGTATGATCCGCATCATAGTCCAGGTAGTCAAGTACACATCCTAAGGGCTTTACCAACATGTAACAGAGAGACAATCAGTATACACGTTAAAGTAAAGAGTAACCAGATAGCATACTATCATGTCGAGCAAGAAAGTCCTCCCTATATATGTCCCAGCATCTACTACAATATACATCCTATGTACAGTAATGGCCTCTAGGGCATACATATAACTAACAATCTCCCACTTTCACTAGGGCCATCTGTAGCAGTGGTTGTAGTATCTCATACTCAACCATCCCATAAAAATCTCTCTCTGAGAAAAGGCCTTTGTGAGTGGATCCGCCGTGTTGTCCTCTGAGTCTACTCTCCTAACCTCGATCACCCTGGAGATCAACCATCTCCATGATCAGGTGATACTACCTTAGAATATGTCTGGATCACTGATGGGACGGGTGTTCCTTGGCATAAGCCACAACTCCATTGTCACACAATGGGGGGAACTAAGTTCATCTCATGAACCAATATACATCCAGACTGCCTCTTTGGTAGCATCTTAAGTAGCGATGTATCCAGCCTTTATCGTCTAGTATGCCACGGTGTCTAGCTTGGAACTCTTCCAACATACCGTCCATTTACTAAGGGTAAAGACAATGCCTGTGACCGACATTCAGTCGTCTTTATCACCCTGGAACCTTTCCAGTGATTCTCCCCTGGATCGATTGATACCATCTCACTTCAACTAGTGAGAATCCTAACATCCATTTAGATCTATCTCATAGATCCAAAACTCAGGATTTAGTAGGTATCAATTTGATCCTTTGTGGAGAATCATTGTGATAAGCGGAGATTGATCAAGCGTAGCATAGGAAACTCCTTCCCTATCAAGAGTGTGTCATCCACGTATTCTACGAGGATTATTACCATACTCCCTACTACCTTTTTGTATATACAAGGTTCATCTACCATTTTGATGATGTCAAACTGTTTGACTAACTCATCAAAACAGATGTTCCAACTCCGCGATGCCTGCTTTATCATATAAAACATCTTACACACGTTTCCGCTGCTCCCACTGTCTACGAAGCCCTCTGGCTGTGTACTTATAGATGCTCTCTTCTAAAACACCATCTAGAAAAGCAGTCATGGCACCCAACCGCCAGATATCATAGTCATGGTATGTAGCCGTGGCAAGTAGGATCTGGATGGACTTAAGCATAGCTCCTTAGAAAAGGTTTCATCATTATCCACGCCTGGTCGATGACGAAAACCTTTAACAGGTCTAGCTTTGAAAGTCTCAACCTTTCCATGTACACCAAGTAATCTTCTCAAGATATACGTGCTCCTGATGGGGATTTAACCCTTCAGATAAAGCAACCAAAGTCCATACTTTGTTGGTGTATAAGGATTCCATCTCAGATCGCTAAGCATCTAGCCATGCTTACAGAGTTCCACTCCTGATGGCCTGCTCGAAACTAGTTGGGTCATCATCTCATGATGCAATCCTCGCTCCCACTGTCATAGAGAAACCGAAGTAACTCTCAGTTGGGTGAGGAACCCTACTAGATCGGCGGAGAGGCTGAGGTTCGTTGGTAACTATTGAATCCTTTGGTTCTTTCAAATCATCTGCTATAGTTTGTATAGCTGGAACCTTTCCAGTTGTACATAACAGACCTTGCCTTGAGCTTGTCCGGATTTTGCTTTTAGACATAGGCCGGACAACCCCAAATCTTAACTAACTTAAGATATGGGCTCTTCCCTTTCCATATCACATATGAAGTGGTAGGCAACTGATTTGATCGAAATCCTATTCAATAGGTATGCAACTTCATAAGTGCATAACTCCCAAAAGGAAATAGGTAACTCAGTAGTACTCATCATAGAGCGCACCATATCATATAGGGCGTGATTGCTCCGCCCCGATATACCATCGTGCTATGGTGTATACGGAGGAGTAATTCTGAGAGAGAATCTCATTCTCCTTTAGAATAATCCAGGATTTCCGTGCTCAAGTATTCTCCTCCTTGATCTCATCAAAGGACATAATACTTATACCCGTATCTTGGTTCTCTACTTCTAACTTATATTCTGTGAATATCTTAAAAAGGTTCGGACTTGTGTTTCAACAGGAACATATGTCTGAATCTTGAGAGATCATCAGAGAATGTAATGAAGTACAAAGAACCGGTCTTGGTATGTGTAGACAGGGGACCTTTATACATCAGCATGTATCATCCCAAGAGTTCACTAACTCTTTCTCTATTTCCAATAAACAGAGCTGGTGTCATTGTATCTTTGTGACATGACTGGTAAGTTTCATAAGATGTAAATTCAAACAGATTTAAATATGCATCTAAATGTAACTTCAGCTAGTCAGGTTGCATTGATATGACCTAGTCTACAATACCTCAAGAAGGATCCGTTCATTTCTGAACTCTTCCTCTTTTGTGTGTTCTGTATACAAGGAACTGTAGCTTGATTTAGAACATCAATGCTTTTAGATAACGTGCCTGAACCGATCAACTTTTGATATAGGAAATGTTCAAAACATTATCCAACTATACAAAATTTTATCATTTCTTTACTAATAAAGAGATAGATATGATTTTGTATATCAGATTCGGTATCTAATAACATTCGTTCAGAATCAATGTACTTGAAATACAGGGTGACAGTGACCAGCAGACTTGGCTGCAATACTTGCCCCGTTTTCTGCCTCATGAAACTTATCACCCGTTCTCAGTTCTCTACCTTTCTGTATCCCTATGTAACAGATTACATATCTGGGATCCTGATCTGGTATCACATACCCAGGACGTAGAGGATACAGAGAAACAGTTCTTTGTAATGAACACACCCGAAGATGATGCATCAGCATGCACTCTCTTCGTTTGGGCGGCACGGGAATTCTGGTAATCCCCAATTTCCTGCTCTGTCTTATAACAATTATAAGTTGGAGCGGGACCAACATTCCCCAGCTCAGTATAACAAGCGGGTTCGGTCAATATTCCGTATTATTATTTTGATTAAGGCGTGATATGGTCGCTACCAGGAGAGAGAGAGAAGAAAAACACTTAGCGTGCGCTCTTGCAAGAATAGATTGGTTATTATTTTATCTAATCAGGATGGCTCCCACTGTTTTAATCAAATCTTCCTTCAAACCCTAAAAGGAAAGACTAGCCGGATTAATTACACGCTACAAGTTCCCCAATCTTTCAGCCAGGCCAGTGTCGGTACTTTGAGGGAGGTCCCCCGTGCTTTCGCACGAACCTAATTAATGTAAACCTCGTTTTCCCATAGGCGTAACCCCGTTGACACCTTTCTAGACACCTACTTGATCGGCTAATTGTAATGTGTAAAACTCTCCCAGGAGTAACAATTACTCGCAGTGGGTATCGGGATCCAACTATCTCATAGAAGGTATGCAATCTCATTGCAAATTTCAACACTTGAAATTCCCGATAATTTTGCCCCTAGCGTCCTATGACCTTGACGGAGGTCAACAAACCATAGGCTACTAGTCAAGTTCAACCCGTCATTTCTTGATCGAATTAAACCCACCCGCACGACCCTTGACGGAGGTCAACAAGGCCGCACGACTACCCTAATCCAATCTGCATCATATGCATAAGCAGATAAATACTAGTTAGCTACCGCACACTACGCCTTGACGGAGGTCAACAAACGTAGCACGAATACTAAGTAGGACTTATCTGAAATGACGGAGGGCTACGACATGTTTTTCTGAAAACCTATTGCGTAAAGAACTTGATATCGTTGTAGGATCGAATGAATTTTGAAATGGAGTGTCTTTGAGGCTTTTCTAGTTTTGCTAAAGGAGTCACTCCCGGTGAAGGGATCGTCGGTCCTTTCCTCGTCGAATGAGGTGCGTGATATATCATATATATCACTGTGCAAAGCAGAAACTATAGAAGCAATCAAAAGAAAAACCGAGGGGTGTAGCATCTGCCAGTTATTGCTAAAGGAGTCAGTCCCGGTGAAGGGATCTCGGTCCTTTCCTTATCGAATAAGGTGCAGGATGTTCTACAAGGAACACCGCGATGCAAAGCAAGAACTGTAGCTACCTGTTTTATTTTGAAATTCGATTCTACAACATCTTTAGGTTTCTTTTATTTCATTAATCACATTAATGAAGTCCCATCATTTAAGTACCTAAACATCACAGATAAATACGACGTACACTTATGCCATCCGCATTCGCCTCGATGTCCCCTCGTGCACCGTTAGGTTAGGTAACTAACGGCAGAGCGGGGCAGGGCTAGCGTGGGTGTAAAACATAAGTAACGCCTATATAATATATCATATATACTATATACTGTATCTATCACAGAACATCACATGATCACATCACAGATATCGCAGCAGAAGAATCATATGAAATATTGGATATACTAGGACGTCCGTGTTTTTATTACGAGCCATTATAAAACACGGATTCCACGGTCGCGATGAATAGCCAAACCCACACCCCTAGACCCCTACGAGAGCGGCAAGCAACCCTACCAATACTAGAGTTGGGAGACCCGGACTCGACTCCTCGAGTTGGTCTCCCACTGGACTCCAGAACCCGGTTACTTATGCTCCCCTCCTTGGGTCTATCCTAGTGCGGAAAAGTAAATAATATACAAAGGGTGACATCTTCCGCAACCTGGAAGTTCCCCAATAAAAGAATATTACATACAAGTTTTTACATGAATGAAAATGAAAAACACTCATCTCACATAAAAACCCCCCGGCTATTCAAACACGACGATCCAATATAACATATCCAGCAACACATAACATCACATGTCATCAACGTAAGTAAATATACCCATCCCAATTGTCGTTGACATATAGCAACGAAACCGGCGATATCACATATTACACTTACGGTCACAGAAAAGAAAGTGTAAAACTACAACAGTTGGAATCCGCAACCTCCTCAGACATCGCATGCCTGACCAAATGAATTCCTTAGACATCACATGCCTAACAATTATAAACCCCGCATTTTAGTCTCTTTATCGAAAAAACTTTTCAATATCAAGTCGGGTAATTCAACAAGATTCCCGACATTTTGATCAAATGCTCGTCGTAAACTTTAGTAGGCGGCCGCACCCCCGATGCCATCGACGAAGTGCACCAAGGCGGAACACCGCTGCCGCGAGCACCCGAATGGATGCTTTCGGCGACGGGGTTCTCCTACAGTCACTTGGTCGGGGCTATGGGGTGTAGCTGTCTATTAAGTTTATCCGGCGAGTATCCGCGTACGCTACGTGATTGCGACGGACTTTTGATCACATCAAAATTCCGTGGCAACCGATCAAGTGGGACTAAACCGCTAGATTTATAACATTCATTCAGTTATCTCATAACTACTTGTGAATTCCAAGTATTGTATCCCATTCCAGATAAATAGAAAATGTTAAACTTTCCGATCGAACATTCAAACACCCAAGTTATCCCGATACAGCTCAACACATGAAATAAGTCTAAAAACATTCAGTTCATGCCTCAGTACCAACGGTCCAGCCGTAGAAGGGTCAAGCCAACGCCTCACATGTGGCACGCCGTACTGCCCCAAACCCGAAGGTTCAAAGGGCAGTTCAAGACGGTCACATAATCGAGTTAAGGTTTGTTGTCTTCTAGAGGGACCATCGCGTTACTTGCCTTACTTAGAACGTTGTTAAACTACGGAAAAATCCAACACTTGGAAATTTCTCGACAGGGAAAAAGTGGGTATTTATATCCGGTCGAACTTTTTAACATAATCTAAAATTATCCGGAAAAACACATAGACAAAATTTAGACAATCCGATCGAAACACCGAGTCCCCAATACAACCCAAAAAACTCAACTCTTGAGTGAGATTTAAAAATTCCCAGGAAACTCAGCAATGCAAGAACGAAGTTACTGTGCAAAAAGTTTTGAATGAAGAGATTAAATGACCGCGGAACCGCCGCATTAGCCATGCTAATGCCGCGGTTCCGCCGCGCTATGATCGAATCAGAGGTCCCGTTTTATACAGTAATTCTTAGAATCTTCTACTGAGTTTTCTGCATATTTTTAATTCTCAAAAATCCCCAAATTCAAAAAATGTACAGAGAGCAATTTGGATTTAGGGTTTCGGTTCGATCGGACTTCAAATTTCGTCTACGCATCGCCTAAGGCTCTAGCTAGGCTCTGATACCGCTGTAGGGTTCCTAGGCACACTAATGAGGTCTCACAAGGCATCAACCATGCCAATTTCAAATTTTACAAGTGCCGAGAAACCCTAATACGGATCGTTAACTAGAATTTTAGGCGAAAGCGAAAACTAGTTAACAACTTAACTATGAGTTAACGGAAATACAACCTTTGTAGATCCGGTCCTCCACCTCCATAGCTCCATGATGATGTCTTCTCGCTGCGATCATCGGATCCCGGGCTCTAGCGTCGGCTTCATCGGAGAAATGGGCGGGCTAGGTCATCGACTACGATGCCGAAGATGATCTGTTAGTTATGTATATGCCCTAGAGGCCATTGTTGTACATATGATGTATATTATGATGGATGCTTAGATATATACAGAGAGGACTTTCTTGCTCATCATGATAGTATGCTATTTGGTTTCACTTTATCTTAACATGTTGACTTGTATTGGTTTACGGTTTTTCTCTCACATGTTGATAAAGCCCTTAGGATCTGTACTCGACTACTGGGATTATGATGAGATCATACTAGTGGGTCCATAGTAGTCGATGAGTACATCCTATAACTGTTCCTAGTCGAGGGTATATCGAGACAGGACATCGATACACCAGAGTAGACTAGCGTATACGCATCTTGACCCATATGATAGGCGATGGATGATCCCATATCCATCGGTGTTTGACATCAGAGATGGTGTACGGGTGCTCAGTGGAGACTGGGTACACTGGACGGACTCGCCGAGAACTCCCAGATGGTGATATACCACACGTCAGATGGCAGTTCTCCGGTGACACTGGTACAGGGTAGTCTGTAGACCCGAGATCGTCATGGAGTCTTGTGTGATTCCCACTGTGCTTTGATTTCCACCTTACCACGTCCAAGAGGGCGTGCAAAACGATGGCTTTTGGGTACAGTCCCGAATCACATGGAGGCAATGAGCGATAGGAGGGGATTCGTCTCTCCCGGTATAGGGAGTTGATGTTGTGCTGTGTTCGATTGGCTATAACTGGAAGTCCCTGGCCAGGGCTGATATAGAGATTTACTGGTAAGTGTTACTAGTAGTTTCTCGACCCGTTATGAGCCACACATCAACACGACTTATCGGTTACTGGGGTCTGACGTATACCACCCCTAGACTTGATATGCGACATATCAGACGAACGGACCGGACTGTACGGGAGTGTTACTGATTGGATTCACAGGAGAACGCACAGGCTAGCTTGTTGATCTTCTGATCGCTCAATACCTGGGTGGCTGTTACGTTTAGCTGACCGCTTGCAGCTTGTGGGTGTTTGATATGATCATCACCTGCTACCGGCGTATTGACGATTCTTTAGAGTCCTACACAGAGGTTTCTTGGCTCAGGCGAAACGGAGTAGAGGCACATATGTGATATGTGCAGGATCGAGAATAATGCGATATGGGATACCGTATTATATTCTTGCGATATTTAGATATGAACCGGGTCATCGGATCAAGAGTTGATTCGATGAATCGGTAAATGATATATTAGTCGGTAATATTCGATATAGCCGGATCGTCGGATCAAGTGTTGATTCGATGATTTAATGTATAATAATATATATGATATATTATTACATTATCTAATATTGGTTCGCTTTATTATTTCATTTTCTCATTGGATGATACATTGATATATATGCGATATATGTTAATTGTATTATTTTCTTTTGTTGCAAATATATAATATATATGTGATATATATTATTGTGACATGATATGATTAATTGTTAAACATGTTTAAGGATGATTAATTGAGATTAGGGTTTGATTAGGGTTAGATGCTTCATGCACCTTCTAGAAGCTTTTTTCTTTTGTCATTGTAAAGATATTTATGGATGACACGTTCTTTAACCCAACCAAACCCTAACTCTAGTTTATTCTCTACACAATCCTAGCCACTCATCCTTGACCATGGTTTATATATCAATCATATACTTTGTTTTCTATTCATCACAAAAGGATTATTATGTTTATTCATTTTTCCATGATCATCTTCTTCTCTCTTGAAAAAGCTTACTTGATTTTCTTTATGTGATGAATAAATATGAGAAAATGATTTAAAAAGAAAGCAAAAATACTACTCTCTCATCCTCATCTCATCTAGCCCATGAGATTAGTGTGTTCATCTCTTTAGAGTGAGAAAGCTTGAGTCTTTGCAACTTCGACGTAGATCATCGGAGATTTGGAACACTTCAAGCTAGTATGGATCGTTCGAGTCGTGGAGCCTCTCATGAGTCCGGGAGATCGTGGATCGCGGAAAAGGGACCAATGGCTGCGGGACCAATCCAATGCCCCTCGTCAGGGTCTAAATATGTATACAATAGTCTACTCTGGAGTATCGATGCCCAGTCTTAATACTCCTGTGACTAGGGACACTTAAGGATGTGCCTATTGACCACCCAGCTCCCACAAGTATGACTGCCATCACAACGCTGGTAGGCAGGCAAACATCCTACGGGCTTTATCAACATATTCACAATATATGAAACACAGAGTAAAATATATCACATGTTAGGATAAAGACAAACCAAATAGCGCACTATCATATCGAGCAAGATTGTCCTGTACATACATATCCCTAGCATCCTATACAATGATGGCCTCTAGGACATATATATCCAACATTCTCCCACTTGCACTAAGGCCTGTAATTGGTGCAATGAGTACCCACTGTCTGTACTAGATACAGTTGCTGGCGTACCGCATGCCCAACATCTCAAACAGCTTCTCGAACTGGACTTGAGGGATGGCCTTGGTGAATGGATTTGCCGTGTTGTACTTTATGTCCACTCTCCGCATCTCGATCTCCCGGCGATCCACGATCTCCCTGATTAAGTGATACCGCCTCAAGATATGCCTGGATTTCTGATGGGACTTTGGTTCCTTCGCTAATGCCACAGCTCCATTGTTATCACAATACAAAGGTATTGGATTGGCAATGGACAGAACCACCTGAAGTTCAGAGATGAACTTCTTCATCCAGACAGCCTCGTTTGCGGCATCGTTAGCAGCTATATACTCGGCTTCCATTGTTTAGTCTGCGACGGTATCCTGTTTGGAACTCTTCCAACGTACCGCCCCTCCATTGAGGGTAAACACAAAACCCGAAACGGATTTAGAGTCATCTTTGTCACTTTGGAAGCTGGAGTCGGTAAAAGCCTCGACTTGGAGGTCCCTATTACCATAAACTAAGAACATCTCCTTAGTCCTTCTCAGGTACTTGAGAATGTTCTTTACCGCTATCCAATGCTTCTCACTTGGGTCAGACTGATACCTTCTTACCACACTAAGTGCGTAAGCTACATCTGGTCTAGTACATAACATCGCATATATTATAGATCCTACAGCCGAAGCGTCGGGTATAATGCCCATGCGAGCCCTCTCTTCATCAGTCTTTGGAGACATATCTTTGGAGAGGGTGATCCCGTGACAAGCAGGTAAATTACCATGCTTGGAATCTTCCATACTAAATTTCTTTAGTATAGTGTCAATATACCTGGACTGTGAAACTCCCAACATTCTTTTGGATCTATCACGATAGATCTTAATCCCCAGAATATAGGAGGCATCTCCCAAGTCTTTCATGGAGAATTTCTGTGACAAGAAGAGTTTTACTGATTGTAGCATAGGGATATCATTCCCTATTAGCAGTATGTCATCGACGTACAGAACGAGGAAGACTACTGCTCCCTCTACAATCTTCCTATAAATCCGTGGTTCATCTACATTTTTGATAAAGTCAAATTCTTTGACTTTCTCATCAAAGCAGATGTTCCAACTCTGCGATACTTGCTTTAATCCATAAATAGATTTAAGCAACTTGCACACTTTTCCGCTGCTCCCACTATCTAAGAAACCTTCTGGTTGATTCATGTAAACACTTTCTTCTAAATGTCCATTTAGAAAAGCTGTTTTTACGTCCATCTGCCAGATTTCATAGTCATGGAATGCAACAATGGCAAGCAGGATCCGAATGGATTTAAGCATAGCTACTGGAGAAAAGGTTTCGTCATAGTGAAATCCTGGCCTTTGACGAAAACCTTTTGCAACGAGCCTAGCTTTGTAGGTTTCCACTTGTCTAAATGCACCAATCTTCTTTTTGAAGGTCCATTTGTATCCAACTGGTTTTACCCCAGGAGGAGCAATATCTAAAGTCCATACATTATTAGTGTACATAGATTCCATTTTGGATCTCATAGCATCCAGCCACTTCACCGAGTCGTTACTCATGATAGCCTGCTGAAAATTAGTAGGCTCATTATCATCGATAATGCTATCCTCTCAATCCTCATCTACAAGAAACCCATAGTATCTATCAGGCAGACGATAAAGCCTACTAGATTTGCGGAGCGGCGTTGGTTCGTCGGGTTTTATTGAAACCTGAGGTTCTACTAAGTCCTCGGCAGCAGTTTGTGGTTCTTGAATTTCTTCCAGTTCTACCGCGCTCCCACTAATTTCTTTTGCAAGAAATTCGCTCTTTAAGAAGACAATGTGGCGAGCAACAAACACCTTTTGTTCTTCAGTGTGGTAGACAAGATATCCCCTTGAATGCTTGGGGTATCCCACAAACTTGCACAGAGCCGATCGTGCCTCAAGCTTGTCCGGATTCTGCTTTTTAACAAATGCTGGACACCCCCATATCTTAAGATACTTAAGATATGGTCTCTTCCCACTCCACATTTCATATGGAGTGGTAGGCACAGTCTTAGCCGGAACTCTATTCAACAGGTATGCAGCTGATTCTAGCGCAAAACCCCAGAAGGAAAGTGGCAACTCAGCACTACTCATCATTGAACTCACCATGTCCAGCAACGTGCGATTACTTCTTTCTGATACACCATTATGCTGAGGTGTATACGGAAGATTATGCGGAGAGAGAATTCCATTCTCTTTTAAGTATTCAAGGAAACTGGTACTTAAGTATTCTCCACCTTGATCAGATCGAAGCGTCTTTATGCTTTTACCAGTCTGTTTCTCTACTTCATTTTTATACTCCTTAAATTTCTCAAAGGCCTCGGATTTATGCTTCATTAAGAACACATGTCCATACCTCGAGAAATCATAAGTAAAAGTGATGAAGTAGGAGTGACCGCTTCGTGCATGTGTAGACATCGAACCACATACATCGCTGTGTACAAGTCCCAAGAGCTCCGTGGCTCTTTCTCCGTGTCCGGTGAACGAAGATTTGGTCATTTTCCCTTTGATACATGATTGACAAGTTGCATATGATGAATACTCAAACGGATATAAATATCCATCTTTATGCAACTTAGTCAACCTTGTTTCATTTATATGACCAAGTCTACAATGCCATAGGAAGGCTTGGTTTAAATTTGGAGCCTTTCTTTTGAGTGTGTTTTGAATATTGAAAACTTGGGATTGATTAAGTATGTATATGCAGTTTTCCAGTGTGCCAAACCCAATCATTTCTTGATTCAGGAGAATGTTCATGACATTTCTTTCAAGCGCAAAATTATATCCTTCATTAGATAACAAAGATACTGATATAATATTACATAGCATACTGGGAATACAAAAACAGCTGTACAACACCAAAATGTGCCCACTAGTCAACCTCAGGTGATAATCCCCCACTGCAACAGCATCCACATTTGGTTCATTGCCAATCCGGAGGGTCATATCACCTGCCTTCAGTACTCTACGGTTTCTCAGAGCCTGCAAAGAATTATAGATGTGAGAACCAGAACCGGTATCAAGTACCCATGATGTAGAGTTTACTGAACAGTTTTCGATTACAAACACACCTGAAGCAGAAGCAGCAGCTTGCTTCGTGTCCTTGGATTTGAAAGCCATGCAATCCTTTTTCCGGTGCCCCTGCTTGTGACAATAGTAGCATTCATTCTTTTCCGCTTTCACTTTCCCCGCCTTGTTCGTTCCCTGCACCTTTTTGACCCCACCTTTCGGTTTAGTGGTTTTCATCTTCTTCTTCCCCTTAGCTTTCGCTTAGATTTAGAAGAGGATGATTGGCCAACATACAGAACGGGGGTCTTCTCCTTTTTCATGGAGCTCTCTGCTACCCTCAGCATGTTGAGGAGCTTTGGAAGATCTGCTTCCATATCGTGCATGTTGAAGTTTAGCACGAACTAAGAGAAGGTGTGGGAAAAGGGCTGCAAAATCAAGTCGATGTACAACTCGTTTTCTAGCATGCATCCCAGGTTTGCGAGTCCCTCAATGAGGCTGATCATTTTCAGAACGTGCTCTCCTACAGGTGATCCTGGAGCTAACCTCATCTGGAATAGTTTCCTTGAGGTCTCGTACCTCGCGATACGAGAGTGCTTTCCATACAATTCCTTGCAATGGAGAAAAATGGATTTAATATCCATACTTTCGTGCTGTTTCTGGAGTTCATTGTTCATGGACGCCAGCACAATACACTTAGATTTTTCGCAGTCTAGATCCCAAGTTTTGCGGACCTCTTTGTCCGCAACTGAGGAATCTGGTCCTGGGATAGGGGGAGCGGTAGCGGTGGTGACATACGCAACTTTGTCATAAGTCAGTGCAATGTTGACGTTCCTCAGCCAATCCTTATAGTTTGGCCCAGTCAGTGTATTCTTTTCAAGTAATAGTTTTAGTCCTGTCATGGTAGCTGCCAGAGAGAGAGAAAAAAACACTCAGCATATTCTCTTGAAAGTTTAGATTGGTTTATTAGTTTATCTGAACAGGATGGCTCCCACCGTTTTCTCAAATTCTTCTTCAAACCCTAAAAGAAGAATTAGTCAGGATTAATCGCACGTCACAATACTTGCTTAACCTTTCAGCCAGGCTAGTGTCGGTACTTCGAGGGAGGTTTTCCAACGCTTTCGCGAAGTTCCTTAATTATATAACCACTTTTCCCTGGAGGCGTAGCCTCGCTAACACCGTTCTAGACACCAACTTGGTTTATAGCATTGATTGTTAAGTGAGAAAATTTCCAGAGAGTAATCCTACTCATCAGCGGGATCGGGATCCAACTATCATTGTATGATGACCTAGATGGAGGCCACTCTAGTCACCACACTCCAGAAGGTATGCTAAATCTGCAAGTTTTCTTTTATGTTTGAAACTCCCGATGTGGTTTTTACACCAAGCTCTTATGACCTTGACGTAGGCCAACAAATCATAAGACGCGAGTCAAGTTCTACCCGTCGTTGTCCTGATTAATTTAGACCCATCCGTACTCGCCCTTGACGTAAGCCAACAAAGTTGTACGATTGTCCTAAACTAAGGCATTTATCTATGCAACAAATAAGCAACACATTGCTACCATTCACTATGCCTTGACGTAAGCCAACAGACATAGCATGAATACGATGTGTTGTTTATTTGAAACGACGGAGGGCTATGGCTGGTTTTTGGCGAAACCGTTAACGTAATGCACTTGATATAATCGAAGGAACCATGATAGCTTTTTTTAAAAAGGAGTGGTTTAAGCTCCGCATTGAAAATTTTCTTTTTGAAGAAAACCGAGTGGTTTTGAAATTGTTCCAACGATTTAGTATAGGTTTGTTTTATTTGCATTAATGAATTAATGATTTCCCTGTAAGTCTACGGTAGCGCCCCGGCCGTCTACAGACGCCAAATGCGGAACAAAAACTTTTTGACTGGCGCTATCGTATAATATAACCCGGATCTGCCATTATTGCTAAACTAACAAACTATAAAGAGAGTAGAAAGGTTATACCGAACGATCCGAGTGCTTCGTTCTTTAACCATCATCCCACGCTCCGTTGCGGCTGCTCCGATCTCGTCGATCTCCAATCTGCTCGTCCAGGTGGCACCACATCAACGATTCTTTAAACGGGCTCCCGCCTCTGACTCGAGGCAACTCGGTCGTCAATTTTGCTAAAAGATATGACCAAGATTGATGTAGAGAATGAGTAGAAGACTTTGTCTCGCTTCGTCCAAAGCCATGGACGAACAGTTAATGAAGTTGCCAATTGATTCGGGTGATGGAATGAAATGAGCAATGAAATTTCCATACACCCCAAAACTATCATAATATTTTCATCAAAATGAATCAAGTGAGTAAGTGAGAGGGGGAAGGGGCCGGCCATCTTATAGGAGGTGGGGGTGAGTGTAGGAGGAGGGAGGTGACCACAAGAACAAATATCATGTGTGAACACAAAGTGTGAACACATAGTGTGAAAACAAAGTGTGAACACAATAAATGCAACCAATGAAACATCAACACCATTCTAACCAACTCACCTCTTCTAGATCCTTCTAGAAGCATGACTCACCCTCATCCAAGAAAAGATAAATCCGTCTTTAACCGAATGTTAAAAGACGGCTGATAGAAAACTGGAAACTGGCAACTTCCAAAAGTGATCCCGAAACGAATTTCAGGATAACCCCGTAACTGTATAAATATACCCGCATTTGTATTACGACCGAATACAAATGCAACTGAGACAAAGATATTATATCTACTCAATATAATACTCAGATCCGGCTTAAACCAAAGCCGACCAGTATCATCTGCCCGAAATCTGACACGTGCGTAAACGCACGTGCATTTTCCGAACCCTGCCATAAAACCATACGGCCTCTACAACGTTTCGCCCGAACTTGGGAAACTATCTGTGGGGAACTCTAATGACTCGTCAGTACCCTGGCAGTGGGTTTAACCACAAACCGTCAGCGGCACTAGCTATGCGTAACGGCTGCCCATGGACTGACCTCAAGGGAGGCCGATGAGAGAACTCATCCGGAAACCCTACTGAGCCTAACAGTGACAATGTATATACAGTCCGGTCCATTCGTCTATGAGTATCGCATATCTGCCTAGGGGGCTAGTAACGTCAGACCCCCAATAGCAGTATAAGTCGTGTCGGAGTGTAGCCCAATAACACCCTGAGATACTACTGGAGTACCTACCAGTAAATCTCCTGCCACGGCCGTGGGCTTTGTGTAATGGCTCTCCTAGACACAGCACGACCTCACCCCCAATACCGGGAGAGACGAATCCCCTGCCGATCCGCTCACGTGCCTCCATGTGGCTCGGGACTGTACCCAAAAACTACCTGTTTTCACGACTCCTTTGAGCCGTGGTAGGGTAGAAATCAAAGCACAGTGGGAACTCACATGAGACAAATGACGACCTCAGGTCGATGAACTAACCTGTACACATGTCACCACGGAACTGCTATCTTACGATAGGTATAATACCAACCAGCAGGTTCCCGGCGAGTCCTGTCCGGTGTACTCATAACCCAATGAGCACCTGTATACATCTTAGGTTATCCAACTGACACCAGTGGCTTGTGAGACCGGCCACCGCCCCTCGTCGGGGTCTCGACTGTATACATTAGTCTACTCCGGAGTATCGATGCCCTGTCTCGAAACTCCAACGACTAGGGACCACAATTAAGGATATGCGTATAAACCACCCAACTCTCACGTATATGATCGCCATCATACTGTTGGTAGTAAAGCAAGATCCTAAAGGCTCTATCAAAGTGTAACAGTGATCAGTCACCTGAACCTGTACACGACTGATAAAGGCAAACCAGATAGCATACTATCATCTCGAGTAAGACTGTCCTACCGGTATAGGTCCTCCGCATTCATTGCAATCACGTACCTGCGATCCAATAATTGACTCTGAGGGCACTATCTCCAACAATCTCCCACTTGCACTTAAGGCTAATTATTGCGATGTCGACTACTCACAGCCCGTGTGAAACCGAACATCCAACTCCTCTACTAATCAGTTTCACAAAGCCCGTTTGTAAAACTATTGTGTTCGAGAAATAGCCTCAGTGAGTGGATCCGCCTAGATGTTTCTTTCTATATCTCTCTCAATCTCAAATTCGCGGAGAAAGCCATCTCCCGAATCGAGTAATACCTATCTTAGAATATGTCTGGATATCTGATGGGACCTAGTTCATAAATGAACTCCAAATCCAAACTTCTTAGACTGTATAGATCACTGAACCTAATCAGTATCCTGCACCAAGCCTCCCACAGTATCCTCTTGGACCACCTGTCCATAATACTGTCCCTCGTCAGAGGAAAAACTATAACTCTGACAATCACTCTGTCATCCATGTCACCTTTGAAGCGTGGAATGATTACCGTCTCCCGAAGGAGGCTGCCGTCATCAAATCCGTAGAACATGTACTTATGTTCTAAAACTACTTCCTTATGTTTCTCCATGATTGGATTAATACAATCTTATTGCATCTAGTGTAAAAACAACATTTGGTGTGGTACTTGACATCTCATGATTGACTCAGTTGCCTAAGCAAGTGATCTATCAATCATGCCCATCCCTCTCCCCTTTAGTCTGTAAGACACCTTTAGAGAGGGTGACTCCATCACCTACAGGTACACCACCATGCCAGGAGTCATCTATTCTAAAAACCATTAGAATACTGTCAAAGTACCCACATTGGGAAACTACCCAAATCCAGATCTAAAACCATAGATCTAGAAACCAGAATGTCAAATATTATATCCATATCCTGTCTGGAGAAACAACTGTGTGACGACCACAGTACAACCGATCGTAGTATAGGAATTTTACTTCCTACTCTGTGTATGTCATCCAAATACCATGACATCATATCCTACTACCTTCTTAACAGATCCATCCCCTATTCTGATTGAAGTCAAACCCATGACTGTCACATCAAAACTAGATGATCTATCTCCGCTATAACTGCTCAAGTCTATAAATAGACATAAGCATCTTGCCCACTATGCTTCCGATGCTCCCACTGACTACGACAACCTTCTGGTAGAATAATATACACATGCACTTCTAAAGCTAGTTTAGAACGACGCTATACTTATCCTCCTACCGGGTCTCACAGTCTGGAACAACAGTAGTGTCAAGTCTGGGTAAACAAGAACCTCCCTGTCACCATCCTTGAGGCTACCGGAGTACCTCTCGGGTGTCTGAGGTTACCCATCATATCTGCGGAGAGGCTAATGGAATGTCAAACCTGATTGAATATATAGGTCCTATTAAATTTTCCGTAATCGTTCGCGGTTCTAGAATCATTTCCAGTTCTACCATACTCCCACTACTGTTTTCTGAAAAATATCCATTTTACTAAAACTGTGGCGAGTCAAGAACAATATCACTATTGATCTTCTAAATGGTAGAAAATCAACCCTCGTCATAGCCAGGGTCAACCCACAAACAACCATTATAGAAACGTGCCCTGAGTTATCCAGAGTCTGGTTTTAAGCATAAGCTGGACAACTCCCCGTACCTTAACGTCTTTTAAGGTATGAACCATTCTATATCCAATATAGAAACTTTGGCACTTATTTAATTGGAACCAGATTCAAATCATGCATCTGTCTCCAGTGCATAACAACTTAATGGAAAGAGGCTAATCAGCATTACTCAACTTAGGAATCCATCCAATTATGAGTAACCTGAAAGAGAAACAAGTTTCTCAAAACCATTACTATCATCTGAATACCAATCACAAGAATCTACATCTTCAATCTCTTTGAAGAATCCCGATGCTTGTGATACCTGGTTCTCTACTTTATTCTTATACCCACAACTTCTCAAAACTTAGACCATGTATTTCTACGAAACACTTGTCTAAAAACTAGAGAAGTTATAAGTAAACAGAACATAGTACGAGGACCTACCCCTTTGTCCTGATGGACACTGGACAACATACAATACTCTGTATAAGTTCGCTGAGTTGAACAATTCAAAACCTGTACGTCGTAGGTGGAAAACTTTACCCTGGTGATTTCCTCAAATATCACCAATTACAACGAATTCCGATATAATGAGGATAATCACCTAATTCCCAATAACTTACTCCCACTCATCATCTGTAAAACCATACAGATATGAGAATGAAACCTGGTAAATACATACCCTTGGAGTAAGTATCTAATCGGGAAAACAGTTTTCCTTTAACAATGCACTGAAACATGAAAATTTTTCATGGGGGTATCCTGGTATTCATAGTAATGCCTCTTCCATAATCCAATTCATGACTTTAACCGTATATTTCACTGCCATCTCTCCAAATCCCTTTATTTGTCTTTAGTCGTTACCTTCTGTAAACCATCGTTAGGCTAAATGGTTTTCTTCCTTCCCTACCGTTCGGCACCAACCTATGGTTTGGAAGAAGACTATCCGGTAAGCATAATAGGTGTACCCTCCTAAACCAAGGAGTACTCGCATCTTGAGAGAAGGTGATGATAAAAGACAACAGAATAATACTTTATTCTTTTAAAGGTGAAATAGGAGTGGCGACGATGTACGCGGTTTGGTCGTGAATGATATCAGTTGCAATTTACTTTTCCCTCTTTCTAATCCCTTTATTTTGTCTTTACATATTACCTTCTGCACACCCTACTTAGGCTAATTGGTTTTCTTCATTCCCTACCTTTCGGCACCTGCCTATGGTTTGGAATAAGACTATCCAATAAGCGTAACAGGTGTACTCTCCTAAACCAAGGAGCTCTCGCAACCTGAGAGAAGGTGATAATAAAAGACAACTGAATAAACCAATTCTATTTCTCCTGAACCTGAATCCATCCTCGAAGAAGTCCCTTCGAGTTCGTATATAACCATACGATGGATCTATCCAATAGAGTGGATGTCCATAGTAATACGGGTGTTCTGAGAAATGCAAAGGGTAAAAGAAGGAGTGGCAATGACTTATGCAACTCAGACAATCCAAAAGCCAGTATTTTAAGAAGGTTCGGTCAACTTGGTCACTGAGTCATAGTCTAGGGTCGGTCAAAGGTCGCTGCCAAAGAGAGAGAGAAAAGAAACACTCTGCGTGCACTCTATCCTAGATCAGAATGGTTATCACTTTATCTAATCAGGAAACCTCCCACTGTCCTGTCAAATTCTCCTCCAAACCTGAAAGAAGAATCAATCGGGATCACCCGAAGAGTAAACCAACTCATCAGTGGAAATCGGGATCCAACTCTCATCGCATGATAACGTGACGGAATCCACTCACGTTATCACACTCCAGAAGGTATGCGCATACTTGGCAAGTTTCAGTTTCTTTAGAAACTCCCGATATGATTTTTTCCCCATGCTCTTATAACCTTGGCTTTGGTCAAAATGTCATAAGTCACATGCCAAGTTCTACCCGTCACTATCTTGTCAATTTGAACCCACCCGCACATGCCCCTGGCTTTGGCCAAATGGCAGAACGACTGTCCCAAACCAACTCATCTATATATGCAACAAATGAATCCCCAGCAGCTACCAAACACTATGCCTTAACTTTGGCTAAAATGCATAGCTTGAATACTACTGAATACCCAAAAGAAGTGACGGAGGGCTACGGATGGTTTTTGGCGAAAAACCTTTAACGTAAAGAACTTGATATCGCTGACGGAACCTGATAGCTTTTTTAAAATATAGTGGCGAAAAACTTTTGCTAAAGTGGTCACTCCTGGGGAAGGGATCTCGGCTCTTTCCTCGTGGAATGAGGTGCAGGATATTCCACTGAATACCGCGATGCAAAGCAACTTGTAATCGACTATAGTGAAGTTATTACCCTGACGCAAACTTCTGCCCAAGGGGTCAGTCCTGGTGAAGGGATATCGGCCCTTGCCCCGTCGAATGAGGTGCAGGATATTCCACTGAATACCGCTATGCAAAACAAAAGGAAACATATTTGTAATAACACTTTTTAATTTGTTCCAATAACTTCCAAAAAGGTTTGCTTTCCTTTGCATTGATCAGAATCAACGCAGTCCCATCAGTTAATCACACCAGAAAAGAACGAAAATAAAATGTACGTATATGCCATCCGCATTCGTCACTGGGTCCCGTCATCACCCGTTAGGTTACTTAACTAACGACAGAGCGGGGACTGGACTAGCGCGGGTGTAAAACGTATACAACATCTTATAGTATATAAACCAATATACAATAATCGCTCCAGTCGTGTTAATATGCAACATTACAGAAAAGTAATAAGCATCACAAAACAATACTGATAATCTGGGATCCCCGGGTTTCACAGAGCCGCTGCTGAAACCCGACGTTCCCCTGTCGTGTGGATAGCCTGTATAATGAAACCTAGACCCCTACGGGTGCGGCAAGTTACCCGCCAAAACCTGAAGCGATGCAGCCCCCTACAACATAGTGAATGGACCACCCAGCACTTCACGGAATCCGGTAATCTTAGGCACCCCTTCTTGGGTCAACCTGTACCCCCTACGAGTGCGGCGAATAGTCTGCCAATTCTAGAGTGGGGCCCCTCTGCCTCTCAAAGCCATGAGATGCGGACCCGTTGCCCTCCAGAACCCGGCTATCCGTGCACTCCGTCGCGGGGTAAAACCTAGTACAGAAATGAAAAACATGTACAACGGGTACATCGACCTCGACCTGGTCGTGCCCTAAAAGAATATTATACAACAGGCAGTGACGGCAGTCCACATGTTAGACGCTCGTCCCGCAATATCAAATGTACAAATAAATCCAAACTGCACTACCATTGGACACTGCTATCCACCACGACAAATCCGCAACATCACAGCACAACACAGAACATCAACGCAAATGTCACGTTCGCAAACCCGTCTAAAAGAACTATAGCAATCAGACGCGGTTTACCGATCAAATGACATTCCCGGTCGGAGATATAATGTAAGCACTGTAAACTAACATGTTTAAATTTTGATCGAATAAATATCACGAAGTGGGCCCCACGAACATCTGTTGAACAGTAACAAAATCGGGGCCCAAAAGATATATACCAAAAACCTCAAATTCCAAACAAGAACCCACTGTACAAATTTGGGGCTACGATCGCACAGAATGGCCGCGGATGCGCGGTCAAACCATAGGTTTGACCGCGATTCCGCGGCGTTCTTGTCGAATCACGTGCCCAAATTTGTACGGTGTGCTTATAAAACCCTGCACAACTTTCTCTGATATGTAGAATAATTTTTGGAACCCTTTAAAAATCAACAGAAACTGTGAACTTGAAATTTTGCAGTTTTTGATATTCGGTCCGATCGATGTTTTAAACGCGTTAGCACAATTTAGTAAAGAAAAATGGTGAGGCTCTGATACCACTGCAAGTCTACGGTAGCGCCCCGGCCGTCTACAGACGCCAAATGCGGAACAAAAACTTTTTAACTGGCGCTATCGTATACTATAACCCGAATCTGCCATTATTGCTAAACTAACAAACTGTAAAGAGAGTAGAAAGGTTATACCGAACGATCCGAGTCCTTCGTTCTTTAACCATCATCCCACGCTCCGTTTCGGCTGCTCCGATCTCGTCGATCTCCGATCTGCTCGTCCAGGTGGCACCACATCAACGATTCTTTAAACGGGCTCCCGCCTCTGACTCGAGGCAACTCGGTCGTCAAGTTTGCTAAAAGAGACGACCAAGATTGATGTAGAAAATGAGTAGAAGATTTTGTCTCGCTTCATCCAAAGCCATGGACGAACGGTTAATGAAGTTGCCAATTGATTCGGGTGATGGAATGAAATGAGCAATGAAATTTCCATACACCCCAAAACTATCATAATCTTTTCATCAAAATGAATCAAGTGAGTAAGTGAGAGGGGGAAGGGGCCGGCCATCTTATAGGAGGTGGGGGGGTGAGTGTAGGAGGAGGGAGGTGACCACAAGAACAAATATCATGTGTGAGCACAAAGTGTGAACACAATAAATGCAACCAATGAAACATCAACACCATTCTAACCTAGTCACCTCTTCTAGAAACTTCTAGAAGCATGACTCACCCTCATCCAAGAAAAGATAAATCCGTCTTTAACCGAATGTTAAAAGACGGCTGATAGAAAACTGGAAACTGGCAACTTCCAAAAGTGATCCCGAAACGAATTTCAGGATAACCCCGTAACTGTATAAATATACCCGCATTTGTATTACGACCGAATACAAATGCAACTGAGACAAAGATATTATATCTACTCAATATAATACTCGGATCCGGCTTAAACCAAAGCCGACCAGTATCATCTGCCCGAAATCTGACACGTGCGTAAACGCACGTGCATTTTCCGAACCCTTCCACAAAACCATACGGCCTCTACAACGTTTCGCCCGAACTTGGGAAACTATCTGTGGGGAACTCTAATGACTCGTCAGTACCCTGGCAGTGGGTTTAACCACAAACCGTCAGCGGCACTAGCTATGCGTAACGGCTGCCCATGGACTGACCTCATGGGAGGCCGATGAGCGAACTCATCCGGAAACCCTACTGAGCCTAACAGTGACAATGTATAAACAGTCCGGTCCGTTCGTCTATGAGTATCGTATACCTGCCTAGGGGGCTAGTAACGTCAGACCCCCAATAGCAGTATAAGTCGTGTCGGAGTGTAGCCCAATAACACCCTGAGATACTACTGGAGTACCTACCAGTAAATCTCCTGCCACGGCCGTGGGCTTTGTGTAATGGCTCTCCTAGACACAGCACGACCTCACCCCCAATACCGGGAGAGACGAATCCCCTGCCGATCCACTCACGTGCCTCCATGTGGCTCGGGACTGTACCCAAAAACTACCTTTTTTCACGACTCCTTTGAGCCGTGGTAGGTTAGAAATCAAAGCACAGTGGGAACTCACATGAGACAAATGACGACCTCAGGTCGATGAACTAACCTGTACACATGTCACCAGGGAACTGCTATCTTACGATAGGTATAATACCAACTAGCAGGTTCCCGGCGAGTCCTGTCCGGTGTACTCATAACCCAATGAGCACCTGTATACATCTTAGGTGATCCAACTGTCACCAGTGGCTTGTGAGACCGGCCACCGCCCCTCGTCGGGGTCTCGACTGTATACACTAGTCTACTCCGGAGTATCGATGCCCTGTCTCGAAACTCCCACGACTAGGGACCACAATTAAGGATATGCGTATAAACCACCCAACTCTCACGTATATGATCGCCATCATACTGTTGGTAGTAAAGCAAGATCCTAAGGGCTCTATCAAAGTGTAACAGTGATCAGTCAAAGGCAAACCAGATAGCATACTATCATCTCGAGTAAGACTGTCCTACCGGTATAGGTCCTCGCAATCATTGCAATCACGTACCTGCGATCCAATAATTGACTCTGAGGGCACTATCTCTAAAAGTCCCATCAATTAATCCTACCATCGAAGAAAGAAAGGAAAATACAACGTACGCTTATGCCATCCGCATTCACCACGGGGCCCGTCATCACCCGTTAGGTTACTTAACTAACGACAGAGCGGGGGCTGGACTAGCGCGGGTGCAAAACATAAGCAACGCCTAATAAATATCATATATAGATATATACATCGTCAGATGCAATGATATGCATTCTAGATCACAGATGAACACATTGGATATACTAGGAATCCGAGTTTCGTTTGAGTCTGCAACGAAATACGGATTACACGGTCGCGATGAATAGCCAAACCCCACCCTAGACCCCTACGGGTGAGGAAAACTACCCGCCAAATACCCGAAGTGAAGCAACCTCCCTCAACAAAGTGAGTAGGCCACTCGGCACTTCAAAGTATCCAGTAGTTTGTGCACCCCGCTTGGGTCTATCCTAGGAGCAAAAACAGTAAAGGAAATAATACAACGGTGGATACAACCTCAACCCTGATGTGCCCCGCAAAAATAATATTACATAACTTTACAATTTACATCAAATGAAAGATAAAAATACTCATCTCACATCCCCGGCTATTCATCCACGACAATCCAACAAGTTCATATACACAAACCAACATCACAGATCACCGATATGTGCAACCCCCACTAATCGACGTATAGCGATTAATAGACGTTCAACACATATAACACATTACAGATATAATCCGATTAGCTAAAGTTTATAGAATTCCGATCAATAACCATATTTGAATATACTCCAAGTACAACACTGTACACAATAATTCCTGAGCAGAAACAAAATATCCCAGAAAACAAAAAACCAAGACCAGGAGGGAGATCCTTTTTCACCAAATAAGCTTTGGACCAACTCGGAGTCGAGTCGGCCGCAGATCCACGGCGGAATGCTTAGTTCGACCGCGGTTCCGCAGTGGTCTGACCCAATTAGGCGCCTAAATTTCTTCAGTGTTCTAGAAAAATCCAACACGTATTTTTCAGGTCTCTGAAAATATTTTTAGACCCGTTTTTAAAATCGACAGAAAAGGCAATTTTCGTTCGTGTTTTCGAGATTTTTACGTGATCGAAGTTCTAAAGATTTTGCTAACATGTTAGTTATGGTTTAGCCAGGCTCTGATACCACTGTAAGTCTATGTTACCCACCCCGGTAGTTCACGGGGAGGCGGAATAGGTAAAAATCGAATTTTTCTTTGCAAGATAACATAGACTAGCCACTAGGATCTTTGCTAAACATTAACTAACAAACTAACTAGGAGTTCTAACTACTATGTTGGATGGTTATACTTCAAACTTGAACTCCTTCTTCTCCTTTGTTGTGCTTCTCCTTGTTGTGAGCTCCTTAGAATGGTTGCGGATGGTTCCCCTTCACCGGCTTCTCTAAGTCAAAGATGATCCACCCGAAGGTCTCTACCTTGAGCTCCAACCTCTACAATGAAGTAACTAGAGTGCTTGGTGTGCTAGACTAAGAACCCTAGAGTGAGTAGAGAAGTGTTTTGGTCTCAAAAGCTCTTGATTTTCAACTCGTGAAACACTTGAGCTTTGAGAGAGGAAGGGGAGAGAGCAACCAAGATAGAGAATGTGTTATCATCAAAATGAAGGGTGAGCTCTCATATTAGGGAAAAATAATAATTAAATTTTTTATTAAGATAATTGTCATGATTGATGTTGATTTGACCATTATCATGTCACAATTAATGCTAAGCACAAATATCTTTTGCTCAACAAAAATATCTAAGTCAACAAAGGTCAACAGGGTCAAACCAAATTAGCCATAACACAATTATCTCTAATAAAAGATTAATAATCAATTTTCCCATTTCATTAAGGTTTTAATCAAGTCACTGGTCAAAACCCTAATGAGGTGTCTCTTTCTCTACCTCTGTCAACTGTGTATATATATACCCGCATCCGTGTTCCGAAGAACACGAAATGCAATGAGATTGAACCAACCCAAAATCAGATACTAGGATCTGGCTTAAACCAAAGCCCACTAGTATCAACTGCCCAAACACCAAACATGCATAAGTACGCGTATGTGAACGAATCCTGTCGTAAAACCAAACGACCTCTACCTCATTTTGCCCAAAGGTGAACAACCCTCTGTGTGGGACTCTAAAGGCTCGACACTATGCTAGAAGTGGGTTTAACCACAGTCCGCAAGCGGTACTAGCTGTACATAACGGTCCCTGGGTAGATGTCGATAAGAAGGCCGACGAGCGAACTCGTCCGAAACCCCTACTGAGCCTGTCCGTGACAATATCCGTGCAGTCCGGTCTGTTTGTATGAAAGTATCACATGTAAGGTCTAGCGGGGTGGAAAACGTCAGACCCCTAATAACCGTACAAGTCGTGTCGTTGTTGCTCATGACCATCCAAGGATCTACCGGTCCGTCCACCGGTAATTCTCAATCAGCCCTGGCCAGGGACTTATGGTAATGACCAACCGATCACTGTGCGATATCGACTCCCTATACCAGGAGAGACGAATCCCTAACAGTCGCTCACTGCCTCCATGTGGCTCGGGACTGTACCCAACTAAAACCTGTTTGCACGACTCCTTTGATCTGTGGTAGGGTAGTAATCAAAGCACGGTAGGAACTCACACGAGACAAATGACGATCTCAGGTCGACAGACTATCTGCACATATATCACCAGAGAACTGCTATCTGACGCTAGGTATAATACCATCTAGTCAGTCCTCGGCGAGTCCTGTTCGGTGAACTCACACCCAGTGAGCATCTGTATACAATCTTAGGTGCACATCGCCAATGGCTGCGGGACCAATCCAATGCCTCTCGTCAGGGTCTAAATATGTATACAATAGTCTACTCTGGAGTATCGATGCCCGGTCTTAATACTCCTGTGACTAGGGACACTTAAGGATGTGCCTATTGACCACCCAGCTCCCACAAGTATGACTGCCATCACAACGCTGGTAGACAGGAAAACATCCTACGGGCTTTATCAACATGCTCATAATATATGAAACACAAAGTAAAATATATCACATGTTAGGATAAAGACAAACTAAATAGCGCACTATCATATCGAGCAAGATTGTCCTGTACATACATATCCCTAGCATCCTATACAATGAAGGCCTCTAGGGCATATATATCCAACAAACCCCTGGTTCCACTTCGACATCACGTCACGATATCTGCGTTCTGTAATAGTTCTTGGCTACAGTCAATCCGGAGTCTCTCATACAGACTCGAAATCATGAACTCGGTATCTTCATCACTCTGTAGAAGATATCTGGCCGAACACGTCCTCGGGAACTCGTCCCAACCATCGGAGGAATACTCAATACTCGTCGGTTTTCGATCAACTCACAACGCATCTAGGTGAGGTCCTCTATCCGAAACTGGCCAGCTAGCCGATCTCTTATCACATGATATTCAGACGACGTCAAACTTTTCGATCGATTCGTCAAAGTCCCATAATTCCTCGAAAGATCAACACCAGAGCACAGTCTAATAATATCTAGTACATGCCACAGCACCTATGGACCAACCGTAGAAGGGCAAATCGAAGACTCACTGATGGCACCGCTGAACTGCCGCAAACCCTAAGGTTCAGAAGCGGTTCCATGGTCATTATGTCGAGTTAGGGTTTCCTTCTTATAGAGGGTCCACAGAATTACATGCGTGTTCATTCGAATACTTTAAACGTGGAAAAATGGGTTCCTGACATTCGTTCGAACTTTTTAACTTCGCCTAGACCACACGTGAATACCCTTCGTCCGCATGCTAAACAATGTCTCAATCCTCCAGGAAAGACGATACATCAACGGTCATCTCTAGATCGATCTACTCTAGATCTGAGTAAGACTCTCCACACTGGAAATCTTCAACTCAACTGGGCCTGCATCAGCGTATCAATCTCACGAATTGACTTCGTCTCTCAACTCGGGATAGACTAGCTATCACCTGTCGCATCTATGCCTGGAAGCTCCAGCGATCTCAGCTCGTAAAGTCTGGAGGCGTCATCCTATCAATCTCAGCAACAGTTGGGTCATCTGTCTGCACGGTAGACGACATCATAATCTCTGAGGTAGGCTGTAAATCAACAGTCCTTACACCACAGGAAACCTCTATCAATGGCCCGATCATCCGGTGCAAAACCAAACACTCGCCTCAACAAGAGGTCACAACACAACACTACATCGAGATGTTCTCATGTCACCAGAAAACACAATGGTCAGTCCTCGTCCATGACGAGCTCGTCCTGACCGCAACTCTAGCAGCAGCTATCTTCGCTCAAACCATGGTGACAGGAATCTCAAACATGTGTCGACGAAAACAGATCAAGGGCATGAAAGGAAGTGACAGATCCAGAATGGATACATGATCATAAGAAGAAACAGCATCAACGAAAGTGTGATCATAGAACGAACAGAATCAAGAATCTCAAGTGGATGTATAATCATGGGTACGAAGAGAATCACAGATCTCCAAATATGTACATCCTAAGGTTTCTTAAGTGGAGTATCTTATCATAAATATGCCGTGGAACATGCGTACGGTACGTTACTCTACTCAAGCTACCTATTCTATCAATCTGGGTCAGTCTATGAAACGAAAGTTCGGGTCTAATACCTCCCGTCCAAGTCTAAGTTCCGTAAGGTAAAGCGTAGGTTCCGAAATACATACCCTCCCTAGACTCCCCATAGTTAAACATAAACTCGAACCAAGGTTAAACCTAGCGCTTTGATACCAACTTTGTCACAACCCGAAAATATTAGCTCGTGACCGGCACTTGAATCACGCGACGTCTAAAAGCGTAACGTAAATTAAGTAAGCCGAAAACCCAGAAATCTAAACCTTTGTAAGAAAATATAAGAGGTGATGTTGAAATAAAAGTACAATGAAATCAAGTTTTCTTAAATGCATAGAAAAGGTACATGAATAATGCAAGTGAAATTTACTAGTTTGAAAACATGTTTCGTCTTTTAAAAAATTTGGGCAGCGCCTCCTTTGTATATTTAGATCCAAAACCACAATACATGATAATAATAAAGGCATCCCTAAGCGGGAGCTAGCTCTTCGCCAAACGGCGGATCCACAACCACGCAAAACATAAATATAAGTATACGACGCCCAACGGTGAAATTCACTACAAAAGATAAAGAAATAAGCAAGGCATCGAAACCACAAGTAGCGGAATACCCCATGCTCTAAGTCTCGCAACCACAAGTCTCACTAAGTCTCATTACTTACACAAATACTAGTTTGATTGATAGAGTTGACTAGATACAATATGAATAAGAAATATAAGAGGGGTACGATCCAATATGTACCACCTACCAAAGCAAAACCCCAAAAGCAACTGTGTGCCAGCGATACCGCTACTGATCTAAGTGGTCAACCTGCAAGAACTGTGGCACAACGGGGGTGAGTTGCCAACTCGTGAGTAGAAAAATATCAACAAGTAGAAATCGAATAAACAACGACTCCTAGGTCAACTGTATCATAAAGGTAATACTATGATATCTAGGGTGACCGTATCTACATAGGTGCCAACAAGGTAAACAATGCCTAACAGCATGTGGATATCATCCAACCATAAAATCAATGTATGTATGCATGTGGATCCCGTCCACATGTCCACCAATGACACAACAACATCATGCATGAAAATATCATAAAAGAATATGCATGAATATATGAAGATTGTGTGTCCCTCGCGACACATCAAAATCATGGAATCTGAGTGTCCAGCATCGACACTCGAAACATCATGAAACTCGTGTCCAACATCGACATGTAAATCCACATATCTCGGGCTCCGTCAGTCCGGATCGGCCCTCGGGCTCCGTCTGCGGGATCGGCCCGCGGGCTCCGACAGAACGGGTCGGCCCATTGTTGGATGTAGTGCCCTCAAAGTCAATTATTGGATCGCAGGCACATGATTGCAATGATTAAGGAGGACCTATACCGGTAGGACAGTCTTACTCAAGATGATAGTATGCTATCTGGTTTGCCTTTATCATCGTGTACAGCTTTAGGTGACATGATCACTATTACACGTTGATAGAGCCCTTAGGATTCTTGCTTGACTACCAGCAGTATGATGGCGATCATATACGTGAGAGTTGGGTAGTCCATAAGCACATCCTTAAATGTGGTCCCTAGTCGTGGGAGTTTCGAGACAGGGTATCGATACTCCGGAGTTAACTAGTGTATACAATCGAGACCCCGACGAGGGGCGGTGTCCGGTCTCACAATCTATTGGTGTCGGTTGGTTCACCTAATATGTATACAGGTGCTCATTGTGTTATGAGTGCATCGGACAGGACTCGCCGGGAACCTGCTAGTTGGTATTATACCAAGCTTCAGATAGCAGTTCCCTGGTGACATGTGTACAGGTTAGTTCATCGACTTGAGGTCGTCATTTATCTCGTATAAGTTCCCACTGTGCTTAGATTACTACCTTACCACGGCTCAAAGGAGTCGTGCAAACAGGTTTTAGTTGGGTACAGTCCCGAGCCATATAGAGGCAGTGAGTGGATCGGCAGGGGATTCGTCTCTCCTGGTATTGGGGGTGAGATCGCGCTGTGTCTAGGAGAGCCATTACACCAAGTCCTTAGCCAAGGCAGGTGAGAATTATTGGTAGGTATTACAGGGTTTCTCAGGGTGTTCATGGCTACCCTCCGACACGACTTATACCGCTATTGGGGGTCTGACGTTACCAGCCCCTAGGCCCGATATGTGATGCTCATAGACGAACAGACCGGACTGTACGGATATTGTCACTGATAGGCTTAGTAGGGTTTCTAGATGAGTTTGCTCATCAGCATCCCTTGTGGTCAGTACATGGGCAGCCGTTACGTACAGCTAGTACCACTGACGTTCTTGTGGTTAAACCCACTGGTCTACTTATATGGTATCAGAGCCACGCCATTAACCTTTACTAGCTTGTTCTAGCATGTTTGAAATATCGATCGGACGAAATTTCCAAAACTGCAATTCAGTATTTTAAGTATCTGCCGAATTTTTAAACTGGTCTAACAATTATTTTGGGAATGTCAGAAAATCGAGCAGGCTTTTCTAAGACTGCAGAAGAAATTTGGTAGACTGATCCCACAAAACTGCCGTGGAACCGCCGCAGAACCCATGGGTTTGCCGCTGTTCCGCCGCCGTTTTGAGACTTCAGTGCACCATTTTTCTTCTAGGTGTCTTTCATGTGGAATTGTGGTTTCTGGAATATTTTGTTTGGGCCCAGATTTGTTTGAGTACTAGATTTGTACTTGGGGCTCACTTCGGGAAGTTTTGTCGATCGGAATTTTAAATGTGTTAGTTTACAATACTTATATTATATCTGCGACCGTGAATGTTATTTGAGCGGTATAATTCGTCTAATTGCTATAGTCCTTTTAGACGGGTTTGCGAACGTGATATTCACGTTGATGTTCTGTGTTGTGCTGTGATGTTGCGGATTTGTCGTGGTGGATAGCCTGTGTGCAATGGTAGTGCAGTTTGGATTTATTTGTAAATTTGATATCGCGGGGCGAGCGTCCGACATGTGGACTGCCGTCGCTGCCTGTTTGTATATTATTTTTTTGGGGCACGACCGGGTTGAGGTCGATGTGCCCGTTATACATATTTTCTTTTCTGTACTAGGATTACCCCGTGACGGAGTGCACGGATAGCCGGGTTCTGGATGGTAATGGGTCCGCATCTCATGGCTTTGAGAGGGAGGGGGCCTCACTCTAGAATTGGTAGACTATTCGCCGCACTCGTAGAGGGTACAGGTTGACCCAAGGAGGGGTGCTCAAGTTACCGGATTCCGTGAAGTGCTGGGTGGTCCATTCACTTTGCTGTAGGGGCTGCCTCGCTTCAGGTTTTGGCGGGTAACTTTCCGCACTCGTAGGGGTCTAGGTTTCATTGCAAAGGCTATCCATACGACTATGGGAACGTCGGGTTTCAGTTGCGGCTCTGTGAAACCCGGGGATCCCAGATTATCTATATTGTTCTGTGATGCTTATTACTTTTCTGTGATGTTGCATTTATCACGCCTGGAGCGATTATTGTATATTGGTATATATACTAGTAGATGTTGTATATGTTTTACACCCGCGCTAGTCCAGTCCCCGCTCTGTCGTTAGTTAAGTAACCTAACGGGTGATGACGGGATCCAGTGACGAATGCGGATGGCATATACGTACAGTTT
The DNA here is from genome assembly GCA_030015575.1 of Agapanthus africanus. NCBI lineage: Eukaryota > Viridiplantae > Streptophyta > Magnoliopsida > Asparagales > Amaryllidaceae > Agapanthus > Agapanthus africanus. The sequence goes on from JASDDO010000008.1 coordinate 178,444,059, forward strand.
ATTTTCGTTCTTTTCTGGTGTGATTAATTGATGGGACTGCGTTGATTTTGATCAATGCAAGGAAAACAAACCTGCTTGACGTTGTTGGAACAGTTTTCAAAAAGTGTTATTACAAGGACGTTTTTTTTTTGCACAGTGGTATTCAGTTGGAATATTCTGCACCTCATTCGACGAGGCAAGGGCCGAGATCCCTTCACCGGGAGTGACCCCTTGGGCAGAAGTTTGCGTCAGGGTAATAACTTCACTATAGTCGATTACTTGTTGCTTTGCATCACAGTATTCAGTTGGAATATCCTGCACCTCATTCCACGAGGAAAGAGACGAGATCCCTTCATCAGGAGTGACCTCTTTAACAAAGGTTTTCATCACTATACTTTTGTTAAAAGCTATTAGATTCCTTCAACGAGATCAAGTTCGTTACGTTAAAGGTTTTTCGCCAAAAACAAGCCGTAGCCCCCCGTCATTTCAGTTGGGTATTCAGTAGTATTCAAGCTATGTATTTTGACCAACGCCAAGGCATAGTGTTTGGTAGCTGCTGGGTATTCATCTGTTGCATAGATAAATGAGTTGGTTTGGGACAGTTGTACTGCTATTTGGCCAACGTCAGGAGTATGTATGGGTGGGTTCAAATTAACAAGATAATGATGGGTAGAACTTGACATGTGACTTATGCCATTTTGGCCAACGTCAAGGTCATAAGAGCATGGGGCAAAAATCCACATCAGGAGTTTCTAAAGAAACTGAAACTTACCAGGCATGCGCATACCTTCTGGAGTGCAATAACGTGAGTGGATTCCTTCATGTTATCATGCGATGATATTTGGATCCCGATTCCCACTGATGAGTTGGTTTACTCTTCGGGTGATCCCGACTGATTCTTCTTCCTGGTTTGGAGGAGAATTTGACGATACAGTGGGAGGTTTCCTGATTAGATAAAGTGATAACCATTCTGATCTAGGTTAGAGTGCACGCAAAGTGTTTCTTTTCTCTCTCTTTGGCAGCGACCATTGACCGACCCTAGACTATGATTCAGTGACCAAGTTGACCGAACCTTCTTAAAATACTGGCTTTTGGATTGTCTAAGTTGCATACATCATTGCCACTCCTTCTTTTACCTTTTGCATTTCTCCAGAACACCTCGTATCACTACGAACATCCACTTCCATTGGATAAATCCATCGTATCGAACTCGAAGGGACTTCTTCGGGGATGGATTAAGGTTCAAGAGAAATTGAATTGGTTTATTCAGTTGTCTTTTATCATCACCTTCTCTCAGGTTGAGAGTACTCCTTGGTTTAGGAGACGGTACACCTATTACGCTTATTAGATAGTCTTCTTCCAAACCATAGGCAGGTGCCGAAAGGTAGGGAATGGAGAAAACCAATTAGCCTAAGTTGGGTGTACAGAAGGTAATAAGTAAAGACATATGAAGGGATTAGAAAAAGGGCAAAGTAAATTGCGACTGCTATCATTCACGACCAAACCGCGTAGTTCATCGCCACTCCTACTTCACCTTTGTTTTTTCTCCAGTTCAGGAGAAATGGAATAAGGTTTTATTCAGTTGTCTTTTATCATCACCTTCTCTCAGGTTGCGAGTACTCCTAGGATTAAGAGAGTACACCTATTATGCTTACTGGATATTCTTCTTCCAAACTATAGGCTGGTGCCGAACGGTAAGGAAGGAAGAAAACCATTTAGCCTAACGATGGTGTTCAAAAGGTAACGACTAAAGACAAATAAAGGGATTTGGAGAGATGACAAAGAAATATATGGTTACAGTCATGAATTGGATTATGGATGAGGCATTACTACGAATACCCGGATACCCCTTCAAAACATTTTCATGTTTCAGTTTCACTATGCGTTGTTAAAGGAAAACTGTTTTCCAGATTAGATACTTACTCCAGGGTATGTATTTACCAGGTATGATTCTCACATCCGTATGGTTTTACAGATGATGAGTGGGAGTAAGTTATTAGGAATTAGGTGATTATCCTCATTATATCGGAATTCGTTGTAATTGGTGATATTTGAGGAAATCGCCTGACGGCAAGTATTTGGTTTTGAATATCCGTTGTTATGCACCAATTTCAAATTGATATATCTGTACGTTTATTTTCATAAAGTGAGATATATATTTTGAAATTATGTCTGTGACATTTACCTATATCAGTTGATAATTGGGTAAGGAGCATTGAACATCGGAGTAGTTCTTAACCATAAGTACAGTTTTCAACTTACGATGCACAGGTTTTGAGTTATTCAACTCAGCGGACTTATACAGAGTATTGTATGTTGTCCAGTGTCCATTAGGACAAAGGGGTTGGTCCTCGTACTATGTTCTGTTTACTTGTGACTTCTCTAGTTTTTAGACAAGTGTTTCGTAGAAATACAAGGTCTAAGTTTTGAGAAGTTATATTTAAAAGAATAAATTAGAGAACCAGGTGTAGCAAGTATCGGGATTCTTCAAGGTGATCGAAGATGTAGATACTTGTGATTGGTATTCAGTTCATAGTAATGGTTTTGAGAAACTTGTTTCTCTTTCAGGTTACTCATAATTGGATGAACTCCTAAGTTGAGTAATGTCGATCGGCCTCTCTCCATTTTGTTGACATGCACTGGAGACAGCTGCATGATTTGAATCTGGTTCCAATTAAATCAGTGCCAAAGTTTCTATATTGGATATAGAATGGTTCATATCTTAACGATGTTATGGTACGGGGAGTTGTCCGGCTTATGCTTAAAATTAGACTCTGGATAACTTAAGGCACGTTTCTGTAATGGAAGTTTGTGGGTTGGCCCAGGCTATGAAGAAGGTTGACTTTCTACCATCTGGAAGATCAATAGTGATATTGTTCTTGACTCGCCACAGTTTTAGTAAAATGGACTTTTTCAGAAAACAGTAGTGGGAGTATAGTAGAACTGGAAGTGATTCCAGAACTACAGACGATTACGGAAAATTTAATAGAACCTAAACATTCAATCAAGTTTGACATTCCATTAGCCACTTCGCAGATATGGTGGGTAACCTCAGGCACCCGAGAGGTACTCCGGTAGCCTCAAGGACGGTGACAGGGAGGTTCTTGTTTACCCAGACTTGCCATTGCTGCTGTTCCAGACCATGAGACCCGGCAGGAGGATGGGTATAGCGTCGTTCTAAACTATCTTTAGAAGTGCACGTGTATTTGACTCTGCCATAGGGTTGTTGTGGTCAGTGGGAGCAGCGGAAGCATAGTGGACAAGTAGCTTATGTCTATTTATAGACTAAAGCAGATATAGCGGAGATAGATCATCTATTTTTGATGTGACAGTCATGGTTTTGAATTCATCAGAATAGGGGATGGATTTGTTAAGAAGGTAGTAGGGTGTGATGTCCTGGTATTTGGATGACACACACAGAGTAGGAAGTAAAATTCCTATACTACGATAGGTTATACTGTGGTTGTCACACAGTAGTTTCTCCACAAAGGATATGGATATAATATCTGACATTCTGGTTACTAGATCTATGGTTTTAGATCTAGATTTGGGTAGTTTCCCAATCTGGGTACTTAGAAAGAATTCTAAAGGTGTTTTAGAATAGACGACTCCTGGCATGGTGGTATACCTGCAGGTGATGGAGTCTCTCTCTCTAAAGGTGTCTTACAGACTAAAGGGAAGAGGGATGTGTATGATGGGTATATCACTTGCTTAGGCAATTGAGTCAATCATGAGATATCAAGTACCACACCAGATGTTGTTTTTGCACTAGATTCAATAGGTTGATATTAATCCAATCCTGGAGAAATGTTGGGAAGCAGTTTTAGAACACAAGTGGATGTTCTAGGGATTTGATGACGGTAGCCTCCTTCGGGAGACGATTATCATTCCAGGCTTCCAAGGTGACATGGATGACAGAGCGACTGTCAGAGTTATAGTTTTCCCTCTAACGAAGGGGGCAGTATTATGGACAGGTGGTCCAACAGGATACTGTGGGAGGAATGGTACAGGATACTGATTAGGTTCAGTTGACGATACAGTCTAAGAAGTTTGGATTTGGAGTTCATTTATGAGCTAGGTCCCATCAGATATCCAGACATATTCTAAGACAGGTATTACTCAATTCGGGAGATGGCTTTCTCCGCGAACATGAGATTAAGAGAGACATAGAAAGAAACATCAGGGCGGATGTACTCACTGAGGCTATTTCTTGAACACAATAGTTTTATAAACGAGCTTGGTGACACTGATTAGTAGAGGAGTTGGGTGTTCGGTATCACACGAGCTGTGAGTATGCGACATCGCAATAATTACCCTTAAGTGCAAGTGGGAGATTGTTGGATGTACTGCCCTCAAAGTCAATTATTGGATCGTAGGCACGTGATTGTAATGATTGAGGATGACCTATACCGGTAGGACAGTCTTACTCGAGATGATAGTATGCTATCTGGTTTTCCTTTATCATCGTGTACAGCTTTAGGTGACATGATCACTATTACACGTTGATAGAGCCCTTAGGATTCTTGCTTGACTACCAGCAGTATGATGGCGATCATATACGTGAGAGTTGGGTAGTCCATAAGCACATCCTTAAAAGTGGTCCCTAGTCGTGGGAGTTTCGAGACAGGGCATCGAAACTACGGAGTAGAATAGTGTATACAGTCGAGACCCCGACGAGGGGCGATGGTCGGTCTAACAAGCCATTGGTGTTAGTTGGTTCACCTAAGATGTATACAGGTACTCATTGGGTTATGAGTGCACCGGATAGGACATGTCGGGAACCTGCTAGTTGGTATTATACCTAGCGTCAGATAGCAGTTCCCTGGTGACATGTGTACAGGTTAGTTCATCGACCCGAGGTCGTCATTTATCTCGTGTGAGTTCCCACTGTGCTTAGATTACTACCCTACCACGGCTCAAAGGAGTCGTGCAAACAGGTTTTAGTTGGGTACAGTCCCGAGCCACATAGAGGCAGTGAGCGGATTGGCAGGGGATTCATCTCTCCCGGTATTGGGGGTGAGATCGCGCTGTGTCTAGGAGTGCCATTACACCAAGTCCTTGGCCAAGGCAGGTGAGAATTACTGGTAGGTATTCCAGCGGTTTCTCTGGGTGTTCAGGGCTACCCTCCGACACGACTTATACCACTATTGGGGGTCTGACGTTACCAGCCCCCTAGGCCCGATATGCGATGCTCATAGACGAACGGACCGGACTGTACGGATATTATTACTGATAGGCTCAGTATGGTTTCTAGATGAGTTCGCTCATTAGCCTCCCTTGTGGTCAGTACATGGGCAGCCGTTACGTACAACTAGTACCACTGACGTGCTTGTGGTTAAACCCACTGCCATGGTATTGACGAGTCTTTAGAGTCCCTCATAGATAGTTTTCCAAGTTCGGGCGAAATGTTATAGAGGCCGTATGGTTTTATGGCAGGGTTCGAACATGCACGTGCACTTTTCCACGTGTCATGGTTCAGACAGATAATACTAGTGGCTTTGGTTTAAGCTGGATTGTAGTGTTATATTGTGTAGGAGTATTTTTGTCTCATTGCATTTTGTATTCGGTCGGAATACAAATGTGGGTATGTATATACTATTGTTGGGTTATCCTGTAATTAGTTACGGGATCGCTTTTTAAAGTTGCCAGTTTGTATCTTTGTTTTGGCCATTTTTTCCTTCTTGGCTGAATTCCTTGTTGTGAGGGGGTTTCTTGCAAATGTGGCCTTTTATAAACGAGGGTTTTTTTTGTGGTCAGTGGGGCTCCAGCAGCAACCAGGAGATTCTAGATTGGATGAGGTGTTTAGTGAGTCATCTTTGCATTTAAAGCTTTTGTAAAGCTAAGGATATTTTGTTGTTGATATTTATGTGGTTAAAGGATATGGTCACCACTTATCTATGTTGTGCTCACCCCCTCCACCTCAAGGCCGACCCCACCAATTTCTGCCCTCTAAATTGGCCGAGCCACATTTCATGAGGAGATTGATTCATTACATTATTCCAAGCCCAATGTCATCACCCCAAATGGCAACTTCAATTTACCTCCACCCAATGGCTTGGGTGTCTTGAGACAAATTATTCTATACACTCTCTACTTCAATCTTGGACATGTCGGCTAGCAAACTTCATGTCCGAGTTGCTTCGTTTTGAACCGAGAGCCCGTATAAAGATTCGTTGACGTGGTGCCACCTCGACGAAGAGACCGGAGATCAAGCGAGATCAGAGATGCCGCGAGGAGCGTGGGATGATGGCTAAACACCGAAGGACATGGATCGATCGGTATAGCCATTCTATCATTTTCCAGTTTGCTAGTTTATAGTTAATGGCCCGATCCGGGTTACAGTCTATGTTAGCGCCAGTTTACGAAAAAGTTTTTATTCCGCGTTTGACCTCAGATTATTGGTCGGGGCGCTGGCGTAGACTTACACCCATAACCATCTCTCGACTCTGGTCGGTTTCCTCCGGATAACCGCTAGGTCCAACCAATCACCGGTAGGTAGTAGTCCCTCTACCAGGCTCACCGTCTACTGCACAGCAAATCCATTCTCGCGCCGCGGTACCATACCGGGTCCACCATGTACCCGCAATCAGCCTCATCCAGCTCCTCGAATCGGGTATCACTGTCACACGTCTCAGAACCGAGAAAATGCATGGTGGACGCACTGAAATATCATATCAAGAGAAACCGGATTTTTAAAATTGTACATACTTTCTTTTGAAATCCCCACGGTTCTCAAATCCAGAAATCTCATGAAAACAACATATCTCAATGCGTATAATCGTAAAGCATGATGTATGCGACATATAACAGAATGTAAGCATATCCGTATATCATGCAACATGGAGCAGTAATATGCACACATCTAGGGAAAGCTACTCTATAAAATGAATCATGTTTTTAAATATATCCCGTGGTTCCCAATTTCTCCAAGGTCAATGCAACATCGTAAGGTATACATGCAATTATAGCAGGCAATTCATGCAAGGAATCATATCATGATGCAGCAATTCTACTGTATAGTGACGTGGCAATTATCGATAATGAAGTGTGTGAGCCGACCAATCTGTGTAAGTGTAACATACGCATCATCGATAATGGTGCAGGTGTACTAGCACAGGTATATGTAATGCAATGAGAGTGACATGAGCGTAGCATAAAATAAATCGTATGCAAATGCTGACAGGTATACGTATCTAACATGACTGAGTCGGTGAATCTATCAATCGGAATCCAGCCTCACAACATCACGTATGGTAAAATCCATCATACGACATCCTCTACTCAAGGGTATGGATCAATCATCAAGCCCAACTCATCACGCACGAAAAATCATCGTACGGAGGTATTAAACCATCAGGGATCCTATCAACCTATAAGACAATGAGAGTATGGATCTAACGTCTCGAACGGCATATCACTCATGATTCACAACATTATATATATCTATATACCCATGTCCCATGTCATATCCATAACAATCTCATATCAGGGGACTAGCAAGGGTATCAATCATCTCAATCGACTCGCATCAGTATACCAACATATCATCAAATCATCATATCACATCGTATTTTCTTTTCATCGCATTTATCTTCCAAATTAAGTCAATTTTACAAATACATTCTACCTTTACTATAACCATACGTATCTAATCTAACATATACACCCGAACCATACAATCAGTTGTTAAAAGATGCGAATCGTAGTTTTGAAAGTAGGGGCCATGGTGTTTTTACGGAAAAGATATCGTTTGATAATCTGTAACGTCCCTCAAGGAATCTATTTAAAAAATGCATACGATTCTTTAGTTGAAAAAGGTATGGTTCGGTTGACACATTTACATCGGCTATATAATCTTATAGTATCCAATACAACACTATCATCGAACATCATCCTCGAATCTAGTCATCACGTATTAATCGTATTATATCACTGCTAACTATCTTTTAGTCTCTAATATGGTTTCTCTAACTGTCTTTTACCTTTATCCATAGTTTTCTATTAAAGGTTCCCTTAACCATATTCTACATATAAATCGGTTTCCATCAAAGTTTGCGGGGGTGATATACGCCATCCACCTGACTTCCCCGTAGATATAGATCTACTCACCTGATCCTTGCTTACCGAAGTCGATGACGCCGTGCTCCGTCGTCTCAGAATCCACGCGAATGTACCTACAATAATACACAATCGCAATCACTATTAAAATCGAATCCAGAAAACCGATACGACACACGGTGCGCTTATAGGTTAGAACCTATAGCCTACGCCTGCAAAACCACCAAACAACCCTCGTCGCTAACGTACAAACATCATACGACGGAAACAAATATCAAATACCAAAACTCAAGTCAAAACGAAGTCGCAAAACAAAGCAGCAACTCATGAAAAAGGTCCCAGATTTTACCCTAGGTTGAATTAGCTAATTTTGCACATGTTAAAGATCTAGTTTACTGGAGTTAAAGCCCTGGACCAAGCACGGACCTAATCCCCTCTACCCTGGCCACAATTTGCGGCCAGATATGATAAATCTGCGGCCAAGGTGATGAGTTGGGGTCCCGGGTCTTGGGGTTAGCATCTAGGTCACCTGCATGTATCACTGTATTTGCTAAATAATTCCTAGGGTCCCCGGGTGATAGAAGATATCAAAATGAACTCACAATTCTCATAATTTTCCAATATCGGGGTTTCTAACTTTGTGAAATGGGGGTTTAGCCTCTGGCTTTGGTCTTTAAACAAACACCACAGGGGTTTAAGGTCACTATTAAGCCTCAATTTCACCTTTGGATTCAACTCAAACCCTAATCCTCAACTTAGAATTTTCAAAGTTCACTAAACCTCATTTAACCCACTCTAAACTAACATAGATGCTAAAATGAAACAAATACAATACTAATGGTGAATAAAGTACCTCATTTGGCAACTCAAGAAATTTCTTGAGTTGCCCCAAGTGCTTAAAATCCGATTTTTCTTTGTCCAAAATGCTTGTAAGGAGCTTGTGCATGTTTTTAATGAAGTGGAGATGATATTTTAAGTTGTTTTGGGGGTGTGTTGTGAGGTGATAGAGGAGGGGGAAGGAGTGAGGCAGCCATGGAGAGAAAGAAGACAGAAAGATGAAGATGATGAATGCAACAAATGGGTCTTGGTCAATGGAAGACCCCTTACCCTCTCTCTCATGCCCATCCCTCGTTATTCTAATCCTTTTTGTTTTCTTTTCTTAACTTTTCTAATCTTTTCTTTTCTCAAAGAAAACACAAAACAATGTATAGAAAAGAAAAGCCATGATAGGGAAATGAAACAAGTGTAATATGACATGTTGCATGTCATATGCACAATTCAAGCTTAATGCATGATTTGTGATATTTAATCGCGATTAGCAATAAAATGGAATATAATTAATCACGAAGAATTTATAATTTGCTTAAATCATAATAAACACCATCATTCCCATAATTCCTATAATTTTCCAAATATTTTCCAATTAAAATGAACTCACAATTCTCCTTAATTTGGAAGATAAATGCGATGAAAAGAAAATACGATGTGATATGATGATTTGATGATATGTTGGTATACTGATGCGAGTCGATTGAGATGATTGATACCCTTGCTAGTCCCCTGATATGAGATTGTTATGGATATGACATGGGACATGGGTATATAGATATATATAATGTTGTGAATCATGAGTTGCCATCTATCTCAATCGACTCGCATCAGTATTCCTACATGTATCACTGTATTTGCTAAATAATTCCTAGGGTCCCCGGGTGATAGCAAATATCAAAATGAACTCACAATTCTCACAATTTTTCGATATCGGGGTTTCTAAGTTTGTGTAATGGGGGTTTAGCCTCTGGTTTTGGTCTTTAAACAAACACCACAGGAGTTTAAGGTCACTATTAAGCCTCAATTTCACCTTTGGATTCAACTCAAACCCTAATCCTCAACTTAGAATTTTCAAAGCTCACTAAACCTCATTTAACCCACTCTAAACTAACATAGATGCTAAAATGAAACAAATACAATACTAATGGTGAAGAAAGTACCTCATTTGGCAACTCAAGAATTTTCTTGAGTTTCCCCAAGTGCTCAAAATCCGATTTTTGTTTGTCCAAAGTGCTTGTAAGGAGCTTGTAAATATTTTTAATGAAGTGGAGATGATGTTTTAAGTTGTTTTGGGGTGTGTTGTGAGGTGATAGAGGAGGAGGAAGGAGTGAGGAAACCATAGAGAGAAAGAAGAGAGAAAGATGAAGATGATGAATGCAACAAATTGGTCTTGGTCAATGGAAGACCCCTCACCCTCTCTCTCTCATGCCTATCCCTCATTATTCTTATCCCTTTCTTTTCTTTTCTTTACTTTTCTAGTCTTTTCTTTTCTCAAAGAAAACACAAAACCATGTATGGAAAAGAAAATCCTTGATAGGAAATGAAACAAGTGTAATATGACATGGTGCTTGTCATGTGTACAATTCAAGCTTAATGCACGATTAGTGATATTTAACCGTGATTAGCATTAAAATGGAATATAATTAATCATGTAGAATTTATAATTTGCTTAAATCATAATAAACACCTTCATTCCCGTAATTCCTATAATTTTCCAAATATTTTCCAATTTATCGGTATTTAATTATATCGCATCATTAAAATATTCATAATATTTATTATTTAATTTTATAAATTCCCCAAAAATAATATTTTATTTTTCTGCAATGTTACATTATGGATTTTCACAACTGACAAAGCAGTGGTCGCGAGGCAGTCCGGGCTTTGGAACTTCACAAAATTTAACTTTGCCGGAGCCCTGACCCTTTTGTTGGCTCTATATCTGAACCGCTTTTGCCTCAGCTTTTCCGATTTGAGCACCTGGCGGGGTTCTTCACTTCGGGAAGCCGCCATAGGTCGATTGATGGGGAGCTTTGAGAAGACATCCGCTCGCGTGTCCGTTGAAGGCATCACCTAAGATTGCCCACGAGTTTTGGTGGCTTCTTTTGTTCCGACAGCTTTGCCCCCAGCCGGAGCCACGGAAAGCCGTTCAAACACCGATTTGCGCTTGAGTTGTGGTGCCCTTGCGATCATCACATTCGTCCTCATGCCCTTTGAGGTCGGTTTGGCCACTTGGTTTGTCGGGGTCTCCACTAGATGGGCACTTTCGACAAGGTAGATGATGACGGAACCAAATTGTCATGGAGGCTCTTCCTACTACCTCATGAGACTCGCCGGGAGGATCACATGGGCATTTCTTGACCACGTAGGTCACCGGAGTTGCGTCAGAAATGAAGCTCATCTTAGGAGACATGGTTGCTGAGTTCGAGATTGTGACTGAAAGCTGTTAACTTGTACACAAAAAAGTATGACTTCAGTACAGGTAATCAATATATATATTTATTAAGTTCGCATGAACGCTTAACCCGAAATATAGGATGAGAGAAAAGGTCCCATCGGGCATTCTAGATTCTGTAGAGTGTTTTTCGGCACCCTATTTAGATAGGAATACGCGCGCTTGTCAGGTGTATATAGATTTCTCCTGCCTAAGGTTGGCTGGGGTTTATTGATTATAGGGATCCGAATCTCCGGCAGTCGTGGACTAAGCTGCCGTTAATTTTCCCTCGCCTTTGGAGCGAGGGAACCTCCAATTGACGAGTAAAACTGGTCATGTGAACTCAACATGCAGCGTGCGTGTATGGTGTTTTGAAGGTGTTTTGGATGTATCAGGTGCCTCGCAGAGTTTACGGGGATCCCGCTACCCGGATAGTGGACTGGGGGTTAATTGGGCTAGTAGCCCCCTTGTGAGGTGCGGGACAACGCCCCATTAGAATTTTTTTTCTAACGGGGAACTGTTTCGAGTGTGAAACATATGGGAAAAGAGGGGTGAGGAGCGTCATAAGGAAGCGTATGATGGAACGTGGCCGCAGGTCACGTGCCCAGCGTATGGGCACCGGATGCCAGTAGGTCACGCGCCCGGCATGCGGCCGCCGGATGCCGGTGGAAAAAGGGGATTAGCCCCTAGACTGGGAGTTGAACTCCCGAGGGACTTTGGAATTAAACTCCTAGAAAAAGAAGGATTTTTTATTTGGAGTTAAACTCCTAAAAGATCAGGATCTGTGGTTAAATTCTTTTGAGAATTTTGATCTTGGAGTTGAGCTCCTCAAAGATTGATTTGGAGTTAAACTCCCAAACGACTTAGATCTTGGATGGTGAAATGAGGTCCTTTTTCTTCCTCTTCAAGTATTGGACCTCCAGAAAATAAGTTCTTTTGAGATGTGTTCCTTCTTCCTCCTATCTTTTTGTTGGATCTTAGAGAAAAGGGGGTAGTGAGATTTAAAATCTCTCTTTTAGAGATTTGATGGGAGATTTGAACTCCCTTTCAATGGTTTTATGGTGAAAAACTATTCCTTTTGGGGAAAAGAAAAGTTAAACTCTTGATTTAATTAAAAAAGAGAAGAAGGTTTAAAATATTGAGGAAGGAGAAGGAGACACAGAACCCTAAAAATTATGAGTGAATAAAAATTATCCTTGATTTTCTCATCATGTTTGCCTTTTATAGGCTTATAAGTTTACACATAGCCCCTTGGGCTTTACAAAATGGTATTTTGCTCATCCCATGCTCATGTGCTTATTTCTTTTTGCGCATGAGCCATAAGTTTTACATAAATATGGATTTTTGCCCATTTATTTCATATTTTGCCCATTTATTTAAATATTATATTTATTCGTTGTACTTTCTTGGCATGGGGTCGATCTAGGCATGGGCCCACCTGCTTGAACTTGGGTTCAGGCATGGGCCCAGCTTTAGTTTGGGCGAGGGCTCGGTTTGGATTCGACAGTTGTGTCCGTTTGTTTTGGCTTGGGCCTACTTATCCACGGTTTGACTTTGACTTTGACCTTTGGTCAATAGGGTGTAAATTTTAACCGCATCAACCATGAATTTGGCAGAGAAGATACTTCTTCGCTTGCTCTTCACAATCCCTTTTCATGGTGGGCCAGTAATACCCAAGCCGTTTGATTTGAAGCCGTATTTTGGGGCCAGATTGGTGATCTCTGCAGACGCCTGAATGAACTTCTTTCATGACCATTTGGGCTTCAGCAGAGGACACACACCTCAGCAAGAGCTGGTCGTATGATCTGCGGTATAGCATATTATTTACAAATATATATTACAGAGCTCTCTTCTTCAACTGAACCCTCGCAGACTTTTATTCGGGCTGCTTGTCGTATCGGATGTACTCTATGAAGGGCTTTCTCCAATTGGGCTCGTCTTGAATGATCAGAATTCTTCTGTAGGATTGTTCTCTTGTTTTACGCTTTCTTCATCTTGTAAAAAATCCGGAGGCAGAATTTGCCGGCTTTTGACTGTGATCAGAATTTCATCCATGTCGGGATCAACCAGCTCTTTGGCTATGCGAGAGAGTACATCGGGGTTTCCGTTCAACGCCCTAAGAATTCTCATTATTCCAATGCGGCTGAACTGTTTCATGAGTTCCATCACCCGACTTCTACATCGTGTTAACTTGGGTTTATATATCTTATAGTCGCTACTCACTTGGTTGAAGACAAGTTGGGAATCACCGTAGACCCATAGCCAAAGGATCTTCATTTCTATGCCGAGCTCTAGGCCAACTATCAAAGCTTCATATTGTTGGGTTGCTAGGCACCTCTAATAGGATTTAAAGCATGGCGGAAGCGGTAATTTTAAAAATCTAGAGAGCTATAGCAAATCCAAATCAAGAATTAAACCAAACTACTAAACTTGTCATTAAACTAGTAAGGTTAAAACAAGAGTTTAGCGGGCTATAACATTTGTAGCGCATTAGCCACCTCTCCTTGGATCTAGCTAGTCTCCATGAAACCAGGAACAAGCTTACTCAATTATCTCCTTGCCGAAAATGATTCACCTTGAGATAACTCCAACACAAGTTTTAGCTTCAAATTGATCTCATCAAAATGAAGTAACCCACTAATTAAACTTGCTAAGAATGATTAGTAGGAGATGCAGAATAATTAGATCAATTAATTTTTTACTTTTCTTTTCCATTCCACACTTGAAGAAAAATCAAGAAGAGGAATAAGAAGCATGAAGGAGATAAACATGAATCAACCTCTCAACTAGAAATAAGAATGGGTCATGAATAAATAACGACTCACACAAATGAGCCGTTAAAAAAGAATCATCTCATGAATTCTACAACCATGAATCATACTCATTTCTATCATATAAGTCTTATACTCCCATCATACATGTATCAACATACATGTCTAATTATTTATATCAAATATAAATATTAATTTAAAGAGAAGAAAATAATTAAGTGGGCATGATATTAGTTAATATATAAATATATCAATATATAAATATACATTTAATTATTAAATCAACACTTGATTTAATAATCCGACTATATCATATATATACGGGCTAATACCAATAAACACCCAATTAAAATACGTGTATCAAATACACATGTTTAATCGAACTCCTGCACGTATCCCTATATGTACCCTACATCATTTCGCATGTGCTAGGAAAGCTATGTATGGGACTCTAAAGACTCGACAATACGCTGGCAGTAGGTTAGGATCATATCCATAGCCTACAAGCACGCCAGCGATACTAGGTGCATGTAACGGCTACCCATGTATTGAACGAAAGAAGGTCAGCGAGTAAGCTCATCTGAACCCTACAAAGTCTATTAGTGATATCACCGTACAGTCCGGTCTCTCGTCTAAGAGTATCTTATATCGGGTCTAGGGTTTGGAATTTATCAGACCCTAATATCTCGATAAGTTGTGCGACAGAGGATTCATTACCAACCTGAGATTCAACTGATAACACTTATCAGTTTATCTGCACTGTGATGACCATCGACTTGTGGTTGTAGTCATGTCATGCACAATATGACATCAACTCCCTATACCGGGAGAGATGAATCCCCTCGACCGCTCATTGCCTCCACATGCTTCAGGACCATACCTAACAAAAACCTGATTGCATGACTCCTTTGAGCCGTAGTAGGGTAGAAGTCTAAGTATAGCTGGAACACACATGCGACATTATGGCGATCTCAAGTCATGGGGACTACCCTATACTAATGTCACAAGAGAACTGCTATCTGACATTGGTATATTACCAACTAGGAGTTCTTAGTGAGTCCGTCTAGTGTAACTCATCCAATGAGCACCTGTATACAATTCTCGATGTCAAACACCAATAGCTGCAGGATCTGCTATCACCCTCCAACTGGGTCAGAAACATATACACTAGTCTAAACTGGAGTACCGATACCCAGTCTCGATACTCCTACGACTAGGGACATTTAAGGATGTGCTTATCGACTACATAGACCCTACTAGTATGATCTCCATCATTGTCCTGATAGTCAAGTAAAATTATAGAGCATTATCTCATGTCTAAATGATACATGATAGTGAATAAAACACATCACATAAAAGATAAAGATAAACCAGATAGCATACTATCATCTCGAGTAAGATTGTTCTCTCGTATAAGTCCTCCATTAATTACAATAATTGCCTTGAAGGCATCTATATCCAATAATCCCCCACTTGCACTTAAGGCCAATTATTGCGGTATCTCATACCCAACATATGTACTAGCAGTTTCATAAAATGTGTTCGAGAACTAGCCTCAATGAGTAGACCCGGCACAACGCATCTCTCTGTTTCTCCTTAATTCTTAACCTCGCGGAGATCAAATATCTCTCGAACTGAGTGATACCTACTTTAGTATTTGGCTGGATAGACGATGTGATCAAGTTCATAAATGAACAATTATATCCAGTGAATTCTATGGCGGTATCCTTAGATGATTCACAATCAACATACAACGCCATAACTACCTTAGTATCCCACTTAGAACTCTTTCCAATATACCCTCCTCAAATAGGGTAAACTTATAACTCACGGCAGACGCTCTATCTTCTATAGGAAGCTAGAATCAGTAACCACCTCCGTCAGGAGGTTGACATTACCACACCAAGAACATCAAGTGCTCTTCTCTGCTACCCTATGTTTCTCAAGGATTGGACTGATATCCATATCCTATATGAGAAACACATGTGATCACCATTTTTTTACCGATTTGCAGCATAGGAACTGTTGGATATAGTGTCGTCAAGTCAATTATTGTAATCGCAGGCACGCGATTGTGATGATTGAGGGAGGACCTATACGGGTAGAATAGTCTAACTCAAAATGATAGTATGCTATCTGGTTTGTCTCTATCATCATGTACATGCATTATGTGGTATTACAAATCACTATTATATGCTGATAGAGCCCATAGCATTCTTGCTTGACTTCCAGCATTATGATGGCGATCATATACGTGGGAGCTGGATGGTCTATAAGCACATCCTTAAATGTCCCTAGTTGAAGGAGTTTCGAGACTGCGCATTGATACTTCGGAGTAGACTAGTGTATACTTTTCAAGACCCAGACGAGGGGCGGTGGGCGGTCTCACAACCCATTGGTGTCAGCTAGTCATCTAAGATAGTATACAGGTGCTCATTGGGTTATGAGTTACACTGGTCGAACTCGCCGGGAACATGCTAGATGGTATTATACCTATTGTCAGATAGCAGTTCTCAGGTGGCATGAGTACAGATTAGTCTGTTTACCTAAGATCGTCATTTGTCTCGTGTGAATTCCCACTATGCTTTGATTACTACCCTACCGTGTCTCAAAGGAGTCGTGAAAACGGGTTTTAGTTGGGTATAATCCCGAGCCACATGGAGGCAGTGAGCGGATCGTCAGGGATTCGTCTCTCCCGGTATTGGGGGTTGATGTCGTGATGTGCACGGGTGGCCATCACCATAAATCCTTAGCCAAGGTAGACGAGAATTACTGATTTGGATCAGTAGTTTCTTAGTGGGTGATGGGCTTCACACCGATACGAAATATCGTGTTATTAGTGGTCTAACTTTATCCACCCCTCTAGACTTGATATGCGATACTCTTAGACGAACGGACCGGACTGTATGGAGATTGTCACAGACAGGCTCAGTAGGGGTTCGGATGAGTTTGCTTGTCGGCCTTCCTTTCGTTCAATACCTGGGTAGCCGTTACGTACAGCTTGTGTTGCTGATGTGCTTGTGGTTAAACCCACTGCCAGCGTATTGACGAGTCTTTAGAGTATAAAATAGAGGGTTTCCCTGGTTCAGGCGAAAGGATGTAGTAGCCATATTTTGATACGGGCAGGACTCCGATCGAATGATTGTACTAGTTACCTGGACTTTTGATTGGATGGTTGATAATACTAGCCTAAAAGTCTACCCTAGCACCAGCAAGGGGTCCAAGTGGCATCAAGCATGCCAAATTCTAATTTTTATTGGTGCTAAGCTAGACAAACCAAGATCTTTAGCTAGTTGATTAGGGTTATGGTTTGATATCTACTTCACTATGAGAAGTGAAAGAAGGTTATACCCTTGTAGATCGAGTCCTTCTCTTCTCTAAATCCGGGTTGTGGTCCACGCCACTCCACTAGGCTCCTCTTCAACATGAAAGAACCTCATTCGTGATCTTCGCGCTAAAGACGATCCACCCGAAGTCCACTAGCTCATGCTAATCCTTCACTAATCTCATTAATGAAGGCAACACTCCACATCAAATTGCTAATCTAATGTGAGATGGTGAAGCAGGGGTTTATTTTACTCACTAGGGTTTTCACAAGTTCAATGATTCATATCACATGTAAGGGTTTGAACATGGAAGTGAAGTGAAGGAAATTGAAGAGTTCAAGAGAGAGCAAGGGCTCAGGAAAATGGCTAAGACATAAACTCAAGCTAAGAGCAAGCATAGAATGAAAATAAAAAAAAATAATACCTCACTTTTTCAAGCATGGAATAAATTGCAATTCTAAATTGCAACCAAGCTTGAATAGTGAGTCAAAACCAATATAATATGACAAAAACCCATGCATTGCACATTCCACAAATATCTCCACAATTTACACCTCATTTTATATTTTCTAAAAATAGAAAATAGATGCCATGCTTCTTATAATATATATATATATATATATATTAATATACATTAAGAAACATAATTAGTGAGCTAATAATATTAGTCAAGATATAATTATATCATATATAATATATATCATATTATTAAATCAACACTTGATTTAATAATCCGGTTATATCACATATAACCGACTAATATCATTAATCTGAATATCATATTATTAAACCAGCACTTGATTCGATAATCCGGTTATATCATATATAACTGCCAGATTATAATAAGGTATCGCATACTCGTATTTAATCAGGCCTACGCACATATCAACGTATGTGCCCTACTTCGTTTTGCTAGAACCAGGAAACTTCTGTGTGGGACTCTAAAGACTCGTCAATATGCCAGCAGTAGGTGATGATCACATCAATCACCTATAAACCGTCAGCGGTACTAGATGGACGTAACGGCTACCCGGGTATTGAGCGATATGAAGATCAACAAGTAAGCTCGTCCATACTCTCCATGAATCCTATCAGTAACACTAATGTAAAGTCTGGTCTTTTCATCTGATATGTCGCATATCATATCTAGGGATGGTAAACGCCAGACCACAGTAACGTGATATGTCATGTCAATGTATGGCGGCCTATAACGGTTTAAGAAACTACTGATAACTCTTATCAATAAATCACAGCAGCAGCCCTGGCCAGGGAATTCCAGTTATACAATCGAGCATAGCGCAACATCAACCCCCAATACCGGGAGAGACGAAAGCCCTCCTATCACTTATTGCCTCCATGTGACTCGGGACTGTACCCAAAATCCACCTGTTTGCACGACTCCTTTGAGCCATGGTAGGGAGGAAATCAAAGCACGGTGGGAGCCACACAAGACTATATGACGATCTCGGGTCTACAGACTAACCTGTACCAGTGTCACCAGAGGACTGCTATCTGACGATAGGTATACTACCAACTAGGAGTTCTCGGCGAGTCCGTTCGGTGTACCCATTCTCCAATGAGAACCTATGTACAATCTTGATGTCACACACCAATGGTTGTGGGATCAACCATCGCCCTGTAAGGGACAAGAAACGTACACACTAGTCTACTCTGGAATATCGATGCCCTAGTCTTGATATTCCCTCAACTAGGAACTGATTAAAGGATATACTTTTGGACCACCCTGGCCTCACTAATTTGATATCATCATAATCCTGGTAGTCAAGTACATATCCTAAGGGCTTTATCAACATGTAAGAGACAAACAGTATAAATACCAGTCTACA
Organism: Agapanthus africanus; assembly: GCA_030015575.1. Lineage (NCBI taxonomy): Eukaryota > Viridiplantae > Streptophyta > Magnoliopsida > Asparagales > Amaryllidaceae > Agapanthus > Agapanthus africanus. Next base: position 178,463,305 of record JASDDO010000008.1, read on the forward strand.
TGTTAAGATAAAGGTAACCTGATAGCATACTATCATGTTGAAAGTCTACCTTAACACCACCATAAGGTTCTAGAGGCATCAAACATGCCAAATTTTAATTTTTTATTAGGTGCTAAGTTAGACTAACAAGATCTTTACTAGGTTATTAAGGGTTTGCCTTTGTGATGTGATTAACTCAAGATAAGAAAAGAGCATACAACCTTTGTAGTTCGAGTCCTTCTCTTCAATAGCTCCGGGTTGAAGTCCACGCGACTCTACTAGGCTCCTCTTCGAGTTGAACGAACCTCCTTCAAGATCTTTACGCCAATGACGATCCACCCGAAGTCCACAAGCTCAAGCTAACCCTTCACTAATCTCATTAGTGAAGGCAACACTCCACATCAAATTGCTAATCTAATGTGTGATGGTGAAGTAGGGATTTAATTTGCTCACTAGTTTGTGTTCAAGCTTCATGGTTCACATCACATGTGATGGTTGAAGCTTGAACCATGGGATTGAGGAAGAAGAAGAAGCTAAAGAGCAACCATGGGAGCAAAGCAAGAAAATGGCTAAGTGTTAAGAATTAGCAAAGAATGAATGGCAACCCTTGACCCCCACTCATTCAAGCATGGAATTTTGCAATATAAAATTGCAACCATGCTTGAATAGCGAGTCAAGATGAATAAACAAATATAACCCCCATTCTTGCAACCAGGCTTTCAAATTACACCTCATTTCTATTTTCACAAAATAGAAATTCAATTGCCATGCTTCATTATTATTATTATTATTATATATATCATATATATATTAATATATTTATAATAAAGAATAATTAGCGAGCTAATGATATTTGTTAAGATATAATTATATCACATATAATATATATCACATTATTAAATCAACACTTGATTTAATAATCCGGTTATATCTCATATAACTGACTAATATCATTTATCTGTATATCACATTATCAAATCAACACTTGATTCGACAATTTGGTTATATCACATATAACCGAACCGATAACAGATAACTGCCAGATTACAATACGGTATCACATACTCATATTTAATCAGGCTCACACACATATCACATATGTGTCCTACTTTGTTTCGCTTGAACCAGGAAACTTCTGTGTGGAACTCTAAAGACTCGTCAATACGCCAGCAGTAGCTGATGATCACATCAGTCACCTACAAGCCGTCAGCGGTAATAGTTGGACATAACGACTACCCGGGTATTGAGCAATATGAAAATCAACAAGCAGTCTCGTCCATACTCTCCATGAAGCCTATCAGTAACACTACCGTAAAGTCCGATCTCTTCGTCTGATATGTCGCATATCATGTCTAGGGGTGGTAAACGTCAAGCCCCAGTTACATGATAAGTCATGCCGATATCTGGCCTATAACGGTTTGAGAAACTACTAATAACTCTTATCGGTAAATCTCAGCAGCAACCCTGGCCAGGGACTTTCAGTTATAGCCAATCGAGTATAGCGCAACATCAACCCCCAATACCGGGAGAGAAGAAACCCCTCCTATCGCTCATTGCCTCCATGTGACTCAGGACTGTACCCAAAATCCACCTGTTTGCACGACTCTTTTGAGCCGTGGTAGGGAGAAAATCAAAGCACAGTGGGAGCCACACAAGACTCTATGACGATCTCGGGTCTACAGACTAATCTGTACCAGTGTCACCAGAGGACTGCTATCTGACGATAGGTATACTACCACATAGGAGTCCTCGGCGAGTCCTGTTCGGTGTACCCATTCTCCAATGAGCACCTGTGTACAATCTTTGATTTCACACACCAATGGTTGTGGGATCAACCATTGCCCTCTAAGGGACAAGAAACGTACACACTAGTCTACTCTGGAATATCGATGCCCTAGTCTCGATATTCCCTCGACTAGGAACTGATTAAAGGATGTACTTTTGGACCATCCAGGCCCCACAAGTATGATCTCATCATAATCCTGGTAGTCAAGTACATATCCTAAGGGTTTTATCAACATGTAAGAGTAAGACAGTAAAGAATACCGGTCAGCATGTTAAGATAAAGAGTAACCAGATAATATACTATCATGTCGAGCAAGAAATTCCTTTATATATATGTCCAAGCATCCACTATAATATACATCACATGTACAATAATGGCCTCTAGGGTATACATATTCCTAACAATCTCCCACTTGCACTAAGACCATTTGTTGCAGTATCTCATACCCAACATCCCAAAAAGCCTCTCAAAATGTATCTAGGGGAGGGCCTTCGTGAGTGGATCTGCAACATTGTCCTTCGTTTCAACTCTCCTGACCTCGATCTCCTGGCGATCTAATATCTCCCTGATCAGGTGATACTGCCTCAGAATATGTCTGGATTTCTGATAGGACCTGGGTTCTTTGGCTAAAGCCACCACTCCATCGTTATCACAATACACAGGTATTGGGTTCTCAATGGATGGAACCACACCAAGCTCAGCAATGAACTTCTTCATCCAGACAACTTCTTTAGCAGTATCGTATGCAGTGATGTATTCAGCCTCCATCGTCGAGCCTGCTACGGTGTCTTTCTTGGAACTCTTCCAACACACCGCCCCTCCGTTGAGCGTAAAAAAAAAACCCAAGACTGACTTACTGTCGTCCTTATCATTCTGGAAGCTCGAATTGGTACCTGGAGTTCACCGTTACTATACACCAAGAACATTTCTTTAGTCCTTCTCAAATACTTAAGAATGTTCTTCACAGCTGTCCAGTGGTTTTCCCCAGGATCTGATTAATACCTACTCACTACACCTAGCGAGTAAGCAACATCCGGTCTTGTACATAATATCTCATACATGATAGGGCCTACTGCCGAAGCATAGGGTATCCCTTGCATGCGAGCCCTCTCCAAATCAGTCTTGGGTGACATCTCTTTGGAGAGAGTGATTACTGAACAAGCGGGTACATTACCTCGCTTCGAATCTTCCATACTAAACCTCTTTAGTATGGTGTCTATGTACCTGAATTGGGACAATCCCAAAATCCGTTTAGATCTATCTATATAGATCTTTATCCTCAGAATGTAGGAAGCATCACCAAGATCATTCATGGAGAACTTGAGTGATAAGAAGAGCTTGACCGAGTGTAGCATAGGAACATCGTTTCCTATCAAGAGTATGCCATCCATGTACAATACGAGGAAGACCACCTTACTCTCTACAGCTTTCTTATATATACAAGGTTCATCAATATTTTTGATGAAGTCAAACTCTTTGATAGCTTCGTCAAAACAGATGTTCCAACTCTGCGACGCCTGCTTTAATCCGTAGATGGATTTAAGCAGCTTGCACACGTTTCCACTGCTCCCACTGTCTACGAAGCCCTCTGGTTGTATCATGTACACGCTCTCTTCTAAATCACCATTTAGAAAAGCGGTCTTGATGTCCATCTGCCAGATTTCGTAGTCATGGTATGCAGCAATGGCAAGTAGGATCCTGATGGACTTAAGCATAGCGATAGGAGAAAAGGTTTCATCATAGTCGATGCGAGGTTGTTGATGAAAACCTTTTGCTACAAGTCTAACTTTGAAAGTCTCAACTTTTCCATCTACTCCTATCTTCTTTTTGAAGATCCACTTGCTCCCAATGGGTTTTACCCCTTCAGGAGCAACTTCCAAAGTCCATACTTGGTTTGTGTACATGGATTCCATCTCGGATCTCATAGCATCCAGCCATTTCACAGAGTCCCTACTCGAGATGGCCTGCTCGAAACTAGTCGGGTCATCATCTTCCATGATGCAATCCTCGCTCCCACCATCTATGAGAAAACCATAGTATCTCTCAAGTGGATGAGGAACACTACTAGATCTAAGGAGTGGCTGGGGTTCGTTGGGTATTATTGGATCCTCTGGTTCCACCAAATCATAAGTTCTAGTTTGTGCTTCCAGTTCTCCCTCATTGCCACTAATTTCTTTTACAAGAAATTCCTTTTTCCCAAAAGGTGGCATGTTGAGCAACAGACACCTTTTGTTCGTCACTTTGGTAGAAGATATATCCATGTGAATTCTTTGGATATCCCACAAACTTACATACTTAGATAGAACTGACCCTGCCTCGAGCTTGTCCGGATTTTGCCTTTTAACATAGGCCGGACAACCCTATATCTTAACTCGTTTAAGATACGGCCTCTTTCCACTCCATATCTCATATGGTGTTTTAGGCACAGATTTTGATGGAACTTGATTCAATAGATATGCAGCTGTCTCAAGCGCATAACCCCAAAAAGAAATAGGCAACTCAGCAGTACTCATGATAGAGCGCACTATATCTAATAGGGTGCGATTCCTCCGCTCCGATACACCGTTTTGCTGTGGCGTATACGGAGGGGTAAGCTGAGAGAGAATCCCATTCTCTTTTAGATAATCACGGAATTCCCCGCTCAAGTATTCTCCTCCCCGATCAGATCATAGGATTTTAATACTTTTGCCCATCTGGTTTTCGACTTTTGTCACGACCCGAAAGTACGGAACATGACCGGCACTTAAACTACGAAACGTCTCGAGGCGTACGTAATCTAAGTAAGCCGAAAACCCAGAAATCCAAACCAAGAAAAGTAGTAGAGTGAAGGAAAAACCAATTTAAATCAAGTAGTTTGAAACATACGCCGAAATATGCATTTTAAAATCACAAGTCTTTTCTAAAAATTTTGGCAGAGTTTCCTTTGTAAAAACTGACCCCAAACGGGTACAAAACTGATAAAGCATATATAATGAGTAAAGGAATCCCCAAGCGGGAGCTAGCTCTTCGTCAATCGACGGTCACAACCACGCAATCAATATAATATACAACGCCGAAGGGCGAGGATCAAAACTCAAAAGAAAACTCAAAATAGCATGAAATCCATAGAAATACAACGCGCGACTCTAAGGTCGAAAGAATAAACATAACTGGTCTCTATCTGAAATAAATACATGTTTGGTTGATGGAGCATCTAGATACAACAGAATAATAATATACAAGGTATAATGATGGCCACGATACAAGTGAACCCACCTACTAGCAAATCACCCGGAAATGGAAGTAGTGCCAGCAAAGCCGTAATGAAACCTGTACGGCAAAACTTGCAAGAAACTGTGGCACAACGGGGGTGAGTTGCCAACTCATGAGTAGAAAACATCTACGAGCAGAAATTGCATGAATAACGCAATCCTAGGTCATACGATCACTATATATATATAATCCTCAAAATGACAAGTCTAGAGCATGAAAAGGTGGCAAGGGTAAATATCTAACCCAAGTGTAATCCCATGTGCTCGTGTCTGTGCCTCAGGTAGCAATATATCATATGGATGATGTATGAATGCATGAAAACAGAATACATGTAAATGAAGAAACTGCTTTCTTAACTTAGTGAGATTTCTGTATTTTTAAAACGAGATATCAGAAATGAAATCAGCATAAACAGTGTCTAGCATCGACACAAAACATAAATCCCAATGTCTCAAAATCTCAGGCTCCGGCTATCCGGACTGGCCTGTATCATCAAATCTCAGTACCTCAATATCTCACTATCTAGGGCGCCGTCAGTCCAGACCGGCCCCTAACATCCATCACAAGACCACGACGGTATCCTCCGGATATCCGACGCGTCGGGTAAAATCACCGGTAGTTAGTCTTCCCCTGCCAGGCTCATCGTCTACTACTCAAACTTCTTGCCCCGGGGTAACTTCCCGGATCCACCATGTACCCGAGACGGTTCATACAACTCCTCGAATCGTGTCTCGAAATCCATCAGCAAACTCATGGTGGACGACTCATACATCATGGGAAAACCGCACTTTTCATTTTAGAAAGAGAGAGAGAAGAAGTTTATATATGTTCTTGCAGTTTTCCCCCAAATCCATGAAATCTCATGAAAATCTGAATCCAAATCATCAATAGCACGTAAAACAGTGAATATAGGCATAAAATCCATGAATGCAGCATAACAGTGAATAACAATATGCATGAAACAGCAAGTAATAACTACAATGTCTAAAATGGCATGTAAGGCAAGTACACTAATATCATGTCGAAACTATTAGCTAACAAGCTATGTCCATGAAATAGTATTCTCTAAAGTGTACGTGGCATGGCAATTACCGATGATGATGTGTGTGAGCCGGCAAGTAAGTGTACGTGGAGCATACGCATCATCGGTAATGGTGCTGGTGTCCTAACAGCATGCTATCAATAATGGTATATGAATCACAATATAAGTATGCGATGCGGAGCGAACAGCAATAATGAGCGGGAGCTGAATACTAGACACAACGATAACTAATCTGCATTTAATATAAATATAAATCATACAGTAGTGCCTTTTGAAATAATACGAATCGCGGTGTTTTGAAAATAAGGGCTACGGTGTTTTTAAGAAAAGGTACGTTCTTTGAAATATCCGTAGAATCCCTTGACCTGTCTTTTAAAATACCCACGATTCGTTAGTTTTTGAAATAGGTAGGAATCAAATCTAGTCTAAAAACTACACTAAACTATAGGGCTGAGTTAACAGGCTAACTGAAGTTAAGGAAACCGCCTAACATCTGAGTCGATACATATATATATATATATATATATATATATATATATATATATATATATATATATATATATATATATATATATATTAGTCGGTGATCCCGCCTCAATAATATCACACCCGATACCATATCTAAAATCAGACATTCCCAAGTCAAGAGTGCGGATCAATCATCAATATATAGCTCGTACGTAACTCCGTCGTACGGCATCCCAAATCTGGGTACGGGTCAATATCACATTCATCATATTATTCATCTGGTATCCTCCTTATCAAAGATCATAATCCGGGGTACTGATCTACGTCTAGTACAATACTGATATCATCAATATAATCATGATCTGACTACTGATCTACAGCCTCATACCAACCGATGTCATCAACACATATCATCATAAAGAAGTATACATCGCCCAATGCGACCTATTATAAATATCTTAACATATCTTATCTCAATCTCGATCATAAGTCAAATATTCTATGTATATCACTATTCACATGGTATCGTCGTCCAAAGATCCGCTATAACATCAGGACGTATCTCAAATACGAACCCTGCCATATCACCGATCTCACGGCCTCAAATCAAATCTCATCGACTCATCTCAAATCCCAAGTACTATCCTCAAATCCAGTATATGAACACATAACCCCATACCCATGTGAACACATAAATATATATTCCCATATACGCACATGTGAAAGAATGAATGTATGCAAGTATATGTGTGCGTGTGGGTGTGGGTGCAACCACTACTCTAGGGTTTCGCAACTAACACTAAACCAATCCAAGAACACTAAAAATCCATCTTTATCATCAATCAACTCAAACAATATATAATAAATATAGGTGTTTATAAGTATTCGTATACATCACCACGAACTGCGGGGGGTGCTATACGCCATCCACCCGACTTCTCCCCATAGATATAAATCTACTCACCTTTGCTTGCCGATGCCGATGTCGCCACGCACTTGCTTGTCTCCTCTAAGTCTTCACGAGGGTACCTACATATAATAGACAATCGCAATTGCTATAAACATCAAGTCCAGAAACCAAAACGGCACATGGATTACCTATGGGTCAAAACCTATAGTCCACGCGTGCAAAAACGACTAAACAACCTTTGTTGTTGCTGTACAAACATGCAACAACCCAATACAAATCCAACTATCAAGAATTAGCATTTCAAAACACGGAAAACATAGCCAAAATCACACTAGAATGCTCCCAAATTTTGACTCAGGTCAAAAGTAGTTTCCAAAACAAGTCTAGGGTGATATATATGGTGTATGTGACCTACTGTAGCAATTTGGGAACTTCCCATCACCAAGTGGCCGAGCACAACCCTTCGAAAACCGGCCTCCTCGGTTTTGGCATGGTGGATTGGCCTCTAACTTGCAGGGGGGTCTCACAATGGTCCAAAAATGTCTCAGGTATTGTTTGCTTTTCAAGTTTTGGTCTCGGTTCACTCCAGATTCCTCTGCACACTAAATACCTCACAAACCGACATGAAAGTTTCTGTTTTCGGTAAACTTGGTTTGTTTCAAATAGATCTGGGTTTCTAACCTCATAGGGGGGTTTAAGGTCATCTCTATGGTCCAATTGCACTAACACCGCTCAAAATCCCACATAACCTCTTCTAGAAATCTTCCAAGTTCACTAAACCGCACAATATCGACATGAAACAAGTATGGATGCATAATGAATTGAAATACTACTCTAATGGTGCAGAAATTACCTTCTTTGGCAACTCGAGAATTTTCTTGAGTTGCTCAAAGTCCTCAAAATCCTCTCTTTCTAGGTCCAAAGTGTTCCTCTCGAGCTTGTGAACAATTTTCGTGAAATGGGAATAGGGTTTTGGAGTTGTATTCATGGTGTTATGGGGGATTGAAGATGGAGGAGGAAGAGGGAGGAGCAGGAGCAACAGCAGCTCATGAGAGGAGGGAAAGAGAAATTGGGTTGAAGAAATGATGGAGATGGCTCACATCAAAAGGGTTGACCTACTCTTTCTCTCTCCTAATCATTCTTTCACTTTTCCTTTTTTTTTCTTTTCCTTTCATTTCCTTCTCCTCACAATAGTAAACCCAAAACAAACCATGCACCCAAAACATGTAAGATCACAAGTGTGGAAAAATGATATGTGCATGTTTTGCACAAAAATGCTAAAAAACCGATTAGCGATTTTTAATCGCGATTAGCACTAAAATAACATATAATTAACCATAAAATCCTTTAAAATGGCATAATCCCATAAAATACCCTATTTTAGAATTTTCCATAATTTTTCAAAAATTTTTCCCATTTATCGGTATTCAATTATAACGAAATATTAAAATATTCATTAAAAATTAATATTAAATTATAAAAATTCCCAAAAATAATATATTTTTTTTTTGAAATGTTACAATCTTCCCCCCTTAAATAAATTCGGTCCCCGAATTTAAATTTAAACCCCCAAATTCAAAAACATTTCAAATGAAAGTCCAAGTCGTCGGGGCTTCGAAATCATCAATAAATAAAACGCATCATAGCGCAATACATGCGAATGAGTAATGAGCAGATAACTCAAAATCGAAACTCCGTCAAGCATCCCGCAATCATCGGAGTCAAGGTAAAGACACGAATGCCAAATCCAAAGCAAAACCAATACGATATAACTCGGAACTATACATGTAAATATCAAATCTATACATGTAAATATCTGAAGGAAATGCATGCTGAATCTTTTAAAGTCGCTGTGCAATGCGCATAACATTGCACAGTGGCGGACGTCTATCATAAGAAAATAACCATATACGTATATATCTTTTGTTTAATATGTACGTTCCTCCATTTTGGAAACAATTTTGAAGGGTTTCCTTATTTTAAACGATTCGTGTCATATCAGACACATAGATAAATACTGAGACTATAGCTCGCTTTTGGAAATCCCTTTGAAATCTATCAATGCATGCAAAATATACTCAGGTACTGTCATCTGACTCGTCCTGCTCAGTACGAAAACAATAATAAAACATCACAAAAACGTACTGCTCCATAAGAAATCAATCCCAAAATGTGCATATGAATACTACGTGCGTCTGGTGCGCACAGAAATCAAAATCCATGAATGTGCCATACATGCGCACAGAAACAACATCTAAGTGCATCGGGTGTGCACGAAACATCTGTCAAGGGCAACAGGTGTGCCTGACAGCAAAAACAGGTGCATCTGACATGCACGAAAAATCTCGATTTAGTGCATCTGGTGTGCACCAAAATCGCATCTCATAAGATGCGCCCAACATGCGCGAAAACCCAAATCAAGTGCATCCATCCTGCATGAAGTCATGCAATCCAATATCAAGCGCCGAACATGCGCAAAATCCAATCAGGTGCACAAAACAAATATCGAACATCACAATCGAAATCGAAGTCCAGTGCAACTGTGGTGCACAAATGCGTATCCCTGCACTGCAAGCATATGTGAACTACACCGAGTGCAAAAACCAAATCGTGTGCGTACATATGCACAAAATCAACTTAACTGTATGAAACCCATAAAATCATAAACATGAGAAACCAAGGCACGAAAACGATATCAAGTGCAACAACTGTGCAAAAATCGTAAATACTCAGTAGGTGCAACCATGGTGCATGAAAACATATATCATGAAACTCAATCATCAGAATCAATCATGCGAATAGATCGCCCAAAATACCAAAATCAAGTATGGCGGAATAGTCCCGCTCAAGCACATCCTCTAAGAATCTCTGACCAACTGTCGTGGTCACTCATAGCATGTCTCGTCGACGATCATGAACTCTGGCCTGCCGGTGTGCGTAACATGACCACTCCTGGGTCCAAGTCTTCTCATAATTTATTCCAGAAAGGTCCTGTCGAGGTCTCTTCCAAATCTCGTCTCTACCGAACTGTCCGGAAGTCATCGTCCTTTACTATATCTGTTTCTTGTTCCGGAATGGCTGCGTACTCATCGCGACTCCTTCTGGAAGGTATATCCAAGTACAATGCCTCGGCATGCGTATCGCATCTCTGATGTCGGCGGAGTGGAACGTTATCTTATCCAGATCTTATACGAACCTCTTACTCCACTTTTCTCTAATATCGACTGCTTCGGACTCGTCTTGTCGTGGCTGCATGGACTGAGCTCCAATGGCTATCCTCGTATCTGGAGTCTCCCAAGAAATGCATCTCACCACCTAGCATCCAAATGAAGTCGAACCATCCGATCGATTCGCAAAACCTCATAATCCCCCAAGAGCTCAACATCTTGGGTACAATTTAATAGTATCGAGTACATACCACAGCATCGGTGGTCCAGCCGTAGAAGGGCAAACCCAAGCCTCACTAATGGCGCCGCAGAACTACGGCAAACCCTAAGGTTCAAAGGCTTTCACACGGTCATTATGTCGAGTTAGGGTTTCATTCTTCTAGAGGGTCCATAGAATTGCCTGTATGTCTTTCTGAATACTTTAAACTTGGAATAATAGGTTTCTGACATTCGATCGCCTCTATCGACTCTCAACGTATCTGTGTGAAGTCGTCTCTAGCTGGAATCAATCTATCTGATGACCTCGCATCGGGGTAGGCGAACGAACCACATGTCCTAGTCATTCATCCTCGGTGACTAGCGACCTTCTATCATCTCTTAGTACAACTTGTACTGAAATAGCTCCAACCTCTGGGGCGATATCTCGTCGTTCGCAGCAACAACTGGATCACTCATCTGCATGCTGAATAGTGCCTCAATCATCATGAATAAGCAATACATCAACGGTCATCAAAATCTGGCTGGCCTCTATCAGTGGCTCAATCCTCTGGTGCTGATCTGCACGTCCGAGTAATCTCATAAAGCGATCCATCCAACGCTCGTGGCGCAAAAACACAATAAAAAGACACATCTCTGCAATCGTGTGTCGCCGGAATCACGCCCTGGTCAGTCTTCATTCGTAACGAGCTCGTGCTGACCGCAATGCAAAACCATAACTGGTACCGATGAGGCTAGATCATGAATGAGTATAATATAGAACAAAGAAATGTACATCCTAAGGCTTCTTAAGTGGAGTAGCGTATCGTAAATATGCCGCGGAACATACGTACGGTACGTCACTCTACTCAAACTACCTACTCCATCAACCAAGGGTCATCCTACGCTCCGAAGGTAAAACCTAACGCTTTGATACCAACTTTGTCACGACCCGAAAGTACGGAACATGACCGGCACTTAAACTACGAAACGTCTCGAGGCGTACGTAATCTAAGTAATCCGAAAACCCAGAAATCCAAACCAAGAAAAGTAGTAGAGTGAAGGAAAAACCAATTTAAATCAAGTAGTTTGCAACATACGCCGAAATATGCATTTTAAAATCACAAGTCTTTTCTAAAAAATTCAGCAGAGTACATCATGGGAAAACCGCACTTTTCATTTTAAAAAGAGAGAGAGAAGAAGTTTATATATGTTCTTACGGTTTTCCCCCAAATCCATGAAATCTCATGAAAATCCGAATCCAAATCATCAATAGCACGTAAAACAGTGAATATAGGCATAAAATCCATGAATGCATCATAACAGTGAATAACAATATGCATGAAACAACAAGTAATAACTACAATGTCTAAACTGGCATGTAAGGCAAGTACACTAATATCATGTCGAAACTATTAGCTAACAAGCTATGTCCATGAAATAGTATTCTCTAAAGTGTACGTGACATGGCAATTACCGATGATGATGTGTGTGAGCCGGCAAGTAAGTGTACGTGGAGCATACGCATCATCGGTAAAGGTGCTGGTATCCTAACAACATGCTATCAATAATGGTATATGAATCACAATATAAGTATGCGATGCGGAGCGAACAACAATAATGAGCAGGAGCTGAATACTAGACACAACGATAACTATTCTTCATTTAATATAAATATAAATCATACAGTAGTGCCTTTTGAAATAATACGAATCGCGGTGTTTTGAAAATAAGGGCTACGGTGTTTTTAAGAAAATGTACGTTCTTTGAAATATCCGTAGAATCCATTGACCTGTCTTCTAAAATACCCACGATTCGTTAGTTTTTTAAATAGGTAGGAATCGAATCTAGTCTAACAACTACACTAAACTATAGTGCTGAGCTAACAGGCTAACCGAAGGTAAGGAAACCGCCTAACATTTGAGACGACACACACACACACACACACACACACACACACACACATTAGTCAATGATCCCGCCTCAATAATATCACATCCGATACCATATCTAAAATCAGACATTCCCAAGTCAAGAGTGAGGATCAATCATCGATATATAGCTCGTACATAAATCCGTCGTACGGCATCCCAAATCTGGGTACGGGTCAATATCACATTCATCATATTATTCATCTGGTATCCTCCTTATCAAAGATCATAATCCGGGGTACTGATCTACGTCTAGTACAATACTGATATCATCAATATAATCATGATCTGACTACTGATCTACAGCCTCATACCAACCGATGTCATTAACACATATCATCATAAAGAAGTATACATCGCCCAATACGACCTATTATAAATATCTAAACATATCTTATCTCAATCTCGATCATAAGTCAACTATTCTATGTATATCACTATTCACATGGTATCGTCGTCCAAAGATCCGCTATAACATCAGGACGTATCTCAAATACGAACCCTGCCATATCACCGATATCACGGCCTCAAATCAAATCTCATCGACTCATCTCAAATCCCAAGTACTATCCTCAAATCCAGTATATGAACACATAACCCCATACCCATGTGAACACATAAATATATATTCCCATATACGCACATGTGAAAGAAAGAATGTATGCAAGTATATGTGTGCGTGTGGGTGTGGGTGCAACCACTACTCTAGGGTTTCGCAACTAACACTAAACCAATCCAAGAACACCAAAAATCCATCTTTATCATCAATCAATTCAAACAACATATAATAAATATAGGTGTGTATACGTATTCGTATACATCACCATGAACTGCGGGGGGTGCTATACGCCATCCACCCGACTTCTCCCCGTAGATATAAATTTACTCACCTTTGCTTGCCGATGCCGATGTTGCCACGCGCTTGCTTGTTGCCTCTAAGTCTTCACGAGGGTACCTACATATAATAAACAATCGCAATTGCTATCAACATCAAGTCCAGAAACCAAAACGGCACACGGATTGCCTATGGGTCAAAACCTATAATCCACGCGTGCAAAAACGACTAAACAACCCTTGTTGTTGCTGTACAAACATGCAACAACACAATACAAATCCAACTTTCAAGAATTAGCATTTCAAAACACGGAAAACATAGCCAAAATCACACTAGAATGCTCCCAGATTTTGACTCAGGTCAAAAGTAGTTTCCAAAACAAGTCTAGGGTGATATATATGGTGTATGTGACCTACTGTAGCAATCTGGGCAGTTCCAATCACCAAGTGGCCGAGCAAAACCCTTGGAAAACCGGCCTCCTCGGTTTTGGCATGGTGGATTGGCCTCTAACTTGCAGGGGGGTCTCACAATGGTCCAAAAATGTCTCAGGTATTGTTTGCTTTTCAAGTTTTGGTCTCGGTTCACTCCAGATTCCTCTGCACACTAAATACCTCACAAACCGACATGAAAGTTTCTGTTTTCGGTAAACTTGGTTTGTTTCAAATAGATCTGGGTTTCTAACCTCATAGGGGGGTTTAAGGTCATCTCTAAGGTCCAATTGTACTAACACCACTCAAAATCCCACATAACCTCTTCTAGAAATCTTCCAATTTCACTAAACCGCATATCGATATGAAATAAGTATGGATGCATAATGAATTGAAATACTACTCTAATGGTGCAAAAATTAGCTCCTTTGGCAACTCAAGAATTTTCTTGAGTTACTCAAAGTCCTCAAAATCCTCTCTTTCTAGATCCAAAGTGTTCCTCTCGAGCTTGTGAACAATTTTCGTGAAATGGGAATAGGGTTTTGGAGTTGTATTCATGGTGTTATGGGGGATTGAAGATGGAGGAGGAAGAGGGAGGAGTAGGAGCAGCAACAACTCATGAGAGGAGGGAGAGAGAAAATGGGTTGAAGAAATGATGGGGATGGCTCACAACAAAAGGGTTAACCTACTCTTTCTCTCTCCTAACCATTCTTTCACTTTTCCTTTTCTTTTCTTTTCATTTCATTTCCTTCTCCTCACAATAGTAAACCCAAAACAAACCATGCACCCAAAACATGTAAGAAAATATAACAAGTGTGGAAAAATGATATGTGCATGTTTTGCACAAAAATGCTAAAAAACCGATTAGCGATTTTTAATCGCGATTAGCACTAAAATAGCATATAATTAACCATAAAAATCTTTAAAATGACATAATCCCATAAAATACCCTATTTTAGAATTTTCCATAATTTTTCCAAAATTTTTCCCATTTATCGGTATTTAATTATACTGAAATATTAAAATATTCATTAAAAATTAATATTAAATTATAAAAATTCCCAAAAATAATATTTTATTGTTTTGAAATGGTACAACTTTGCACTTATATTCCTTGAATTTCTCAAAAGTTTCAGACTTGTGTTTCAGCAAGAACACATGTCCGAACCTTGAGAGATCATTGGTGAATGTAATAAAATATAAAAAAACCATTCCTGGCATGTGTAGACATAGGACCACATACATCACTATGTATCAGTCCCAAGAGTTCACTAGCTCTTTCTCCGTGTCCAGTAAACGGAGTTTTGGTCATCTTGCCTTTGAGACATAACTGACAAGTTTCATAAGATGAAAATTTGAACGGATTCAAATATCCATTTTTATGCAACTTAAACAGTCTTTTCGCATTGATATGATTTAGTCTACAGTGCCACAAGAAGGCTTCGTTCTTTTTTTTTTTAACTTTTCCTCTTGTTTGTGTTCTATATGTTAAGAACCGTACTTTGATTAAGAACGTATATACCGTTACATAACGTACCAGATCCAATCAAAACTTGATTCTGGAAAAAGTTCATAACATTATCCTCTAATGTGAGATTATATCCTTCTTTATTTAGCAAAGAAATCGATATAATGTTGCACATCATCTTTGGTACGTATTAACAGTCGTTCAGAATCAATGTATTACCAGTTGGTAATACAATGTGATAATCGCCAACTGCCTTAGCTGCAACAATTGCACAATTCCCTACTGTTAGGGATTTATCACCCTTTCCCAGTTCTCTACCTTTCTTTAGCTCATGTAACAAATTACATACGTGGGATCCTGATCCGGTATCTAATACTCAAGACATAGAACAAACTGAGAACAGTTCTCGGTAACGAACACACCCAGAGAAGATGAATCAACATGTCGTTTCTTCGTACGGGTGGTGCAGGAATCCTGATATTCCCCTATCCCTTGCTCAGACTTATGACACTCATAAGATAGAGCCGGACCAATGTTCCCTAGCCTTGTATAAAAGGAGGGTTCGGTCAATACATCCATTTTATTATCTTGATTAAGACGTGACATTGGTTGCTGCCTGGAGAGAGAGAGAAGGAAACGCGTTAGCGTGCACTCTTTGCAAGATTTGATTGGTTATTATCTTATCTAATCAGGACGGCTCCCACTATTTTTATCAAATCTTCCTTCAAACCCTAAAAGGTAAGATTAGCCGGGATTAATTACACCTTATAGGTTCTCCAATAGTTCGGCTAGGCAGGTATCGGTACTCCGAGGGAGGTTCCCTGTGCTTTCACACGGACCTAATTAAAATAAACCTCGTTTTCCCAGAGGCATAACCCCATTGACACCTTTCTAGACACCTACCGGATTAGCAAATTGTAAAGTGCAAAATTCTCCCTGGAGTAACTCTTACTCGCAGTGGGTATCGGGATCCAACTATCATATAGAAGGTATGCAATCTCATTTCAAATTTCAATACTTGAAATTCCTGATAATGTTTTTACCCCTAGCCACTTATGACTTTGACAAGGTCAACAAACCATAAGCGCTAGTCAAGTTCTACCCATCATTTCCTGATTGAATTAAACCCATCCGCACGACCCTTGACAAGGTCAACAAGGCCGCACGACTACCCTAACCCAATCGCATCTCATGATGGCAGATAAGCACTAATCAGCTACTGCACACTACGTCTTGAAAAGGTCAACAAACGCAGCACGAATACTAAATAATACTTATATGAAACGACGGAGGGCTACACAGATTTTTAAGAAAACCATGAGCGTAATGAACTTGATATCGTTGTAGAATCTAGTGATTTTATAAAGGAGCGTTTTTTAGGCTTTTCTAGCTTCGCTAAAGAGGGCACTCCTGGTGAAGAGATCTCGGTTGTTTCCTTATCGAATGAGGTGCTGGATATTCATGAATACCACTATGTAAAGAAAGAACTAGAGAAGCAATCAAAAGACAAAATCGAGTGGGTTTTAGCATTTGCTAGTTTCGCTAAAGAGGTCACTCCCGGTGAAGGGATCTTGGCTCTTTCCTCATCGAATGAGGTGTTGAATATTCATCAAGGAATACCACTATGCAAAGCAAGAACTAGAGCTACCCTTTTTGAAAATTTGATTCTACAATATCTTTTGGTTTCTTTCTTTTCATCAATCTCATTAATGAAGTCCCATCAATTAATGTTTCCTAAATATTACAGAAAATGAAACGAAAATAAAACGTACGCTTATGCCATCCGCATTCGCCACGGTGCCCCGTCATACATCGTAATGTTACTTAACTCCCGGTAGAGCGGGCGTTGGACTAGCACGGGTGCAAAACATAACCAACGTTTATTATATATAATATATATAATATTACATTCGTCTCACGTAGTTATATGATCAACATCACAAAAACAAGCAGCAGAAGCAACATATGAAATATTGGATATACTAGGATGTCCGTGTTTTAAATTTAGTCAATCATGTAAAACACGGATTCCACAGTCGTGATGAATAACCAAACCCACATTCCTAGATCCCCACGAGAGCGGCAAGTAATCCTGCTAATTCTAGAGTTAGGAGACCCAGTCTCAACTCCTTGAGATGGTCTCCCACTGGACTCTAGAATTCGGTTACTTGTGCTCCCCGCCTTGGGTCTATCCTAATGCGGAAAAATAAATAATATACAACAGGGGTGACATCATCCTCAACCCGGAAGTGCCCCAATAAAAGAATATTACATACAGATTTTATATGAATGAAAATAAAAACACTCATCTCACATAAAACCCCCTGGTTATTCTTTCACGACGATCCAATATATCATATCAACAGCAACACATGATATCACATATCATCAACGTAAGCAAATATGTGTATCCCTAAAACTTGTTGACATATAGTAACGAGATTGGGATACCCCACATATTACACTTACGGTCGCAGAAAAGAAAACAGAAAACTACAAGAATTAGAATCCGCAATATCCTTAAAAATCATAAACACGGAATATCTCATATTCCGGATTTCATGCCTAATTTATAAAACTTGCATTTTATTCTCAAGTTGAAAACTCTTTTCAATTGGTTGTCGGACAATTCAACAAGATTCCCGGCTTAGTGATCGCTTACAATACGCAATTGATACGGAGTTTTGATCCGAATCAAAATTTTGTGGCAATCGATCAATTGAGACTAAACGGCTAGTTTTACAATATACTAACTAGTTTTCATAAAAATAATTAATCTGGATTCTAATAATTGTATCACACACATCACGAAGCTTGTAAAGTAACCGCGACATTAGAATTCCGCACGCAATTAGCAAACTTAACCAATTTTTCCAAAACACGAAAAATCCAGTGAGCTAAAGTTCCAAAACCGATCGTTTTAAGCCAATCCGGGAGTCAAAACGAACTCAAAAACGGCCCGAATCTTCGTGAGGGCGAAGATCACAAAATTGAGTATTGAATGGGGGGCCTCGGGGGGAGGGGTACCTACCCCCAGGGGCCACCACGAAGTGGCTGTAAGTCCACGTTGCCTACCCCGGTACTTGCGGGGAGGCGGAAAACATAATAAAAATCGGATTTTTAATGACTTAGGCAACATGGACCTTGACTTGGAGGATCTTTGCTAAACTAAAACTAGCTAAAGAATACTAACAACTAACAAAGTTGTAGAATGGTTATACCTTGAGCTCGAACTCCTTCTCTCCTTGCTCGTCGGAATGGTAGAAAGGCCTCACCTTGCTTGTCTCCTTCCGTCAAAGAACGATCCACCCGAAAGCCTCGACCTTTAGCTTCAACTCCAAGCTAGGAGTAACTAGAGTGCAAGAAATGCTAAGACTTGAACCCTAGAAGTGAGTAGAGAAGATCAAGTGAAGGTTTTTCTCAAGCTTTTTGTTTCTCAACACATGAGAGGGAGAGAGCTTGAGGGAGAGGATGAGCAAGAGAGAGAAAAGATATGATAGAATGAAATATTAGTGAGCCATTCTCACTAATATGTGTGAGTTATTTTAATTAATTAATTAGCAAGAAAATTGTCATGGTTTTATCAAGAGGTGACCATTATCATTTCATCATTAATGCAAATTGCAAGAATCAAAGAGCATCTTCCAAATGAAATGATCATGGTCAAATTGTCAACTTGGTCAACAAGTCAACAAAGTCAAAGTGTCAACAACAACAACCATGCACAATAATTAAGCTAATTATTAATTAACAATAATACACACAAAAACAATAGGGTTAATAAAATGACAATAGTCATTAACCCTAAACAAGGTCCTCTCCCTCAATCTCAAGCAACCGTGCATACGCACCCGCATTCGTGATCCGAGGAACACGAACACAATGAGAAAAACCAATCTCAAATCATATACTAGGATCCGGCTTAAACCAAAGCCCGCTAGTATAAACTGTCCGGACAGCAACCGTGCACAAGTGCGCGGATGCGAACGAACCCTGTCGCAAAACCATGCGACCTCTACTCGTTTTGCCTAAAGGCGAATAGCTCTCTGTGTGGGACTCTAAAGACTCGACACTACGCTGGCAGTGGGTTTAACCACAGACCGCAAGCGGCACTAGCTGTACGTAACGGTCCCCAGGTAGATGTCGATAAGAAGACTGACGAGGTGAACCCCATCTGCACTCCTACTGAGCCTGTATGTGACAGTCTCCGTACAGTCCGGTCTGTTCGTCTGATACATCGCATGGCGGGCCTAGGGGGCGGTGAACGTCAGTCCCCTAATAGCGGTACAAGTCGTGTCGGAGTGAAGCCCAGAACACCCTGAGATAACACTGGAAGCCTACCAGTATATCTCGCTTGCCCTGGCCAGGGACTACTCGTGTAATGGCTCTCCTAGACACAGCGCGATGTCAACCCCCAATACCGGGAGAGACGAATCCTGTCTAACCGTCACTGCCTCCAAGTGCTTCGGGACTGCACCCAAAAACTACCTGTTTGCACGACTCCTCTGAGCCGTGGTAGGGTAGTAATCAAAGTGCAGTGGGAACACACTCGAGGCGAAGTGACAGTTTCAAGTCAGCGGACTAAGCTGTACTCATGTCACCTGGGAACTGATAACTGACGATAGGTATATTACCAACCAACAGTTCCCGACGAGTCCTGTCCAGTGTACTCGTAACCTAACGAGCACCCGCATACTATCCCAAGTACGACGTACTAACGGCTGTGGGACAGACCGTCTCCCACACTGGGATGAGAAGCGCATACGCTAGTCTACTCCGGAGTATCGATGCCCTGTCTCGATAGTCCAACGACCAGGGACCTGTATAAGGATGTGCTTATAGATTACCCAGCTCCCACGAGTGCGAGCGCCATCACAACGCTGGTAATCAAGCAAAGATCCTAAGGGCTCTACTAATATGTATACCTGCAATATGCTAAAAGAAACACATGCACATATTAAAGCAGAGACAAACCAAGTAGCATACTACCATTTCGAGCAAGATTGTATATACAACTGTGAACATCCCAAGCTTCCATTAAGTAATATACAAACTAGTATGATACAGTAATGGCCTCTAGGGCATATACACTAACAATCTCCCACTTGCACTAAGGCCATGTACTGGCGTATCGAAGACCTATCATCTCGATCAGCCGCTCGAACTGAGTCTGGGGCAAGGCCTTGGTGAATGGATCTGCTGTGTTATCCTCTGATGCAACTCTCCGGACCTCGATCTCCTGGCGATCCACAATCTCCCTGATCAGGTGATACCGCCTTAAGATGTGTCTGGATTTCTGATGGGACCTGGGTTCCTTCGCTAAAGCTATAGCCCCGTTGTTGTCGCAATACAGAGGTATTGGGTCAACAATGGACGGAACCACCTGAAGTTCTTTCAAGAACTTCCTCATCCAGACAGCTTCTTTTGCGGCATCATATGCAGCGATGTATTCCGCTTCCATAGTCGAGTCAGCAACGGTTTCCTGTTTGGAGCTCTTCCAACACACCGCCCCTCCATTGAGGGTAAAGACAAAACCCGACATGGACTTGGAATCATCCTTGTCACTCTGGAAGCTGGAGTCAGCAAAGGCCTCAATCTGCAGGTCTTTTCCGCCATACACCAAGAACATCTCCTTAGTCCTTCTCAGGTACTTGAGAATGTTCTTTACTGCTATCCAATGTTTCTCCCCAGGGTTTGACTGATACCTGCTTACCACACTCAGTGTATAAGCCACATCCGGTCTGGTACACAACATCGCATACATTATAGAGCCTACCGCAGAAGCGTAGGGTATAATAGACATGCGATCCCTCTCCAAATCAGTCTTGGGAGACATCTCTTTGGAGAGGGTGATCCCGTGACAAGCCGGCAGATTACCGCGCTTGGAATCTTCCATACTGAATCTCTTCAGTATGGTGTCGATATACCTGGACTGTGAGAGTCCTAATATCCTCTTGGATCTGTCACGGTAGATCCGGATACCCAGAATGTATGAGGCATCACCCAGGTCTTTCATGGAGAACCTGTGTGACAAGAACCCCTTGACAGATTGTAGCATAGGAATGTCATTTCCTATTAAGAGAATGTCATCCACGTATAAAACGAGGAATACTACAGTTCTCGCTACAAATCTACAATAGATGCATGGTTCATCTGGATTTTTGATAAAGCCAAATTCTTTGACCGTCTCATCAAAACAGATGTTCCAACTCCGCGATGCTTGCTTGAGTCCATAAATGCACTTGAGCAACTTGCACACCTTTCCGCTGCTCCCACCCTGAATGAAACCCTCTGGCTGGTCCATATAGACACACTCCTCTAAATGACCATTTAGAAAAGCTGTCTTTACGTCCACTGCCAAATCTCATAATCGTGGAAAGCAGCGATGGCAAGAAGGATCCGAATGGATTTCAGCATAGCTACTGGAGAAAAGGTTTCGTCATAGTCCAAACCAGGTCGCTGACGAAAACCCTTTGCTACCAGTCTAGCTTTATAGGTCTCAACCTGTCCATCTACACCAATCTTCCTTTTGAAGATCCACTTGCATCCTACGGGTTTTACCCCGTCTGGAGCAATGTCCAACGTCCATACTTTGTTGGTGTACATGGACTCCATCTCGGTCCGCATTGCATCCAGCCATTTTACCGAGTCGACGCTCTGAATGGCTTGCTGGAAGCTAGTAGGCTCATCACAATCTAGGATGCAGTCCTCTCTATCCCCGTCAATGAGAAAACCGTAGTACCTCTCGGGCGGATGAGACTGCCTACTACTCCTGCGGAGTGGCACGGGAATGTCTTGATCTTTCGAACCCTCTGGCTCTACTAAGCTTTCAGTAATAGCTTGCGGTTCTGGAACTTCTTCCAGTTCTATCGCGCTCCCACTTAATTCTTTTTCTATGAACTGATGTTCTAGAAAGTGGGCATGGCGAGAAACAAGGACTTTTTGTTCCTCTTCGCAATAGAAGTAATATCCCTTGGAGTTCTTCGGATATCCCACAAACTTGCACTGTACTGAGCGTGCCTCGAGCTTGTCCGCATGCTGCTTTTTTTACAAAAGCTGGACATCCCCAAGTCTTAATGTGATTAAGATGGGGTCTCTTCCCACACCACATTTCATATGGTGTAGTAGGCACAGTCTTAGTTGGAACTCGGTTCAAAAGGTATGCTGCTGATTCTAGCGCATATCCCCAGAACGATCGCGGTAACTCAGCGTTACTCATCATGGACCGTACCATATCCAATAGGGTCCGGTTCCGTCTCTCCGATACACCGTTGTGTTGCGGAGTGTATGGAGGAGTAAGCTGAGAGAGAATTCCATTCTCTTTTAAGTAGTTCAGGAATTCGGCACTTAAGTATTCTCCTCCTCGATCCGATCTTAGGATCTTGATACTTTTGCCGGTTTGTTTTTCAACTTCATTCTTATATTCCTGGAATTTTTCAAAAGCCTCGGATTTATGTTTCATTAAGAAGACATAACCGTACCTTGAAAAATCATCCGTAAAGGTAATGAAGTAAGAAAAACCGCTTCGCGCATGTGTAGACATTGGACCGCACACGTCGCTGTGTACGAGTCCCAAGAGCTCGCTCGCTCTTTCTCCGTGTCCAGAAAACGGAGCCTTTGTCATCTTTCCTTTGAGACAGGATTGACAAGTTTCATACGATTGATATTCGAACGGATCCAAATATCCTTCAGTATGTAACTTAGTCAATCTTCTTTCATTGATGTGACCCAGTCTACAATGCCATAAGAAAGTTTTATTAATTTCTGGAGACTTTCTTTTGTGTGTATTCTGGATATTGAAAACTTGCGGTTGGTTTAAAACGTAAATACCGTTGTTTAATGTACCTGACCCAATCAAAACTTGATTAAGGTGAATGTTCACTACATTACTTACAAATGCAAATTCATAACCTTCTTTAGATAATAAAGATACAGATATGATATTACAGGTTGCATTTGGTACATAATAACAACTACGCAAAACCAAAAAGTGTCCATCAGATAATCCCAGGTGATAGTCCCCCACGGCCTCTGCATCCATGCTAGCACCGTTCGCAACTCTGAGGGTCATGTCACCTGCCTTCAAAACTCTACGCTTTCTCAATGCCTGCAAAGAATTACAGATATGAGATCCTGATCCGGTATCCAATACCCAGGATGTAGAGTTTATTGATAGACAGTTTTCAATAACATACACACCTGAAGCTGAAGCTGCAACTCGCTTCAAATCCTGTGTTCTGGCTTTCCAAGCCTTGCAATCCTGTTTCCAGTGACCACTTTTGTGACAATAGAAGCATTCTTCCTTCCCCACCATCTTCCCCGCTGCTTTTGTTGCTTTACCCTTTCCCTTCGTATCCACTTTACCGACACCGCCTCTTGGTTTGGTGGGGGCTTTCTTCTTCTTGCCCTTGGCTTTCGCCCTGGACCTAGAAGAGGAAGATCCTCCTACAAACAAAGTGGATGTCTCCCTACCCTTCTGTAGGGTGCCCTCAGCAGTCCTCAACATGTTCAGAAGCTCGGCAAGTTCAACCTCCTTTCCTTGCATGTTGAAGTTAAGAACGAACTGGGCGTAAGTGGAAGGAAGGGACTGGAGAATCAAATCGGTATAGAGTTCATTCTCCAACGTGGTCCCTAGGTCCGCGAGCTCTTCTATGTAGCCGATCATCTTAAGCACGTGGTCCGCTACCGATGATCCGACGGCCAACCTTGCCGAAAAAAGCTTCTTCGACACTTCGTATCTAGCGATACGAGACTGCTCCCCATACAGTTCTTTTGTATGGAGAAATATGGACTCCAGGTCCATATTCTCGTGCCTCCTCTGATGTTCGTTGTCCATCGAGGCTAGTACGAGGCATCTGGCCCTCGCGCAATCTATCTCCCATGTCTTACGGATTTCTACATCCGCGACGCTGGAGGTGGGACCTGGGACAGGGGGAGCTTTGGTGGTAAGTATATACCCCAGCTTGTCATAAGTGATAGCCATCTTGACATTCCTGAGCCAATCTTTGTAGTTTGGCCCTGTCAATATATTTTTATCTAACAGTAACTTAAGTCCGGTCATGTTGAATGGTCGCTGCAATTAGGAGAGAGAAAAGAAACACTTTAGCATGATGCTCTTGCAAGTTTAGAGTGGTTTTTAGTTTGTCTAAACTGGATGGCTCCCACTGTTTCTCGAATCCCTTCTCAAACCATAAAGAAAAGGATTAGCCGGGATCATTCTCACCGTACAATACTTGCTTAACCGTTCAGCCAGGCCAGTGTCGGTACTTCGAGGGAGGTTTTCCAACGCTTTCGCGAAGTTCCTTAATTAAGTAACCTCTTTTCCCTGTGGGCGTAGCCCCGCTAACACCTTTCTAGGCACCTACTAGGTTTATAGCATTGATCGTTAAGTGAGAGTTTTCCCGAGGAGTAGCATATACTAACAGTAGGATCGGGATCCAAATATCATCGCGTGACGAAACTGAAGGAATTCTACCAGAATCACCACACTCCAAATGGTATGCAAATCTAGCAAGTTTCAGTACTTATGAAACTCCCGATGTGGATTTTTGCCCCATGCTCTTATGACCTTGACTTTGGCCAAAATATCATAAGTCACATGTCAAGTTCTACCCGTCATTCTCCTGGTTAATTTGGACCCACCCGTACCTACCCTTGACTTTGGCCAAAATGGCAGCACGACTGTCCCAAATCAACGCATCTATCTATGCTGCACATGAATGCCCAAACGCTACCAATCACTATGCCTTGACTTTGGCCAAAATACACAGCTTGAATACTTTTGACCATTCATGTGGAATGACGGAGGGCTACGAATGGTTTTGGCGAAACCGTGAACGTAGTGAACTTGATATAATCGATGGAACGAGATAGCTTTTAAAAGGAGTGGTTCGAGCTCCGCGTTTAAAAGTTTAGTTTTGAAAAGAACCGAGTGGTTTTCAAAGTGTTCCAATCGACTTTTACTTGGTTTATTTCTTGCATTAGTTCTTTTAATGCGTCCCATCAATTAATCCTACCATTGCAGAAAACAACCAAAATATGACGTACGCTTATGCCATTCGCATTCGCCACGGGGCCCCGTCATCACCCGTTAGGTTACTTAACTAACGACAGAGCGGGGGCTGGGCTAGCGCGGCTGTAAAACATAAGCAACGCCTAAATAGTTATTATATATAAATATACAGCAATGATAGACATCACAGATCACAGATGAATACATTGGATATACTAGGAATCCGCAATGCGTTCGAGCCTGCAACGCAAAGCGGATTACACGGTCGCGGTGAATAGCCAATACCCCACCCAAGACCCCTACGGGTGCGGCAAACTACCCGCCAAGCACCCGAAGCGAAGCAACCTCCCTCACCACCGTGAGTAGGCCACTCGGCACTTCGAGTACCCGGTAGTTTGTGCACCCCCTCCATGGGTCTATCCTAGGAGCAAAAACAGTAAAAAGAATTATACAATGACGGCAACAACCCCGACCCGGCTGTGCGGCCATACAAAGAATATTATTACATCAATTTACATGTTACAAATGAATGAAAGAAAAACAACGCTCATCTCACATCCACCCCGGCCATTCACCCGCGACAATCCAATCCATTCATATCCACAAACCAATAACAATCACAGATCATGTATAACCCCGACTAATCGTCTTATAGCGATTAGCCGACGTTCAATACATGCAAGCATTACAGATATAACCAATGTAGTTAAAGTGTAGTGAAGTTCCGGAAAAATACGGATTTATAGGCCCCCAAAAGTAAATTTTAGTTCTGGAAAATCTGGGCATATAATATATATCCTAAAAATCCCAAAATCAACACAGAAAGACACTGCACGAAAAACGATGCAGAGAGGACATCAAACCGCGGCGCTTCCGCGGCACGAGCCTACCTCGTGCGGCGGAAGGGCGGCGGTTTGGATGAATCTCTGTGTCGTTTTTCATGGGTGTTTTTAGAAAACCCTGAGATGAATTTACAAATATAAAGTTTTCTATTTTGAGCAGAAAAAATTTCAACAGAAACTAGGGTTTTTCAAAGTTCGGTTTTTGGATTTTCGGTTTCGAAACTTCGTTACACTTCACTACCTAGCTAGTTTGAGTTTAGTTAGGCTCTGATACCACTGTAAGTCCACGTTGCCCACCCCGGTACTTGCGGGGAGGCGGAAAACATAATAAAAATCGGATTTTTAATGACTTAGGCAACATGGACCTTGACTTGGAGGATCTTTGCTAAACTAAAACTAGCTAAAGAATACTAACAACTAACAAAGTTGTAGAATGGTTATACCTTGAGCTCGAACTCCTTCTCTCCTTGCTCGTCGGAATGGTAGAAAGGCCTCACCTTGCTTGTCTCCTTCCGTCAAAGAACGATCCACCCGAAAGCCTCGACCTTTAGCTTCAACTCCAAGCTAGGAGTAACTAGAGTGCAAGAAATGCTAAGACTTGAACCCTAGAAGTGAGTAGAGAAGATCAAGTGAAGGTTTTTCTCAAGCTTTTTGTTTCTCAACACATGAGAGGGAGAGAGCTTGAGGGAGAGGATGAGCAAGAGAGAGAAAAGATATGATAGAATGAAATATTAGTGAGCCATTCTCACTAATATGTGTGAGTTATTTTAATTAATTAATTAGCAAGAAAATTGTCATGGTTTTATCAAGAGGTGACCATTATCATTTCATCATTAATGCAAATTGCAAGAATCAAAGAGCATCTTCCAAATGAAATGATCATGGTCAAATTGTCAACTTGGTCAACAAGTCAACAAAGTCAAAGTGTCAACAACAACAACCATGCACAATAATTAAGCTAATTATTAATTAACAATAATACACACAAAAACAATAGGGTTAATAAAATGACAATAGTCATTAACCCTAAACAAGGTCCTCTCCCTCAATCTCAAGCAACCGTGCATACGCACCCGCATTCGTGATCCGAGGAGCACGAACACAATGAGAAAAACCAATCTCAAATCATATACTAGGATCCGGCTTAAACCAAAGCCCGCTAGTATAAACTGTCCGGACAGCAACCGTGCACAAGTGCGCGGATGCGAACGAACCCTGTCGCAAAACCATGCGACCTCTACTCGTTTTGCCTAAAGGCGAATAGCTCTCTGTGTGGGACTCTAAAGACTCGACACTACGCTGGCAGTGGGTTTAACCACAGACCGCAAGCGGCACTAGCTGTACGTAACGGTCCCCAGGTAGATGTCGATAAGAAGACTGACGAGGTGAACCCCATCTGCACTCCTACTGAGCCTGTATGTGACAGTCTCCGTACAGTCCGGTCTGTTCGTCTGATACATCGCATGGCGGGCCTAGGGGGGCGGTGAACGTCAGTCCCCTAATAGCGGTACAAGTCGTGTCGGAGTGAAGCCCAGAACACCCTGAGATAACACTGGAAGCCTACCAGTATATCTCGCTTGCCCTGGCCAGGGACTACTCGTGTAATGGCTCTCCTAGACACAGCGCGATGTCAACCCCCAATACCGGGAGAGACGAATCCTGTCTAACCGTCACTGCCTCCAAGTGCTTCGGGACTGCACCCAAAAACTACCTGTTTGCACGACTCCTCTGAGCCGTGGTAGGGTAGTAATCAAAGTGCAGTGGGAACACACTCGAGGCGAAGTGACAGTGTCAAGTCAGCGGACTAAGCTGTACTCATGTCACCTGGGAACTGATAACTGACGATAGGTATATTACCAACCAACAGTTCCCGACGAGTCCTGTCCAGTGTACTCGTAACCTAACGAGCACCCGCATACTATCCCAAGTACGACGTACTAAGGGCTGTGGGACAGACCGTCTCCCACACTGGGATGAGAAGCGCATACGCTAGTCTACTCCGGAGTATCGATGCCCTGTCTCGATAGTCCAACGACCAGGGACCTGTATAAGGATGTGCTTATAGATTACCCAGCTCCCACGAGTGCGAGCGCCATCACAACGCTGGTAATCAAGCAAAGATCCTAAGGGCTCTACTAATATGTATACCTGCAATATGCTAAAAGAAACACATGCACATATTAAAGCAGAGACAAACCAAGTAGCATACTACCATTTCGAGCAAGATTGTATATACAACTGTGAACATCCCAAGCTTCCATTAAGTAATATACAAACTAGTATGATACAGTAATGGCCTCTAGGGCATATACACTAACAGTGGCCCCTAAGGTAGGCAGACCCGAGAGCACCTAGTAGGGTGCTCTCGGGTCACCCACACCTAAGGCCACCTTGTGGTGGTTTGGGGTATGGGTCCGGCCTCTGGTCCCTCCAGGATGTCCCCGGGGTGCGCACACTCCACCCCACGGCTTCTTGGTTCAAGCCATGAGCCCGCGGGGTATGCAAATAACTTAAAACATCATTTTTGAAAATTGTTTTTATCGGCAGTTTTTGCGCGACAAAAACGACGGATTTCTAACTTCACTAAAAGTTACCCTAATGTTCTAGCTTGGCTCTGATACCTTGAAAGTCTACTTAAACACCACCATGAGGTTCTAGAGACATCAAACATGCCAAATTTTAATTTTTTTATTAGGTTCTAAGTTAGACTAACAAGATCTTTACTAGATTATTAAGGGTTTGCTTTTGTGATGTGATTAACTCAAGAGAAGAAAAGAGCATACAAACTTTGTAGTTCGAGTCCTTCTCTTCAATAGCTCTGGGTTGAAGTCCATGCGACTCTACTAGGCTCTTCTTTGAGTTGAACGAACCTCGTTCGTGATCTTCGCACCAAAGACTATCAACCCGAAGTCCATAAGCTCAAGCTAACCCTTTACTAATCTCATTAGTGAAGGCTACACTCCACATCAAACTGCAAATCTAATGTGTGATGGTGAAGTAGGCGTTTAATTTGCTCACCAGTTTGTGTTCAAGCTTCATGATTCACATCACATGTGAGGGTTGAAGCTTGAACCATGGGATTGAGGAAGAAGAAGAAGCTAGAGAGCAACCATGGGAGCAAATCAAGAAAATGAGCAAAGAATGAATGACAACTCTTGACCCCCACTCATTCAAGCATGGAATTTTGCAATATAAAGTTGCAACCATACTTGAATAGTGAGTCAAGATGAATAAACAAATATAACTCCCATGCTTTCAAATTACACCTCATTTCTATTTTCACAAAATAGAAATTCATATGCCATGCTTCATTATTATATATATATATATATATCATATATATATATAATATATATATATTAATATATTTATAATGAAGAATAATTAGTGAGCTAATGATATTTGTTAAGATATAATTATATCACATATAATATATATCACATTATTAAATCAACACTTGATTTAATCATCCGGTTATATCACATATGACTGACTAATATCATTTATCTGTATATCACATTATCAAATCAACACTTGATTCGACAATCTGATTATATCACATATATCCGAACCGATAACAGATAACTGCCAAATTACAATACGGTATCACATACTCGTATTTAATCAGGCCCACACACATATCACATATGTGTCCTACATCGTTTCGCTTGAACCAGGAAACTTCTGTGTGGGACTCTAAAAACTCGTCAATACACCAGCAGTAGCTGATGATCACATCAGTCACCTACAAGCAGTCAGCGGTACTAGCTGGACGTAACGGCTACCCGAGTATTGAGCGTTATGAAGATCAACAAGAAAGCTCTTCCATACTCTCCATGAAGCATATCAGTAACGCTATCGTATAGTCCGGTCTCTTCGTCTGATATATCGCATATCATGTCTAGGGGTGGTAAACGTCAGGCCCCAATAATGTAATAAGTCATGCCGATGTCTGGCCTATAACAGTTTGACAAATTACTGATAACTCTTATTAGTAAATCTCAGCAGCAGCCCTGGCCAGGGACTTCCAGTTATAGCCAATCGAGCATAGCGCAACATCAACCCCCAATACCTGGAGAGACGAAACCCCTCCTATCGCTGATTGCCTCCATGTGACTCGGGACTGTACCCAAAATCCACCTGTTTGCACGACTCCTTTGAGTCGTGGTAGGGAGGAAATCAAAGCACAGTGGGAGCCACACAAGACTCTATAACGATCTCGGGTCTACAGACTAATCTGTACCTGTGTCACCAGAGGACTGCTATCTGATGATAGGTATACTGCTACATAGGAGTCCTCGGCGAGTCCCGTTCGGTGTACCCATTCTCCAATGAGCACATGTGTACAATCTTTGATGTCACACACCAATGGTTGTGGGATCAACCATCGCCCTCTAAGGGACAAGAAACGTACACACTAGTTGTTGCGCCACGGCAGCGCCCCGGCCGTCTATCCGAGGCAAAAATGCGGAATCAAAAATTTTCCTTACTTGGAAACCGGCGCTACCGCGGACAATGAAAACCCGGATCGTAACCATTAACCTAATTCTAGCTAACAAGAGATGGGAAGAGAAGTATACCAAGTGATCCGAGTCCTCCGGTCTTCTCTTCATCGTCCCGATCTCCCGCGGAAAGTCTTGTCTCCATATCGTCGCCTCCTCGCCAGAAAGGGCACCACATCGCCTGCGTCTTTTACGGGCTCCCACCTCAATACCGAGGCAAGTCGGGCGCGAAGTTGGCTGGCCGACGCGTCCAAGATTTGCTGTAGAATGTGTAGGGTTGAAGCTATGTCTCATTTGGGCTTTGTTTCCTTTGAAGATGATGGAGGAATCAAGATAAGAAAAATGGTGCTTGCATTTTTCTTGACATGAAAAGAGATCAAAAACTACACTCTCAAAAATGATGCTCTCATCTTCTTTTCTCTCAAAAGTCTTCAATCATTTCCAAAAAAAAATAAGAATGGTGGAGGAAGAAATACAAACTCATGAAGGGAGGTGAGTGTAGGATAAAGCAAGAGGTGACCACATCCTAAACATCATCATAACAATCTCACATCAACTTTCATCTCATTTCTAATCTTTATAAAACAAGAAATGATGAAGGAAAAGAATGGTATCTAAAGATGCTATCATAATAAATACATATGCAAGAAACCCCCTCCTCAAATGTAATTTGCAAAACTGCAAATTACCCCCTCCATCAGAAAAGTCCGGCCGGGAAAGAGCAAAGGAAAACCGGCCGGAACGGAATGCAAACTGGCAACTCCAGAAAACTGGTCCCGTAATAAATTACAGGAAAACCCCGATACTGTGCATACACACCTGCATCTGTATTCCGACCGGATACAAATGCAATGAGACAAAATCTACACTGTACTAAACTAGGATCCGGCTTAAACCAAAGCCGGCTAGTAATATCCGTCCGATCCTGATCCGTGCAATACCGCACGTATCTGATCGAACCCTGCCATATAACTATACGGCCACTAGTATAAAACTGTCCGATCCTGATCCGTGCAATACCGCACGTATCTGATCGGACCCTACCATATCTCCATACGGCCTCTACAGCGTTTCGCACGAAACTTGAGTAACTGAATGTGTGGTGGACTCTAAAGACTCGTCAATACTATGGCTGTGGATTTAACCACTGGCACGTCAGAGGTATAAGCCAATACGTGACGGGCCACCAGCTATTGACCAAAAGGAACGTCGATGAGCGAACTCATCCTGACACCCTTACTGAGCCTGTCAGTGACAATATTCGTACAGTCCGGTCCGTTCGTCTATGAGTATCGCATGGCGGGCCTAGGGGGTTGGTAAAAGTCAGACCCCCAAAAGCGGTACAAGTCGTGTCGGAGCGTAGCCCAGAACACCCTAAGATACTACTGGAATACCTACCAGTAAATCTCCTGCCTCGGCCGAGGGCTTTGTGTAATGGCTCTCCAAGACACAGCGCGACCTCACCCCCAATACTGGGAGAGACGAACCCCTGCAGATCCGCTCACTGCCTCCATGTGGCTCGGGACTGTACCCAACTAAAACCTGTTTGCACGACTCCTTTGAGCCGTGGTAGGGTAGTAATCAAAGCACAGTGGGAACTCACACGAGACAAATGACGATCTCAGGTCGATGAACTAACCTGTACACATGTCACCAGGGAACTGCTGTCTGACATCTGGTATAAGACCAACTAGCAGGTTCCCGGCGAGTCCTGTTCGGTGTACTCATAACCCAATGAGCACCTGTATACATCTTAGGTGAACCAACTGACACCAGTGGCTTGTGAGACCGGCGACCGCCCCTCGTCGGGGTCTCGACTGTATACACTAGTCTACTAATGGAGTATCGATGCCCTGTCTCGAAACTCCTACGACTAGGGACCTTTTAAGGATGTGCTTATAGACTACCAGCTCTCACGTATATGATCGCCATCATACTGCTGGCAGTCAAGCAAGAATCCTAGGGGCTCTATCAACGTGTAATAGCGACATGTCAGGTCACCTAAAGCAGTACACGATGATAAAGATAAACCAGATAGCATACTATCATCTTGAGTGAGACTGTCCTCCTGGGATAGGTCCTCCCTCAATCATTGCAATCACGTGCCTGTGATCCAATAATTGACTCTGAGGGCACTATCTCCAACAATCTCCCACTTGCACTCAAGGCTAATTATTGCGATGTCGCATACTCACATCCTGTGTGATACCGAACACCCAACTCCTCTACTAGTCAGTCTCACAAAGCTCGTTTGTGAAACTATGGCATTCGAGGAATAGCCTCAGTGAGTGGATCCACTGGGTTGTTTCTTTCTAGGTCTCTCTATATCTCATGTTCGCGGAGAAAGCCATCTCCCGAAATGAGCAATACCTGTCTTAGAATATTTCTGGATGTCTGATGGGACCTAGCTCATAAATGAACTCCAAATCCAAACTTCTTAGACTGTATAATCAACTGAACTTAATCAGTATCCTGCGCCATGCCTCCCTCAGTATTGCCTTGGAACACCTGTCCAAAATACTGCCCCTCGTCAGAAGGAAAAACTATAACTCTGACAGCCACTCTGCCATCCAGGTCACCTTGGAAGCCTGGAATGATAACCGTCTCCTAAAGGAGGCTGCTGCTATCATATCCCTAGAACATCAACTTATGTTCTAAAACTGCTTCCGACTGTTTCTCCAGGATTGGATCAAATCATCTTATTGCATCTACTGCAAGAACAACATCTGGTGTGGTACTTGACATCTCATGATTAACTCAATTGCCTAAGAAAGTGATCTGCCAATCATGCACATCCTCTCCCCTTTAGTCTGTAAGACACCTTTAGAGAGGGTGACTCCATTACCTACAGGTATACTACCGTGCCAGGAGTCGTCCATTCTAAATACTCATAGAATGCTGTCAAAGTACCCAGATTGTGAAACCACCCAAATCTAGATCTAAAACCATAGATCTAGTGACCAGAATGTCTGATATAATATCCAAGTCCTATGTGGAGAAACCACTGTGTGACAACCAAAGAATAACCGATCGTAGTATAGGAATATCACTTCCTACTCTGTGTATGTCATCCAAATACCAGGACATTACACCCTACTACCTTCTCAACAGATCCATCCTCTATTCTGATGAAGTCAAACCTATGACTGTCAGGTCAGAAATAGATGATCTATCTCCGCTATATCTGCTTTAGTCTATAAATAGACATAAGCCACCTGTCCACCAATGCTTCCGCTGCTCCCATTGACTACGACAACCCTCTGGCAGAGTCATATACACGTACACTTCTGAAGCTAGTTCAGAACGACGCTATACTCATCCTCCTGCCGGGTCTTGCGGCCTGGAACAACAGCAATGGCAAGTGTGGGTAAACAAGAACTTCCCTGTCACCGTCCTTGAGGCTACCGGAGTACCTCTCGGGTGCCTGAAGTTACCTACCGTATCTGCGGAGTGGCCAATGGAATGTCAAGCCAGATTGAATCTTTAGGTTCCTTATCAAATCTTCAGTAATCGTTTGCGGTTCTGGAATCACTTCCAATTCTACCATACTCCCACTACTGTTTTTGAAAAAATCCATTTTTAATAAAACTGTGGCGAGTCTAGAACAATATTTCTATTGATCTGCCAGATGGTAGAAAGTCAACCCTCGTCATAGCCTGGGTCAACCCACAAACAGCCATTACAGAAACGTGCCTTGGGTTATCCAGAGTCTGGTTTTAAGCATAAGCCGGACAACTCCCCGTACCTTAACAATGTCAAGATATGAACTGTTTTATATCCAATATAGAAACAGAGGCACTGAATTAATTGAACCAGATTCAAATCATGCAGCTGTCTCCAGTGCATGTCAACTAAATGGAAGGAGGCCGATCAGCGTTACTCAACTTAGGAGTGCTTCCAATTATGAGTAACCTGAAAGAGAAGCAAGTTCTCTTAACCATTACTATCAACTGAATACCATACACAAGTATCTACATCTTCGATCACTTTGAAGAATCCCGATACTTGCAATACCTGGTTCTCTACTTTATTCAAATACCTATAACTTCTCAAAATTCAGACCCTGTGTTTCCACGAAACACCTGTCTAAAAACTAGAGAAGTCATAAGTAAACTGAATATAGTACGAGGACCAACCCCTCTGTCCTGATGGACGCTGGACAACATACAATACTCTGTATAAGTCCCTTGAGTCTGATGACTCATTCACTGTGTGTCGTAGGCTGAAAACTGTACTTATGGTTAAGAAGAATTACACCGCTGTTTAATGCTCCTTACCTAACCATCCACTGATGTAGGTAAATGTCATCGACATAACTTCAAAAGGTATATCTCACCCTATAAAAATAGACGTACAGATATATCGATTTGAAATTGGTGCATAACAGCGGATATTCAAAACCAAATATTTGTCGACCGGCAAACAACCCAGGTGATTTCCTCAAATATCACCGATTACAACGAATCCCGATATAATGAGGACGATCACCTAATTCCCAATAACTTACTACGACTCATCATTTGTAAAACCATACAGATGTGAGAATCATTCCTGGTAAATACATACCCTGGAGCAAGTGTCTAATCGGGAAATCAGTTTTCCTTTAACAGTACACAGTGAAACTGAAATATTGAAATGTTTCGGTGGGGTATCCTGGTATTCCTAGTAATGCCTCTACCATTATCCAGATTCACAACTATAACCGTATAATTCTTTACCACCTCTCCAAATCCCTTTATATGTCTTTAGTCATTACCTTCTGCACACCCCTTAGGCCAAATGGTTTTCTTCCTTCCCTACCGTTCGGCACCAGCCTATGGTTTGGAAGAAGACTATCCATTAAGCATAAAGGGTGTACTGTCCTAATCCTAGGAGCACTCCCAAAGCGAGAGAAGGTGAAGATAAAAGACAACCGAATAAACCTTATTCCTATTTCTCCCGGACCAGAATCCATCCCCGAACTGGAACAAGTTCCTTTCGAGTTCGTATATAACCATACGATGGAGTATCCAATAAACTGTGGATCTTCGTAGTGATACGGAGTGTCCTGGAGAAATACACAGGTGATTTGGGATTGGCGAAGAAATACTTGGTTTGGTCGTGAATATCAGTCGCATTTTACTTTGCCCTCCTACTAATCCCTTGCTTTGTCTTAACTTAATACCTTCTGCACACCATCGTTATGCTAATTGGTTTTCTTCATTCCCCACCGTTCGGCACCAGCCTAAGGTTTGGAAGAAGACTATCCAATTTGCATAATAGGTGTAATATCTCCTAAGCCAAGGAGTACTCACAATCTGAGAGAAGGTGAAAAGAAAAGACAACTGAATAATCCAACTCGTTTTCTCCAGAACCAGAAACCATCCTCGAAGTCCTTCGAGTTCGTATATAACCATACGATGGTTTTGTCCAATGGAAGTGGACGTTCGCAGTAATGCGGGGTGTCCTGGAGAAAAGGGTAAAAGTAGGAGTGGAAATGAGGTCTGCAACTCTGACAATCCAAAAGCCAGTGTTAAGAAGGTTCGGTCAACTTGGTCACTGAGTCATAGTCCAGGGTCGGGTCAAAGGTCCCTGCCAAAGAGAGAGAGAAAAGAAACACTCAGCGTGCACTCTAACCTAGATCAGAATGGTTACCAATTTATCTAATCAGGAAACCTCCCACTGTACCTCAAATTCTCCTCCAAACCTGAAAGAAGAATTATTCGGGGTCACCCGAGGAGTAAACTAACTCATCAGTGGGAATCGGGATCCAACTATCATCGCATGATAACTTGACGGAATCCACTCAAGTCACCACACTCCAGAAGGTATGCGCATGCCTGGCAAGTTTCAGTTCTTTTGAAACTCCCGATGTGATTTTTACCCCTAGGACCCAAGTGACCTTGACTGAGCCAACATATCAAAGGATCCTAGTCAAGTTCAACCCGTCATTATCTTGATTGCATTAGACCCACCCGCACGAATCCTTGACTGAGCCAAAATGACCGCACGACTGTCCTAACCAATCTCATATCCATGCAACAGAAAAGCACTACATAGCTACCGAACACTACGCCTCGGCTAAGCACGACATACGCAGCACGAATACTAAGTAATACTAATCTGAAATGACGGAGGGCTACGAATGGTTTTTGGCGAAAAACCTTTAACGTAATGAACTTGATATCGTTGATGGAACTGCATAGCCTTTTATAAAAATATAGTGACGAAAACCTTTACTAAAGAGGTCACTCCCGGTGAAGGGATCTCAGCTCTTTCCCCGTAGAATGAGGTGCAGGATATTCCAACTGAATACCATGATGCAAAGCAAAAGTAATCGGCTATAGTGAAGTTAATGCCCTGACGCAAACTTCTGTCCAAGGGGTCACTCCCGGTGAATGGATCTCGGCCCTTGCCTCGTCGACTGAGGAGCAGGATATTCCAAATGAATACCACGATGCAAAACAAAAGTGAACGTCTTTGCAATAACAGCTTTTTGAAAAATGTTCCAACAACATCAGATTAGGTTTGTTTATCTTGCATTGATCCGAATCAACGCAGTCCCATCAATTGATCACACCACAAAGAACGAAAATAATATGACGTACGTATATGCCATCCGTATTCGCCACTGGGTCCCGTCATCACCCGTTAGGTTACTTAACTAACGACAGAGCGGGGACTGGACTAGCGCGGATGTAAAACATATACAACATCTACTAATATATATACCAATATATTATATTCGCTCAAGGCGTGATAAGAATGCAACATCACGGAATAATACAGATATCTGGAAGCCCCGGGTTTCACAGAGCCGCTGCTGAAACCCGACGTTCCCCTGGTCGTGTGGATAGCCTGTGCAATGAAATCCTAGACCCTTACGGGCGCGGCAAGTCACCCGCCAAAACCTGAAGCGAGGCAGCCCCCTTCAGCACCGTGAATGGACCACACAGCACTTCATGGAATCCGGTAACTTGGGCACCCCTCCCGGGTCAACCTGTACCCCCTACGAGTGCGGCAAATAGCCCGCCAATCCTAGAGTGAAGCCCCCTACGTCTCAATGCCATGAGATGCGGGCCCGTTGCCCTCTAGAACCCGGCTATCCGTGCACCCCTCCGCGGGGTAATCCTAGTACAGAAAGTAAAATATACATACAACGGGTACATCGACCGCAACCAGGTCATGCCCCAAAAGAATAATACAAACAGGCAGTGACGGCTGTCCACATGTCGGACGCTCGCCCCGCAATATCAAATGTACATATAAAACAAAACTGTACTAACATTGCATCCAGGCTATCCCCCACGACCGATCCGCAACATCACAGCATAAACATAGAACATCAACGTGAAAGTCACGTTCGCAAATCCGTCTAACCGGGCTATAGCAGTTAGACAGGATTTACCGATCAAGTGACATTCACGGTCGCAGATATAATGTAAATACTGTGAAATAATGTGTTTAAAATATCCGATCGATCAAACAATTAACAAGTGGGCCCCCAAGCAATACTGTAGCACTCACAGAAAATCTGGGCCCAAATTTAATATCCCAAAACCCCCAAAATCAGCCCACAAGCCCACTGGAAATATTGGACACAGTGAAGAATCCAATGTGCGGCGGAACCGCGACCCAAGGGGGGGTTTGGCCGCGGTTCCGCGCTACAATGATCGACTGAATGTGTCGAATTTTTACAGATGTCTTAGAATTTCCAGTACATTAGTTTTTTACAACCTGAAAAATTTTTAGAGCTCGGAAAAAATCGACAGAAAACTGATGCACACGAAATGTGGTTTTTGGGATTTTGTTCGATCGGAAATGTAAAACACACTAGAACAAGCTAGGCAAGGTTAATGGCGTGGCTCTGATACCATGTTGCGCCACGGCAGCGCCCCGGCCGTCTCTCCGAGGCCAAAATGCGGAATCAAAAATTTTCCTTACTTGGAAACCGGCGCTACCGCGGACAATGAAAACCCGGATCGCAACCATTAACCTAATGCTAGCTAACAAGAGATAGGAAGAGAAGTATACCAAGTGATCCGAGTCCTCCGGTCTTCTCTTCATCGTCCCGATCTCCCGCGGAAAGTCTTGTCTCCATATCGTCGCCTCCTCGCCGGAAAGGGCACCACATCGCCTGCGTCTTTTACGGGCTCCCACCTCAATACCGAGGCAAGTCGGGCACAAAGTTGGCTGGCCGACGCGTCCAAGATTTGCTGTAGAATGTGTAGGGTTGAAGCTATGTCTCATTTGGGGTTTGTTGCCTTTGAAGATGATGGAGGAATCAAGATAAGAAAAATGGTGCTTGCATTTTTCTTGACATGAAAAGAGATCAAAAACTACACTCTCAAAAATGATGCTCTCATCTTCTTTTCTCTCAAAAGTCTTCAACCATTTCCAAAAAAAAATAAGAATGGTGGACGAAGAAATACAAACTCATGAAGGGAGGTGAGTGTAGGATAAAGCAAGAGGTGACCACATCCTAAACATCATCATAACAATCTCACATCAACTTTCATCTCATTTCTAATCTTCATAAAGCAAGAAATGATGAAGGAAAAGAATGGTATCTAAAGATGCTATCATAATAAATACATATGCAAGAAACCCCCTCCTCAAATGTAATTTGCAAAACTGCAAATTACCCCTTTCATCAGAAAAGTCCGGCCGGGAAAGAACAAAGGAAAACCGGCCGGAACGGAATGCAAACTGGCAACTCCAGAAAACTGGTCCCGTAATAAATTACAGGAAAACCCCGATACTGTGCATACACACCTGCATCTGTATTCCGACCGGATACAAATGCAATGAGACAAAATCTACACTGTACTAAACTAGGATCCGGCTTAAACCAAAGCCGGCTAGTAATATCCGTCCGATCCTGATCCGTGCAATACCGCACGTATCTGATCGAACCCTGCCATATAACTATACGGCCACTAGTACAAAACTGTCCGATCCTGATCCGTGCAATACCGCACGTATCTGATCGGACCCTGCCATATCTCCATACGGCCTCTACAGCGTTTCGCCCGAAACTTGAGTAACTGAATGTGTGGTGGACTCTAAAGACTCGTCAATACTATGGCTGTGGATTTAACCACTGGCACGTCAGAGGTATAAGCCAATACGTGACAGGCCACCAGCTATTGACCAAAAGGGACGTCGATGAGCGAACTCATCCTGACACCCTTACTGAGCCTGTCAGTGACAATATCCGTACAGTCCGGTCCGTTCGTCTATGAGTATCGCATGGCGGGCCTAGGGGGTTGGTAAAAGTCAGACCCCCAAAAGCGGTACAAGTCGTGTCGGAGCGTAACCCAGAACACCCTGAGATACTACTGGAATACCTACCAGTAAATCTCCTGCCTCGGCCGAGGGCTTTGTGTAATGGCTCTCCTAGACACAGCGCGACCTCACCCCCAATACCGAGAGAGACGAACCTCTGCAGATCCGCTCATTGCCTCCATGTGGCTCGGGACTGTACCCAACTAAAACCTGTTTGCACGACTCCTTTGAGCCGTGGTAGGGTAGTAATCAAAGCACAGTGGGAACTCACACGAGACAAATGACGATCTCAGGTCGATGAACTAACCTGTACACATGTCACCAGGGAACTGCTATCTGACATCTGGTATAAGACCAACTAGCAGGTTCCCGGCGAGTCCTGTTCGGTGCACTCATAACCCAATGAGCACCTGTATACATCTTAGGTGAACCAACTGACACCAGTGGCTTGTGAGACCGGCCACCGCCCCTCGTCGGGGTCTCGACTGTATACACTAGTCTACTAATGGAGTATCGATGCCCTGTCTCGAAACTCCTACGACTAGGGACCTTTTAAGGATGTGCTTATAGACTACCAGCTCTCACGTATATGATCGCCATCATACTGCTGGTAGTCAAGCAAGAATCCTAGGGGCTCTATCAACGTGTAATAGCGACATGTCAGGTCACCTAAAGCAGTACACGATGATAAAGATAAACCAGATAGCATACTATCATCTTGAGTGAGACTGTCCTCCTGGGATAGGTCCTCCCTCAATCATTACAATCACGTGCCTGTGATCCAATAATTGACTCTGAGGGCACTATCTCCAACACTAGTCTACTCTCGAATATCGATGCCCTAGTCTCGATATTCCCTCTACAAGGAACTGATTAAAGGATGTAATTTTGGAACACTCAAGCCCCACTAGTATGATCTCATCATAATCCTGGTAGTCAAGTACATATCCTAAGGGCTTTATTAACATATGAGAGTAAGATAGTAAAGAATACCAGTCAACATATTAAGATGAAGAGTAACTAGATAGCATACTATCATATCGAGCAAGAAATTCCTTTATATATATGTCCAAGCATCCACTATAATATACATCACATGTACAATAATGGCCTCTAGGGCATACATATTCCCAACATATATCTAGCAAGAAAGTTCTCTATATATATGTCCAAGTATCCACTATATCATCAATAATGGCCTCTAAGGCATACATATTCCTAACAATCTCCCACTTGCACTAAGGCTAGTTGTTGTAGTATCACATACCCAACGTCCCAAAAGTCTCTCAAATAGAATCTGGGGGTTGGCTTTGGTGAGTGGATCCGCTGTGTTATCCTCAGTGTCAACTCTCCTCACCTAGATCTCCTGGAGGTCAACTATCTCCCTGATTAGGTGATATAGTCTAAGAATATGTCTGGATCACCGACGGGACCGAGATTCCTAGGCCAAAGCCACAGCTCCATTGTCATCACAATACACAGGTATTGTATGCTCAATGGTAGGAACCAAGTTCATCCTATGAACTTATTCATCCAGAAAACCTCATTGGTAATATCGTTGGTAGCGATGTAATTAGCCTCTATCAATTAGTCCACTGCGGTATATAGCTTGGAACCCTTCCAACATACCGTCCCTCCACTGAGGGTAAAGACAAAACCCGAGACTGAATTTCAGTCGTCCTTATCACTCTGGAAGCTCGAATCGGTAAAGCACTCCATCTGGAGTTCACCGTTACCATACACCAAGAACATCTCTTTAGTCCTTCTCAAGCACTTAAGAATGTTCTTCACAGTTGACCAATGGTTTTCCCCAAGATCTTTTTGATACTTACTCACTACACCTAGTGAGTAAGCTACATCTGGTCTGGTACATAATATTGCATACATGATTGACCCGTCTGCCGAAGCATAGGGTATCCCTTGTAGGCGAGCCCTCTCCAAATCAGTTTTGGGAGACATCTCTTTGGAGAGAGTGATTCTTGAACAAGCGGGTACATTACCACACTTAGAATCTTCCATACTAAACCCCTTTAGTATGGTGTCTATGTACCTGGATCGGAACAATCCAAAATCCGTTTAGATCTATCTCTATAGATCTATATCCCCAGGATGTAGGAGGCATCGGTTAGATCTTTCATAGAGAACCTATGTGATAAGAGGTGCTTGACCGAGTGTAGCATAAGAATATCATTTCCTATCAAGAGAATGTCATCCACGTACAACACGAGGAAGACAACCATACTCTCTACAACCTTCTTATATATACATGGTTCATCTATCTTTTTGACGAAGTCAAACTCTTTGACAGCTTCATCAAAATAGATGTTCCATCTTCGCGATGCCTTCCTTAACCCGTAGATGGATTTAAGCTGCTTGCACATGCTTCCGCTGCTCCCACTGTCTACGAAGCCCTCTGGCAGTGTCATATACATGCTCTCTTATAAAAACACCATTTAGAAAAGCGGTTTTGACGTGTAGTCTGCCAGATTTCATAGTCATGGTATGCAGCAATGGCAAGTAGTATCCTGATGGACTTAAGCATAGCGACAGGAGAAAATATTTCATCATAGTCGACTCCAGGTCATTGACGAAAACTTTTTTCTACAAGTCTAGCTTTGAAAGTATCAACTTTTCCATCTACACCAAATTATCTTTCTTAAAGATCCTCTTGTTCCCGATGGGTTTTACCCCTTCAGGAACAACATACAAAGTCAATACTTTGTTGGTGTATATGGATTCCATCTTAGATCGCATAGCATCCAGCCATTTCATAGTGTCCCCACTCATGATGGCCTGCTCGAAACTAGTTAGGTCATCATCTCCATGATGCAATCCTCGCTCCCACCGTCTATGAGAAAACCGTAGTATCTCTCAGATGGATGAGGAACCCTACTAGATCTGCGGAGTGGTTGCGGTTCGTCATGGACTATTAAATCCTCCGGTTCCATCAAATTTTCAGTTATTGTTTGCATTGCTGGAACTTCTTCCAGTTCTACCTCATTACCACTAATTTCTTTCATAAGAAATTCCTTTTCCAAAAAGGTGGCATGTCGAGAAACAAAACACCTTTTGTTCCTCGGTGTGGTAGAAGATATACTCTCACGAATATTTGGGATATCCTATAAACTTGCACAGAACTGACCTTGCCTCAAGCTTGTCTGGATTTTGCTTTTCAACATAGGCCGGACAACCCCATATCTTAACTCGTTTAAGAGATGGTCTCTTCCTATTCCATATCTCATATGGAGTGGTAGGCAACAGATTTGTTCAGAACTCTATTCAATAGGTATGCAGCTATCCCAAGTGCATATCCCCAAAAGGAAATAGGTAACTCTGC
The DNA here is from genome assembly GCA_030015575.1 of Agapanthus africanus. Lineage (NCBI taxonomy): Eukaryota > Viridiplantae > Streptophyta > Magnoliopsida > Asparagales > Amaryllidaceae > Agapanthus > Agapanthus africanus. The sequence goes on from JASDDO010000008.1 coordinate 178,506,726, forward strand.
AGTACTCATCATAGAGCGTACCATATCTTATAGGGTAAGATTCGTCCACCCCGATATACCGTTGTGCTGTGGTGTATACGGAGGAGAATCTCATAATCTTTTAAATAGTCTCGGAATTCCGTGCTCAAGTATTCTCCTCCCCGATCATATCGAAGGATTTGAATACTTTTATCCATCTGGTTCTCAACTTCGTACTTATATTCCTTGAAATTCTCAAAAGATTCAGATTTGTGTTTCAACAAGAACATATGTCCGTATCTTGAGAGAACATCGGTGAATGAAATAGAGTACGCGGAACCATCCCTGGCATGTGTACACATAGGACCGCATACATCACCATCTATGTGTCTGTAGGGTTCCTAGGCACTCTCAAGAGGTCTCACAAGGTATCAACCATGCCAATTTCAAAAAATCTAGGTGCCGAGAAACCCGACTACGGATCGTTGGCTAGAAATCTAGGCGAAACATTAAACTAGTTAACACTTAACTATAAGAATACGGAAATACAACCATTGTAGATCCGGTTCTCCACCTCCATAGCTCCGCAACGAAGTATCCTCGCTGTCCAAATCGAAATCCGGGCTCTTGCGTTGGCTTCATCGGAGAAGAAGCGGGCTAGGTCATCGACGACGTGCCGAAGATGATCTACGTCGAAGCATCACTAGATCAAGCTCCACCTTCACCAAGCCATGAAAACTTGTGAAAGAAACACACTCTACTACTTGGCAAGAGGTAGAGGATGAAGAAATAGGAAGTGGGTAGACTTTAGAATTGGATTTCTCACTTGTTTCATCAATCCACCATTGATGAAGTCAAGCTTCTTCATTGAAGAAGAAGATGAAGATGAAGAAAGAATTATTATGATAGTTAATTAAAAAGAAAAGAAAAAAGGATACTTATCATAATAATAACCATGATTAGGTGTAGAGAATAGACCATGGTTAATTGCAAGGGTTAGGGTTAAGCATGAGACAAAATGGTCACAAAGTCAAAGCTTCATGAAGCTTCAAAGAAAGAGACAAAACTTGCAACCATTTCATTTCCAATCTTTTCCAAATAAATAAATAAATAAATGATTAAGAAAAAGAAAACCCTAATCATCAATTTAACCATGGTTTAATCTTTACACTTAACCAAGTTAACATGTATCATCAAACATGATACAAACATTTGCACAAAAAGTATATCACATATACAACTTGTACATTCAAGTGAGAAAATCCATATAAAGTGAACCAATACTAGTTAATGCAAAGTAATATATCAAATATATAATTATACATTAAATCATTAAATCAACACTTGATTTAACGATCCGGTCATATCGCATATAACCGACTAGTATCCAATGTATCGGCTTATCGAATCAATCCTTGATTCGATAACTAGGTTATATCGCATACAACCATTCGATATATTCATCGCGAGAATAGAATACGGTATCACATACACGCGTTATTCTCGGTCCCGCACATATCTCATATGCGCTCCTATTTCGTTTCGCTTGAGCCAGGAAACCTCTGTGTAGGACTCTAAAGACTCGTCAATACGCCGGCAGCAGGTGATGATCATATCAAACACCCGCAAGCCGCAAGCGGTCTGCTAAACGTAACGGCCACCCGGGTATTGAGCGATCAGAAGATCGACGAGCAAGCCCGCTCAAACTCCAGTGAATCCAACCAGTAACACTTACCGTACAGTCCGGTCTGTCCGTCTGATATGTCGCATATCTTGCCTAGGGGTGGTAAACGTCAGACCCCAATAGCTCGATAAGTCGTGTCGATATGAGGTCTATAACAATTCGAGAAACTACTGGTAACACTTACCAGTAAATCTCAGCAACCCTGGCCAGGGATTTCCTGTTATAGCCAATCGAACACAGCGCAACATCAACTCCCTATACCGGGAGAGACGAATCCCCTCCTATCGCTCATTGCCTCCATGTGATTCGGAACTGTACCCAAAAACCACCATTTTGCACGCCCTCTTGGACGTGGTAAGGTGGAAATCAAAGCACAGTGGGAACCACACAAGACTCTATGACAATCTCGGGTCAACAGACTACTCTATACCAGTGTCACCAGAGAACTGCCATCTGACGTGAGGTATAATACCATCTGGGAGTTCTCGGCGAGTCCGTCCAGTGTACCCAGTCTCCACTGAGCACCCGTATATCATCTCCGATGTCAAACACCAGTGGATATGGGATCATCCATCGCCCATCTGTATGGGTCGAGAAGGTATACGCTAATCTACTCTGGTATATCGATGCCCTGTCTCGATACACCCACGACTAGGGACATTCAAGGATGTACCTATGGACTACCATGTCCCCACTAGTATGATCCGCATCATAGTCCAGGTAGTCAAGTACACATCCTAAGGGCTTTACCAACATGTAACAGAGAGACAATCAATGTACACGTTAAGGTAAAGAGTAACCAGATAGCATACTATCATGTCGGGCAAGAAAGTCCTCCCTATATATGTCCCAGCATCCACTACAATATACATCCTATGTACAGTAATGGCCTCTAGGGTATACATATAACTAACAATCTCCCACTTGCACTAGGGCCATCTGTAGCAGTGGTCGTAGTATCTCATACTCAACCATCCCATGAAAGTCTCTCTCTGGGAATAGGCCTTCGTGAGTGGATCCGCTGCGTTATCCTCTAAGTCTGCTCTCCTTGCCTCGATCACCCTGGAGATCAACCATCTCCATGATCAGGTGATACTGCCTTAGAATAAGTCTGGATCACTGATGGGACCGGCGCTCCTTGGCATAAGCCACAACTCCATTGTCTCACAATGGTAGGAACGTAGTTCATCTCATGAACTAATATACACCCAAACATCCTCTTTGGTAGCATCTTGAGTAGCGATGTATCCAGCCTTTATCGTCTAGTATGTCACGGTATCTAGCTTGCAACTCTTCCAACATACCGTCCCTTTACTGAGGGTAAAGACAATGCCTGCGACTGACATTCAGTCGTCTTTATCACCCTGGAACCTTTCCAGTGATTCTCCCAGGATCGATTGATACCATCTCACTACAGCTAGTGAGTATCCTAACATCCAATTAGATTTATCTCATAGATCCAAAATCCAGGATTTAGTAGGTATCACTTTGATCCTATACTGAGAATCTTTGTGATAAACGGAGATTGATCGAGCGTAGCATAAGAAACTCCTTTCTTATCAAGAGTATGTCATCCACGTACTCTATGAGGATCACCACCATACTCCCTACTACCTTTTTGTTTATACAAGGTTCATCTACCATTTTGATGAAGTCAAACTCTTTGACTAACACATCAAAACAGACGTTCCATCTCCGCGATGCCTGCTTTATCCTATAAAGCATCTTGCACTCGTTTCCGCTGCTCCCACTGTTTACGAGGCCTTCTGGCTGTGTACTTATAGACGCTCTCTTCTAAATCATCATTTTAGAAGAGCTGTCATGACACCCAACCACCAGATATCGTAGTCATGGTATGTAGCCGTGGAAAGTAGTATCTGGATGGACTTAAGCATAGGTACTGGAAAAGGTTTGATCATTATCCACGCCTGGTCAATGACGAAAACCTTTAACAAGTCTAGTTTTGAAAGTCTCAACTTTTCCATCTACACCAAGTAATCTTCTCAAGATATACTTGCTCCTGACGGGGATTTAACCCTTCAGATATAGCAGCCAAAGTCCATACTTTGCTGGTGTACATGGATTCCATCTCAGATCACTAAGCATCCAGCCATTCTTACAGAGTCACACTCCTGATAGCCAGCTCGAAACTAGTTGGGTCATCATCTCATGATGCAATCCTCGCTCCCACTGTAATAGAGAAACCGAAGTAACTCTCAGGTCGGTGAGGAACCCTACTAGATCGGCGGAGAGGCCGAGGTTCGTTGGAATCTACTGAATCCTTCGGTTCTATCAAATCATCTGCTGCAGTTTGTATAGATGGAACATTTCCAGTTCTACATAACAGTATTTGCCTCGAGCTTTTCCGGATTTTGCTTTTAGACATAGGCCGGACAACCCCAAATCTTAATTAACTTAAGATATGGGCTCTTCCCGTTCCATATCACATATGAAGTGGTAGGCAACTGATTTGATTTAAACCCTATTCAATAGTTATGCAGCTTCATAAGTGCATAACTCCCAAAAGGAAATAGGTTACTCAGTAGTACTCATCATAGAGCACACCTTATCATATAGGGTGTGATTGCTCCGCCCCGATATACCATCGTGCTATGGTGTATACAGAGGAGTAATGCTGAGAGAGAATTTCATTCTCCTTTAGAATAGTCCAGGATTTCCGTGCTCAAGTATTCTCCTCCTCGATCACATCAAAGGACGTAATACTTATACCCGTATTTTGGTTCTCTACTTCTAACTTATATTCCGCGAATATCTCAAAAGGTTCGGACTTGTGTTTCAACAGGAACATAGGTCTGAATCTCGAAAGATTATCAGAGAATGTAATGAAGTACAAAGAACCGGTCTTAGCATGTGTAGACAGGGGACCCACATACATCAACATGTATCATCCCAAGAGTTCACTAACTCTTTCTCTGTTTCTAATAAACAGGGCTGAGGTCATCTTATCTTTGTGACATGACTGGCGAGTTTCACAAGATGTAAATTCAAACTGATTTGAATATGCATCTACATGTAACTCCAGCTAGTCGGGTCGCATTGATATGACCTAGTCTACAATACCTCAAGAAGAATTCGTTCATTTCTGAACTCTTCCTCTTGTGTGTGTTCAGTATACTAAGAACTGTAGTTTGATTTAGAACATCAATGCTTTTAGATAACGTGCCTGAACCGATCAACTTTTGATATAGGAAATGTTCAAAACATTATCCAACAATACAAAATTTTATCATTTCTTTACTAATAAAGAGAGTGATATGATTTTGTATATCAGGTTCGGTATCTAATAACATACGTTCAGAATCAATGTATTCTGGTAATACAGGGTGACAGTGACCAACAGACTTGGCTGCAACTCTTGCCCCGTTTTCTGTCTCATGAAACTTATCACCCGTTCTCAGTTTTTCTACCTTTTGGTAGCCCTATGTAACAGATTACATATCTGGGATCCTGATCCGTTATCATATACCAAGGATGCGGAGGATACTGAGAAACAGTTCTTTATAATGAACATACCCGAAGATGATGCATCAGCATGCACTCTCTTCGTTTAGGCGGCACGGGAAATCTGGTATTCCCCAATTTCCTGCTCTGTCTTATAACATTTATAAGTGGGAGCGGGACCAACGTTCCCCAGCTCAGTATAACAAGCGGGTTCGGTCAATAATCCGTATTATTATCTTGATTAAGGCGTGATATGGTCGCTACCAGGAGAGAGAGAGAAGAAAACACTCAGCGTGCGCTCTGTCAAGAATAGATTGGTAATTATTTTATCTAATCAGGATGGCTCCCACTGCTTTTTATCAAATCTTCCTTCAAACCCTAAAAGGAAAGACTAGCCGGGATTAATTACACACTACAGGTTCGCCAATCTTTCAGCCAGGCCAGTGTCGGTACTTTGAGGGAGGTCCCCCGTGCTTTCGCACGAACCTAATTAATGTAAACCTCGTTTTCCCAGAGGCGTAACCCCGTTGACACCTTTCTAGACACCTACTTGATCGGCTAATTGTAATGTGTAAAACTCTCCCAGGAGTAACTCTTACTCGCAGCGGGTATCGGGATCCAACTATCTCATAGAAGGTATGCAATCTTATTGCAAATTTCAACACTTGAAATTCCCGATAATATTTTGCCCCGAACGATCTATGACCTTGACAAGGTCAACAAACCATAGACCGCAAGTCAAGTTCAACCCGTCATTTCTTGATTGAATCAAACCCACCCGCACGACCCTTGACAAGGTCAACAAGGCCGCACGACTACCCTAACCCAATCTGCATCATATGCATAAGCAGAAAAATACTGGTTAGCTACCGCACACTGCGCCTTGACAAAGTCAACAAACGCAGCACGAATACTAAACAGGACTTATCTGAAATGACGGAGGGCTACGACAGGTTTTTCTGAAAACCTATTGCGTAATGAACTTGATATCGTTGTAGAATCAAATGATTTTTAAATGGAGTGCTTTTGAGGCTTTTCTAGTTTTGCTAAAGGAGTCACTCCCGGTGAGGGGATCGTCGGTCCTTTCCTCGTCGAATGAGTTGCGGGATATATCATATATATCACTGTGCAAAGCAAAAACACTTAAAAGCAATCATAAGACAAACCGAATGTGTAGCATCTGCCAGTCATTGCTAAAGGAGTCACTCCCGGTGAAGGGATCTCGGTCCTTTCCTCATCGAATAAGGTGCAGGATATATCACATATACCGCTGTGCAAAGCAAGAACTGTAGCTACCTGTTTTATTTTGAAATTCGATTCTACAAAATCTTAGGTTTCTTTTATTTCATTAATCACATTAATGAAGTCCCATCATTTAAGTACCTAAACATCACAGATAAATACGACGTACACTTATGCCATCCGCATTCGCCTCGATGTCCCCTCGTGCACCGTTCGGTTAGGTAACTAACGGCAGAGCGGGGCAGGGCTAGCACGGGTGTAAAACATAAGTAACGTCTATATAATATATCATATATACTATATACTGTATCTATCACAGAACATCACATGATCACATCACAGATATTGCAGCAGAAGAATCATATGAAATATTGGATATACTAGGACGTCCGTGTTTTGAATACGAGCCAGTATAAAACACGGATTCCACGGTCGTGATGAATAGCCAAACCCACACCCCTAGACCCTTACGAGAGCGGCAAGCAACCCTACCAATTCTAGAGTTAGGAGACCCGGACTCAACTCCTCGAGTTGGTCTCCCACTGGACTCCAGAACCCGGTTACTTGTGCTGCCCTCCTTGGGTCTATCCTAGTGCGGAAAAGTAAATAATATACAACGGGTGACAACTTCCGCAACCTGGAAGTGCCCCAATAAAAGAATATTACATACATGTTTTTACATGAATGAAAATTAAAAACACTCATCTCACATAAAAAACCCCGGCTATTCAAACACGACAATCCAATATAACATATCCAGCAACCCATAACATCACATGTCATCAACGTAAGTAAATATGTCCATCCCAATTGTCGTTGACATATAGCAACGAAACCGGCGATATCACATATTACACTTATGGTCACAGAAAAGAAAGTGTAAAACTACAACAGTTGGAATCCGCAACCTGCATAGACATCGCATGCCTAATCAAATGAATTACTTAGACATCGCATGCCTAACAATTATAAACCCCGCATTTTAGTCTCATTATCGAAAACTCTTTTCAATATCAAGTCGGGCAATTCAACAAGATTCCCGACAACCTGATCGAATGCTCGTTGCAAACTTTAGTAGGCGGCCGCACCCCCGATGCCGTCGACGAAGTGCACCAAGGCGGAACACCGCTACCGCGAGCACCCGAACGGATGCTTTCGGCGACGGGGTTCTCCTACAGTCACTTGGTCGGGGCTATGGGGTGTAGCTGTCTATTAAGTTTACCGGCGAATATCCGCGTACGCTACGTGATCGCGACGGACTTTTGATCACATCAAAATTCCATGGTAACTGATCAAGTGAGACTAAACTGCTACGTTTATAACATTCATTCAGTTATCTCATAACTTCTTGTGAATTCCAATTATTGTATCCCATTCCGGATAAATAGAAAATGTCAAACTTTCCGATCGAACAATCGAACACCCAAGTTTTCCCGATATAGATCAACACATGAAACAAGTCTAAAAACATTCAGTTCGTGCCTCAGTACCAACGGTCCAGCCATAGAAGGGTCAAGCCAACGCCTCACATGTAGCACGCCGTACTGCCCCAAACCCGAAGGTTCAAAGGGTAGTTCAAGACGGTCACATAATCGAGTTAAGGTTTGTTGTCTTCTAGAGGGACCATCGTGTTACTTGCACTACTTAGAACATGATTAAACTACAGAAATATCCAACACTTGGAAATTTCCCGACAGGGGAAAAATTGGGTATTTATATCCGGTCGAACTTTTTAACATATTCAAAAAAATTATCCGGAACGACACATAGACAAAGTTTGACAATCCGATCGAATGTATGAACTCCCAATACAACCCAAAATACTCAAATCTTTATTTCAGATTACAAATTCCCAGAAAAACCAGCACTGAAAAATAGGAGTTACTGTGCAAAATTCAATGGCAGATAAGACAAAAGGGCCGCGGAAGGGCCGCATTAGCACGCCGATGCCGCGGTTCTGCCGCACTTTAGAAAGATCATTAGGTAATTTTTGCATCGTAATTCTTAGATTTACCTGCTGATTTTTATGCATATTTTTAATTTGCAAAAATCCACATTTTACAAAAATGTCCAGAGAGCATTTTAAAGTCGGGGTTTCGGGTCGATCGGACTTCTAACTCCGTCTACGCATCGCCTAAGGCTCTAGCTAGTCTCTGATACCACTGTAGGGTTCCTAGGCACTCTCAAGAGGTCTCACAAGGCATCAACCATGCCAATTTCAAAAAATCTAGATGCCGAGAAACCCGACTACGGATCGTTGGCTAGAAATCTAGGCGAAACATTAAACTAGTTAACACTTAACTATAAGAATACGGAAATACAACCTTTGTAGATCCGGTTCTCCACCTCCATAGCTCCGCAACGAAGTATCCTCGCTGTCCAAATCGAAATCCGGGCTCTTGCGTCGGCTTCATCGGAGAAGAAGCGGGCTAGGTCATCGACGACGTGCCGAAGATGATCTACGTCGAAGCATCACTAGATCAAGCTCCACCTTCACCAAGCCATGAAAAATTGTGAAGGAAACACACTCTACTACTTGGCAAGAGGTAGAGGATGAAGAAATAGGAAGTGGGTAGACTTTAGAATTGGATTTCTCACTTGTTTCATCAATCCACCATTGATGAAGTCAAGCTTCTTCATGGAAGAAGAAGATGAAGATGAAGAAAGAATTATTATGATAGTTAATTAAAAAGAAAAGAAAAAGGATACTTATCATAATAATAACCATGATTAGGTGTAGAGAATAGACCATGGTTAATTGCAAGGGTTAGGGTTAAGCATGAGACAAAATGGTCACAAAGTCAAAGCTTCATGAAGCTTCAAAGAAAGAGACAAAACTTGCAACCATTTCATTTCCAATCTTTTCCAAATAAATAAATAAATAAATGATTAAGAAAAAGAAAACCCTAATCATCAATTTAACCATGGTTTAATCTTTACACTTAACCAAGTTAACATGTATCATCAAACATGATACAAACATTTGCACAAAAAGTATATCACATATACAACTTGTACATTCAAGTGAGAAAATCCATATAAAGTGAACCAATACTAGTTAATGCAAAGTAATATATCAAATATATAATTATACATTAAATCATTAAATCAACACTTGATTTAACGATCCGGTCATATCGCATATAACCGACTAGTATCCAATGTATCGGCTTATCGAATCAATCCTTGATTCGATAACTAGGTTATATCGCATACAACCATTCGATACATTCATCGCGAGAATAGAATACGGTATCACATACACGCATTATTCTCGGTCCCGCACATATCTCATATGCGCTCCTATTTCGTTTCGCTTGAGCCAGGAAACCTCTGTGTAGGACTCTAAAGACTCGTCAATACGCCGGCAGCAGGTGATGATCATATCAAACACCCGCAAGCCGCAAGCGGTCTGCTAAACGTAACGGCCACCCGGGTATTGAGCGATCAGAAGATCGACGAGCAAGCCCGCTCAAACTCCAGTGAATCCAACAAGTAACACTTACCGTACAGTCCGGTTTGTCCGTCTGATATGTTGCATATCTTGCCTAGGGGTGGTAAACGTCAGACACCAATAGCTCGATAAGTCGTGTCGATATGAGGACTATAACAATTCGAGAAACTACTGGTAACACTTACCAGTAAATCTCAGCAACCCTGGCCAGGGATTTCCTGTTATAGCCAATCGAACACAGCGCAACATCAACTCCCTATACCGGGAGAGACGAATCCCCTCCTATCGCTCATTGCCTCCATGTGATTCGGAACTGTACCCAAAAACCACCGTTTTGCACGCCCTCTTGGACGTGGTAAGGTGGAAATCAAAGCACAGTGGGAACCACACAAGAATCTATGACGATCTCGGGTCAACAGACTACTCTGTACCAGTGTCACCAGAGAACTGCCATCTGACGTGAGGTATAATACCATCTGGGAGTTCTCGGCGAGTCCGTCCAGTGTACCCAGTCTCCACTGAGCACCCGTATATCATCTCCGATGTCAAACACCAGTGGATATGGGATCATCCATCACCCATCTGTATGGGTCGAGAAGGTATACACTAATCTACTCTGGTATATCGATGCCCTGTCTCGATACACCCACGACTAGGTACTTTTAAGGATGTACCTATGGACTACCATGTCCCCACTAGTATGATCCGCATCATAGTCCAGGTAGTCAAGTACACATCCTAAGGGCTTTACCAACAAGTAACAGAGAGACAATCAATGTACACGTTAAGGTAAAGAGTAACCAGATAGCATACTATCATGTCGAGCAAGAAAGTCCTCCCTATATATGTCCCAGCATCCACTACAATATACATCCTATGTACAGTAATGGCCTCTAGGGCATACATATAACTAACAGTGTCCAAGAGTTCAGTAGCTCTTTCTCCGTTTGCAGTAAACGGAGATTTGGTCACCTAGCCTTTGAGACATAACTGGCAAGTTTCATAAGATGTAAATTCGAACGGATTAAAATATGCATCCTTATGGAACTTTAGCTAGTCTTGTCTCATCGACATGACCTAGTCTACAATGCCACAAGAAGAGTTCGTTCATTTCTGAACTGTTCCTCTTGTGTTTGTTCTGTACGTTTAGAACTGTAGTTTGATTCAGAACGTGTACACTGTTATACAAATACCTTACCCAATCAACACTTGATTTAGGAAAATATTCACAATATTATTGGTATGAAATAACGGTCACTTAGAATCATTGTATTACCAGTTGGTAACACTAGGTGATATTTGCCAACTACTTTGGCTGCAACAATTGCACCATCTCTACTACTATAGACATATCACCCTTTCCTAGTTCTCTACCTATCTGTAGCCTAAATTACATATGTGGGATCCTGATCCGGTATCCAATATCCAGGACATAGAGATAACTGAGAAACAATTCTTGGTAACGAACACACCCGAAGACGATGCATCAACATGCAAATTCTTCATTTGGGTGGCGTGGGAATCCGAATATTCCTCTATTCCTTGCTCAGACTTATGACAATCATAAGATAGAGCGGAACCTAGCCTAGTATAATAAGTAGGTCCAGTCAATACATCCATATTATTATCTTGATTAAGGCATGTCATTGGTCGCTACAGGGAGAGAGAGAGAAGGATAATCACTTTGCATGCGCTCTTTGCAAGATTAGATTGGTTATTTTACCTAATCAGGATGGCTCCCACTGTTTTTATCAAATCTTCCTTCAAACCCTAAAAGGCAAGATTAGCCGGGATTAATTACACCCTACAGGTTCTCCAATCGTTCGGCCAGGTAGGTATCGGTACTCCGAGGGAGGTTCCCCATGCTTTCGCACGAATCTAATTATAATAAACCTCGTTTTCCTAGAGGCATAACCCCGTTGACACCTTTCTAGACACCTACTGGATTAGCTAATTGTAAAGTGCAAAACTCTTCCAGAAGTAACTCTTACTCGCAGTGGGTCTCGGGATCCAACTATCATATAAAAGGTATGCAATCTCATTGCAAATTTCAACACTTGAAATTCCCGATAATGGTTTTTACCCCTAACGTCCTATGACCTTGACAAAGGCCAACAAACCATAGGGCGCTAGTCAAGTTCAACCCGTCATTTCCCGATTGAATTAAACCCACCCGCACGAACCTTGACAAAGGCCAACAAGGTCGTATGACTACCGTAATCCAATCGAATCATATGGTTGCAGATAAGCACTAATCAGCTACCGCACACTACTCCTTGACAAAGGCTAACACACGCAGCACGAATACTAAATAGTACTTATCTGAAATGACGGAGGGCTACGCAGGTTTTTAAGAAAACCATAAGCGTAATGAACTTGATATCGTTGTAGAATCTAGTGATTTTGAAAAGGAGTGTTTTTGAGGCTTTTGCTAGTTTTGCTAAAGAGGTCACACCCGGTGAAGGGATCTCAGCTCTTTCCTTATCGAATGAGTTGCAGGATATTCAGGAATACCACTATGCAAAGCAAGAACTTGAGAAGCAATCAAAAACAAAAACCGAGTGAGTTGTAGCAATTGCTAGTTTCGCTAAAGAGGTCACTCCCGGTGATGGGATCTCGGCTCTTTGCTCATCGAATGAGGTGCTGGATATTCATCAAGGAATACCACTATGCAAAGAAAAAACTAGAGCTACCCTTTTTAAAAGTTTGATTCTACAACATTTTTAGGTTTCTTTCTTTTCATTAATCTCATTAATAAAGTCCCATCAATAAATGTTTCCTAAACATTACAGAAAAATGAAACGAAAATAGAACGTACGCTTATACCATCCGCATTCGCCACTGGGCCCCGTCATGCACCGTTCGGTTACTTAACTACCGGCAGAGCGGGGGCTGGACTAGCGCAGGTGCAAAACATAAGCAACATTTATTATATATCATATATATAATACAGCATTCGTCTCACGCAGTTATATGATCACACCACAGAACTATGCAGCAAAAGGAACGTATGAAATATTGGATATACTAGGATTTCCGTGTTTCAAATTTAGCCAGTAATGTAAAACACGGATTCCACGGTCGTGATGATTAGCCAAACCCACATCCCATAGACCCCTACGAGAGCGGCAAGAAACCCTACCAATTCTAGAGTGTCACGACCCGAAATTTGGCACGCGACGGCACTTAATCCATGTAACGTCTATAGGCGTAACGCAATTCAAGTAAGCTGAAAACCCAGAAATCTAAACCATCAAAAGTAGTAAGTGATAAGAATATTGTTAAAAACTTTTGGGAATCTCAAGTAAAAATCTTTAACTTAAGTTGCTTTCATAAAATTTTGGCAGCACCTCCTTTGTAAAAACTAGCCCTGAAAAGGGTACAAACATAAGATATAAGTATAGCAACCCCAAACGGGAGCAAATTTCGCCCAAAAGCGGAAACAACCACCATAAGAAGATATACGACGCCGTAGCGAAGAAATAAACAATATAAATGAGATAATCAACATAAGAAAAAAGCCGGCTCACACGAGCACGACATCCAGAGTTACAAAATAATATACAATATCATCCTCACATCTCGTCTCTATGTCAATACATGAATTAGTAGATGGAGAGTACTAGATACAATAAGATATACAATGAACAGCATCGGATAACCGCAAAACCCACCTATAGCAAAACTGCTCATAGTCAGCCGTAGCGGTATCCGCTGCAAAAAGATACGATAAGAAGAAGCCCTGCCGCGACTGCTCTGAGGGACAACCTGCAAAACACTGTGGCACAACAGGGTGAGTTGCCAACTCATGAATAGTAAATAACATCATGCAGGTAATCGCAGGTATGCACGTACTCCGATAATCTATCACATGCACACTGATAGTATAATATGGAAATATGTATATGCAACAGTCATGAAAGGTACTCTATCGGGTACTACTAATACATGAAGCAATGGATATCAAATGAAAGCTGAGTATGGGATAAAACATATCATCATCACGGAATCCTCATCGTTGAAAAACCAGTGTCCATCAACGACACTCCAAAACCCAATACCTCAGGCACCGTCACTCTGATCGGTCTTCATATCCTGTAAGTCTCATGGAACCTGAGTGTCCAACATCGACACTCGAAAACATCATAAAAACTAGTATCCAGCAACGACACGTAAATACTCATATCATGGGCTCCGTCTGCAGGATCGGCCCGCGGGCTCCGGCAAAACGGTCGGTCCATGTCCATCTCATAACTCCGGTCGGTATCCTCCAGGTATCCGCCGAGTCCAAATACTATCACCGGTAGGTAGTAGTCCCTCTGCCAAGCTCATCGACTAATCCATCGACATCCCTTTCTTGCCCCAGGATACCATACCGGGTCCACCATGTACCCGCACACGACCTTATCCAACTCCTCACATCGGGTTTCTAACACAAGTCTCAGAACCGAGAAAACTCATGGTGGACGCATCGAAATATCATATCAAGAGAAACCGGGTTTTTCAAACAATGCATAATTTCTTGAAATACCATGGTCCTCAAATCCATAAAATCACATGAAATCCATATCTCAATGCGTAAATCCATGAAATATAATATATGCAACATAAAACATAATATGAGCATATCAAGGAAAAACCGCTATTTAAATGCATCAAGTTATTAAATATATCATGCGGTTCCAAATTTCTCCAAAATCAAATGCAACATCATATAAAGGTGAACATGTAGTTATAGCAAGGTACATGTGTAAGCATGTAGGTATAGAAAGGTATATGTGTATTTGTATTTCATATGCACAATGTAATAAGAATAAATGTCTCAATGTCACTAACCAATACAATATCACATATGTATATGTGTTGTGCGTGTCATGGCAATTACCAACGGTGTGTGTGTAGCATACAATTTGTGCTCGTGCAACATGAACCGTCAGTAATGGTGTTGTGTCTCATTAATACTATGTCCATATGCAATAGGAAAATGCGGTATGCAACAATGGTACACATGCACTATCAATGTCTATATACTTATAACTAATAATCATGTCATTGAATCTAGCCCAGTCGCATAACGCCATACGAGCGATTCCCCTGTAGATGTTAAATCTACTCACATATGATCTTGGCCTAAGTAAAGCCAACTACTTACTTTCCCTTCTTCGCAGCGTTCAAAGTCCCCGCCTGCGATCCTAAAATCATACAATAATCATAACAAGTTCACATTAGAAATTGACCAATAACATGTACAATCTACGTTTGACCAACGCACCAACTCCAAACAAACTCTTAAGTGTTCGTCTAGTGGTTGACGTGCGTAGCGACACCCCGAAACCAACCCAGTGCAGCAGCTATACAAAGTACACGAACCATGTCGGATAACGTAACGCGCATAGTCGAAACACTAGAAACAAGCAAAGTGATCCCAGATTTTGTATACTGTAAAAACATAAAAATCAAGCAGTACCAAACACTTCTAAACAACTGCAGACAGCTACCCTACAAAACCCAAGCCCCGACTCCCCAACAAAACCGAAGTCGCCGGATTTCTCCCTATTGTCGCCGGCCAAAACCGCCCAGGTGGGATTCGTTCTTCAGGTGAATACTTAGGGTCTCTAGTACATCACTATTACATTGCTAGATTTTTCAGTATACACTCGGGGTCAAAGCAGATCACAGATATCCTATAATGACACTAAAAATACGATATGCGCACAAAACTATACATTTAGTGTTCTAAACAACAACTGTAAGTCCACGTTGCCCACCCCGGTACTTACGGGGAGGCGGAAAACGGAATAAAAATCAAGTTTTTATCAACTTAGGCAACATGGACTAGACAAAGAAGGATCTTTGCTAAACAAAAACAAGCTAAAGCTTACTAGAAACTAGCAAGGTGTTTGAAAGGTTATACCTAGGGCTTTATGTCCTTCTCTCCTTGCTCCTTGGAGTAGTGGAAAGAGGTCACCTTTGTTGTCTTCTCACGTCGAAGAAAGATCCACCCGAAAGCCTCAACCTTTGGCTTCAACTCCAAGCTAGAAGTAACTAGGGTGCAAGAAGTGCTAATCCTTGAACCCTAGATGAGAGTAGAGATTATCAAGAAGAGGTTTTTCTCAAGCTCAAGTGTTTCTCAACACATGAGAGGGGAGAGCTTGAGGGAGAGGAAGAACAAGAGAGAGAAAGTGAATAATAGAATGAGAGAATAATATGAAGCATTCTCTCATATATGTGTGAATTATTGTAATTAGATAATTAGTGAGATAATTGTCAGGGCTTAATCAAGACATGACCATTATCATTTCATTTTTAATGAAAATTGCAAGGATCAAAAAGCATCTTCCAAATGAAATGATGATGGTCAAAGTGTCAACCAAGGTCAATAAGTCAAGAAGGTCAAATGGTCAACAACCATAACCATGCACGATTATAAAACTAATATCAATTAACCATAATACACACATAAGCAATAGGGTTAATAAAATGACAATAGTCATTAACCCTAATCAAAGTCCTCTCCCTCTGTCTCAAGCAACTGTGCATACGCACCCGTATTCGTGATCCGAGGAACACGAATACAATGAGAAAAACCAATCCCAAATCATATACTAGGATCCGGTTTAAACCAAAGCCCGCTAGCATAAGCTGTCCGGACAGCAAACGTGCACAAGTGCGCGGATGTGAACGAATCCTGTCGCAAAACCATGCGACCTCTACTCATTTTGCCTAAAGGCGAATAACTCTCTGTGTGGGACTCTAAAGACTCGACACTACGCTGGCTGTGGGTTTAACCACAGACCGCAAGCGGCACAAGCTGTACGTAACGGTCCCCAGGTAGATGTCGATAAGAAGACTGACGAGGTGAACCCCATCTGAACTCCTACTGAGCCTGTATGTGACAGTCTCCGTACAGTCCGGTCTGTTCGTCTGATACATCGCATGGCGGGCCTAGGGGGGCGGTGAACGTCAGTCCCCTAATAGCGGTACAAGCCGTGTCGGAGTGTAGCCCAGAACACCCTAAGATAACACTGGAAACCTACCAGTATATCTCGCTTGCCCTGGCCAGGGACTACTCGTGTAATGGCTCTCCTGGACACAGCGCGATGTCAACCCCCAATACCGGGAGAGACGAATCCTGTCTAACCGTCACTGCCTCCAAGTGCTTCGGGACTGCACCCAAAAACTACCTGTTTGCACGACTCCTTTGAGCCGTGGTAGGGTAGTAATCAAAGTGCAGTGGGAACACACTCGAGGCGAAGTGACAGTGTCAAGTCTGTGGACTAAGCTGTACTCATGTCACCTGGGAACTGATAACTGACGATAGGTATAATACCAACCAACAGTTCCCGACGAGTCCTGTCCAGTGTACTCGTAACCTAACGAGCACCCGCATACTATCTCAAGTACGACATACTGACGGCTGTGGGACAGAGCGTCTCCCACACTGGGATGAGAAGCGCATACGTTAGTCTACTCCGGAGTATCGATGCCCTGTCTCGATAGTCCAACGACTAGGGACCTGTATAAGGATGTGCTTATGGATTACCCATCTCCCACGAGTGTGAGCGCCATCACAGCGCTGGTAATCAAGCAAAGATCCTAAGGGCTTTACTAATATGTATATCAGCAATATGCTAAAAGAAACACATGCACATATTAAATCAGAGACAAACCAAGTAGCATACTACCATTTCGAGCAAGATTGTATATACAACTGTGAATATCCCAAACTTCCATTAAGTAATATACAAACTAGTATGATACAGTAAAGGCCTCTAGGGCATATACACTAACAATCTCCCACTTGCACTAAGGCCATGTACTGGCGTATCGAAGATCTATCATCTCGATCAGCCTCTCGAACTGAGTCTGGGGCAAGGCCTTAGTGAATGGATCTGCTGTGTTATCTTCTGAAGCAACCCTCCGAACCTCGATCTCTTGGCGATCTACGATCTCCCTGATCAGGTGATACCGCCTCAAGATGTGTCTGGATTTCTGATGGGACCTGGGTTCCTTCGCTAAAGCTATAGCCCCGTTGTTGTCGCAATACAGAGGTATTGGGTCAACAATGGATGGAACCACCTGAAGTTCTCTCAAGAACTTCCTTATCCAGACAGCTTCTTTTGCGGCATCAGATGCAGCGATGTATTCCGCTTCCATAGTCGAGTCAGCAACGGTTTCCTGTTTGGAGCTCTTCCAACACACCGCCCCTCCATTGAGGGTAAAGACAAAACCCGACATGGACTTGGAATCATCCTTGTCACTCTGGAAGCTGGAGTCAGCAAAGGCCTCAATCTGGAGGTCTTTTCCTCCATACACCAAGAACATCTCCTTAGTCCTTCTCAGGTACTTGAGAATGTTCTTTACCGCTATCCAATGTTTCTCCCCAGGGTTTGACTGATACATGCTTACCACACTCAGTGCATAAGCCACATCCGGTCTGGTACACAACATCGCATACATTATAGAACCTACCGCAGAAGCGTAGGGTATAATGGACATGCGATCCCTCTCCAAATCAGTCTTGGGAGACATCTCTTTGGAGAGGGTGATCCCGTGACAAGCCGGTAGATTACCGCGCTTGGAATCTTCCATACTGAATCTCTTCAGTATGGCGTCGATGTACCTGGACTGCGAAAGTCCTAATATCCTCTTGGATCTGTCACGGTAGATCCGGATACCCAGAATGTATGAGGCATCACCCAGGTCTTTCATGGAGAACCTGTGTGACAATAACCCCTTGACAGATTGTAGCATAGGAATGTCATTTCCTATTAAGAGAATGTCATCCACGTATAAAACGAGGAATACTACAGTTCTCGCAACAAATCTATAATAGATGCATGGTTCATCTGGATTTTTGATAAAGCCAAATTCCTTGACCGTCTCATCAAAACAGATGTTCCAACTCCGCGATGCCTGCTTTAGTCCATAAATGGACTTAAGCAACTTGCACACCTTTCCGCTGCTCCCACTCTGAATGAAACCCTCTGGCTGGTCCATATAGACACACTCCTCTAAATGTCCATTTAGAAAAGCTGTCTTTACGTCCATCTGCCAAATCTCATAATCGTGGAAGGCAGCAATGGCAAGAAGGATCTGAATGGATTTCAGCATAGCTACCGGAGAAAAGGTTTCGTCATAGTCCAAACCAGGTCTTTGACGAAAACCCTTTGCAACCAGTCTAGCTTTATAGGTCTCAACCTGTCCATCTACACCAATCTTCCTTTTGAAGATCCACTTGCATCCTACGGGTTTTACCCCATCTGGAGCAATGTCCAACGTCCATACTTTGTTGGTGTACATGGACTCCATTTCGGTCCGCATTGCATCCAGCCATTTTACCGAGTCGACGCTCTGAATGGCTTGCTGGAAGCTAGTAGGCTCATCACAATCTATGATGCAATCCTCTCTATCCCCGTCAATGAGAAAACCGTAGTATCTCTCGGGCGGATGAGACTGCCTACTACTCCTGCGGAGTGGCGTGGGAATGTCCTGATCTTTCGAACCCTCTGGTTCTACTAAGCTTTCAGTAATAGCTCGTGGTTCTGGAATTTCTTCCAGTTCTATTGTGCTCCCAATTAATTCTTTTTCTAAGAACTGATGTTCCAGAAAATGGGCATTACGAGAAACAAGGACTTTTTGTTCCTCTGCGTAATAGAAAAGATACCCCCTGGAGTTCTTTGGGTATCCCACAAACTTGCAAAGTACTGAGCGTGCCTCGAGCTTATCCGTATGCTGCTTTTTGACATAAGCTGGACATCCCCAAATCTTAATGTGATTAAGATAGGGTCTCTTTCTACACCATATCTGATATGGTGTAGCAGGCACAGTCTTAGTTGGAACTCGGTTCAAAAGGTATGCAGCTGATTCTAGCGCATATCTCCAGAACGATCGCGGCAACTCAGCGTTACTCATCATGGACCGTACCATGTCCAATAGGGTTCGGTTCCGTCTCTCCGATACACCGTTATGTTGCGGAGTGTATGGAGGAGTAAGCTGAGAGAGAATTCCATTCTCTTTTAAGTAACCCAGGAACTCGGCACTCAAGTATTCACCACCTCGATCAGATCTCAGTGCCTTGATACTTTTGCCTGTTTGTTTTTCTACTTCATTCTTATATTCCTGGAACTTTTCAAAAGCTTCGGATTTATGCTTCATTAAGAAGACATGTCCGAACCTTGAGAAATCATCCGTAAAAGTAAAGAAGTAAGAATAACCGCTTCGCGCATGTGTAGACATTGGACCGCACACGTCGCTGTGTACGAGTCCCAAGAGCTCGCTCGCTCTTACTCCGTGTCCAGTGAACGGAGTCTTTGTCATCTTTCCTTTGAGACAGGATTGACAAGTTGCATACGATTGATATTCGAACGGATCCAAATATCCTTCTGCATGTAACTTAGTCAACCTTCTCTCATTGATGTGACCCAGTCTACAATGCCATAAGAAAGTTTTATTGATTTCTGGAGACTTTCTTTTGTGTGTATTCTGGACATTGAAAATCTGTGGTTTGTTTAACACGTATATACCGTTGTTCAATGTACCTGACCCAATCAAAGCTTGATTAAGGTGAATGTTCACTACATTGCTTACAAATGCAAATTCATAACCTTCTTTAGATAATAAAGATACAGAAATGATATTACAGGTTGCATTTGGTACATAATAACAACTACGCAAAACCAAAAAATGTCCATCCGACAATCCCAGGTGATAGTCCCCCACGGCCTCAGCATCCATGCTAGCACCGTTTGCAACTCTGAGGGTCATGTCACCTGCCTTTAAAACTCTACGCTTTCTCAACGTCTGCAAGGAATTATAGATATGAGATCCTGATCCGGTATCCAATACCCAGGATGTAGAGTTTATTGATAGACAGTTTTCAATAACATACACACCTGAAGCTGAAGCTGCAACTCGCTTCAAATCCTGTGTTCTGGCTTTCCAAGCCTTGCAATCCTGTTTCCAGTGACCACTTTTGTGACAATAGAAGCATTCTTCCTTCCCCACCAGCTTTCCCGCTATCTTTGTTGCTTTTCCTTTTCCCTTCGTATCCACTTACTGACACCGCCTCTTGGTTTGGCGGGGGCTTTCTTCTTCTTACCCTTGGCTTTCGCCCTGGATCTAGAAGAGGAAGATCCTCCTACAAACAAAGTGGATGTCTCCCTACCTTTCTGTAGGGTGCCCTCAGCACTCCTCAACATATTCAGAAGTTCGGAAAGTTCAACCTCCTTTCCTTGCATGTTGAAGTTACGGATAAACTGGGCGTAAGTGGAAGGAAGGGACTGGAGAATCAAATCAGTATAGAGTTCATTCTCCAACGTGGTCCCAAGGTCCGCGAGCTCCTCTATGTAGCCAATCATCTTAAGCACGTGTTCCGCTACCGATGATCCGATGGCCAACCTTGCCGAAAACAACTTCTTCGACACTTCGTATCTTGCGATACGAGACTGCTCTCCATACAGTTCTTTTGTATGAAGAAATATGGACTCCAGGTCCATATTCTCGTTCCTCCTCTGATGTTCGTTGTCCATCGAGGCTAGTACGAGGCATTTGGCCTTCGCGCAATCTATTTCCCAGGTCTTGTAGATTTCCTTATCTACGACACTGGTTTTGGGACCTGGGACAGGGGGAGCTTTGGTGGTAAGGACATACCCCAACTTGTCGTATGTGATTGCCATCTTGACATTCCTGAGCCAATATTTGTAGTTTGGCACTGTCAATATGTTTTTATCTAGTAATAATTTAAGTCCGGTCATGTTGAATGGTCGCTGCAATTAGGAGAGAGAAAAGAAACACTTTAGCATGATGCTCTTGCAAGTTTAGAGTGGTTTTTAGTTTGTCTAAACTGGATGGCTCCCACTGTCTCTCGAATCCCTTCTCAAACCGTAAAGAAAGGATTAGTCAGGATCAATCCCACCGTACAATACTTGCTTAACCGTTCAGCCAGGCCAGTGTCGGTACTTCGATGGAGGTTTTCCAAAGCTTTTGCGAAGTTCCTTAATTTAAGAACCTCTTTTCCCTGGGGGCGTAGCCCTGCTAACACCTTTCTAGACACCTACTAAGTTTATAGCATTGATCGTTAAGTGAGAGTTTTCCCGAGGAGTAGCATATACTCACAGTAGGATCGGGATCCAAATATCATCGCGTGATAAAACCGAAGGAATCCTACCAGAATTATCACACTCCAAATGGTATGCAGCGCTAGCAAGTTTCAGTACTTATGAAACTCCCGATATGGATTTTTGCCCCATGCTCTTATGACCTTGACTTTGGCCAAAATATCATAAGTCACATGTCAAGTTCTACCCGTCATTCTCCTGGTTAATTTGGACCCACCCGTACCTACCCTTGACTTTGGCCAAAATGGCAACACGACTGTCCCAAACCAACGCATCTATCTATGCTGCACATGAATACCCAATAGCTACCAATAACTATGCCTTGACTTTGGCCAAAATACATAGCTTGAATACTTGTTGACCATTCATGTGGAATGACGGAGGGCTACGAATGGTTTTGGCGAAACCGTGAACGTAGTGAACTTGATCTAATCGATGGAACGAGATAGCTTTTAAAAGGAGTGGTTCAAGCTCCGCGTTTAAAGGTTTAGTTTTGAAAAGAACCGAGTGGTTTTCAAAGTGTTCCAATCGAATTTTACTTGGTTTATTTTCTTGCATTAGTTCTTTTAATGCGTCCCATCGTTTAATCCTACCATTGCAGAAAACAACCAAAAATATGACGTACGCTTATGCCATTCGCATTCGCCACGGGGCCCCGTCATCACCCATTAGGTTACTTAACTAACGACAGAGTGGGGGCTGGGCTAGCGCGGCTGTAAAACATAAGCAACGCCTAAATAGTTATCATATATAAGTACATAGCAATGATAGACATTACAGATCACAGATGAATACATTGGATATACTAGGAATCCGCAATCCGTTCGAGCCTGCAACGAAAAGCGGATTACACGGTCGCGGTGAATAGCCAATACCCCACCCAAGACCCCTACGGGTGCGGCAAACTACCCGCCAAGTACCCGAAGCGAAGCAACCTCCCTCAACACCGTGAGTAGGCCACTCGACACTTCGAGATACCCGGTAGTTTGTGCACCCCTTCCATGGGTCTATCCTAGGAGCAAAAACAGTAAAAAGAATTATACAATGACGGCTACAACCCCGACCCGGTTGTGCGGCCATACAAATAATAATATTACATCAATTTACATATTACAATGAATGAAAGAAAAAGCAACACTCATCTCACATCTACCCCGGCTATTCAACCGCGACAATCCAACCCATTCATATACACATACCATCATCAAACACAGATCACAGATATGTATAACCCCGACTAATCGACATATAGCGATTAGCCGACGTTCAATGCATATAAACATCACAGATATAACCTTTTAGTCAAAGTGTATTGAAGTTCGGAAAAAAAAATACGGATTTATAGGCCCCCAAAAACATATTTCTATTCTGGAAAACCTGGGCACATATAAACCATCTTAAAAATCCTAAAACCAAGCCAGAAATACACTGCACCAAACTCGACCCAGAGAAGAGCCAAGACGGCCGCGGTTGCGCGGCAATAGCTTGCTATTGCCGCGGAACCGCGGCTCTTTGGTCGAATCTTTGGATCGTTTTTGGTGGCTTTCTTCACAAAACCCTGAGATAATTTTTGGTGTATGATTTATTTTGTTTTGACCAGAAAAAATTTTAACAGAAACTTAGGGTTTTGAAAACTCGGTTTTTCGATTTTTCCGATTCGAACTTCGATACACTCTACTACCTAGCTAGTTTATGTTTAGTTAGGCTCTGATACCACTGTAAGTCCACGTTGCCCACCCCAGTACTTACGGGGAGGCGGAAAACGGAATAAAAATCAAGTTTTTATCAACTTAGGCAACATGGACTAGACAAAGAAGGATCTTTGCTAAACAAAAACAAGCTAAAGCTAAAGCTAACTAGAAACTAGCAAGGTGTTTGAAAGGTTATACCTAGGGCTTTATGTCCTTCTCTCCTTGCTCCTTGGAGTAGTGGAAAGAGGTCACCTTTGTCGTCTTCTCACGTCGAAGAAAGAACCACCCGAAAGCCTCAACCTTTGGCTTCAACTCCAAGCTAGAAGTAACTAGGGTGCAAGAAGTGCTAATCCTTGAACCCTAGATGAGAGTAGAGATTATCAAGAAGAGGTTTTTCTCAAGCTCAAGTGTTTCTCAACACATGAGAGGGGAAAGCTTGAGGGAGAGGAAGAACAAGAGAGAGAAAGTGAATAATTGAATGAGAGAATAATATGAAGCATTCTCTCATATATGTGCGAATTATTGTAATTAGATAATTAGTGAGATAATTGTCAGGGCTTAATCAAGACATGACCATTATCATTTCATTTTTAATGAAAATTGCAAGGATCAAAAAGCATCTTCCAAATGAAATGATGATGGTCAAAGTGTCAACCAAGGTCAATAAGTCAAGAAGGTCAAATGGTCAACAACCATAACCATGCACAATTATAAAACTAATATCAATTAACCATAATACACACATAAGCATTAGGGTTAATAAAATGACAATAGTCATTAACCCTAATCAAAGTCCTCTCCCTCTGTCTCAAGCAACTGTGCATACGCACCCGTATTCGTGATCCGAGGAACACGAATACAATGAGAAAAACCAATCCCAAATCATATACTAGGATCCGGCTTAAACCAAAGACCGCAAGTATAAGCTGTCCGGACAGCAAACGTGTACAAGTGCGCGGATGTGAACGAACCCTGTCGCAAAACCATACGACCTCTACTCATTTTGCCTAAAGGCGAATAGCTCTCTGTGTGGGACTCTAAAGACTCGACACTACGCTGGCAGTGGGTTTAACCACAGACCGCAAGTGGCACTAGCTGTACGTAACGGTCCCCAGGTAGATGTTGATAAGAAGACTGACGAGGTGAACCCCATCTGAACTCCTACTGAGCCTGTATGTGACAGTCTCCGTACAGTCCGGTCTGTTCGTCTGATACATCGCATGGCGGGCCTAAGGGGGCGGTGAACGTCAGTCCCCTAATAGCGGTACAAGTCGTGTCGGAGTGTAGCCCAGAACACCCTGAGATAACACTGGAAACCCACCAGTATATCTCGCTTACCCTGGCCAGGGACTACTCGTTTAATGGCTCTCCAGGACACAGCGCGATGTCAACCCCCAATACCGGGAGAGACGAATCCTGTCTAACCGTCACTGCCTCCAAGTGCTTCGGGACTGCACCCAAAAACTACCTGTTTGCATGACTTCTTTGAGCCCTGGTAGGGTAGTAATCAAAGTGCAGTGGGAACACACTCGAGGCGAAGTGACAGTGTCAAGTCAGCGGACTAAGCTGTACTCATGTCACCTGGGAACTGATAACTGACGATAGGTATAATACCAACCAACAGTTCCCGACGAGTCCTGTCCAGTGTACTCGTAACCTAACGAGCACCCGCATACTATCTCAAGTACGACGTACTGACGGCTGTGGGACAAACCGTCTCCCATACTGGGATGAGAAGCGCATACGCTAGTCTACTCCGGAGTATCGATGCCCTGTCTCGATAGTTTAACGACTAGGGACCTGTATAAGGATGTGCTTATGGATTACCCAGCTCCCACGAGTGTGAGCGCTATCACAACGCTGGTAATCAAGCAAAGATCCTAAGGGCTCTAGTAATATGTATATCAGTAATATGCTAAAAGAAACACATGCACATATTAAAGCAGAGACAAACCAAGTAGTATACTACCATTTCGAGCAAGATTGTATATACAACTGTGAATATCCCAAGCTTCCATTAAGTAATATACAAACTAGTATGATACAGTAATGGCCTCTAGGGCATATACACTAACAACAACTACAAGGCAACACAATAATAAAACATCTATTTAACAGTTTATAGGTTATACCTATCCACACTTGCTCAAAATATCCTAGCTTTCCATGCTCCAAGTGATCCTAGAGACTAAAACATGACATGAGAAGTGTTTTAGTGGGATTTAATGAAGGTTTTGCAAGGTTTAGTGAAGGAAAGGTGAAGGTTTTAGTTGAGAGTAAAGGAGATGAAGAATAATTGAGACAGAGAGTGTGAGTTGAAAATGAGAGAGTAAGGTGAGATAAGGATGAGAGGGTGAGTGTAGGGTGAGTATACCCTTTACACTTACTCTCTCCCTCACTTCCATTAATGCAAGCATGCTTATCCCCATGACTCATCTTGCTACCTCCCTCATTCCAAAACAAAAAGATAACTCACACACAAATATCTAAGTGCAAGATTAATCATGGCATGGATTAGTTTAGGGTGCCATGACCACTAAACAAGATTAACACTAAACAACCCCCATGTTAACATGCACAAGTGTGTGCAAGCAAAAAAAAATATAATAAAATATTGATTAATCTTAATAAAGTGAGAGAAAACTATTTTGGTAAACTTTTTACTAAAAACCCGCATTAACACTTAATTAACACTAATCGCATTCTAAGGTGTTACAATCTCCCCACTTAAAGAAATTCGTCCCCGAATTTAAAATTCTTACTATGCGTACCTTCAAAGAGATGAGGGAATATTTTCCGCATCTCGCTCGCAGCCTCCCAAGTGATCTCCTCACTAGACGGGCTACGCCAAAGAACCTTCACAGATGGCAAGACTTTTGACCGAAGTTTCTCCACCTGCCGATCCAATAAAATTATCGGCTGCTTGGTGAACGAAAGATCGTGTTCTATTTGAACGGTTTGGTGCTAAATCATATGAGAAGGGTCATGAAAGTATTTGCGAAGTATCAACACAAGGAATACATGATGAACATCTAGAAATCTGGGTGGAAGTGCAAAACGATAGGCAACGGTACCGACTATCCCAAGGATTTCAAAAGGACCTACAATTCTGGGACTAAGTTTCCCTTCATCCCAAAACTGAACGCGCCCTTCATCGGAGAAATCCGTAGGAATACATGATCCCCAACTGCGAACTCAAGTCTGTGACGACGACAGTCGGCATAAGACTTCTGTCTGCACTGGGCTGCGCTCATCCTGTCCTGAATCAACTGGATCTTCTCCGTAGTCTCTTGAACTAGCTGGGGTCCAAAAATCCTGCTCTCGCTGAGTCGATCTAACAGACTGGCGATCGACACAATCTACCATACAAAGCCTAAAAAGTTGCCATCTGAATCGTCTCCTGGTAACTGTTATTGTAAGAGAACTCCATCAATGGCAAGTGACGATCCCAACTGCCAACAAAATTAAGCACGCACGCATGAAGCATATCCTCCAGAGTCTGTATACTCCGCTCTGACTGACCATCAGTCTACGGATGAATAGCGGTGCTAAAGCTTAAACAGGTACCCAAGGATTTTTGAAGATTCTTCCAAAGACGGCTAGTGAACTGGATGCCTCTATTGGATACAATGCATGAAGGAACTCCGTGCAAACGCATAAACTCATTGATGTACAACTGAGCATACTGAGCATAACTGAAAGTGGTCATCACTGGAAGGAAGTGAGCCGCTTTCGTTAACCGGATAACAATCACCTAAATGGAGTCATACCCTTGACCAGACCTAGGTAGACCCATAATGAAATTCATGGAGATCTGCTCCTATTCCTACTCCAGAACGGTTAAAGGTTTCAACTCTCCTGCCGGTCTCCAATGCTCAGCCTTAGCTTGCTGACAATTCAGGCACCTCGAAATGAAATCTGAAACTTCACTCTTCATCCGTGCCCACTCGTAACTCTCTCTCAAGTCACGTTACATCTTGGTGGAACTTGGGTGAACACTAAAAGCTGACTGATGTGCCTGCTTTAGGATCTCGCGTCTATACCCATCGGTATCTGGGATACACAAGCGAGTCCCGTAACGTAGCACACCCTGGTCATCAATCAAGAACTCCGAATCTCTACCCTGCCGAGCATGCTCAAGAATCTCAGACAAATGGGCATCGGCGGGCTATGCCTCACGAAAACGATTAAGTAGAAGTGGAAGGGCGTGGACATGAGCAAGCAGTCCCCCAGTGGAGGTGAACTTAACTATACTCAGCTGTCGCACAAGAACTGCAAATCTGCAGAAGACTATCTCTGAACTGCGCTCAACTGGGATAAGCTACCCCCGGGCCTATGACTCAAACATCAGCTACCACATTCGCTTTGCTCGGGTGATAAAGGATCTCACAATCATAATCCTTCACAAACTCCATCCAAAGGCGCTATCTCAAAATCAGATCCGGCTGCAGGAAGATGTACTTAAAGCTCTGGTAGTCTGTGAAAATCTAACGCGACTTCCCGTACAAGCAGTGTCTCCAAATCTTTAGAGCAAGACCACCGCGGCCATCTCAAGATCATGAGTGGGATAATTCTGCTCGTGCTCCTTCAACTGCCAAAAAGCATAAGCAATAACTCTATCATGCAGCATCAATACACAATCGATCCCCACTCACGAAACATCACAATAAACGACAAAGTCGCCCGATCCAGAAGTCAAAGATAGAACTGGTGCAGTCGTCAACCGAGTCTTCAACTGCTGAAAACTCAGCTCACATGCCTCAGTCTAAAGAAAAGGAACCCCTTTCCTGGTCAGTCCGGTCAGCGGTGCAGCGATACTCGAGAAATCCTGCACGAAATAGCGGAAAAAACCAGCTAAGCCCAAAAGCCGCGGACCTCAGTCACTGATACAGGTTTGGGCCAAAGCTGTACAGCCTCGATCTTCCTCGGATCTATACGAATACCGTATTCCGTAACCACATGACCTAGAAAGTCAACAGTATCAAGACAGAAAGAACACTTCGAGAATTTAGCAAACAGCCGGTGCTCTCTCAATGTCTGCAAAGCCATCCTCAAGTGCTGCCCATGTTCCTCTTGACTTTTGGAATAGACCAGAATGTCATCAATAACACAATAATAAACTGGTCGAGGAACGACCTGAAAAATATGGTTCATCAAATCCATGAACACTGCTGGGGCATTGGTGATTCCAAACGACACCACCAAAAACTCATAATGCCTATAGCGCGTACGAAAAGCAGTCTTCGGAATGTCATCATTCCGAAACCGCAACTGATGATGATCTGATCTCAAATCAAACTTAGAAAAATGTCCCGCACCGTGGAGCTGATCAAACAAATCATCAATGCGAGGTAAAGGATACCTATTCCGCACCGTAACTCGGTTCATTTGACGAAAATCAATCCACAACCTCAATCTACCATCCTTCTTGACGAACAAAACAGGAGCTCCCCAAGGCGAAACACTTGAACGTACAAGTCCCCCGTCAAGCAACTCTTGCAGCTGATTCTTAATCTCCCTAAGCTCTGCCGTCTCACCTGGAACAACGTCGGGAAACTCTCGTACGATAGGAACCCGGTCCAACGAATCTACTATGGCTCCGGTATCACGAATGAAAGCTAAGAATCATCGACATCCTCTCCTCAAAAGCCGACTAGCGAAAAAGGCTGAAATCAAGCTGTGAGGGGCGGCACCACGGTCCCCCTGCACAACAAGAACTGACTCGCCAGGAAAACAAAACCTGACTGTCTTCTCACAGCAGTCCACAGAAGCATAGCACGTAGCTAACCAGTCCATGCCCAGGATAACGTCAAAGTCCAACATACCTAGAAGGATCAAATCGACGGACGAATCTCTATCTCCTATCCGATTGGCACATGACCGAAACACGTGTCGCGCAACCAAAGAATTTCCAACAGGAGTAATCACAACAAATGGCTGATCCAGCAAACACAACTCTCGGACCAACTTCGGCATGAAGTGTGTAGAAACATACGAGTGCATAGATCCCGGATTAAACAAAATGTGTGCATCAAAAGAACATACGAAAAAGAATACCTGAAACTCTGCATTGGACGCCTGCGCGTCCTGATGAGTCAAAGAAAATGCTCGTGGCTGTCATCTATCTGCAACTGGCTGTCCACCTCCTCTGCTGTAACATTTCAGAAAAATAAAATATTATTTTTAGGAATTTTTATAATTAAATAATAAATATTATGAATATTTTAATATGGCGGTATAATTAAATACCGATAAATTTGGGAAAATTTGGAAATTTATAAGAATTACTGAAATGAGGGTGTTTTATATGATTTAAGCAAATTATAAAAATCTATAATTAATTATACTTCATTTTAGTGCTAATCGCGATTAAATGTCACTAATCGCGCATTAAGCTTGAATTGTGCACATGACATGCACCATGTCACATTTTAGCACTTGTTATATTTTTATCATAGCTTTTCTTCATTTTTATGCATGGTTGTTGTTTTTAATTGAGAAGAGAAAAGAAAACAAAACAAAAGAAAAGAAAATGAATATGAATAAATAAAGAAGTATCGGCGAGAGAGAGAGAGAGAGAGAGGTGAGGGGTCATTGACCATGGTCATTTCTTTGTTCTCTTCATTATTTCACCTTCATCTTTCCCTCCTTCAACCCATGGCAGCACACTCCCTCCTCCCTCCTCTACCTCCACACTACAACACCGAAAACTCATCAAAAGTCCATCCACACTTCATTAAAAGAAAGCACAAGCTCACAACAAGCACTTTGGACCAAGAAAGCAAGGATTTTGGGCAATTCGGGCAAATCAAGAATTTCCTTGAGTTGCCAAATGGGGTAATTCCTTCATACTTAGTGTAGTAATGCATTCCATTAGCTTCTATTGTTAGTTTAGAATCGATATATCGAGGTTTAGTGAACATTGAAAATTCATAGAAGAGGGTTGAGGAATTCTTGAGTTGTGTTGTGCTAGTGAGCTTTATTGGTAACCATAAACCCCCCATAGTGTTAGAAACCCACACCAAACCCGGACTAAAACCTGAAAACCAAATCTGAATCTGTCCAATGTCGGTTTTGTGTGTGATTTAGTACCTACAGGGAATCTGGGATGATCCGGGAAGTCTTTGAAAAAAGCAAACAATACCAGGGACCTAGTTATACCAATAGGACACCACCCTGTCCAGACGAACCCCAACGGAGAACATCTGGCCGAGGTGGCCGGATATTGTAGGGTGGTGGCCGGCCAAGTTGTGAGGGGTGGGTTCTAGGTTAGGTCTGTAGATCATATACACCCTATACATTACCCAGTGTTGTTTTTGCACCTTTTTTTCCCTGGACAAAAATCAGGAGCATGTTTTCATCGTTTCTGCTTTATGTTTTGCGACGTTTATGGATTTAAGTTTTGGAAATTGTGTTTTGTATCGATCATTTGACGTTTGTACGTCTATATGGGGTGTTGTTTGGTTAATTTGTGTGAATAGACCATAGGTTTTAACCTATGAGTGATTCGTGTGTCGTTTCGATTGCGAATTGGATTTTAATGCGATACGATGTGTTATGTTATGTAGGTACCCTCATGAGGACTTCGAGATGACAAGCAAGCACGTGAAAACATCGGCATCGTCAAGTGAGGATCAAGGTGAGTAGATATATATCTACGGGGGAAGTCGGGTGGATGGCGTATAGCACCGCCGCAGTTTCGTAGTACAGTGTATAATGTGTTACAGCTATATATTTATTTGTTATTATAGATGTATATACGTAGTTAGAATGCTTTAGGTGACTTGGGTCAGTGTTAGCATATTTAGAGGTTAATGCTATAGTTCAGTGTTAATCGCGAAACCCTAGAATAGTTGTTGCACACACACGCACACACTCATGCATACTTTTTATTACTTGTGCGTATATGGGGATATGTATATATATATATACACACATAGGTATGGGAATGTGTGTGTGTGTGTGTGTGTATACGTATACGTATACATGGATGATGGGGATAGTACATGGTAGTTGGAGATGAGTCTATGAGATTGGGCATGGTGCCACGAGATCGGTGATATGATTTGGTTCGTATTATGAGATACGACATGATTTTATAGCGGGTCCTTAGGCGATGTGTTTCATACACACGCATATATATATATATATACATATATATATATATATATATATATATATATATATGGTATCGGTATTGTACTAGACTTAGATCAGTACCCCCAGTTCACGATATGTGATGATAAGGATACCAGTTGATTAATGAGATAAATGTGATATTGACCCGTACCTAGATTTGGGATTCCGTACGACGGATTTACCGTACGAGCTATATATTGATGATAGATCCGCACTCTTGACTCGAGGATATCATATTATATATATTGTATCGTATGTGATACTATTGAGGCGGGATCACCGATTATTATATACATACATATATATATATATATATATATATATATATATATATATAGATACACACACACACACACACACACATACATACATACATACATACATACATATATATATATATATATATATATATATATATATATATCGACTCAGACTTAGGTGGAGTTCCTTACCTTTTTTCGACTAGTATGTTAGTTTAGACCAGTAGTTTACTTGTAGATGTTAGACTAGACTCGGGTCATACTTATTTCAAAACTAACGAATCGTGAGTATTTTGAAGACAGGACAAGGGATTCTACGGATATTTCAAAGGACGTACCTTTTCTTTAAAACACCGTAGCCCTATTTTATAAACACCACGATTCGTGTTATTTCAAACGGCAAAACTGTATGACCCATATGTATTAATGTAGATTCCTTATTGTTGCATTTACTCTTCATTTCTGTATATTCGTACATGTTGCGTTGTTATTCATGTTCTGCATATTCTTACTGTTCGCATCGCATTGCATGCTTATATTGTGTTTTCATCAGTAATTATTAAAATCATACTGTTAGGACACCAGCACCATTACCGATGATGTGTCTGCTCCACGTACACCTTCTTGCCGGCTCACACACATCATCATCGGTAGTTGCCATGTCACGTACACTTTAGAGAATATTGCTCTATTGATATTGTTTGCTAGCTGATAGTTCCAATATGTTACTGTTTCATATGCTAGTTCATTATTGCATTCATTGCTTGATATTTCATGCATATTATATATTCATTTGTCATACAATATTATAAGGGCCATTCCAAACTGCCGGAGCCCAGTATTCATTATTATTGACTTTTCATTTTGGATTTCGGATTTTCCATGAGATTTCTGGATTTGGAGAAACCACAAGATTTTATAAACTTATTATCAGTTTTAAAGATAAAGGTACGGTTTTCTCATATTATGATTTGAGATATGTCCACCATAAGTTTTCTCGGCTCTTGAGCGATATCATACACCCGATTTGAAGAGGAGGAGGAACCGTCTGTGGGTGCATGGTGGACCCGGTGCGGTACCCCGGGACGAGAAGGTCACAGATGATGGCGTTGAGCCTGAGACAGGGGAGCACTACTGGCCGGTGATTTTATTGTGACGCACCGGATATCCGGAGGATACCGACGTGGTCTTGAGATTTATGATACAGGCCAGTCCGGATAGTCGGAGCCTGAGATATTGATATTTATGATACAGGCCATTCCGGATAGCTGGAGCCTGGGATATTGAGATTTGATGATACAGTTCAGTCCGGATAGCCGGAGGCTGAGATTTGAGATATATATTTGTGTCGATGCTTGACACTGATTTCTGATGATTTCATTGATGATACGTAAACTTATAAATACAGAAATCTCACTAAATTAAGAAAACAGTTTTCTCATTCATGATGTATTCTGTTTTCATTATATTACATTTATACCTCATATTTATGATATGTTGCTACCTGAGGCACTGGCACGAGCACTTGGTATTACACATATGTATAGATGTTTACCCATGCCATTATTAGATGTTTCATGCTATATCATTTTGGGGATATTACTGATCGTATGACCTAGGATTGAGTCATACATTCGATTTCTGCTCTGTGATATTTTCTACTCACGAGTTGGCAACTCACCCTCGTTGTGCCACGGTTCTTGCAGGTTTTGCCGTACAGGTTTCGTTACGGCTTTGCTGGCACACTACTTTCATTCCGGGTGATTGCCTTGGTAGGTGGGTTCACTTGCATCGTGACCACCATTGTACTTTATTTTTCAGTTGTATCTAGTAAACTCCATCAACCAGACTTATATATTTATAACCTTAGAAGACTAGTTGTATATTCTTTCGACCTTAGAGTCGCGCGTTGTATATTATATTGCTTGCGTGGTTGTGACCGCCAATTGGCTAAGAGCTAGCTCCTGCTTGGGGATGCCTTTATTCATATTATGCATGCTGTACCTTTTGGGGCCAGTTTTTACAAAGGAAACTTTGCCGAAATTTTCAGAAAAGACATGAGATTTTAAAAATGCATACTTCGGCTTATGTTATTAAAACCACTTGTTTAAAAACTAGTTTTCTTCACTTCTTCCTTAAAATGGTTTAGATTTCTGGGATTTATAGCTTACTTGAATTAGATGGGGTCCTATAGGCTTCATATGATTCAAGTGCCAGTCACGTGCCATTTCGAGTCATGACATCTGCCATCCTGTTCTCTCTGAACAAACATTCCGCGACCACGACCTCTCTGAACATAATTCTGACGCGGATCAAAAATAGGCGCAAAAGGCAACTCTCCCTGAGCTGAAGGTGGTAAGGTAACATATGGAACGACTGTCTTTCTTTGGCGTACCATGGTACAATTCCTAACGAGGTGATGGAAACTCCCGCACCGGAAACATCCATACGATGACTGCTGACCCTCCTGGAGATAAGATCTAAACAAATGACCTCGTCCTAAGCCTCTGCTACTTCCGCGACCTGAACGAAATTTGTCGCGGCGTCGAAACATCTGCCTCTGGGATGATACACCTGTACGAGCCCTCCTTAGTCCTGGAACTTCCAAAGTCTCGGAAAGACGCTCCGCATCTAGTAGGGTTGCGTCCACTATTGCTGTATACATGATACAATGTTGTGTGCTGATAGCAAGGAATAACTGGGTAAAGGGGTGGCAACCTCCTGTCGCTGCGCTCGACTGGCCTCAGCCAACTGTTGGGGTAAAAATTTACACCCTGGTTGACCAAGTCAAAATCAAAGTCAACCCCAAGCCAAGTGGGCCCAAGCCCCGGGTCAAGTGGGACAATGCCCGGGTCGAGTCCGAACATGAAGCGGCCAGCCTTCCCCCATTCCAAAATAAAAATTTTGTAATAAATTATTTTGTTGTATTTCTTTTATTTTTATTTTATGAATAAATATAAGAAAATGGGCATAAAGCCAATTTTTTATAAAGCCCATGGCTTATGTGCAAAAAGAAATGGCACATGAGCCATGGGATGGGCAAAATGCCATTTTGTGAAGCCCAACGGGCTATATGTAATAGCCTATAAAGGCAAGGATAATGAAAATATCCCAACAACTTTTTCTCTATCCCCAAAAGAATCCAGATCTGAGATGTTTCTCCTTCCTCAAGATTCTAAAACCTTCTTCTTTCTTTTGAATTAAATCAAGAGTTTTACTCTTTGTTTTCCAAAACTAAATAGTTTTTCACGACAAAACTCATAAATGGGAACTTAGATCTCCTATCAGATCTTAAAAATAAGAGATTTTTAAAATCTCATACTTCTTGTTCTTCAAGATCCAGCCAAAAGAGGAGGAAGAAGGAGACCCATCTCCTAAAAATCCCACTTTGGGAAGATTCAGAGCTCAAGGGAGAAGCCCCTTTCATCATCTCCAAAAACATCTTAGGAGTTTAACTCCACTATAAATTCTTTTTCGGGAGTTTAAATTCCATTTCTAGGGTTAAAAGCCCCTTTTTCGCCGGCGCTCAAGCACCCAGCGCCCACGTGCAGCACCTCAGCGCACAGCGCCCACGTGTCAGACACGTGGTGCGCTAGCGCTCAAGCGTACAGCGCCTCAGCACACAGCGCTCAAGAACACAGCGCCCACGTGTCGGACACGTGGTGCGCTAGCGCGTAAGCGCACAGTGCCTAAGCGCCCAGCGCCCACGTGTCGAACAAGTGGTGCGCTAGCGCTCCTAAGCGCACAACGCCTAGGCACATAGCGCTCGCGTGCTAGGCACGTGAGGCGCTGGCCCTACGCGTCTTTTGGGCGCTTTTCCCCTTTATATATACATACACACACACACACACACACACATATATATGTATACATGTATATATATAGAACACACACACTCCACAACACCGTCCCTGTTAGAAAAAAACTCTGCGGGGCCCCTGATATATCCCAAACCCCTTCAAAACACAACACTGCACATTGAGTTCGCATAACCAGTTTAACCCGTCAATCGGTGGTTCCCTCACTCCAAAAACGAAGGGTAATTAACGGCAGCTTAGTCCGCGGCTGCCGAAGATTCGGATTCCCACAATCAATAAACCCCAGCCTACCCTAGGCAGGGGGAATCTGTAGTACGCCTGACAAGCGTGCGCGCATTCCCATCTCAATGGGGTGACGAAAAACACCCTACAGATTCTGGCACGCCCGGTGGGACCTTTCTCTCCTCCCATATTTCGGGTTAAACGTTCATACGAACTCAATAAATATACATATCGATTGCCTATACTGAAATGATTTTTTTTGTCCGTGCAGCAATTAACTTTCAACGACAATGTCTCCAAAGACGAATTCAGCTTCCAACACGACCCCGATCCCGTACGTGGTCAAGGTCAATGCTCGTGTGGTTCTCCCCGCAAGCCTCAGTCGACAAAGGGAGGAACCGCCCCGCCAGTTTGGCTCCGTCATCATCTACCCTGCCGGAAGCGCTCATCTGGCAGAAATCCCGGCAAAACAGGTGGCCAAGCCGGTCTCAAGGGGAAAGAGGCCGGATGTTGTGATCACTAAGGCACCATAACCGAAGCTTAAGACGATGTCTGAACGACTCTCTGGCGCTCCAGCTAGGGGCAAGACTTCCGGTACAAAGGGCAACATCAAATGTTGCGGACGAGCTCAGGCGATGACTCCAACAAATGCACAATCGAGCGTATCTCCAAAATCCTCCATCGCCCGGTCTACGGCATCTTCTCAAAGAGCCGAAGTCTGCCAGGTGCTTAAAGCAGAAAAGTTAAGGCAGAAGCGGCTCAGGTATCGAGCCAACAAGAGGGCCAGGACTTCGGCCAAGTATAGTCTTGTGAGGTTCCGAAAGCAGGGTTACTCCGCGACGACGGCTGAGTCGTCCGTAAAAATCAACAATTCCTTCGAACCTCTAAAGTGGGTTCAGAAAAATGCCATGACCGCCAGAATCAAGAAGACAGCGGTCCGAACAATGCTACAAAGAGACGTGTCCCGGCCCCAACAGAAAAGGTATGACACTGTCTCTTCAAGAGTCTATCAGGCGCTCTGTGCCACGCGAAAGCAGCGGGGCAAATCTAGAAAAGAAGCGCCACCACTATTCAAGAATCCGGTCAGGCCAGCCGCCTTCAACCGACTGCCCGCTACCGAAACAGGGGAGTCGAGACAGCGATCTGTGACATCATCCGTCGATAATAAAAAGACGGCTGAATATATTATCCATACGGTCTATATGGCGGGTGGGCGCCCTAGCGACAACCTTTACAGCAAAAGCAAGGATGGGGCACCATATCCCAAGCCCAATCTGGCTTGAATGTGGTTGTCGCTTCCTAAGAACAGCCGCCTCCGCTGGATGAAGAAAACCCTCTCGATGAGGATGATAGGCAGAAAGACCCCTCAGTCCATGCAGAGTCAAGCTCAGACAGCGAGGAAGAGCCGACTTTCCGCCCCAGGACCGCGGAGCAAGAGCTGCTTCAAGAGCTTCGAAAACAGCTCAGGAGCAAAGATAAAGAGATGGCTAAGCTCTATTCGAAAATTGACGACCTAACGAATGTTGTGATTCAGATTACGTCTCAAATTGCTCGAGCGCCTCCCAATAAAGCATAAGTCGCTACTCATCAGCCGGGTGATGACAATCCGAAGCTGTCAATGCCTGTTCTTTTGGGTCCAAGACTGGTCGAGCCGCACGAAAGCCGGCTACATTCCGCTTCTGGGGACGCCTTGGCCCCAGATAGCACTATGCCGCTAACACAAGATCGGATAATGGATTTGGTCACCAGAAAAGTTAAAACTTTGGTGGCCGAAACTGAAACTCAGAAAGAAATTGGCAGTAGTAGGCGGCCATATCCCGTACAGTACGATCTGATCGAGTTCCCGAGCGGCTACGTCATTCCTAAGTTCGGAAGATTTGACGGAACGGGAAATGCAAATCAGCACGTCGCCCACTTCAAAGCATCGTGCGGAAATACAGTGGGCAATGATGCGCTCCTTCTTCGTCAGTTTGTCAACAGCCTGACCGGTGTCGCTTTTGACTGGTACGCGAGTATACCAGATGGGTCCATCATTACCTTTGCCCAAATGGAGTGTCTGTTTCGGCAAAGGTTCATGAGTGTCAGTGATAAAATCTCTATTGCCGACCTTGTGAGGACCAAGCCGGGGAAGAATGAAAGCAACACTGACTTTATCGCCCGATGGCGTAATCTCACGGTCAAGTGCAAACCGCCGCTGAAGCAAAACCAGTCCGTCAGCCTTCTCGTTGGGAACCTCGGCAATTGGATGGTCCCATTCTTGTGTACAGCAGGCCTCAAGACGTTTCAAGAGCTAACCAAGAAAGTCCAAATACTAGAACGCTCGAAGCAAGAGTTTACCCCGGACTCTCAGAAAGACAAGACTTGGAAAAGCAAGCCGGACGACAACCGTAGAAGCGGGAATCCCAGCAGTACCAATGTCTTCAATGCGTCCGACAATGAAGAAAAGCGAAGGGCGGGCGAATCCAAAACCAACCGGTGCTGGGAGGAGAAGGGCCTTCCCTAGAGGAGAAAAAAAAACAAGGTTTACTCTTTCAGGAGGTACAAGGTCCGAAAGATATTTAAAGATGCCTTGAACAACGGTCTACAATTTTCGGAGTCGAAAAGACCTCAAGAAGCAAAAATGACCGACAATCCCCTGTATTTCCCGTACCACCGAGTAGTGAGCCATGCGATCGAGGATTGTTATATCT
Organism: Agapanthus africanus; assembly: GCA_030015575.1. Classification (NCBI taxonomy): domain Eukaryota; kingdom Viridiplantae; phylum Streptophyta; class Magnoliopsida; order Asparagales; family Amaryllidaceae; genus Agapanthus; species Agapanthus africanus. Next base: position 178,545,465 of record JASDDO010000008.1, read on the forward strand.
TCAAGGACTGGGTCGAGAAGCAGTACAAGGCTGGAGAGATCGAGCTGTCCAAAAGTGTGTTGGTGAATAATCAAGTTGCAACCACCAACTTTATACAGACAGAAGCTGAAGTCTTCTCGGAGCAGACAGCCGAACCCGCTACCCTGAGAAATGAAACGGGCTCACCGCAGCCTCGTACGCACATATCTAATAAGACGAGGAAGATGATAAAGCTACTTTGGAAAGAGCCCAGGACAGAATGGGAAGGGCAGAAGAAACCTACCTTTCCAGCTGCCAATGCGGCTCCATCAGGCTCAAAATCCAAAAAGCTCAAGAAGAAGAAAAGTGCAGCTCGGCGCGAAAAGGAGTCTGCAGGGAGATCGACCATTCAAAAATATATCGATTCTCTCGAAGAATATGAACAGAGGGAAAGAACTCTAATTCAATTGAAGGAGTTCCTTCCTGTACGAGTGGCTGAAATTCTGGAGGAGTTAGAAGAAGACTCCAATGAAGAGATCCCGGTAGTGACCTGCTATGCCATCCATCTTGGCAGTGACTCTGAGGAGGAGCTCTGTTTTCCTGAAGAGGACGAGGAGCTCACCACAAAGGCCAACCAAATCCAGCTTAGAAGCGGCAGGGATCTACCGCCAAATCAGGGCAACGCCCCAAAAGGGAAGGAAAAACAAGTCGCTAATGAAGAAGATGGCAGAGAACTTGCCTATGAAGATTCGAGTCCTTCCCCAGTATACTATAATGTCTTGGCTCGCCTCCGAAAGCTTCTGTCTCTCCTTAGCATCTACGATGCCTTGGTTCTATCTCAAGAGCTTAGAGATGTTCTCATTCATACTTTATAAAACCCGGAGCAGTATCAGGCTCGCTTTGCGGAAATTAGTATGAAAGAAGCTCAGTACACTTTGCAAGCCGCCGTAGTCACGTTTAAGGATGAAGACTTGCTACTGGGAACGGCTGAGCATAATCGGCCGCTTTACGTGACCGGGTACAGCGACGGAGATCAGATTAATCACATATTGATTGATCCGGGGTCCTCAATGAACATCATGAACTTGCGGACACCGAAATGTTTGTCAATGGACGTCCGACACCAGTCAAGGGAAAGGATTGTCATTCAAGGCTTCAATCAAAACTGTCAGCAAGTTCTGGGGTCTATAGCTTTGCCAATCAAATTCGGGGATCTGCAAACTGAAGCTAAGATATACGTGATCGACGCCGACACGTCTTATAATATTCTCTTGGGACGACCGTGGATCCACGATTATGGCATCGTTCCGTCAACTCTCCATCAATGCATGAAGTGTACTAAAAATAGCGAAGAAAGACGCATTGATGGTGACATCCAGCCGTTCAGTGTGCATGAAGTCCGATATGAAGATTCTCGGTACTTTATGAACCACCAAGATGCTAAGCCACAACTGACTGAGGATAGAGCGGCCCCAAGATTCAAAAGAAAATCTGAGCCGGCTGTCACTTTCAAAAGCAAAAACGCCCAAGTGCGCCCGCATTTCGGTAGCGACACTGATGAGTCCGACGCTGGAAGTCCGTCCTTCCGTAAAACTCGCCCTCATTTCGGTAGCGATACGGATGAATCTGTTACTGAAGCCCCATCTAGCAGCAAAGTCCGCCCTCATCTTGGCAGCGACACTGAAGAGTCGGAGGAAGAGGACCTGCCGTGCAACAGCTGTGCAGATTGGACCCTTAAGGAACAAACAAAACTACGGGAGACCTTCGAAATTGCAGAAAGGCCCTTAACTGTCACAAGGGTGCCGGAACGGATGTGTAAAGAGCTCGATGCATTGTCAGTCTCTACCGTGGACCAGCTGAAAACTTTCTACGTTCCCGGGAGGAAAAGTGGACAGAAGGGCATCCTGTTTTATGGGTCAAATCCCGTTGTGCACCCGGACGATTTGTCTGTCGCGTGCCTTCCCTATGAGAGAGTCATAAGAGCCGTCCTCAATCCTAGATACTATGCACCCGAGATGCAGAAATATTTCAAAAGGTGCGGATGCCGGTTATATCAAACGGAGTCCGAAGCAAGGTTTTATGAAGAGCTATGGCATCCGCCCCAGGTCCGAGCACTCATTGATGGACGAATTCAGATAGACGGGGCATAGGCTTCATTCAACCGGATTCTAAGGCATGCTACATGATCCATATTGGGGAACCCAGCGAAAAGTCAAATGATGAAGACCAGCTAGCCGAGCCAGAAGAAGCTCCTCAAGAGCTCGAAGATGGCGGACAAGCAACCTTTGACGAGCTAACCGAGATTGACTTAGGAACGCCCGATAATCCAAGGCCGACCTACATCAGCTCACTCTTGTCAGAGGAAATGAAAGAGCAGATAATCGCCCTGCTGCACGAGTTCATCGACTGCTTCGCCTGGACGTACACAGAAATGCCTGGCCTTTCCTCTGAAGTGGCCGTGCATAAGCTGTCTATATCTCCTGATGCTATGCCGGTCAAACAAGATCATCGAAGAATGAGAAGGGAACTTGAAGAAAAGGTCATCGAGGAAACCAAGAAACTCATCGATGTCGGCTTCATCAGGGAAGAGAAATATGCGGACTGGGTCACATGCGTAGTCCCAGTGAAGAAGAAAAATGGGCAGATCCGAGTTTGTGTCGATTTCAGGGACCTCAACAAGGCATGTCCTAAAGACGAATTCCCGCTACCGGTCATGGAAATGATGGTCGATGACACCTCAAATTACGAGCTTTTCACCTTTATGTATAGCTCGTCTGGATATAATTAGATCAAGATGTCGCCCGAGGATGAGAAACACACAGCATTTCGAACCCCGATCGGAATATACTGCTACAAAGTGATGCCGTTCGGACTGAAGAACGCAGATGCTACATATCAAAGGGCAATGACCAATATCTTTGATGACCTAATCCATAAAGTCGTCGAATGCTATGTTGATGACCTGGTCGTCAAGACTAAAGCCAATGCCGACCACGTCCAAGATCTTAGGACCGTTCTCACCAGACTGAGGGAATACGATCTGAAGATGAATCCTCTGAAGTGCGCTTTTGGCGTGTCATCGGGGAAATTATTGAGCTTTATAGTTTGACATCGGGGATCGAAGTTGACCCATCCAAGATAAAGGCCATCATGGAAATGCCCCCTTCGAAGGATCTGACGCAGCTGAGATCTTTTCAAGGAAAGCTTGCTTATATACGAAGGTTTATCTCAAATTTATTGGGGAGATGTAGGCCCTTCTCAAAGCTCATGAAGAAAGGAGCTCCTTTTTTCTGGGATGCCGAATGTCAGGAAGCGTTCGAAAGCATTAAACAGTACTTGTTGCGCCCTCCAGTGCTGGCCGCTCCCATTCCAAATAAATCGCTGATTCTCTACACTGTCGCGCTAGATGAGTCACTCGGTGCGCTCCTTGCCCAGAACAACGAGGATAGAAAAGAAAATGTCCTCTACTACCTCAGTCGAACTCTAGTCGAGGCGGAACACAACTATTCCCCAATCGAAAAGCAATGCCTGGCTCTGATATTTGGTGTGAAGAAACGGAGGCACTATCTGCTCGCTCATCGGGTTATGTTGATCTCCAAGGTCGACCCGCTCAAACATTTGATGACCAAAGCAAGCTTAGCCGGAAGAATGGCAAGATGGGCTGTCATGCTACTTGAGTTTGACATAGTTTATACTCCTCAGAAAGCAGTAAAAGGGCAAGCTCTTGCGGAATTTCTCGCTGCTCATCCCATACCAGAAGGGTCACCACTCAATTGCGAGTTACCCGACGAACAAGTGCTACACCTCGAGAATGACGAGCCATGTTGGGAGCTCTACTTCGATAGGGCCTCATCGATAAGGGCCTCCAGTAAATCAAGCGTCCCGGAGATAAAAGTGCAAGTCTATGTAACCCACCCCGGTACTTACGGGGAGGCGGAAAGAGTAAAATTCAAATTTTTATCATAAGGGAACATAGACTAACCATGAAGGATCTTTGCTAAACAAAAACTAACAAACTAACTACAAGTTCTAGCTACTAGGTTAGATGATTATACCTAGTTCTTGAACTCCTTCTCTTCTTGTTGTGGTCCTCCTTGTTGCTAGCTCCTTGGAGTGGTGTAGAGGGCTCCTCCTCTTCGTCTTCTCTTTGCCGAAGAAAGATCCACCCGAAGGCCTCTACCTTGAGCTCCTACCTCAACCAAGAAGTAACTAGAGTGCTTGGCTTGCTAGACTAAGAACCCTAGAATGAGTAGAGAGGTGTTTTGATGGTTTTATCTCACAAAGCTCATGTTTTTCAACTCATGAAACAAGAGAGCTTTGAGAGAGGGAGAGGAGAGGGCTATACAAGAGAGAGAAAGAGCATGAGAGAATGAGAATAATGTGAACCTTTCTCTCATATGAACAAAAAGAATAATGATAATTTTAATTAGGATAAATTGTCATGGTTGATGTTGATTTGACACTTATCATATCATAATTATTGCTAAGCATGCTCACAAAAATATCCAAGTCAACATGGGTCAACTTGGTCAAAGGGTCAAACCTAATTAACTATGATACAATTATCACTAATTAAAACTCATTAATCAATTTCCTCAATCTCATTTTGGTTTTAATCAAGTCAATGGTCAAAACCCTAATGAGCTCCCTCTGCCTCTGTCAACTGTGTATACACACCCGCATCCGTGTTCCGAGGAACATGAATACAATGTGACAAAACCAATCCCAAAACAAATACTAGGATCTGGCTTAAACCAAATCCCGCTAGTAATAAATGCCCGGACACCAAACGTGCACAAGTGCGCGTATGTGAACAAACCCCGTCGTAAAACCATACGACCTCTACTCTGTTTTGACTAAAGGTGAACAACCCTCTGTGTGGGACTCTAAAGACTCGACACTACGTTGGCAGTGGATTTAACCACAGGCCGCAAGCGGTACTAGCTGTACGTAACGGTCCCTAGGTAGATGCCGATAAGAAGACCGATGAGGCGAACCCATCCGAACTCCTACTGAGGCTGAATGTGACAATCTCCTTACAGTCCGGTATGTTCGTCTGAGAGTATCGCATGTCGGGCCTAAGGGGCGGTAAACGTCAGTCCCCTAATAGCGGTACAAGTCGTGTCAGAGTGTAGCCCAGAACACCTTGAGAAACCACTGGAAACGCTACCAGTATATCTCGCTTGCCCTGGCCAGGGACTTTGTGTAATGGCCCTCCTAGACACAGCGCGATATCAACTCCCAATACCGGAAGAGACGAATCCTGTCTAACCGTCACTGCCTCCAAGTGCTTCGGGACTGCACCCAACTACTACCTGTTTGCACGACTCATTTGAGCCGTGGTAGGGTAGTAATCTAAGAACAGTGGGAACACACTCGAGGCGAAGTGACAGTATCAAGTCAACGAACTAAGCTGTACTCATGTCACTTGGGAACTGATAACTGACGATAGGTATAATTCCAACCAACAGTTCCCAGCGAGTCCTGTCCAGTGTACTCGTAACCTGACGAGCACCTGCATAATATCTCCATTACGACATACTAATGGCTGTGGGACAGACCATCTCCCTTGCTGGGATGACAAGCGCATACGCTAGTCTACTCCGGAGTATCGATGCCCCGTCTCTATAATCCTATGACTAGGGACCTGTATAAGGATGTGCTTGTAGATTACCCAGCCCCCACTAGAGTGGCTGCCATCACAACGCTGGTAATCAAGCAAAGATCCTAAGGGCTCCACTAATATGTATAAGCGATATGCTAAAATAAACACATGCACATATTACAGTAGAAACAAACCAAGTAGCATACTACCATTTTGAGCAAGATTGTCTATACAACCGTGAATATCCCAAGCTTCTATTAAGTAATATACAAACTAGTATGATACATTAATGGCCTCTAGGGCATATACACTAAAAAAATCAGGGATAGGATTAGTGTTCATCACGCCATCAATGGGAACCCTACGGCGTTCTTTTTCTCTCACCGAGCCTCGCACAAACAATGAGGCCGAGTATGAAGTTCTGATAGCTGGTTTGGAGCTCGCCAAAGAGATGGAAATCCTTCGGCTACGAGTCTACGGTGATTCCCAGCTTGTCGTCAACCAAGTAAGCGGCGACTATAAGATATACAAACTCAAGTTAGCTCGGTACAGAAGCCGGGTGGTGGAACTCATGAAACGGTTCACTCACATTGAACAAATGAGAGTCCCCAGAGCATTGAACGGAAAAGCCGACATACTCGCTTGCCTAGCCAAGGAGCTGGCTGATCCTGACATGGAAGAAATTCTGATCACGGTCAGGAGCCGGCAAATTCTACCCCCAGTCTTTCTACGAGAAGAAGAAAGCGCGGAACAGAAGAGCAGTCCGGCCGAAGAAGCTTCGATCATCCAAGACGAGCCTGATTGGAGAGAACCTTTCATAGAGTACCTTCGGTACGACAAGCTGCCCGAAGGAAAATCTGCAAGGATTCAGCTGAAGAAGAGAGCTTTCCGATACGTGTTTGTGAATGACACGCTATACCGCAGGTCATATAACCAACTCTGGCTCAGGTGCCTGTCATCGGCCGAAGCCCAAAATGTTATGAAAGAAGTTCACTCAGGCGTCTGCGGGGCTCACCAGTCCGGCCCCAAAATGCGGCTTCAGATCAAACGGCCTGGGTATTACTGTCCCACCATGATACGGGATTGCGGAGAGCATACAAAGAAATGTCATATCTGCCAAATTCACGGTGATTTCATTCACAAGCAACCCAATCCATTTCATCCTATGGTGGCGTCATGGCCCTTCGAAGTCTGGGGCACCGACATAGTTGGCCCAATTGATCCTCCATCATCTAGAGGCCACCGGTTCATACTGGCCGCAACTGACTATTTCTCCAGATGGGCTGAAGCTGTCCCGCTAAAAGAAGTCAAGACAGAAAATATTCTTATGTTCTTCCAGCATAATATTTTATACCACTTCGGTACACCAAGAAGAATCATTTCTGACAACGGACTTTCTTTCAAGAGCGTCAAAGTATCAAGATTCGCTACTCAACACAAGATAGACTGGAGATATTCCTCCATCTATAATCCAAGAGCCAATGGGCTAGCTGAAGCCATCAATAAGACCCTAAGCAAGCTCCTGAGGAAAATGCTTCAGCCAAAAAGAGAGACTGGAATCTCAAGCTTCACGAGGCGTTGTGGGCATATCGTACCACGCACCGTACTCCAACTCAGTCCACTCCATACTCATTGCTCTTCGGAGTGGAGGCGGTCCTCCCCCTCGAAGTCGAAGTTCCAAGCTTAAGAATGGCCATTCGGCACGAGTTGACGGAGGAGGAAAACGTGCTCCTTCGGCTTGAAGAGCTCGACGCCCTCCTCGACGCCCCTCGAAGAAAAGAGGGCTCGCGGTGCAGCAAAATCTGGAGCTATACCGAGCCCAAATGTCACGGGCCTATGACAAAATAACCCGTCTCCGTGCTTTCAAGAAAGGTGAATTGGTGTTAGTCCTCAAAAGACCGATCAACCCCAATCGACATGCCAAGGGAAAATTCGAGCCGAACTGGGAGGACCATACGTCATCGAGAAAGTATTCGACGAAGGATCCTACCAACTAATAAGTGCCGAGGGAGAAAGGCGCATGCACCTATCAATGGCCGACTATCTCAAGAAATACTATGCGTGAATACTCCAAGTTGCAGGCAAATTGAGCACACCGGCCCTACGGTCTGGATCACACATCCTGTAAAACCGTATACAATCCACGGGCGTAAACGACCCCTATCTCTCCCAAGTCCTGCCGATGAGACTTCTTCTAAAGTCCCACCAGGGGGAAAAACGGTATGTCCACAAGCAAAACGGGTACGGAATGAAAACCCAAAAGGGCTCCGTGAGTAAAAAACAGCAGAACTGCCGGTGAATTTGTGAAAACCCGAAAGGGCGCAAACTCATGAAAAGAGATAAAACACACTCGCAAAGTCCTCTCGACCTTGTGAGGAGAAAATCCCTGCGTGAGATCCTTACGACTCACAAAGGGGCAACACACTTAGGAATCCTCACGATTCCTAAGGAGAACATACACCTGCGAGATCCTCTCGACTCGTAAGGAGAAAATGCTTTTATGAGACCCTTACGGCTCATAAAATTGAAAAGTCTTAGGTGACAGGGACCTAAACCTATCTCCTAAGCCACTGCTCCCCAACGGAAATGGCAAATGATGAGTCGCTCCTAGCGTTACGCTTCAGTGTTAGCGGTGCTGATGTCGACCCAAAAAACAAATCCCAAGTCCTCCCGGGGGCAAATGATGAGTTGCTCCTGGCCTTATTCCAGTGCAAGCAATGCTGGTGCCAAACAAGATCCAAATTCCAAGCACCCAAATGGCGAATGATGAGTCGCTCCTGATATCATATTCCAGTGCAGCGTTGCAGACGCCAACCAAAATCCAATTTCTCAAAATTCTCCCAGCCCTACGGTTAGTCCCCAACTTGACTACCGTATACAATCCACGGGCTCAAATAATTCTCAGCATACCATGCCCCACCGCAATCACCAGTCCAGCGGCCGGTCCTCCGCCCTTGGAATTTTGCTCCATTAGGAAAGAACCACTCATGTGTCCACACGATATATGAGGGAGAACAAACCTTCATGGGATCCTTACGACTCACAAAGGAAAAACACACTTGGGAGTCCCCACGACTCCTGTCACGACCCAAAATATTAGCTCGTGACCAGCACTTAAATCACGCAACGTCTAAAGGCGTAATGTAATTCAAGTAAACTGAAACCCAGAAATCTAAATCCATTTTAAGAAAATAAAGGAGGTGAAGTTTTGAAATAAAGGTATAGTGAAATCAAGTTTTCTTAAAATTCATAGAAAAGGAACATGAAAATGCAAGTGGACTTTACTAGCTTGAAAACATGTCTCGTCTTTTAAAAATTTGGGCAGCACCTCTTTAGTATATTTTGATCTAAAACCACATATACAAGATAATGATAAAGGCTCCCCAAGCGGGAGCTATCTCTTCACCAAACGGAGGATCACAACCGCGCAAGATAGTATAAATAAGTATACGACGCCCCAAACGGCGAAGTTCACCATAAAGATAAGGGAAAACAAGACATAAAAACCACCAGTAGCAGAAAACCCCCTCGCTCTAAGTCTCGCAACCACGATCTCACTAAGTCTCATTACTTATACAATTTACAAATTTTAATTGATGGGGGTTTACTAGATACAATATGAAATATAATACAAGAGTGGGTATGATACAAATGTCCCACCTACCACTTCAAAACACCCAAATGAAGCTGTGTGCCAGCGAAGCCGCTACTGATCCAAGCGGTCAACCTGCAAGAACTGTGGCACAACGGGGTGAGTTTCCAACTCATGAGTAGAAAAACATATACAAGTAGAAACCGAATAAACGACGACTCCTAGGTCAACTATATCATAAAGGTAATACTATGATATCTAGGGTGACCGGGTCATCATGTATGCCAGCAAGGTAGTCAATGCCTATAAGCATGTTGATAACATCCAACAGTATAATCAATGAATGTATGCACGTGAATCTCGTCCACCCCATATAATCAATGTCTGTATGCATGTAGATCTCGTCCAACCAGATAATCAGTGTATATATGTATGTGGATCTCATCCAACATTAATCATTGTATGTATGTATGTGGATCTCATCCAACCATAATCAATATATGTATGTATGTGGATCTCATCCAACCATAATCAATGTATGTATGCATGTGGATCTCGTCCAACCATATAATCAATGTCTGTATTCAAGTAAGTATGAGGATATAAATCAACGGTGTCCCTCGCGACACATCAACATCATGGAACCTAGGTGTCCAACATCGACACCCGAAAACATCATGAAACCCGTGTCCAGCATCGACACGTAAATCCTCATATCTCGGGTTCCGTCAGTCCGGATCGGCCAATATCATCTCTCGACTCGGTCGGTATCCTCCGGACATCCGCCGAGCCCAAATACTATCACCGGTAGGTAGTAGTCCCTCTGCCAGGTTCACCGTCTGTATACATAGCATCCCTTTCTTGTCCCGGGGTACCATACAGGGTCCACCATGTACCCGCAATCAGCCTCATCAGCCTCCTCGAATCGGGTTTCACATGTCGCTCTCAGAACCGAGAAAATACATGGTGGACGCACTGAAATATCATAACAAGAGAAACCGGGTTTTTAAAAAACACATAATCTCTTTTAAAATATCCACGGTTCTCAAATCCATAAATCTCATGAAAACAGCATATGTCAATGCGTAAAATCATAGAGCATGATGTATGCAACATATAATAGAAATGCGAGCATATCCGTGTATCATTCAACATGGAACAGTGATATGACATAATTAAGGGAAATCCGCTCCTTTAAAATGATTTCAGTTTTTAAATATATCCTGCGGTTCCCAATCTCCCAATAAAAACTAGTTCTCTATGTAGGTACAATATGTATATGCGCAAGTATAGATGTACCAATGTATGTTTTCACCAATATGGGTATACAATGTGTATGTGCGCAAATATGGATATATCAATGTATATGTGCACCAATATGGATATACAATGTGTATGTGCGCAAATATGGATATATCAATGTATATGTGCACAATATGGATATACAAATGTGTATATGCGCAAGTATGGATGTATCAATGTATATGTGCACCAATATGGATATACAATGTGTATATGCGCAAGTACGGATATATCAATGTATATGTGCACCAATATGGATATACAATGTGTATGTGCGCAAATATGGATATACAAATGTGTATATGCGCAAGTATGTTATGCGAAGAGTCATATCATGATGCAGCAATCCTACTGTGTAGTGACATGGAAATTATCGATGATGAAGTGTATGAGCCTACAAATCTGTGTGCGTGTAACATACGCATCATCGATAATGGTGCAGGTGTACTAGCACAGGTATAAGCAATGCAATGAGAATAATATGAATGCGGCATAAGGTAAATCATATACAAATGCTGACGGGTATACGTATCTAACATGACCGAGTCGGTGAATCTACCAATCGGCATCCCGCCTCACAATATCGCGTACGGTATAATCCATCGTACAGCATCCTCTAGTCAAGGGTACGGACCAATCATAAAGTCAAACTCATCACGTACGGAAAAGATCATCATACGGCGGCATTTAAAACATTAAGGATCCTATAAACCTTTACGACAATGAGGGGGGTACGGACCTACCGTCACGTACGGCATATCACACATATTTCACAACATATATATAAATGTAACTATATACCTATGTCTCAGGTCACATCCATAACGATCTCATATCACGGGACCGACAAGGTATCAATCATCTCAATCAACTCGCATCCGTATGCCAACATATCATCAGGTCATCATATTCGTCTTATATTCTTTTCATCGCATTTATATATCACATCAAGTCGAGTTTACATAAACATTCTATCTCTACTATAAGTATCTAATCTAACATACACACCCGAACCATACAATCAGATTTTTAAAGAAGCGAATCGTAGCTTTGAAAATAGGGGTTACGGTGTTTTAAGGAAAAGATATCATTTGAAAATCCATAACGTCCCTCAAGGTATCTGTTTAAAAGATACATACGATTCTTCAGTTTAGAAATAGGTATGGTTCGGATGACACATCTACGTCGACTATCTTGTCCTATAGTACCCTAAACGGCAATATCGTTAAACGTCATCCTCAAATTCCGTCATCACATATTAGCCGTATTATATTACATCTAACAATCCTTGGTTTCTAATATGGTTTCACTAACTATCATTTAACTCTAACCCTAGTTTCCAAATCTAGGTTTTCTTAACAATATTCTATAAATCAGTTTCCATCAAAACTTTGCGGGGGTGCTATACGCCATCCACCCGACTTCCCCGGTAGATATAGATCTACTCACCGTAGTCTTCGCTTGCCGAAGTCGTTGAAGCCACGCTCCATCGCCTTGGAATCCATGCGAGGGTAGCTACAATAATAAACAATCGCAATCGCTATTAACATCAAGTCCGGAAACCAAAACGGCACACGGATCGCCTATATGTTAGAACCTATAGCCCACGTATGCAAAACCAACAAATTACCCCTGGTCGTTGATGTACAAAAATTCAACAACCAAATAAAAAACCAAATATCAAGAATTAGCATTTCAAAATACGGAAAACATAGCTAAAATCCTACTAAACTGCTCCCAGATTTTGACTCAAGTCAAATAAAGCCAAGCAAACAAGTCTAGGGTGATGTATATTATGTATTTGAGCTACTGGACCAACCCCAACACCACACCCCACCAAGTTGCCGTCCACCTACCCTTAAAATCCGGCCTCCTCGGCCCCCTGACTCCTATAGGCTTCGTTTTGTCATGGTGGTCTCCTATGGTCAAAAATGGGTCCCTGGTGTTGTTTGCTAAGCTCAGAAATCCTCCGGTTTGCTCCAGATTTCCCTGCACACCCTAATTTCTCAAAAAACCGAAATAGATCAAATCCTAAATCCGTATTTTTGTTTCCCATACTCATTCCCAAGTCTTAAACAGTCACTCAACAGCCACTGAAGCATCACCAATCTACAATTTCACTCAAACCCTCACTAGGATTTCCCAAAGTTCACCAAACTTCACTTAATCATATCTAAACACATATGAATACTAAAGTGAATGAAAAACTACACAATCCCTAAGATCATCAAAATCTGAATTTTCTTGGTCCAATGTGCTTCTCTTGAGCTTGTGCAAGTTTTTAATGAAATGGGTATGGAGTTTTGGTGGATATTTCATATAGGGGTCATGAGGGTAGAGGATGGAGGGAGATGAGAAAGAAGAAGAAGAAGAAAATGGTAGAGGGGATAATGATGCAACACCCTCTCTCCCCCTCTCAATTATTCTCACTTCTCTCTCTCACAAAAAGTATACCTACCCTAATCATTATGTCCCCCTCTCACCTCAAGTCATCATTTCCTTTATTTTCTTTTTCTCACCAAAACATATAAACCCAAATAAAACAACACCATAAAATAACATGTAACATGTCATGGTGCACTTACCATGAAAAAATGTAGAAACACGGATTTGGCTTAATCGCGATTAGCAGTGCACTAATCGGTTTTTTATCAAAACCGTATATAATAAATTTTAAAAATGCCAAATTCTTTAAATATATGTTTAAATGAATAAATCATTTTAATTTCCATTTATTTCACAAATATTGGTATATATTTATACCCTTTTTCGAAAACCCCAATTTCGCAAATTGGGCTGTTTTCGGGAAATATATTATTTTAATATTAAATTCCAAAAATAATATTTTATATTTTCTGAAATGTTGCAACTCTTAAGGAGAAAGTACACCTACGAGATCCTTTCGACTCGTAGGGAGAAAATGCTTTTATGAGACCGTCACGGCTCATAAAATTGAAAAGCCTTATGTGATAGGGATCTAAACCTGTCTCCTAAGCCATCGCTCCCCAACAGGAAATGGCAAATGATGAATTTCTCCGGGCACGTGTACTTCAGTGTTAGCAACGCTGATACCTACCCTAACCCCAAAATCCCAAAACTCCAATCTAATAGACCCCTAAGTCTTTAAACTAGGAATAGATGACCTCTAAGTCGTTAAATTGGGAACTGTTCCCCCAATCAGAGCAAATCTCTGTTTGAATTTCAAAAATTCAAAAATCGAAGCAACGCTTCAAATACCGTGCACTGCACGCAACGCGCCACGTGTCAGAAGTTGATACGTCAGCGCAGCGCCCAAGGCAGCGCGCCCAATCAGAGCAAGGCTCTATTTAAAACAAAAATTAATTGAGGCAACGCTTCAGTTGCACAAGCGCCGCGCCGCGCGACACGTGTCAGTGCAGTTGTGCATGCGCCGCGCCGCGCGACACGTGTCTGCGCAGTTGCGCTGCGCTGTGCGCTGAGCGACATGTGCCAGCGCAGTTGCGCTGCGCTGTGTGACACGCGTCAAGCGCTGATGCATCTGCGCCAAACAGAATTAAAATTCTAGTAAGATCTTTCTGTTTTTGTTAAAACAAGAAGATTTTCTTCTGTAAAACAGAAGCCCTTGGATCAAAGATGCAACGGTGGGGAAAATTCCCCAAATCACTCAGAGAATGATCTCTTTAACAAACTTAACAAATTTATGGGCACTATATAAAGACCCCTATACCCCAATTCAAAAGGAGATCAACATCGAGAACATCAAGAACTTCAAAAACAACAAAACAGAGGGAACTCTAAAGAATTTTGAGAAGAAACTCAAGAAGAAGAAAAAAAAGAGGTAAAAACCTTTATAAAAGAAGAACATCTTCTGAATAGATCGTTGATCTAAGAACAAGATCAATGATCTTCAATAAAAAAATAGTAATAACAGTGCCTTGCACTTTTTTATGAACCATTGGTTCTGGAATCTTAAAGATTCCTCTCTTAAATCCAAAATTGGATTAAGTCATTAAAACAATGTCTTGCACTTGCAAATCTGCACTGTTGCGCTCTTGGGTTGGCGCAAGCCACCAGAGCGCGCCACGTGTCAGTAGCGCAACAGCGCAGCGCACTGCGCTGTTGCGCTTGCGCTCACCAGAGTGTGACACGTGTCATCACCACAAGCGCTTGCGCTCATTAATTAGCGCAAAGCGCCTGACAGGCCACATGACCACTGTCAGATAATTAATGCACTGCATTATTGAAAAAAAGGGCCGAGCCCAATTAAAAAGGCCTAACAGGCCAAACAAAATGCAATGCATTATTTTAAAAAGGGCAGAGCCCAAACCAAAACAGATGCTCTACATCATAAATAAAGGGACAGAGCCCAAATCAAAAAGGCCTAGCAGGCCAGAATAAAATGCAGTGCATTATTAAACAGGGGCAAAGCCCTAGCACAGGCCTAATAGGCCAAAGATAAATAAAAACGTTGAACATTTTTCAACTGGACTTAGCCCAATCATTGCCGTAAGTCCTCAAATTAAATTGACTGAGCAAGACTGCTCTCCTAAATCAATTTACATCCGGTTCAAGGGTACATCTTCGAACTCCTCTGACACCTATCGTTGTTATCCTTCAACGACGTCAAAGAGGTGACGAGTCCCGACAACTACACATCGATACGGACTGCGGGGTCCTTAAACTCGTGGACCGAAACGTCCCTAAACTAATATTCGTCCCAAAATGGAACGTTGGACCGAAATGTCCTTAAACTAATGCTCGTCCCCAAATGGGAATGATGGACCTCTATGTCCCTAAACTGGAACATGGACCACCATGCCCTAAACTTGAAATGGACCACTATGTCCCTAAACTGGAAATCGACCGTAACGTCATTAAACTAAACAATAGAGCCAATTGCTCTCTTGTCGGATCCAAACGATCCCGTTAAGTTGATCTTAGTCTGGAGATTAGGCTAACGTATCCTTAACAAAAGTTTAAGTTGATCTTAGCCTCAATATGGCTAACGTGTCCTTAAACTAAAGCACCAAACCCAAATCTAAGTAAACACGGATTTGGACTAATCCACGTCCTACGGGCAACGGCATCACTTAGTCTCCGTATACAATCCACAGGCAACCACAAACAAAACAAACACACACGACATGAAGTGAACATCTAGAGAAGGAGAAAGTGGCTACCGCGATGTAGTAGCGTAATTAACTGCAGGGGCTTGCGCCTGCAGGGAAGAGCGTCCCTACAATCAAAAACCCCTCAAGCGAGGGGGAATCTGACGAAGTCTGCTACATCGGCCGCATCCGTCTAAACCTCCGATACACGGTGCCGTAAATCAACTTGGCATCTTCGGAGAGGTGCACGGATAAAACCAAATAACATCTGCCCCGAATTTCAGACAAGACGCTCACCGCGTCTCCTCCGCGTCATTCGGAGGGGAACAGATTCTGGCATGCCCGGTGGGACCTTTTCCTCTTTCCACTCCACACTTCGTGTGTCGTCTTCGCGAACGAATCGCGGTTTGTTAATGGCTGCCCAAGGGTTTCAAGTTACTAAGATTTGGTCTTTTGCCTGGCGCAGAAATCAAGCATCAATGGCCTCAAACCGCTCGAAGTGCCGATGCAACCGACGCTCCGCCTCACCTGGAGGCGTATCCTATGGGCCTCAAGCGGCCTGCATCCTTGCTATGCCAGTAGAACAAGTGACTCAGGCTACCACTGGCCTGTTCTTCGGGACTATGCTCCCGCCAGCGAGCTTCACCATCCCTATGCCCATACCGGAAGCTTCAAAGAAGTCGGTCTTCGATCGACTTGCTACTCCCACGACCCCTCTCAACGGGTCGTCCAATTCTTCAGTCTTCACCAGGCTGAGCTCGAGCACCAAAGGGCCTATCAAGAAGCCCATAACACCTGAAGTGGCCATCCTAAAAAAGATAGCTGCTCCTGAAATTGTCAAGACGGCTTCTCCTCCCAGAGGATCGGTCTTCGCGAGACTAACTGCTCTCGTTCCCACTCCCGCTCAGAAATCTGCTTTTGACCGGTTGGACACAACTTCTCAACGGACGCCAGTCTTCAAGAGGCTGACACCGGCAACAGCCCCTCACCTGAACAGGGGGCAAGATAAAGCCGTCGCTGAACAAATACCGACAACTCGTCACGCCCGACGACGCCACTGGCACCGGATAAGGAAGACTTGGGGAAACTCCCCCTCTGGGCTAACTCCGCCAGCTCCAATGGTGGAAGTTAATGCTGCTGTTCCAACTGGGAACAGCTTTGAGCTGCTGAACAGGGTACGCAGAAATTCGCCAACCGCGGTGCTCAAAAGATCTCCTCCATCGGTAGAGACCGCCATGGAAGCAGAACCAGAAAAGCCGGAGCATTCTCCTCAACGGCTGTCCTCCAGGATCTACGAGACTTGGCGACGAGTCCGAGAATCGGTGATTGATCCGAATTCCTCTCACCAGCACAAGAAGTCGAAAGGTCGGCTGGAAGAAAATCCCCCTGTCAAGCAACGAAAGACGACGACCACCTGGGTGCCCAAAGCAACGGCCCCATCAACTTCGACGGCCCACAAGTGAAGAAGGCCGGAGAAAGTCCCCATGCCTGCGGCGAATGTCAAAGGTGGTGAACCCAAACGCCCTAAGTCTGGGGGCATTGTGGTATACACCGTCTACATGGCGTCTGGGAAAGAGGACAGCCATATATCCACAGATCATAGACCGCTTATGCGATCGGTGACTAAAGCTCAGGAACAGCAGCAGAAGCTCTAAGAAATGATGAATGCGATGGCCGCACTCACCGGGCCAAAAGAAAGCCCCGAAGCGTCCTCAGATGAACGCCAGGAGCAAGAAACCGACGCTGAATTCCTTCGTCGGATATTGGAGAAGAAGGATAAAGAGGTTGCTGAACAAGCAGCCAACATAAAGCGAATGGCCCTCCTGTTCCAGGAAATGGTGGGAATGATGATCCAACAAGATCCTCCAGCTGAAGATCCTCCGATCATCCTTGGAGACGACAGGGGAGAAACGTCAAATCCTCCACCGGCTCTGTCAACAGCCAAGGAGGAAACAATCTCCAAAGATGACTTGGACGAATATATAGACAAACAGATACGGGTTCATCACGCGACTGAGGCAGCCGTCAGGTCGTAAAAACAGGACGACCATATCCGAGCTAGTACGATCAGATAAAGTACCCGCCGGGCTATACAATACCGAAATTTCATGTCTACAAGGGGACGGGCAATCCCCACCAGCATGTTGCCCAGTTCAGGGCGCTTGCGGCAACACCGGCGGTGATGATAAATTGTTGCTTCGCCAGTTCGTCGGCAGCTTGTCAGATACAACGTTCGAGTGGTACTCGGAGCTCCCAAATGAGTCTATCAAGACATTTGCGGAGATGGAGCTGCTGTTTACTTAGCGTTTCACAAGCGCCAGCGAACGCACCCCGATGATAGCATTGATTAATGCCAGGGTGAAGCCGGGTGAGACATGGGTCCAATATGCTATACGGTGGAGGAACTTATGGTCAAAATGCGAGCAACGCATAGAAGAGGCTCCGGCAGTGGGTATGTTTGTGGGAACCCTTGATCCACAAGCGACCATCTCGCAATTTATGATGTTCTTTAAGCCGACTACCTTCCAGGCCCTGATCGATAAGCTAGCTCAGATGGATCAGATGGGCCATAGACCTCCCCCTCCAAAGCCGGACTCTCAAAATGAGAAGGGGAAGGGAAAAGCGATCGTTGTCTCTAATGCTCAACAACAGCCGAGCAACTCGAAGCCGGTTGTACATCAAAATAATATGCGTCCGCATGTACTCCTTGAGGAGAGGCTAGGACGTCCTTACTCGTTTCCACGAAATAAAACGAGAAGATTATTCGAGCTGGCGTTGCGCAACCGATTGATAAACCTGCCGGATCCAAGACGTCCATCGCAGCCGAACGACGTCCATGATCCCAACTACTGTCCCTATCACCGAGTGCTGGGTCATCCGATCGAAGATTTTTACGTCTTCAAAAATTGGATTGAAGACCAGTACCAACAGGGCAAGTTCGCATTGTCCGACAGATGGAAGGTGAATCCGCCGCAACCTCACACCTCTAAAAGGATGAATACGCTGGAGGCAACATGCTCCCTCATTGAAGAAGCTCCATGGGAGGTCGTACTATCAGCTAAAACAAAGAGGATGATGAACGATCTTCAAACATGCCCAGTGATCAAGTGGAAGAACCCATTGGAACCTCAGATCATTGAAGGGATGTTGAAGCCGCATCCAACTCCCAAGACCGATGGTGGTGGCCCAAGCACTCACAACCAGCCGTCAAAATCTTCAAAGAAGAAGAAGAAGAAATCCAGGAAGCCCGTGAAGCCTGGCGACAAGCGCACGGACTTACAAAAACAAATTGACGCGCTGGAGGAATACAACCAGAAAGCACGGACTCCCATTATACTCCAAGAGTTCCTCAACCACGTCTTTCTAGAAGAAGATGAGGGAGACAGTTCGTCGGATGAATCTGAGGAATACGTGGCGAGCTGTCATATGATCTCCCATTCATTTAAAGACGATGAGGAAACTCCTTGCACGGAAAAGCTGGGGGCAGATCCTGAACCGGAAATTCTGGGGCCATCGGATGAAACAATTGACGCATTCCTCAACGAAGCTCTGTTGAAAAGTAAAGCTGATCGGGAACGCGAGACGGCTATATTTGAAAGGGCCAAGCGCCAGCGACTTGACGAAAGAGCTGAGACACTCCCGCTGGAGCAAAATACATCCACTGTGGATAAAAGCAAATTCAAGACGAGGAAAAGGTTTGCTAAGGCCATATCAATGTGTATGAAGTTACCATCTTCTGAAGGAAGAATTACTGGTGAAGCGGAAATGCACCCCTCCTACTGCTTGTACCATCGGAAGATTTCACACCGCACTGAAGAGTGCAAAGCTTTCAATAGATGGTGGAAGGGATATGTTGCTCACCGAAAACATTTTAAGCGGGAAAAGCGCAAAACTCGTCGGGAGCAGAGCGGTACGACCGAGAGGCTTAACAGAACTACCGTTGATTGTCGCATGGTTAATGCCGGGGGATCACAAGTGCTCACATTCGGGAGCGATTCTGACGAGGAGCTGGCTCTTAGCCCCCTTTTTAAAGAGTCCACCTCGGGAAAAGAAGAAGAGCAGAAGGTCTGTGAAAATATCCGGCTGCGTAATCGGATGCTGCCCGAAAAGAATATCGGACCCTTAAACCAAAAAGATAAAGGAAAAGAAAAGGTCTCTAAGGATATCGCCCTAGATGACCAAGTCATGGAAGAGCTAGCCGCCAAGGACCCGCCGAAGAAAAATAAGGTGGATTATAACTTTCTAGCGCATCTGAGGAAGCTATCCTCGCAGCTCAGCATCCTTGACGCCCTTTTACTATCAACAGAAGTGAGAGATTCGTTAATCAAGGCACTACAGGAGCCGGAGAAATTCCAAGCTTTCCTGGCCGAAGAAAAGATGAAGGATGAATTGGAAGAAGTGCACACGGCCGATGTCACTTTTGGCGATGAAGACCTTCTCCTTGGGACGTGCGAACACAATCGCCCCCTCTATGTCTCAGGATACTGCCACGATATAAAGATAGGAAAAATCTTGGTCGATAATGGATCCTCCGTTAATCTCCTCAATGTGCGGGTGTTAAAGGAAATCTGCATGAGCGTCCAACACCTTGCTCGGGACAAGATCACCATCTCCGGGTTCGACTCCCAATCATCAAGAACTCTTGGGTCTGTGATATTGACGCTACGCTTTGGGCTACTCGTCACGGATATTAAGTTCCACGTCATAGACGCCAAGACGTGCTACAATGCTCTGCTCGGCCAACCATGGTTACACGAGTACAACATCATCCCTTCTACACAACATCAGTGTATGAAATATTTTAAGGATAGTCTCGAGTATACCATGACGGGAGAACTGAACCCGTTCTCCGTGAACGAGGTCCGCAAATATGAAGATGCCAAATACTTCTTACCGGATTTCGAAGAAACGGAGAGGTGTCACAAGCCGGAGAACAAGGCTAACGCCACTATCCCTGTCTTCGGGAGTGATACCGAGGAGTAGGAGGAGATGGTTTATTCGGGTCTGCCCCAATACAATAAGCCAGGACCATCCGCTCCTACGTTGATCTTTGGTAGTGACTCGGAAGACGAGGTCCATGCTATATTCTCTGCTCGGCCTTCAATACAAACATCCACTGACGAAGAGCAAAGTCTGCAAGTCGCCATGGTTCCACTTAAACATCATAAAGAACTGGATGCACTCAATGCCTACAGTGTAGAGGAGCTGCGGACGTTCTTTGTCCCACCCAGGCGAAAAGGCGAAAAGGCAATTCTATTCTACAGCTCTGAGGAAACCAAAGTGGAGAAAGAAATCTGGCACGGTGCGGATCCTATGCTTGACAGGCTTCAGCTCATCCGTCTCCCCAGATATTATACAGAATGCTTGAAGAGGCTGCTAAAGCGCCAAGGGATATCCTTTAAACAGACCGCTCGAAAAGCCAAGTTCTATGACAAGGTCTGGAACGTTCCCGGGACTCGGCACAAGTTGCTTAATGGGAGAATGGAAACAATCGGGCTTGGATACATTCGGTCCAAGAAACGAGAGCTACTCCACGGTTGCTACATTGTGCATGACTTCGATGAAGAAGCGGATGCTCAATGGGAAGATGCTAATCCTGAACCAGTAAAAGTTCCTGATGCAAAAGTGCTCAGTCCGTCGTTCGAAGAGCAAATGGACAAGCTTATAAGGGAAGCTGGTCAAAAAGTCTGAGACGATCATAACCGCGAAATGGCCATCTACGAGAAAGCCAAAATGCAACGCCTCCTCCAACAGGTTGCGAAAGATGAAAATGCCGCTCCCTATCAACCTGTTATAAAAAAGGCTCAACGCAGAGGCAGAAATAAGTCGAGAGGCGAAAAAGGCGCTCAACAGCAACAAAGCGGGACTAAGAAGCCACGCAAGCTAGAATCGAGTGGTTCCGATCTGTCCCTCATGAGGAAAATGTGTCGAGCGTACTCTTTTCCTCAGGACAAGACGAAGAAGATACTTGACCGAGCTATAAAATACCAGATGCTTACGCTGCCGGAGTCTAAACACCCCGAACAAGCAGGCGAAGTCTCACACCCAAACTATTGCTCTTATCACCAACTGATAGGGCATCCTCTCGAAGACTGCTTCACCTTCAAGAATTGGGTCGAAGATCAGTATCAGCTTAGCAAGTTCGCTCTATCTGACAACTGGAAGGTAACGCCGCCACAAAAGCATGAACTCAAAGCCACGAGAGCAGAACTAGCTCCACATTGGTCTTGGAAACGAATTCGTACTTGTCATATGATAACAATATCAAAAGAAGAGCATGAGAATATGGATGACCTTCCCTGGTGCTTCGAAAACAGCAATGATGAGATGATCTCAGAATTTCCACCAGCACCGAAAGAGCTGGAGGATGGAATACATACTACAGCAGATAACCTCAAGAAGATTGATTTGGGAACGACAAGTGACCCGCGGCCCACATTCATCAGCGAGCTGCTATCTGAAGAAAAGGGTGGCTGCGTTAAAAGACCTGCTTATGCAGCATAGAGATTACTTCGCATGGAACTATTCCGAAATGCCGGGACTAGATCCAGAAATTGCTGTGCACAAATTGGCAATATCTCCGGACGTCAAGCCGGTCAAACAGGCGCCAAGAAGAATGCGGCTCGAGCTTGAGATGAGTATCAATGCTGAGGTCAAGAAGCTGATCGACTCTGGCATCATCCAGGAGGTTCAGTATCCCGAGTGGATCTCCAACATCGTCCCGGTAATGAAGAAAAATGGGACGGTGCGCATATGCGTGGACTTCCGGGATCTCAATAAAGCTTGCCCGAAGGACGATTTCCCAGTGCCAGTCACCGAACTGATGATAGACAATACGTCCACTCACGAGGTTTTCTCCTTCATGGACGGCTCATCACGGTATAATCAGATAAAGATGCATCCCGAAGACCAGAACCACACCGCCTTCAGGACCCCTTTGGGTATATTCTGCTACAAGGTGATGCCCTTCGGTTTAAAGAATGCCGGTGCCACCTATCAGAGGACCATGACGAAAATCTTTGATGACCTTATACACGAAATCGTCGAATGCTATATCGACGATCTCGTGGTTAAAAGCAGATCATACGAGGAACATCTCGAGCATCTGAAGACCGTATTTCAACACCTTCGACAATACAACTTGAAGATGAACCCTCTCAAGTGCGCATTCGGAGTTTCCTCAGGAAAATTCCTAGGATTCATCGTCCGACACCGAGGTATTGAGATAGATCCGTCAAAGATCAAGGCGATCAAGGAAATGCCTCCGCCAAGGACTCTTAAACAGCTGCGGTCTCTCCAAGGGAAGCTCGTGTATATACGGCGATTTATAGCCAACCTTTCAGGAAAGTGCCGTCCTTACAGCCACCTGATGAAGAAGGGAACCCCGTTCGTCTGGGACCAAAAATGCCAAAGCGCGCTAGACGAGATCAAGCAATACCTGCAGAACCCGCCAGTGTTGGCTGCTCCGGTCAAGGGAAAGCCCCTCATTCTTTATACAACCGCCCTCGAAGGTTCCTTAGGCGCATTATGGGTGCAAGAGAACGATCAAGGAAAAGAAAGAGCACTCTACTATTTGAGTCGAGTTCTACTGGGGGCAGAAAACAACTATTCCTCCATTGAAAAACACTGCCTCGCGTTGATCTTCGCGATAACAAAGCTCAGGCAATATGCGTTGGCGCATGAAGTCCGTCTCATATCGAAAGTGGACCCCCTTAAATATTTGATGTCGAAGGCCATATTGACGGGGCGACTCACTAAATGGGCCCTACTCTTGATGGAGTTCTCGATAACCTATCAGCCCCTCAAGGTAGTGAAAGGCCAGGACATCGCCGACTTCCTCGCTGAGCATCCGATACCCGCCGATTCTCCTCTGAATTGCGATCTTCCAGAAGAACATGCGTTTGATGCGATCGACGGTGGTGATACCCGATGGGAGCTTTATTTCGATGGAGCATCTTCCATGAAGAAGCGTAAACAAAATACCCCTATAATCAAATCAGGGGTAGGACTCATCTTTGTAACTCCACAAGGAGTGATAATGCGCTTTGCTTTCTCCTTAACAGAACCGAGGACAAACAATGAAGCCGAATACGAAGCTTTAATAGCAGGCCTCGAGATCGCCATTGACATGGGAATTGAAAACCTTCTCATATACGGAGACTCCAAGATGGTCGTTAGTCAAGTAAACGGCGACTACCAAATGTGCAAACCAGAGCTGGTGAAGTACGGCGAAAAGGTGCAACAATTGTTGACCCAAATTACCTCCTACACTTTGGAAAACATACCGCGCGCGAAAAACAGCAAAGCGGACGCATTAGCCAAGCTCGCTAAAGAACTGGCTGACAAGAATCTCGATGACGTCAGAATTGTAGTGCAAAGCCGTCGGGTGCTTGCCCCAGCAGAAATATCTCCGTAATCATCCGAAGAGAAGGAAGCAACTGAGCAAATAGCTATGCAAATAAAAGACCGGGAAAAGGACGAGGATTGGAGGGAAGTCTTTATAGACTACTTCAAATACCGTCGAACGCCCGAAGATGCGTCCTCAAGACATCAGCTTATGAAACGAGCTCTGTCTTGCGCCTTCGTCAATGATACTCTGTACAAGAATTCGTTTGATTCTCTATGGTTGAGATGTCTGGGACCTGAAGAGGCAAAAAGAGTCATTCAGGAAGTTCACGATGGACTCTGCGGTTCTCACCAAGCAGGCCCAAAGATGAAGTTGAAGATCAAATGGATGGGCTACTATTGGCCCATGATGATTCAGGACTGCATCGAATATACGAAGCAATGCCACTCATGCCAAATCCATGAGGGCTTCATCCACCAGCATCCAAATCCACTACATCCAACGGTAGCTAGCTGGCCGTTCGAAATGTGGGGAACTGACATAGTTAGCCCCATCGAACCAGCATCGTCTAGAGGACATCGTTTCATCCTGGCGACGACTGACTACTTCTCCAAATGGGCAGAAGCAGTACCGCTGAGGGAAGTGAAGACGGAGAATATCCTCCATTTCATCAAGACGCACGTCATTTACCGGTTTGGAACTCCGCGACGGATCATCTTCGATAACGGGCCAGCTTACACAAGCCACAAGATCAGTCGCTTCGCGCAGCAGCATAATATAGACTGGAGATATTCCTCAGTTTATAATCCGCGAGCTAATGGACTAGCCGAGGCCTTCAACAAGACCTTGACAAAGATCATGAAGAAGACGGTATCCCGAAATAAGAAGGACTGGCACGAGAGACTGCAAGAAGCTCTCTGGGCATTTCGAACTATGTTCAAGACATCCACGAACACAACGCCGTACGCGTTGGTATTCGGTACAGAAGCAGTACTCCCCCTCGAGATAGAGTTACCCTCTCTACGAGTGGCAGTCTACTACGAGCCGACGGACGAAGAAAATGCTCACCTTCGGCTTGAGGAACTTGATGCCCTTGATGAAACACGGCTCATAGCGCAACAAAATCTGGAGGCCTATAAAGCAAAGATGACGCGCTCATATGAAAGATTGACCCGGCCGAGGATATTCCGCAAAGGCGAACTCGTGCTAGTGGTCAAAAGGCCTATGATCCCAAATCGCGCCAAGCGGGGAAAATTCGAGCCAAACTATGAAGGCCCGTACATCATAGACAAGGTCTACCAGGGTGGAGCCTATCTACTCATGGATATGCACGGTGAAAGGCCTTTCAGTCCAATAAATGGTCGCTTCCTAAAGAAATACTACGCTTAGAGAGTTACCGCCTAGGTCAATGATAGATGACGACGACTATGTCCGCTCGCTATCTTCCTAAGCTCAAACTTTATAAGCAGTAGCCAGCCTTCTCCTGGACGGACGGAAACGTCCTTAAACTAATGGAAGACCGAAAGGTCCTTAAACTAATGGCGGACCGAAACGTCCTTAAACTAACGAAGGACCGAAACGTCTTTAAACTACTATCGCAACATCCTTAGGCTGACGAGATGAATAAAAAAATATATAAATATATATATATATATATATATATAAATATAATAAATGGTATGTCCATAAGCAAAATGGGCACGGATGAAAACCCGAAAGGGTTCCGTGAGTAAAAACATCAGGGCTACCGGCGATGTTTGTGAAAACCCGAAAGGGCGCAGACTCGTTAGAAAAAAGAATAAAAAGAATAAAAAAAACGGTATGTCCATAAGCAAAATGGAGACGGATGAAAACCCGAAAGGGCTCCGTGGGTAAAAAAACAGCAGGGCTACCGGTGAGTGTTTGTGAAAACCCGAAAGTGCGCAACCTCGTTAAAGGATACTTACAGGGTCCTCTCGACCTTGTAAGGAGAAACCACCCGCGTGAGATCCTTACGACTCATAAGGGAGCAACAAACTTAGGGATCCCCACGATTCCTAAGGAGAAAATACACTTGCGAGATCCTCACGACTCGTAAGGAGAACTCTCTTATGGGACCCTCACGGCTCATAAGATTTGAAAGTCTTGAGTTACAGAGACATAAACCTGTGCTTAGGCAACCTCCACAATCTTCGATTTTGCCCTACAAGTGGTTCAATACTGACCCTTGTATACAATCCACGGGCGTGAATAAACATTTCCCTAACCAAGTCCCATCCGTGACTGGGGATATGTACGCATGATGAAGAACCCTTATAAGTCCTCTCGATTTACAAGGAGAAAACCCTCTTGTAGGATCCTTATGACTTACAGAGGAACATACACTTAGGAATCCTCACGACTCCTAAGGAAAAAATACACCCTACAAGATCCTCATGACTTGTAGGGAGAAATACCTTTGTGGGACCCTTACGGTTCATAAAATCAAAAGCCTTAGCCGACAGGACCTTAACCCTGTTCGCTAAGCCACCTTTGTTCGACATCAACAGAGGCAAATGATGATTCGCTCCTGGCAATATCCTATTTGTAGCAGTGCTGATGCCGAAACCGGTGTTTAATTCCAGGCTTACAGTGAAAAGCCAGCAAGCCGCACATGCATACAAAATAGCCGAAATGATGGGGCAGCTTGCAATAAAAAGCAGCAAGTAAAAACGTATGCATATAGAACAGCCGAAATGATTGGGTAACTCGCTATAAAAAGCAGCGAGTAAAAATAAAATAAATAGCCGAAATGATTGGGCACCGCGAAAAATAGCCAAAATGATTGGGCAGTCGCGACTTTCGCGATCAAAAGCTGAAATAATAGAGCATCGCAGAAATAAAATAATAAAAATGAATGAAACTTTTGCCCTACAGTTGAGATCACATCGATCCCTGTATACAATCCAAGGGCACAAACAAAGACGGAACCATACCTTCCCAACATGATTCGCCAGAAAGCAAAGCCAAATCACGACGGTTCACCAATAGCCTAGAGACAACCGCGACATTCATCTTGATGCAACAGACGCAGTGCCAGCAAACGAAGCGAAGATCAAATTCCTAGCTTCACAATTTTGACGGTAACTCATATGGAACCTAAAAGA
Source organism: Agapanthus africanus (assembly GCA_030015575.1). Lineage (NCBI taxonomy): Eukaryota > Viridiplantae > Streptophyta > Magnoliopsida > Asparagales > Amaryllidaceae > Agapanthus > Agapanthus africanus. Next base: position 178,572,481 of record JASDDO010000008.1, read on the forward strand.
CCACCAGAAATCAGTTCAATCCCCAGGGAAACCAGTGTCCCTGGCAAATACCTCAATTCAGGGAAACTAGCGTCCTTGATGAGAGCCTCCTGATTCACGTCGGCCCACAGAGAAACCAGTGTCTCCGCAGGAATTCTCTGATTCGTTTCAACCCCGAAGAAACCAGTGTCTTCGGCAAAATCCTTCGACTCAGGGAAACCAGTGTCCTTGACGAGAACATCCTGATTCGCGTCGACACGCAAAGAAACTAGCGTCTTTGCAGGAATACATCGATTCGTTTCAACCCCAGGGAAACCAGTGTCCCTGGAAAATACCTCAATTCAGGGAAACTAACGTCCTTGATGAGAGCCTCCTGATTCGCGTCGGCCCGTAGAGAAACTAGCGTCTCCGCAGGAATACTCCGATTCGTTTCAACCCCGAAGAAACCAGTGTCTTTGGCAAATTCCTTCGACTCAGGGAAACCTGTATCCTTGACGAGAAAATCCTTATTCGCGTCGACCCGTAGAGAAACTAGCGTCTTTGCAGGAATACATCGATTCGTTTCAACCCCAGGAAAACCAGTATCCTTGGCAAATACCTCAATTTAGGGAAACTAGTGTCCTTGATGAGAGCCTCCTGATTCATGTCGGCCCGCAGAGAAACCAGTGTCTCCGCAGGAATACTCCGATTCATTTCAACCCCGAAGAAACCAGTGTCTTCGGCCAAATATGTCAATTCAGGGAAACTAGCGTCCTTGATGAGAGCCTCCTGATTCGCGTCGGCCCGCAGAGAAACTAGCGTCTCCGTAGAAATACTCCGATTCGTTTCAACCCCGAAGAAACCAGTGTCTTCGGCCAAATCCCTCAATTCAGGGAAACTAGCATCCTTGATGAGAGCCTCCTGATTCGCGTCGGCCCGTAGAGAAACTAGCGTCTCTGTAGGAATACTCTGATTCGTTTCAACCCCGAAGAAACCAGTGTCTTCGGCCAAATCCTTCGACTCAGGGAAAACAGTGTCCTTGACGAGAACATCCTGATTCACGTTGACCCGCAGAGAAACTAGCGTCTCTGCAGGAATACATCGATTCGTTTCAACCCCAGGGAAAACAGTGTCCCTGACAAATACCTCAATTCAGGGAAACTAGCGTCTTTGATGTGAGCCTCCTGATTCGCATCGGCCCGCAGAGAAACTAGCCTCTCCGCAGGAATACTCCGATTCGTTTCAACCCCGAAGAAACCAGTGTCTTCGGCCAAATCTTTCGACTCAAAGAAACCAGTGTCCTTGACAAGAACATCCTGATTCGCGTCGACCCGCAGAGAAACTAGCGTCTTTGCAGGAACACTTCGACTCGTTTAAACCCTAGGGAAACCAGTGTCCTTGGGAAACTCCTCAACTCAGAGAAACTAGCGTCCTTGATGAGAGCCTCCTGATTCGCGTCGGCCCGTAGAGAAAACATTGTCTCCGCGAGAACTTCCCGATTCGTCTCAACTTGCAAGATAAAGCCTTAGGCAGCAGGGATCAAAATACTTGTTTCCTGAGCACTGGGACCCTGCAAGTCGGTCTAAAACGGTCTCTTGCATACTATTCACGGGTCTCACTCTCCAAAGTCGAATCTCGACAAGGAGGGAAACAACCGCTTATGGGTCCTCTCGACTCGTAAGAGGGAAAATTCACTTATAGGATCCTTACGACTTATAAGAGAAAACTCACTTAGGAATCCTCACGATTCGTAAGGAGAAAATCCACCTACGAGATCCTCTCGATCCGTAGGGAGAAAAATCTCTATGAGACCCTCACGGCTCATAGAGTTGAAAAGTCTTAGGCAGCAGATCTGAACCTACGGCCTAAGTCATCGCTGTCTCTTGAAGAAACTAAGATGCTTACTCTATTATCTGTCAACCATGTTTATTAAGATAGCATGTTGATAAAAAGAGAAAGAGAGAAAGCAAAAGAGCATACAAGACATTGCAAAGAAAAAATGTGTATCTTTATTTATTAATTCAATCAAGTACAAGGTGAATCGTACAAAAGAATAAAGAATGGATACATCTTATTCGAAAAAGAAAAATTTTACAAGCATATGGATACAAAGGCAGCTATTGGGAAGGAAGAGTCTTAAATAGCTCTATCAGTTGCTCGCTCACTTCCTTCCATACCTTTTCCTGGTCGGCCACCACCGCCAGTTCCGCTTCTACTTGAGCCCGTTGCTGCAAGAAGGATGCAAGCTGCTCCCTAACGTCCTGCTGAGCTGCTTCGCGGCCTGGGGCGTCACGCTCAGCGGCATCAAGCTTCCACTTCAGTGTTAGCCCATTAGAGATACGCTCCATAAGGCCCTCGATGATAGCCTTCACCTGTGCAGCGTTCGCCTCAACTTCAGCACGTAGGCGAGCAGTCTCGCTTGAAGACTCTTGACATTCCTTCAGCCTTAAAGCTGCTTCTCGTTCTAAATGGCGGAAGTAAAAAGCGCTTTGCTCGATCCATGTTGCCCGTTGAGTACTCACGGCCAAAACCTCAGGGGCAGGACGCATCGACTCCAGCTGATGCAGGAGGGCCTCAATTTCCCTGCAGTGATTAACCCAAGATTCGACGACGCCTTCGTTATGAAAATTTACAAGCGCCGCCAACATTGGGTTAACCTCCACAGCGAAGTCTGCGGCAGATGGGAGAGCATCTGCGTCAAGCTCTTCGATGTATCCGCTCAACATGCCCAAACTCATCACGGCACCCTTCGAAGATGGACGTTTCAAGAAGGGGTCTGCCGGCATTAGGATGTGAGACTCAAGAGGGACCGGGATCGGAACGACAGCTGAAAAAACAAAATACGATTAGATGACGATTCAAGAAATAAAAAAAAGTCATCGATGCGATAGTTTACTATACCAGCTGCAGCAGGTGGCAAGGCCGGAAGGGCCGGTGGCGCGACCGATCACTCATCCCCTCCTTCGATTTGTAGCACTGCAATCAGGGCGAGGGAAAGATGGAAATAATTCCATTACTGAAAAAAGAAAGACATCAGTTGGAAACTATACTCACCAGCGCCACCGGAGGAAGAAGCGAGTCCAGATGGGAAGGAGAAGTGTGGGAGCAACACCTGATAGAGATGATCAAAAAGCACTCCTGAAAAGACGTAATAGTACGACATTAGTACATAAATTATGCGGCTGAAAGATAAAACTAATGGGTTGCAAATCCATACCTTCGAACATCTTTGATGGTACAAAGGAAGGCTGAGAGGTGACCACCGCCAATGCAGTAGTTGACGGCGCTCCCTCGAGCAATGGAGCATCGGCACTGGCCGCACCTGCGTTAAAAACAAAGATAAACTTGTCAGAAAGGATCGCAAGATATAAAAAAAGGGGGGGACAATAACTCGAAATTTACCCGATGAGCCGCCAGCCGAAACGGAGGCGTCTCCCTCCTCCATTGATACGAGTCCCCCTCCCGTGGCCTCATCACCGGACTCTACGGGGACCGTCGTCGTGCTCGCGAGGCCAGGAGACGGCGGAGGACCGTAAGCGGGGAGAGCAATGATCGGAGCATTTCCCGACTCTTGAGAAAGAGCGGCCGGCTCGTCCTCAAGAATCATTCTCGCCTCACCCGCTACTCCCTCAGGCTCGCCGATCGCCATTGTCTCATCCGCCGTCACCATGGGGTCGCCGGCCTCAGGCGCCTCGTCCGCCGCTGCCCCAGGCTCAGTTATAGCGGTCGTCTCATTTGCCGCCACCTCAGGCTTGGCATCAACGACCTTCTCTGGTGCAGCTCCCTCAGCCCCCAGCTCAGGCTCAGCAACCCCGGCGACGTTGCCCACCGTCAACTTGGGTTCGGCCGGTGCCTCTTCCTCTGTCACCTTAGGTTCGACGGTCTCCGCTTCCCCTTCGGTTGGACTTGGCCCTGCAGGACAAGATATATAAGAGCCAATGGGTTTATAATTCTTTTAACAAAAATTTTGAAAGATACATTACCTGAGGTGGACTTATCGTTAGCCTCCCTATTTGCGCGTACCGCCTGTTAGTGAGCTGTAGACAAGGCGACCGACGGCTCTTCCGAGGGAGTATCAGCACGAGGGACGGTGCTAGGGCCCGCTCCCACGGCCAAAGCAGCCCTGCGTGCCTTCGCCTCGCGCCTCAACCGCTTCCTCTCCTCCCGGGCCGTCGTGACGGACCTCTTCGACGCTTCCTTCATCAAGGTGACGTCTTCCTCGTTTAGAGTTGCATCCAGAGCCTTCAACGCATCTCTCATCGGCTCTTCAAGTCCGGTCTCTCGTGGTAGCCCTGAAGAGGTCGAAACATCAGTGGCTGGCCCGGGAAGAGTCTCTACGTCACTTTGCGGGACCGGCATTGTGGTTCCTGTGATGAGAAAAAGAAAGGGTCAGATTGACCATAACAAAAGGAGAATAAAGACTTAATGAACCAAAACGTACTGAGACCTAAGGATGCTCTGAGTCTTTCTTCCTCTTGAAAAGTCTTGAGGGAAGTAGCGATGGCTTCTTCAGTGGTGATGCCTGTTTGAAGAAAAAGAAAGGAAAAGCATTAGTCAAAGACAAAGATAAAAGTACAATGCAATAAATAATGCGACTAGTAATTACCCGATTGTGCATGCCTAGCTAGCCATGCGTCGCGCCTTGCCAATCTCTCTGAAGCTGCGATGGCGGCCGCCAGATCGGTGTCATCTTGTGGCATAACCAATCCTCTATTGCTCCCGTACTCGCCCAAGCCCTCGCTATAGGGAGCGTGAGGTTCTTGACCAAACGCAACGTCAGCTGAGAAGAGAGACTTCTTCTTCCTCTTCTTCCCACCAGCCCTGGGTGCCCCCGGGATCGACTTGCGCTTTGCAGGCACCTTGGGGCGGCGGGTCCCGATGTCAGCGCCCACACCAGACTCCGGCGAAGCCACAACTACCGTCTCCACTGGAGCACAGGGCGCTGGTGGCGCATCCGCAAAATCAGGAAGCGGCAACCCGCGTGGAGGACTCTGCACACGCGGTGGTCCAGCTCTAGCATCTTTCAGCGGAGGAACTACGGGGGTCCTTGGCACCTGAGGAGCTTTGCGGTCGCTGCCGGGAGGCCCACCCTTACGGTCGACCAACAATCTCTTTTCTTCCTTTATAACGGCGCCCGTCGAATGATTGTACCATTCTGTATATCCATTAAGGAGTCGTGGGGTACAAGCCGACTCGCTGATAAAAAATGAGAACCCGTATTCAAACGCATGAAGTGATGCAGCGCGCTCTCCATCCCTTCTTCAGTAGAAGCAGGTTTCAGTAAGAAATCCTCCAATGGTACCCCTTGATTGTAGCTCAGTTGTTGGGCGAAACGATGCGGGTTGTATCTCATGAAAAGCGCTGCACCGTTGTGCCTAAACACCAGGAAGCCCGGTCTAATAGAATATAGATGGAGGGTCTCCCGGGCCGTCAGAACTGAGGCCCTATCTTTGAAAATGTCTTACAATGGCCGCACTGTGATGGTAGACGCCTTTCTAATAGTCAGCACTTTGTCAATGAAAGACATCCCGTCTCCAACAGTGTAGGGGCGAAGGAGCAAACCCCTGGCATTCCGTGGCGATGGAGTCACAATCGAGGCGCCGATCAGTCGTATAATTCAAGGGAAGCTGCACCTGTCATAGAACGAGGGCCTTTTGTGCATACCGAAGACGCCCAATGTATGTAGCTCAAGCCATGATACGAAATAGTGCATCGGGAAGATCACGTGCAGTACCCCAGGCTCATTAGCATCCGCCGCTTGACTAAGGCCGTGATACAGGTGTGCCAAGCCGGCGATCCCAACGGCCACTTTTACCCCAATGGTCATCCGGTGAGCTGGGTAAAAGACAGAGGGCCGCATATGGCGAGAATGCATCGGGAGCGCAAACCAACTCAGCCATAGCCCAAGAAATCCAAGAAGAAAGCTTCCTCGTCCATCCCAGGGGCTGCAACCTCCGCAAAAGAAATAACCGGAGAGTTAGGAAGGAAAAAGCCCTTTTGATCTACCTCCTTCGCTGGTAGGTTGTCCAAACCTAAACCGAAAGGGTCATCAAGAGTAGCGAACTTAGCAGCTTCTGCCGAGAGAACGTTTGGGTGAAGGAATCGGGCGATGAAATCCTCGAAACTGACCCCACGGCTCCCACGTTCGATAAAAAGGACCTCGTAGATGTTCAACACTTTGATCAAACTTGGAAATTGATGTTGAACAGCATTCTCCGGAGTGAGGCCCCTTATTGCCGGCTTAGCACCGAAGACATATTCGCCTGTAGGAAGCAGCTCCTCATAGTGCTCCCCTATAACCGGTAAGCCGGAGACCTCTGTGAATTCCTCCAAAGAAATCGACACTTCCCGGTCCATTGCGAGGAAAGTGTGAGTAGGGATGTTCCATTGCTCCAAGAAGGCCTTAAACCACCAGGTGTGAAGCGTGGGATATTGGAAGAGGGAAACGTAAACCGCAATGTACAACTCTAGCCTCATTAACTGCGACTTCTTCGCTGACAAAATGCAGCGAGCCCATGGCAGATAGCCGATCGGATGGCAGGGGATCAGACCTACGTTATATGATTGCCCCCAAGGTCGCGCCTCGCATTGACAAATACGGCGTCCCAGGATATCCAAAACCATGGGAGGCTGAACCAGAATTGCATCTACAGCAGGATGAAGAAGGCCCTTTGAAGTCCAATCGACTATCTCCACGGCATACTACACTGGGGGTGGGCTGGCATAGTGGATCGCCGTAATAGGCTCCGATGGTACTGCGCATGAAAAGCTCTGTCGATCCATGATAATTTGGTTGTACCATGACCCCCAAAGGTGAAGATTCTTATATTCCGGGTCGAGGTCCCTGATCATAGCTAGGACCTCACGGTCTACGGGTGCTTCGGGGAATCCTCCCTCCGAACGAACAAACAGGAATGAGGTATCGAAAGACATGTTTCTTGCGGAGGGACAAAATTAGCCGTCAGTGTTGTAAATCCAACGCTTGGCGCTTTAAAAAAAATTAATTAAAGTTAAATTAAAATTAATTACACGACACTGCAATACAGTGGGCAGGGGACCAAATGGGGACCCACAAAATCTGGATGACAGCGCATCAGTTAATAAGACAACCCCATCATTGGATGAAACTGTCAATTAATGAAGAGACCCTAAGAGAATATTCTCATTAATGGGAAATCCCTAGAGACAAGGAGAAAATCTCCTCTTTCAGAGCAAAGCTCTGTCACAGAGTGACATTTGTCAAACTCTGATCTCAAAGGAATGAAATTTCCTTAGAAAGAGCCTAGCTCTGTAATAATGATGGAAAGAACCATCAAAAGAAAATTTTAACTCCTAAAGACTAAAAAATTTGGGTCTTAAAAATCCATGAAGACTTATAAAAAAGTTCTCCATTTTTTGGATCAAAAAAGATCTACATTTGATCTATGAGCAAAGCTCTGTTCATGGGTTAAAACCCATGAACAAGATCTCTGTAGATCTATAGAATTTTGAGTGAAAGGCTCTGTTGATGAAACCCCAAAGGGGTTTTCTTTAGATCAAAGATCTATGAGAGCAAGGCTCTGTAAATTTAATTTAATTTAATTTAATTTAATTTTACCTAAGATAATTCTAGGTTCTGAACTCTGAATCTCTTGGGAAGAAACAAGAGCAAAGCTCTAAATTTTTTTAAACAAGAGCAAGGCTCTGAAAATTCAAGTTCTTGAAAAATGGTAAAACATTTACTAAGGACCAAGGGTCCTATTTATAGGCGCATGCGCCCTTTCAGCTCACCCTCTCATCCAACGGCTAAGATCTTGCCACCGCTGCACTCACGTGTGCGCCATGTGAGCGCAACGGTGGGGGGGCATTTGTTTCCCCCAATTAGTGCAAAGCTCTGTTTGAATTTCAAAAATTCAAAAAGTGAAGCAACGCTTCAAATCTCGTGCGCTTCAAATCCCGTGCGCTTCAGCTGTGTCAGAAGTTGATACGTCAGCGCAGCGCCCAAGGCAGCGCGCCCAATCAGAGAAAGGCTCTATTTAAAACAAAAATTAATTGAGGCAACGCTTCAGTTGCGCAAGCGCTGCGTTGCGCGACACGTGTCAGCACAGTTGCGCAAGCACAGTTGCGCTGCGCTGTGCGCTCCGCGACACGTGTCAGCGCAGTTGCACAAGCGCAGTTGCGCTGCGCTGTGCGCTGAGCGACACGTGCCAGCGCAGTTGCGCTGCGCTGTGCGCTGTGTGACACGTGTCAAGCGCTGATGCATCTGCGCCAAACAGAATTAAAATTCTAGTAAGATCTTTCTGTTCTTGTTAAAACAAGAAGATTGTCTTCTGTAAAACAGAAGCCTTTGGATCAAAGATCCAACGGTGGGGAAAATTCCCCAAATCACTCAGAGAACGATCTCTTTAACAAACTTAACAAATTTATGGGCACTATATAAAGACCCTTAGACCCCAATTCAAAAGGAGATCAACATCGAGAACATCAAGAACTTTAAAAACAACAAAACAGAGGGAACTCTGAAGAATTTTGAGAAGAAACTCAAGAAGAAGAAAAAAAGTTAAAACCTTTATAAAAGAAGAACTTATTCTGAATAGATCATTGATCTAAGAACAAGATCAATTATCTTCAATAAAAAAAATAATAACAGTGCCTTACACTTTTTTATGAACCATTGTTCTGAAATCTTAAAGATTCCTCTCTTAAATCCAAAATTGGATTAAGTCATTAAAACAGTGCCCTGCACTTGCAAATCTGCACTGTTGCGCTCTTGGGTTGGCGCAAACCACCAGAGCGTGCCACGTGTCAGTAGCGCAACAGCGCAGCGCACTGCGCTGTTCCGCTTCCGCTCACCAGAGTGTGACACGTGTCATCACCACAAGCGCTTGCACTCATTAATTAGCGCAAAGCGCCTGACAGGCCACATGACCACTGTCAGATAATTAATGCACTGCATTATTGAAAAGAAAGGTTAAAAAGGCCTAACGGGCCAAACAAAATGCAATGCATTATTTTAAAAAGGGTAGAGCCCAAACCAAAACAGATGCTCTGCATCATAAATAAAGGGACAGAGCCCAAATCAAAAAAGCCTAGCAGGCCAGAATAAAATGCAGTGCATTATTAAACAGGGGCAAAGCCCTAGCACAGGCCTAATAGGCCAACGATAAATAAAAACGTTGAACATTTTTCAACTGGACTTAGCCCAATCATGGCCGTAAGTCCTCAAATTAAATTGACTGAGCAAGACTGCTCTCCTAAATCAATTTACATCCAGTTCAAGGGTACATCTTCGAACTCCTCTGACACCTATCGTTGTAATCCTTCAACGACGTCGGAGAGGTGACGAGTCCCGACAACCACACATCGATACGGACTGCGGGTTCCTTAAACTCGTGGATCGAAATGTCCCTAAACTAATATTCGTCCCAAAATGGAAACGTTGGAACGAAATGTCCTTAAACAAATGATCGTCCCCAAATGGGAATGATGGACCTCTATGTCCCTAAACTGGAACATGGACCACCATGTCCCTAAACTGGAAATGGACCACTATGTCCCTAAACTGGAAATCGACCGTAACGTCATTAAACTAAATAATAGAGCCAATTGCTCTCTTGTCGGATCCAAACGATCCCGTTAAGTTAATCTTAGTCTGGAGATTAGGCTAACGTATCCTTAACAAAAGTTTAAGTTGATCTTAGCCTCAATATGGCTAACGTATCCTTAAACTAAAGCACCAAACCCAAATCTAAGTAAACACGGATTTGGACTAATCCACGTCCTACGGGTGACGGCATCACTTAGTCTCCGTATACAATCCACGGGCAACCACAAACAAAACAAACACACACGACACGAAGTGAACATCTGGAGAAGGAGAAAGTGGCTACCGCGATGCGGTAGCATAATTAACTGCAGCGGCTTGCGCCTGCAGGGAAGAGCGTCCCCACAATCAAAAACCCCTCAAGCGAGGTGGAATCTGACGAAGTCTGCAACATCGGCCGCATCCGTCTAAACCTCCGGTACACGGTGCCATAAATCAACTTGGCATCTTCGGAGAGGTGGACAGATAAAACCAAATAGCATCTGCCCCGAATTTCAGGGAAGACGCTCACCGCGTCTCCGCCGCGTCATTCGGAGGGGAACAGGAACAGATGACCCCTAAGTCGTTAAACTGGGAACGAGGGAAATTCCCTCACGGCAAATGATGATTCGCTTCTGGTGCCATATCCCAGTGTAGCAGTGCCGATGCCAAACCAAAATCCCCAAATCCTATCATGACAGATGATGATTCGCTCCTGGTACCATATTTCAGTGTAGCGGTGCTGCTGTCAATCCAAATCACATCAAATCAGCAAAACAACCAATGACCTCCCTGGAAGAATCAAATTCCACCTCGGAAACAAGTCAACTTCATCCCTGACACCGCAAGAAGTGGAGCAAGTCAAATCCAGAACCGACCGTCCACGTTGCAAAAAGGGCAGCACCGACCGTCCAAGTCTTAAAAAGGGCAGAACCGACCGTCCAAGTCGCAAAAAGGGCAGAACCGACCGTCCAAGTCGCTAAAAGGGAAGAATCGACTGTCCAAGTCGTAAAAAGGGCAGAACCGACCGTCCAAGTCGCTAAAAGGGCACAACCGATCGTCCAAGTCGTAAAAAGGGCAGAACCGACCGTCCAAGTCGCAAAAAGGGCAAAACCGACCGTCCAAGTCACTAAAAGGGCAGAATCGACCGTCCAAGTCGTAAAAAGGGCAGAACCGGCTGTCCAAGTCGCAAAAAGGGCAGCACCGACCGTCCAAGTCGCAAAAAGGGCAGAACCGACCGTCCACGTCGCTAAAAGGGCAGCACCGACCGTCCAAGTCGTAAAAAGGGCAGCACCGACCGTCCAAGTCGCAAAAAGGGCAGAACAGACCGTCCACGTCGCAAAAAGGGCAGCACCAACCATCCAAGTCGCAAAAAGGGCAGCACCGACCGTCCATGTCGCTAAAATGACAGAACCGACCTTCCAAGTCGCAAAAAGGGAAGAACCGACCGTCCACGTCGCAAAAAGGGCAGAACCGACCGTCCAAGTCGCAAAAAGGGCAGTACCGACTGTCCATGTTTCTAAAATGGCAGGACCGACCGTCCAAGTCACAAAAAGGACAGAACCGACCGTCTACGTGCAAAAAGGGCAGAACCGACCGTTAACGAAAGAAAACTATTTTGGTAAACTTTTTACTAAAAACCCGCAAACGCTTAATTAACACTAATCGAATTCTAAGGTGTTACATAGAGTTAGTAGACCCGGTCTCTACTCCTTAAGATGTCTCCCACTGGACTCTAGAACCCGGTTACTTATGCTCCCTGCCTTGGGTCTATCCTAATGCGGAAAAGTAAATAATATATATCAGTGGTGACATCATCCTCAACCCGGATGTGCCCCAATAAAAGAATATTACATACAATTTTACAAATTACATTGAATGAAAGAAAAGAAAACACTCATCTTATATCCCCCGGCTATTCATCATCGACGATCCAATAAAATTCATATAGACAAACCATCATAACATCATCACAGATATGTGCAACCCCGACTAATCGATGTATTGCAATTAGTCGACGTTTCCAAACACATATATACATCACAAAGCTTGTAAAGTAACCGCGACATTAGAATTCCGCACGCAATTAGCAAACTAAACTAATTTTTCCATAACATGAAAATTCCAGTGAGCTAAAGTTCCAAAACCGATCGTTTCAAGTCAATCCGGGAGTCGAAACGAACTCGAAACCTGCCCGAATCTTCGTGGAGGTGAAGATCCCAAAATTAACTATCGAATGGGGGGCCTCGGGGGGGGTACCCACCCTCGGGGGACACCTCGAAGTGGCCCCTAGGGGAAGGCAGACCCGAGAGCACCCCGTTGGGGTGCTCTCGGGTTACCCACCCCCAAGGCCACCTTGTGGTGGTCTTGGGGTATGGGTTTGGCCTTTGGTCCCCTCGGGGTGTCCCCGGGGTGCGCACACTCCACCCCGCGGCTTCTCGGTTCAAACCGTAGGCCCATGGGGTGTGCAAACAACTCAAAACATCACTTTGGAAATTCTTTTATTGGCAGTTTTTGCGCGACAAAAACGCTGGATTTCTAACGTCTCTACAAGTTATATAAGGTTTAAGAAAGGCTCTAATACCATGAAAACCAAGCAGCCACCCCATCCAATGGGGATGCCGTGGCATCTACAGGTCCTTCAGTGTCACGACCCAAAATTGGCACGTGACGACCCTTAAACTACACAACGTCTACAGGCGTAACGAAATTTAAGTAAGCCGAAAACCCATCAATCTAAACCATCAAAAGTAATAAGAAATGAGAACATTGTTAAAACTTTTGAAAATCTCGAGTACAAATTCTTTAAAGTCAAATTTTAGTTTCTTAAAAATTTTGGCAGCACCTCATTTGTAAAAACTAACACAAAAAATGAGTACAATATAAATATAAGTAAAGCATCCCCAACGGGAGCAAATCCACGCCCAACGGCGGAAAACAACCACCACAACAGATATACGACTCAGTAGCGAAGAAATAAAAGACGATAGAAGTAAAACTGCACAAAAGACCTCCAAGTCATAAAATAATATACAATATCGTTCTCACATCAAGTCTCTAATTCATACAAGATAATGGTAGATGGAGAGTACAGGATACAACGAATATACAATAAACATGAACGGATAACCACAAAACCCACCTAAAGCAAAACTGCACACTGTGAGCCAAAGCGATATCCGCAGCAAAAGATGATATGATAGATGAATAGCCTTCCTCGACTACTCTGGCAAACAACCTGCAAAACACTGTGGCACAACAGGGGTGAGTTGCCAACTCGTGAATAGTAAATAACATATACTGGTAATCACAAGTATGCACGTACAACGCGAATCTAACAGATGCATGCTAATAGCAATAATGGTCATATGTATGCAACAGTCATGAAAAGTACTCTAGCAGGTACAACTAATACATGAAGCAATAATATGACAATATGTATGCAACAATCATGTAAGGTACTCTATCAGTTACTACTAATACAAGAAGCAGTGCATAAACAATAAATGTGGCGTATGGGATGAAACATATCATTTCCACGGAATCCTGACCTCATGGTAAGACAAAACTCCATCAAGACAAACCAAATCCCAATTTCCTCAAATCAACCCCCAAGTCTCATAAATCCTGAATATACAATATCAAGTAAATCTCATATATCCTGAATATACAAAATCAAGTAAATCTCATATATCATGTATCTAATATCATGTGAATCTCATATATCCTGAATCCAATATCAAGTTAATCTCAAATATCCTAAATATAATTGCATGAATAATTATGATGATGTATATGAATTGATATGTATACATATATATATATATATATATATATATATATATATGCATATATAATATCGTCCCACTCCACTGTTATATATACTTAGGAGTAAAAATATCATGAAACCAATGTGTCAAGCATCGACACAAAAATACTGATCTATCAGGTGCTGTCACCACAACTGGCCCCTGATAGGTACGTATCATACGCTATCCCGAAAACCTGAGTGCCCAGCTTTGACCCTCGTCTTTCGACGTATACATACGTACATGACTCCCGTCGGTATCCCCACGATAACCGCCGAGTCATGGGTACTGTCACCGGTAGGTATGGTTCCCCCACTAACTCATCATCTGCTCTACAAAATTCTTGCCCCGGTGTACCTCTGGGCCCCACCATGTACCCCCACACGGCTCCCTCCTTTCCTCGTGTGGGGTATATATATATATCATAATCGATAAATCTCATAGTGGATACTGAAATATCATATCAAGAGAAACCAGGTTTTTCAAATAATGCATAATTTCATGAAACTACCACGGTCCTCAAATCCAGAAAACATCATGAAAAATCCATATCTCAATGCGAAAATCCATGAATATAATATATGCAACAGAAAACTGTAATGTGAGCATATGAAGGAAAAGCCGCTATTTAACTGCAACTAGTTAAAATTTATATCATGCGGTTCCTAATTTCTCCAAGTCTATATAACATCAAATAAAGTTAAACATGTAGCTATAGCCAGATATATGTGTAAACATAAAGGTATAGAAAGGTATATGTATCTACTTGTCAGTAATGATGTAATATACCCTCCAGGTATAAGTGAAGTATGTATGCAAGTTATACATGTAGTCATGTCATTATGTGTGAAATATACCTATCGCTAATGGTACAATACCATATAGGTATACGGGTAAATAGCATGTAAGTATGTCAAGGCATATGTGTAAGCATGTAGGTATACAAGTATGCTATATGTCATATGCATAAAAGGAAATAGGGTTCATGTCTTAATGTCCCTAAACAATACAATATCACATATGTGTTAGTTATATGTATGCCCTAGAGGCTATTACTGTACATTGGATGTATATTGTAGTGGATGCTGGGACATATATAGGTAGGACTTTCTTGCTCGACATGATAGTACGCTATCTGGTGGCTCTTTATCTTAACATGTATACTTTCTGTCTCTCTGTTACATGTTGATAAAGCCCTTAGGATGTGTACTCGACTTCGTGGACTATGATGCAGATCATCCTAGTGGGGCATGGGTAGTCAATGAGTACATCCTTCAATGTTCCTAGTCGTGGGAATATCGAGACGGGGCATCAATATTCCAGAGTAGACTAGCGTATATCTTCTCGACCCATGTGATGGGCGATGGATGATCCCATATCCATTGGTGTTTGACATCAGAGATGGTATGCGGGTGCTCAGTGATGACTGGGTACACTGAACGGACTCGCCGAGAACTCCCAGATGGTATTATACCTCACGTCAGATGGCAGTTCTCTGGTGACACTGGTACAGCTTAGTCTGTTGACCCGAGATCGTCATAGAGTCTTGTGTGTCTCCCACTGTGCTTTGATTTCCACCCTACCACGGCTCTACTGAGTTGTGCAAACAGGTGGTTTTTGGGTACAGTCCCGATTCACATGGAGGCAATGAGCGATAGGAGGGGATTCGTCTCTCCTGGTATTGGGGGTTGATGTTGCGCAATGCACGACTGGCCATAACTGGAAATCCCTGACCAGGGTTGTTGTGATTTACTGGTAAGAGTTATCAGTATTTTCACGATTGTTATGGACCTTACGTCGGCATGACTTATCAAGCTATTGGGGTCTGACGTTTACCACCCCTAGGTGAGATATGCGACATATCAGACAAACAGACCGGACAGTACGATAAGTGTTACTGGTTGGATTCACAGGAGTGTGAGCGGGCTTGCTCGTCGATCTTCTGATCGCTCAATACCCGGGTGGCCGTTACGTTTGGCAGACCGCTTGCGGCTTGTGGGTGTTTGATATGATCATCACCTGCTGCCGGCGTATTGACGAGTCTTTAGAGTCCTACACAGAGGTTTCCTGGCTCAAGCGAAACGAAATAGGAGTGCATATGAGATATGTGCGGGTCCGAGAATAATACCAGTATGTGATACTGTATTCTATTCTCGCGATATGTATCATGGGACGGTTATATGTGATATAGCCGGGTTACCGAATCAAATGTTGATTCGATACATTGATACACATGATATTAGTCGGTTATATGCAGTATGACCGGATCATTAAATCAAGTGTTGATTTAATGATTTAATGTATAATTATATATTTGATATATTACTTTGCATTAACTAGTATTGGTTCACTCAAGATTGATTTTCTCACTTGAAATGCACAAGTTGTATATGTGATATATTTTTTTGTGCACTTGTTTGTATCATGTTTGATGATACATGCAAACTTGGGTTTGTGTTTACTTTAAACCATGTTTAAGTGAAGGGTTAGGGTTTTATTATCTTCTCTTGATTATTTATTTTATTTATTTATTCTTTTAGCAAGAAAAGAAATGGTTGCTTCTTTTGGATTTACTTTGAAGCTTCATGAAGCTTTGAAAAGTTCAATCACTTTTGTTTCTTTTGCCTAACCTAACCATTCACCTAACCCTAGTTTATTCTCTACACTTAACCATGGTTGCATTATGATAACCATAACTTGTTTTTCCTATTATTGATAATTCTTTTTCATTCTTCTTCTTCATCTTCTTCATGAAGAGAAAAAGAAAAACCTTTGCTTGAAATTTCTAAGTGATGATTCCAAGTGAGAAATCCAAATCAAAAGTGAAACCACTTCCTATTTCTTCATTCTCTACCACTTGCCATGTAGTATTGGGTGTTTTCTTCACAAGTTTCATGACTTGGTGAAGTTGGAGCTTGATCTTGAGTTGCCTCGACGTAGATCATCTTCGGCATCGAAGTCGACGACCTAGCCCGATCATTTCTTCGACGAAACCATCGCTAGAGTCCGGGATCCGATGATCGCAGCGAGGGGACATCGTCACGGAGCTAAGGAAGTGGAGGACCGGATCTACAAAGGTTGTAGTCACTTCCCTTTTAGTTAAAGTTGTTAACTTGCAATCTTTATCGCCTATCCTCTAGTTACGATCTTGCATAGGATTCTTAGGCACATGAAATTTTTTGATTTTGGCATGTTTGATCTGTTGTGGAACATCATGGGTGTGCCTAGGAACCCTACAATATGTATAGGTGTTGTACGTTTCATGGCAATTATTGACGGTGTGTGTGTAGCATAAAATTAGTGCTCGTGAAACATGAACCGTCAATAATGGTGTTGTGTCTCATTAGTACTAAGTCCATACACAAGGAATTGAGATAAGCAATAAAGGTATGCATGCGCAATCAATATCCGTATACTTCTAACTAATAGTTATGTCATTTGATCTAGCACAGACGCATAATGCCATTCGGGCGATCCCCCTGTAGATGTTAAATCTTCTCACATGTTCCTGGCTAAGAAAATCTAACTACTCTCTTTCCCCTGTTCCCAGCGCCCGAAGTCCCCTCCTGCGATCCGGAAAGCAAATAATAATATAACAAGTATATATTAGCAATTGACCAATAACACGTACAAACTACGTTTGACCGACGCATCAACTCCAATCATACTCTCAAGTGTTTTTCAAATGGCTAACACGCGTAGCGACACTACGAAACCAACCCAAGAGCAAAAACTACACGAAGACACGAACGACATCGGCACGACCCTAGCTAGAAACGCAAAGCGACAAAACTACCAAGCCTAGACCCTGATCGTATCGATCGCGCATTCACAACAAAAGTCTAAAGCTAACACAATTCTAGCGATATCAAACATCTTAAAACAGCTTAACTACGCTATCCAAACCACTTCCATAATTTTAAACTCGCCCAATTATGTTTTAGAAAAACCTAGTAAGCAATATATATTATTTTATCACAAAACTATAACTTTTTACCAAACTAGCATTTACAAACATCACTAATTAGCAAAATTAAACCTTACAAACCCTTACAAGAATTTTAATCTCACTTGATTAGGATTTGGTAAAAGTCTAGTATGTAATTAAGCTAATTAGATAATTAGGAAAATAACATTTAAGAAACTAGCAAACTAGGTTAAGTTTTCATCAGGTATAACTTAACAATTAACCTTTTTTACTAATTAAAAACTAACTTGATTAACAAAAACCCTTACTACAAATTCTAAATATGCAATTAAAAGCTTAAATTAAACATATAAATAAGCTAATTAAAGTATTTAAAACAAGAATTAAGCATTAGGGTTAGGGTTTTATACCTCAAACTTGATTCTAAAACTTGCAAGAGAAAACCAAGATAGCCTCCAAAATGCTAACTTTTGTGAAGAACCAAGCTAGTTTAGTGAAGAAGAATAATGGGTAATGATTTATTTTTGAGTTTGTGTGATAAATTTAGGATTTTTGATGAATTTTGTGAAGCTTGAAATGAAGAAATGAGGCAAAAGAAGAGATGGGGCAGCAAGCATGTGAAGTGGCCGGCCTTGGAGAAGGAGCTAGGGTTTTGTGGTTAAGTGTGGAAAATTCTAGAAGGATAGATCAATTATTGCATAATAAAACAAACAAAGCATTTTGTCAACATTTTTTTTTCTTTAAAATTCAATTAATTTAACCAAATATCTAGATATTTTGGATGGAAAGGTTAAAAACTTAATCTAGTGATTAACTTAGTATAAAACCATATTAGTAGTAATTAATCCAAACCAAAAAGTAATTACCACTAATAAAGTGCACAAATAAATCATTAAAATAATATTATAATTATGGAAAAAATTTATGTGAACCAAAACTTCCAATTGACCCCCAAAGCCCACGCACTAGTTTCATTCTAGCTAAACTAGGTGCCGCCAAGTTTATACAGAAATTTGATCACAATCAGGTTAAAAACGGAAAACACCAACTATTTTACCCTAAAAACGGAAAATTCGCAAAACGGTTTCTAAAACGTTACAATCTTCCCCCCTTAAAGAAATTCGGTCCCCGAATTTAAAATTCTTACTAAGCGTACCTTCAAAGATATGAGTACAAAAACTCCCAAATTTCGCTCGCAGCCTCTCAACTAATCACCTCACTATACGGCTATGCCAAAGAAAACCCTCCACAGATGGCAAGACCTTTGACCGAAGTTTCTCCACCTGCCGATCCACTAACACTATTGGCTGCTGGTGAACGAAAAGATCGCGTCCAAGCTAAATGTCTGATGTTGAATCATGTGAGAAAGGTCATGTAGGTAATTGCGAAGTATCGACACAAGGAAAACGGGATGAATACTCAATAATCTGGGCGGAAGTGCCAAAATATAGGCAACGAAACTAACTCGCTCGAGGATCTCAAAGGACTAACAATCTAGGACTAAGTTTCCCAAAACTCAACACGCCATTTCATCGAAAAAATCCGTAGGAATACATGATCTCCCACTGCGAACTCAAGTCTGCGACCACCACGGTCCGCATAAGACTTCTGTCTGCACTGGACTGCTCTCATCCTGACCTGAACCAACTGGATCATCTCCGAAGTCTCTAGACTAGCTGGGGTCCAAACAATCCTACTCACGCGGAGTCAGAAAAACAGACTGGCGATCGACACGACCTACAACAAAACCTAAAGGTTGCCAATTGGAATGTCTCATGATAACTGCTATCGAAGGAGAATCCTAACAATGGCAAGTGACGATCCCAACTGCGAACAACAATTAGTACGTGCGCACATGCATATCCTCTAGAGTCTGTATAGCCCGCTCTCACAAAACCATCATCCTGCGGATGGAAAAAGCGGAGCTAAACCTCAACCAGTACCCAAGGCTTCCGGAAACATCTGCCCAAGCTGGCAAGCGAACAGGGTGCCTCCATTGGATACAACAAATGAAGGAACTCCATGTAAACGCATAAACTTAACAAAGGACAACTGAGCAAACTGAGTATAACCGGACAAGAAACACCCAAATGGAGTCACACCCTGTCTAGACCGGGGTAGACACCACAACGAAATTCATGGAGATCTGCTCCCATTCCCACTCCGGAATGGTTAAAGGTTGCAACTCTCCAGCCAGTCTCAATGCTCAACCTTAGCTCACAATAAGACAGACACCTTGAAACGAGATCCGAAACATCACTTTTCATCCCCGCCCGCCCGTAACTATCTCACAAGTCACGTCAAATATTGGTGGACTTGAATGAACACAGAAAGCCGACTGATGTGCCTGCTTTAGGATTTCGCGTCTCTACCCATCAGCAGCAGGTACACACAAACGCGTCCCTAAACGTAGCACACCTGGTCACAAATCAAGGACTTCAAATTTTTACCCAGCCGTGTATGCTCAAGAATCTCTGACAAACGAGCATCGGCGGGCTGTGCCTCGCGAAAACGATTAAGGAAAAATGGACGGGCGTGGACATGAACAAGTTGTTCCCTCATTAGAGGCGAACTTAAGCTGTACTCAACGATCACATAAGAACTGTAAATCTGCAGAAGACTATCTCAGGACTGCGCACAGCTGGAACAAGCTAATCCCGGGCCTACGACTCCAGCATCAGCTACTACAATCGCCTTGCCACGGGTAACGAGGATCTCACAAACACAATCCTTCACAAGCTCCAACCAACGGCACTGTCTCAACAATCAAAACCCGCTGCAGAAAGATGTACATTAAGCTCTGGTGGTCCGTGAAAATCTTACACAACTCTCCACACAAGTAGTGTCTCCAAATCTCCAACGCACGACCACCGCGGCCATCTCCAGATCATGAGTGGGATATCCTGCTCGTACTTCCTTTAACTGTCGGAAAGTAAAAGCGATAACTCTATAATGCCGCATCAACACAAAATCGAGCCCCACTCACGAAACATCACAGTTAAACAACAAAGTCGCCCGAACCAGAAAGTAAAGAAAGAACTGGTGCAGTTGTCAACCGAGTCTTCAACTGCTGAAAACTCCGCACGCATGCCTCAGTCCAAAGAAAAAGAACCTTCTTTCCGGTCGGTTCAGTCAATGGTGCAGCGATACACTAGCAATCCTGCACGAAACGGCGGTAAAAACCTGCTAAGCCCAAAAATCTGTGGACCTCCGTCCCGTACACAAGTTTGGGCAAAAGCTGTACGACCTCGATCTTCCTCGGAACCATACAAAACCGTCTCCCGTAACTACAAGACCTAGGAGTCAACACAATCAAGCCTGAAGGAACACTCCGAGAATTTAGCAAACAGCTGGTGCTCTCCCAATGTCTGCAAAAAAAATTCTCGAGTGCTGCTCAAGTTCCTCACGACTCTTGGAATAGACCAGAATGTCCTCAATGACACAACAATAAACTGGTCGAGGAACGGCCTGAAGAAATCTGGTTCATCACATCCACGAATGCTGCTAGGGCATTGGTGAGTCCAACGATACCACCAAAACACATACTGCCCGTAGCACGCACAAAAGCAGTCTTCGGAATGTCATCACTCCGAACCTGCAACCACTGATGACCTGATCCCAAACAAACTTAGAAAATTTCTCGCACTGTGGAGCAAGTCGAACAAATCATCAATGCGAGATAAAGGATACCTATCCGCACCGTAACTCGGTTCAATTGACGATCAATCAACACACACCTCAAACTTCCGTCTTCCTCCCTGACCAACAGAATAGGAGCTCCCTAAAGCGAAACACTTAGACGAACAAGTCCCGCCTATCTAGCAACTCTGCAGCAGATCCTTAAGCTCTCTAAGCTTTGCCGGCTCATCTGGAACAACGTCGGAGAACCCTCGCACGATAGGAATCCCGGTCCAACAACCCACTGTGGCTCCGGTATCACGAATGAAAGCCAAGAATCCTCGACATCCTCTCCTCAAAAGCCAACTAGCGAAAAAGGCTGAATTCAAGCTGTGAGAAGCGAAACCACTGTCCTCCCTCACAACAAGAACTGACTCGCCGGGAAAAAAAACCTGACTGTTTTCTCGCGGCAGTCCACAAATGCCTAGCATGTAGCTAACCAGTCCGGGTCCAGGAGAACGTCAAATCCAACATCTCTAGAAGGATCAAAACGACGGATGAATCTCTATCTCCTATCCGATTAGCACACGACTGAAACACGTGTCACGCAACAAAACAATCGCTGACAGAAGTTAACACAACAATGGCTGATCTAGATAACACGACTCTCGGCCCAACCACGGCGTAAAGTGTGTAAAACAAACAAGTGCATCAAAAGAACATACAAATTAAGAATATCTGAAAACTCTGCATTGGACGCCCGCTCGTCCCGATGAGTAGAAGCAAACTCAGGTGTCTTCCCCTACCCGCAACTGGCTGAACTCCTCCTCTGCCAACCTGACCCCTCTGAGCGAACCCTCCGCGTCCACGACGTCTCAGAATACGACCCTGACACGGTGTTAGGGAACAACTCCTGATGTGGTGATGAAGGTCCCCGCACTGATAGCATCCTCACGATGACTGCTAACCCTTCTGGGGATGAGAGCTGAACGACTGTCCTCGTCCCAAGCCTCCGCTACTCCCGCGACGTGCACGAAATCTATCTCGGTGACTGAACCTCTGTCTCGGGGCTGGTACACCGGTACGAGTCCTCCACTGTTCTGGAACTTCCAAAGTCTCTGGAAGACGTGCCTCATCAACTGGGGATGCATCCACTGGTGCTGTATACGTAACACTATGCTGTGTGCTGATCGCAAGGAACAACTGGGTAACAGGGGTGACAACCTCCTGTCACTGAGCTCTGCTGGCCTCAACCAAAGACCTTATCGTCTGGTGCAAGTCCTGCATCTCTGCCACATGCCTAGCGATACGATCTGTCGAAGGCGGATCCATCTGCTCCAGTGCAACGAGCATGCCATCCTGGCCAGTCCTCATCCCACCTGAGTCAACTCTGACCTCGGCCCTCGCTGCATCACTCTGAGTCCCCATAGTCATCGGAGGCAAAGGCTATAAATAGAAATAAGATTCGATAAGAACACGAAAATCGAATCACAAGGATATGTATCATCAAGAAAGCAATTTCAAGCAATTAGTACTTAGGTCAGTTTAGGCGGAGTACCGCATAGTGAGTATGCCGTGGACATACAAACACTATGTTACTATGCTTAAGCTACATACTCCATCATACCAAGGTCATCCTACACTCCAAAAGGTAAAACCTAGCGCTCTGATACCAAGTTTGTCACGACCCGAAATTGGCACGTGGCGGCCCTTAAACTACGCAACGTCTGCAGGCGTAACAAAATTTAAGTAAGCTGAAAACCCAGCAATCTAAACCATCAAAAGTAGTAAGAAATGAGAACAATGTTAAAACTTTTGAAAATCTCGAGTACAAATTTTTTAAAGTCAAATTTTAGTTTCTTAAAAATTTTGGCAGCACCTCCTTTGTAAAAAATAACCCCAAAAATGGGTACAACATAAATATAAGTAAAGCATCTCCAACAGGAGAAAATCCACGCCCAACGGCGGAAAACAACCACCACAACAGATATACGACGCCGTGGCGAAGAAATAAAAGACGATAGAAGTAAAACTGCATAAAAGACCTCCAAGTCATAAAATAATATACAATATCGTTCTCACATCAAGTCTCTAAGTCATACAAGATAATGGTAGATGGAGAGTACATGATACAACGAATAGACAATAAACATGAATGGATAACCACAAAACCCACCTAAAGCAAAACTGCACACTGTGAGCCGAAGCGGTATCCGCTGCAAAAGATGATATCATAGATGATAGCCTGCCTTAACTACTCTGGGAAACAACCTGTGGCACAACGGGGGTGAGTTGCCAACTTGTGAATAGTAAATAACATATGCAGGTAATTGCAAGTATGCATGTACAGCGCGAATCTAACTAATGCAAGCTAATAGCAATAATGGTCATATGTATGCAACAGTCATGAAAGGTACTCTAGCAGGTACAACTAATACATGACGCAATAATGTGACAATATGTATGCAACAATCATGTAAGGTACTCTATCAGGTACTACTAATACATGAAGCAGTGCATAAACAATAAATGTGGAGTATGGGATGAAACATGTCATTTCCACGGAATCCTGACCTCGTGGTAGGACCAAAGTCCATCAAGACAAACCAAATCCTAATTTCCTCAAATCAGCCCCCAAATTGGCTCTCATATCATATAAGTCTCATAAATCCTGAATGTACAATATCAAGTAAATCTCATATATCCTGAATGTACAAAATCAAGTAAATCTCATATATCATGTATCCAATATCATGTGAATCTATCCTGAATCCAATATCAAGTTGATCTCAAATATCCTAAATATAATTGCATGAATAATTATGATGATGTATATGAATTGATATGTATACATATATATTAGCATCACATTCCACTAATATATATATATATATATATAACAGCGTCCCATTCCACTGTTATATATACTTAGGAGTAAAAATATCATGAAACCAATGTGTCAAGCATCGACACAAAAATACTAATCTATCAGGTGCTGTCACCACGACTGGCCCCAGATAGGTACGTATCATATGCTATCCCGAAAACCTGAGTGCCCAGCTTCGACCCTAGTCTTTCGACGTATACATAAGTACATGACTCCCGTCGGTATCCCCACGATAACCGCTGAGTCATAGGTACTGTCACTAGTAGGTTTGGTTCCTCCACTAACTCATCGTCTGCTCCACGAAATTCTTGCCCCGGGGTACTTCTGGGCCCCCCATGTACCCGCACACGGCTCCCTCCTTTCCTCGCGTGGGGTATATATATATATATATATCAAAACCGATAAATCTCATGGTGGATGTCGAAATATCATATCAAGAGAAACCGGGTTTTTCAAATAATGCATAATTTCATGAAACTACCACGGTCCTCAAATCTAGAAAACATCATGAAAAATCCATATCTCAATGCGAAAATCCATGAATATAATATATGCAACAGAAAACTGTAATGTGAGCATATAAAGGAAAAGCCACTATTTAACTGCAACTAGTTAAAATATATATCAAGCGGTTCCTAATTTCTCCAAGTTTATATAACATCAAATAAAGGTAAACATGTAGTTATAGCCAGATATATGTGTAAACATAAAGGTATAGCAAGGTATATGTATCTACCTATCAGTAATGACGTAATATACCCTCCAGGTATAAGTGAAGTATGTATGCAAGGTATACAGGTAGCTATGTCATTATGTGTGAAATATACCTATCACTAATGGTACAATACCATATAGGTATACAGGTAACTAGTATGTAAGTATGTCAAGGCATATGTGTAAGCATGTAGGTATACATGTATGCTATAAGTCATATGCACAAAAGGAAATAGGGATCATGTCTCAATGTCCCTAAACAATACAATATCACATATGTATAGGTGTTGTGCGTGTCATGGCAATTATTGACGGTGTGTGTGTAGCATACAATTAGTACTCGTGAAACATGAACCGTTAATAATGGTGTTGTGTCTTATTAATACTAAGTCCATACACAAGGAAATTAGATAAGCAACAAAGGTATACATGCACAATCAATATCCGTATATTTCTAACTAATAGTCATGTCATTTGATCTAGCCCAGACGCATAACGCCATGCGGGTGATCCCCTTGTAGATGTTAAATCTACTCACATGTTCCTGGCTAAGAAAATCTAACAACTCGCTTTCCCCTGTTCGCAGCGCCCGAAGTCGCCGCCTGCGATCCTGAAAGCAAATAACAATATAATAAGTATATATTAGCAATCGACCAATAACACGTACAAACTACGTTTGACCGACGCACCAACTCCAATCATACTCTCAATTGTTTGTCAAGTGGCGAACGCGCGTAGCGACACTACGAAACCAACTCAAGAGCAAAAACTACACGAAGACACGAACGACATCGGCACGACCCTAACTAGGAACGCAAAGCGACAAAACTACCAAGCCTAGACCCTGATCGTACCGATCGCGCATTCACAACACAAGTCTAAAGCTAACACAATTCTAGCGATATCAAACATCTTAAAACAGCTTAACTACGCTATCCAAACCACTTCCATAATTTTAAACTCGCCCAATTATGTTTTAGAAAACCTAGTAAGCAATATATATATCATTTTATCACAAAACTACAACTTTTTACCAAACTAGCATTTACAAACATCACTAATTAGAAAAATTAAACCATACAAACCCATACTAGAATTTTAATCTCACTTGATTAGGCTTTAGTAAAAGTCTAGTTTGTAATTAAGTTAATTAGATAATTAGGAAAATAACATTTAACAAACTAGCAAACTAGGTTAAGTTTTCATCATGTATAACTTAACAATTAACCCTTTTTACTAATTAAAACCTAACTTGATTAACAAAAACCCTTACTACAAATTCTAAATATGCAATTAAAAGCTTAAATTAAACATCTAAATAAACTAATTAAAGTATTTAAAACAAGAATTAAGCATTAGGGTTAGTGTTTTATATCTCAAACTTGAATCTAAAACTTGCAAGTGAAAACCAAGATAGGCTCCAAAATGCTAACTTTTGTGAAGAACCAAGCTAGTTTAGTGAAGAAGATTAATGGGTGTTGATTTATTTTTGAGTTTGTGTGATAAATTTAGGATTTTTGATGAATTTTGTGAAGCTTGAAATGAAGAAATGAGGAAAAACAGGAGATGGGGCAGCAAGCATATGAAGTGGCCGGCCTTGGTGAAGGAGCTAGGGTTTTGTGGTTAAGTGTGGAAAATTCTAGAAGGATAGATCAATTATTGCATAATAAAACAAACAAAGCATTTTGTCACCATTTTATTTTCTTTAAAATTCAATTAATTTAACCAAATATCTCGATATTTTTGATGGAAAGGCTAAAAACTTAATCTAGTGATTAACTTAGTATAAAACCACATTATTAGTAATTAACCCAAACCAAAACGTAATTACCACTAATAAAGTGCACAAATAAATCATTAAAATAATATTATAATTAGGGAAAAAATTTATGTGAACCAAAACTTTCAATTGACCCCTAAAGCCCGCGCACTAGCTTCATTCTAGCTAATAGGTGCCGAAAAGTCTATACAGAAGTTTGATCACAATCGGGTTAAAAATGGAAAACACCGACTATTTTACCTTAAAAACGAAAAATTCGCAAAACGATTTCTAAAACGTTACACTCAGCAGCTACTTTTTACGCATGTCCCCTCGCGAAAACTACAACCCGCCGGAACACCTTCCGGTCTCGGGACACCCTGGGGGTAAGAGCCTATGCTTTGCCAAACTTTCACACAGTGAGAACCCCCCATAGGTCGACATCCAATGCCTAGTAGCTCTGATACCATGAAAGTCTATCCTAGCACCAGCAAAGGGTCCAAGTGGTATCAAGCAAGCTAAATTCTAATTTTTATTGGTGCTAAGCTAGACAAACAAAGATCTTTAGCTAGTTGATTAGGGTTATGGTTTGATATCTACTTCGCTATGAGAAGTGAAAGAAGCTTATACCCTTGTAGATCGAGTCTTTCTCTTCTATAGCTCCGGGTTGTGGTCCACGCGACTCCACTAGGCTCCTTTTCAACATGAAAGAACCTCCTTCGTGATCTTCGCGCTAAAGACGATCCACCCGAAATACACTAGCTCAAGCTAACCCATCACTAATCTCATTAGTGAAGGCAACACTCCATATCAAATTGCTAATCTAATATGAGATGGTGAAGTAGAGGTTTATTTTACTCACTACTTCACAAGTTCAATGATTCACATCACATGTGAGGGTTTGAACTTAAAAGTGAGGTGAAGAAAATTGTAGAGAGCAAGGGCTCATGGAAATGGCTAATACATAAACTCAAGCTAAGAGCAAGCATAGAGTGAAAATAAAAAAATAATACCTCACGTATTCAGGCATGGAATAAATTGCAATTCTAAATTGCAACCATGCTTGAATAGTGAGTCAAAACCAATATAATATGATAAAAACACATGCCTTGCCCATTCCACAAATATCTCCACAATTTACACCTCATTTTATATTTTCTAAAAATAGAAAATAGATACCATGCTTCATATAATATATATATATATATATATATATATATATATTTAAGAAACATAATTAGTGAGCTAATAATATTAGTCAAGAAACAATTATATCATATATAATATATATCACATTATTAAATCAACACTTAATTTAATAATCCGGTTATATCACATATAACCGACTAATATCATTAATCTGAATATCACATTATCAAACCAGCACTTGATTCGATAATCCGGTTATATCACATATAACCTGACCGACATCAGATAAATGCCAGATTATAATACGGTATCACATACTCATATTTAATCAGGCCTACGCACATATCAACATATGTGCCCTACTTCGTTTCGCTCGAACCAGGAAACATCTGTGTGGGACTCTAAACACTTGTCAATATGCCAGCAGTAGGTAATGATCGCATTAATCACCTATAAGCCGTCAGCGGTACTAGCTGGACGTAACGGCTACCCAGATATTGAGCGATATGAAGATCAACAAGCAAGCTCGTACATACTCTCCATGAAGCCTATTAGTAACACTACCGTACAGTGCGGTCTCTTTTTTCTGATATGTCGCATATCATGTCTAGGGGTGGTAAACGTCATACCCTTGTAACGTGATAAGTCATGTCGATGTCTGGCCCATAACGGTTTGAGAAACTACTAATAACTCTTATCAGTAAATCTCAGCAGCAGCCCTGGCCAGGGACTTCCAGTTATAGTCAATCGATCATAGTGCAATATCAACCCCCAATACCGGGAGAGACGAAACCCCTCCTATCGCTCATTGCCTCCATGTGACTCGGGACTGTACCCAAAATCAACCAGTTTGCTCGACTCCTTTGAGCTATGGTAGGGTGGAAATCATCTCACAGTGGGAGCCACACAAGACTCTATAACGATCCCGGGTCTACAGACTAACATGTACCAGTATCACCAGAGGACTGCTATCTGACGATAGGTATACTACCAACTAGGAGTTCTCGGCGAGTCCGTTCGGTGTACCCATTCTCCAATGAGCATCTGTGTACAATCTTGATGTCACACACCAATGGTTATGGGATCAACCCTTGCCCTCTAAAGGACAAGAAACGTACACACTAGTCAACTCTGGAATATCGATGCCCTAGTCTCGATATTCCCTCGACTAGGAACCGATTAAAGGATGTACTTTTGGACCACCCTGGCTCCACTATTATGATCTCATCATAATCCTAGTAGTCAAGTACAGATCCTAAGGGCTTTATCAACATGTAAGAGACAGACAGTATAAATACTAGTCTACATGTTAAGATAAAGTTAACCTGATATCATAATATCATGTTGAGTAAGAAATTCCTCTATATATATGTCCAAGCATCCACTATGGCCTTTAGGGCATACATATTCCTAACATACCGACTTAGGATTGAGCCGGATTATTAAATCAGGTATTGATTTAATAATTTACGTATATATATTTCGATATGTAAATTCTAGTATAATGTTTTTTGTGTTATTCTATCTCTTTGGGTATTCGTATTTTGATACGAATACGGGTATGTATATACAGTTGAATGTATTCCGTAT
The DNA here is from genome assembly GCA_030015575.1 of Agapanthus africanus. Lineage (NCBI taxonomy): Eukaryota > Viridiplantae > Streptophyta > Magnoliopsida > Asparagales > Amaryllidaceae > Agapanthus > Agapanthus africanus. The sequence goes on from JASDDO010000008.1 coordinate 178,601,455, forward strand.
TTATACGGAAAATATTTTAGAAGGTGGACACCTCATTTTAGTTTATCCATTTATTTTAAATGGAAAATGAGGTGTAAAGGCAGTGAGGTAAGAATGGTGAGAACCATGCTTGAATAGTGTTGACAAATGAATTGTTAATTCATTTGTGCAAACTATTCAGTAACTGAGTTCATTAAGTTAGATGGAACTTAGGAGAGCAGTCAGATGCCTACAGGTGCAGATCAGAATATAGAGAAGACGAGCACTACAGTGCAGGATCAGGTTCAGGAACCAGTTAAAGACTAGATTCAACAACCAGATATTCCAATTCTGAGAAGATCTACACGAAAAAGGAGACCACCAGAAAGATTAGTGTTGGGAATCCTCCCGCGCACGCAAATGCGTATGTTTTGGAAATGGATGTGTTTTGGTGGAAAACGGAATGCGCGCACGAGATCGTTCTCGTTTTACTATTTATAACAGCAAGTGCACGACGCGTTGTAGCGAGCCGGCAAGCACGGGTCGATCCGCAGGGTATTGGGTATTAGGTATCGTTATTTAAGGTTAACAAATTAATGAATTGGTTGGTTGTCACAAATAATTAGAAAAGAAAGAAAACAAGAAAAGCAAGAAAACAAGTGTAAGGTAAGAATTGTTGTGGCTTGGTTCGGAAGCTTGAATCGCGACGTTTACTTCTACGCTCCCTTGGTTATGAGTTGTCCGACCTTACCTTGATCCCGGCATGGAGCATGACTTGTCAACGCGGTTGCGGAGCACAAACCGTCAAAGTCCGATATTCGCCGCAAAGCACGAAACGAGTCCGTTTTGGTCACTTACCGTTTGTATTTCCGCGCTTGGGGTATCAACACTAAACACGAGGTTTTGCAAGCATACCGCAACAATGAAAACACAAAGAGGTTAGTGAGAGCAAAAGATATTGGTGTTGAGTTTGCTAAGGGTTGTGAAGGTATATAGTATATGAAACAAATAGTTTGTCAAGCTCTTTATCACAACATACCATATCCTAGCTTAGCAACCTTAACACAAAATGGATTTTAAGCACATTAAACATAATCAAGAGGTGGAGGAGGCAAAGCCTTTTATCTCACTTCCTCACACACACCACAACCAAAATGAAGATTAGTTAAGCATGGTAATAAAAAGAAAGGAAGAAAAGAAAGCAAGTAAATAAAAGAAACAACAATGTATTGATCACTTGAGAACAAGATACAAACTTTGGTGACTTGTTCAACCTCCTTAATGAAGCTCTCCAAAGTGAGCTTCAAGAGGGAAGAAGAAGAAGAAACCAAGATGAAGCACTCTCACCCTCAAGCTAAACAAAAACAAAGCAAAACAAAATTATGAAATGGTATATACATTGGTAGCCTCTCTCCTTTGCCCACTGATCTGTATTTATAGGCTCAAAAGAAAAATAAACAAACAATAAAAATGAGCTGATGTGGCATCAGGGAAGGGGCTGGAGAAAGATGGGGCCCACAGGAGGATGTGGGGCTGGCGTCGCCTGTTTTTAGGGGATGGTCACCGGGTCAAATCCGAGGAGTGGGGCTCGTATTGGGTGTGTGGGTTTGTGTTCACTCCAATAAGCCTCTGATGCTGTTTTCTTAGTCTTATTTCACCTGGTTTGTATGCAGAGAATTGTAGGGAAATGATATGCTTCAAATCACATCATATCTTTATGCATTCAATGCCCATTAATGCACATCACACCAACACATGCCCACTTGCATAACCTATCATGCCATGGCTGCCCCCATATGGTCTTTGCCTAAGAGTTGTGTGCAACATGCATTGTGTTAGACCAAAAAGTGTGTGCACACATTTATTTTACAAATGCTCTTAGGAATTCGGTCGGTTTTCTGGTCTTCTTGCAGTGTCGGCTCACAGACGATAGATTCGTGATTTTGAATGTGTTTCCGGTGTTTTATCACGAATACGTATAAACTGTAATTACAGAGCAGACACTGATTAATAGCACCGATATATAACAAAAGAGATAACGAATGAGCGGTATTAAAATGCAGTTTTCAGTGGTGATCAAATACCCCCAAACTTATCTATTGCTCGTCCCGGGCAATACAAAAAATCCTAGCCTCATTTTCGCAGGGAACGCGATTGCACTGAGCACGCGCAAAACCTCTAGGTGTCCCTAGTAGAAGGAGTGTTGTCTCCCGAGGGTTTTCAGCGGATTACACCCACAAAATCCAGTCAAGTTAGTTTCATAAGTTAACGTCGATTCTACTCCTATAGTTTAATATCTAAGTCAGAAATTCTATCATCCTAAGTTAGAAATATTCAACCCTTATGTTTCACGTCTCCTATCTAATTATCCCTAGATCCTATACGTATTTACAGTTTAGAAAGATGTCGGTAACTCCTAAGTTTTCCTTCTAAAAGTGCGGTCTCAAGTCAGGAATTTTTATCAACTTTACAGAAACATAAGTCTTATTCTTCGTTTTTATCTTTTCTCCAAATATCGATTGTATACCCCTACGTATGTGTAAATTTGCACCCTACACTTAAGAATTCAATTCAAGATATAGTACCCTTGCCTTAATACCTAGTACTACTTCTTTTCATTAATGGATGGACGGTGTTGCTCATACACTTTTCATGCGACCATTAATGCTTCTTGAGGCACCAACAGCCGATTACTGAATGTATGAGCTTAAAGCGTAAATAGCAGTCTCCAGGTCTTGACTTTATTATTTTATATTATTTTTATTTTTATTTTTTCTTTTCTAGACCGGATATATTTTTCAATGATGCTCTTTTTGGTGTTTACCTTTAAATACCGATTTTTCTTTCATACTAGGATTTCACACAAGAGTATTTCTAGGTATCCTCTACTATCCCAAGTTTCAAGGTGCGTGTATGTGAAATTTGTAGGGTATATACTTTCTAAATTTAGACTCAAGAATAGAAACTATTTTTTAGACTTATCTTTCAGTAAAGCTTCAATACTCTCCCTTCATCTTGACTTAACTAAAGAACTGAACTCAAGATTACCTATTTCTCAAAAAAAACTGTAAGGACGTACAATTACCAAGTTTAAACAGAATGAGGGTTATTTTTAGGGTTTTAAATTCCTAAGCGTAGGATTTAGTTACATCTAACGTATCAACTAAACTTTCGGAATAAAATCTAAGTTACCCTATTAGCTAACTTGACGAAAAAGTTTTTATATTTTTCGGAAAATTTTCAATTTTTATGGTTTTTTTTATATATGCAATGCAGAATATACACATGATGCAGTACTCACCCCCAAACCTGAGTTTTACGATGTCCTCATCGTTGCCCCCGCGTCCGGTAGCTAGACTTAGACACCAGGGTGAGAATTTTATTCAAAGAAAAGGAAAAAACCTAAGATTAATTACAACATTTATAAGTTAAAAGACTGGGTTAGTGTAGAAACTAATACCAACCACAAAAAGATTTTGTTTATATAATGTAGGGGCTGGTAAAAGAATGTGTATAAAAAGAAGAAAAAGAAAAAGAATATGTATGTGTTAGTTGTTAGTGAAAGGCATGGTTGTGAAAAAATAGGGTTCAGAAGACGCTGAAGGTGAAGATAAAATTTTGAGGAGGTCAATGAATTGTTTTCTGGATGAATTGAATGTTCAATAAGCGTATGTGGGGTTCCGAAGTCAAGTTCGTTCAAAAACTGGAGTTCATCCGCAAAAAGTACGGCAAAAGGAAGGTTCAAAGGATGATCCTGAAATGGTTCTGACTCTAACCCACCTAAAATTTCAATCTAATCAGCAAAAATTTCCTCAAAACACAGTATAAAAGAATATTTATCAAAACTGTCTTCCTCCCTATTATTTTCCACAATCTTACTCACATTATTCACACTCTCTCCCAAAACGATAGTTTTCTCATCACATTCATAACTGGGTAGGTTCGTATCATTCAAAAAAGTAGGTTCCCATCCTAATGTTTCTTCCGAAACAATATCACTAGGTGATACAAAAATTGTGGGTTCCCGATCATTGATCTCTTCTAATCTATCCCAACCATACCCGAAAAATTCACAAGGTTCCTCCTCTAAAATTGGAAAGCAGAAATCAGTCGGTTCAAGAATTTCCTCATCAAGTATTATTTCAGTTAACTCAATCTCTAAAGTGACAAGAGGTTCAGTGGATACTTGAAGGCTAGTGGTGGACTGACTTAGAGGGTTTTCTTGTGTGTCCTGGTAGCACTCAGTCAATTCAATCGTATCATCATCTAAGAAATCATCAAAATTTGATTGATCATTTACCTCACTTAGGTGACTCCCTAGATGACAGACATTAACATTATCGGGTTCTGATTGACTGTGCTCACTCCCTAGAATACTCTCAGCTAAATGTTTCACTTGTTCCTCTTTGTTAGCCAAAGATTGCGCCTGAGTAAGAAATAATTGCTCAGACTGCTGTATGAACAGGGCTAACGTAGAAGCTATTTGATTCTCGACCGCAGTCATTACTTCAATACCTTTTTCTAGAGCGGTCAACCTAGCATCTATCTCACTATCATACCCTACAGGTGGTTCGGTGGTTTCGGGTTGGAGGGGTTGTGATGGTGGTGATACTATACCAGTCATTCTGTCGACCTCTTTCTCTAGATTTGCAATCAATTGGTCAATGTTTGAAGTGGTACTGGGTTCAGGAGTGCTAGGAGGGTGACTGTTAAGAATTTGGAACGGTTGGTCACCCCTTAGGAAAGGACAATCATCATGAATGTGGGAAGAATTTTGGCAATTTGAACAAATAATTTGGGATTGAGTATAAACAAAAGAATAGGAATCGTGAAAAATTCAATTGAATTGTGTGTCACCCATTTTAACAAGAATTCACAAAAATCATAAAAACAAAGAATATCACACCCCTAGCAGTCTACGGTTTTCTAAGTCAACTAGACCTGCTCAAGTACCTAATTGACGAAGTAAAACTGTGTCGAGAAATAGGCTTAAGATATACAGATCACGAAGCCAGGTAAGTGCAAGAGATAAGGGGAGGTTTTCCGATGCTTTCGCGAAGGTCCTTAATTAAATAACCCTCTCCCTTGAACACTTGCCTATACACCCCGTGAACAATATACCGTTAAGCAATGTTCTAAACATAGTTAACTTCTCCTAATGAGCGCGAAGTCCGTAAAGTCAAAGTCTAATTGATTTTAATTTACTGAGGGTATGCAAGAATGCAGTTTTTGTGATTTGTGGGCTACGGAGAAAAGGTGATGAAATCCTTTACCGTATCTTGTTTGGTCATTTAGCCCTTATTTTCCGTATTTAAGATGCAATGCGCAATCAAATCAAAGAATTCAAGAAATCATGAAATTCAAATATTTCTTTTTCGGTTAAGTTTTAAGCGCTGCAACAAATACGGGTTAGTTCTCTTTGCAATTGGCGGCAAAATTGTGCAAAGAATCCTGCAAAAGATAGAGAATTGGAATGCGTCGGATTCGAGAGGAGGTGTTAGGAAATACGTACCAAATTGATAGGGTTTAAGAAAACCCCTTGAAAGTGATCCGAGTTGTTGAATGTTTGCTTCCGCGGGTCAAACTACCCGGATCTTTGGCACTAATCTTCCCCAATGTTCTTAAATTGCAATTGAACCTCGCCCCGCACGATCACTGGTCCTAATTCCGCGAAAAACCTAAAATGTCGGAAAATACGATATTTAGTATCTAAAGCGATACGAATGCCCCAATTCCTGCACACTCAAATTTAGAAAAATCAATCAAGACCAAAAGAGTACAAACACAGAACTAAAGATCACCCAAAAAAAAAAATCAAAAATCCCAAAACTTAGCCGAGGTCGCCGGAAAAGGATAGTGCCTCGCCGGCCAAATTCCGAGATGATGGGCTTAATTTTTGTGTGGGTTCTTTAGGCTATATTAGTGTCCCAATGGTCTTACTAGATTTTTAAATTGAATTGCAGAGTGATTGCAGGTCTTAACAACAGAGAACAATTGAAAGAAGTCACAAAAAATTCGTATTTTGTTAGTTTTTAGAAAAAAATGAATTAGAAGTTAGTTTAGTTAGGAGAACCAGAAATAACAATATCTAATAACTACAACTCCTCAGCAACGGCACCAAAAACTTGTTGGGAATCCTCCCGCACGCGCAAACGCGTATGTTTTGGAAATGGATACGTTTTGGTGGAAAACAGAATGCGCGCAGAAGATCGTTCTCGTTTTACTATTTATAACCGCAAGTGCACGGCGCGTTGTAGCGAGCCGGAAAGCACGGGTCGATCCGCAGGGAATTGAGTATTTGGTATTGTTATTTAAGGTTAACAAATTAATGAATTGGTTGGTTGTCACAAATAATTAGAAAGGAAAGAAAACAAGAAAAGCAAGAAAACAAGTGTAAGGTAAGAATGGTTGTGGCTTGGTTCGGAAGCTTGAATCACGACGTTTACCTCTACGCTCCCTTGGTTATGAGTTGTGCGACCTTACCTTGATCCCGGCATGGAGCACGACTTGTCAACGCGGTTGCGGAGCACAAACCGTCAAAGTCCGATATTCGCCGCAAAGGATGAAACGAGTCCATTTTGGTCACTTACCGTTTGTATGTCCGCGCTTGGGGTATCAACACTAAACACGAGGTTTTGCAAGCATACCGCAACAAAGAAAACACAAAGAGGTTAGTGAGAGCAAAAGATATTGGTGTTGAGTTTGCTAAGGGTTGTGAAGGTATATAGTATATGAAACAAAGAGTTTGTCATGCTCTTTATCACAACATACCATATCCTAGCTTAGCAACCTTAACACAAAATGGAATTTAAGCACATTAAACATAATCAGGAGGTGGAGGAGGCAAAGCCTTTCATCTCACTTCCTCACACACACCACAACCAAAATGAAGATTAGTTAAGCATGGTAATAAAAAGAAAGCAAGAAAAGAAAGCAAGTAAATAAAAGAAACAACAATGTATTGATCACTTGAGAACAAGATACAAACTTTAGTGACTTGTTCAACCTCCTTAATGAAGCTCTCCAAAGAGAGCTTCAAGAGGGAAGAAGAAGAAACCAAGATGAAGCACTCTCACCCTCAAGCTAAACAAAAACAAAGCAAAACAAAATTTTGAAATGGTATATACATTGGTAGCCTCTCTCCCTTGCCCACTGATCTGTATTTATAGGCTCAAAAGAAAAATAAACAAACAATAAAAATGAGCTGATGTGGCATCAGGGAAGGGGCTGGAGAAAGATGGGGCCCATAAGAGGAAGTGGGGCCGGCGTCGCCCGTTTTTAGGGGATGGTCTGTTGGAGATAGTGCCCTCAGAGTCAATTATTGGATCACAGGCACGTGATTGCAATGATTGAGGGAGGACCTATCCCGGTAGGACAGTCTTACTCGAGATGATAGTATGCTATCTGGTTTACCTTTATCATCGTGTACTGCTTTAGGTGACCTTACAGGTCGCTATTACACGTTGATAGAGCCCCTAGGATTCTTGCTTGACTGCCAGCAGTATGATGGCGATCATATACGTGGGAGCTGGTAGTCTATAAGCACATCCTTAAATGGTCCCTAGTCGTGGGAGTTTCGAGACAGGGCATCGATTCTCCAGAGTAGACTAGTGTATACAGTCGAGACCCCGACGAGGGGCGGTGGCCGGTCTCACAAGCCACTGGTGTCAGTTGGTTCACCTAAGATGTATACAGGTGCTCATTGGGTTATGAGTACACCGGACAGGACTCGCCGGGAACATGGTAGTTGGTCTTATACCAGACGTCAGATAGCAGTTCCCTGGTGACATGTGTACAGGTTAGTTCATCGACCTGAGGATCGTCATTTGTCTCGTGTGAGTTCCCACTGTACTTTGATTACTACCCTACCTCGCTCAAAGGAGACGTGCAAACAGGTTTTAGTTGGGTACAGTCCCGAGCCATATGGAGGCAGTGAGCGGATCTTCAGGGGTTCGTCTCTCCCGGTATTGGGGGTGAGGTCGCGCTGTGTCTAGGAAAGCCATTACACGAAGTCCTTGGCTAAGGCAGGAAATTTACTGGTAGGTATTCCAGTAGTATCTCAGGGTGTTCTGGGCTACACTCCGACACGACTTGTACCGCTTTTGGGGGTCTGACTTTTACCAACCCCCTAGGCCCGCCATGCGATGCTCATAGATGAACGGACCGGACTGTACGGATATTATCACTGACAGGCTCAGTAGGGTGTCAGGATGAGTTCACCCATCGACGTCCCTTTTGGTCAATAGCTGGTGGCCCGTCACGTATTGGCTTATACCTCTGACGTGCTAGTGGTTAAATCCACAGCCATAGTATTGACGAGTCTTTAGAGTCCACCACACTTACAGTTACTCAAGCTTTCGGGCGAAACGCTGTAGAGGCCGTATGGAGATATGGCAGGGTCCGATCAGATACGTGCGGTATTGCACGGATCAGGATCGGACGGTTTGTACTAGTGGCCGTATGGATATATGGCAGGGTTCGATCAGATACGTGCGGTATTACGCGGATCAGGATCGGACGGATATTACTAGCCGGCTTTGGTTTAAGCCGGATCCTAGTATTGTACAGTGTAGTTTTGTCTCTTTGCATTTGTGTTCAGTGGGAATACAAATGCGGGTGTGTATACACAGTATCGGGGTTTTTTTTTCTGTAATTTATTACGGGACCAGTTTTCTGGAGTTGCCTGTTTGCATTCCGTTCCGGCCGGTTTTTCTTTGTTCTTTCCCGGCCGGACTTTTCCGATGGAAGGGGTTATTTGCAAGTTTGCAAATAACATTTCTGGGGGGGGTTTCTTGCATTATGTGGTATCATGATGAGATTCTTTTTCCATCCATTCTTTTCTTTATTTGTGATTAGAAATGAGATGAAGGTTGATTTGATTTGGTTATCATTTCTTTTTGGATGTGGTCACCCATTGCTTTTACTACCATCACCTCCCTTCATGGTTTTGGAATTTTGATTCCCTCCACCATTATCTAAGGGGGCCGGCCATACATTGTGAGAGGATAAGAGAGTTTTCATTTTGGTATGAGGGAAATTTGATTATCTCATCTCTTGACTTGCTCACAAAACCCTTCTCACCTCTCCAAAGTTTATTCCTTCTATCCCTCCATCAAGGCAACTTCAAACCCTCAAAAGAGACAATGGCTACTACACTATTCTACAGCAAATCTTGGACGCGTCGGCTAGCCAACTTCGCGCCCGAGTTGCCTCGGTCCAGAAGTGGGAGCCCGTAAAAGATTCCGGCTATGTGGTGCCCTTTCCGACGAGGAGGAGATGAACGGAGTTTCCGCAGGAGATCGGAGTGGAGACGAAGACCGAAGGACACGGATCGCTTGGTATACTTCTCTACCCCCTCTCTAGATTGCTAGGACTAGCTTAATGGCCCGATCCGGGTTTTAGTGCGCGGTGGTGCCAGTTCAAGAAAATTAAAGTTAACCATCGCTTCAGCATTTGGCCTCGGGATGGAGGCCGGGGCGCCGCCGTGCACTTACAGTGGTATCAGAGCCTCGCCATTAACATAGTCTAGCTTTGACTAATGTGTTTTACATTTCCGATCGACCAAAATTCCAAAAACCCGCGTTTTATTCACATCGGTTTTCTGTCGAATTTTTTCTGGCTCTAAAAATTTTTCAGGTTGTAGAAAACTGATGTACTGGAAGTCCTAAGAATTCTGGAGAAATTCGAGACGTTGATCTTTCAAGGGGAGCGCGGAACTGCGGCCAAACCCCACTTGGCGCCGCGGTTCCGCCGCGGTATGGAGGGATCGATGTGTCGAATTTTTCCAGTGGGCTTCTGGGGTGAAAATAGGGTTTCTGGAATATTATGTTTGGGCCCAGAATTTCTTGATGTGCTACAGTAGTACTTGGGGGCCCACTTGGTAAATTTGATCGATCGGATATTTTAAACACATTGGTTCACAGTATTTACATTATATCTGCGACCGTGAATGTCACTCGATCGGTAAATCCTGTCTAACTGCTATAGCCCGGTTGGACGGATTTGCGAACGTGACATTCACGTTGATGTTCTATGTATTGCTGTGATGTTGCGGATTGGTCGTGAGGGATAGCCTAGATGCAATGCTAGTACAGTTTTGGTTGTATTATGTACATTTGTTATTGCGGGGCGAGCGTCCGACATGTGGACTGCCGTCACTGCCAGTTTGTATTATTATTTTGGGGCACGGCCAGGTTGCGGTCGATGTACCCGTTGAATGTATATTTTACTTTCTGTACTAGGATTACCCCAAGGAGGGGTGCACGGATAGCCGGGTTCTGGAGGGCAACAAGCCCGCATCTCATGGCATTGAGACGGAGGGGGCTTCACTCTAGAATTGGCGGGCTATTCGCCGCACCCGTAGGGGGTACAGGTTGACCCAGGAGGGGTGCCCAAGTTACCGGATTCCGTGAAGTGCTGGGTGGTCCATTCACAGTGCTGAAGGGGGCTGCCTCGCTTCAGGTTTTGGCGGGTAACTTTCCGCGCCCGTAGGGGTCTAGGTTTTCATTGCACAGGGTATCCACACGACCAGGGGAACGTCGGGTTTCAGTAGTGGCTCTGTGAAACCCGGGGATCCCAGATATCTGTATTGTTCTGTGATGCTGTACATTTCTGTGATGTTGCATTTTTTTCACGCCTTGAGCGAAATATTATATATTGGTATATATATAGTAGATGTTGTATATGTTTTACATCCGCGCTAGTCCAGTCCCCGCTCTGTCGTTAGTTAGCTAACCTAACGGGTAATGACGGGACCCAGTGGCGAATGCGGATGGCATATACGTACATCAGTATGTTTTCGTTCTTTGTGGTGTGATCAATTGATGGGACTGCGTTGATTCGGATCAATGCAAGTTAAAAACAAACCTATTCTGATGTTGTTGGAACACTTTTCAAAAAGCTGTTATTGCAAGGACGTTCTTTTTTGTTTTGCATCGTGGTATTCAGTTGGAATATCCTGCTCCTCAGTCGACGAGGCAAGGGCCGAGATCCCTTCACCGGGAGTGACCCCTTGGACAGAAGTTTGCGTCAGGGAAATAACTTCACTATAGCCGATTACTTTTTGCTTTGCATCGTGGTATTCAGTTGGAATATCCTGCACCTCATTCTACGGGGAAAGAGCCGAGATCCCTTCACCGGGAGTGACCTCTTTAGCAAAGGTTTTCATCACTATATTTTAAAAGCTATCAGTTCCTTCAATGATATCAAGTTATTTACGTTAAAGGTTTTCGCCAGAAACCATTCGTAGCCCTCCGTCGTTTCATATGGGTAGTCAATAGTATTCAAGCCGTGTTTGTTGGCCAAAGTCAAGGCACAGTGTTTGGTAGCTGTTGGTTATTCATATGCAGCATAGATAGATGCGTTGGTTTGGGACAGTCGTGCTACCTTGTTGGCCAAAGTCAAGGGTATGTACGGGTGGGTTCAAATTGACCGGGAGAATGACGGGTAGAACTTGACATGTGACTTATGATTTGTTGGCCAAAGTCAAGGTCATAAGAGCATGGGGCAAAAATCACATCGGGAGTTTCTAAAGAAACTGAAACTTGCCAGATATGCGCATACCTTCTGGAGTGTGATGACGTGAGCGGATTCCGTCACGTTATCATGCGATGATAGTTGGATCCCGATTCCCACTGATGAGTTAGTTTACTCCTCGGGTGATCCCGACTAATTCTTCTTTCAGGTTTGGAGGAGAATTTGACGGTACAGTGGGATGTTTCCAGATTAGATTAAGTGATAACCATTCTGATCTAGGATAGAGTGCATGCTGAGTGTTTCTTTTCTCTCTCTCTTCGGCAGCGACCATTGACCCGACCCTAAGACTATGACTCAGTGACCAAGTTGATCGAACCTTCTTTAACACTAGCTTTTGGATTGTCCGATTTGCAAACCTCATTGCCACTCCTACTTTTACCCTTTTCTCCAGGACACCCCGTACTATTACAAACGTCCACTTCCATTGGACAAAACGTTAGATACGAACTCGAAGGAATTTATTCGAGGATGGTTTCCGGTTCTGGAGAAAACGAATAGGACTATTCAGTTGTCTTTTCCTTTTACCTTCTCTCTCAGATTGCGAGTACTCCTTGGCTTAGGAGATAGTACACCTATTACGCAAATTGGATAGTCTTCTTCCAAACCTTAGGCTGGTGCCGAACGGTGGGGAATGAAGAATACCAATTAGCCTAAACGGTGTACAGAAGGTATTAAGTAAAGACAAAGAAAGGGATTAGTAAGAGGGCAAAGTAAATTGCGACTGCTATTCACGACCATACAAATATTTCTTCGCCAATCCTAAATCACCTTTGTATTTCTCCAGGACACTCCGTATCACTACGAAGATCCACAGTTTATTGGATATTCCATCGTATGGTTATATACGAACTCGAAAGGAACTTGTTCCAGTTCGGGGATGGATTCTGGTTTAGGAGAAATAGGAATAAGGTTTATTCGGTTGTCTTTTATCTTCACCTTCTCTCGCGTTGCGAGTGCTCCTAGGATTAGGACAGTACACCCATTATTCTTATTGGATAGTCTTCTTCCAAACCATAGGCTGGTGCCGAACGGTAGGGAAGGATGAAAACCATTTGGCCTAAAGGGGTGTACAGAAGGTAATGACTAAAGACATATAAAGGGATTTGGAGAGGTGGCAAAGAATTATACGGTTACGATTGTGAATCTGGATAATGGAAGAGGCATTACTAAGAATACCGGGATACCCCATCGAAACATTTCAATGTTTCAGTTTCACTGTGTACTGTTAATAGAAAACTGATTTTCCAATTAGACACTTGCTCCAGGGTATGTATTTACCAGGTTTGAGTCTCACATCCGTATGGTTTTACAGATGATGAGTGGGAGTAAGTTATTGGGAATTGGGTGATCATCCTCGTTATATCGGGATTCGTTGTAATCGGTGATATTTGAGGAAGTCACCTGGGTTGTTTGCCGGACGGCAAATATTTGGTTTTGAATATCCGTTGTTCTGCACCAATTTCAAATTGATATATCTGTACGTCTATTTTCATAGAGTGAGATATACCTTTTTGAAATTATGTCTATGACATTTACCTATATCAGTGGATGGTTAGGTAAGGAGCATTGAACAGCGGTGTAATTCTTCATAACCATAAGTACAGTTTTCAACCCACGACACACAGGGATTGAGTTATCAGACTTAAGGGACTTGTACAGAGTATTGTATGTTGTCCAGCGTCCATTAGGACAGAGGGGTTGGTCCTCGTACTATATTCGGTTTACTTATGACTTCTCTAGTTTTCAGACAGGTGTTTCGTGGAAACACAGGGTCCGAATTTTGAGAAGTTATAGGTATATGAATAGAGTAGGGAACCAGGTGTTGCAAGTATCGGGATTCTTCAAGGTGATCGAAGATGTAGATACTTGTGTATGGTATTCAGTTGATAGTAATGGTTAAGAGAACTTGCTTCTCTTTCAGGTTACTCATAATTGGAAGCATTTCTAAGTTGAGTAACGCTGATCGGCCTCTCTCCATTTACTTGACATGCACTGGGGACAGCTGCATGATTTGAATCTGGTTCAATTAAATCAGTGCCTCTGGTTCTATATTGGATATAGAACAGTTCATATCTTAACGGTGTTAAGGTACGGGGATTTGTCCGGCTTATGATTAAAACCAGACACTGGACAACTCAAGGTAAGTTTATGTAATGGCTGTTTGTGGGTTGACCCAGGCTACGACGAGGGTTGACTTTCTACCATCTGGCAGATCAATAGAAATATTGTTCTAGACTCGCCACAGTTTTATTAAAAATGGATTTTTTCAGAAAACAATAATGGGAGTATGGTAGAACTGGAAGTGATTCCAGAACCGCAAACGATTACTGAAGTTTTGATAAGAACCTAAAGATTCAATCTGATTTGACATTCCATTGGCCACTCCGCAGATATGGTGGGTAACCTCAGGCACCCGAGAGGTACTCCGGTAGCCTCAAGGACGGTGACAGGGAGGTTCTTGTTTACCCACACTTGCCATTGTTGTTGTTCCAGGCTACGAGACCCGGCGGGAGGATGAGTATAGCGTCGTTCTAAACTGGCTTTAGAAGTGTACGTGTACATGACTCTGCCACAGGGTTGTCTTAGTCAGTGGGAGCAGCGGAAGCATTGGTGGACAGGTGGCTTATGTCTATTTATAGACTAAAGCAGATATAGCGGAGATAGATCATCTATTTCTGATGTAACAGTCATAGGTTTGACTTCATCAGAATAGGGGATGGATCTGTTAAGAAGGTAGTAGGGTGTGATGTCCTGGTATTTGGATGACATACACAGAGTAGGAAGTGATATTCCTATACTACGATCGGTTATACTTTGGTCGTCACACAGTGGTTTCTCCACATGGGACTTAGACATTATATAAGACATACTGGTTACTAGATCTATGGTTTTAGATCTAGATTTGGGTGGTTTCCCAATCAGGGTACATAGAAAGCATTCTAAGAGTAATTAGAATGGACGACTCCTGGCACGGTAATGTACCTGCAGGTGATGGAGTCACCCTCTCTAAAGGTGTCTTACAGACTAAAGGGGAGAGGGGTGTGCATGATTGACAGATCACTTGCTTAGGCAATTGAGTCAATCATGAGATGTCAAAGTACCACACCAGATGTTGTTCTTGCATTAGATGCAATAAGTTGACATTGATCCAATCCTGGAGAAACAGTCGGAAGCAGTTTTAGAACATAAGTGTATGTTCTAGGGATTTGATAACGACAGCCTCATTCGGGAGACAGTTATCATTCCAGGCTTCCAAGGTGACCTGGACGACAGGGAGGTTGTCAGAGTTATAGTTTTTCCTTCTGACGAGGGGCAGTTTTTTGGACAGGTGGTCCAAGGCAATACTGAGGGAGGCATGGCGCAGGATACTGATTAAGTTCAGTTGACGATACAGTCTAAGAAGTTTGGATTTGGATTTCATTTATGAGCTAGGTCCATCAGACATCCAGACACATTCTAAGACATGTATTGCTCATTTCGGGAGATGGCTTTCTCCGCGAACATGAGATATAGAGAGACATAGAAAGAAACATCAAGGCGGATCCACTCACTGAGGCTATTCCTCGAACGCAATAGTTTCGCAAACGGGATTTGTGAGACTGACTAGTAGAGGAATTGGGTGTTCGGTATCACACGGGCTGTGAGTATGCGACATCGCAATAATTAGCCTTGAGTGCAAGTGGGAGATTGTTGGAGATAGTGCCCTCAGAGTCAATTATTGGATCACAGGCACGTGATTGCAATGATTGAGGGAGGACCTATCCCGGTAGGACAGTCTTACTCGAGATGATAGTATGCTATCTGGTTTACCTTTATCATTGTGTACTGCTTTAGGTGACCTTACAGGTCGCTATTACACGTTGATAGAGCCCCTAGAATTCTTTCTTGACTGCCAGCAGTATGAGGGCGATCATATACGTGGGAGCTGGTAGTCTATAAGCACATCCTTAAATGGTCCCTAGTCGTGGGAGTTTCGAGACAGGGCATCGATTCTCCAGAGTAGACTAGTGTATACAGTCGAGACCCCGACGAGGGGCGGTGGCCGGTCTCACAAGACACTGGTGTCAGTTGGTTCACCTAAGATGTATACAGGTGCTCATTGGGTTATGAGTACACCAGATAGGACTCGCCGGGAACATGCTAGTTGGTCTTATACCTGACGTCAGATAGCAGTTCCCTGGTGACATGTGTACAGGTTAGTTCATCGACCTGAGGATCATCATTTGTCTCGTGTGAGTTCCCACTGTACTTTGATTACTACCCTACCACGCTCAAAGGAGACGTGCAAACAGGTTTTAGTTGGGTACAGTCCCGAGCCACATGGAGGCAGTGAGCGGATCTTCAGGGGTTCGTCTCTCCCGGTATTGGGGGTGAGGTCGCGCTGTGTCTAGGAGAGCCATTACACGAAGTCCTTGGCCAAGGCAGGAGATTTACTGGTAGGTATTCCAGTAGTATCTCAGGGTGTTCTGGGCTACACTCCGACACGACTTGTACCGCTTTTGGGGGTCTGACTTTTACCAACCCCCTAGGCCCGCCATGCGATGCTCATAGAAGAACGGACCGGACTGTACGGATATTGTCACTGACAGGCTCAGTAGGGTGTCAGGATGAGTTCGCCCATCGACGTCCCTTTTGGTCAATAGCTGGTGGCCCGTCACGTATTGGCTTATACCTCTGACGTGCTAGTGGTTAAATCCACAGCCATAGTATTGACGAGTCTTTAGAGTCCACCACACTTACAGTTACTCAAACTTTCGGGCGAAACGCTGTAGAGGTCGTATGGAGATATGGCAGGGTCCGATCAGATACGTGCGGTATTGCACGGATCAGGATCGGATGGTTTGTACTAGTGGCCGTATGGATATATGGCAGGGTTCAATCAGATACGTGCGGTATTGCGCGGATCAGGATCGGACGGATATTACTAGCCGGCTTTGGTTTTAGCCGGATCCTAGTATTGTACAGTGTAGTTTTGTCTCTTTGCATTTGTGTTCAGTGGGAATACAAATGCGGGTGTGTATACACAGTATCGGGGTTTTTTTCCTGTAATTTATTATGGGAGCAGTTTTCTGGAGTTGCCTGTTTGCATTCCGTTCCGGACGGTTTTCCTTTGTTCTTTCCCGGCCGGACTTTTCCGATGGAAGGGGTTATTTGCAAGTTTGCAAATAACATTTCTGGAGGGGGTTTCTTGCATTATGTGGCATCATGATGAGATTCTTTTTCCATCCATTCTTTTCTTTATTTGTGATTAGAAATGAGATGAAGGTTGATTTGATTTGGTTATCATTTCTTTTTGGATGTGGTCACCCATTGCTTTTACTACCATCACCTCTCTTCATGGTTTTACAATTTTGATTCCCTCCACCATTCTCTAAGGGGGCCGGCCATACATTGTGAGAGGATGAGAGAGTTTTCATTTTGGTATGAGGGAAATTTGATTATCTCATCTCTTGACTTTCTCACAAAACCCTTCTCACCCATCCAAAGTTTATTCCTTCTATCCCTCCATCAAGGCAACTTCAAACCCTCAAAAGAGACAATGGCTACTACACTATTCTACAGCAAATCTTGGACGCGTCGGCTAGTCAACTTCGCGCCCGAGTTGCCTCGGTCCAGAGGTGGGAGCCCGTAAAAGATTCCGGCTATGTGGTGCCCTTTCCGACGAGGAGGAGATGAACGGAGTTTCCGCAGGAGATCGGAGTGGAGACGAAGACCGAAGGACACGGATCGCTTGGTATACTTCTCTACCCCCTCTCTAGATTGCTAGGACTAGCTTAATGGCCCGATCCGGGTTTTAGTGCGCGGTGGTGCCAGTTCAAGAAAATTAAAGTTAACCATCGCTTCCGCATTTGGCCTCAAGATGGAGGCCGGGGCGCCGCCGTGCACTTACAGGTCACCGGGTCAAATCCGAGGAGTGGGGCTCGTATTGGGTGTGTGGGTTTGTGTTCACTCCAATAAGCCTATGATGTTGTTTGCTTAGTCTTATTTCACCTGGTTTGTATGCAGAGAATTGGAGGGAAATGAGATGCTTCAAATCACATCATATCTTTATGCATTCAATGCCCATTAATGCACATCACACCAACACATTCCCACTTGCATAACCTATCATGCCATGGCTGCCCCCACATGGTCTTTGCCCAAGAGTTATGTGCAACATGCATTGTGTTGGACCGAAAAGTGTGTGCACACATTTATTTTACAAAAGCTCTTAGGATATCGGTCAGTTTTCTGGTCTGCTTGCAGTGTCGGCTCACAGACGATATATCCGTGATTTTGAATGTGTTTTCGGTGTTTTATCATGAATACCTGTAAACTATAATTACAGAGCAGACACTGATTAATAGCACCGATATATAACAAAAGAGATAACGATTGAGCGGTATTAAAATGCAGTTTTTAGTGGTAATCAATTAGTTACCGACTTCATATAGTACACTGATTCGCAAGAGTCTGAATCCCTCACAGAAGCGACGCGAGACAGTGTTAGCAAGCAATAGGAGCAAGTTATGAATGAAGAAATGGATTCATTGAAAAAAATTATACTTAGGATCTAGGGAAGCAACCTAAGGGTCGGAAAGCGTAATTGAATAGGTGGGTGTACAGAATCAAGGATGAGGCCGATGGTATGAAGCGGTACAAAGCTCGCTTGGTAGTCAAGGAATATGCACAACAGCATAGGATAAAGTATCAGGAAATATTTTCCCCAGTGGTGAAGATGATTTAAATTCGGGTTATACTCAGTATGGTAGTAGTGGAAGATTTGCATTTAGAGCAGTTAGATATGAAAACCGCGTTTCTTCATGGATATTTGGAGGAGCAAATTTATATGATGCAGCCACCGGGATACAAGATTAAGGGAAAATAAACTATGGTTTCTACACTGCGAAAGAGCTTGTATGGCCTCAAGCAAACTCCAAGGAAGTGGTATCTCAAGTTCGATCGTTTCATGCTGGAGACAGAATTTGTGAGATGTGCTTCAGATCACTGTGTTTACGTTCAAACTTTTAAAGATGGTGACTACATTATTTTCACTCTATGTGGATGATATGTTGCTAGGAGGTCCGAATTTCAAGAAAATTCGAATTCTGAAGAAGCTGATGGATGAAAAATTCTCCATGAAGGATTTAGGAGCAGCCAAGAAAATTCTGAATATGAAAATCATAAGAGATGGGCAGCAACAAAAGTTGTGGCTATCGCAAAAATCCTACGTGGAAAAGGTTTTAAAGCGATTCAATATGGACAAATCAAATCCGGTGGGTACGCTTTTAGCGAAACATTTCAAACTCAGCAACGAGTTTTATCCAACAACTCAAGAGCAAAAGAATGACATGGCAAGAGTGTCATATGCATCGGCAGTTGGGAGATTGATATATGCAATGGTGAGTATAAGACCGGATATTGCATAAGCAGCGGGAGTTGTAAGCAGGTATTGTTAGTTATTTGTATGCCCTAGAGGCCATTATTGTACATGTGATGTATATTATAGTGGATGCTTGGACATATATATATATAGGACTTTCTTGATCGACATGATAGTATGCTATCTGGTTACTCTTTATCTTAACATGTTGACTGGTATTCTTTACTGTCTTGCTCTCACATGTTGATAAAGCACTTAGGATATGTACTTGACTACCAGGATTATGATGAGATCATACTAGTGAGGTCAGGGTGGTCCATAAGTATATCCTTTAATCAGTTCCTAGTCGTGGGAATATCGAGACCAGGGCATCGATATTCCAGTGTAGACTAGTGTGTACGCTTCTTGTCCTTTAGAGGGCGATGGTTGATCCCACAACCATTGGAGTGTGACATCAAAAATTGTACATAGGTGCTCATTGGAGAATGGGTACACCGAACAGGACTCGCCGAGGACTCCTATGTGGTATTATACCTATCGTCAGATAGCAGTCCTCTGGTGACACTGGTACAGGTTAGTCTGTACACCAGAGATCGTCATAGAGTCTTGTGTGGCTCCCACTAAGCTTTGATTTCCTCCCTACCATGGCTCAAAGGAATCGTGCAAATAGGTGGATTTTGGGTACTGTCCCGAGTCACATGGAGGAAATGAGTGATAGGAGGGGTTTCGTCTCTCCCGGTATTGGGGGTTGATGTTGCGCTATGCT
This sequence comes from Agapanthus africanus, assembly GCA_030015575.1. NCBI lineage: Eukaryota > Viridiplantae > Streptophyta > Magnoliopsida > Asparagales > Amaryllidaceae > Agapanthus > Agapanthus africanus. The sequence continues at coordinate 178,621,077 of JASDDO010000008.1, forward strand.
CGATTGGCTATAACTGGAAGTCCCTGGCCAGGGCTACTGCTGAGATTTACTGATAAGAGTTATCAGTAATTTCTCGAACCGTTATAGGCCAGATATCGGTATGACTTATCACGTTATTGGGGACCGACGTTTACCACCCATAGACATGATATGCGACATATCAGACGAAGAGACCGGACTGTACGGTAGTGTTACTGATAGGATTCATGGAGAGTATGGACGAGCTTGCTTGTTGATCTTCATATCTCTCAATACCCGAATAGCCGTTACGTCCAGCTAGTACCGCTGACGGCTTGTAGGTGATTGATATGATCATCACCTACTTCTGGCGTATTGACGAGTCTTTAGAGTCCCACACAGAAGTTTCCTGGTTCGAGCGAAACGAAGTAGGGCACATATGTTGATATGTGCGTGGCCTGATTAAATATAAGTATGTGATACCGTATTGTAATCTGGCAATTATCTGTTATCGGTTCGGTTATATTTGATATAACCAGATTGTCTAATCAAGTGTTGATTTGATAATGTGATATACAGATGAATGATATTAGTCGGTCATATGTGATATAACCGGATTATTAAATCAAGTGTTGATTTAATAATGTGGTATATATTATATGTGATATAATTATATATTAACTAATATCATTGGCTCACGAATTATTCTTCATTATATATATTAATATATATATATATATGTTACTTGCCGCTCTCGTAGCGGTCTAGGGATGTGGGTTTGGCTATTCATCATGACTGTGGAATCCGTGTTTTACATTATTGGCTAAATTTAAAATAAGGACATCTTAGTATATCCAATATTTCATATGTTGTTTCTGCTGCTTGATTCTGTGATGTTGATTATATAACTGGGTGAGACGAATGCAATATTATATATATGATATATAATAAACGTTGGTTATGTTTTGCACCCGTGCTAATCCAGCCCTCGCTCTACCGGTAGTTAAGTAACCTAACGGTATGATTGTTTCGAAAGAGTGTTTTTGTAGAATAACCACAATCAATAACGGTGTCGCGTATAGCTAGACCGAGATGAGTACGGGTCGTCCTCACGGAAACGTGAAACCTTTTACTCTTACTTTAGATGTGTTGAAAGAGAGGAGGAAATAAGAATTTTGTGAAAAGTTTCTAGATCTACGTTAAGCAAGAATGCAAAAATATAGATCTAGATTATTTTAGAGATTTAGATAATATAATAAGAGGGCTTGTAGGCTTCGTTAGGATTTAGTAGTTATGGACGACTAATTAAAAGTTACCCTTTTTATCCATTAATAGATTTATAACTAGAACGACGGTGATGCGTGTAGATTAGGGTTCTGGAGGGAAAAGGAATCCCACTCTTAACCCTTACCTCGACACGGAACTCCGTTCATATCTAGCCTTTACCAAAACAATCATTAATCTAATCTCTAATCGCTGTCGGAACTAGCAAAGAATTGTTAGCACGCCGATTAGGATGTTAATGATTCTTTTGATAAAGTTCATAAACTTTATAGGATTTAAAAAGGGTTTAGGGATGTTCATCATCCATTAGCCTACCCTAATCCTACGAACCCTAACAAACGGAGAATTACTCGAGCATGTTGGGAGAAGAAGATGAAAAGTCAAAGAGGGAAAACATAATGTAAAATGCAAAAGAATTAAATAAAATAACTACCTTTATTAATCAACTTGAACAATCTACACTTTATTCCGTAGAAAATGATTACAAACTAGTTGCTTCTCGATCTTTCCTAAGAAGGTAGACGAACAGTTGATGATCAGCCTGGATGCGTGAGCCGTCTTGGGCTTCGTGATCTCGTCGGCTTGATGATTTTTCCAAGAGGCTCTCGGTGCCCTTTTATAGTCCAAAGCCACAATCTTTTGCTTCAAAAGTTGGTAAAATATAGCAGAGATTTAAGCCATAAAATCTTAGCAAATGATCCCTCTAGATTGCCGTGGATCCGCGGCCAAAGGGGGGGTATGGCCGTGGATCCGCGGCCATTTGATCTCATCCCTCCATCATTTTTCTGGGGCTTGGTCTTTGGGACATGTGGCAATCCTAGGCACCTTCAGAATTCAGAAATCTTCTCTCGGTTGCTTCCAGACTTGGTCTCCAAGTTTTAATTCTTAATTAGGCAAGCCTTCTTCAACAACTTGATTTGCATGCTAAATTCTGCATAACAACTTGGAAAATTCTGCACAATAATCTCAAATAATATTTAGTAGACTTAGTTCTACTAGGATTTGGTCAATGAATTTATTTGCATACATTTTTCTACCAAATACTAATTAAAATATATTAACACATGGAAAATGGTGTCTTTACACATAAACCCTCATATGTATAATATATCATAATAAAGTCCTTTTTTAATATGAAAATGGAAGGAAAAATGTAATACAAATGTGCAGTTTTACCAACTGAACAAATACCCCCAAACTTATCTTTGATCGTCCCGAGCAAACTAGTTTATTTAAGAGGAGAAAAAGAAAGGAGAAAACTAAGCACACTTTCGTAGGCAGACACGATTGCACTGAGCACGTGCAACAAGCCGTTAAACCTCTAGGTGTCCCTAGTAGGAGGAGTGTTATCTCCTGAGGGTTTTCAGTGGATTGCACCCACAAAATCCTATAACAAAAGAGAGATGGTGAAATTTACATATAAAGATAAGAACCATAAAAGAAAGACTTTGAAAATAAGAGTTTCCAACTATACTAGCTTTTCAGTTGTCATGAGCCCTATCTTAATAGTCATGAAAATATGTTAGAAATCACACCATCCCTCAATAAAACATCGTCTTTATTCTTCATTCCTACCTTTCATCCAAACATCGATCATATAACCCTACGTGTGTGTAAATAACATCCCTACACCCGGAGAATTCAATTCAAGCTATCATACTCTTGTCCATCTATCTCAGTACTTTTTAATTTGATGAATATTTAAGGATTTGCTCACATATTTTCATGCGACCGTTAATACTTCTTGAGGTACTAACCGACCGATTACTTATGTGCTTGCTAATTAGGTGATAATATTTTCCTCGTCTTGCACCACCTAAGGCTTAGCAGTGACTCCCAGACCAGTTGGTCTTAGGGCACTAGGTGAAGAGGCACCCTCGCTATATTTTTTTATTGCTGCCTTGGCGATACAAAACCAGTGTTCATTTTTTTCTTTTCACCATTTTTATATTTTCTTCATTTTTTTTTCATTTCCTTCATACTTTGGCTTTTAGACAAGAGCATTTCAAGGTATCCTCTACTATCCCGAGTTTCAAGACGTCTGTAAGTGCATATAGTAGGGTATCAACTTTTAAATGTTTGGCTTCCAGAATAGAAACTATTTTTCAGACTTATTTTTATCCTCAGATTAGTGACTTCCTTCATCTTACTAACCCTTGGGACAACAGCTCATAACTACTTATTACTAGTTCGTTTAAGAAAACTGCTAATTTTCTTGGTTTTCTTAAACTATTCCTATCTATTGGATGTAATTTTTCACTTTCAACTCTTTTGTTATAAAAGAAAATTTTCCAAATTTTTTTGAAAATGTTGTGTTTATGCAAAGTATGATGCAAATTGATGTGTAAATAAGCACAAACCTCCCCCAAACCTGTTTACAGCAGTGTCCTCACTGATGTCATCCGTTAAACTCAAAAACCTGTAGACTTGGGAGGAAATTATTAATGGGGGCAAGAATATATGAAAGTGAAAATCCTCCCCCAAAATCATTTTCTTTCAAGAGCCAAAATATACCACCCCCCAAACTTGAGTTAAACAATTTTAATCTTTTAAAATCACAAGAGGGGATCGAGGTTATTGGTCAATGCCAATTTTGCAAAGACCGAAGGTCAACACCAACCATTCAAAAAATTTATCGATGAAGCACCAAGGTTGGTGGAAGAACATGTCACCTTTCGACAAGAAGAAGTGGGGAGGTGATAAGAGGTGTAATAGAAAAGAACTGCGTCTCAATTTGGAGAGACGACACAGTGATAGTAATGATGGATCACTCGCATTATTATGATTGTCCAAAAGAAGGGGTGGAGGTCCAATTTCTTCATCTTGGAGTTGATTCATCTCAACACCTGTGTCTTGTAAGAATGCGAGTTCATCAGCGAAAATTTCCTCAAAGCTTTCATCGATACCCCGAAGAATAATGTCATCAGAAAAAATAGGGTGATCGTCAGACTCTATAAAAAGTTCCTCATCAGCGTTAGATATTGACCCGGACAACTCGGTGGAAGAGTCCGTGTCAAGCAACAACATATGAAAAGAGTCAGAATTATGAGGTTGATCAAATTCCCTGCCGTCGACATCCATTAATTCGACAGAACACACATGAGCATAGGGATCGGAGGGTTCACTTCCCAACTTGTAAATGTTAAGCTCAATTGACTTCTTTCCAAAGGATAGGGTCATAGAGCCGTTTCTACAATTGATTACTGCGTTGGAAGTGGCCAAAAAGGGTCGACCGAGTATCACCGGGATTTGATTGCGTGGGTTTGCCACAGGTTATGTATCTATAACGATAAAGTCCACAGGAAATATGAATTCCCCGACTTTGATTAACACATCCTTTAGCTCGCCCCTAGGTTGGGTGATAGATCGATCGGCCATCTGAAGAGTGCAATGCGCCGGCTTTAACTCTCCAATCCCTAATTGCTCATAAACAGAGTACGGAAGCAAGTTAACACTAGCACCTAAATCGAGTAGAGCACGATTGATATTTTTACCCCAATGGAAATAGAAATTGTAGGACTTCCGGGGTCATTTCGTTTCTTGGGTAGTTGTTGTGTAAAAGCTATGCTCACATTACTCGCAAGGAAAACTTTTTTAGGAACTTGAACTTTTCTCTTCCTAGTGCACAAGTCCTTTAAGATTTTTGCATATGACGAAACTTGTTGAATAGTATCTAGGAGAGCAATGTTTATGTTAACTTGCTTAAAAATTTCCACAATCTTCTCCATTTGTGGACTTGGTCTGTTGCCCTTTAAACTGTTTGGATAAGGTGCTTGATAAATAAGTTTTGGGTCCAACGTTTGTGGAGAAGACTGTGGGGATGGATTCGATCCCAAAACTGGAGTGGGAATCGACTTAGATAGATTTGGAGAAATTGGCGAAGTGTTCGAGCCTTGGGGAAAACGGAGAATAGGCTCGGGTGAAGGTGGGAGACTAGACGAATTAGGGGAAGAAGAAGAAGCTGGGGTATCATTGGTGTCACTATCATCACATTGCTCACCCACTCGGTTATTCAGCACTTTTCCCGATCTCAACGTGGTAACAACACTCACATTATAACTTTGTGAGTGGCCAGGATTAGGTATGGATTGAGATGGGAGTTTCCCTTTTTCTCTCACACTCATTGCGGCGTTTAACTGTGCGATTTGGTTTTCTAATGGTTTAATACTCTCACCATGGGAGGCGGAGTTTTTCGTTATGGTATCAATAGAAGACCTCATCTCAGCCGAAATTTGCATGGATTGTTTCATGAACATATCCAAAGTTTGTGCAAGTGAGTTGTCAGTACCGGCCACTTGTGGTGTAGAAATGTTGGCCGGATTTTGGAAATTCTGTGACTGAAAGGGGGGCTGATTCTGTGGTTGTGGTTGCTGTGGAGGAGGTCTTTGATAATTGCTTTGTTGGTTTTGATTCCAAGCAAAGTTAGGATGATTCCTCCATCCTTGATTGTACGTGGAAGAATACGGATCGTTTCTAGGTCGCTGCTGGAAAGCAGCATTAGCTTGAAACGATGCATTCATAGGACATTCTTCCGTTATGTGTGAAGGATCCGAACAGCAACTACAGACGGTCTTAGGAAGCGTGACCTGATTTAGGGAGAATGATGAGAACTTGTTTTCAATAGCGTCGAGTTTCTTCTGTATCGCTGCCATTTCGGCTTTTACTGCAATAGAAACATCAAGCTGGTGAATACCTCCCTTAGTTGAAGGTGGTCTTACGCTTTCCCATTGCAACGTGTGTTCAGCAAGGTCTTCCAGATATTTCCACGCTTCACCGTCATCTTTTAACATGAAATTGCATTGACACATTATTTCAAGCATCTGCTTTGTCTCTGGATTAATGCCCTCATATATAATCCGACATAAATCCCATCTTTGTATTCCGTGATGGGGGCATTGGACAAGTAGATCTTTGAAACGTTCAAAGCACTTCCAAAATGATTCATTGGGAAGCTGGGTGAACTGGTTGATCTCGCTCCTAATATGGGCGGTCTTATGGTTTGGGTAAAACTTCTTAAGAAATGCTATGACGAATTCATCCCAATTAGTGATAGAGTGTGTGGCAGTATTGTAAAGCCATTTTTCTACCAAGTCGCACAGTGTGAATGGGAGTAGACGTAAGCGCATAGCATCTAAAGTCAATTGTGAAGTACCCATCATTGCGCATACATTTTCGAATTTGGTGATGAAAACGTACGCGTCTTCCGACTCAAGCCCGTAAAATTTGGGCAGCAGATTGATGTAGTGGGGTTTAATTTCGAAATTATCCCCGTTAGGTGGTGGAAGAGATAGACAAGTGGGAAGAGGACCACGAATAGGATAGCATCTCTCTTGGAGAGAGATGCGCGGTGGATTCTGCTTACCTGCGGGCGGTGGCAGCGTGGTGTTATAATTAGATGGAGTGTCGTCCATCACGGTCGATGTGGTGTGTGGTGGGGGAAAAGAAGATGAAGAAGTACCGACTTCGGCGTCGATAGCAGGAACGCGGACAAGATAGGCACTAGGATCCCGTGTCCAGCCGAGCATACACTAAGCGGGTTTAGTGCAAGTGGCAGCGTGTGTGTGATTTAAAATTGGCTTGTTTTGAAAAAGTGGGACTCAAGACAAATCTCCCTAAGATGCACAAGCAACCCTAGAACTAAGGTCACCTAGGTCCAGTCTCTAGACCGCTCCTAGACTTCCAAAAGACAAGCCGCAGGATCAATCCTCTACCGCCTCCGTACTACCCTTGTAGCCAGGTAAGTGCCAGGTAAGTGGGAAGGAACCACGGTAGTGGGCCTAATTAAAAACCACTAGCTTTTGACACACTTGCCTAGGCACTAAAAAAGTAATGCGGATAAACGATAGATTACCTACGACCTTCCTCTGTCCTTAATGAGTGCGACAGTCCTTAGAGTCTGGTCTAGATATTTTTTAATTTAATGAAGGGTTGATCTATATGCTCGGTTTGTGATTTGTGGGGCTTAGGAAGGGTGATGAAATCCCCACCTAATCTTGATTTGGTCTTTGCCCCTTAAAGTCCGTATTAAAATATGCAAAACAAAACCAATCACAAAAGTTTTTGCAAAAAGATTTTTGAGCGGCGCTATTTTGCAAAGAATCCTGCAGAAGATAGATTTTATTGGATTTGAGAGGAGAGAGAAAGAGATAAGAAAGATACCAGAGAAATGTGAAACCCTAGATCTCCTGTTTCCTCAAGTCCGTGACTCCAGATTCCCTCGCAAAATTCACACACAAATCGTTAAATATGCAATTTGCAGTTTTGTTTTAATAATGATATGAATCGTCTAAGAATTCAACACAAATAGTAAGAATAAAAAATTACGCACGTATTCCCCGGCAACGGCGCCATTTGATTGTTTCGAAAGAGTGTTTTTGTAGAATAACCGCAATCAATAACGGTGTCGCGTGTAGCTAGACCGAGATGAGTACGGGTCGTCCTCACGGAAACGTGGAACCTTTTACTCTTACTTTAGATGTGTTGAAAGAGAGGAGGAAATAAGAATTTTGTGAAAAGTTTCTAGATCTACGTTAAGCAAGAATGCAAAAATATAGATCTAGATTATTTTAGAGATTTAGATAATATAATAAGAGGGCTTGTAGGGTTCGTTAGGATTTAGTAGTTATGGACGACTAATTAAAAGTTACCCTTTTTATCCATTAATAGATTTATAACTAGAACGACGGTGATGCGTGTAGATTAGGGTTTCTGGAGGGAAAAGGAATCCCACTCTTAACCCTTACCTCGACACGGAACTCCGTTCATATCTAGCCTTTACCAAAACAATCATTAATCTAATCTCTAATCGCGGTCGGAACGAGCAAAGAATTGTTAGCACGCCGATTAGGATGTTAATGATTCTTTTGATAAAGTTCATAAACTTTATAAGACTTAAAAAGGGTTTATGGATGTTCATCGTCCATTAGCCTACCCTAATCCTACGAACCCTAACAAGCGGAGAATTACTCGCGCATGTTGGGAGAAGAAGATGAAAAGGCAGAGAGGGAAAACATAATGTAAAATGCAAAAGAATTAAATAAAATAACTACCTTTATTAATCAACTTGAACAATCTACACTTTATTCCGTAGAAAATGATTACAAACTAGTTGCTTCTCGATCTTTCCTAAGGAGGTAGACGAACAGTTGATGATCAGCCTGGATGCGTGAGTCGTCTTGGGCTTCGTGATCTCGTCGGCTTGATGATTTTTCCAAGAGGCTCTCGGTGACCTTTTATAGTCCAAAGCCACAATCTTTTGCTTCAAAAGTTGGTAAAATATAGCAGAGATTTAAGCCACAAAATCTTAGCAAATGATCCCTCTTGATTGCCGCGAATCCGCGGCCAAAGAGGGGGTATGGCCGCGGATCCGCGGCCATTTGATCTCATCCCTCCATAATTTTTCTGGGGCTTGGTCTTTGGGACATGTGGCAATCCTAGGCACCTTCAGAATTCAGAAATCTTCTCTCGGTTGCTTCTAGACTTGGTCTCCAAGTTTTAATTCTTAATTAGGCAAGCCTTCTTTAACAACTTGATTTGCTTGCTAAATTCTGCATAACAACTTGGAAAATTCTGTACAATAATCTCAAATAATATTTAGTAGACTTAGTTCAACTAGGATTTGGTCAATGAATTTATTTGCATACATTTTTCTACCAAATACTAATTAAAATATATTAACACATGGAAAATGGTGTCTTTACACATAAACCCTCATATGTATAATATATCATAATAAAGTCCTTTTTTAATATGAAAATGGTAGGAAAAATGTAATACAAATGTGCAGTTTTATCAACTGAACAAGGTACATAACAGGCCCCATGGAGAATGCGGATGGCATGAGTGTACGTTCTATTTTTGTTTCATTTTTCTGTAATGTTTAGGGAAACATAAATGATGGAACTTTATTAATGAGATTAATGGAAAGAAAAGAAACCTAAAGATGTTGTAGAATCAAAATTTTTTTAAAATGTATCTCTAGTTCTTGTTTTGTATAGTGGTATTTTCTTATGAATATCCAGCACCTCATTCGATGAGGAAAGAGCCGAGATCCCTTCACCGGGAGTGACCTCTTTAGCAAAACTAGCAAATGCTACAACCCACTCGGTTTTATTTTAATAGCTTCTCTAGTTCTTGTTTTGCATAGTGGTATTCCTTGATGAATATCCAGCACCTCATTCGACGAGAAAAGAGCCGAGATCCCTTCACCGGGAGTGACCACTTTAGCGAAACTAGCAAAAGCCTAAAAAACACTCCTTTTCAAAATCACTAGATTCTGCAACGATATAAAGTTCATTACGAAAACGGTTTTCTTAAAAACCTGTCATAGCCCTCCGTCATTTCAGATAAGTAGTATTTAGTATTCGTACTAAGTTTGTTGGCTTTTGTCAAGGCGTAGTGTGCGGTAACTACTTACTGCTTATTTGCTGAATATGATGGGATTGGATTAGGATAGTCGTACGAATTTGTTGTGTTTCATCAAGAGTCATGCGGGTGGGTTTAATTCAATCATGAAATGTACGGGTTGTACATGACCAGCGAACTATGGTTTGTTGGCTTTCGTTAAGATCATAGGACGCTAGGGGCAAAATATTATCTGGAGAGTTTTACACATCCCAATTAGCCGATCAAGTAGGTGTCTATAAAGTTGTTAACGAGGTTACGCCCTTGGAAAAACGAGCTTTATTTTAATTAGGTCCGTGCGAAAGCACAAGGAACCTCCCTCAAAGTACCGACACTGCCTTGGCTGAAAGATTGGCGAACTTATAGGGTGTAATTAATCCTGGCTAGTCATACATTTTAGGGTTTGAAGGAAAATTTGATAAAACCAGTGGGAGCCATCCTGATTAGATAAGATAATAACCAATCTAATCTTGCAGGAGTGTAACACTTTGAAATTCGTTTGGGATGTTTTCGCGTTAATTAGCAATTTGTCGTGTTTTTCATAAAAGCCCGAGTGTCGTATTTTCCTTCTTGGCTAATGACAATTGTGTTGTGAAGTGTTATATATATATGTTTATATATAATTTTAGGGTTATTAATTAATTCTAGTCGGGTTTACCCTAATTGGGAAATTTCTTGTGTTAGTGCACACATGCACACTTAGCACAATTTTCCTTGACCTAGGTTAAAGTGTTAGCCATTCTTTCCTTGCATGTTTCCTTGTTAATTCCCCACCCTTTAATCAAATCAAATCCTTTTTAAAATTCAAAATTTCAATTAGAAAATGAGGCATGGTGGTTAGGTAGGAAAACTTGACTTTTTATTGACCATTCCTTCTCTCTTTTCTCTCTCTCTTTTCTCAAATTCTGGAAGTTCCTGCAGAAAAGAGAGAGCCTCAGCAGCAACAACACCATAATTTCACCATCTTTTCAATTCCCATTTGGATCTATACAAAACCCTACACAAAACAACACATTTCCTTCAAAAAACCTTGGGAAAAATGATCTTTTGAGGTGTTTGGAGGCAAATCTGCACACTTGAGGCTAGGGCTGAGATTTATGATGTTTCTTAAGGTCTTTTGAAGGTATATAGCTCATATTTAACACTCGTTTTCCATATCTTGTAGTATCTTAGCTAAAAATCATGTTTTATGTGCTTTATTAGTGATATTGAGGGATATTGGTAAAGTATATGTTAGATTGGTATTCTCATGGTTTAGTGAACTCTTTTAAGTGCTATTAGAGCTATTTAACCCAGGTTTTTGTTTCAGTTTGCACAGAAATACCATAAAGTATCATTTTTTGTGCTATATTAGACATTTGAACTAGAAATAGGGCTCTGTTGGATCTGCTCTTACCCGGGGTGTTTCAGAATGAAATTGGAATTACTGTAGCATACACAGGGGGTATAGAGTGCACACACCAAACCCGGGGGCCCACCTTCCTACCCAGGCCGTCGGAAAATGCGTTCTCGCCGTAATTTGCGGCCAGATGAGTGAGTTGGGGGTTGGGGCACAGGAGTCTGCTGCTATGTGTAGTATTGTGGTATTTATATTTTTATATTATCTGTTCTGTATCAAAATCTGGGATCTAATACCCTATTTTCCCGTATTTTTAAACTTTCGCGACACGAGTGATAAGTGTGTGTGGGTTTGGGGTTTCTGCGTATCGCGACGCTTCGTAGTGGCTTCAGGCGCGTAATCACACGTTTTAGCGTATCGCGCACACGCGTGCTTGGTTTGCGACACGGGTTTCTAGTTGACTTTAAATGTCGTGCTTGTATGGTTTTGAGCTTATGTGTGACATATTGTGAAATTCTAGGATTCGCAGGCGAGTGCGATGGACGCCGCGAAGAAAGGGAAACAAGTCGTCGGCTAGACCCAGCGCGAGACTACGGTGAGTAGATTTAACATCTACGGGGATATCGCCCGCATGACGTTATGCGTCAGGGCTGATAGGACCTTATAGCGATATGTTTTGCATTCACCTACATGACTCCTGTTTATTGCATACCGCATTCCCTGCTATGCGTATATAAACTAGAATTGGTAGAACACCGCACCATTACTAACGGTTCATGTTGCACGAGCACTATCCTGCATATTACATACACACCGTTAGTAATTTCCATGATACTCACATTATAAGATTGCTATAAATCATAAGTTAGATTGATTCCGCATTATAGATGTTCGCCATGATTGGCCGCATATCAGCAGATGTTATATTCATACTTGGACACATCTAAGTCACGTATTCATATATGTGCCATATATATATTGATATCTTCATGCTTGCATAGATTTACGCATTGAGACATGTTGTTTCCATGATCATTATGCAGTAGCTCATCTTTTATGTGACTGGACATGATATTCATACTTGATGCAAATATCACATTGCATTGACTTGCATATTGGTTTGGATTACATGTGATTTCTGGATTTGGGAACCATGTATATTTCAAAAGAGAATTGGTAATTATTTAAAAACCCGGTTTCCCTTGATATGATATTTCAGTGCGTCCACCATGTGGTTTCTCGGTGCTAGAGCCCGATATGAGAGAGAGAGAGGGCTGACCCGGACTGACGGATGCCCGATATATATGAGAGAGAGGGCTGACTCGGACTGGCGGATGCCCGATAGATATATATGAGAGAGAGGGCTGACCCGGACTGACGGATTCCCGATAGATATATATGAGAGAGAGGGCTGACCCGGACTGACGGATGCCCGATAGATATATGAAAGAGGGGGCTGACCCGGACTGACGGATGCCCGATATAGGAAGATTTGCGTGTCGATGCTAGACATGAGTATTTATGATATTTGGGTGCCGATGTTGGGCACTCGTGATTCTCTGTGATGTACAGGATTTGAGGGCCGATGGGAGTGCCGGCGTCTGGGTTGTTGGGATTTGGGGTGCATTGATGGACACCGATTACATATTCCACGTTGACATTCCGTGTAGATGTTATATTTCCCATGCTCAGCATTCATTAATGTATCTCATCCTATAGTTATATTACCTGATAGAGCACTTGCATAATTATTGCACATACTGCTTATCGCGCGTTGATATCATCTGCTAGCTTATGATAGAGTAGCGCAGTACGTGCATGCTCGTGATTACCTTTATATGTTATCTCTATTCACGAGTTGGCAACTCACCCCCGTTGTGCCACAGTGTTTGCAGGTTGCCCTTCGGAGTAGTCGCGGCAGGCTGCGTTCTTGCATCTTTTGACACAGATACCTATATAGTTGGTGTACTAGCTCTTTTGCTGATAGGTGGGTTTTGTGCGGTATCTGTTTATCTTTCAGTTATGTACATTGTTGTATCTAGTACTTTTCATCTACCACTTATGTTTTGACTTAGAGACAGTGTGAGGACGATGATGTATATTATTGGTATTCTGGTGTCGAGCTTGTTGTGAGCCGACTTTACTTATGCAGTTTATTCCATCTGTGATGTTCCCACTTGTTGCTCTTGATCTTCGCTACGGCGTCGTATATTGCTATCTTGGTGATTGTTTATTTAGATCTCTTAACATTTTAATAAATGCTTCAATTTAATTCTTAAAATACTCTATACTTTTACTTGTTTGATTTCTGGGTTTTCCGGTTCTCTTAATCGCGTTACGCCTATAGAAGTTACGTGGTTAAGTGCCGGTCACGGACCAAACTTTGGGTCGTGACAAAGTTGGTATCAGAGCGTAGGTTTTACCTTCGGAGTATAGGATGACCCTGGTATGATGGAGTAGGTAGCTGCAGCAGAGTGGCGTAGCGTGCGTATGTTCCGCGGCATACTCACGACACGGTACTCCGCCTAAGCGACCTTAGGACTTATTGATTGAAATTCCCTCATGATTGTATACATCCTTGCGATTCGATTTTCGTATCCTCATCAAATCCTACCTTCTTTTCAGCCATTATGCCGCCAAGGACTACGAGGGTGCAGAGAGCGGCCGTGAGAGCTGAGGTTCGAGTTGATTCATCTGAGACGAGGACTGATCCGAGTAGTACCCCTGTTGTGCCAGGACAGATTGTTCCCCCTACGACAGCTCAGATCGCTAGACTAGTGGTAGAGATGCAGGGCTTGCGCCAGACAATGAGCTCATTGGTGGAGGTCGTTCGAGCGCAGCGACAGGTGGTTGTCACCCCTGTTACCCAGTTGTTCCTTGCGATCATCATGCAGTATTCCGTCCCATACATAGCACCGGTGGAGGCAGCCCCAGTTTACGAGACACGTCTTCCAGAGATCATGAGAGTTTCGGAACAGTTGAGGAATCGTACTGGTGTACCAGCCCAGAGCAGAGGCTTAGGACGAGGACATTTGTTTGGCTCTCATCCCCAGGGAGGATGGCAGTCAGAGCGTAGATGTTTACGATGCGGAAGCCTTCAACACCTCATCAGGCAGTGTTCCTTCACACCACGTCAGGGTCGTATTCTGAGACGTCGTGGATGCGGAGGGTTCACGCAGAGGAGTCAGGTTAGTAGAGGAGGAGTTCGGTCAGTCGCAGATGAAGGACAGGCACAAGTTTTCGCTTCGACTCATCGGGACGCGAGGGCGTCCAACGCAGAGCTTTTAGGTACTCTTTCAGTATGTCCTTTGTTGCACACGTATTGTCTGATCCGGATCCTTGTGCTCATACATATCCACACACTTTATGCCAAGTTTGGGTAAAGAGTCCGATTTGCTTGATCAGCCGCTTGTTGTGACTACTCCTGTGGGAGAGTCGTTTGTTGCTAGGCACGTGTTCCGATCCTGTACCGTCCGTATTAGCGAGAGAGTGTTGCCGGTCGATTTGATCCTTCTTGAGATGTTGGACTTCGACGTTCTTTTGGGCATAGATTGGTTAGCCACGTGCTATGCTTCTGTTGACTGCCGTGAGAAAACAGTTAGATTTTGTTTTCCCGGCGAGTCGGTTTTTGTTGTGTTGGGGGACCGTAGTGCCACCCCTCACAGTGTGATTTCTTCTTTTCACGATGGACAACTTTTGAGGAGGGGATGTTAGGGATTTCTCGCCTATGTTTGCGATATTAGAGCTACATAGGTTCCGATGGATCAGGTTCCGGTTGTTAGTGTAAGTGCACGGCGGTGCCCCGGCCGTCAATCCGACGCCGGAATGCGGAAGCGGTGAAAAACTTTAATTTTGCGGACTTAGCAAACCGGCACCACCGCGCACTAAACATCCGGATCGGGCCATTAAACTAGATCTAGCTAACTACAAGACGGGTTAGAGATATAACGACAGATCCGAGTCCTTCGGTCTTCTCGTCATCGTCCCGATCTCCTGCGGAATGTCCCGTCTCCTCCTCGTCGCCGGAAGTGCACCACATCGCCTACATCGTTTACGGGCTCCCACCTCAATGCCGAGGCAACTCGGGCGCGAAGTTGGCTGGCCGACGCGTCCAAGATTTGCTGTAGAATAGTGCAGAATAGTTGTCTCTTTGGGGTTTAGGAGATTGCCATTTATGGAGGAATTTAGCACAAGAATTTTCATGGATGGAAGCTCAAAAAAATTTGAGCATATCATGAAGGATGAGCTCGGCCAGAACTTGAAAGTGCTCACTGGAAGAAATTGAAGCAAGCACTCTCTCTCTCTCTGTGCTGTGAAAAATAATGAGCCTTCTATTTAAGCTCATTCATTTCCCTATATATTAATCACTCATCCCTTCAATTAAAAACTTCCAGCACAAAACATGTGGGGGGGGGTCCACTCAAATGCATGAAATGAATTAATCCATCCAAAAAAAAAACCTCACTCCATTCTCAAACAGTGGCCGGCCCATCAAAGATGTGGGTGGAAAAAAAGGGGATGATTGATTTTTCAAAGGAGAAAGAAAAATCAAAAAGAATGATGGTCACACCAAATCAAAACCCATACTCAACCACCTTCCACCAACCTCATCATCAATAACCATGATGAGCCAAAGTCAAGCCATGATGGAAAAAAAGAGTCAAAGGATAGGCTCCATCATGATACAAATATAAGCAAAGAACCCCCTCCACAAACACTCATTTGCAACAATGCAAATAAGCCCTCCTCCACCAAATTTCGGCCGATGAACAGAACAAAGGAAATCGGCCGAAACGGAAAGCAAACTGGCAACTCCAGAAAACTGGTCCCGTAATAAATTACAGGAAAAATCCCGATACTGTGGATACACACCCGCATCTGTATTTTGACCGAAATACAAATGCAATGAGACAAAACTACACTATCAAATACTAAGATCCGGCTTAAGCTAAAGCCGGCTAGTAAAAACCGTCCGATCACGATCCGTGCAATACCGCACGTATCTGATCGAACCCTGCCATATCTCCATACGGCCTCTACAACCTTTCGCCCGAAAGCTGAGTAACTGAATGTGGGGGACTCTAAAGACTCGTCAACACCTTGGTTGTGGATTTAACCACTAGCACGTCAGAGGTATAAGCCAATACGTAACGGGCTACCAGGTACTGACTAAAAGGGATGTCGATGAGTGAACTCATCCTGACACCCTACTGAGCCTGTCAGTGACAATATCCGTGCAGTCCAGTCCGTTCGTCTATGAGCATCGCATGGCGGGCCTAGGGGGTTGGTAAAAGTCAGACCCCCAAAAGCGGTACAAGTCGTGTCGGAGTGTAGCCCAGAACACCCTGAGATACTACTGGAATACCTACCAGTAAATCTCCTTGCCTTGGCCGAGGGCTTCGTGTAATGGCTCTCCTAGACACAGCACGACCTCACCCCCAATACCGGGAGAGACGAACCCCTGAAGATACGCTCACTGCCTCCATGTGGCTCGGGACTGTACCCAACTAAAACCTGTTTGCATGACTCCTTTGAGCCGTGGTAGGGTAGTAATCAAAGTACAGTGGGAACTCACACGAGACAAATGACGATCCCCAGGTCGATGAACTAACCTGCACACATGTCACCAGGGAACTGCCATCTGACGTCTGGTATATGACCAACTGGCATGTTCCCGGCGAGTCATGTCCGGTGTACTCATAACCCAATGAGCACCTGTATACATCTTAGGTGATCCAACTGACACCAGTGGCTTGTGAGACCGGCCACCGCCCCTCGTCGGGGTCTCGACTGTATACACTAGTCTACTATGGAGTATCGATGCCCTGTCTCGAAACTCACACGACTAGGGACCATTTAAGGATATTCTTATAGACTGCCAGCTCCCACGTATATGATCGCCCTCATACTGCTGGTGGTCAAGCATAGAATCCTAGGGGCTCTTTCAACGTGTAATAGCGACGTGTCAGGTCACCTAAAACAGTACACGATGATAAAGGTAAACCAGATAGCATACTATCATCTCGAGTAAGACTGTCCTACCGGGATAGGTCCTCCATCAATCATTACAATCACGTACCTGTGACCTAATAATTGACTCTGAGGGCACTATCTCCAACAATCTCCCACTTGCACTCAAGGCTAATTATTGCGATGTCGCATACTCACAGCCCGTGTGATACCGAACACCCAACTCCTCTACTAGTCAGTCTCACAAAGCTCGTTTGCGAAACTATTGCGTTCGAGGAATAGCCTCAGTGAGTGGATCCGCCTTGATGTCTCTTTCTATGTCTCTCTATATCTCAAGTTCGCGGAGAAACCCATCTCCCGAAATGAGCAATACCTGTCTTAGAATGTGTCTGGATGTCTGATGGGACATAGCTCATAAATGAACTCCAAATCCAAACTTCTTAGACTGTATCATCAACTGAACTTAATCAGTATCCTGCGCCATGCCTCCCTCAGTATTGCCTTGGACCACCTGTCCAAAATACTGCCCCTCGTCAGAGGGAAAACTATAACTCTGACAACCTCCTTGTCGTCCATGTCACCTTGGAAGCCTGGAATGATAACTGTCTCCCGAATGAGGCTGTCGTTATCATATCCCTAGAACATCCACTTATGTTCTAAAACTGCCTCCAACTGTTTCTCCAGGATTGGATCAATATCAACTTATTGCATCTAGTGCAAGAACAACATCTGGTGTGGTACTTGACATCTCATGATTGACTCAATTGCCTAAGCAAGTGATCTGCCAATCATGCGTATCCCTTTCCCTTTTAGTCTTTAAGACACCTTTAGAGAGGGTGACTCCATTACCTGCAGGTACACTACCGTGCCAGGAGTCGTCCATTCTAAATACTCTTAGAATGCTGTCAAAGTACCCTGATTGGGAAACCACCCAAATCTAGATCTAAAACCACAGATCTAGTAACCAGTATGTCTGATATAATGTCCAAGTCCCATGTGGAGAAACCACTGTGTGACGACCAAAGTATAACCGATTGTAGTATAGGAGTTTCCTTTCCTACTTTGTGTATGTCATCCAAATACCAGGATATCACACCCTACTACCTTCTCAACAGATCCATCCCCTATTCTGATGAAGTCAAACCCATGACTGTCACGTCAGAAATGGATGATCTATCTCCGCTACATCTGCTTTAGTCTATAAATAGACATAAGCTACCTGTCCACCAATGCTTCCGTTGCTCCCACTGACTACGACAACCCTCTGGCAGAGTCATATATACGTACACTTCTAAAACTAGTTTAGAACGACGCTATACTCATCCTCCGGCCGGGTCTCGCAGCCTGGAACAACAGCAATGGTAAATGTGGGTAAACAAGAACCTCCCTGCCACCGTCCTTGAGGCTACCGGAGTACCTCTCGGGTGCCTGAAGTTACCCACCTTTTCTGCGGAGTGGCCAATGGAATGTCAATCCAGATTGAATCTTTAGGTTCCTTATCAAATCTTCAGTAATCGTTTGTGGTTCTGGAATCACTTCCAGTTCTACCATACTCCCACTACTGTTTTCTGAAAAAATCCATTTTTAATAAAACTGTGGCGAGTCTAGAACAATATCTCTATTGTTCACCCAAATGGTAGAAAGTCAACCCTCGTCATAGCCTGGGTCAACCCACAAACAGCCATTACAGAAACGTGCCTCGAGTTATCCAGAGTCTGGTTTTAATCATAAGCTGGACAACTCCCCGTACCTTAACAACGTCAAGATACGAACTGTTCTATATCCCATATAGGACCAGAGGCACTGATTTAACTGAACCAGATCCAAATCATGCAGCTGTCCCCAGTGCATGTCAACTAAAATGGAAGGAGGCCGATCAGCGTTACTCAACTTAGGAATGCTTCCAATCATGAGTAACCTGAAAGAGAAGCAAGATCTCTTTATCATTACTAGCAACTGAATACCATTGACAAGTATCTACATCTTCGATCACTTTGAAGAATCCCGATACTTGCTATACCTGGTTCTCTACTCTATTCAAATACCTATAACTTCTCAAAATTCGGACCCTGTGTTTCCTCGAAACACTTGTCTAAAAACTAGAGAAGTCATAAGTAAACCGAATATAGTACGAGGACCAACCCCTCTGTCCTGATGGACCCTGGACAACATACAATACTCTGTATAAGTCCCTTGAGTCTGATAACTCATTCACTGTGTGTCGTAGGTTGAAAACTGTACTTATGGTTAAGAAGAATTACACCGCTGTTTAATGCTCCTTACCTAACCATCCACTGATATAGGTAAATGTCGTAGACATAATTTCAGAAAGGTATATCTCACTCTATGAAAATAGACGTACAGATATATCAATTTGAAATTGGTGCATAAAAGCGGATATTCAAAACCAAATATTTGCCGACTGGCAAACTGCCCAGGTGATTTCCTCAAATATCACCGATTACAACGAATCCCGATATAATGAGGATGATCACCTAATTCCCAATAACTTACTCCCACTCATCATCTGTAAAACCATACAGATGTGAGAATCATACTTGGTAAATACATACCCTGGAGTAAGTATCTAATCGGGAAATCAGTTTTCTTTTAACATTACACAGTGAAACTGAAACATCGAAATGTTTCGATGGGGTATCCTGGTATTCCTAGTAATTCCTCTTCCAGTATCCAGATTCACAACTGTAACCGTGTAATTCTTTGCCACATCTCCAAATCCCTTCATTTGTCTTTAGTCTTTACCTTCTGCACACCCTTTTAGGCCAAATGGTTTTCTTCCTTCCCTACCGTTCGGCACCAGCCTATGGTTTGGAAGAAGACTATCCAATAAGCATAATGGGTGTACTGTCCCAATCCTAGGAACACTCGCAATGTGAGAGAAGGTGAAGATAAAAGACACCTGAATAACTCTTATTCCTATTTCTCCTGAACCAGAATCCCTCCCCGAACTGGAACAAGTTCCTTTCGAGTTCGTATATAACCATACGATGGAGTATCCAATAAACTGTAGATCTTCGTAGTGATACGGAGTGTCCTGGAGAAATACAAAGGTGATTTTAGGATTGGCGAAGGAATACCTGGTTTGGTCATGAATATCTGTTGCAATTTACTTTGCCCTCTTACTAATCCCTTGCTTTGTCTTAACTTAATACCTTCTGCACACCATCGTTATGCTAATTGGTTTTCTTCATTCCCTACCGGTCGGCACCTGCCTATGGTTTGGAAGAAGACAATCCAATTTGCGTAATAGGTGTACTACCCCTAAACCAAGGAGTACTCGTAACCTGAGAGAGGGTAAAAAGAAAGGACAACTGAATAATCCTATCCGTTTTCTCCAGAACCTGAAACCATCCTCGAATAAATTCCTTCGAGTTCGTATATAACCATACGATGGTTTTGTCCAATGGAAGTGGACGTTCGTAGTAATACGGGGTGTCCTGGAGAAAAGGGTAAAAGTAGGAGTGGCAATGAGGTTCGCAACTCTGACAATCCAAAAGCCAGTGTTTAAGAAGGTTCGGTCAACTTGGTCTCTGAGTCATAGTCTTAGGGTCGGGTCAATGGTCGCTGCCAAAGAGAGAGAGAAAAGAAACACTCAGCGTGCACTCTAACCTAGATCAGAATGGTTACCAATTTATCTAATCTGGAAACCTCCCACTGTTCCTCAAATTCTCCTCCAAACCTGAAAGAAGAATTAGTCGGGGTCACCCGAGGAGTATACCAACTCATCAGTGGGAATCGGGATCCAACTATCATCGCATGATAACGTGACGGAATCCGCTCACATCATCACACTCCAGAAGGTATGCGCATATCTGGCAAGTTTCAGTTCTTTTGAAACTCCCGATGTGATTTCTGCCCCATGCTCTTATGACCTTGACTTTGGCCAACATATCATAAGTCACATGTCAAGTTCTACCCGTCATTCTCCAGGTTAATTTGAATCCACCCGTTCATACCCTTGACTTTGGCCAAAATGGCAGTACGACTGTTCCAAACCAACGCATCTATCTATGCTGCATATGAATACCCCAATAGCTACCAATCACTGTGCCTTGACTTTGGCCAACATACACAGCTTGAATACTATTGACCACCCATATGAAACGACGGAGGGCTACGAATGGTTTCTGGCGAAAACCTTTAACGTAGTGAACTTGATATCGTCGAAGGAACGGATAGCTTTTTTTTAAAAATATAGTGACGAAAACCGTTGCTAAAGAGGTCACTCCCGGTGAAGGGATCTCGGCTCTTTCCCCGTAGAATGAGGTGCAGGATATTCCAAATGAATACCGCGATGCAAAGCAAAAGTGATCGGCTATAGTGAAGTTAATGCCCTGACGCAAACTTCTGTCCAAGGGGTCACTCCCGGTGAAGGGATCTCGGCCCTTGCCTCGTCGACTGAGGAGCAGGATATTCCAAATGAATATCACGATGCAAAACAAAAGTGAACGTCCTTGCAATAACAGCTTTTTGAAAAAGTGTTCCAACAACATCAGATTAGGTTTGTTTTTAACTTGCATTGATCCGAATCAATGCAGTCCCATCAATTGATCACACTAAAAAGAACGAAAATATACTGATGTACGTATATGCCATCCGCATTCGCCACTGGGTCCCGTCATTACCCGTTAGGTTAGCTAACTAACGACAGAGCGGGGATTGGACTAGCGCGTATGTAAAACATATACAACATCTACTAATATATATACTAATATATTATATTTCGCTCAAGGCGTGAAAAGAAATACAACATCACAGAAATGTACAACATCACAGAAACAATACAGATATCTGGGATCCCCGGGTTTCACAGAGCCACTGCTGAAACCCGACGTTCCCCTGGTCGTGTGGATAGCCTGCGCAATGAAATCCTAGACCCCTACGGGTGCGGCAAGTCACCCGCCAAAACCTAAAGCGAGGCAGCCCCCTTCAGCACCGTGAATGGACCACCCAGCACTTCACGGAATCCGGTAACTTGGGCACCCCTCCTGGGTCAACCTGTACCCCCTACGAGTGCGGCGAATAGCCCGCCAATCCTAGAGTGAAGCCCCCTCTGTCCCAATGCCATGAGATGCAGGCTTGTTGCCCTCCAGAACCCGGCTATCCGTGCACCCCTCCTGGGGTAATCCTAGTACAGAAAGTAAAATATACATACAACGGGTACAACGACCGCAACCTGGCCGTGCCCCAAAATAATAATACAAACAGGCAGTGACGGCAGTCCACATGTCGGACGCTCGCCGCGCAATATCAAATGTACATAATACAACCACAACAGTACTAGCATTGCATCCAGGCTATCCCCCACGACCGATCCGCAACATCACAGCAAAAACAAAACATCAACGTGAAAGTCACGTTCGCAAATCCGTCTAACCGGGCTATAGCAGTTAGACCGGATTTACCGATCGAGTGACATTCACGGTCGCAGATATAATGTAAATACTGTGAAAAATGTGTTTAAAATTTTCCGATTGACCAAAAAAATAACAAGTGGGCCCCAAACCAATACTGCAGCACTCACAGAAATAATTGGCCCAATTTTAATATTCCAAAACCCCAATTTTAACCCCAGAAGGACACTGAAGAAATTTGGTGCAGCCAACCCATGATTGCGCGGCGGAACCGCGGCCCAAAGGGGGGTTTGGCCGCGGTTCCGCGCTCCCATCTACGAATTACTGCATCGAATTTTTACAGCAACCTTAGAATTTCCTGTACATCACTATTTTACAACCTGAAAAATTTTTCGACACTGAAAATTTTCAACAGAAAACTGATGCGAGCAAAAATGTGGATTTTGGAGTTTTGGTCGATCGGAAATGCAAAACACATTATACAAAGCTAGACTAAGTTAATGGCGAGGCTCTGATACCACTGTAAGTGCACGGCGGCGCCCCGGCCGTCAATCCGACGCCGGAATGCGGAAGCGGTGAAAAACTTTAATTTTGCGGACTTAGCAAACCGGCACCACCGCGCACTAAACATCCGGATCGGGCCATTAAACTAGATCTAGCTAACTACAAGACGGGTTAGAGATATACCGACAGATCCGAGTCCTTCGGTCTTCTCGTCATCGTCCCGATCTCCTGCGGAATGTCCCGTCTCCTCCTCGTCGCCGGAAGTGCACCACATCGCCTACATCGTTTACGGGCTCCCACCTCAATGCCGAGGCAACTCGGGCGCGAAGTTGGCTGGCCGACGCGTCCAAGATTTGCTGTAGAATAGTGCAGAATAGTTGTCTCTTTGGGGTTTAGGAGATTGTCATTTATGGAGGAATTTAGCACAAGAATTTTCATGGATGGAAGCTCAAAAAAATTTGAGCATATCATGAAGGATGAGCTCGGCCAGAACTTGAAAGTGCTCACTGGAAGAAATTGAAGCAAGCACTCTCTCTCTCTCTGTGCTGTGAAAAATAATGAGCCTTCTATTTAAGCTCATTCATTTCCCTATATATTAATCACTCTTCCCTTCAATTAAAAACTTCCAGCACAAAACATGTGGGGGGGGTCCACTCAAATGCATGAAATGAATTAATCCATCCAAAAAAAAAAACCTCACTCCATTCTCAAACAGTGGCCGGCCCATCAAAGATGTGGGTGGAAAAAAAAAAGGGGATGATTGATTTTTCAAAGGAGAAAGAAAAATCAAAAAGAATGATGGTCACACCAAATCAAAACCCATTCTCAACCACCTTCCACCAACCTCATCATCAATAACCATGATGAGCCAAAGTCAAGCCATGATGGAAAAGAAAGAGTCAAAGGATGGGTTCCATCATGATACAAATATAAGCAAAGAACCCCCTCCACAAACACTCATTTGCAACAATGCAAATAAGCCCTCCTCCACCAAACTTCGGCCAATGAACAGAACAAAGGAAATCGGCCGAAACGGAAAGCAAACTGGAAACTCCAGAAAACTGGTTCTGTAATAAATTACAGGAAAAACCCCGATACTGTGGATACACACCCGCATCTGTATTTTGACCGAAATACAAATGCAATGAGACAAAACTACACTATCAAATACTAAGATCCGGCTTAAGCCAAAGCCGGCTAGTAAAAACCGTCCGATCACGATCCGTGCAATACCGCACGTATCTGATCGAACCCTGCCATATCTCCATACGGCCTCTACAACCTTTCGCCCGAAAGCTGAGTAACTGAATGTGGGGGACTCTAAAGACTCGTCAACACCTTGGTTGTGGATTTAACCACTAGCACGTCAGAGGTATAAGCCAATACGTAACTGGCTACCAGGTACTGACTAAAAGGGACGTCGATGAGTGAACTCATCCTGACACCCTACTGAGCCTGTCAGTGACAATATCCGTGAAGTCCGGTCCGTTCGTCTATGAGCATCGCATGGCGGGCCTAGGGGGTTGGTAAAAGTCAGACCCCCAAAAGCGGTACAAGTCGTGTCGGAGTGTAGCCCAGAACACCCTGAGATACTACTGGAATACCTACCAGTAAATCTCCTTGCCTCGGCCGAGGGCTTCGTGTAATGGCTCTCCTAGACACAGCACGACCTCACCCCCAATACCGGGAGAGACGAACCCCTGAAGATTCGCTCACTGCCTCCATGTGGCTCGGGACTGTACCCAACTAAAACCTGTTTGCACGACTCCTTTGAGCCGTGGTAGGGTAGTAATCAAAGTACAGTGGGAACTCACACGAGACAAATGACGATCCCCAGGTCGATGAACTAACCTGCACACATGTCACCAGGGAACTGCCATCGGACGTCTGGTATATGACCAACTGGCATGTTCCCGGCGAGTCCTGTCCGGTGTACTCATAACCCAATGAGCACTTGTATACATCTTAGGTGATCCAACTGACACCAGTGGCTTGTGAGACCGGCCACCGCCCCTCGTCGGGGTCTCGACTGTATACACTAGTCTACTATGGAGTATCGATGCCCTGTCTCGAAACTCACACGACTAGAGACCATTTAAGGATATGCTTATAGACTGCCAGCTCCCACGTATATGATCGCCCTCATACTGCTGGTGGTCAAGCATAGAATCCTAGGGGCTCTATCAACGTGTAATAGCGACGTGTCAGGTCACCTAAAACAGTACACGATGATAAAGGTAAACCAGATAGCATACTATCATCTCGAGTAAGACTGTCCTACCGGGATAGGTCCTCCATCAATCATTACAATCACGTACCTGTGACCTAATAATTGACTCTGAGGGCACTATCTCCAACAGTTAGCGAGTTCCCTGATGTGTTCCCTGACGAGCTTCCTGGGCTACCGCCCGAGCGTGATATTTCTTTCTGTATTGAATTGGTTCCTGGCACGGGGCCTATTTCTGTACTGCCTTATCGGATGGCCCCGACGGAACTTAGAAAATTGAAGGGTCAGTTGCAAGATTTGCTGGATAAGGGACTTATTCGACCCAGTGTTTCTCCTTGGGGTGCTCCAGTCCTGTTTTTCAAGAAGAAGGACGGCAGTATGCATTTGTGTATCGATTACCGCCAGCTGAACAGGGTGACATTGCGGAACAGGTATCCTTTGCCACGCATCGACGACTTGTTCGACCGGCTTCAGGGGGCAGGATACTTTTCGAGGATCGATTAGCGATCTGGCTACCATCAGCTGCGGGTTCGACAGGAGGACATTCCTAGGACAGCTTTCCGCACGCGCTATGGCCATTACGAGTTTCTGGTGATGTCGTTCGGACTCACCAACGCGCCAGCAGCATTTATGGACTTGATGAACCGTATTTTCCGGCCGTATCTTGATCTGTTCATCATCGTGTTCATTGACGATATTCTGGTGTATTCTCAGAGTAGATAGGAGCACGAGCAGCACCTGCGGATAACACTGCAGACCTTGAGGGAGCATCAGCTTTTCGCCAAATTCTCCAAGTGTGCTTTCTGGATTGACATCGTAGACTTCTTGGGGCATGTGTTTACACGAGATGGTATATGTGTTGACCCGAGGAAGATTGAGGCCGTTCGGAGTTGGCCTAGACCCACGTCAGTGATGGAGGTTCGCAGCTTTCTAGGGCTGGCAGGCTAATACAGGCGATTCGTGCAGGACTTCTCCCGCATTGCTACACCTTTAACCTGGTTGACCCGGAAGGGAGTTCATTTCGATTGGACGGAGGAGTGTAAGCACAGTTTTCAGCAGCTACGGGCTCTACTGACTACGATACCAATGCTATCTTTGCCTTCAGTATCAGGCGGATTTGTGGACTATAGTGATGCTTCACGAGTGGGGCTAGGGTGCGTATTGATGCAGCATGACAGGGTGATCGCGTATGCTTCGCGGCAATTAAAGAAACATGAACAGAATTACCCCACTCACGATTTGGAGATGGCTGCAGTAGTCTTTGCACTAAAGATCTGGCGACATTACCTATATGGAGAGTCATGCCAGATATTCACTGATCACAATAGCTTAAAGTATATATTTGAGCAGCGAGACCTGAACCTTAGACAGCGCCGATGGATGGAGTTAGTGAAGGACTACGATTGTGAGATCTTGTAGCACCTGGGCAGGGCTAATGTAGTGGCGGATGCTTTGAGCAGGAGGCCCGGGGGTAGTCTATCTTGTTTGAGCGCAGTACAGAGGCAGTCGTCGGCAGATTGGCAGATCTTATGCGACAGCAGGGTACAGTTCGAGTTTACGCCGATCGGAGGACAGATTGCGCATGTTCGTGCACGCCCACAGTTGCTCGACCGTATACATGAGGCACAGCACAGTGATGACCGATGTTCAGACACAGATTTGACAGGGCAGATTTTCCGAGTTTGTGATCGATGATCAGGGGGTACTACGATTCGGGACTAGACTGTGCGTACCAGATGCTGAGGGATTGCGGCGCGAGATTCTTGAGGAGGCACATCGATCGGTATATAGTGTTCATCCCGGTTCCACCAAGATGTACCATGACATGAGAGGTGTTTACTGGTGGGACGGAATGAAGAGAGACATCGTAGATTTTGTGTCGAGATACCTGACTTGTCAACAAGTCAAGGCTGAGCACCAGAGGCCCACGGGAGAGCTACAGTCGTTACCCATTCCGGAGTGGAAATGGGAGCAGATTCCTATGGACTTCATTATGGATCTCCCCAGGACTAGTCGAGGGTATGACTCGATCTGGGTGATCGTGGATCGGTTGACGAAAGCGGCTCACTTCCTACCGGTGAAGACGACTTTTGGATTTACTCAGTATGCCCAGATTTATTTCGACGAGATTGTACGACTGCATGGAGTTCCAACATGTATCGTGTCCGATAGATTCACCCAGTTTACCAGCCGGCTATGGCAGTGATTTCAGGAGGCTTTAGGCACTCGTTTGAGTTTCTGCACAGCTTTTCATCCGCAGACCAACGGGCAGTCAGAGCGGACTATTCAGACTCTCGAGAACATGCTCAGAGCGTGCGTCTTAGAATTTGGAGGTAGTTGGGATCATCGTTTACCCTTAGTAGAGTTCTCCTACAATAACAGCTACCTGGAGACCATTCAGATGGCACCATTTAAGGCTCTTTATGGGAGGAGATGCAGATCGCCCACCTGTTGGACAGAGCTCAGTGAGAGCAGTATCTTAAGGCCACAGATTATGGAGGAGACGACCGCGAAGATCCAGTTGATTCGCGATAGGATGAGGGCAGCCCAGAGTAGGCAGAGATCTTATGCGGACCGTCGTCGGCGCAGACTTGAGTTTTCTGTTGGTGATCAGGTTTTCTTGAGGGTCTCCCCAATGAAAGGTGTGATGAGGTTTGGGAAGAAGGGGAAGCTTAGTCCCAGATATGCTCTAGTGTGTGCGTAGGAACCCTAGCTAGAGCCTTAGGCGAAGTCTAGACGGAGTTTGAAGTCCGATCGAACCAAAACCCTAACCCGAAACATACTCTCTGGACTTTTTCTAAAAACTGGGATTTTTCCACATTAAAAATGCTTAAAAAATTCAGCAGGGAATATGTAGGGTTCCTAGGCACACACTAGAGGTCTCACAAGGCATCAACCATGCCAATTTCAAAAATTAGGGTGCCGAGAAACCCTAGACTAGATCGTTGGCCAGAAGTTTAGGCGATAAAATGAAACTAGTTTACAACTAAACTAAAAGAACGGAAATACAACCTTTGTAGATCCGTTTCTCCACCTCCATAGCTCCATGATGAAGTCCTCTCCGCTGTCCAAATCGAACCATGACTCTTGCATCGGCTTCATCGGAGGAAAAACGGGCTAGGTCATCGACGACGATGCCGAAGATGATCTACGTCGAGGCATCACTAGATCAAGCTCCAACTTCACCAAGTCAAGAAAACTTGTAAAGGAAACACCCTATACTACTTGGCAAGAGGTAGAGGATGAAGAAATAGGAAGTGGGTTCACTTTAGAATTGGATTTCTCACTCTTTTTCTCACTTTTTCATTAAAGCTATCAAGCTTTTTCTTGAAGTGAAGAAGAAGAAGAAGGTGAAGAATATGATAAGTATTTTTAATAAACAAAAAGAATTTCTTGTTATCATATTCTCAACCATAGTCAAGTGTAGAGAATCAACTAGGGTTAGTTCAAATGGTTAGGGTTAAGCAAAAGATAAGAATGATGACTTAGTCAAAGCTTCATGAATGTTCAACTAAAAAAACAAACAAAGCCACCATTCTTATATATTTATCAAAAATGAATAAACTAATAAATAAAAGAATAAGCAAAACCCTAATCATCAACTTAACCATGGTTTAATTCTTTACACTTAACCAAATGAGCATGTATCATCAAACATGATACAAACATGTGCACAAAAGTATATCACATATACAACTTGCACATTAAGTGAGAAAATCCCTTTAAAGTGAACCAATACTAGTTAATGCAAAGTAATATATCAAATATATAATTATGCATTAAATCATTAAATCAACACTTGATTTAATGATCCGGTCATATCGCATATAACCGACTAATATCAACAGTAACAACTTATCGAATCAACACTTGATCCGATAACCCGGCTATATCGCATATAACCGATCATTGTCACAAATCGCGAGAATCGAATACAGTATCACATACACGCATTATTCTCGGTCCCGCACATATCTCATATGCGCTCCTATTTCGTTTCGCTTGAGCCAGGAAACCTCTGTGTAGGACTCTAAAGACTCGTCAATACGCCGGCAGCAGGTGATGATCATATCAAACACCCACAAGCCGCAAGCGGTCTGCTAAACGTAACGGCCACCCGGGTATTGAGCGATCAGAAGATCGACGAGCAAGCCCGCTCACACTCCAGTGAATCCAATCAGTAACACTACCGTACAGTCCGGTCTGATCGTCTGATATGTCGCATATCTCGCCTAGGGGTGGTAAACGTCAGACCCCAATAGCTCGATAAGTCGTGTCGATATGAGGTCTATAACAATTCGAAAAACTACTGGTAACACTTACCAGTAAATCTCAGCAACCCTGGCTAGGGATTTCTGGTTATAGCCAATCGAACACAGTGCAACATCAACTCCCTATACCGGGAGAGACGAATCCCCTCCTATCGCTCATTGCCTCCATGTGACTCGGGACTGTACCCAAAAACCACCGTTTTGCACGCCCTATTGGACGTGGTAAGATGGAAATCAAAGCACAGTGGGAACCACACAAGACTCTATGACGATCTCGGGTCAACAGACTACTCTGTACCAGTGTCACCAGAGAACTGCCATCTGACGTAAGGTATAATACCATCTGGGAGTTCTCGGAGAGTCCGTCCAGTGTACCCAGTCTCCACTGATCACCCGTATATCATCTCTGATGTCAAACACCAATGGATATGGGATCATCCATCGCCCATCTGTATGGGTCGAGAAGGTATACGCTAGTCTACTCTGGTATATCGATGCCCCATCTCGATACACCCACGACTAGGGACTTTCAAGGATGTACTTATGGACTACTATGTCCCCACTAGTATGATCCGCATCATAGTCCAGGTAGTCAAGTACACATCCTAAGGGCTTTACCAACATGTAACAGAGAGACAATCAGTATACACGTTAAGGTAAAGAGTAACCAGATAGCATACTATCATGTCGAGCAAGAAAGTCCCCCCTATATATGTCCCAGCATCCACTACAATATACATCCTATGTACAGTAATGGCCTCTAGGGCATACATATAACTAACAATCTCCCACTTGCACTAGGTCCATCTGTAGCAGTGGTTGTAGTATCTCATACTCAACCATCCCATAAAAATCTCTCTCTGGGAATAGGCCTTCGTGAGTGGATCCGCCATGTTGTCCTCTGAGTCTACTCTCCCAACCTCGATCACCCTGGAGATCAACCATCTCCATGATCAGGTGATACTACCTTAGAATATGTCTGGATCACTGATGGGACCTGCGTTCCTTGGCTCAAGCCACAACTCCATTGTCTCACAATGGTAGGAACGTAGTTCATCTCATGAACCAATATACACCCAAACAGCCTCTTTGGTAGCATCTTAAGTAGCGATGTATCCTGCCTTTATCGTCTAGTATGTCACGGTATCTAGCTTGGAACTCTTCCAACATACCGTCCCTTCACTGAGGGTAAAGACAATGCCTGCGACTGACATTCAGTCGTCTTTATCACCCTGGAACCCTTCCAGTGATTCTCCCCAGGACCAATTGATACCATCTCACTAAAGCTAGTGAGTATACTAACACCCAAATAACTTCTATCTCATAGATGAAAGCTCAGGATGTAGGAGGTATCACTTTGATCCTATCTGGAGAATGCTTGTGATAAGCGGAGATTGACCGAGCGTAGCATAGGAAACTCCTTCCCTATCAAGAGTATGTCATCCACGTACTCTACGAGGATCTCCACCATACTCCCTACTACCTTTTTGTATATACAAGGTTCATCTACCATCTTGATGATGTCAAACTTTTTGACTAATACATCAAAATAGACGTTCCAACTCCGCGACGCCTGCTTTATCACATAAAACATCTTGCACACGTTTCCGCTGCTCCCACTGTCTACGAGGCCCTCTGGCTGTGTACTTATAGACGCTCTCTTCTAAATCAGTATTTAGAAAAACAGTCATGACACCCAACCACCAGATATCGTAGTCATGGTATGTAGCCGTGGCAAGTAGGATCTGGATGGACTTAAGCATAGCTACTTGAAAAGGTTTCATCATTATCCACACCTGGTCAATGATGCAAACTTTTAACAAGTCTAGCTTTGAAAGTCTCAACTTTTCCATGTACACCAAGTAATCTTCTCAAGATATACTTGCTCCTGATGGGGATTTAACCCTTCAGATATAGCAACTAAAGTCCATACTTTGTTGGTGTATAAGGATTCCATCTCAGATCGCTAAGCATCCAGCCATTCTTACACAGTCCTACTCCTGATGGCCAGTTCGAAACTAGTTGGGTCATCATCTCATGATGCATTCCTCGCTCCCACTGTCATAGAGAAACCAAAGTATCTCTCATGTGGGTGAGAAACCCTACTAGATCGGCGGAGTGGCTGAGGTTCGTTGGAATCTACTGAATCCTTAGGTTCTATCAAATCATCTGCTGCAGTTTGTATAGCTGGAACATTTCCAGTTCTACATTACAGACCTTGCCTCGAGCTTGTCCAGATTTTTCTTTTAGACATAGGCCGGACAACCCCAAATCTTAACTATCTTAAGAGATGGGTTCTTCCCATACCATATCTCATATGGAATGGTAGGCACAGATTTGATTCGAACCCTATTCAATAGGTATGCAACTTCATAAGTGCATAACTCCCAAAAAGAAATAAGTAACTCAGTAGTACTCATCATAGAGCACACCATATCAAATAGGGTGTATCTGCTCCGCCCCGATATACCATCGTGCTATGGTCTATACGGAGGAGTAATTCTGAGAGAGAATCTCATTCTCCTTTAGAATAGTCCAGGATTTCCGTGCTTCAGTATTCTCCTCCTCGATCACATCAAAGGACATAATACTTATACCCGTATTTTGGTTCTTTACTTCTAACTTATATTCTGTGAATATCTCAAAAGGTTCGGACTTGTGTTTCAACAGGAACATATGTCTGAATCTTGAGAGATTATCAGAGAATGTAATGAAGTACAAAGGACCGGTCTTGGCATGTGTAGACTGGGGACCTACATACATCAACATGTATCATCCCAAGAGTTCATTAACTCTTTCTCTGTTTCCAATAAACGGAGCTATGGTCATTTTATCTTTGTGACATGACTGGCAAGTTTCATAAGATGTAAATTCAAACTGATTTAAATATGCATCTAAATGTAACTTCAGCCAGTCGGGTCGCATTGATATGACCTAGTCTACAATGCCTTAAGAAGGATCCGTTCATTTCTGAACTACTTCCTCTTATGTGTGTTCTGTATACTAAGAACTATGGTTTGATTTAGAACATCAATGCTTTTAGATAACGTGCCTGAACCGATCAATTTTTGATATAGGAAATGTTCAAAACATTATCCAACAATACAAAATTTTACCATTTCTTTA
The DNA here is from genome assembly GCA_030015575.1 of Agapanthus africanus. Classification (NCBI taxonomy): domain Eukaryota; kingdom Viridiplantae; phylum Streptophyta; class Magnoliopsida; order Asparagales; family Amaryllidaceae; genus Agapanthus; species Agapanthus africanus. Next base: position 178,653,534 of record JASDDO010000008.1, read on the forward strand.
CTAATAAAGAGACTGATATGATTTTGTATATCAGGTTTGGTATCTAATAACATTCGTTCAGAATCAATGTATTACAATACAGGGTGACAGTGACCGACAGACTTGGCTGCAACTCTTGCCCCGTTTTCTGCCTCATGAAACTTATCACCCGTTCTCAGTTCTTTACCTATCTGTAGCCGATGTAACAGATTACATATGCGGGATCCTGATCTGGTATCATATACCCAGGACGTATAGGACATTTGAGAAACAGTTCTCTGAAATGAACACACCCGAAGATGATGCATCAGCATGCACTCTCTTCGTTTGGGCGGCACGGGAAATCTGGTATTCCCCAATTTCTTGCTCTGTCTTATAACAATTATAAGTTGGAGCGGGACCAACGTTCCCAGCTCAGTATAACAAGCGGGTTCGGTCAATACATCCATATTATTATCTTGATTAAGGCGTGATATGGTCGCTACCTGGAGAGAGAGAGAGAAGAAAACACTCTGCGTGCGCTCTTGCAAGATCAGATTGGTTATATATTTTATCTAATCAGGATGGCTCCCACTGTTTTTATCAAATCTTCCTTCAAACCCTAAAAGGAAAGACCAGCCGGAATTAATTACACACTACAAGTTCTCCAATCTTTCAGCCAGGCCAGTGTCGGTACTTTGAGGGAGGTCCCCCGTGCTTTCGCACGAACCTAATTAATGTAAACCTCGTTTTCCCAGAGGCGTAACCTCGTTGACACCTTTCTAGACACCTACTTGATCGGCTAATTGTAATGTATAAAACTCTCCCAGGAGTAACAATTACTCGCAGCGGGTATCGGGATCCAACTATCTCATAGAAGGTATGCAATCTCATTGCAAATTTCAACACTTGAAATTCCCGATAATATTTTGCCCCTAGCACCCTATGACCTTGACGGAGGCCAACAAACCATAGGCTACTAGTCAAGTTCAACCCGTCATTTCTTGATTGAATCAAACCCACCCACACGACCCTTGACGGAGGCCAACAAGGTCGCACGACTACCCTAACTCAATCTGCATCATATGCATAAGCAGATAAATACTGGTTAGCTACCGCACACTGCGCCTTGATGGAGGCCAACAAACGCAGCACGAATACTAAACAGCACTTATCTGAAATGACGGAGGGCTACGACAGGTTTTTCTGAAAACCTATTGTGTAATGAACTTGATATCCTTGTAGGATCGAATGAATTTTGAAATGGAGTGTTTTTTAGGCTTTTCTAGTTTTGCTAAAGGGGTCACTCCCGGTGAAGGGATCGTCGGCCCTTTCCTCGTCGAATGAGGTGCGGGGTATATCATATATATCACTGTGCAAAGCAAAAAATCTTAAAAGCAATCAAAAGACAAACCGAGTGTGTAGCATCTGCCAGTTATTGCTAAAGGAGTCACTCCCGGTGAAGGGATCTCGGTCCTTTCCTTATCGAATAAGGTGCAGGATATATCACATATACCACTGTGCAAAGCAAGAACTGTAGCTACCTGTTTTATTTTGAAATTCGATTCCACAACATCTTAGGTTTCTTTTACTTTCATTAATCACATTAATGAAGTCCCATCATTTAAGTACCTAAACATCACAGATAAATACGACGTACACTTATGCCATCCGCATTCGCCTCGATGTCCCCTCGTGCACCGTTAGGTTAGGTAACTAACGGCAGAGCAGGCCAGGGCTAGCGCGGGTGTAAAACATAAGTAACGTCTATATAATATATCATATATACTATATACTGTATCTATCACAGAACATCACATGATCACATCACAGATATCGCAGCAGAAGAATCATATGAAATATTGGATATACTAGGACGTCCGTGTTTTCAATACGAGCCAGTATAAAACACGGATTCCACGGTCGCGATGAATAGCCAAACCCACACCCCTAGACCCCTATGAGAGCGGCATGCAACCCTACCAATTCTAGAGTTAGGAGACCCGGACTCGACTCCTCGAGTTGGTCTCCCACTAGACTCCAGAACCCGGTTACTTGTGCTCCCCTCCTTGGGTCTATCCTAGTGCGGAAAAGTAAATAATATACATCAACGGTGACAACTTCCGCTACCTGGAAGTGCCCCAATAAGAGAATATTACATACAAGTTTTTACATGAATGAAAATGAAAAACACTCATCTCACATAAAAAACCCCCGGCTATTCGAACACGACGATCCAATATAACATATCCAGCAACACATAACATCACATGTCATCAACGTAAGTAAATATGCACATCCCAATTTTCGTTGACATATAGCAACGAAACCGGCGATATCACATATTACACTTACGGTCACAGAAAAGAAAGTGTAAAACTACAACAGTTGGAATCCGCAATCTTCTCAGACATCGCATGCCTGACCATATGAATTCTTTAGACATCGCATGCCTAATAATTATAAACCCCGCATTTTAGTCTCAAAATCGAAAACTCTTTTCAATATCAAGTCGGGCAATTCAACAGGATTCCCGACATCCTGATCGAATGCTCCTCGCAAACTTTAGTAGGCGGCCGCACCCCCGATACCGTCGACGAAGTGCACCAAGGCGGAACACCGCTACCGCGAGCACCCGAATGGATGCTTTCGGCGACGGGGTTCTCCTACAGTCACTTGGTCGGGGCTATGGGGTGTAGCTGTCTATTAAGTTTATCCGGCGAGTATCCGCGTACGCTACGTGATTGCGACGGACTTTTTATCACATCAAAATTCCGTGGCAACCGATCAAGTGAGACTAAACTGCTATGTTTATAACATTCATATTAGTTATCTCATAACTTCTTGTGAATTCCAATTATTGTATCCCATTCCGGATAAATAGAAAATGTCAAACTTCCCGATCGAACAATCGAACACCCAAGTTTTCCTGATACAGATCAACACATGACACGAGTCTAACAACATTCAGTTCGTGCCTCAGTACCAACGGTCCAGCCGTAGAAGGGTCAAGCCAACACGTCACATGTGGCACGCCGTACTGCCCCAAACCCGAAGGTTCAAAGGGCAGTTCAAGACGGTCACATAATCGAGTTAAGGTTTGTTGTCTTCTAGAGGGACCATCGCGTTACTTGCACTACTTAGAACGTCGTTAAACTACGGAAAAATCCAACACTTGGAAATTTCCCGACATGGGAAAAATTGGGTATTTATATCCGGTCGAACTTTTTAACATATTCTAAAATTTATCCGGAAAGCCACATAGACAAAATCTGATACTCCGATCGAAACACCGAATCCCCAAAACAACCCCAGAAAATTCAACTCTTGAATAAATATTAAAAATTCCCAGAAAATCCAGCATAATAAAATAGGAGTTACTGTGCAAACAGGGGATGATGATGTCATCCTTTAGCCGCGGAACCGCCGCAGAAGGCATGCTTCTGCCGCGGTTCCGCCGCTCTTTGTACTGTTCATGAGTCAAATTTTGCACCGTAATTCTTATAATTCCCTGCTGAATTTTTTAAGCATTTTTAATGTGGAAAAATCCCAGTTTTTAGAAAAAGTCCAGAGAGCATGTTTCGGGTTAGGGTTTTGGTTCGATCGGACTTCAAACTCCGTCTAGACATCGCCTAAGGCTCTAGCTAGGCTCTGATACCAATGTAGGGTTCCTAGGCACACACTAGAGGTCTCACAAGGCATCAACCATGCCAATTTCAAAAATTAGGGTGCCGAGAAACCCTAGACTAGATCGTTGGCTAGAAGTTTAGGCGATAAAATGAAACTAGTTTACAACTAAACTAAAAGAACGGAAATACAACCTTTGTAGATCCATTTCTCCACCTCCATAGCTCCATGATGAAGTCCTCTCCGCTGTCCAAATCGAACCATGACTCTTGCATCGGCTTCATCGGAGGAAAAACGGGCTAGGTCATCGACGGCGATGCCGAAGATGATCTACGTCGAGGCATCACTAGATCAAGCTCCAACTTCACCAAGTCAAGAAAACTTGTGAAGGAAACACCCTATACTACTTAGCAAGAGGTAGAGGATGAAGAAATAGGAAGTGGGTTCACTTTAGAATTGGATTTCTCACTCTTTTTCTCACTTTGCCATTAAAGCTATCAAGCTTTTTCTTGAAGTGAAGAAGAAGAAGAAGGTGAAGAATATGATAAGTATTCTTAATAAACAAAAAGAATTTCTTCTTATCATATTCTCAACCATAGTCAAGTGTAGAGAATCAACTAGGGTTAGTTCAAATGGTTAGGGTTAAGCAAGAGATAAGAATGATGACTTAGTCAAAGCTTCATGAATGTTCAACTAAAAAAACAAACAAAGCCACCATTCTTATATATTTATCAAAAATGAATAAACTAATAAATAAAAGAATAAGAAAAACCCTAATCATCAACTTAACCATGGTTTAATTCTTTACACTTAACCAAATGAGCATGTATCATCAAACATGATACAAACATGTGCACAAAAGAATATCACATATACAACTTGCACATTAAGTGAGAAAATCCCTTTAAAGTGAACCAATACTAGTTAATGCAAAGTAATATATCAAATATATAATTATGCATTAAATCATTAAATCAACACTTGATTTAATGATCCGGTCATATCGCATATAACCGACTAATATCAACAGTAACAACTTATCGAATCAACACTTGATCCGATAACCCGGCTATATCGCATATAACCGATCAATGTCACAAATCGCGAGAATCGAATACAGTATCACATACACGCACTATTCTCGGTCCCGCACATATCTCATATGCGCTCCTATTTCGTTTCGCTTGAGCCAGGAAACCTCTGTGTAGGACTCTAAAGACTCGTCAATACGCCGGCAGCAGGTGATGATCATATCAAACACCCACAAGCCGCAAGCGGTCTGCTAAACGTAACGGCCACCCGGGTATTGAGCGATCAGAAGATCGACGAGCAAGCCCGCTCACACTCCAGTGAATCCAATCAGTAACACTACCGTACAGTCCGGTCTGATCGTCTGATATGTCGCATATCTCGCCTAGGGGTGGTAAACGTCAGACCCCAATAGCTCGATAAGTCGTGTCGATATGAGGTCTATAACAATTCGAGAAACTACTGGTAACACTTACCAGTAAATCTCAGCAACCCTGGCCAGGGATTTCCGGTTATAGCCAATCGAACACAGTGCAACATCAACTCCCTATACCGGGAGAGACGAATCCCCTCCTATCGCTCATTGCCTCCATGTGACTCGGGACTGTACCCAAAAACCACCGTTTTGCACGCCCTCTTGGACGTGGTAAGATGGAAATCAAAGCACAGTGGGAACCACACAAGACTCTATGACGATCTCGGGTCAACAGACTACTCTGTACCAGTGTCACCAGAGAACTGCCATCTGACGTAAGGTATAATACCATCTGGGAGTTCTCGGCGAGTCCGTCCAGTGTACCCAGTCCCCACTGAGCACCCTTATATCATCTCTGATGTCAAACACCAATGGATATGGGATCATCCATCGCCCATCTGTATGGGTCGAGAAGGTATACGCTAGTCTACTCTGGTATATCGATGCCCCATCTCGATACACCCACGACTAGGGACTTTCAAGGATGTACTTATGGACTACCTTGTCCCCACTAGTATGATCCGCATCATAGTCCAGGTAGTCAAGTACACATCCTAAGGGCTTTACCAACATGTAACAGAGAGACAATCAGTATACACGTTATGGTAAAGAGTAACCAGATAGCATACTATCATGTCGAGCAAGAAAGTCCTCCTTATATATGTCCCAGCATCCACTACAATATACATCCTATGTACAGTAATAGCCTCTAGGGCATACATATAACTAACAATATGTGGGCCCCTTCGAAATCCTCGAGCGTGTTGGTGCAGTTGCGTATTGGTTAGCCCTTCCGCCCAGTTTTCCAGATGTGCACCCCGTATTTCATGTTTCGATGCTCCGAAGATATCTTCATGATCCTTCGCATGCGATTCAGCCCCCGACGATCCAGCTTGAGCGTGACCTTTCCTATGCAGAGCAGCCAGTGATGATCTTGGATCGACAAGTGAAGAAATTGAGGTCGAAAGAGATACCGTCCGTCGAGGTACTTTGGCGTGGTCCGAGCAGAGAGGAGATCACCTGGGAGACCGAGAGCGAGATGAGGAAGAGACATCCCCACCTTTTTGAAGGTACGTGTAGTTAGATTTTGAAATTCGGGGACCGAATTTCTTTAAGGGGGGTAGATTGTAACACTTTGAAATTCGTTTGGGATGTTTTTGCGTTAATTTGCAATTTGTCGTGTTTTTCATAAAAGCCCGAGTGTCGTATTTTCCTTCTTGGCTAATGATAATTGTGTTGTGAAGTGTTATATATATGTTTATATATAATTTTAGGGTTATTAATTAATTCTAGTCGGGTTTACCCTAATTGGGAAATTTCTTTTGTAGTGCACACATGCACACTTAGCATAATTTTCCTTGACCTAGGTTAAAATGTTAGCCATTCTTTCCTTGCATGTTTCCTTGTTAATTCCCCACCCTTTAATCAAAACAAATCCCTTTTAAAATTCAAAATTTCAATTAGAAAATGAGGCATGGTGGTTAGGTAGGAAAACTTGACTTTTTATTGACCATTCTTTCTCTCTTTTCTCTCTCTTCTCTCTCTCTTTTCTCAAATTCTGGAAGTTCCTGCAGAAAAGGGAGAGCCTCAGCAGCAGCAACACCATAATTTCACCATCTTTTCAATTCCCATTTGGATCTATACAAAACCCTACACAAAACAACACATTTCCTTCACAAAACCTTGGGAAAAATGATCTTTTGAGGTGTTTGGAGGCAAATCTGCACACTTGAGGCTAGGGCTGAGATTTGTGGTGTTTCTTAAGGTCTTTTGAAGGTATATAGCTCATATTTAACACTCTTTTTCCATATCTTGTAGTATCTTAGCTAAAAATCATGTTTTATGTGCTTTATTAGTGATATTGAGGGATATTAGTAAAGTATATGTTAGATTGGTATTCTCATGGTTTAGTGAACTCTTTTAAGTGCTATTAGAGCTATTTAACCCAGGTTTTTGTTTCAGTTTGCACAGAAATACCATAAAGTATCATTTTTTGTCCTATATTAGACATTTTAACTAGAAATAGGGCTCTGTTGGATCTACTCCTACCCGGGATGTTTCAGAATGAAATTGGAATTACTGTAGCATACACAGGGGGTATAGAGTGCACACACCAAACCCGGGGGCCCACCTCCTTACCCAAGCCGCCGGAAAATGCGTTCTGGCCGCAATTTGCGACCAGATGAGTGAGTTAGGGGTTGGGGTTTGAGGTACAGGAGTCTGCTGCTATGTGTAGTATTGTGGTATATATATTTTTATATTAACTGTTCTATATCAAAATCTGGGATCTAATACCCAATTTTCCCGTATTTTTAAACTTTCGCGACACGCGTGATACGTGTGTGTGGGTTTGGGGTTTCTGCGTATCGCGACGTGTCGGAGTGGCTTCAGGCGCGTAATCACACATTTTAGCGTATCGCGCACACGCGCGCTTGGTTTGCGACACGGGTTTCTAGTTGACTTTAAATGTCGTGCTCGTATGGTTTTGATCTTATGTGAGACATATTGTGAAATTCTAGGATTCGCAGGCGAGTGCGATGGACGCCACGAAGAAGGGGAAACAAGTCGTCGGCTAGACCCAGCGCGAGACTACGGTGAGTAGATTTAACATCTACGGGGATATGGCCCGCATGACGTTATGCGTCAGGGCTGATAGGACCTTATAGCGATATGTTTTGCATTCACCTACATGACTACTGCTTATTGCATACCGCATTCCCTGCTATGCGTATATAAACTAGAATTGGTAGAAAACCGCACCATTACTAACGGTTCATGTTGCACGAGCACTATCCTGCATGTTACACACACACCGTTAGTAATTACCATGACACTCACATTATAGGATTGCTATAAATCATAAGTTAGATTGATTCCGCATTATTGATGTTTGCCATGATTGGCCGCATATCAGCAGATGTTATATTCATACTTGGACACATCTAAATCACGTATTCATACATGTGCCATATATATATTGATATCTTCATGCTTGCATAGATTTACGCGTTGAGACATGTTGTTTCCATGTTCATTATGCTGTAGCTCATCTTTTATGTGACTGGACATGATATTCATACTTGATGCATATATCACATTGCATTGAATTGCATATTGGTTTGGATTACATGTGATTTCTGGATTTGGGAACCGTGGATATTTCAAAAGAGAATAGGTAATTATTTAAAAACCCGGTTTCCCTTGATATGATATTTTAGTGCGTCCACCATGTGGTTTCTCGGTGCTAAAGCCCGATATGAGAGAGAGAGAGAGAGAGAGGGATGCCCCGGACTGACGGATGACCGATATATATGAGAGAGAGGGCTGACCCGGACTGACGGATGCCTGATAGATATATATATGAGAGAGAGGCTGACCCGGACTGACGGATGCCCGATAGATATATATGAGAGAGAGGGCAGACCCGGACTGACTGATGCCCGATAGATATATATGAGAGAGAGGGCTGACCTGGACTGACGGATGCCCGATAGATATATGAGAGAGAGGGCAGACCCGGACTGACGGATGCCCGATATTGGAAGATTTGCTTGTCGATGCTAGACACGAGTATTTATGATATTTGGGTGCCGATGTTGGGCACTCGTGATTCTCAGTGATGTATAGGATTTGAGGGCCGATGGGAGTGCCGGCGTCTGGGTTGTTGGGATTTGGGGTGCATTGATGGACACTGATTACATATTCCACGTTGACATTCCGTGTAGATGTTATATTTTCCATGCTCAGCATTCATTATTGTATCTCATCCTATAGTTATATTACCTGATAGAGCACTTGCATGATTATTGCACATACTGCTTATCGCGCATTGATATCATCTGCTAGCTTATGATAGAGTAGCGCAGTACGTGCATGCTCGCGATTACCTTTATATGTTATCTCTATTCACGAGTTGGCAACTCACCCCCGTTGTGCCACAGTGTTTGCAGGTTGCCCTTCGGAGTAGTCGCGGCAGGCTGCGTTCTTGCATCTTTTGACACAGATACCCCTACAGTTGGTGTACTAGCTCTTTTGCTGATAGGTGGGTTTTGTGCGGTATCTGTTTATCTTTCAGTTATGTACATTGTTGAATCTAGTACTTTTCATCTACCACTTATGTTTTGACTTAGAGACAGTGTGAGGACGATGATGTATATTATTGGTATTCTGGTGTCGAGCTTGTTGTGAGCAGACTTTACTTATGCAGTTTATTCCATCTGTGATGTTCCCACTTGTTGCTCTTGATCTTCGCTACGGCGTCGTATATTGCTATCTTGGTGATTGTTTATTTAGATCTCTTAACATTTTAATAAATGCTTCAATTTAATTCTTAAAACACTCTATACTTTTACTGGTTTGATTTCTGGGTTTTTTTGGTTCACTTAGTCGCGTTACGCCTGTAGACGTTACATGTTTAAGTACCGGTCACGCGCCAAACTTTGGGTCGTGACAAAGAGCATACGCTAAGTGTTTTCTTCTCTCTCTCTCTCTCCAGGTAGCGACCATGTCAGGCCTTAATCAAGATAATAATGTTAGTTATATGTATGCCCTACAGGCCATTACTATACATGAGATGTATATTGTAGTGGATGCTTGGACATATATAGGGAGGACTTTCTTGCTCGACATGATAGTATGCTATCTGGTTACTCTTTACCTTAACGGGTATACTGATTGTCTCTCTGTTACATGTTGGTAAAGCCCTTAGGATGTGTACTTGACTACCTGGACTATGATGCAGATCATACTAGTGGGGACATGGTAGTCCATAAGTATATCCTTCAAGGTCCTTAGTCGTGGGTGTATCGAGACGGGGCATCGATATACCAGTGTAGACTAGCGTATGCCTTCTCGACCCATACAGATGGGGGATGGATGATCCCATATCCATTGGTGTTTGACATCAGAGATTATATACGGGTGCTCAGTGTAGACTGGGTACACTGGACGGACTCGCCGAGAACTCCCAGAAGGTATTATACCTTACGTCAGATGGCAGTTCTCTGGTGACACTGGTACAGGTTAGTCTGTAGACCCGAGATCGTCATAGAGTCTTGTGTGATTCCCACTGTGCTTTGATTTCCACCTTACCACGTCCAAGAGGGCATGCAAAACGGTGGTTTTTGGGTACAGTCCCGAGTCACATGGAGGCAATGAGCGATAGGAGGGGTTTCGTCTCTCCCGGTATTGGGGGTTGATGTTGCGATATGCTCGATTGGCCATAACAGGGAAGTCCCTTGCCAGGGATGGTTTAGAGATTTACTGGTAAGTGTTACCAGTAGTTTCTAGACCTGTTATGAGCCTCATATCGGCATGACTTATCGGTTATTGGGGTCTGACGTTTACCACTCCTAGACATGATATGCGACATATCAGACGAGGAGACCGGACTGTACGGTAGTGTCACTGTCCGGCTTTTTGCAGGAGTTGAAGCGGGCTTGCTTGCTGATCTTCTGATCACTCAATACCCGGGTAGCCGTTACGTCCAGCTAGTACCGCTGACGGCTTGTGGGTGCTTGATATGATCATCACCTACTGCCGGCGTATTGACGAGTCTTTAGAGTCCTACATAGAGGTTTTACTGGCTCAGGAAAAATGAAATAGGAGCGCATATGTGATATGTGCTGGACCGAGAATAATGCATGTATGAGATATCGTATTCTATTCTCGCGACTAATGTATCGGCCGGTTATATGTGATATAGCCGAGTTATCGAATCAAGTGTTGATTCGATAAGCTGGTACATTTTGTGTTAGTCGGTTATATGTGATATAACCGGATTATTAAGTCAAGTGTTGATTTAATAATTTAGTGTATAATTGTATATGTGATATACTAATATACATTAACTAACATTGGTTCACTTAAGCATTTGTTTTTCTCACTTATGCACAACTTAATATATATGTGATATATATTTATTTGTGTACATTTTGTATCATGGTTGTTGATACACACTACATGGGTGTATGAGACATACACCATTGTAATTATATTGGTAGGGTTTTAATATACAAAGTAAATACAAAATTAGTGGATAATTGTTCAAGTGCATGAAGCTTCATGAAGCTTATGAATGCATTGACCAAAGTCCACTAGTTTTGTTTTTACTTAGGATTTTTATAAACCTAACTACTATAATTAGCCATGGTTATGTCTCTACATGAATTAGTATATGATACACACTCACCCATGGTTAGCTACCTCTCTCTCTCTCTTGATTAGTTTTCATTCTCATTTTGAGCTCTTCTTCTTCCTCCTTCAATTTCTTTCTACGGTTTGAAAAAGAGAGAGAATGAAAGTGAGAAAAGAAATTCTAAAGTGTACCCATTTCCTATTTCATCATCCTCTACTAGACTAGCACTTTAGTTTAGGGTGTTTGCTTCACTAATTCTCTAGTTAGTGAAGTAGAAGCTTGAGTTCGTATTCCCTCGACGTAGATCATCTTCGGCCTCGAAGACTTCAAGCAAAACTGTTGCCCTCTCCTCATGGAGCCGTCCGAGAGTCCGAGAGCACGATGATCGCAGCGAAGGGACTACTACAAGGAGCTTAAGAAGTGAAGGACCGATCTACAACGGTTGTATTTCGTATTCACTTAGAGATAATTGTTATTTACTAGCATGTGTTACCTTAATTATCTAGCAAAGATCTTGTTTAGTGTTATTCGGCATGGCTAAAATTTTAATCGGGCATGGTTGATGCCTTGTAGAACCTTCTTAGAGTGCCTAGTAACCCTACAGTGGTATCAGAGCCTAGCTAGATCATTAAGCGGCGTGTATACGAAGTTAAAACTCCGAACGAACTCTGAATCCCCCGATTTTACCCCTCTCTGGACATTTTTGAAAATGTTGGTTTTTTCTGGATTAAAAATGCTTAAAAAAATCAGCAGGCAATTATAAGGGAAACTGTGCAAAACGAAAACGTTTGGCGCCCAAAGCGCCGCGGAACCGCGGTATGAGCAGGCTCCGGCGGCGGTTCCGCGGCCATAAGGCGACGTCACACTTATCTTTTTGCACAGTAATGTTCCTATTTAATTTCCTGATGTTTCTGAGTATTTTTAATTTATACTCAAGTATTGAGTTTTCTGGGTTGTATTGGGAGCTCATTGATTCGATCGGAAAGTTTAACTTCGTCTATGTGTTATTCCGGGTAATTTTTAGAACGTGTTAAAAAGTTCGAACGGATATCAATAACTCACTCTTTCCCCTGCCGGAAAATATCCAAGTGTTGGATTTTTCCATAGTTTAAGAACGTCTAAATCGTGCAAGTTACGCAATGGACCCTCTAGAAGACAACAAACCTTAACTCGATTATGTAACCGTCTTGAACTGCCTTTTGAACCTTAGGGTTTGGGGCAGTACGGCGTTGCCACATGTGAGGCGTTGGCTTGACCCTTCTACGGATGGACCATTGGTACTGTGGCATGTGATGGATGTTTTTAAACTCCCCTCAAGTGTTGAGAACTATTTGGGAAAACTTGGGTGTTTGATCATTCGATCAGAAAGTTTAACATTTTCTATTTATCTAGAATGTGATACAATATTTGGAATCCACAAGTAGTTATGAGATAACTATTTTGAATGTTATAAACATAACAGTTTAGTCTCAGATGATCGGTTGCCACGGGATTTTGATGCGTTCAAAAGTCCGTTGCAATCACGTAGCGTACGCGGATACTCTCCGGGTAAACTTAATAGACAGCCACGCCCCAATGCCCCGACCAAGTGACTGTAGGAGAACCCCATCGCCAAAAGCATCCGTTTGGGTGCTCGCGGCAGCGGTGTTCCGCCTTAGTGCACTTCGTCGACGGCATCCACGGGTGCGGCCGTCTTCTATAGTTTGCGAAAGCATTCGATCAGAATATCGGGAATCTTGTTGAATTGCCCGACTAGATATTGAAAAGTATTTTCGATATAGAGACTAAAATGCGGGGTTTATAATTGTTAGGCATGCGATGTCTAAGGAGGTTGAGGATTCCAACTGTTGTAGTTTTACACTTTCTTTTCTGCGACCGTAAGTGTGATATGTGTTATCGCCGGTTTCGTTGCTATATGTCAACGACAATTGGGATGCGCATATTTACTTACGTTGATGACATGTGATGTTATGTATTGCTGGATATGTTATATTGGATCGTCGCGTTTTGAATAGCCGGGGTTTTATGTGAGATGAGGGTTTTTATTTTCATTCATGTAAAATTAAATGTATGTAATATTCTTTTATTGGGGCACTTCCGGGGTGAGATTGATGTCACCATTTGTATATTATTTACTTTTTCCGCATTAGGTAGACCCAAGGAGGAGAGCACAAGTAACCGGGTTCTAGGGTCCAGTGGGAGACCAACCCGAGGAGTCGAGTCCGGGTCTCCTAACTCTAGAATTGGAAGGGTTGCTTGCCTCTCTCGTAGGGGTCTAGGGGTGTGGGTTTGGCTATTCATCGCGACCGTGGAATCCGTGTTTTATAGAGGCTCGAAATAAAACACGGACGTCCTAGTATATCCAATGTTTCATATGTTTCTTCTTGTAACAACTAGGATTATATTAGTAACTAATTATATTTTAATTAGTGAAATTCTTTAATAAATGTTTACCAAGTTGACTTTCAAATATTTTATCAAAATTAATAAGTATTTTTCTAGAATTTTCCTAAGCTTGCACAAACATGTGCATGTAACCTAGGGTTAAAAATTGGGTTAAACTATGTTTAGGCAACCATGGTGGTCTAACCCCTCTTGTTAAGCTAATTAGTTTTAAATTAAGAATTTTGTTTTCAAAAATTTAAAGGGGTTAATATTTCTTTTGGGTTGACTTGGGTTGAGGAGAGAGAGGGGATGAGGGGTGTCATGTTAGCTTTTGTTAGAGAGAAAATGGTGGCTTAAGGAAGGGTCACACACACTTCACTTCAACTTTTCATAGCCTCCACACTCTCCCTCCCACTCACATCCCTCACATCTCTCACTCACACATACACTCAAACTCACTCACTCAACCTCTCACTTAAACCCTACAGCAGTAGCTGCTGCTACCTCAGCCCAAACACCACAACAAAAACACAACAACAGCATCTGCTGCTTGTAACAGCAGCAACAGTTTTGAGCCATAGCAGCAGCAGCTGTAACCACAAAACAACACCACACAACAACCATTCCCACACCTACAACCACTCCTTCTACTACAGCCACACCATACCAAAACAACAGCAACACCAGCATAAAGAATTACAACACTAGCTGCAGCCTGAACTGCATCAGCCTGTGCAGTGAGCAGCAACACTAGCAGCAGCTTCAGGTAGCTCCAGCAGCTGCAGCAACACCCTCCTTCCACGTCTTCTATTCTCCTTGGTGTAGGGGCCAGGTGAGGTATACTTCTTTAGCTTAGCTTCTTAGCTTGCTAAGTTTACGTGTAGAAATAGCTTCGGTTGGTGTAAAATATGAGGTTTTTTGCTCGTTTTAGTGATTTGTGTGAAGATTTGTTTAAGGGATGTTAGTGTTGTTAGTTGTATGTATGCCCTAGAGGCCAGTATTGTACAGATGATGTATATTATATTGGATGCTTGGACATATTTATGTTAGTCATATGTATGCCCTAGAGGCCATTACTGTACATAGGATGTATATTGTAGTGGATGCTGGGACATATATCGGGAGGACTTTCTTGCTCGACATGATAGTATGCTATCTGGTTACTCTTTACCTTAACGTGTATACTGATTGTCTCTCTGATACATGTTGGTAAAGACCTTAGGATGTGTACTTGACTACCTGGACTATGATGCAGATCATACTAGTGGGGACATGGTAGTCGATAAGTACATCCTTCAAGGTCCCTAGTCGTGGGTGTATCGAGACGGGGCATCGATATACCAGAGTAGACTAGCGTGTACTTTCTCGACCCATACAGATGGGCGATGGATGATCCCATATCCATTGGTGTTTGACATCGGAGATGATATACGGGTGCTCAGTGGAGACTGGGTACACTGGACGGACTCGCCGAGAACTCCCAGATGGTATTATACGTTACGTCAGATGGCAGTTCTCTGGTGACACTGGTACAGAGTAGTCTGTTGACCCGAGATCGTCATAGAGTCTTGTCTGATTTCCACTGTGCTTTGATTTCCACCTTACCACGTCCAAGAGGGCGTGCAAAACGGTGGTTTTTGGGTACAGTCCCGAATCACATGGAGGCAATGAGCGATAGGAGGGGATTCGTCTCTCCCAGTATAGGGAGTTGATGTTGCGCTGTATTCGATTGGCTATAACCGGAAATCCCTGGCCAGGGTTGCTGAGATATACTGGTAAGTGTTACCAGTAGTTTCTCGAACTGTTATAGACCTCATATCGACACGACTTATCGAGCTATTGGGGTCTGACGTTTACCACCCCTAGGCAAGATATGCGACATATCAGACGACGAGACCGGACTGTACGGTAAGTGTTACTGGTTGGATTCACAGGAGTGTGAGCGGGCTTGCTCGTCGATCTTCTGATCGCTCAATACCCGGGTGGCCTGTGGGTTGTGGGTGTTTGATATGATCATCACCTGCTGCCGGCGTATTGACGAGTCTTTAAAGTCCTACACAGAGGTTTCCTGGCTCAAGCGAAACGAAATAGGAGCGCATATGAGATATGTGCGGGACCGAGAATAATGCGTGTATGTGATACCGTATTTAATTCTCGCGAATTGTATCATTGGTCGGTTATATGTGATATAGCCGGGTTACCGAATCAAGTGTTGATTCGATACATTGATACACTTGATATTAGTCGGTTATATGCGATATGACCGGATCGTTAAATCAATTGTTGATTTAATGATTTAATGTATAATTATATATTTGATATATTACTTTACATTAACTAGTATTTGTTCACTTTAAATGGATTTTCTTACTTGATGTACACAAGTTGTATATGTGATATACTTTTGTGCACTTGTTTGTATCATGTTTGATGATACATGCTCACTTGGGTTTGTGTAAAGATTAAACCATGGTTGTGTAATGGTTAGGGTTTTCTTTTTTATTATCTATCTATTTATTTATTATTCATTTTGTTTATTTTGGCAAAAGAAAATGATAAAGAGAAAATGGTGGCTTTCTTTGTTTGTTGTTGAAGCTTCTTGAAGGTTTGACTAAGTGACCATTTTGTCTCATGCTTAACCCTAACCATTCCACTTAACCATAGTCTATTCTCTACACCTAACCATGGTTGGAATATGATAAGTATTCATATTATTTTCCTTTTTAGAAAATACTTATGATATTCTTTCTTCATCTTCTTCATCTTCAACAAGAAGAAAAGCTTGCCTCCATCAATGGCAACTTGAGCAAAAGAGTGAGAAATCCAATTCTAAAGTGAACCCACTTCCTATTTCTTCATCCTCTACCACTTGCCAAGTAGTATAGGGTGTTTTCTTCATAAGTTTCATGGGTTGGTGAAGTTGGAGCTTGATCTTGTGTTGCCTCGACGTAGATCATCTTCGGCATCGAAGTCGATGACCTAGCCCGCCTATTTCTCCGATGAAGCCGACGCTAGAGCCCGGGATCCGATGATCACAGCGAGGGGACTTCATCATGGAGCTATGGAGGTGGAGGACCGGATCTACAAAGGTTGTATTTTTCGTTAACTCATAGTTAAGTTGTTAACTAGTTATCATTTTCGCCTAAAATTATAGTTAACGATCCGTATTAGGGTTTCTCGGCACTTGTAAAATTTTGAAATTGGCATGGTTGATTCCTTGTGAGACCTCATTAGTGTGCCTAGGAACCCTACAGTGGTATCAGAGCCTACCTAGAGCCTTAGGCGATGCTCAGACGGAGTTTGAAGTCCGATCGAACCGAAACCCTAAATCCAAAATGCTCTCTGGACTTTTTTCAAAAACTGGGTTTTTTCCAGATTAAAAATATGCAGAAAAATCAGCAGGTGATTGTGAGAGTTACGGTGAAATTCGACAGCCCAATTCCATCAAACCGCCACAGTTCCGCGGCACGAGCATGGCTCGTGCGGCGGTTCCGCGGCCGTAATGTCTCCTTGTTCCCTGAATTTTACACAGTAACTCTTAATTTATAGTGCTGGTTTTCCTGGGAATTTTTAAACTGAACTCAAGAGTTGAGTTTTTTGGGTTGTATTGTGGACTCGGTGTTTCGATCGGATTGTCTAATTTTGTCTGTGTGTTTTTCCGTATAATTTTTAATATGTTAAAAAAGTTCGACCGGATATAAACACCCACTTTTTCCCCTGCCGGGAAATTTCCAATTGTTGGATTTTTCCGTAGTTTAACGACGTTCTAAGTAGTGCAAGTAACGCGATGGTCTCTCTAGAAGACAACAAACCTTAACTCGATTATGTGACCGTCTTGAACTGCCCTTTGAACCTTCGGGTTTGGGGAAGAACGGCGTGCCACATGTGAGGCGTTGGCTTGACCCTTCTACGGCTGGACCGTTGGTACTGAGGCATGAACTGAATGTTTTTAAACTTATTTCATGTGTTGAGCTATTTCGGAAAACTTGGGTGTTCGATTGTTCGATCGGAAAGTTTAACATTTTTCTATTTATCCGGAATGTGATACAATATTTGGAATTCACAAGTAGTTATGAGATAACTGAATGAATGTTATAAACATAGCAGTTTAGTCTCACTTGATCGGTTGCCAAGGAATTTTGATGTGATCAAAAGTCCGTCGCAATCACGTAGTGTACGCGGGTACTCGCCGGGTAAAAATAATAGACAGCTTCACCCCATAGCCCCGACTAAGTGACTGTAGGAGAACTCCGTCACCGAAAGCATCCGTTCGGGTGCTCGCGGCAGCGGTGTTCCGCCTTAGTGCACTTCGTCGACGGCATCGGGGGTGCGGCCGTCTACTAAAGTTTGCAACGAGCATTCGGTCAGGATGCCGGGAATCTTGTTGAATTGCCCGACTTGATATTGAAAAGTGTTTTCGATAATGAGACTAAAATGCGGGGTTTATAATTGTTAGGCATGCGATGTCTAAGAAATTCATTTGGTCAGGCATGCGATGTCTGAGATGATTGCGGATTCCAACTGTTGTAGTTTTACACTTTCTTTTCTGTGACCGTAAGTGTAATATGTGATATCGGCGGTTTCGTTGCTATATGTCAACGACAATTGGGATGCGCATATTTACTTACGTTGATGACATGTGATGTTATGTGTTGCTGGATATGTTATATTGGATCGTCGTGTTTGAATAGCCGGGGGGGTTTATGTGAGATGAGTGTTTTTCATTTTCATTCATGTAAAAAACTTGTATGTAATATTCTTTTATTGGGGCACTTCCAGGTTGCGGAAGATGTCACCTTTTGTATATTATTTACTTTTCCGCACTAGGATAGACCCAAGGAGGAGGGCACAAGTAACCAGGTTCTGGAGTCCAGTGGGAGACCAACTCGAGGAGTCGAGTCCGGGTCTCCTAACTCTAGAATTGGTAGGGTTACTTGCCGCTCTCGTAGGGGTCTTGGGGTGTGGGTTTGGCTATTCATCGCAACCGTGGAATCCGTGTTTTATACTGGCTCGTATTGAAAACACGGACGTCCTAGTATATCCAATGTTTCATATGATTCTTCTGCTGCGAAATCTGTGATGTGATCATGTGATGTTCTGTGATAGATATTGTATATAGTATATATGATATATTATATAGACATCGAATTTCAAAAATAAAACAGGTAGCTACAGTTCTTGCTTTGCATCGCGGTGTTCCTTGTAGAACATCCTCCACCTTATTCGATAAGGAAAGGACCGAGATCCCTTCACCGGGAGTGACTCCTTTAGCAATAACTGGAAGATGCTACAACTCTCGGTTTGTATTTTGACGGCTTCTATAATTTCTACTTTGCACAGTGATATATATGATATATCCCGCACCTCATTCAACGAGGAAAGGGCCGACGATCCCTTCACCGGGAGTGACCCCTTTAGCAAAACTAGAAAAGCCTAAAAAACACTCCATTTCAAAAATCATTCGATCCTACAACGATATCAAGTTCATTACGCAATAGGTTTTCAGAAAAACCTGTCGTAGCCCTCCGTCATTTCAGATAAGTCCTGTTTAGTATTCGTGCTGCGTTTGTTGACCTTGTCAAGGCGCAGTGTGCGGTAGCTAACCAGTATTTATCTGCTTATGCATATGATGCAGATTGGGTTAGGGTAGTCGTGCGGCCTTGTTGACCTTGTCAAGGGTCGTGCGGGTGGGTTTGATTCAATCAAGAAATGACGGGTTGAACTTGACTTGCGGTCTATGGTTTGTTGACCTTGTCAAGGTCATAGATCGTTCGGGGCAAAATATTATCGGGAATTTCAAGTGTTGAAATTTGCAATGAGATTGCATACCTTCTATGAGATAGTTGGATCCCGATACCCACTGCGAGTAATTGTTACTCCTGGGAGAGTTTTACACATTACAATTAGCCGATCAAGTAGGTATCTAGAAAGGTATAAACGGGGTTACGCCTCAGGGAAAACGAGGTTTACATTAATTAGGTTCGTGCGAAAGCACGGGGGACCTCTCTCAAAGTACCGACACTGGCCTGACTGAAAGATTGGCGAACTTGTAGTGTGTAATTAATCCCGGCTGGTCTTTCCTTTTAGGGTTTGAAGGAAGATTTGATAAAAAGCAGTGGGAGCTATCCTGATTAGATAAAATAAAAACCAATCTATTCTTGGAAGAGCGCACGCTGAGTGTTTTCTTCTCTCTCTCTCCTGGTAGCGACCATGTCACGCCTTAATAAAGATAATAAAACGGATATATTGACCGAACCCGCTTGTTATACTGAGCTGGAGAACGTTGGTCCCGCTCCAACTTATAATTGTAAGACAGAGCAGGAATTAGGGAAATACCAGAATTCCTATGCCGCCCAAACGAAGAAAGTGCATATGATGCATCTTCTTCGGGTGTGTTCGTTACACATAACTGTTTCTCAGTGTCCTCTGCGTCCTGGGTATTTAATACCGGATCAGGATCCTAGATATGTAATCTGTTACATAGGGCTACAGAAAGGTAGAGAACTGAGAACGGGTGATAAGTTTCATGAGGCAGAAAACGGGGCAAGTGTTGAAGCCAAGTCTGTTGGTCACTGTCACCCTGTATTTTCAATACATTGATTCTGAACGAATGTTATTAGATACCGAACCTGATATACAAAATCATATCAGTCTCTTTATTAGTAAAGAAATGATAAAATTTTGTATTGTTGGATAATGTTTTGAACATTTCCTATATCAAAAGTTGATCGGTTCAGGCACGTTATCTAAAAGCATTGATATTCTAAATCAAACTACAGTTCTTAGTATACGGAACACACACAAGAGGAAGAGTTCAGAAATGAACGGATCCTTCTTGAGGTATTGTAGACTAGGTCATATCAATGCGACCCGACTAGCTAAGTTGCACAAAGATGCATATTTAAATCTGTTTGAATTTACATCTAGTGAAAACTTGCCAGTCATGTCACAGAGATAAGATGACCACAGCTCTGTTTACTGGAAACAGAGAAAGAGTTAGTAAACTCTTGGGATTGATACATTTTGATGTATGTAAGGTCCCCTATGTACACATGCTAAGACATGTTCTTTGTATTTCATTACATTCTCTGATAGTCTCTCAAGATTCAGACATATGTTCCTGTTGAAACACAAGTCCCAACCTTTTGAGATATTCACAGAATATAAGTTAGAAGTAGAGAACCAAAAACCGGGTATAAGTATTATGTCCTTTGATGAGATCAGGGAGGAGAATACTTGAGCACGGAAATCCTGGACTATTCTAAAGGAGAATGAGATTCTCTCTCAGTATCACTCCTCCGTATACACCATGGCATGATGGTATATCGGGGCAGAGCAATCACACCCTATATGATAAGGTGTGCTCTATGATGAGTACTACTGAGTTTCCTATTTCCTTTTAGGGATTATGCACTTGAGAAGTTGCATACCTACTGAATAGGGTTCGAATCAAATCTGTGCCTACCATCCCATATAGGATATGGTATGGGAAGAACCCATCTCTTAAGATAGTTAAGATTTGGGGTTGTCCGGCCAATGTCTAAAAGCAAAATCCGGACAAGCTCGAGGCAAGGTCAGTTATGTAGAACTGGAAAGGTTCCAGCTATACAAACTACAGCAAATGATTTGATAGAACCAAAGGATTCAGTAAATTCCAACGAACCTCAGCCTCTCCACCGATCTAGTAGGGGTCCTCACCCACCCGAGAGATACTTCGGTTTCTCTATGACAGTGGGAGTAAGGATTGCATCATGAGATGATGACCCAACTAGTTTCGAGCTGGCCATCAGGAGTGAGACTCTGTAAGAATGGCTGGATGCTTAGCGTTCTGAGATGGAATCCTTATACACCAACAAAGTATGGACTTTGGCTGCTATATCTGAAGGGTTAAATCCCCATCAGGAGCAAGTATATCTTGAGAAGATTACTTGGTGTAGATGGAAAAGTTGAGACTTTCAAAGCTAGACTTGTTAAAGGTTTGCATCATTGACCAGGTATGGATTATGTTGAAACCTTTTCTAAGTAGCTATGCTTAAGTCCATCCAGATCCTACTTGCCACGGCTACATACTATGACTACGATATCTGGCGGTTGGGTGCCATGACTGCTTTTCTAGATGGTGTTTTAGAAGAGAGCGTCTATAAGTACACAGCCAGATGGCCTCGTAGACAGTAGGAGCAGCGGAAACGTGTGCATGATGTTTTATAGGATAAAGCAGGCATCGCGGAGTTGGAACATCCGTTTTGATGTGTTAGTCAAAGAGTTTGACATCATCAAAATGGTAGATGGACCTTGTATATACAAAAAGGGTAGTAGGGAGTATGGTGGCGATCCTCGTAGAGTACAAGGATGACATACTCTTGATAGGGAAGTAGTTTCCTATGCTACGCTCGGTCAATCTCCGCTTATCACTAGGATTCTCCATATAGGATCAAAGTGATACCTCCTAAATCCTGAGTCTTCATCTATGAGATAGATGTTATTTGGGTGTTAGAATACTCACTAGCTGAAGTGAGATGGTATCAATTGATCCTAGGGAGAATCTCTGGAAGGGTTCCAGGGTGATAAAGACGACTGAATGTCAGTCACAGGCATTGTCTTTACCCTCAGTAAAGGGACGGTATGTTGGAAGAGTTCCAAGGAAGATACCGTGGCATACTAGACGATAAAGGCTGGATACATCGCTACTTAAGATGCAACAAAAGAGGAAGTCTGGGTGTATATTAGTTCATGAGATGAACTTAGTTCCTCCCATTGTGTGACAATGGAGTTGTGGCTTATGCCAAGGAACGTCCGTCCCATCAGTGATCCAGACATATTCTAAGGCAGTATCACCTGATCATGGAGATGATTGATCTCCAGGGGATCAAGGTTAGGAGAGCAGACTCAGAGGATAACGCGGCAGATCCACTCACGAAGGCTTATTCCCAGAGAGAGACTTTTTGGGATGGTTGAGTATGAGATACTACAACCACTGCTACAGATGGCCCTAGTGCAAGTGGGAGATTGTTAGTCATATGTATGCCCTAGAGGCCATTACTGTACATAGGATGTATATTGTAGTGGATGCTGGGACATATATAGGGAGGACTTTCTTGCTCGACATGATAGTATGCTATCTGGTTACTCTTTACCTTAACGTGTATACTGATTGTCTCTCTGATACATGTTGGTAAAGCCCTTAGGATGTGTACTTGACTACCTGGACTATGATGCAGATCATACTAGTGGAGACTTTGTAGTCGATAAGTACATCCTTCAAGGTCCCTAGTCGTGGGTGTATCGAGACGGGGCATCGATATACCAGAGTAGACTAGCGTGTACCTTCTCGACCCATAAAGATAGGCGATGGATGATCCCATATCCATTGGTGTTTGACATCGGAGATGATATACGGGTGCTCAGTGGAGACTGGGTACACTGGACGGACTCGCCGAGAACTCCCAGATGGTATTATACCTTACGTCAGATGGCAGTTCTCTGGTGACACTGGTACAGAGTAGTCTGTTGACCCGAGATCGTCATAGAGTCTTATGTGATTCCCACTGTGCTTTGATTTCCACCTTACCACGTCCAAGAGGGCATGCAAAATGGTGGTTTTTGGGTACAGTCCCGAATCACATGGAGGCAATGAGCGATAGGAGGGGATTCGTCTCTCCCGGTATAGGGAGTTGATGTTGCGCTGTATTCGATTGGCTATAACCGGAAATCCCTGGCCAGGGTTGCTGAGATATACTGGTAAGTGTTACCAGTAGTTTCTCGAACTGTTATAGACCTCATATCGACACGACTTATCGAGCTATTGGGGTCTGAGGTTTACCACCCCTAGGCAAGATATGCGACATATCAGACGACGAGACCGGACTGTACGGTAAGTGTTACTGGTTGGATTCACAGGAGTGTGAGCGGGCTTGCTCGTCGATCTTCTGATCGCTCAATACCCGGGTGGCCGTTACGTTTAGCAGACCGCTTGCGGCTTATGGGTGTTTGATATGATCATCACCTGCTGCCGGTGTATTGACGAGTCTTTAGAGTCCTACACAGAGGTTTCCTGGCTCAAGCGAAACGAAATAGGAGCGCATATGAGATATGTGCGGGACCGAGAATAATGCGTGTATGTGATACCGTATTTAATTCTCGCGAATTGTATCATTGGTCGGTTATATGTGATATAGCCGGGTTACCGAATCAAGTGTTGATTCGATACATTGATACACTTGATATTAGTCGGTTATATGCGATATGACCGGATCGTTAAATCAAGTGTTGATTTAATGATTTAATGTATAATTATATATTTGATATATTAATTTACATTAACTAGTATTTGTTCACTTTAAATGGATTTTCTCACTTGATGTACACAAGTTGTATATGTGATATACTTTTGTGCACTTGTTTGTATCATGTTTGATGATACATGCTCACTTGGGTTTGTGTAAAGATTAAACCATGGTTGTGTAATGGTTAGGGTTTTCTTTTTTATTATCTATTTATTTATTTATTATTCATTTTATTTATTTTGGCAAAAGAAAATGATAAAGAGAAAATGGTGGCTTTCTTTGTTTGTTGTTGAAGCTTCTTGAAGCTTTGACTAAGTGACCATTTTGTCTCATGCTTAACCCTAACCATTCCACTTAACCATAGTCTATTCTCTACACCTAACCATGGTTGGAATATGATAAGTATTCATATTATTTTCCTTTTTAGAAAATACTTATGATATTCTTTCTTCATCTTCTTCATCTTCAACAAGAAGAAAAGCTTGTCTCCATCAATGGCAACTTGAGCAAAAGAGTGAGAAATCCAATTCTAAAGTGAACCCACTTCATATTTCTTCATCCTATACCACTTGCCAAGTAGTATAGGGTGTTTTCTTCACAAGTTTCATGGCTTGGTGAAGTTGGAGCTTGATCTTGTGTTGCCTCGACGTAGATCATCTTCGGCATCGAAGTCGATGACCTAGCCCGCCCATTTCTCCGATGAAGCCGACGCTAGAGCCCGGGATCCGATGATCACAGCAAGGGGACTTCATCATGGAGCTATGGAGGTGGAGGACCGGATCTACAAAGGTTGTATTTTCCGTTAACTCATAGTTAAGTTGTTAACTAGTTATCGTTTTCGCCTAAAATTCTAGTTAACGATCCGTATTAGGGTTTCTCGGCACTTGTAAAATTTTGAAATTGGCATGGTTGATGCCTTGTGAGACCTCATTAGTGTGCCTAGGAACCCTACAATATAGAGATGACTTTCTTGCTCGATATGATTTTATGCGATCTGGTTGCTCTTTATCTTAACATATATACTAGTCTCTTTATGCTGTCTTATAGTTACATGTTGGTAAAGCCCTTAGGATGTGTACTTGACTACCTGGACTATGATAAGGATCATACTAGTGGGGACATGGTAGTCCATAAGTACATCCTTCAAGGTCCCTAGTCGTGGGTGTATCGAGACGGCGCATCGATATACCAGTGTAGACTAGCGTATACGCTTCTCGACCCATGAGATGGGCGATGGATGATCCCATATCCATTGGTGTTTGACATCAGAGATGGTATACGGGTGCTCAGTGGAGACTGGGTATACTGGACGGACTCGCCGAGAACTCCCAGATGGTATTATACCTCACGTCAGATAGCAGTTCTCATGTGACACTTGTGCAGATTAGTCTGTAGACCCGAGATCGTCATAGAGTCTTGTGTGATTCCCACTGTGCTTTGATTTCCACCTTACCACGTTCATGAGGGCGTGCAAAACGGTGGTTTTTGGGTACAGTCCCGAGTCACATGGAGGAAATGAGCGATAGGAGGGGTTTCTTCTCTCCCGGTATTGGGGGTTGATGTTGTACTGTGCTCGATTGGCCGTAACAGGGAAGTCCCTTGCCAGGGCTGATTAGAGATTTACTGGTAAGTGTTACCAGTAGTTTCTCGACCCGTTATGAGCCTCACAGCGGCACGACTTATCAGTTATTAGGGTCTGACGTTTACCACCCCTAGACTTGATATGCGACATATCAGATGAGGAGACCGGACTGTACGGGAAGTGTTGCCGATTGGCTCGACGGGAGATGTAGCAGGTTCGCTTGTTTTCTTCTGATCGCTCAATACCCGGGTGGCCGTTACGTTTAGCTGACCGCTTGCGGCTTGGGGGTGCTTGATATGATCATCACCCACTGCCGGCGTATTGACGAGTCTTAGAGTCCCACAATGGATTTTCCTAGTCCAGGAGAAACGTTGTGGTGCGCGTATGCGATATGCGCATGGACCCGATTAAAATGCGCGTATAGGATACCGTATATTGATCGGGCAGCTTGCTTTTGGTGGGGTCATATGTGATATGGACGGATTGATAAATCAAGTGTTGATTTATCATTTAATCATTAGTTTCTCACTTGAAATCCTTTCTTGAGTTTGATGGATGTATGCATGCATGTATGCCTTCTTTATAGATTCATGCACATTTGGATGTACATACACACATACATACATACATCCTTCATGGTTGTACATACATGAAAATGGTGGCAATATAAGACTCACACCATGGTTTTATATATGGATTTTATTGCATTTGATTTAAAACAAAAAGGAAAAAGGAAAATGGTTATCATTGAATTGTTTCTACACTCTTCTTCTGACCTAACCATCCTCACCCACCTTTTAACCTTGGGTAAACTTTCCTTTTGTGCTTTAACTCAAGTTCAATAAGATATTCATTGTTTAACCATGGTTTGAGATGAGAACAAGAAAATATATATACATATATTTTCATTTTTCTTAACAAGGGTTATTCTTTTCACTCTTGTTAAAGATATAGCCATCATCTTCTTCTTCCTCTCTCATTTTGCTCTCTAGATTTTTGTAGTGAGCAATATACTCATCAAGTTAGGATTTTGAAGTGAGAAAGAGAACCACAACACCATTCTACACAAGTCTAGCCCACTTGTTTGGAGTGTTAGCTTCATTTCATTCTCTTGATCGGGTGAAGTTGCAAGCTTGGACAAAGCGGACTCCGGGTGGATCATCGTTGACCTAGAGGAGTTCAAGCGGACCCGTTTCCAAACCCCAAGTAGCCGAGGAGTCTAGCGTAGGGAGCTACAAAGGTTGTACTTTCAAAACCCTAGCTTTTCTTGCTTATGTTGATGTGCAAAATTTTGAAACCCTAATTTTCTAGGAACGATTCAATGATCGTTAACTTAGCACCCTAAAAATTCCATCTTTGGTACATGTGATGCTTCCAATCCCTTCATGAGGTGCTAGGATAACCCAACATTGGTATCAGAGCCGACCTAGAACATTAGGCGACACTTTAACGAAGTTAAAACCCCGATCGAACTCGATTTCGACAAAATCAACCCCTCTCTGGACAATTTTTAAAATCTGGGATTTTTGGGAATTAAAAATACTTAAAAAATACAGCAGGTATTTCTACGAATTAAGGAGCAAAAATTATGACATTATCTGTACGGACTGCCGCGGTTCCGCGGCAAGACCCTGCTTGTGCCGCGGAACCGCGGCCGTACAGTGAGATCTTGGCAGTAGGTTTGCACACTAATTCTTGTATCTGAATGTGTTATTTTATGGGTATTTTTAAACGGACTCAAGTGTTGAGTATTCAGGGGTTCATTTTGTAATTGTCGATTCGATCGGAGAATTTAATTTTTTTTTTGCTATTCCGGGTAAATTAGAAAGTATTGAATTGTTCGAACGAGTGTCATTTGCTCACTTTTTACGGGGTTTAAATCCTTTGGAGATACGTGCAAGTTTTGTGGTGGACCCTCTAGAAGACAACAAACCTTAACTCGATTATGTGACCGTCTTGAACTGCCCTTTGAACCTTAGGGTTTGGGGCAGTACGGCGTGCCACATGTGAGGCGTTGGCTTGACCCTTCTACGGCTGGACTGCTACTACTCTGTCACACTCCGGGTTTTTGAATTCCGCTCAAGTGTTGGGCTTTAGGGAATCTTGGGTATTTGAACATTCGTTTGAAAACTTTAATACTATCTAATTATCTGGAATGTGATGCAATATATGGAATTCATATAGTTGGACATGAAATACGAAGTATGTGATATTTCGTATTTACGATGTCTAAAGAGAATGTGGATTCCAAATATTGCAGTTTTACACTTTCTTTTCTGTGACCGTAAGTGTAGTATGTCGATATCGCCGGTTTCGTTGCTATACATCAACGACAATTGGGGTACGCATACTTACTTACGTTGATGATATATGATATTATGTGTTGCTGAGATATGATGTGCAGGATTGTCGCGATTGAATAGCCGGGGTTTTTTATGTGAGATTAGAGTTTTATATTTTCATTCATGTAAATTTAAATGTAATGTAATATTCATTTATTTGGGGCACTTCCGGGTTGAGATTGATGCCACCAGTGTTGTATATTATTTACTTTTCCGCATTAGGATGGACCCAAGGAGGGGAGCACAGGTGACCGGGTTCGGGGTTCAGTGGGAGGCCATCTCGAGGAGTCGAGACCGGGTCTCCTAAACTCCAGAATTGGTAGGGTCGCTTGCCGCTCTCGTAGGTGTCCAGGGTGTGGGCTTGGCTATTCATCGCGACTGTGGAATCCGTATTTTCTATTATTGGCTAAATACTAAATACGAACGTCCTAGTATATCCCACATTATATCTATGTTTCTGCTGCGATATCTGTGATGTGATCATTAGATATGTTCTGTGATGGATACAGTATATAGTATATATGATATATTATATAGGCGTTACTTATGTTTTACACCCGCGCTAGCCCTGCCCTGCTCTGCCGTTAGTTACCTAACCTAACGGTGCATGAGGGGACATCGAGGCGAATGCGGATGGCATAAGTGTACGTCGTATTTATCTGTGATGTTTAGGTGAGTTAAATGATGGGACTTCATTAATGTGATTAATGAAAGAAAAGAAACCTAAAAGATATTGTAGAATCAAATTTTAATAAAAAGGGTAGCTACAGTTTTGCTTTGCATAGCGGTATATATGATATACCCTGCACCTTATTCGATGAGGAAAGAGCCGAGATCCCTTCACCGGGAGTGACCTCTTTAGCAAAACTGGCAGATGCTACAACTCTCGGTTTGACTTTTGACTGCTTTTGGAGTTTTGCTTTGCATAGTGATATATATGATATGTCCTGCACCTTATTCGATGAGGAAAGAGCCGAGATCCCTTCACCGGGTGTGACCTCTTTAGAAAAACTAATAAAAGCCTCAAAATCACTCCATTTCAAAACTTCACTTGATTCTACAACGATATCAAGTTCATTACGCAATAGGTTTTCAGAAAAACCTATCGTAGCCCCCCGTCATTTCAGATAAATCCTACTTAGTATTCGTGCTACGTTTGTTGACCTCCGTCAAGTCGTAGTGTGCGGTAGCTAACTAGTATTTATCTGCTTATGCATGTGATGCAGATTGGATTAGGATAGTCGTACGACCTTGTTGACCTCCGTCAAGGGTCGTGCGGCTGGGTTTGATTCAATCAAGAAATGACGGGTTGAACTTGACTTGCACCCTGTGGTTTGTTGACCTCCGTCAAGGTCATAGGATGCTTGGGGCAAAATATTATCGGGAATTTCAAGTGTTGAAATTTGCAATGAGATTGCATACCTTCTATGAGATAGTTGGATCCCGATACCCACTGCGAGTAATTGTTACTCCTGGGAGAGTTTTACACAGGACAATTAGCCGATCAAGTAGGTGTCTAGAAAGGTATCAACGCGGTTACGCCTCTGGGAAAACGAGGTTTGCTTTAATTAGGTCCGTGCGAAAGCATGGGGAACCTCCCTCAAAGTACCGACACTGGCCTGGCTGAAAAATCGGCGAAGTTGTAGGGTGTAATTAATCCCGGCTAGTCTTTCCTTTTAGGGTTTGAAGGAAGATTTGATAAAAACAGTGGGAGCCATCCTGATTAGATAAGATAATAACCAATCTGATCTTGCAAGAGCATACGCTAAAGTGTTTTCTTCTCTCTCTAGGTAGCGACCATGTCATGCCTTAATAAAGATAATAATATGGATGTATTGACCGAACCCGCAAGTTATACTGTACTGGGGAACGTTGGTTCCGTTCTTTCTTATAAGAGTTATAAGACTGAACAGGACATAGGGGAATACCAGGATTCCCATGCCACCCGAATGAAGAAAGTACATGTTGATGCATTTTCTTCGGGTGTGTTCGTTACAGAGAACTGTTTCTCCATTTGCCGTACGTCCTGGGTATTAAATACCGGGTCAGGATCCCATATATGTAATCAGTTACATGGGCTTAGGAAAGGTAGAGAACTTGGAGAAGGTGATAAAGACATAAGAGTTGGAAATGGTACAATTGTTGCAGCTAAGACAGTCGGGGAATATCACCTTGCATTACCAACTGGTAATACATTGATTCTGAACGAATGCTATTACATGCCAAACCTGATTTGCAACATTATATCGGTTTCTTTGTTGAGTAAAGAGGGATATAATTTTGTATTACAGGATAATGTTATGAACATTTTCCGTAACCAAAAGTTGGTTGGATCAGGCACATTGTGCAATGGCATTTATGTTCTAAATCAATCAACAGTTCTGAGTATAACAAACACACACAAGAGGAAGAGTTCAGAACTGAACGAATCCTTCTTGTGGCATTGTAGACTGGGTCACATCAATGCGACACGACTAGCTAAGTTGCATAAGGATGGATATTTGAATCCGTTTGAATTCTCATCTTATGACACTTGCCAGTCATGTCTCAAAGGTAAGATGACCAAAACTCCGTTTACGGGACACGGAGAAAGAGTTACTGAACTCTTGGGGCTGATACATAGTGATGTATGCGGTCCCATGTCTACACATGCCAGGGATGGTTCTTCGTACTTCATTACATTCACTGACGATCTCTCTAGGTTCGGGTATGTGTTCCTGATGAAACACAAATCAGAAGCTTTTGAGAAATTTAGAGAATATAAACAAGAAGTCGAGAACCAAACAGGAAAAAGTATTAAAATACTACGATCTGATCGAGGAGGTGAATACTTGAGCATTGAATTCCTGGACTTCCTAAAAGAGAATGGGATTCTCTCTCACCTGACTCCTCCACATACACCACAGCACAACGGTGTATCAGAATGGAGGAACCGCACCCTATTAGATATGGTGCGCTCTATGATGAGTGTAGCTGAGTTACCTATTTCCTTCTGGGGATATGCACTGGTAACAGCAGCATATTGATTGTAATAAATTCCGGATGTGTAATATCGAATCAAATAGTCCCCGGCAACGGCGCCATTTGATTGATTTAAAATCTTGTTTTGTCGATTTAAGAAAATTGTAAAGACATCATAACCAAAAATTATATTGACCGCAATCAAACTACGGTGTCAATTGTAGTTCATGAATGAGTGCGGATCGTCCACAGGGATTGCACGATTCGTTTGTATTATGATATGCTTGAATTGAAAAGTTAAGCTAAGATAAACGAAAACATGATTCAAGAGTTTTGATTTTCAAGTGTCACTATTCTATTCAAGAATCAAGAAAAAGATAAACAGTCAAGAATCGGTGTTTCGATAATATTTCCAATCAACAGTCAAGAATCTAAAAGAGGCTCGTAGGAATCGATCGGATCGATAGACGTGATGTAATCTAAAGATTTCGTGTTCTTGTCCTTCGAAGGATTTATACTAGATCGATGATCGTCGACGAGAGTTAGGGCTTTCTTGATGAAACTAGGGTTCATCTTTTAACCCTTGTTCTGTTGTCGATATCATTCATATTCTAGCCTCTAGCAATTTCAAGAAACGATCGTAACTCCCCACTTTCGAACGATATCAATCAAGAAAGCATCGAAACGAAATGGGTCGTCGTTTCTTGAACTTGCTAGGGTTTTCAAAACACGTAGGACTCAAGAATCGATTAAAGCTATGTTACATCATCATTCTATTGACCGTCTCGACTCCTCGACGAGCGGAGTTTTATTCACACATCACCACACAGAAAATATTCACGAATTGTAAAGATGTCATGATGCAGAATTTAAAGAAAACAAGATAAAAGAATATCACCTTTATTTATCTCAACAATTTTGATTACATTCGCTTCAAGAACTACAAGAGGAAGAATCTAGATTGTTGATCGGGCGTCGCTCAGCTTCATGAGTCATGGATCGGCTCGGATCGCTTGCTCCGTTGAAGATCGGCTCCGCTCCTAAAGGTTGTAGGGCTTCTTGCTTAATGGGTACTCGGGATCTTGATTTTAATTGGAATTAGGGTTAGGGTTTCCCACAAGTTCTCTCACTAAACTTGTGGAAGAAGAAGAAGAAAGAGAATGGCTAAAATGAACTAAAATGAATCACAAATGGTTTGATTCTATCTATCTCCACATTATCCTCCACCTTCACCCTAGGTCTAGGCTTCTATTTATAGACTTCCCAAACCCTAGGTTTAGGTTTGAAATGGTAGTTCCCTCCAAAAGTTTGTTGACTCTTCTAGAAGGTAGTTTGTTAAGAGCTAGCTTAGGGTTTAAGCTAGGTTTAATTTGGCTTGGAAACCCTTGTTTGCTGATCTGGCAGAAAACCCTGGAGTCTTCTGGAATCTGAGACACATTTCTGAGCAGTGGGCCCTGAGTGAAGCATTGTGGTACAAAATTCAGGAGATGATGTCATCAAGCCGCCGTGGAACCGCGGCCTAAGCCGGCTCTGGCCGCGGTTCCACGGCCAAGTTGGAGCCTTGGGCTGAGTGGCTTCTGTTGTGGTCTTGTATTGATGTTTGTAGCTTTCTTTGATATGTTGATTTGTGATTGCTCCTTTGGGTTGATACCAGATTTGAAGTTAGTGAGTTGGCTTATATTTGAGCGGTGTAAATTTGAGCGAGCTTCTCCTTTTCCTGCACAGACTTCGAAACACGGGTTGCGACATATAGAAATATTGCGATGCCATGCAATGCAGTCAATTTCCTTTATAGTGTCGGTTTAAGAGTCTAATACATGCAATCTGATATTTAGCGACTGTTTTGGTAATATCTAAAATATGAATGCCGTATACTTCTAAATGAGTGCAAATGATGAGGAAATTGCCGGGTAAAATATACAATATTTTCGACTAATCACATATCTACTGAATAGGGTTCCTACCAAATCTGTGCCTACAACCCCATATAAGATATGGGAGAGGAAGAGACCATATCGTAATTTTATAAAGATATGGGGTTGCCCGGCCTATGTCAAAAGACAAAAATCGGACAAACTCGAGGCAAGGTCTGTTTTGTGTAAATTTGTTGGATATCCCAAGCATTCGCGAGGGTATATCTTTTACCACAGTGAGGAACAAAGAGTATTTGTTGCTCAACATGCCACCTTTTTAGAAAAGGAATTTCTTGCAAAAGAGATTAGTGGCCCTGAGGTAGAACTGGAAGAGGTTCCAGCTGAACAAATCACAACAGAAGATTTAGTGGAACCAGAGGATTCAGCAGTTCCCAATGAACCCCAGCCACTCCGCCGATCTAGTAGGGTTCCTTGCCAACCTGAGAGATACTACGGTTTTCTCATGGATGGTGGGAGCGAGGATTGCATCATGGAGGATGATGACCCAACTAGCTTCGAGCAGGCCATCACGAGTGGGGACTCAATGAAATGGATGGATGCTATGCGGTCCGAGATGGAATCCATGTACACCAACAAAGTATGGACTTTGGAAGTTGCTCCTGAAGGGGTAAAACCCATTGGGAGCAAGTGGATCTTCAAGAAAAAACTTGGTGTAGATGGGAAAGTGCAGACTTTCAAAGCTAGACTTGTTGCAAAGGGTTTTCGTCAAAGACCAGGTGTGGACTATGACGAAACCTTTTCTCCAGTGGCTATGCTTAAATCCATCCGAATCATGCTTGCCATCACTGCATATCATGACTACAAAATCTGGCAAATGGATGTTAAGACCGCCTTTCTAAACGGTGATTTAGAAGAGTGCGTGTACATGACTCAGCCAGAGGGCTTCGTAGATAGTGGGAGCAGCGGGAAGGTGTGCAAGCTGCTTAAATCCATTTATGGATTAAAGTAAGCATCGCGGAGTTGGAACATCTGCTTTGACGTCGTTATAAAAGAGTTTGATTTCGTCAAAAACGTAGATGAACCTTGTATCTACAAGAAGGTGGCAGAGAGTAAGGTTGTCTTCCTCGTATTGTACGTGGACGACATACTCTTGATAGGAAATGACATTCCTATGCTCCAATCGGTCAAGCTCTTCTTATCACAAAGATTCTCAATGAAAGATCTTGGTGATGCCTCATGCATATTAGGAATTAGGATCTATAGAGATAGATCCAAACGGATATTGGGATTGTCCCAATCCAGGTACATTAACACCATACTAAAGAGGTTTAGTATGGAAGAATCCAAGCGTGGGAACTTACCCACGATCTCTGGAGTCACTCTCTCCAAAGAGATGTCTCCCAAGACTGATTTGGAGAGAGCTCGCATGCAAGGGATACCCTATGCTTCGGCTGTAGGCTCTATCATGTACGCGATGCTATGTACCAGAAGCGATGTAGCATACTCACTAAGTGTAGTGAGCAGGTATCAAGCTGATCCTGGAAAGAGTCACTGGACAGCTGTGAAGAGCATTCTCAAGTACTTGCGAAGGACTAAAGAGATGCTCTTGGTGCATGGTAACGGAGAACTCCAAGTGGAGTCCTTTACCGATTCGAGCTTCCAGAGTGATAAGGACGACTCTAAGTCGCAGTCGGGATTTGTCTTTACCCTTTACGGAGGGGCGGTTAGCTGGAAGAGTTCTAAGCAGGAAACCGTGGCAGACTCGACGATGGAGGCTGAATACATCGCTGCCAACGATGCTGCCAAAGAGGCTGTCTGGATCAAGAAGTTCATTACTGAACTTGGAGTGGTTCCATCCATTGAGCATCCAATACCTTTGTATTGCGATAACAATGGAGCGGTGGCTTTGGCCAAGGAACCCAGGTCCCATCAGCGATCCAGGCATATTCTGAGGCGGTATCACCTGATCCGGAAGATAGTTGATCGCCGGGAGATCGAGGTCAGGAGGGTTGACACGAAGAATAACACAGTGGATCCACTTACGAAAGCCATTCCCCAGATACAGTTTGAGAGACTCTTCGGGATGCTCGGTATGCGATACTACAGCAGCTGGCCCTAGTGCAAGTGGGAGATTGTTAGTTGTATGTATGCCCTAGAGGCCAGTATTGTACAGATGATATATATTATATTGGATGCTTGGACATATATAGAGATGACTTTCTTGCTCGATATGATAGTATGCTATCTGGTTGCTCTTTATCTTAACATGTATACTAGTCTCTTTATGCTGTCTTATAGTTACATGTTGGTAAAGCCCTTAGGATGTGTACTTGACTACCTGGACTATGATGAGGATCATACTAGTGGGGACATGGTAGTCCATAAGTACATCCTTCAAGGTCCCTAGTCAGAGATGGTATACGGGTGCTCAGTGCAGACTGGGTACACTGGACGGACTCGCCGAGAACTCCCAGATGGTATTATACCTCACGTCAGATAGCAGTTCTCAGGTGACACTTGTGCAGATTAGTCTGTAGACCCGAGATTGTCATAGAGTCTTGTGTGATTCCCACTGTGCTTTGATTTCCACCTTACCACGTTCATGAGGGCGTGCAAAACGGTGGTTTTTGGGTACAGTCCCGAGTCACATGGAGGCAATGAGCGATAGGAGGGATTTCATCTCTCCCGGTATTGGGGGTTGATGCTGCACTGTGCTCGATTGTCCATAACAGGGAAGTCCCTGGCCAGGGCTGATTAGAGATTTACTGGTAAGTGTTACCAGAATTTTCTCGACCCTTTATGAGCCTCACATCGGCACGACTTATTAGTTATTGGGGTCTGACGTTTACCACCCGCAGACTTGATATGCGACATATCAGACGAGGAGACCGGACTGTACGGGAAGTGTTGCCGATTGGCTCGACGGGAGTTGTAGCAGGTTCGCTTGTTTTCTTCTGATCGCTCAATACCCGGGTGGCCGTTACGTTGAGCTGACCGCTTGCGGCTTGGGGGTGCTTGATATGATCATCACCCACTGCCGGCGTATTGACGAGTCTTAGAGTCCTACAATGGAGTTTCCTAGTCCAGGCAAAACGTTGTGGTGCGCGTATGCAATATGCGCATGGACCCGATTAAAATGCGCGTATAGGATACCGTATATTGATCGGGCGGCTTGCTTTTGGTGGGGTCATATGTGATATGGCCGGATTGATAAATCAAGTGTTGATTTATCATTTAACCATTAGTTTCTCACTTGAAATCCTTTCTTGAGTTTGATGGATGTATGCATGCATGTATGCCTTCTTTATAGATTCATGCACATTTGGATGTACATACACACATACATACATACATACATCCTTCATGGTTGTACATACATGAAAATGGTGGCAATATAAGACTCACACCATGGTTTTATATATGTATTTTATTGCATTTGATTTAAAACAAAAAGGAAAAAGGAAAATGGTTATCATTGATTTGTTTCTACACTCTTCTTTTGACCTAACCATCCTCACCCACCTTTTAACCTTGGGTAAACTATCCTTTTGTGCTCTAACTCAAGTTCAATAAGATATTCATTGTTTAACCATGGTTTGAGATGAGAACAAGAAAATATATATACATAAATTTTCATTTCTCTTAACAAGGGTTATTCTTTTCACTCTTGTTAAAGATATAGCCATCATCTTCTTCTTCCTCTCTCATTTTGCTCTCTAGATTTTTGTAGTGAGCAATATACTCATCAAGTTAGGATTTTGAAGTGAGAAAGAGAACCACAACACCATTCTACACAAGTCTAGCCCACTTATTTGGAGTGTTAGCTTCATTTCATTCTCTTGATCGGGTGAAGTTGCAAGCTTGAACAAAGCGGACTCCGGGTGGATCATCGTTGACCTATAGGAGTTCAAGCGGACCCGTTTCCAAACCCTAAGTAGCCGAGGAGTCTAGCGTAGGGAGCTACAAAGGTTGTACTTTCAAAACCCTAGCTTTTCTTGCTTATGTTGATGTGCAAAATTTTGAAACCCTAATTTTCTAGGAACGATTCAATGATCGTTAACTTAGCACCCTAAAAATTCCATCTTTGGTACATGTGATGCTTCCAATCCCTTCATGAGGTGCTAGGCTAACCCAACAAGTGTTGGGTTGACTAGCTTATATGAGTGTTGTTAAGGCCAAGCTAACCTAGGAT
This sequence comes from Agapanthus africanus, assembly GCA_030015575.1. Lineage (NCBI taxonomy): Eukaryota > Viridiplantae > Streptophyta > Magnoliopsida > Asparagales > Amaryllidaceae > Agapanthus > Agapanthus africanus. The sequence continues at coordinate 178,690,378 of JASDDO010000008.1, forward strand.
AACCCCAGATTACACTAAAATACCCTCAGTTTTCAAATTGTACAAAACTTGACGTTTTTAAGCAACACATAGCTTTTTGAGATCTGCTGTTACCCATGCATGTTCAGAATAAAATTGAATGGACCATAGCCTACTGGTGACACCTTGACCCTACCACCAGAGCCTCACCCCACCACTTCAACCCGAGGCCCCCGGAATATTCTTTCTGGCCGCAATTTGCGGCCAGACTAGGGGGTTAGGGGCTAGGGTTTTTGGTACAGGTGTCTGCTACATCTGGGACTGTATGTTTTTTTCTGGTAATTTATTTTGCGCAATACGCGAGTGGATTCTGTGATTCAGCGTATCGCGGCGTATCGGATCGAGTTCTGGACACACACACACGTTCCAGCGTATCGCACGCACGCGCGTTAATTTGCGACGCGAGTTTCTCGTTTCGTTCCGATATCGCGTTTTACGAGATTTTGATATATTGGTCTTGTGTTAATTCCAGGTTCGCAGGCGGGTACGTCAGACGCCGCCAGGAAAGGGAAGCAGGTGGTCGGCTATACTTAGCACGCGACCAGGTGAGTAGATTTAACATCTACGAGGAAATCTCCTGTATGGCGTTAAGCGTCAGGGCGTAATAGGATGTTAGTTTTATGTGTTCATGTAGACATACTAGAGTAGCATGCCTCCTTATATATATAGTACTGGTAATATAGAACACTGCACTGTCACTAACGGTCCAAGTTGCACGAGCACGATTTATATGCTACACTCACACCGTTAGTGATTGCCATGACACTCATATTATAGGATTGCTATAAACCGCATATTTGATTCTGCTTTATTGACGTGTCATGATTACCGCATACTATCATATGGACATTCATACCATGTACACTGTATATGCACTTTCGTGAGTACCTTCATTGATATAACCCTACTTGGGCACATATGCATCATATGTCTACAGTTGTGCACATGTACATTGCTATATTCACTTTGCATACTTATCCATGCACACATCCATACTGATAGACATATTCATATGCTACATACATGGATGATATAGACTTGTTTAAAAACTAAGGGACCGCAGGCATTATTCTCAAAAATAGATCTTTCAAATGAGAGGTTTTCCCTTTCATTTACCCTTAGCGTCATATGACATGTTGCATGGATTACGCATTGTAGTTGATTATATGATTTCTGGATTTGGGAACCGGAGTACTAATTTAAGAAAATTCGCACTGTTTAAAAACCCGGTTTCCCTTGAAATGATATTTTAGTGCGTCCACCATGAGTTTTCTCGGTTCCAGAGAGCTTGTGTGAGTATACCCGATTCGAGGAGAGGTAGGCACCGATTGCGGGTACATGGTGGACCCGGTACGGTACCCCGGGGCGAGAAGACTCATATTGTTAGACGGTGAGCCCGGCGGAGGGACTACTACCTACCGGCGATTGGTTAGACCTGGCGATTATCCGGAGGATACCGACCAGAGTCGATAGATGGATACGGGACGACGCGTACTGCCGGGGGCCGAGGGCCGATTCCGCAGACGGAGCCCGTGGGCAGATCCGATGGACGGACGCCCCATATTGGAGGATTTGCGTGTCGATGCTGGACACGGTTGTTTTTATGAGATTTGGGTGCTGATGTTGGGCACTCACGATTGTATGAGATTCACCGGATTTGAGGGCCGATGTGGATGACGGCGCCTGAGTTTTACAGGGAATTGGGTGTATTGATGGACACCGGTCATTTTTCCACGTTGATATTCCGTGTAGACAATATTTATTCCCATACTCAGCATTTAATATTGACATCTCATCCTGCACCTATGGTACTGATACAGTACACATGCTATACATGATTATTGCACACCCTGCTCATGTTATATAGGGTTGTTAGATTCCATATCAGACCTGATTATTGCATATTCTGCACATTATATGGAGAGACTTTTAGACTACATTTGTTGCCTGATATGAGTATTCAGTTCATCATATAGATGTTATCTGTTGGCATAGGTTAGAGTATCGCAGTACGTGCATACTCACGATTACCTTTATATGTTATCTACTATTCACGAGTTGGCAACTCACCCCCGTTGTGCCACAGTGCTTGCAGGTTACCCTTGGGAGTAGTCGCGGCTGGCTGTTTACTGCACCTTTTGACACAGATACAATTGCTGAGGCGTGTTAGCCCTTTTGCTATTAGGTGGGTTTTGTACGGTATCTGTTTACTTTTCAGTTGCATCTTGATGTATCTAGTACTCTCCATCTACTTTCATGTATTGACTTAGAGACAGTAGTGAGGACGATGTATGTTATTTGTACTCTGGTGTCGAGCTCGTTGTGAGCCGACTTTATTCATGCAGTTTTACCTCTTATGATATTTGTTTTCACTTTACTGCTCATTCTTCGCTTAGGCGTCGTATATTATATTGAGGTGATTTCTCCGCCGTTGGGCGCGATTCTCCTATTGTGATACTCTATTTATTTCACATGTTACTTTTAATTATATCTCGCTTTTTACCCGAATTCGGGACAAACCTTTTGAAAAGGAAATGTTGTTAAAATGATTTAAATAATAACTTGAAACAAAAAGGATTGCTACTAAGTAACTTAAAGTTTTCTAAATGTTTTAACACTCTAAATTTTAATGGTTTTGTTTTCTGGGTTCGGCTTACTTAGTCATGTTACGCCTGTAGGCGTTGCGTGGTTAAGTGCCGGTCACGGGCCGAACTTTGGGTCGTGACAAAGTTGGTATCAGAGCGTAGGTTTTACCTTCGGAGTGTAGGATTGACCCTGGTATGATGGAGTAGGTAGCTACAGCAGGGTGGCGTGGCGTGTGTATATTCCGCGACATACTCACGACACGGTACCCTGCCTAAGCGACCTTAGGGATTATTGATTGAAATTCCTTCATGACTATATACATTCTTGCGATTCGATTTCCGTATCCTTATCGAATCCTACCTTCCTTTTCAGCCACTATGCCGCCAAGGACTACGAGGGCACAGAGAGCGGCTGCGAGAGCCGAGGCTCGTGTTGACTTGTCCGAGACGAGGACTGATCCGGGATGTGCACCTGTTGCACCCGAGCAGACTACCCCTCCCATGACAGATCAGATCGCCACACTAGGGACTGGTATGCAGGAGATGCGCCAGACGGTGGGATCCAGCATGCAAGATATGCGTCAGATGAAAGGGTCGCTAGTTGAGACGCTTCGAGCGCAGCGACCAGAGGTAGCTCCACCAGTCACGGGGACCGCGATGGTATCTACAGCACCAGCAGATTCCCCTATAGTAACGGAGGTGATTTCAGAATCGTTAGCAGAATTCATGAGGCTGAAGCCTCCGGTTTTCACAGGCACCGACGCAGCCGAGGACCCGCAGTCCTTTATTGATAGGATGGCCCGGATATGTCGTTCCCTTAGATGCTCAGATACGAGGTGGGTCGAGTTCGCGAGCTTTCGCTTGGAAGGACTTGCGCAGAAATGGTGCGAATCGGTCGAGAAGGCCATGGCAGCGGTCTTCCTCCTATGACCTGGACAGAGTTTGTGACGATCTTTATAGCCCGCTTCCTTCCCCAGAGTGTCAGGGATGCCCGAGCACGCAGATTTAAGTCTTTACGCCAGACGCCAGAGATGACCGTGGTAGAGTACGACGTGTTATTCACCGAGCTATCAGTTTATGCTCCGTACCTAGTGGCTACTGAGGAACTGCGAGTCAAGAGATTTGTCCGAGGCTTGCTTACACTACTGTTCCTTGCGATCAGCGCACAGCATTACGAGACGTATGCCGCAGCTGTAGACGCAGCCCTATTAGTCGAGGAGCGCCTTGCCGAGACTTCAGTAGTTCCAGGGCCGAAGAGGGTTCGTACTGACACAGCAGCTCAGAGACATCCGTTCAGACGCCGTGATAGACGTCATACCGGTGACAGAGACTCGGGGCGAGGTCAGATGTTTAGCTCATACCCCCTGGAGGGTCAGCAGACGTCCCGTGGATGCTTTGGATGTGGTAGTCCTCATCACCGCGTCAGAGATTGTACCGAGGCACGCCAGAGGGAGCCAGCCGTACCGCATGTCACACTTCCACCTTCTCCACCCCAGAGGGCATTTCCTGTTGTACCCACATTTGCTCCGCGTCAGACTCATGCACAGAGGGGCCATGGTCGCGGAGGGTTTGTTCCTAAAGGACGAGGCGGCCGAGGCCGAGGACAGCCAGCTACCGGCAGAGTACAACCAGCTGCTAGCAAGGGACCGCCAGTTACAGGTGGAGGGCATGTAGGGTTGCTGGGCACGCGCACAAGGGTCTACGAGGCATCAACCATGCCCGATTAAAAATTTAGCCGTGCCGAACAACCCGAATACGGATCTTTAAACTAAAGATTAGGCGAAAACTAACATGTTAACAACTTTAACACTAAGTGAGAGGGATTACAACCTTTGTAGATCCGGTCCTTCACTTCATATGCTCCGTGTTGTGGTCCCTTCGTTGCGATCATCGGGTTCCGGACTCTCGAGAGGTTCCACGAAGAGAAAGATGCAACCTTTTCTTCCGATCTTCGATACAAAGATGATCTACCTTGAAGTTTCGTTAACACAAGCTAACACTCATGAAGTGATGTGAACACCCTCATCTAAATGGCAAGGGAAGATGTGGATGATGAAGTAGGATTTTTGCTCTCTTTATTTATCTTTTTCTCACATTTATTCATCACTTGGAAAAAAGCTAGCAAGCTTTTTCCATGAAGAAAGATGAACGAAAAAGATGAAGAAGAAGAATGAATTATGATAGAATTTCTTTTGTGATGAATAATGCAAAGGAGATAATGATGAATAATGCAACCATGGTTGACTAAACCTTTGTAGAGAATTAACCAAGGCTAGGGTTTGGGTTAGGTTAAGAATGAGTCATTTGAAAATATCTTTCACAAAACAAAACCAAAACCTTCTAGAATCATCTAGAAAGCTTAACCCTAATCCAAACCCTAATCATGTTTAAACTCCACTAAACATGTTGCATTAGTTATCATATCATGTTACAATATTATATATCACATATATAATATTTATTGTAACCAAATAAAATAATACATTTAACATATATCGCATATATATCAATGTATTACCCGAGTGAGAAAAAGAATCTTTTAGTGAGCTAATATTAGTTAATGTAATTTAATATATCATATATATTATTATACATTAAATTATCGAATAAAAACTTGATCCGACAATCCGGCTATATCGCATATAACCGACTAATATTTATCCGTACCGATTCATCGAATCAACACTTAATCCGATGACCCGGCTGATATCAAATATCGCGAGAATAGAATACGGTATCTCATGTCGTATTATCCTTGGTCCCGCACATATCACATATGTGCTCCTACTCCGTTTTTCCTGAGCCAAGAAACCTCTGTGTAGGACTCTAAAGAATCGTCAATACGCCGGCAGTAGGTGATGATCATATCAAACACCCACAAGCTGCAAGCGGTCAGCTAAACGTAACAGCTACCCAGGTATTGAGCCCTCAGAAGATCAACAAGCAAGCCTGTAACTTCTCCTGTGAATCCAAACATTAACACTCCCGTACAGTCCGGTCTCGTCGTCTGATATGTTGCATATCTCGCCTAGGGGTGGTAAACGTCAAACCCCAGTAGCTCGATAAGTCATGTCGATATGAGGTCTATAACAGTTCGAGAAACTACTCATAACACTTACCAGTAAATCTCAGCAACCCTGGCCAGGGATTTCCGGTTATAGCCAATCGAACACAGCACAACATCAACTCCCAATACCGGGAGAGACGAATCCCCTCCTATCGCTCATTGCCTCCATGTGATTCGGGACTGTACCCAAAAGCCACCGTTTTGCACGCCCTCTTGGACGTGGTATGATGGAAATCAAAGCACAGTGGGAATCACATAAGACTCTATGACGATCTCGGGTCAACAGACTACTCTGTACCAGTGTCACCGGAGAACTGCCATCTGACGTGAGGTATAATACCATCTGGGAGTTCTCGGCGAGTCCGTCCAGTGTACCCAGTCTCCACTGAGCACCCGTACACCATCCTTGATGTCAAACACCGATGGATATGGGATCATCCATCGCCCATCATATGGGTCAAGATGCGTATACGCTAGTCTACTCTGGTGTATCGATGCCCTGTCTCGATACACCCTCGACTAGGAACAGTTATAGGATGTACTCGTCGACTACCGTGGCCCCACTAGTATGATCTCATCATAGTCCCAGTAGTCGAGTAAATATCCTAAGGGCTTTATCAACATGTAATATAGAGACAATCAGAGTACATGTTAAGATAAAGTACAACCAGATAGCATACTATCATGTCGAGCAAGAAAGTCCTCCCTATATATGTCCTAGCATCCACTACAATATACATCGTATGTACAGTAATGGCCTCTAGGGCATACATATAACTAACAATCTCCCACTTGCACTAGGGCCATCTGTTATGGTATCACATACCCAACAATTAGCTGCGGTTGAAGTATCTCATACTCAACCATCCCATAAAAGTCTCTACTGGGAAAAGGGCCTTTGTGAGTGGATCCGCGCTGTTGTCCTTTGCTTCTGCTCTCCTGACCTCGATCTTCCTGGAGATCAACCATCTCCATGATCAGGTGATACTGCCTAAGAATTATATCTGGATTTCAGATGGGACGGGGGGTTCCTTGGCTAAAGCCACAACTCCATTGTCACACAATGGTAGAAACGAAGTTCATCTTATGAACTTATATATTCAGACTGTCTCTTTGGTAGCATCCTTGGTAACGATGTATCTTGCCTTTAATCGTCTAGTTTGTCACGGTATCTAGCTTGGAACTCTTCCAACATACCGTCCCTCCACTGAGGGTAAAGACAATGCCTGCGACTGACATTCAGTCGTTCTTATCACCCTGGAACCTTTCCAGTGATTTTCCCAAAGATCGATTGATACCATCTCACTACAACTAGTGAGTATCCTAACATCCAATTAGATCTATCTCATAGATCCAAAACCCAGGATTTAGGAGGTATCACTTTGATCCTATAAGGAGAATCTTTGTAATAAGCGGAGATTGACCGAACGTAGCATAGGAAACTCCTTCCCTATCAAGAGTATGTCATCCACGTACTCTACGAGATCTCCACCATACTCTCTACTACCTTTTTGTATATACAAGGTTCATCTACCATTTTGATGAAGTCAAACTCTTTGACTACTACATCAAAACAGATGTTCCAACTCCGCGATACCTGTTTTATCATATAAAACATCTTGCACACGTTTCCGCTGCTCCCACTGTCTACGAAGCCCTCTGGCTGTGTACTTATAGATGCTCTTTTCTAAAACATCATTTAGAAAAGCAATCATGACACCCAACCGCCAGATATCGTAGTCATGGTATGTAGCCGTGGCAAGTAGGATCTGGATGGACTTAAGTATAGCTTTGAAAGTCTCAACTTTTCCATGTACACCAAGTAATCTTCTCAAGATATACTCGCTCCTGATGGGAATTTAACCCTTCAGATAAAGCAACCAAAGTCCATACTTTGTCGGCGTATAAGGATTCCATCTCAGATCGATAAGCATCCAGCCATTCTTACAGAGTCACACTCCTGATGGCCAGTTCGAAACTAGTTGGGTCATCATCTCATGATGCAATCCTCGCTCCCACTGTCATAGAGAAACCAAAGTATCTCTCAGGTGGGTGAGGAACCCTACTAGATCGGCGGAGAGGATGAGGTTCGTTGGAAACTATTGAATTCTTTGGTTCTACCAAATCATCAGCTGCTATTTGTATAGCTGGAACATTTCCAGTTTTACATAACAGACCTTGCCTCGAGCTTGTCTGGATTTTGCTTTTAGACATAGGCCGGGCAACCCCAAATCTTAACAAACTTAAGATATGGGCTCTTCCCTTTCCATATCACATATGAAGTGGTAGGCAACTGATTTGATTTGAACCCTATTCAATAGGCATGCAACTTCTCAAGTGCATAACTCCCAAAAGGAAATAGGAAACTCAGTAGTACTCATCATAGAGCACACCATATCACATAGGGTGCTATTGCTCCGCCCCGATACACCGACGTGCTGTGGTGTATATGGAGGAGTAATGCTGAGAGAGAATCTCATTCTCCTTTAGAATAGTCCAGGAATTCCGTGCTCAAGTATTCTCCTCCTTGATCTCATCAAAGGACATAATACTTATACCCGTCGTTGGTTCTCTACTTCTAACTTATATTCTTTGAATATCTCAAAAGGTTCGGACTTATGTTTCAACAGGAACACATGTCTGAATCTTGAGAGATTATCAGAGAATGTAATGAAGTACAAAGAACCGGTCTTGGCATGTGTAGACAGGGGACTTTCATACATCAGCATGTATCAATCACAAGAGTTCATTAACTCTTTCTCTGTTTCCAATAAACAGATCTGTGGTCATCTTATCTTTGTGACATGACTGGCAAGTTTCACAAGATGTAAATTCAAACAGATTTAAATATGCATCTAAATGTAACTTAGCTAGCCGGGTCGCATTGATATGACCTAGTCTACAATACCTCAAGAAGGATTCGTTCATTTCTGAACTCTTCTTCTTGTGTGTGTTCCATATACTAAGAACTGTAGTTTGATTTAGAACATCAATGTTTTTAGATAACGTGCCTGAACCGATCAACTCTTGATATAGGAAATTTTCAAAACATTATCCAACAATACAAAATTATATCACTTCTTTACTAATAAAGAAACTGATATGATGTTGTATATCAGGTTCGGTATCTAATAACATTCGTTCAGAATCAATGTATTCAGGTAATACAGGGTGATAGTGACCAACAGACTTGGCTGCAACACTTGCACCGTTTTCTGTCTCATGAAACTTATCACCCGTTCTCAGTTCTCTACCTATCTGTATCCTATGTAACAGATTACATATGCGGGATCCTGATCCGGTATCTCATACCCAGGACGTAAAGGATACTGAGAAACAGTTCTCTGTAATGAACACACCCGAACATGATGCATCAACATGTACTTTCTACGTTTGGGCGGCACGGGAAATCTGGTATTCCCCAATTTTCTGCTCTGTCTTATAACAATTATAAGTTTGAGCGGGACCAACGTTCCCCAGCTCAGTATAACAAGCTGGTTCGGTCAATACATCCGTATTATTATCTTGATTAAGGCGTTATATGGTCGCTACCTGGAGAGAGAGAGAAGAAAACACTCAGCGTATGCTCTTGCAAGATTAGATTGGTTATATAATATATCTAATCAGGATGTCTCCCACTGTTTTAATCAAATCTTCCTTCAAACCCTAAAAGGAAAGACTAGCCGGGATTAATTACACGCTACAAGTTCGCCAATCTTTCAGCCAGGCCAGTGTCGGTACTTTGAGGGAGGTCCCCCGTGCTTTCGCACGAACCTAATTAAAGTAAACCTTGGTTTCCCAGAGGCGTGACCCCGTTAACACCTTTCTAGACACCTACTTGATCGGCTAATTGTAATGTGTAAAACTCTTCCAGGAGTAACCCTTACTCGCAGCGGGTATCGGGATCCGACTATCTCATAGAAGGTATGCAATCTCATTGCAAATTTCAACACTTGAAATTCCCGATAATATTTTGCCCCAAGCGATCTATGACCTTGACATGGTCAACAAACCATAGACCGCAAGTCAAGTTCAACCGGTCATTTCCTGACTGAATTAAACCCACCCGAACGACCCTTGACAAGGTCAACAAAGTCGCACGACTACCCTAATTCAATCGCATCATATGCTTATACAGATAAGCAGTAATCAGCTACCGCACACTACGCCTTGACAAGGTCAACAAACGCAGCACGAATACTAACTATTACTTATCTGAAATGACGGAGGGCTACGACGGGTTTTTCAGAAAACCCTTTACGTAGCACAGCATCACACTCGATTAAAAATTGGGAAGAGTTTGTTAAAGCTTTTCTTAAAAAGGTTTACCCATATCACAAGACCGCGAGAATTCGCAATGAGATCATTCAATTTTCCCAGTTTCCTTCCGAACCCTTTTGGAAGTGTTTTGAAAGATTTAAAGACCTACTTGTTCAATGCCCTCACCACGGTATCGAGAATTGGCAACTTTGTCAAACTTTATACGAAGGATTGAACCCAGCAACAAAGCAGTTATTGGAAACCATTTGTCAAGGCACTTTCTAACAAAATCAAGCGAGGAAGCTTGGCAGTTTCTCGACAATCTTGCTGAACAAACACTTCAGTGGGAAATCACTAAGACCACCTCATCTTCTTCAATAGGTCAGTCTAGGGCAGGCATACATCAATTAGATATGTCGATTGCAATGAAGGCCGAAATGGCCGCACTTACGAAAAAGCTAGAAGCAATTGAGACCAAAATCTCATCGCCTTCTCCTGCCCCTGCTTTACCCCCACGAACTGTTTATGCTTGTTGTTCGGATCCATCACATCTTACTGAAGAGTGTCCTTACAATCCACCTGTTCAAGGACAAGATCAAGTCAATGCTGCCTTTCAGCAAAGACAAAGAAATGATCCATACTCTTCGAATTATAATCCGGGTTGGAGGAGCCACCAAAATTTTGCTTGGAATCAAAATCAACAACTTTCAAAGGCCTCCTCCTCCACAACAACAAGCACCCCAACAAACTCAATACCAGCAACCTTTCCAACCACAACCTTACCCAAACAAAATGAACAATTTTGTGCCCAATAACTCTTATCCTCAAAACAATTTTGTTAAACCAAATAATGAAAAGGTTACCTCGCTAGAAAGAAGTCTAGATGCATTTCTAAAACAATCTACAAAATCCGCAGCAAGGTTGGAGACTTCCGTTCAATCTTTAGTGCAAAGCAGTGCTTCACATGATCAAAGTATCAAATCAATTGAGGCCCAAATTGCACAACTAAATGCTGCGTTGAGCGAGCGAGAAAAGGGAAAGCTTCCGTCTAAACCATTGACAAATCTCGGTCACATACACAACGCACATGCTGCTTATGAACAACAAAATCATAATGTAAATGCTGTGACCACGTTGAGATCTGGAAGAGTGTTGCACAATAACGTGGGTATTAATGATGACACCCATGCCGGTGCTTCTTCTTCATCTTCTTCTTCTTCTTCATCTCCATCTTCTTCGTTATAGCCTATTCTTCATTCTTCACAAGGCTCTACTTCTTCTAACTCGAACGGACCCACTTCTCACTTCACGAACACACCAACACGGGGATCCGTTCCAACTCCGCAATCTACTCCACAGACATTGGACTCAACAAACTTTCAAAATGTTCCCTTTCCAAACATGTTGAGATCCAATAAACCAACTCCACAAATGGAGAAGATTGTAGAGTTGTTCAAACAGGTTAGCATAAACATACCTCTCTTGGTTGCAATCCAACAAGTCCCTTCTTACGCGAAAATCTTAAAGGACTTATGCACCAAGAAGAGGAAGTCACAAGTACCAAAGAAAGTTTTCGTGGCTGGTGCTGTTAGTGATGCTCTTGTCCAATCTTTACCCCAAAAACATAAGGACCCTGGCTGTCCTACAATTTCGATAACAATTGGGGACAAGAACATCAATAGAGCACTATTAGATCTTGGTGTTAGTGTCAATTTGCTACCTTATTCAGTATACGAACAATTAGGCATTGGAGAGCTTAAACCCACTTATTGTACTCTCCAAATGGCTGACCGATCCATCACACATCCTAGGGGTGAGTTAGAGGATGTAATTAAAGTAGGGGACTTCATTTTCCCCGTTGATTTCATTGTTATGGATACACATCATGTAGATAACCCCCGGAGTCAAATTCCGGTGATACTCGGTCGACCATTCCTTGCGACTTCTAATGCGGTGATCAATTGTCGTAATGGTTCAATGAACCTATCTTTTGGAAATATGACGATTGAACTCAACATTTTTAAGTTGGGGAATCAGCCCTCCGAGCCTAATGCTAGTATACTTGATGTTTGCTCGATCCATGAGATCACGCAGAAGGACTGTGAGCTTGAAAAATTTCTGTTCGATCACAGCAGTTTTGACGCTTCTAGTGTGTTCCTCCTAGAATCTGGCACAGCTTTCACGCCGGAAAATGATTATGAGTGTTTCAATTTTTTGGACGATTTTGAAAACTCGCCACCCGAGTTTGAGTCTTTTGATTTTTCGGATGAGTTAGTTGAACCATCCGACTCGGTTGCTTACACTCGATTTGAACCATTGATGGAATCTTTCGAGTTTGAAACAGTTTCACCAATGTTACCTTCAATTTTCACCTCCGAAACTCGAACTAAAGCTTTTGCCGTCTCACCTTAAATATGCTTACCTAGGTGAGAATGAGACCCTTCACGTTATCATATAGGCCTCTCTAGCCTCAAGCAAGAGAAAGCCCTTTTAATGGTCTTACAAAATAACCGGCAAGCTTTTGGCTGGACTATGGCGGACATCAAGGGGATTAGTCCCCTCATAGTTGAACATCATATACACATGATGGATGATGACAAGCCAGTAAGGGATCGACAAAGACGTCTCAACCCCATTATGAAGGAGGCTGTCAAGAAGGAGATTGTCAAATGTCTTGATAGTGGTATCATTTACCCTATCTCGGATAGCCAGTGGGTTAGCCCCATTCACGTTGTCCTAAAGAAATCGGGCATAACGGTCATAACCAATGAGGCAAATGAGTTAATACCTACTCGCACCCAAACTGGATGGCGAGTTTGCATCGACTATAGAAAACTCAACGCCGCGACAAGGAAAGACCGCTTTCTTTTACCTTTTATTGACCAAATGCTAGAACGATTGGCTGGGCACGAATTTTACTGCTTTTTGGATGGCTATTCCGGCTATAATTAAGTCCCCATCTCCGAAAAGGATCAAGACAAGACTATATTTACTTGTCCTTTCGGTACTTTTGCTTACCGCCGCATGCCTTTCGAGTTATGCAATGCACCCGCTACTTTCCCGCGGTGTATGATGGGGATCTTTTCAGAAATGGTGGAGAAATTTTTGGAGATCTTTATGGATGATTTCTCCATTTTCGGTGACTCCTTCGATGAGTGTTTGCAACACCTTGACGCAGTTCTTACCCGCTGTAGGGATAAGAACCTCACTTTAAATTAGGAAAAGTGCCACTTTATGGTACGAGAGGGTATTGTCTTAGGACATGTCATCTCGCAAAATGGCATAGAGGTTGATAAAGCCAAGATTGAAGTCATTTCCAATCTTCCTCCTCTTAAATGCGTCAAAGACATCTGAGCCTTCCTTGGCCATGCCGGTTTTTATAGACGGTTCATCAAGGGTTTTAGCAAGATAGCTAGACCCTTGACTCTTTTATTGGCCAAGGACACAACATTTGATTTTGACTCAACTTGCATGGAAGCGTTCAAGTCATTGAAAATCTCACTCATTTCTGCGCCCATTCTTTCATCTCCCGACTGGACGCATCCATTTGAAATTATGTGCGATGCATCTGATTTCGCCATTGGTGTTGTTCTTGGACAACACATTAATAAGATGCCACACGTAATTTATTACGCTAGCCGAACATTAAATGAGGCCCAATTGAATTACACAACAATAGAAAAAGAATTTTTAGCCGTTGTGTTTGCACTTGAAAAATTCCGGCCCTATTTAATCGGCTCTCCAGTAATTGTTTACACGGACCATTCAGCTCTTCGCCACCTTTTTGCAAAGAAGGATGCTAAATCGCGGCTTATACATTGTATCCTCCTGCTACAAGAGTTTGACCTTGTTATAAGGGACAAAAGAGGATGTGAAAACGTAGTTGCCGACCACCTTTCACGACTTCGTTCTTCGCCCACACTTGACATTCCTATTAAAGATGCTTTTCCCGATGAGCAACTCTTAACCGTGTCATGCGAACCTTGGTTCGCTGATATAGTAAACTATTTGGCCACCGGACTGATACCTAAAGATTGGTCGAAATAGGACAAACTCCGGTTCCTATCCCAAGTAAAACATTTTTACTGGGATGAACCGTATCTCTTTAAATACTGTTCCGACCAAATCATTCGTCGATATGTCCCCGAAAACGAGTTTAATAGTGTGCTGTCATTTTGCCACGATCAAGCGTGTGGCGGGCATTTTGGCCCCAAGAAGACAGCAGAAAAGATCTTACAGTGTGGCTTCTACTGGCCACAACTTTTCAAAGATGCATACGAATACTGCAAGACATGCTCCCGGTGCCAACACTTGGGCCGGATATCGCGGAGGAATGAAATGCCGCTCCAACCAATTTTGGTTGTGGATATTTTTTATGTTTGGGGAATAGACTTCATGGGACCATTTCCCAATTCCTTTGGGAATATGTATATTCTTTTGGATGTTGACTATGTGTCAAAATGGGTCGAGGTTATGCCTAGCCGAACAAATGACAACAAGGTTGTCGTTCGATTTCTTAAAGAAAATATCTTTTCTCGATTTAGGCACCCTCGAGCGATTATAAGTGATAATGGATCTCACTTCTGTAATAGGACTTTTGAGTCCTTAATGCGCAAATACTCCATTACTCACAAATTGTCAACACCATATCATCCCCAAACCTGTGGGCAAGCCGAGGTTTCGAATGGGCAGATTAAACAAATTTTGGAGAAAACGGTTTCTAAAAACCGTAAAGATTGGTCACACAAACTGATTGATGCACTATGGGCATTCCGTACTGCATACAAGACCGATCTTGGTATGTCTCCATACCGGCTTGTTTATGGGAAGGCTTGCCACCTCCCAGTTGAAATTAAGCACAAGGCATTTTGGGCGATTAAAGAGTTGAATTTATCGATGGGAGATGCGGGCAGCAATAGAAGGCTGCAATTGAATGAACTAGATGAGCTGCGGGATGAGGCCTACGAAAATGTTGTAATTGTTAAAAACCAAACTAAGGTGTTCCATGACAAACACCTTATGCGCAAAACTTTTAAACCTGGTCAACAGGTTTTGCTATATGACACTCGGTTACACTTCTACCCCGGCAAGCACAAATCTAGATGGAAAGGGCTTTTTTTGGTACGCACCGTATATCCACACGGTGCGGTAAATCTTGAAAACCCGGAGGATGGTACTTTATTTAAAGTAAACGGACATTGACTCAAACCGTTCCTCACTGCGGACCCGTCGGAGGAGCTCCTATTTTTGCAGGAATCGATTTATACTGAGTGATCTTCCTCCATTTACCCCCAAATTTTCCACCATCTAGCCAAAACTTTGTTTCAAACAAGTTTGGGGGTATGTATCATTTGTAAATATATAAATATAAGTTCGGTAAGCTTTCTTCCTTCGCATTCATATGTATATTTTTGCATTTGCATACTTATTTTAAAATCCATAAAAATTGAAAAAAATTGAATAAATTATAAAAATTAAAAAAAAAAATCAATTTTGGCCATATTTGACTTAAGTTTGACATGACGGTTGACTAATTAGGAAAAAAACTAGATCCTAAACTTGGTAAATTAAAAACCTTAATAATATTCTTTCTTTAAATTTAACTGTAGAAAGTATATGTCTTTGTAGTTTATTTAGAAATAGGCAAATTAAGCACCGTAGTGGTATGTGATTGGGGTTTAGATAAAGCACATTTTGTAATCGGTCGTTAGTACCTCAAGAAGTATTAACGGTCGCATGAAGAATGTGTGAGCAATTTCATCTAAAAATTCACCAATTGAAAAGTACTTTGGAAAATGGACAAGAGTATAATAGCTTGATGTGAATTTCCAAGTGTATGGGTGATATACACACACACGTAGTGGTATGTGATTGGGGTTTAGATGAGAGATAGGAATGAAAAATAGGACTTATATCTTTAGTAGAAATGATAAAAATTCCTAAGTTGAGATGGAACCCTAGAAGGAAAACTCAAAAGAAGCTAAAAGCTAAGTAAATCTACAAAACATATATAATCTTAAGTTAAATGATAAGGAAGCGTGAAAAATACGGGTTGATAATTTCTGAGTCGAAGATAATAGAGTTTCATGTTAGAAAACCTAATTGGAGAATAAAAGTCAATAGGCCGAATTGATAGGAATTTTTGGGTAGTATCCGCTGAAAACCCTCAGGAGACAACACTCCTCCTACTAGGGACACCTAGAGGTTTAACGGCTTGTTGCACGAGCTCAATGCAATCGCGTTTTCCTGCGAAAGTGAGGTTAGGTCTTTTTCAAGAATAAAACTAGTTTTTGCTCGAGGACGAGCAAATGATAAGTTTGGGGGTATTTGTTCATATCATAATTTTGCATTATTATATTCCCCATTCTTATTCATTTTACAAATAAACAGGTGCTTTTGATCCATGTATGCTACATAGTTGCAGGTTCCAGGTTCTCGGAACAAAACAGTGAAATTGATGAATTGACGATACAAATGTGAGACTACGACCGACAAATGGAAGAATCTTGATCATGCCTACAGTTTGAGGGACAAACGAAGATCAATGAACAATTTCACAAAGTACAAAGGCAGAGCAAGATTCAAGACTTCAACACGAAGCAAACGGTAAAAGTCCACAACCTTCTACACTGTGGAAATCTGGAAGAAACTAGAAGACATTCTGAAGAACCAAGTAAAGAAAAATCAAGGAAAATGCAACAGGAAGCAAACCAGACAAAATCAGCCAATAACCCCTCTATAAGGCCGCGGAACCGCAACAAAACATGGCTTTTGGCCGCGGATCCGCGGCCATACAATACACGTGTCGGTGGGAATTTTGACGGTGTGGCGGTGCGTTGACTAGACTTCTTTAAGGTATATTTGTAAATGCAGATGTGAATCGAATGTAACCCTTGGGTTTTTATGATCTATAAATAGAAACCCTAAACCTCTTTTTGAGTTATGCCTCTTTTCATTGATCAAAATTCAGAATTCTATTGTAATGTTTTGAGAGCATCAAATAAAGTAAGTAGTTTTTTTTCATTGCCCTAGTTCTTAAATTCCTTTCTGCCCTAATATAGATTTTATTATCTTCCCTAGTTAATTAGTTTTGCACTTTTATTAATCTACCATAGTTTAGATAGTTAGTCTTTTAAAAACAAATCATAAAAAAAATTTATCAATCCCCTAATGAGTGAGTAGTTCCTCACTTGTTAGGGTTAGGAATAGGAAAGGTTTGAGGGATGAAAATCTCTCACCCCTTTCTTGCCCATCACATATTATTCATAGGACTCCATGCATACATACACACACCGTTCTCTACGGCACCCTACCCCTACGAGGTAACGGTGATACCGTAGTTTAAAAGACCGGCTGTGCATATTTTCCATGGAGGTTAGGGTAAGAATTAAGAAAGGAAGTACAAGGACCTAGAGGAAGAAACATCGTTTCTTCCCGATCGTTCTAATACCCTTTATTAATTATCACCATAACACCTAAATAGATCTAAATTAGGGCATTGAAAGCGGTGAGAAATCTTAACTTTCCAAACTTAACCTAAACCTAACCCTAGCAAGGTTTTAATCCTAGTTTAAATCAACTTTAGTTTTTAGTGATAATCAATCCAACACCTATTGGAATTAACTCGTTAAAACAAATTGAGAATACACAAAATCCCTGTAGACCGACCCGTACTCACCGGCTAGCTACCAAGCGACACCGTTCTTGATTGCGGTTAATATTCTTTGATTCATCTTTTGAAAGCGAAAGCGCATAAAACATCGAACAGTCACACATCAAAACGACTTTTCTAAATGGTGATTTAGAAGAGAGAGTATATGACACTGTCAGAGGGCTTCGTAGACAGTGGGAGCAGCGGAAGCATGTGCAAGCTGCTTAAATCCATCTACGGGTTAAAGCAGGCATCACGGTGATGGAACATCTGTTTTAATGAAGCTGTCAAAGAGTTTGACTTCATCAAAAAGATAGATGAACCATGTATAAATAAGAATATTGTAGAGAGTATGGTTGACTTCCTCGTATTGTACGCGGATGACATACTCTTGATAGGAAAGGGTGTTCCTATGTACACTCGGTCAAGCACCTCTTATCACTTAAATTCTCCATGAAAGATCTAACTGATGTCTCCTACATCCTGGGAATATAGATATATACAGATAGATCTAAATGGATTTGGGATTGTCCCAATCCAGATATATAGACACCATGCTAAAGGGGTTTAGTATGGATGATTCTAAGCGTGGTAATGTACCCGCTTGTTCAGGAATCACTATCTCCAAAGAGATGTCTCCTGAGATTGATTTGAAGAGGGATCGCATGCAAGAGATACCTTATGCTTCGGAAGTAGGCTCTATTATGTATGCAATGTTATGTACCAGACCGGATGTAGCTTACTCATTAGGTGTAGTGAGCAGGTATCAATCAGATCCTGGGGAAAACCACTGGACATCTGTGAAGAACATTCTTAAGTACTTGAGATGGACTAAAGAAATGTTCTTGGTCTTTGGTAACGGTGAACTCCAGGTGGATTCCTTTACCGATTCGAGCTTTCAGTGTGATAAGGACGACTGAAAGTCTGTCTCGGTTTTTTTCTTCACCCTCAGCGGAGGGACGGTGTGTTGGAAGATTTCTAAGCTATATACCGTAGCAGACTCGTTGATGGAGGCTAATTATATCGCTACCAACGATGTTGCCAAAGAGGTTGTCTGGATAAATAGAGTTAATGAGATGAACTAAGTTCCAACCATTGGGCATCCAATACCTGTGTATTGTGATGACAATGGAGTTGTGGTTTTGGCCTAGGAACCCCGGTCCCGTCAGCGATACAGACATATTCTTAGACAGTATCACTTGATCAGGGAGATAGTTGATCTCCGAGAGATCGAGTGTAACATTTCAGAAAAATAAAATATTATTTTTTGGGAATTTTTATAATTTAATATTAATTTTAATGAATATTTTAATATTTCGGTATAATTAAATACCGATAAATAGGGAAAATTTTGGAAAATTTTGGAAATTACTGAAAAGAGGGTGCTTTATGTGATTTATGCAAATTATGAAATTTTACGAATTATTATACACTAATTTTGTGCTAATCGCGATTAAAAATCGCTAATCGGGCTTTAAGCGTGTTTTGTGCACATGGCATTTTTGACACTTGTTTCTTTTTCCTTCATGGTTATTTCTTCATTCATGCATGGTTTGGGTTTATTAAAGAGAAGAAAAGAAAGGAAAATGAAAAAGGAAAGAAAAGGGAAAAGGATTAAACTAATAAGCATGGGGGTAGTTAGGAGGCATGGTGCTTTGATCTTGGACTCTCTCTCTCTCTCTCTCTCTTTCCCTCACTCCCTCCAAGCTCAGCAGCAGCAGCCCCCTCCCTTCTTCTTCTTCTTCTTCTCTTCACTCAAGCTTCAAAACACCTCAAAACTCCATCCCCATTTCACAAAAGTTTTGCACAAGCTACACCTTAGACAAAGAAAAATCACATTTTGGTACTGTAGGGGATTCTTGGGTCCCAAATGAGGTAATCCTTTCACAATTAGTGCAGTTTTTCATATGCTTAAGTCTCTTTTCAAGTTTAAAATTGATTTGGCGAAATTTAGTGAACTTTGAAAACTCAAGTTGGGAATTAGGGTTTAATTTGGTTAGAGATAGTGTAAATGGGCTTTAAAGATGACCTTAGACCCCCAATAATGATAGAAAACCAGACCAAACCCAACTGAAAACCCAAAATACGGAATTTCAGAACATTTCATGTCGGTTTATGACGACTTTGAGGGTCCAGGGAAATCTGGAATGAACTGGGATTTTTACTAGAATAGCAAACAACATCATAGGCCTAGTTAAAGCACCACGAGACCACCCTATGAAAACGACACCCCAATTCCCCAGCAAAACCGAGGAGGCCGGATTTGATAGGAAATTGGTCGCCCCTTGGTGGGTGAGGGTGTCCAGGTTGTTTCTGTAGCTCTTATGCACCCTATATAGCACCCCCAGTGTTGTTTGGGAACCTTGTTTTCACTTTAACTAAAATCTGGAGCATGTTTTCATCGTTTCTGCCTTATGTTTTGCGATGTGTTTGAATCTAAGTTTTGGTATTGGGTTTTAACTCAATGGTTTGGCGTTTGTACATCGACATCGAGGGTTGGTTTAGTTATTCTTGCATGCGTAGGCTATAGGTTTTGACCTATGTGTGATACGCGTGTCGATTTGGTTTCGTATGACGTTTCGGTTTCGAATTGGATTTTTATGTGATAAGATACGTGTAAAATGTAGGTACCTCCCATGTGATCTTCGAGAAGACAAGTAAGCACGTGGCGACGTCGGCATCGGCAAACGAAGATCAGGTGAGTAGATATATATCTATGGGGGAAGTCGGGTGGATGGCGTATAGCACCCCCGCAGTTCGATGTATAATATGCTATATATATACTATATATGATATCTTTTATGTGAGACATGGATATTCAAGATATGGTTATGTGTTCATGGATTAGTAGTGTTACTTGCGAAACCCTAGAGTAGTTGTTGCACCCACACACGCACACACACTTGCATACATTCATTCTTTTACCTGTGCGTATATGAGGATATGTATATATATATATACATGGGTATGGGACTATGTGTGTGTGTGTGTGTGTGTACGTAAACATATACGGGATTATATGGATAGTACTTAGGATTGGAGATGAGTCGATGAGATTGGGCTTGAGGCCGTGAGATCGGTGATGTGACATGGTTCGTATTTGGGATACGACATGATGTTTTAGCGGGTCCTTTTGACGTGGTGTTTTCATACACACGCATGCATATACATATGTGGTATCAGTATTGTACTAAACGTAGATCAGTACCCCGGATCATGATATTTGATAAAGAGGATACCAGATGAATAATGTGATAGATGTGACATTTGACCCGTACCCAGATTTGGGAGGCCGTACGGCGGATTTACCGTACGAGCTATATATTGATGATAGATCCGCACTCTTGACTTGAGGAGGTCATATTATAGATATTGTATCGTATGGGATACTTTTGAGGCGGGATCACCGACTGTTATATATATATATATATATATATCGACTCAGATGTTAGGCGGTTTCCTTACCTTTCGATCAGCCTGTTTAGTTTAGTCCGGTAGTTTACTTGTAAATGATAGATTAGATTCGAGTCATACCTATTTCAAAACTAACGAATCGTGAGTATTTTTAAAGACAGGCCAAGGGATTCTACGGATATTTCAAAGGACGTACATTTTCTTAAAAACACCGTAGTTCCTATTTTCTAAACACACGATTCGTATTATTTCAAATGGAAAAACTGTACGACTCATACTTAGACATATGTAGATTCATTATCAATGTATTTGATATTCAGCTCCCGCATATTCTTGTTGCTCGCATCGCATTGCATGCTTATATTGTGTTTTCATATGTTAATATTGAAATCATGCGGTCAGGACACTAGCACCATTACCGATGATGCGTATTTTCCACATACACTTACTTGCCGGCTCGCACACTTCATCATCGGTAATTGTCATGTCACGTACACTTTAGAGAATATTATTTCATTGACATAGCTTGTTAGCTGATAGTTTCGACATGATATTAGTGTACTTGGTTTATATGTCGGGTTAGACATTTCACTTATTACTTGCAAATTCATGCATATTATTATTCACTGTTATGCAGTATTATGGAGTTTTATGACGATATTCACTGTTTATTTACTGTCGATTCTTGGATTTCAGATTTTTATGAGATTCCTGGATTTGGGAGAAAACCGCAAGAATATATATAAACTTCTTTCTCTCTCTCTCTCTTTTTAAAATGAAAAGTGCGGTTTTCTCGTGATGTATGAGTCATCCACCATGATGTTTTCTCGGTTATGAGATGGATTTCGAGACCCGGTTCGAGGAGTTGGATGAACCGTCTGCGGGTACATGGTGGATCCGATAAGGTACCCCGGGGCAGGAAGATCGAGGTGTAGACGATGAGCCCAGCAGGGGAAGACTGCATACCGGTGATTTTACCTGGCGCGTCGGATATCCGGTGGATACCGTTCGTAGTCGTATGATTGATGATAGGGGTCGATCAGGACAGACGGAGCCCTAGATAGTGAGATTTGAGACACTAAGATTTTGAGATTTTGAGGTATTGAGATTTGATGATACAGGCCAGTCCGGATAGCCGGAGCCTGAGATATTGAGATATTGGGATTTATGTTTTGTGTTGATGCTAGACACTGATTATGTTGATTTCATTGATGATACCTCGTTTTAAATATACAGAAATCTCACTAAGTTATGAAAGCAGTTTCTTCATTTACATGTATTCTGTTTTCATGCATTCATACCTCATTCATATGATATGTTGTTACTTGAGGCACTGACACGAGCACATGGGATTACACTTATGTATAGATGTTTACCCTTGCCACCTTTTCTTGCTTCAGACTTATCATTTGAGGTTATATATTATTGATCGTATTGACCTAGGATTGTGTCATACATACGATTTATGCTCGGTGATGTTTTCTACTCACGAGTTGGCAACTCACCCTCGTTGTGCCACAGTTTCTTGCAGGTTTTGACGTACAGGTTGTAAGTCCACGTTGCCCACCCCGGTGCTTGCGGGGAGGCGGAAAACATAATAAAAATCGGATTTTTAATGACTTAGGCAACATGGACCTTGACTTGGAGGATCTTTGCTAAACTAAAACTAGCTAAAGTAAACTAACAACTAACAAAGTTGTAGAAAGGTTATACCTTGAGCTCGAACTCCTTCTCGCCTTGCTCGTCGGAATGGTAGAAAGGCCTCACCTTGCTTGTCTCCTTCCGTCAAAGAACGATCCACCCGAAAGCCTCGACCTTTGGCTTCAACTCCAAGCTAGGAGTAACTAGAGTGCAAGAAATGCTAAGACTTGAACCCTAGAAGTGAGTAGAGAAGATCAAGTGAAGGTTTTTCTCAAGCTTTTTGTTTCTCAACACATGAGAGGGAGAGAGCTTGAGGGAGAGGATGAGCAAGAGAGAGAAAAGATATGATAGAATCATAAATTAGTGAGCCATTCTCACTAATATGTGTGAGTTATTTTAATTAATTAATTAGCAAGAAAATTGTCATGGTTTTATCAAGAGGTGACCATTATCATTTCATCATTAATGCAAATTGCAAGAATCAAAGAGCATCTTCCAAATTAAATGATCATGGTCAAATTGTCAACTTGGTCAACAAGTCAACAAAGTCAAAGTGTCAACAACAACAACCATGCACAATAATTAAGCTAATTATTAATTAACAATAATACACACAAAAACAATAGGGTTAATAAAATGACAATAGTCATTAACCCTAAACAAGGTCCTCTCCCTCAATCTCAAGCAACCGTGCATACGCACCCGCATTCGTGATCCGAGGAACACGAACACAATGAGAAAAACCAATCTCAAATCATATACTAGGATCCGGCTTAAACCAAAGCCCGCTAGTATAAACTGTCCGGACAGCAACCGTGCACAAGTGCGCGGATGCGAACGAACCCTGTCGCAAAACCATGCGACCTCTACTCGTTTTGCCTAAAGGCGAATAGCTCTCTGTGTGGGACTCTAAAGACTCGACACTACGCTGGCAGTGGGTTTAACCACAGACCGCAAGCGGCACTAGCTGTACGTAACGGTCCCCAGGTAGATGTCGATAAGAAGACTGACGAGGTGAACCCCATCTGCACTCCTACTGAGCCTGTATGTGACAGTCTCCGTACAATCCGGTCTGTTCGTCTGATACATCGCATGGCGGGCCTAGGGGGCGGTGAACGTCAGTCCCCTAATAGCGGTACAAGTCGTGTCGGAGTGTAGCCCAGAACATCCTAAGATAACACTGGAAGCCTACCAGTATATCTCGCTTGCCCTGGCCAGGGACTACTCGTGTAATGGCTCTCCTGGACACAGCGCGATGTCAACCCCCAATACCGGGAGAGACGAATCCTGTCTAACCGTCACTGCCTCCAAGTGCTTCGGGACTGCACCCAAAAACTACCTGTTTGCACGACTCCTCTGAGCCGTGGTAGGGTAGTAATCAAAGTGCAGTGGGAACACACTCGAGGCGAAGTGACAGTGTCAAGTCAGCGGACTAAGCTGTATTCATGTCACCTGGGAACTGATAACTGACGATAGGTATATTACCAACCAACAGTTCCCGACGAGTCCTGTCCAGTGTACTCGTAACCTAACGAGCACCCGCATACTATCCCAAGTACGACGTACTAACGGCTGTGGGACAGACCGTCTCCCACACTGGGATGAGAAGCGCATACGCTAGTCTACTCCGGAGTATCGATGCCCTGTCTCGATAGTCCAACGACCAGGGACCTATATAAGGATGTGCTTATAGATTACCCAGCTCCCACGAGTGCGAGCGCCATCACAACGCTGGTAATCAAGCAAAGATCCTAAGGGCTCTACTAATATGTATACCTGCAATATGCTAAAAGAAACACATGCACATATTAAAGCAGAGACAAACCAAGTAGCATACTACCATTTCGAGCAAGATTGTATATACAACTGTGAATATCCCAAGCTTCCATTAAGTAATATACAAACTAGTATGATACAGTAATGGCCTCTAGGGCATATACACTAACAATCTCCCACTTGCACTAAGGCCATGTACTGGCGTATCGAAGACCTATCATCTCGATCAGCCGCTCGAACTGAGTCTGGGGCAAGGCCTTGGTGAATGGATCTGCTGTGTTATCCTCTGATGCAACTCTCCGGACCTCGATCTCCTGGCGATCCACAATCTCCCTGATCAGGTGATACCGCCTTAAGATGTGTCTGGATTTCTGATGGGACCTGGGTTCCTTCGCTAAAGCTATAGCCCCGTTGTTGTCGCAATACAGAGGTATTGGGTCAACAATGGACGGAACCACCTGAAGTTCTTTCAAGAACTTCCTCATCCAGACAGCTTCTTTTGCGGCATCAGATGCAGCGATGTATCCCGCTTCCATAGTCGAGTCAGCAACGGTTTCCTGTTTGGAGCTCTTCCAACACACCGCCCCTCCATTGAGGGTAAAGACAAAACCCGACATGGACTTGGAATCATCCTTGTCACTCTGGAAGCTGGAGTCAGCAAAGGCCTCAATCTGCAGGTCTTTTCCGCCATACACCAAGAACATCTCCTTAGTCCTTCTCAGGTACTTGAGAATGTTCTTTACTGCTATCCAATGTTTCTCCCCAGGGTTTGACTGATACCTGCTTACCACACTCAGTGCATAAGCCACATCCGGTCTGGTACACAACATCGCATACATTATAGAGCCTACCGCAGAAGCGTAGGGTATAATAGACATGCGATCCCTCTCTAAATCAGTCTTGGGAGACATCTCTTTGGAGAGGGTGATCCCGTGACAAGCCGGTAGATTACCGCGCTTGGAATCTTCCATACTGAATCTCTTCAGTATGGTGTCGATGTACCTGGACTGTGAGAGTCCTAATATCCTCTTGGATCTGTCACGGCAGATCCGGATACCCAGAATGTATGAGGCATCACCCAGGTCTTTCATGGAGAACCTGTGTGACAAGAACCCCTTGACAGATTGTAGCATAGGAATGTCATTTCCTATTAAGAGAATGTCATCCACGTATAAAACGAGAAATACTACAGTTCTCGCTACAAATCTACAATAGATGCATGGTTCATCTGGATTTTTGATAAAGCCAAATTCTTTGACCGTCTCATCAAAGCAGATGTTCCAACTCCGCGATGCCTGCTTTAGTCCATAGATGGACTTGAGCAACTTGCACACCTTTCCGCTGCTCCCACCCTGAATGAAACCCTCTGGCTGGTCCATATAGACACACTCCTCTAAATGACCATTTAGAAAAGCTGTCTTTACGTCCATCTGCCAAATCTCATAATCGTGGAAAGCAGCGATGGCAAGAAGGATCCGAATGGATTTCAGCATAGCTACTGGAGAAAAGGTTTCGTCATAGTCCAAACCAGGTCGCTGACGAAAACCCTTTGCTACCAGTCTAGCTTTATAGGTCTCAACCTGTCCATCTACACCAATCTTCCTTTTGAAGATCCACTTGCATCCTACGGGTTTTACCCCGTCTGGAGCAATGTCCAACGTCCATACTTTGTTGGTGTACATGGACTCCATCTCGGTCCGCATTGCATCCAGCCATTTTACCGAGTCGACGCTCTGAATGGCTTGCTGGAAGCTAGTAGGCTCATCACAATCTAGGATGCAGTCCTCTCTATCCCCGTCAATGAGAAAACCGTAGTACCTCTCGGGCGGATGAGACTGCCTACTACTCCTGCGGAGTGGCGTAGGAATGTCCTGTTCTTTTGGACCTTCTGGTTCCACTAAGCTTTCAGTAATAGTTTGTGGTTCTGGAATTTCTTCCAGTTCTATTGCGCTCCCACTTATTTCTTTTTCTAAAAACTGATGTTCCAGAAAATGGGCATTACGAGAAACAAGGACTTTTTGTTCCTCTGCGTAATAGAAAAGATACCCCCTGGAGTTCTTTGGGTATCCCACAAACTTGCACAGTACTGAGCGTGCCTCGAGCTTGTCCGTATGCTGCTTTTTGACATAAGCTGGACATCCCCAAATTTTCAAGTATTGAAGATGGGGTTTCTTCCCACTCCATAACTCATATGGTGTGGTAGGCACAGTCTTAGTGGGAACACGGTTCAAAAGATATGCAGCTGTTTCTAGCGCATATCCCCAGAACGATCGCGGCAACTCAGCGTTACTCATCATGGACCGTACCATATCCAATAGGGTCCGGTTCCGTCTCTCCGATACACCGTTATGTTGCGGAGTGTATGGAGGAGTAAGCTGAGAGAGAATTCTATTCTCTTTTAAGTAATTCAGGAATTCGGCACTTAAGTATTCTCCTCCTCGATCCGATCTTAGGATCTTGATACTTTTGCCGGTCTGTTTTTCTACTTCGTTCTTATATTCCTGGAACTTATCAAAAGCTTCGGATTTATGCTTCATTAAGAAGATGTGTCCGAATCTTGAGAAATCATCCGTAAAAGTAATTAAGTAAGAAAAACCGCTTCGCGCATGTGTAGACATTGGACCGCACACGTCGCTGTGTACGAGTCCCAAGAGCTCGCTCGCTCTTTCTCCGTGTCCAGAAAACGGAGCCTTTGTCATCTTTCCTTTGAGACAGGATTGACAAGTTGCATACGATTGATATTCGAACGGATCCAAATATCCTTCAGTATGTAACTTAGTCAATCTTCTCTCATTGATGTGACCCAGTCTACAATGCCATAAGAAAGTTTTATTAATTTCTGGAGACTTTCTTTTGTGTGTATTCTGGATATTGAAAACCTGTGGTTGGTTTAAAACGTAAATACCGTTGTTCAATGTACCTGACCCAATCAAAACTTGATTAAGGTGAATGTTCACTACATTACTTACAAATGCAAATTCATAACCTTCTTTAGATAATAAAGATACTGATATGATATTACAGGTTGCATTTGGTACATAATAACAACTACGCAAAACCAAAAAGTGTCCATCAGGTAATCCCAGGTGATAGTCCCCCACGGCCTCTGCATCCATGCTAGCACCGTTCGCAACTCTGAGGGTCATGTCACCTGCCTTCAAAACTCTACGCTTTCTCAACGCCTGCAAAGAATTACAGATATGAGATCCTGATCCGGTATCCAATACCCAGGATGTAGAGTTTATTGATAGACAGTTTTCAATAACATACACACCTGAAGCTGAAGCTGCAACTCGCTTCAAATCCTGTGTTCTGGCTTTCCAAGCCTTGCAATCTTGTTTCCAGTGCCCACTTCTGTGACAATAGAAGCATTCTTCCTTCCCCACCATCTTCCCCGCTACTTTTGTTGCTTTACCCTTTCCCTTCGTATCCACTTTACCCACACCGCCTCTTGGTTTGGCGGGGGCTTTATTCTTCTTGCCCTTGGCTTTCGCCCTGGACCTAGAAGAGGAAGATCCTCCTACAAACAAAGTGGATGTCTCCCTACCCTTCTGTAGGGTGCCCTCAGCAGTCCTCAACATGTTCAGAAGTTCGGCAAGTTCAACCTCCTTTCCTTGCATGTTGAAGTTAAGAACGAACTGGGCGTAAGTGGAAGGAAGGGACTGGAGAATCAAATCGGTATAGAGTTCATTCTCCAACGTGGTCCCTAGGTCCGCGAGCTCCTCTATGTAGCCGATCATCTTAAGCACGTGGTCCGCTACCGATGATCCGACGGCCAACCTTGCCGAAAAAAGCTTCTTCGACACTTCGTATCTAGCGATACGAGACTGCTCCCCATACAGTTCTTTTGTATGGAGAAATATGGACTCTAGGTCCATATTCTCGTGCCTACTCTGATATTTTTTTGTCCATCGAGGCTAGTACGAGGCATCTGGCCCTCGCGCAATCTATCTCCCATGTCTTACGGATTTCTACATCCGCGACGCTGGAGGTGGGACCTGGGACAGGGGGAGCTTTGGTGGTAAGTATATACCCCAGCTTGTCATAAGTGATCGCCATCTTGACATTCCTGAGCCAATCTTTGTAGTTTGGCCCTGTCAATATATTTTTATCTAACAGTAACTTAAGTCCGGTCATGTTGAATGGTCGCTGCAATTAGGAGAGAGAAAAGAAACACTTTAGCATGATGCTCTTGCAAGTTTAGGGTGGTTTTTAGTTTGTCTAAACTGGATGGCTCCCACTGTTTCTCGAATCCCTTCTCAAACCATAAAGAAAAGGATTAGCCGGGATCATTCTCACCGTACAATACTTGCTTAACCGTTCAGCCAGGCCAGTGTCGGTACTTCGAGGGAGGTTTTCCAACGCTTTCGCGAAGTTCCTTAATTAAGTAACCTCTTTTCCCTGTAGGCGTAGCCCCGCTAACACCTTTCTAGGCACCTACTAGGTTTATAGCATTGATCGTTAAGTGAGAGTTTTCCCGAGGAGTAGCATATACTCACAGTAGGATCGGGATCCAAATGTCATCGTGTGATAAAACCGAAGGAATCCTACCAGAATCATCACACTCCAAATGGTATGCAACGCTAGCAAGTTTCAGTGCTTATGAAACTCCCGATATGGATTTTTGCCCCATGCTCTTATGACCTTGGCGTGAGGTCAAAATGTCATAAGTCACATGTCAAGTTCTTCCCATCATTATACTGGTTAATTTGAACCCACCCGTACCTACCCTTGACGTAGGCCAAAATGGCAGTACGACTGTCTCAAATCAACGCATTCTATCTATGCAACGGATAAATATCCGGCAGCTACCAATCACTATGCCTTGGCGTGAGGTCAAAATACATAGCTTGAATACTACCGAATATTTAACCGAAATGATGGAGGGCTACGGATGGTTTTGGCGAAACCGTGAACGTAGTGAACTTGATATAATCGATGGAACGAGATAGCTTTTAAAAGGAGTGGTTCAAGCTCCGCGTTTAAAAGTTTAGTTTTGAAAAGAACCAAGTGGTTTTCAAAGTGTTCCAATCGACTTTTACTTGGTTTATTTCTTGCATTAGTTCTTTTAATGCGTCCCATCATTTAATCCTACCATTGCAGAAAACAACCAAAATATGACGAACGCTTATGCCATTCGCATTCGCCACGGGGCCCCGTCATCACCCGTTAGGTTACTTAACTAACGACAGAGCGGGGGCTGGGCTAGCGCGGCTGTAAAACATATGCAACGCCTAAATAGTTATTATATATAAATATATAGCAATGATAGACATTACAGATCACAGATGAATACATTGGATATACTAGGAATCCGCAATGCGTTCGAGCCTGCAACGCAAAGCGGATTACACGGTCGCGGTGAATAGCCAATACCCCACCCAAGACCCCTACGGGTGCGGCAAACTACCCGCCAAGCACCCAAAGCGAAGCAACCTCCCTCACCACCGTGAGTAGGCCACTCGGCACTTCGAGTACCCGGTAGTTTGTGCACCCCCTCCATGGGTCTATCCTAGGAGCAAAAACAGTAAAAAGAATTATACAATGACGGCTACAACCCCGACCCGGTTGTGCGGCCATACAAATAATATTATTACATCAATTTACATGTTACAAATGAATGAAAGAAAAACAACGCTCATCTCACATCCACCCCGGCCATTCACCCGCGACAATCCAATCCATTCATATCCACAAACCAACAACAATCACAGATCATGTATAACCCCGACTAATCGTCTTATAGCGATTAGTCGATGTTCAATACATGCAAGCATTACAGATATAACCAATGTAGTTAAAGTGTAGTGAAGTTCCGAAAAATACGGATTTATAGGCCCCCAAAAAGTAAATTTTAGTTCTGGAAAATCTGGGCATATATTATATATCCTAAAAATCCCAAAATCGACACAGAAAGACACTGCACGAAAAACGATGCAGAGAGGACATCAAACCGCGGCGCTTCCGCGGCACGAGCCTACCTCGTGCGGCGGAAGGGCGGCGGTTTGGATGAATCTCTGTGTCGTTTTTCATGGGTGTTCATAAAAAACCCTGAGATGAATTTACAAATATAAAGTTTTCTATTTTGAGCAGAAAAAATTTCAACAGAAACTAGGGTTTTTCAAAAGTTCGGTTTTTGGATTTTCGGTTTCGAAACTTCGTTACACTTCACTACCTAGCTAGTTTGAGTTTAGTTAGGCTCTGATACCACTGTAAGTCCACGTTGCCCACCCCGGTGCTTGCGGGGAGGCGGAAAACATAATAAAAATCGGATTTTTAATGACTTAGGCAACATGGACCTTGACTTGGAGGATCTTTGCTAAACTAAAACTAGCTAAAGTAAACTAACAACTAACAAAGTTGTAGAAAGGTTAAACCTTGAGCTCGAACTCCTTCTCGCCTTGCTCGTCGGAATGGTAGAAAGGCCTCACCTTGCTTGTCTCCTTCCGTCAAAGAACGATCCACCCGAAAGCCTCGACCTTTGGCTTCAACTCCATGCTAGGAGTAACTAGAGTGCAAGAAATGCTAAGACTTGAACCCTAGAAGTGAGTAGAGAAGATCAAGTGAAGGTTTTTCTCAAGCTTTTTGTTTCTCAACACATGAGAGGGAGAGAGCTTGAGGGAGAGGATGAGCAAGAGAGAGAAAAGATATGATAGAATCATAAATTAGTGAGCCATTCTCACTAATATGTGTGAGTTATTTTAATTAATTAATTAGCAAGAAAATTGTCATGGTTTTATCAAGAGGTGACCATTATCATTTCATCATTAATGCAAATTGCAAGAATCAAAGAGCATCTTCCAAATGAAATGATCATGGTCAAATTGTCAACTTGGTCAACAAGTCAACAAAGTCAAAGTGTCAACAACAACAACCATGCACAATAATTAAGCTAATTATTAATTAACAATAATACACACAAAAACAATAGGGTTAATAAAATGACAATAGTCATTAACCCTAAACAAGGTCCTCTCCCTCAATCTCAAGCAACCGTGCATACGCACCCGCATTCGTGATCCGAGGAACACGAACACAATGAGAAAAACCAATCTCAAATCATATACTAGGATCCGGCTAAAACCAAAGCCCGCTAGTATAAACTGTCCGGACAGCAACCGTGCACAAGTGCGCGGATGCGAACGAACCCTGTCGCAAAACCATGTGACCTCTACTCGTTTTGCCTAAAGGCGAATAGCTCTCTGTGTGGGACTCTAAAGACTCGACACTACGCTGGCAGTGGGTTTAACCACAGACCGCAAGCGGCACTAGCTGTACGTAACGGTCCCCAGGTAGATGTCGATAAGAAGACTGACGAGGTGAACCCCATCTGCACTCCTACTGAGCCTGTATGTGACAGTCTCCGTACAGTCCGGTCTGTTCGTCTGATACATCGCATGGCGGGCCTAGGGGGGCGGTGAACGTCAGTCCCCTAATAGCGGTACAAGTCGTGTCGGAGTGTAGCCCAGAACACCCTGAGATAACACTGGAAGCCTACCAGTATATCTCGCTTGCCCTGGCCAGGGACTACTCGTGTAATGGCTCTCCTGGACACAGCGCGATGTCAACCCCCAATACCGGGAGAAACGAATCCTGTCTAACCGTCACTGCCTCCAAGTGCTTCGGGACTGCACCCAAAAACTACCTGTTTGCACGACTCCTCTGAGCCGTGGTAGGGTAGTAATCAAAGTGCAGTGGGAACACACTCGAGGCGAAGTGACAGTGTCAAGTCAGCGGACTAAGCTGTACTCATGTCACCTGGGAACTGATAACTGACGATAGGTATATTACCAACCAACAGTTCCCGACGAGTCCTGTCCAGTGTTCTCGTAACCTAACGAGCACCCGCATACTATCCCAAGTACGATGTACTAACGGCTGTGGGACAGACCGTCTCCCACACTGGGATGAGAAGCGCATACGCTAGTCTACTCCGGAGTATCGATGCCCTGTCTCGATAGTCCAACGACCAGGGACCTATATAAGGATGTGCTTATAGATTACCCAGCTCCCACGAGTGCGAGCGCCATCACAACGCTGGTAATCAAGCAAAGATCGTAAGGGCTCTACTAATATGTATACCTGCAATATGCTAAAAGAAACACATGCACATATTAAAGCAGAGACAAACCAAGTAGCATACTACCATTTCGAGCAAGATTGTATATACAACTGTGAATATCCCAAGCTTCCATTAAGTAATATACAAACTAGTATGATACAGTAATGGCCTCTAGGGCATATACACTAACACAGGTTCCGTTGCGGCTTTGCTGACACACTGCTTCTTTTCTGGGTGATTGCTTTGGTAGGTGGGTTCACTTGTATCGTGACCACTATTGTACCTTTATTTTATTCAGTTGTATCTAGTAACTCCATCAACCAAACTTGTATATTTATTCAGACTTAGAGACCAGTGATGTATATTCTTTCGACCTTAGAGTCGCGCGTTGTATTATTGTGTATTTCATGTTGTTTGAGTTTCCTTTTCAGTTTTGATCATCGCCTTTCGGCGTTGTATATTATATTGCTTGCATAGTTGTGGCCGTCGATTGACGAAGAGCTAGCTCCCGCTTGGGGATGCCTTTTATCATTCATGTATATATTTATCATGTTGTACCCCGTTCGGGGACAGTATTTACAAAGGAAACTTTGCCGAAATTTTCAGAAAAGGCTTGTGATTTTAAAAATTCATAGTTCGGCTTATGTTGCTAAACTACTCGATTTAAATTGGTTTTCCTTCACTCTACTGCTTTACTTGGTTTTGATTTCTGCGTTTTGGCTTACTTAGATTACGTACGCCTCGAGACGTTTCGTAATTTAAGTGTCGGTCATGTTCCGTACTTTTCGGGTCGTGACAAAGTTGGTATCAGAGCGTTAGGTTTTACCTTCGGAGTGTAGGATGACCCTTGGTTGATGGAGTAGGTAGCTTGAGTAGAGTGGCGTACCGTACGTATGTTCCGCGGCATATTTACGATACGATACTCCGCTTGAGAAACGTTAGGATGTATATTTCTTTGCACAGTATTATATTCATTCATGATCTATTCTCATCAGTACCAGTTTATGGTTTTGCTGCCACGATTATGGGCAGAGAGAGCTACGGATAGAGTTGCGGTCAGCACGAGCTCGTCACGGACGAGGACTGACCAGGGCGTGATTCCAGGGACATACGATTTGCATAAATGCGCCATGTTATTGTGTTTTTGCGCCATGAGCATTTGATGGATTGCTTTTACGAGATTACTCGCACGTGTAGATCAGCACCAGAGGATTGAGCCACTGATAAAGGCCAGCCAGAATGTGATGACCATTGATGTATCGTTTATTCATGACGATTCAATCAAATGGCGCCGTTGCCGGGGATGTGTGTTATTTTGTTCGTTTTTGTTATTTGAGTTGAAAAATTATTATTCCATCCAATTTTAATTCAAGATTCGCATCGGGTGCTTAACTTTAGCGTTTGAATTTTGCGAGGGAACCTGGAATCATTGTACTGAGGAAATCAAGATTCGGAGGAGTTTTACAAAAAACAGAGAAGTACAAGGACCTACAGGAAAATTTCCAAACCCTAATTCCCCTAGAAAGACGCGGATCCGCGGCCATTGTGGCGTTTTTGCGGCGGTTCCGCCGCCGTTTAGGGTTTGCATCGTGTCAAAATTCTCAGGTCTGCTTTCTGTGTTCCCCTCTTCTCTTGATCTTGTCCAATAATTAATTTCTTGCAGGATTCTTTGCAAAAATTCAGCGCCGCTAAAAAAATAAATTTGTTGCGATTCTTGAAATTGGTTGTTTGCATATTTTAATACGGAAATTAAGGGGCAAATACCAAATTCAGATTAGGTGGGGAGTTCATTACCCTTCCTAAGCCCCGGAAATCACAAACTTGCATCCGCATCACCCTCATTAATTAAAAAATATCTAGACATGACTCTAAGGACCGTCGCGCTCACTTAGGACAGAAGGAGGTCGTGGGTAATCTATTGCTTATCCGCGTTTCTTTTATGGCGTCTAAGGCAAGTGTGTCTAAGGCAAGTGGTTACTTAATTAGGCCCACTACTTACTTAGTGGAGAACCTCCCACTTACCTGGCACTTACCTGGCCACAAGAGGGGCAAAGAGGCAGTAGAGGATTTATCCTGCGATTTTTCTTCTGGAAGTCTAGGAGCGGTCTAGAGACTTGACCTAGGTGACCATTAGATATAGGGTTGCTTGTGCATGTTTGTGTGAATTTTCAAAAATCCGTTTCTTTTTCAAAACAAACCAATTATTTCCCCTTCCCCCCTTTTTACCCTTTTTTTACCCTTTTCCCCCTCTTCTCTTCTTATAATGGGTGATCCGAACAGAAAAACTCTTGCCCAACTTTGTTATCCATAACCAGATATGACACGTTTTCGTAATCTCTTTGGTATACCGTCCGGCTCTTCCATGTCCTTAAGATATCGGATAGAACAAGCGGGTAGAAACAGTTGGCCACCTCATTCTAAGTCCTATGAACCGTATCATAATCCTACATCCGTTCCAGTTGATAATCCGAGTGAGGAATCCCCTAGATGAATGTCCATTGCTGAGCATATAGCTAGGGCTAGAAGCCAAAGTTTCAATCTGAACCAATATCAACCTTATCCTAATCCTACATCTGTTTTAGTTGATACTCCAAGTGAGGAAGCCCCTAGACGCATTTCCATTGCTGAGCATATAGCTAGGGCTAGAGGCCAAAGTTTCAACCCGGTCCAATATCAACCATCACCTCCACTTTCCAAAGAAGAATTTCATAATCGGTTTATGGCATGTATGATGTCCAATAACCAACCGACGAACCAATATCAAAATTCTTCTTATCATAATGTTGACCCGACTCCAACCCAATTTTCACAACCATTTTGTTCCTATCAATCCAATCCAACTTTTCCACCTTCTCTAAACGGTCCTTCTAATCAGTCATTTGGGAGTTTTAGTTGTCCACAAGAATTACAATCTTATCCTGAAACTCCTTATCAACCCAAGTCTAGTCTTGAGCAGACATTAGAAAAATATATGGAATTGATGAACCAACTTAGGAAGGTAACAACAGAGTGGATGCAAGAAAATAATTTCAAACCGGCCCAAAATTTTTCAGTACGTAATTCGGGCATTGGACAAAATGAGAATTTGGGTAGTGAGAGAGAGTTGTACACCTTTCCTAATCAAATATTCCCTTTCCAAACTGAAATCCACAACTCACGTTTCACAGATTCATCGAGTGCACCAAAGGATTCACCAATTGACGATAGAATGTATGAGAAGTTGTGTAATAATGCAATGTTTGATTTACCCGACTGCGAAGGGTCCATTTCAAGTGAAACCATGCCAAATTCTTGTGATCTCTACACCTCCACTCTTGAACCAAAACTGATTGAAAACCATTCTTTTGATGAGGTGTTTGAGAATTTTAACCTTCACTTGAATGAGGTGATTGACGTTGGGGATTTATTGATTGATGAACCCGAAATTTTGGATGAGTTTGTCCCACCAATTCATCACATCCTTTCACTTCCTTGTGGTCATCATCTTGAGCCTTAAATTCTTCCCGAACCCCAAATACGTCTTGAAGTTGTTGATATTTGTTTACCCGAAGATCAAACCGAAATTCAACCTTCATCTCCTACATCTGGTTTAGCGACACTCGACACATCAATAGATTTACCCATTTCATCTTCCTCTCTCTCTGGTTCTTCTTCTGAAATGATAGTGAGTGTTGATGAATCACAATCCGACAGTTCAAGTTCTACAATCCCAGAAAGCCAACTTGATTTGGATATTTTTGAAAATGATGTAGATGAGTTTTTCACCTCCACATATTTTGACAAATCAAGTAGGATAAATTCTGGCACAAAACTTTTTGACAGCAAAATGTTCGATCATACCATTGATAAAAGTTTTGAAGAACTTTTTGCTGACGAACTTGAATTTTTAAACAATACGGATTTTGTGATTGATCAACCTCAACTTATAGAAGATGAACCGCCACCACTCCTTCTTCCTAATCATTCACATTCATCCTCCTTCTTTCTTTTCTCTAATTTAAAATTCAAACCCTTTTCAGACCACCTCTTATCCCTTCCACATTTTTTCCTGACTCGATACAACACATTCTTCCACCAACCTCTATGCTTTACTGAAAAAATCTTTGAATGGTTGGTATTAACTTTTGGTCTTTGTAAAGTCTTACTTTGACCAAATGACTCACCCCCTCTTAAAATGCTTCATATTGTCTAACTCATGTTTGAGGGGGGTGTATTTTTGGCTCTTGAAATAACTGTTTTCCTCAATATTGAGAGCCAAAAATAAGTTTGGGGGAGGATTTTCACTTTAATATATTTTGCCCCCATTAATAAATGTCCTCCCAAGCTTACAGGTTTTTTGAGGTTTAGCAGATAGCAACAGCGAGGACACCGTTGAAAACAAGTTTGGGGGAGGTTTGTGCTTATTTTCGCATCATTTGCATCATACTTCGCATAAGCACAAAACATATCATAAAAATGTAAAACATATAAAAAATTTAAAAAAAATCAAAAAAAAATTGTCACGACCCGCAGGGTACGGAATGTGACTGGCACTTAAGTTACGAAACGTCTCAAGGCGTCCGTAAAATAAGTAAGCCAAAGCCCAGAAATCAAAACCCGATTAAGAAAATAGAGTGAAGGAAAAACTAATTTATTGAGAGCGATTTAGTCCATTAAGTCACATCAAGCTTTTTAAAAGCAACATCCATTTTTCCAAAATTTTCGGCAGAGTCTCCTTTGTAAAAACAGGCCCCCAAACGGGTACCAAACAGGAGTATAAATGAATAAGATGAAATATGGCATCCCCAAGCGGGAGCTAGCTATTCGCCCCAAGGCGGTCACAAATCCCACGCAATATGAAACAGCAATGTACAAAATAAGCATGAGAAGCACAATAAAATATCATGTCGACTCAAGTGAGCTCGACCCCAAATACAACATAAAATCCACATATCTCACAGTCTCGTCTCTAGGTCAATATACAACAATACAAACAACAGGTGCAGCTGAAACAGTAAATGGAGTACTCTAGATTCAATGAATATACAAGGTGGTACAAAATAAAAACACAACCCACCTACGAGCAAAAACCTCGAGTCCAGGCAAAAGAGACAAAAGAAGCTGGTGCGCCCGCCGCTACTGTGCTGACGGAACGGACCTGCAAAAAGGCTGTGGCACAACGGGGGTGAGTTGCCAACTCGTGAGTAATAAACAACATCTATAGAGGCTATCGCAAGCATGCACACAACCATCCTAGCATCTACAATACAGATAAGGCAGGATATACTAGCAGGTATGTATGCAACATGAATGTGCTAGCAGGTATGTATGCAACATGAATCAACTCGTGATCTGAATAGGTAGGTCTAAGAATCATTATTTTCCTTTTTGGAATCTCTTTTGAAATATCAGCAAAACATCACTAGAATCATCAAGAATCCGTTTCCAGCATCGACACCTCAAAACTGTCTCAAATCTCATATATCCATATCACAGTATCTCTGGCCTCAGCCGTCCGGCTGACCCATCTCAAATATCCATATCTCAACATCTCGTGGCCACGGTCGGTATCCTCTGGATATCCTCCGTGCCAAAAAGTCACCGGTAGGTAGTCTATCCCCTGCCAGGATCATCGTTTACTACTCGAACTTCTTGCCCCAGGTACCTTACCGGGCCCACCATGTACCCGAGACGGTTCATCCAACTCCTCGAAACAGGTCTCGAAAAACACAACAAACTCATGGTGGACTACACTTACGTCACTAGAAAACCGCAACTTTGCATATTTTTAAAAAGGGTAATAAGTTTAGAAATTCTTGCGGCTTTCCCCCGAAATCCAGAAATATCATAAATCTCAAGAAATCATCATAAGTGCATATGTCAATGATAATGAATGCATATTGTATCAATAATCAAGTTGCAATGTATGATTAATAGACTAGGCATGAACAAATGATGTAATGAGATACATGCACATGAATAGCAATCCTACAATTTCATTTTAGGGATTTAAATGCAATGGCACAGGTTTAAGCATCAAATATGGTGAAAATGTTCCAGATTATAAGTTATCTAGTGTTGTGGCATGGCAATTGTAAGTCTACGGTAGCGCCCCGGCCGTCTACAGACGCCAAATGCGGAACAAAAACTTTTAACTGGCGCTATCGTATACTTTAACCCGGATCTGCCATTATTGCTAAACTAACAAACTGTAAAGAGTGTAGAAAGGTTATACCGAACGATCCAAGTCCTTCGTTCTTTAACCATCATCCCACGCTCCGTTGCGGCTGCTCCGATCTCGTCGATCTTCGATCTCTTCGTCGAGGTGGCACCACGTCGACGATTCTTTAAACGGGCTCCCGCCTCTGACTCGAGGCAACTCGGTCGTCAAGTTTGCTAAAAGATACGACCAAGAATGATGTAGAGAATGAGTAGATGACTTTGTCTCACTTCGTCCAAATCCGTGGACGATCGGTTAATGAAGTTGCCGAGGGAATTGGGTGATGGAATGAAATGAACTGTAAAATTCCATGCACCCCAAATACTATCATATCTTTTACAACCATATGAAAACATCAAGTGAGAGAGTGTGTCGAGGGGAAGGGGAAGGCCGGCCACTCATATAGAGGAGGGAGGTGATGGTAGGAGGAGGGAGGTGACCATTAGAAATAATATCATGAACAAAAGTCTTAACCAAAACAAAATGCTTTAATGTTAAAGCATGAGTCATAAACCTAGTCATCATGCATTAATGAACCATTAAATGCATCCAATGAAAACTCAACACCAATTAATCCTAGTCACCTCATCTAGATGCTTCTAGAACACTGACTCACCTCAACTGAAGAAAAGATAAATCCATCTTTAACTGAATGTTAAAAGACGGCTGATAGAAAACTGGAAACTGGCAACTTCCAAAAGTGATCCTGAAACGACTTTCAGGATAACCCCGAAACTGTATAAATATACCCGCATTTGTATTACGACCGAATACAAATGCAACTGAGACAAAGATATTATACCTACTCAATATAATACTCGGATCCGGCTTAAACCAAAGCCGACCAGTATCATCTGCCCGAAAAATAACACGTGCGTAAACGCACGTGCATTTTTCGAACCCTGCCATAAAACCATACGGCCTCTGCAACGTTTCGCCCGAACTTGGGAAACTGTCTGTGGGGGACTCTAATGACTCGTCAGTACCCTGGCAGTGGGTTTAACCACAAACCGTCAGCGGCACTAGCAATGCGTAACGGCTGCCCATGGACTGACCTCAAGGGAGGCTGATGAGCGAACTCATCCAGAAACCCTACTGAGCCTAACAGTGACAATGTATATACAGTCCGGTCCGTTCGTCTATGAGTATCGCATATCTGCCTAGGGGGCTAGCAACGTCAGACCCCCAATAGCAGTATAAGTCGTGTCGGAGTGAAGCCCAATAACACCCTGAGATACTACTGGAGTACCTACCAGTAAATCTCCTGCAATGGCCATGGACTTTGTGTAATGGCTCTCCTAGACACAGCACGACCTCGCCCCCAATACCGGGAGAGACGAATCCCCTGCCGATCCGCTCACGTGCCTCCATATGGCTCGGGACTGTACCCAAAAACTACCTGTTTGCACGACTCCTTTGAGCCGTGGTAGGGTAGAAATCAAAGCACAGTGGGAACTCACACGAGACAAATGACGACCTCAGGTCGATGAACTAACCTGTACACATGTCACCAGGGAACTGCTATCTGACGATATGTATAGTACTAACTAGCAGATTCCCGGCGAGTCCTGTCCGGTGTACTCATAACCCAATGAGCACCTGTATACATCTTAGGTGATCCAACTGACACCAGTGGCTTGTGAGACTGGCCACCGCCCCTCGTCGGGGTCTCGACTGTACACACTAGTCTACTCCGGAGTATCGATGCCCTGTCTCGAAACTCCCATGACTAGGGACCACAATTAAGGATATGCGTATAAACCACCCAACTCTCACGTATATGATCGCCATCATACTGTTGGTGGTAAAGCAAGATCCTAAGGGCTCTATCAAAGTGTAACATGTAATCAGTCACCTGAACATATACACGACTGATAAAGGCAAACCAGATAGCATACTATCATCTTGAGTAAGACTGTCCTACTGGTATAGGTCCTCTGCAATCATTGCAATCACGTACCTGCGATCCAATAATTGACTATGAGGGAACTATCTCCAACAATCTCCCACTTGCACTCAAGGCTAATTATTGCAATGTCGACTACTCACAGCCTGTGTGAAACCGAACATCCAACTCCTCTACTAATCAGTTTCACAAAGCCCGTTTGTAAAACTATTGTGTTCGAGAAATAGCCTCAGTGAGTGGATCCGCCTAGATGTTTCTTTTTATATCTCTCTTAATCTCAAGTTCGCGGAGAAAGCTATATCCCGAATCGAGTAATACCTGTCTTAGAATATGTCTGGATATCTGATGGGACCTAGTTCATAAATGAACTCCAAATCCAAATTTCTTAGACTGTATCGATCACTGAACCTAATCAGTATCCGACACCATGCCATCCATAGTATCCTCTTGGACCACCTGTCCATAATACTGTTCCTCATCGTCAAAGGAAAAAACTATAACTCTGACAATCACTATGTCAACCATGTCACCTTTGAAGCCTGGAATGATAACCGTCTCACGAAGGAGGCTGGCGTCATCAAATCCGTAGAACATGTACTTATGTTCTAAAACTGCTTCCTTATGTTTCTCCAGGATTGGATTAATACAAACTTATTGCATCTAGTGCAAAAACAACATCTGGTGTGGTACTTGACATCTCATGATTGACTCAATTGCCTAAGCAAGTGATCTGCCAATCATGCACATCCCTCTCCCCTTTAGTCTATACGACACCTTTAGAGAGGGTGACTCCATCACCTGCAGGTACGCCA
Organism: Agapanthus africanus; assembly: GCA_030015575.1. NCBI lineage: Eukaryota > Viridiplantae > Streptophyta > Magnoliopsida > Asparagales > Amaryllidaceae > Agapanthus > Agapanthus africanus. The sequence goes on from JASDDO010000008.1 coordinate 178,731,769, forward strand.
CCATGCTAGGAGTCATCTATTCTAAAAACCATTAGAATACTGTCAAAGTACCCACATTGGGAAACTACCCAAATCTAGATCTAAAACCATAGATCTAGAAACAAGAATGTCAAATATTATATCCATATCCTGTCTGGAGAAACAACTGTGTGACGACCATAGTTCAACCGATCGTAGTATAGGAATTTTACTTCCTACTCTGTGTATGTCATCCTGATACCATGACATCACACCCTACTACCTTCTTTAACAGATCCATCCCCTATTCTGATTGAAGTCAAAACCATGACTGTCATATCAAAATTAGATGATCTATCTCCGCTATAACCGCTCAAGTCAATAAATAGATATAAGCTACTTGCCCACTATGCTTCCGATGCTCCCACAGACTACGACATCCCTCCTACCGGGTCTCATAGCCTGGAACAACAGTAGTGTCAAGTCTTGGTAGATAAGAACCTCCCTGTCACCGTCCTTGAGGCTACCGAAGTACCTCTCGGGTGTCTGAGGTTACCCACCATATCTGCGGAGTGGCTATTGGAATGTCAAACCTGATTGAATATATAGGTCCTATTAAATTTTCCGTAATCGTTTGCCGTTCTGGAATCACTTCCAGTTCTACCATACTCCCACTACTGTTTTTTGAAAAAGATCCATTTTTACTAAAACTGTGGCAAGTCAAGAACAATATTACTATTGATCTTCCAAATGGTAGAATATCAACCCTCGTCATAGCCAGGGTCAACCCACAAACAGCCATTACAGAAACGTGCCCTGAGTTATCCAGAGTCTGGTTTTAAGCATAAGCTGGACAACTCCCCGTACCTTAATATCTTTTAAGGTACGGTCCATTCTATATCCAATACAGAAACTTTGGCACTTATTTAATTGGAACCAGATTCAAATCATGCATCTGTCTCCAGTGCATATCAACTTAATGGAAAAAGGCTAATCAGCATTATTCAACTTAGGAATCCATCCATTTATGAGTAACCTGAGAGAGAAACACGTTTCTCCAAACCATCACTATCATCTGAATACCAATCACAAGAATCTACATCTTCGATCTCTTTGAAGAATCCCGATACTTGTGACACCTGGTTCTCTACTTTATTCTTATACCCACAACTTCTCAAAACTTAGACCTTGTATTTCTATGAAACACTTGTCTAAATACTAGAGAAGTTATAACTAAACAGAACATAGTACGAGGACTTACCCCTTTGTCCTGATGGACACTTGGACAACATACAATACTCTGTATAAGTCCGCTGAGTTAAACAACTCAAAACCTGTGCGTCGTAGGTTGAAAACTGTACCCTGGCGATTTCCTCAAATATCACCAATTACAACGAATTCCGATATAATGAGGATAATCACCTAATTCCCAATAACTTACTCCCACTCATCATCTGTAAAACCATACAGATATGAGAATGAAGCCTGGTAAATACATACCCTTGGAGTAAGTGTCTAATCGGGAAAACAGTTTTTCTTTTAACAATGCACTGAAACATGAAAATGTTTCGTAGGGGTATCTTGGTATTCATAGCAATGCCTCTTCCATAATCCAATTCATGACTTCAACCGTATATTTTATTACCATCTCTCCAAATCCCTTTATTTGTCTTTAGTCGTTACCTTCTGTACACCATCGTTAGGCTAAATGGTTTTCTTCCTTCCCTACCGTTCGGCACCAGCCTATGGTTTTGGAAGAAGACTATCCAGTAAGCATAATAGGTGTACCCTCCTAAACCAAGGAGTACTCGCATCTCGAGAGAAGGTGATGATAAAAGACAACTGAACAATACCTTATTCTTTTAAAGGTGAAATAGGAGTGGCGATGAAGTACGCGGTTTTGGTCGTGAATGATATCAGTCGCAATTTACTTTGCCCTCTTTCTAATCCCTTTATTTTGTCTTTACATATTACCTTCTGTACACCCTACTTAGGCTAATTGGTTTTCTTCATTCCCTACCTTTCGGCAGCCTATGGTTTGGAATAAGACTATCCAATAAGCTTAATAGGTGTACTCTCCTAAACCAAGGAGCTCTCGCAACCTGAGAGAAGGTGATAATAAAAGACAACTGAATAAACCAATTCTATTTCTCCTGAACCTGGATCTATCCTCGAAGAAGTCCCTTCGAGTTCTTATATAACCATACGATGGATCTATCCAATGGAAGTGGATATCCGTAGTAATAAGGGTGTTCTGAAAAATTCAAAGGGTAAAAGAAGGAGTGGCAATGGCTTATGCAACATAGACAATCCAAAAGCCAGTATTTTAAGAAAGTTCGGTCAACCTGGCCACTGAGTCATAGTCTAGGGTCGATCAAAGGTCGCTGCCAAAGAGAGAGAGAAAAGAAACACTCTGCGTGCACTCTAACCTAGATCAGAATGGTCATCACTTTATCTAATCCGGAAACCTTCCACTGTCCTGTCAAATTCTCCTCCAAACCTAAAGAAGAATCAATCGGGATCACCCGAAGAGTAAACCAACTCATCAGTGGGAATCGGGATCCAACTCTCATCGCATGTGTTCATATCAGAATACTGCATTTTACACCGCCCATTCTTACGCTCGTGTGTTTATAGGTAGGTACTTTTAATCCGTGTTTGTTACATATTTGCAGGATACAGGTTCTCGGTTCTAAAACGGTGAAATTCATGGAAAACACGACAAAATCCGGGTTCCTGCCAACCACTGATAAAACACGGTCTCCGCTCTTCATCCGTATGCTGCCAGATACCAGTTTAGGAAGACAAAATGTCAAATCAACGTCGTTTTCAGGCACAAGGCTCAATGGTAGCACAAGATCCAAGAGATCTACGCGGAGCTCGAGGCAATCATTCCAAATCTTGACAAAAAGTCCACCTTTCCCTCAACAGAAATTCTGGAAAATTCGTGAAGAAATTATGAAAACATACAGATACCAGAATAATGTACACAGAAAACCAGGGATCTCGACCAAAGCACACACCCCAACTCCCCTATACGGCCGCGTTTCCGCGGCCAATAGGGGGTATTGGCCGCGGAAACGCGGCCATACTGTAGCTTCAGCATGTCGTATTTTGGGGGCTTTTTTGTAACTTCCCATAGGTTCTGTTGGTTGCCCTAGATTTCCATTCTCCAGCCTATAAATACAGCAGAACTGAGCTCAACCAAGGGTCATTCTTTTGTTCCTCTTTTGTAATCTTTTGTATAGTTTTTCTTCTTCTTCTTCATTCCTCCTCCATGAAATTGTAGTGAGAGCTTTTGAGTGGGAGATCAATGAAGATGAGGGTTTTGTGTCATTCTTTTGTTCCTTCTTCCCCTTGAGATTCTTGCTTTCTCTTGATCATTCAACCTCTTCATTGAGCTTGAATGGTTAAGGGTTAGTTATTGATCTCAAGGGTCGTATTTTGTTCACTCCTTAGTACTTCAATTCACATGCGTTCTCTACCCTTCCCTTGATCTTGCAACCTCTTGATTGAGCTTGCAAGTTTAAGGGTTGGCTATTGATCCCATGCTTGTTTTGAGTTCTACGGTTCTTGTAATTAATTTCTTGCATTTTTCATTCTTGTCTTTAATTACTTGCGATTTATTTCCATGCACTTTTATTACTTGCAATTTATTTCATGCACTTAAATTCCTTGCACTTTCTTTCTTGTAATCTTTTCTTTTCTTTGTTCTTTTCTTTTTGTTCTCTTTTGTTCATTTTGTGAATGTTGTAATTATTGTTGTTGTTAAGAATCCATATGATATTGTAAGTTAACATTTCTTTGCCAATTCCTTTTCCCGTTATTTTCCATTTGAACTTTGCCCAAACCATACGCAAGCGCTCCGTTAGGCACCGTACCCTGACAAGGTAACGGTGATTCCTAACCGCGACCGGTTGCGTTCGGTTTGGCCGGAGGCGAAAGCAAGAGACAAGAACGGAAGGACAAGGGTAAATAAGCCGGATTCCATGAATACCGCGCTTAAATCTCCTAATCCACGTTGTTGCCGATTGCTCTAGCTTCAATTGGTTAAGACTCGGCTCAAAGGTTTTGAGTACGAATTTCTTTAGCTTACAATCTCGTATTTTCTTCTTAACAACTTTATACTTGCAAATAAACACATATGTTAGACCGAACAAACATACAGATTCTTTATTGACTCGTCTAAGACAAGAAAGGACATACAACCATCTCCCTGTGGACCGACCCGTGCTCAACCGGCTAGCTGCAAAGCGACACCGTCCTGATCGCGGTTACACTTAAATTCTTTGAACATCCGACACGCCAAAAGCGTGCGATCAAATGGCGCCGTTGCCGGGGAGACGGTAGCGTATTTTCTTTCTTGTTATTCGGGTTAATATTCTTTTTGTATATATAAAAAAAAAATTCTTTTTGTTATTTTTGATCATTTTTGTGGGCAAGAGTACAGATTTTTGCGTATTTGCAAACTGCGATTGTGGGGAGCAAAGTGTGCATTCAAGGCAAAGGTGTTTACGAAGTACAGTGCCAAAGATCCGGGTAGTTTGACCCGCGCAAGCGAACTTTTCATGCTTACCGGATTTGATTCAACGGGGGTTTCCTAACCCAAAACTTAACGGTACGTATTTTACTAACACCTTCTTCTCAAATCCGACGCATCCAATATACTATTCTTTGCAGGATTCTTTGCAAGTTCGCTAGCAAACGCTAAAAATTGACTAACCCGTATTTGTTGCAGCGCCGCGCTTAAACTAAAAAACGATTGTTTGATTCTTTATAGAATTTTTGAATTGCGCATTGCATACATTAATACGGACTTAAGGGCAAGCGAACCCCACAAGATACGGTAAAGGATTTCATCACCTTTTCCGTGGCCCACAAATCACGAACTTGAGCATAACGTTTACCCGCACAAATTTTAAAAGAAACTAGACTTTAAGCCTTAAGGACTTCGCGCTCACTAGGAGAAGTTAACTGTGTTTAGAACCTTGCTTAACGGTATATTGTTTACGGGGTGTCTAGGAAAGTGTTAACGGCGAAACCGCCAAAAGAGAAAGGGTTATTTAATTAAGGAACTTCGCGAAAGCGTTGGAAAACCTCCCCTTATCTCTGCACTTACCTGGCCTCGTGATCAGTGTATCTTGAGCCTGTTTCTCGACACAGTTTTACTTCGACAATCAAGTTCTGGAGCAGGTCTAGTTGACCTAGGTGAACCCTAGAACGATTAGGTGTGTTGTATTTTTGAGTCGTGATTATTTTTGTCCATATTCTTTTTGTGTGTATACTTCATTCTTTTGTTAATATACTAAAAAAAAAAAAATTATCACATTCCTTTTCCCCTCCTTTTTTCTGCCTTTCTCTCTTTCTCTCTTCATATCATGGGTACTCCACCTCGCAAAACTCTTGCCGAACTTTGGTACCCACAACCAGACATTACTTCCTACGGTTCTTGTTTTGGTCGAACTTCGAACGACCCCTCCATGCCAAAAATTTCTTTGAAAGATCGGATAGCAACGTCTAGGACAAACACTTGCACTCCTCATTCCACTTTGTATCAACCTTTTCAACCTCCCGCACCCGCTTATGTTGATACCCCTTCTGCAAGTCGTCCTTTGTCCATCGCTGAACGTATTGAACAATCCCGTAGCCGATCTTTCACTCCTTTCCCCACTACAAATTCTTGGGATCAACAATTCCATTCACCTTCTTATCCCAATGTTGATCCCACTCCTGTCCAGCCATTCAATTCCTACCAGTCCTACCCAACTTTTACACCTTCCCTAGACATTGCTTCTACACAGCCTTTTGGGAGTTTTCAGTATCCAAACAACTTTGAATCTTTTACTGAAACCCCTTCACAACCTATGTCTAGTCTAGAACAGTCGTTGGAAGACTTTAGGGTAGCGTCCAGCCAACAGATAATGGATTTGAATGCGTCCATGGACGCCCTCATACAACCTAGTGACCCGGTAGCTAGTTTTCAACTAGCTCCAACTTTTTCAATGTATGATGAGGCGGCAGGACAGGCTGTGAATTTGAGTGGAGAGAGTGAGATGTACCCCCTTCCAAATCAAACCTACCCATCCCCAATTGAATCCCACAACTCCTGTTTTGAAAGTCTATCTAGTATCCCACATGAATTATCAGTTGAAGATAGAATGTTTAATGAGTTGTGCGACTTTATAGTGTTTGATTTGCCCGATTGTGAAGGGACCTTGCCAAGTGAAACCACACCCAATCCTTTTGACCTCTACACCTCCATCTTAGAACCTAAATCGATTGAAATCCATGCTTTTGATGAGGTGTCTGAGAAAATTGACTTTCACTTGATTAAGGATATTGACGCTGGGACTATTTTGGATGATGAACCCATAGATTTGGCTGAGTTTGTCTCTTCAAATCATCATCCCGAGTCATTAAATGTTTTTCCCGAACCCCATATGCGTCTGGACTTTGAAGAGAAGAGCATGGATGTGCTAAATTTTGAGGAGAATATTGAGGATAGTTTTGAGGATGAACCAGTTTTGCTTGATGAGTCGGATTTTCCAATTCATCCTGTTTCTTCCACTGACTGTGTACACCCTCCTGAACCTTTAACCGATACCCTTCCTCAACCACTTCCCTCCATCCTTTCCATCGTTCCGACCTTGCAAGAACCCGTCTCACTTTCATTTACTATGTCTGGTTTACCAGGTTCGGCGTACCCATGGTTTCTCACGAACCTTGAGGGATTTGACCCCATTTCTCGACGGGTAAATATATTAGCACAATCGCTTTTCACACATCGGTCATCACAAATTGTGCTAATCTATTTACTCCATTTTCACCCTCAAGTTCGTATTCCACTTCTTTTTCCCTTCCGCCATTCTTCTTCCTCTCATATACCAAGACCGTATCCCGCTTCTCTCCGCATAATGTCTCGCGTATTCTCCCTCTCTTTTCTCTACGCCTTCTTCCACCAACCTGTACATTATAGCGATACGATCTTTGAATGGTTGGTGCTCACCTTTGGCCTGTGTAAGGCCTTGTATAAATTGACACTGTTCTTTCCCCCCTAATCCTGAACTTCATCGCTTAACAGTGGAAACACTGTTTCACTTAAGTTTGGGGGGGACACTTTTTTTGTATATATTTTTTGTTTTCCTTTTTGGTTCTGTATATAATTTGTTTTTAGGGAGCGCCGGCAATTTTGACCCTCTTGGTATAGCCTGACAGTGAGGGCACTGTCAAGTTTAAGTTTGGGGGTGTGCTCGGTAAGCTTTCTTCCTTCGCATTCATTTGTATATTTTGCATTTGCATACCTTATTTTAAAAAAAAACCCACAAAAATCTGAAAATTTTCTAAAAATATAAAAACTTTTTTGTCAAATTAGATTGTTGAAGAACTCTGATTCAACATTCGACGGTTTTTGTTTGAAAAAAATAGGAATAACTAAATCTTATGTTTAGATTTTGAAAACCTGAAAGATAACTCTCCTTTGAAGTTAACTATAGCTGATATACGTTTTTACATCACACTACACGTGTCGTGAATTTTTGGGAATTAGATGACAAGTATTTTATGTTTAAAAACTTTTAAACAGATAAATGATTTTCTGAGGATCAAATAGGTTTGTTCTGAAATAAGTAATGTCAAGAATAGTTTATGAAGTAAAGCGAATATGAAGGAATGTTATTGATGCCGTAATTGGAACTAAGTCTGAAAAATAACCTATCTGGAACTTGATTGGAATGATTACACACCAAACCCACTAAACACGTCTTTTATCCAAAAAAATATTTGAACTGCCGGTTATATCTCCGTTCGTATTAAATCATCTGATTTTCACAACAAAACTGTCTTTTCTTTTTGGACCTAGGTAACTTGAGTAATTAAGTCCACTGGGGTGTTTCTACACCTAATGCCCTAAAACCAACTGGTTTGGGTGCATTGTCCCAAAGCTCGCTAAGAAGCCTAGAAAGTCCAGTTTTAAAACAAAGTCAAGCAAGTGTTCTCTCCGAGTTAAAATTCCTAACGGTTCTTTGTGTGAGAATAATCTTGATAAAAGACAGGCTTTTATAAAAAATTTTAACGGAGATATGAAGGTTTTACTCTTTGATAAAGACTATTGCACGTTCACAGAGGTGTGTATGAAATGAAAACAAGAAAAAGGTGGAGTGAAGAATAAGACCTAGTTCCTGTTAGGGAAGATAGAAATTCTGAAGTTGAAACCTTACTGGAAAACGAAACTTGAAAAATACTTAACTCTTTATAAAACTTATGTGATCCTTTTAAAATTGTTATCTGGGCTTTATTGTGCGACATGATGACTTTAATCGACCTTTCTGGAACTTAACGGCACTATTTGCACTACACGTAAAGACATATAAAACCTGTAGTTAAATAAGAAGCGAGGTGTGAAAACTAAAGGTTCGATAGTCTAGACTTAGGATTATAGAATTTTTATTTTCTGAAACAAAACTTTAGGGTTTGAATCTTAGTTATTTTATGACACTAGCTTGACGGGATTTTGTGGGTGTAATCCGCTGAAAACCCTCAGGAGACAACACTCCTCATACTAGGGACACCTAGAGGTTTAACGGCTTGTTGCACGCGCTCAGTGCAATCGCGTTCCCTGCGAAAGTGCGGTTATCATTTTATTTTTGTGAATAATTGGTTTTGCTCGGGACGAGCAAAGGTTAAGTTTGGGGGTATTTGTTTATATCAGAATACTGCATTTTATACCGCCCATTCTTACGCTCGTGTGTTTATAGGTAGGTACTTTTAATCCGTGTTTGTTACATATTTGCAGGATACAGGTTCTCGGTTCTAAAACGGTGAAATTCATGGAAAACACGACAAAATCCGGGTTCCTGCCAACCACTGATAAAACACGGTCTCCGCTCTTCATCCGTATGCTGCCAGATACCAGTTTAGGAAGACAAAATGTCAAATCAACGTCGTTTTCAGGCACAAGGCTCAATGGTAGCACAAGATCCAAGAGATCTACGCGGAGCTCGAGGCAATCATTCCAAATCTTGACAAAAAGTCCACATTTCCCTCAACAGAAATTCTGGAAAATTCGTGAAGAAATTATGAAAACATACAGATACCAGAATAATGTACACAGAAAACCAGGGATCCCGACCAAAGCACACACTCCAACTCCCCTATACGGCCGCGTTTCCGCGGCCAATAGGGGGTATTGGCCGCGGAAACGCGGCCATACTGTAGCTTCAGCATGTCGTATTTTGGGGGCTTTTTTGTAACTTCCCATAGGTTCTGTTGGTTGCCCTAGATTTCCATTCTCCAGCCTATAAATACAGCAGAACTGAGCTCAACCAAGGGTCATTCTTTTGTTCCTCTTTTGTAATCTTTTGTATAGTTTTTCTTCTTCTTCTTCATTCCTCCTCCATGAAATTGTAGTGAGAGCTTTTGAGTGGGAGATCAATGAAGATGAGGGTTTTGTGTCATTCTTTTGTTCCTTCTTCCCCTTGAGATTCTTGCTTTCTCTTGATCATTCAACCTCTTCATTGAGCTTGAATGGTTAAGGGTTAGTTATTGATCTCAAGGGTCGTATTTTGTTCACTCCTTAGTACTTCAATTCACATGCGTTCTCTACCCTTCCCTTGATCTTGCAACCTCTTGATTGAGCTTGCAAGTTTAAGGGTTGGCTATTGATCCCATGCTTGTGTTGAGTTCTACGGTTCTTGTAATTACTTTCTTGCATTTTTCATTCTTTTCTTTAATTACCTGCAATTTATTTCCATGCACTTTTATTACTTGCAATTTATTTCATGCACTTAAATTCCTTGCACTTTCTTTCTTGTAATCTTTTCTTTTCTTTGTTCTTTTCTTTTTGTTCTCTTTTGTTCATTTTGTGAATGTTGTAATTATTGTTGTTGTTAAGAATCCATATGATATTGTAAGTTAACATTTCTTTGCCAATTCCTTTTCCCGTTATTTTCCATTTGAACTTCGCCCAAACCATACGCAAGCGCTCCGTTAGGCACCGTACCCTGACAAGGTAACGGTGATTCCTAACCGCGACCGGTTGTGTTCGGTTTGGCCGGAGGCGAAAGCAAGAGACAAGAACGGAAGGACAAGGGTAAATAAGCCGGATTCCACGAATACCGCGCTTAAATCCCCTAATCCACGTTGTTGCCGATTGCTCTAGCTTCAATTGGTTAAGACTCGGCTCAAAGGTTTTGAGTACGGATTTCTTTAGCTTACAATCTCATATTTTCTTCTTAACAACTTTATACTTGCAAATAAACACATAGGTTAGACCGAACAAACATACAGATTCTTTATTGACTCGTCTAAGACAAGAAAGGACATACAACCATCTCCCTGTGGACCGACCCGTGCTCAACCGGCTAGCTGCAAAGCGACACCGTCCTGATCGCGGTTACACTTAAATTCTTTGAACATCCGACACGCCAAAAGCGTGCGATCAGCATGATAACGTGATGGAATGCATCCACGTTACTCATACTCCAGAAGGTATGCGCATACTTGGCAAGTTTCAGTTTCTTTAGAAAACTCCCGATATGATTTTTGCCCCATGCTCTTATAACCTTAGCGTTGGTCAAAATGTCATAAGTCACATGCCAAGTTCTACCCGTCACTATCTTGTCAATTTGAACCCACCCGCACATGCCCTTGACGTTGGCCAAAATAGCAGAACGACTGTCCCAAACTAACTCATCTATCTATGCAACAATTGAATACCCAGCAGCTACCAAACACTATGCCTTGGCGTTGGTCAAAATACATAGCTTGAATACTACTGAATACCCAAAAGAAGTGACGGAGGGCTACGGCTGGTTTTTGGCGAAAAACCTTTAACGTAGTGAACTTGATATCGCTGAAGGAACCTGATAGCTTTTTAAAATATAGTGGCGAAACCCTTTTGCTAAAGAGGTCACTCCCGGTAAAGGGATCTCGGCTCTTTCCTCGTGGAATGAGGTGCAGGATATTCCACTGAATACCGCTATGAAAAGCAACTTGTAATCGACTATAGTGAAGTTATTACTCTGACGCAAACTTCTGCCCAAGGGGTCAGTCCCGGTGAAGGGATATCGGCCCTTGCCCCGTCGAATGAGGTGCAGGATATTCCACTGAATACCGCTATGCAAAAAAAAGGAAACGTCTTTGTAACAACACTTTTTAAATTGTTCCAACAACTGCAAACAGGTTTGTTTTACTTTGCATTGATCAGAATCAACGCAGTCCCATCAATCAATCACACCAGAAAAGAACGAAAATAAAATGTACGTATATGCCATCCGCATTCGTCACTGGGTCCCGTCATCACCCGTTAGGCTACTTAACTAACGACAGAGCGGGGACTGGACTAGCGCGGGTGTAAAACATATACAACATCTAATAGTATATAAACCAATATACAATAATCGCTCCAGGCGTGATAGTATGCAACATTACAGAAAAGTAATAAGCATCACAGAACAATACAGATAATCTGGGATCCCCGAGTTTCACAGAGCCGCTGCTGAAACCCGACGTTCCCCTGTCGTGTGGATAGCCTGTGCAATGAAACCTAGACCCCTACGGGTGCGGCAAGTTACCCGCCAAAACCTGAAGTGAGGCAGCCCCTTACAACATAGTGAATGGACCACCCTGCACTTCACGGAATCCGGTAAGCTTGGGCACCCCTCCTTGGGTCAACCTGTACCCCTTACGAGTGCGGCGAATAGTCTGCCAATTCTAGAGTGGGGCCCCTCTGCCTCTCAAAGCCATGAGATGCGGACCCGTTGCTTCTCAGAACCCGGCTATCCGTGCACTCCGTCTCGGGGCAAAACCTAGTACAGTAATGAAAAATAGTACAATAGGTACATCGACCGCAACCTGGTCGTGCCCCAAAAGAATATTATACAACAGGCAGTGACGGCAGTCCACATGTTGGACGCTCGCCCCGCAATATCAAATGTACAAATAAACTCAAACTGTACTACCATTGCACACTGCTGTCCACCATGACAAAACCGCAACAACACAGCACAACACAGAACATCAACGCGAATGTCACGTTCGCAAACCCGTCTAAAAGAACTATAGCAATCAGACGCGGTTTACCGATCAAATGACATTCCCGGTCGGAGATATAATGTAAGCACTGTAAACTAACATGTTTAAATTTTGATCGACCAAATATCAAGAAGTGGGCCCAATGACTTACTGGTGAACGGTAACAAAACCTGGGCCCAAATGATATATACCACAAACCACAAAATCCAGAGAAGAACATACTGTTCAATTTTGGGAGCATGATCTCACCAAGTGGCGGCGGATCCGCGGCCAAACCATGGGTTTCGCCGCGTTTCCGCGGCGGCTTGGTGGGATCACGTGCCCAAATTTGGTCCTTGTTCTTAGAAAAGCCTGCACAGATTTTTGAGACATGTAGAAAAATTTTAGGAGACCATTTAAAATCGACAGAAACTGTGAGCTTGGAATTTTGCAATTTTCGATTTCCGGTTCGATCGATGTTTTAAACGCGTTAGCACAAGTTAGCATAGCAAAATGGTTAGGCTTTGATACCACTATAAGTCTACGGTAGCGCCCCGGCCGTCTACAGACGCCAAATGCGGAACAAAAACTTTTAACTGGCGCTTCCGTATACTTTAACCCGGATCTGCCATTATTGCTAAACTAACAAACTGTAAAGCGTGTAGAAAGGTTATACCGAACGATCCGAGTCCTTCGTTCTTTAACCATCATCCCACGCTCCGTTGCGGCTGCTCCGATCTCATCGATCTCCGATCTCTTCGTCGAGGTGGCACCACGTCGACAATTCTTTAAACGGGCTCCCGCCTCTGACTCGAGGCAACTCGGTCGTCAAGTTTGCTAAAAGAGACGACCAAGAATGATGTAGAGAATGAGTAGATGACTTTGTCTAACTTCGTCCAAATCCGTGGACGATCGGTTAATGAAGTTGCCGAGGGAATTGGGTGATGGAATGAAATGAACTGTAAAATTCCATGCACCCCAAATACTATCATATCTTTTACAACCATATGAAAACATCAAGTGAGAGAGTGTGTCGAGGGGAAGGGGAAGGCCGGCCACTCATATAGAGGAGGGAGGTGATGGTAGGAGGAGGGAGGTTACCATTAGAAATAATATCATGAACAAAAGATCTTAACCAAAACAAAATGCTTTAATGTTAAAGCATGAGTCATAAACCTAGTCATCATGCATTAATGAACCATTAAATGCATCCAATGAAAACTCAACACCAATTAATCCTAGTCACCTCATCTAGATGCTTCTAGAACACTGACTCACCTCAACTGAAGAAAAGATAAATCCGTCTTTAACTGAATGTTAAAAGACGGCTGATAGAAAACTGGAAACTGGCAACTTCCAAAAGTGATCCTGAAACGACTTTCAGGATAACCCCGAAATTGTATAAATATACCCGCATTTGTATTACGACCGAATACAAATGCAACTGAGACAAAGATATTATACCTACTCAATATAATACTCGGATACGGCTTAAACCAAAGCCGACCAGTATCATCTGCCCGAAAAATTCCGAACCCTGCCATAAAACCATACGGCCTCTACAACGTTTCGCCCGAACTTGGGAAACTGTCTGTGGGGGACTCTATTGACTCGTCAGTACCCTGGCAGTGGGTTTAACCACAAACCGTCAGCAGCACTAGCAATGCGTAACGGCTGCCCATGGACTGACCTCAAGGGAGGCTGATAAGAGAACTCATCCAGAAACCCTACTGAGCCTAACAGTGACAATGTATATACAGTCCGGTCCGTTCGTCTATGAGTATCGCATATCTGCCTAGGGGGCTAGCAACGTCAGACCCCCAATAGCAGTATAAGTCGTGTCGGAGTGAAGCCCAATAACACCCTGAGATACTACTGGAGTACCTACCAGTAAATCTCCTGCAATGGCCATGGACTTTGTGTAATGGCTCTCCTAGACACAGCACGACCTCGCCCCCAATACCGGGAGAGACGAATCCCCTGCCGATCCGCTCACGTGCCTCCATATGGCTCGGGACTGTACCCAAAAACTACCTGTTTGCACGACTCCTTTGAGCCGTGGTAGGGTAGAAATCAAAGCACAGTGGGAACTCACACGAGACAAATGACGACCTCAGGTCGATGAACTAACCTGTACACATGTCACCAGGGAACTGCTATCTGACGATATGTATAGTACTAACTAGGAGATTCCCGGCGAGTCCTGTCCGGTGTACTCATAACCCAATGAGCACCTGTATACATCTTAGGTGATCCAACTGACACCAGTGGCTTGTGAGACCGGCCACCGCCCCTCGTCGGGGTCTCGACTGTACACACTAGTCTACTCCGGAGTATTGATGCCCTGTCTCGAAACTCCCATGACTAGGGACCACAATTAAGGATATGCCTATAAACCACCCAACTCTCACGTATATGATCGCCATCATACTGTTGGTGGTAAAGCAAGATCCTAAGGGCTCTATCAAAGTGTAACATGTAATCAGTCACCTGAACATGTACACGACTGATAAAGGCAAACCAGATAGCATACTATCATCTTGAGTAAGACTGTCCTACTGGTATAGGTCCTCTTCAATCATTGCAATCACGTACCTGCGATCCAATAATTGACTATGAGGGCACTATCTCCAACAGCAATTACCAAGGCGTGTGTGTACGCATGAATAGTGCTCGTGTTGCATATAAAAACCCTGGCAATGGTGCAGGTGTCCTATAGAATGAGTTCGCATATGTGTGTCAATATAGAGCATGAATGTAGCAAGATGTTATGCAAGCATTAACTCATAATTACTAATGTCACTAGGAATTTTTAAATTACTTAAACTATCGGGCGACTTGCGCCATCCAAACGATTGTCCCCCGTAGATGTTACATCTACTCACCTGTGATCTCGCACTAGGTGTGTCCGACCACCTGCTTTCCTTTCTCCGCGGCGCTCGAAGTTCCTGACTGCGAACCTAGAATTTACGTAAAGTAACATACATAAGGCAAATCCTGCAAAAACGTGATATATCGATCAAAAGAATAACTCGTGTGTGAAACTAAACGCGCGTGCACTCGATACGTCGCGACGTGCGTAAACTCACCAGAAACCACCCCGACACGCTGTGTCGCGCGGCGCACCACAGAACCAACTCAGATCACACACGTGTCGCACAAGTTAAAAAGCATCGAAACAAGGTTTAATGCTCCAGATTTTGACTCGAGTCAAAACAGAAAAAGTTGCACATACCAAAACCCCTAACTATGCAGCAGACCCCCACACACCGTTCCCAGGCGATCTCTTCACCATTCGGGCTGCGCCAAAGAACCTTCACAGATGGCAGGACCTTTGATCGAAGTTTCTTCAACTACCGATCCAATATCACTACTGGCTGCTCGGTGAACGAAAGATCGTGCTCAAGCTGAACGGTCTGATGCTGAATCGTGTGAGAAGGGTCATGAAGATATCTGCGTAGCATCGATACGTGGAAGACGGGGTGAACATCTGGAAAGCTGGG
This sequence comes from Agapanthus africanus, assembly GCA_030015575.1. NCBI lineage: Eukaryota > Viridiplantae > Streptophyta > Magnoliopsida > Asparagales > Amaryllidaceae > Agapanthus > Agapanthus africanus. The sequence continues at coordinate 178,747,239 of JASDDO010000008.1, forward strand.
TGGAAGAGCCAAACGATATGCAACTGCGCCGACACGCTCGAGAATCTCGAAGGGACCCACAAATCTGGGACTAAGCTTTTTTCGCCCAAATCTCATCACGCCCCTCATCGGAGAGACCCTCAGAAAAACGTGATCGCCAACTACGAACTCTAGTCTGCGACGGCGTCTGTCTGCATACGATTTCTGCCTGCTCTGAGCCACTCTCATCCAATCTCGAATCAACAGTACTTTCTCGGTCATCTCCTGCACGATCTGCGGCCCCAAAATACTGCTCTCGCTAAGCTCAGTCCAACAGACGGGCGATCTACATCTCCTCCCATACAAGGCCTCGAAAGGTGTCATCTGAATAGTATTCTGGAAGCTGTTGTTGTAAAAAAACTCCACTAACGGTAAATGATGATCCCAGCTACCTCCGAAGTCTAAAACGCACGCTCGGAGCATGTCCTCGAGAGTCTGAATAGTCCGCTCTGACTGGCCGTCGGTCTGCGGATGAAATGCTGTGCTGAAACTAAAACGGGTGCCCAATGCCTCCTGAAGTCTCTGCCATAGTCGGCTGGTAAACTGGGTGCCTCGGTCTGACACGATACAAGTCGGTATGCCATGCAACCGTACGATCTCGTCGATGTAAATTTGGGCATACTGAGCAAAACTGAAAGTGGTCTTCACTGGCACGAAGTGAGCTGCTTTCGTCAATCGATCCACGATCACCCAAATGGAGTCGTACCCTCGACTGGTCCTGGGTAGACCCACCACAAAGTCCATAGAAATCTGCTCCCATTTCCACTCCGGAATGGGCAAAGGCTGCAACTCTCCTGCTGGCCTCTGGTGCTCGACCTTGACTTGCTGACAAGTCAGGCATCTTGACACGAAGTCTGTGACATCCCTCTTCATCCCATCCCACCAAAAGAAATCTCTCAAATCGTGGTACATCTTGGTGGAACCCGGATGAACGCTGTATGTCGATCTATGCGCCTCCTCAAGAATCTTACGTCGCAGTCCCTCCGAATCTGGTACGCACAGTCGAGTCCCAAATCGCAGTGCTCCCTGATCATCGATCACGAACTCGGAACTTCTGCCCTGCCTAATCTGCTCCACGATCTCTGAAAGACGTTCATCACTGGGTTGTGCCTCTCGAATACGGTCAAGTAACTGCGGACGTGCATGAACATGCGCAAGCTGTCCCCCTGTCGGAGTGAACTCGAACTCAACTCGGCTGTCGCATAAAATCTGCCAATCTGCTGGCGACTACCTCTGTACTGCGCGCAAACAGGATAGACAACCCTTAGGCCTCCTGCTCAAAGCATCCGCCACTACATTAGCCTTGCCCGGGTGATAAAAGATCTCGCAATCGTAGTCCTTTACTAGTTCCATCCAACGGCGCTGTCTGAGATTCAGGTCTCGCTGCTGAAATATGTACTTCAAGCTCTTGTGATCAGTGAATATCTGGCACGACTCGCCGTATAGGTAATGTCGCCAGATCTTAAGTGTAAAGACCACTGAAGCCATCTCCAGATAGTGAGTGGGGTAGTTCTGTTCATGTTTCTTCAACAGTCGTGAAGCATACGCGATCACCCTGTCATGCTGCATCAATACGCACCCTAGCCCCACTCGTGAAGCGTCACAATAGACCACAAATCCGCCTGATCCTGAAGGCAAAGATAACACCGGCGCCGTAGTCAAACAAGTCCGTAGCTGCTGAAAACTGTGCTCGCACTCCTCCGTCCAATCGAAAGGAACTCCCTTCCGGGGCAATCCGGTCAAAGGTGCAGCAATACGGGAGAAATCCTGTAGAAATCTCCTGTAGTAGCCAGCCAGGCCTAGGAAAATGCGGATCTCAGTAACTGATGTCGGTCTGGGCCACTGCTGAACAGCCTCGATCTTCTTTGGGTCCACACATATGCCATCTCTCGTAATCATGTGGCCTAAGAAACCAACGCTGTCAGGACAAAACGCACACTTGGAGAATTTCGCGAACAGCTGGTGCTCCCTCAAAGTCTATAACGTGATCCACAAGTGCTGCTCGTGCTCCTCTCGGCTCCGGGAATACACCAAAATCGTTGGAGATAGTGCCCTCAGAGTCAATTATTGGATCACAGGCACGTGATTGCAATGATTGAGGGAGGACCTATCCCGGTAGGACAGTCTTACTCGAGATGATAGTATGCTATCTGGTTTACCTTTATCATCGTGTACTGCTTTAGGTGACCTTACACGTCACTATTGCACGTTGATAGAGCCCCTAGGATCCATGCCTTACTGCCAGCAGTATGAGGGCGATCATATACGTGGGAGCTGGTAGTCTATAAGCACATCCTTAAAAGGTCCCTAGTCGTGGGAGTTTCGAGACAGGGCATCGATACTCAAGAGTAGACTAGTGTATACAGTCGAGACCCCGACGAGGGGCGGTGGCCGGTCTCACAAGCCACTGGTGTCAGTTGGTTCACCTAAGATGTATACAAGTGCTCATTGGGTTATGAGTACACCGGACAGGACTCGCCAGGAACATGCTAGTTGGTCTTATACCCGACATCAGATAGCAGTTCCCTGGTAACATGTGTACAGGTTAGTTCATCGACCTGGGGATCGTCATTTGTCTCGTGTAAGTTCCCACTGTACTTTGATTACTACCCTACCACGCTCAAAGGAGACGTGCAAACAGGTTTTAGTTGGGTACAGTCCCGAGCCATGTTCATCACAGAATACTGCATTTTATACCGCTCGGTTGTTTATAGGTAGGTGTTTTTAATCCGTGTTTGTTACATATTTGCAGGATACAGGTTCTCGGTTCTAAAACGGTGAAATTCATGAAAAACACGACAAAATCCGGGTTCCTGCCAACCACTGAGAAAACACGGTCTCCGCTCGTCATCCGTATGTTTCCAGATACCAGTTTAGGAAGACAAAATGTCAAATCAATGTCACCTTCATGCACAAGGCGCAATGGCAACAACAAGTTCAAAGAAATCTACGCGGAGCTCGAGGCAATCATGACAAAAACATCCACAAAAAGTCCACCTTTCCTCAACAGAAATTCTGGAAGAAATGTGAATGTATTTTCAGAAAATACATATACCAGACAAGAGGGGACAGAAGACCAGGGAAGTACACAGAAGCCCATGCCCTGACTCCATCATAGGGCCGCGGATCCGCGGCCAATAGGGGGTATTGGCGGCGGATCCGCCGCCGTACTGGCGCAACAGACAGTGACTTTTCAGGGGTATTCTGGTCTTTTTGTTTGGGTTCTGGTGGTTGCCCTAGATTTCCATTCTCCAGCCTATAAATACTCCAGAATTGAGCTAAGCCAAGGGTCCAATTTTGTGTCCACTCTTTTGTAGTTTTTTGTATAGTTCTTCTTCTTCTTCTTCATTCTTTCTCCATGAAAATTGTAGTGAGAGCTTTTTGAGTGGATATTAATGAAGATGAGGGTTTTGTATCATTCTCTTTTGTTTCTTCTTCCCCTTGAGATTCTTGCTTTCTCTTGATCATTCAACCTCTTCATTGAGCTTGAATGGTTAAGGGTTAGTTATTGATCTCAAGGGTCGTATTTTCTCACGGGACTAGTTCTTCACTTCACATGCGTTCTCTACCCTTCTCTTGATCTTGCAACCTCTTAATTGAGCTTGCAAGTTTAAGGGTTGGCTATTGATCACATACTTGTCTTGAGTTCTATGTTCTTGTAATTACTTTCTTGTTCTTTTTATCGCTTTTTATTACTCGCTTATTATTATCTTGCTTTACTTTCATGCACTTAAATTCCTTGCACTTTAATTACTTGTAATCTTTTCTTTTCTTTGTTCTTTTCTTTTGCTCTCTTTTGTTCATTTTGTGAATGTTGTAATTATTGTCGTTGTTAAGAATCAATACGGTATTGTAAGTTAATATTTTCCTTCTCATTTCCTTTTCCCGTTATTTTCCATTGAACTCCGCCCAAACCATACGCAAGCGCTCCGTTAGGCACCCTACCCTGACAAGGCAACGGTGATTCCTAACCGCGACCGGTTGCGTTCGGTTTGGCCGGAGGCGAAAGCAAGAGACAAGAACGGAAGGAAAAGGGTAAATAAGCCGTATTCCACGAATACCGCGCTTAAATCCCCTAATCCACGTTGTTGCCGATTGCTCTAGCTTCAATTGGTCAAGACTCGGCTCAAAGGTTTCGAGTACGGATTTCTTTAGCTTATAATCTCGTATCTTTTCTTAACAACTTTATACTTGCAAATAAACACATAGGTTAGAATCAAACTCATACAGATTCTTTATTAACTCGTCTAAGACAAGAACGGAAATACAACCATCTCCTTGTGGATCGACCCGTGCTCAACCGGCTAGCTGCATAGCGACACCGTCCTGATCGCGGTAAACTTTAGAACTCTTAAAACTCGACACGCCAAAAGCGTGCGATCAAATGGCGCCGTTGCCGGGGAGACGGTAACGTATTTCTTTTCTTGTTATTCGGGTTAATTTTCATTTTGTATATATTTATAAATATTAAAAAAAAAATCTTTTTGTTATTTTTGATCATTTTTGTGGGCAAGAGTGCAGATTTTTGCGGATTTGCAAACTGCGATTGTGGGAGCAAAGTGTACGTTCAAAGTTAAGGTGATTACGAAGTACAGTGCCAAAGATACGGGTAGTTTGACCCGCGCAAGCGAACTTTCCAAGCTTACCGGATTTGATTCAACGGGGGTTTCCTAACCCAAAAACTTAACGGTACGTACTTTACTAACACCTTCTTCTCAAATCCGACGCATCCAATATACTATTCTTTGCAGGATTCTTTGCAAGTTCGCTAGCAAACGCTAAAAATTGACAAACCCGTATTTGTTGCAGTACCATGCTTAAACTAAAAAACGATTTTTTGATTCTTTATAGAATTTTTATTGAATTGCGCATTGCATACATTAATACGGACTTAAGGGCAAGTGAACCCCACAACATACGGTAAAGGATTTCATCACCTTTTCCGTTGCCCACAAATCACGAACTTGAGCATAACGTTTACCCGCACAAATTTTAAAAGAAATTAGACTTTAAGCCTTAAGGACTTCGCGCTCATTAGGAGAAGTTAACTGTGTTTAGGACCTCGCTTAACGGTATTTTGTTTACGGGGTGTCTAGGAAAGTGTTAACGGCGAAACCGCCAAAAGAGAAAGGGTTATTTAATTAAGGAACTTCGCGAAAGCATTGGAAAACCTCCCCTTATCTCTGCACTTACCTGTCCTCGTGATCAGTGTATCTTGAGCCCGTTTCTCGACACAGTTTTACTTCGACAATTAAGTTCTGGAGCAGGTCTAGTTGACCTAGGTGAACCCTAGAACGATTAGGTGTGTGGTATTTTTGTGTCGTGATTGTTTTTGTCCATATTCTTTTTGTGTGTATATTTCATTCTTTTGTTAATATATAGCTAAAAAAAACTAATATCACATTCTTTTTCCCCTCCTTATCTCTGCCTTTCTTTATTTCTCTCTTCATATCATGGGTACCCCACCTCGCAAAACTCATGCCGAACTTTGGTACCCACAACCAGACATTACTTCCTATGGGTCTTGCTTTGGCCGAACATCGAACGACCCCTCCATGCCAAAAATTTCTTTGAAAGATCGGATAGACGCGTCTAGGACGAACAACTGGACCCCGCAATCCACTTCGTATCAACCGTTTCAAACATTCACCCCTTCTTGCGTTCATACCCCTTTTGAAAGTCCAATTGTAGCCACAAGACCAATGTCTATTGCTGAACGTATTGAACAATCCCGTAGCCGATCTTTCACTCCTTTCACCACTTCAAATTCGTGGGATCAACAATTCCATTCACCTTCTTATCCAAATGTTGATCCTGCTCCTGTCCAGCCATTCAATTCCTACCAGCCCTACCCAACTTTTACACCTTCCCTAAACATTGCTTCTACACAGCCTTTTGGGAATTTTCAGTATCCAAACAACTTTGAATCTTTTACTGAAACCCCTTCACAACCCATGTCTAGTCTGGAACAGTCGTTGGGAGACTTTAGGGTAGCGTCAAGCCAACAGATGACGGATTTGAATGCGTCCATGGCCGCTCTCATACAACCTACTGACCCGGTAGCTAGTTTTCAACTAGCTCCAAATTTTCCAATGTATGAAGAGGCGGTAGGACAGGCTGTGAATTTGAGTGGAGAGAGTGAGATATACCCCCTTCCAAATCAAACCTACCCGTCCCAAATTGAATCCCACAACTCCTGTTTTGAAAGTCTATCGAGTATCCCATATGATTTATCAATTGAAGATAGAATGATGAATGAGTTGTGCGACTTCGTAGTGTTTGATTTGCCCGATTGTGAAGGGTCCCTTCCAAGTGAAACCAAACCTAATCCTTTTGACCTCTACACCTATATCTTAGAACCAGAATCGATTAATATCCATGCTTTTGAAGAGGTGTCAGAGAATTTTGATTTTCACTTGATTGAGGATATTGACGCTGGGGATATTTTGGATGATGAACCCGTAGATTTGGCTGAGTTTGTCTCTTCAAATCATCATCCCGAGTCATTAAATGTTTTTTTCCGAACCCCATATGCGTCTGGACTTTGATGAAATATGCATGGATGAGCTTAACTTTGAGGAGAATTTTGAGGATATTTTTGAGGATGAAACAGTTCTAGATGATGAGTCGGATTTTCCAATTCATCCCGTCCCTTTCATTGACTGTATACACCCTCCTAAACCTTTAACCGATACCCCTCCTCGATCACTTCCCTCCATTCTTTCCATCGTTCCGACCTTGCAAGAACCCGTATCACTTACATTTCATATGTCTGGTTTACCAAGTTCGGCGTACCCATGGCTTCTTACAAATCTTGAGGGATTTGATCCAATCTCTCGACGGGTTAATAGATTAGCGCAATCGCTGTTTACACATCGCTCATCACAAATTGTGCTAATCTATTCACTCCATTTGCACCCTCAAGTTCGTACTCCACTTCTTTTTCCCCTCCGCCATTCTTCTTCTTATATACCTAGACCGTATACCACTTCTACCTCATTACGGTCTCGCGTATTCTCCCTCTCTTTTCTCTACGCCTTCTTCCACCAACCTGTACATTATAGCGATAAAATCTTTGAATGGTTGGTGCTCACTTTTGGCCTGTGTAAGGCCTTGTATAGCTTGATACTGTTCTCTTTCCCCCCTAATCCTGAACTTCATCGCTTAACAGTGGAAAAACTGTTCTACTTAAGTTTGGGGGGGACACTTTTTTTTTGTATATATTTTTTGTTTTTCCTTTTTGTATATAATTTGTTTTTAGGGAGCGCCGACAATTTTGACCCTCTTGGTGTAGCCTGACAGTGAGGGCACTGTCAAGTTTAAGTTTGGGGGTGTGCTCGGTAAGCTTTCTTCCTTCGCATTCATTTGTATATTTTGCATTTGCATACCTTATTAAAAACCCACAAAAATCGAAAATTTTCCAAAAATATAAAAACTTTGTCGTCAAGTTAGCTAATAGGGTAACTTAGATCTTTATTCCGAAAGTTTAGTTGATATGATAGAAATAACTAAATTCTAGGCTTAGGAATTGAAAACCCTAAAAATAATCCTTTTTCTGTTTAAACTTGGTAAGTATACGTCCTTACAGTTTTTTTGAGAAATAGGTAATCTTGAGTTCAGTTCTTTAGTTAAAGTCAAGATGAAGGGAAAGTATTGATGCTTTACTGAAGGATAAAGTCTGAAAAATAGTTTCTTTTCTTGAGTTCAAATTTAGAAAGTATATACCCTACAAACTGCACATACACGCACCTTGAAACATGGGATAGTAGAGGATACCTAGAAATACTCTTGCCTGAAAGCCTAGTATGAAAAAAAAACGGTATTTAAAGCTAAACACCAAAAAGAGCATATTGAAAAATATATCCGGTCTTGAAAAAGAAAAAGAAAAAGAAAAAGAAAAAAAATAGAATAAAGTCAAGACCTGGAAACTGCTATTTACGCTTTAATGTTCACACATTCAGTAATCGGCCGTTAGTGCCTCAAGAAGCATTAATAGTCGCATGAAAGGTGTGTGAGCAAATCCGTCCATCCTTAATGAAAAGAAGTAGTATTAGGTATTAAGTCAAGGGTATTATAGCTTGAATTGAATTCTCAAGTGTAGGGGTGCAAATATACACACACGTAGGGGTATACAATCGATGTTTGGATAAAGGATAGAAATGAAGAATAAGACTTGTGTTTTCTGTAAAGTTGATAAAAATCCCTGATTTGAGGCCGCGCTTTAGAAGGAAAACTCAGGTGAACCGACATCTTTCTAAACTTTTTTGGAACGTATATGATCTAAGGTTAAATAGATAGGAGGTGTGAAGAATAAGGGTTGGATATTTCTAACTTAGGATGATAGAATTTCTAACGTAAATACTAAACTGTAGGAGTAGAATCAATGTTAACTTATGAAACTAGCTTGACGGGATTTTGTGGGTGTAATCCGCTGAAAACCCTCAGGAGACAACACTCCTCCTACTAGGGACACCTAGAGGTTTAACGGCTTGTTGCACGCGCTCAGTGCAATCGCGTTCCCTGTGAAAGTGCGGTTAGGATTTTTTGTGAATAATTGGTTTTGCTCGGGACGAGCAAAAGTTAAGTTTGGGGGTATTTTTTCATCACAGAATACTGCATTTTATACCGCCCATTCTTACGCTCGGTTGTTTATAGGTAGGTGTTTTTAATCTGTGTTTGTTACATATTTGCAGGATACAGGTTCTCGGTTCTAAAACGGTGAAATTCATGGAAAACACGACAAAATCCGGGTTCCTGCAAACCACTGAGAAAACACGGTCTCCGCTCGTCATCCGTATGTTGCCAGATACCAGTTTAGGAAGACAAAATGTCAAATCAATGTCACCTTCATGCACAAGGCGCAATGGCAACAACAAGTTCCAAGAAATCTACGCGGAGCTCGAGGAAATCATGACAAAAACATCCACAAAAAGTCCACCTTTCCTCAACAGAAATTCTGGAAGAAATGTGAATGTATTTTCAGAAAATACATATACCAGACAAGAGGGGACAGAAGACCAGGGAAGTACACAGAAGCCCATGCCCTGACTCCATCATAGGGCCGCGGATCCGCGGCCAATAGGGGGTATTGGCGGCGGATCCGCCGCCGTACTGGCGCAACAGACAGTGACTTTTCAGGGGTATTCTGGTCTTTTTGTTTGGGTTCTGGTGGTTGCCCTAGATTTCCATTCTCCAGCCTATAAATACTCCAGAATTAAGCTAAGCCAAGGGTCCAATTTTGTGTCCACTCTTTTGTAGTTTTTTGTATAGTTCTTCTTCTTCTTCTTCATTCTTTCTCCATGAAAATTGTAGTGAGAGCTTTTTGAGTGGATATTAATGAAGATGAGGGTTTTGTATCATTCTCTTTTGTTTCTTCTTCCCCTTGAGATTCTTGCTTTCTCTTGATCATTCAACCTCTTCATTGAGCTTGAATGGTTAAGGGTTAGTTATTGATCTCAAGGGTCGTATTTTCTCACGGGACTAGTTCTTCACTTCACATGCGTTCTCTACCCTTCTCTTGATCTTGCAACCTCTTAATTGAGCTTGCAAGTTTAAGGGTTGGCTATTGATCACATGCTTGTCTTGAGTTCTATGTTCTTGTAATTACTTTCTTGTTCTTTTTATCGCTTTTTATTACTCGCTTATTATTATCTTGCTTTACTTTCATGCACTTAAATTCCTTGCACTTTAATTACATGTAATCTTTTCTTTTCTTTGTTCTTTTCTTTTGCTCTCTTTTGTTCATTTTGTGAATGTAGTAATTATTGTCGTTGCTAAGAATCAATACGGTATTGTAAGTTAATATTTTCCTTCTCATTTCCTTTTCCCGTTATTTTCCATTGAACTCCGCCCAAACCATACGCAAGCGCTCCGTTAGGCACCCTACCCTGACAAGGTAACGGTGATTCCTAACCGCGACCGGTTGCGTTCGGTTTGGCCGGAGGCGAAAGCAAGAGACAAGAACGGAAGGACAAGGGTAAATAAGCCGTATTCCACGAATACCGCGCTTAAATCCCCTAATCCACGTTGTTGCCGATTGATCTAGCTTCAATTGGTCAAGACTCGGCTCAAAGGTTTTGAGTACGGATTTCTTTAGCTTATAATCTCGTATCTTTTCTTAAGAACTTTATACTTGCAAATAAACACATAGGTTAGAATGAAACTCATACAGATTCTTTATTGACTCGTCTAAGACAAGAACGGAAATACAACCATCTCCCTGTGGATCGACCCGTGCTCAACCGGCTAGCTGCATAGCGACACCGTCCTGATCGCGGTAAACTTTAGAACTCTTAAAACTCGACACGCCAAAAGCGTGCGATCAAGCCAAATGGAGGCAGTGAGCGGATCTTTAGGGGTTCTTCTCTCCCGGTATTGGGGGTGAGGTCGCGCTGTGTCTAGGAGAGCCATTACACGAAGCCCTCGGCCGAGGCAGGAGATTTACTGGTAGATATTCCAGTAGTATCTCAGGGTGTTCTGGGCTACACTCCGACACGACTTGTACCTCTTTTGGGGGTCTGACTTTTACCAACCCCCTAGGCCAGCCATGCGATGCTCATAGACGAACGGACCGGACTGTACGGATATTATCACTGACAGGCTCAGTAGGGTGTCAGGATGGGTTCGCTCATCGACGTCCCTTTTGGTCAATTGCTGGTGGCCCGTTACGTATTGTCTTATACCTCTGACGTGCTAGTGGTTAAATTCACAACCAAGGTATTGACGATTCCTTAGAGTCCCCCACATTCAGTTACTCAAGTTTCGGGCGAAACGCTGTAGAGGCCGTATGGAGATATGGCAGGTTTCGATCAGATACGTGCGGGATTGCACGGATCAGGATCGGACGGTTAGTACTAGAGGCCGTATGGGTATATGGCAGGGTACGATCAGATACGTGCGGTATTGCACGGATCAGGATCGGACGGATAATACTAGCCGGCTTTGGTTTAAGCCGGATCCTAGTATAGTACAGTGTAGATTTTGTCTCATTGCATTTGTATTCGGTCGGAATACAGATGCGGGTGTGTATACACAGTATCGGGGTTTTCCTGTAATTTATTACGGGACCAGTTTTCTGGAGTTGCCTGTTTGCTTTCCGTTTCGGCCATATTTCTTTGTATCCTTCATTGGACGAAGATTGGTGGAGGAGGGCTTATTTGCAATTGTGCAAATAAGCATTTGTGGAGGGTGGTGATTGCATATTATTGGATCATGATGGTTGCACCATCCCTTGACCATTTGACTTCTTCTTTCATGATGGCTTGACTTTGTGATGAGATGATGAGGTTGGTGGAGTGTGGTTTTGGTTTTGTGATCATTTCCCTTAATGATGTCTTTTGATTCTCTTCTTGCATTATTGATCCATACACTCCCTCATTCACCTTCTCTCTCCATTCATGCATGGGCCGGCCACTAACTAGGGGAGGGGGCTTTCTCTTTTGGTTGTGAGAAAAATGTTAATCTCATTCTTTGCATGCTACATTTTTCTTACCTCTCTCCAAGTTCATTTTCCTCCACCACAAAGGCAACATCCACTACCCTAAAATGAGACATGGTTCTACACACATTCTACAGCAAACCTTGGGCACGTCGACTCGCCAGCTTCGTGCCCGAGTTGCCTCGGTATAGAGGTGGGAGCCCGTAAAAGAAACCGGCGACGTGGTGCCCTTCCGGCGAGGAGATGGAGACCGGAGATTCCGCGGGAGATCGAGACGACGACGAGAAGACCGGAGGACTCGGATCACTCGGTATATCTCTCTTCCCCATCTTGTAGTTAGCTAGGACTAGTTTAATGGTCCGATCCGGGTTTTAGTGCGCGGTGGTGCCGGTTCAAGAAAAATTAAAGTTAACCATCGCTTCCGCATTTGGCCTCGGGATGGAGGCCGGGGCGCCGCCGTGCACTTACAGTGGTATCAGAGCCTCGCCATTAACATAGTCTAGCTTTGTCTAATGTGTTTTACATTTCCGATAGAACAATTTTCCAAAAACCGTATTTTTCTTTGCAACAGTTTTCTGTCGAAATTTTTTTGTCTCGAAAAATTTTTCAAGTAGTTTCAGAATACTGTGCAGGAAATTCTAAGAACTCTGTGAAAATTTGGTCGGGTGATCGCACCATATCACCGCGGAACCGCGGTTCCACCGCCGTTTAGCCTCCTCACTGGACCAATTTTTTACAGAGGGGCTTGGACTGGAAAATAGGTTTTCTGGAATGTTATTTTTTGGGCCCAGATTTCTTGATGTGCTACAGTAGTACTTTGGGGCCCACTTGGTAAAATTTGATCGATCGGATATTTTAAACACATTATTTCACAGTATTTACATTATATCTGCGACCGTGAATGTCACTTGATCGGTAAATCCTGTCTAACTGCTATTGCCCGGTTAGACGGATTTGTGAACGTGACATTCACGTTAATGTTCTGTGTTATGCTGTGAAGTTGCGGATTGGTCGTGGGGGATAGCCTGGATGCAATGCTAGTACAGTTGTGGTTGTATTATGTACATTTGATATTGCGGGGCGAGCGTCCGACATGTGGACTGCCGTCACTGCCTGATTGTATTATTATTTTGGGGCACGACCAGGATGTGGTCGACGTACCCGTTGTATGTATATTTTACTTTCTGTACTAGGATTACCCCAAGGTGGGGTGCACGGATAGCCGGGTTCTAGAGGGCAACAAGCCCGCATCTCATGGCATTAAGACGGAGGGGGCTTCACTCTAGGATTGGCGGGCTATTCTCCGCACTCGTAGGGGGTACAGGTTGACCCAGGAGGGGTGCCCAAGTTACCGGATTCCGTGAAGTGTTGGGTGGTCCATTCACGTTGCTGAAGGGGGCTGCCTCGCTTCAGGTTTTGGCGGGTAACTTGCCGCACCCGTAGGGGTCTAGGATTTCATTGCACAGGCTATCCACACGACCAGGGGAACGTCGGGTTTCAGTAGTGGCTCTGTGAAACCCGGGGATCCCAGATATCTGTATTGTTCTGTGATGCTGTACATTTCTGTGATGTTGCATTTTTATCACTCCTTGAGCGAAATATAATATATTGGTATATATATTAGTAGATGTTGTATATGTTTTGCATCCACGCTAGTCCAGTCCCTGCTCTGTCGTTAGTTAGCTAACCTAACGGGTAATGACGGGACCCAGTGGCGAATGCGGATGGCATATACGCACGTCATATTATTTTCGTTCTTTGTGGTGTGATCAATTGATGGGACTGCGTTGATTCGGATCAATGCAAGTTAAAAACAAACCTAATCTGATGTTGTTGGAACACTTTTCAAAAAGCTGTTATTGCAAGGACATTCACTTTTGTTTTGCATCGTGGTATTCAGTTGGAATATCCTGCTCCTCAGTCGACGAGGCAAGGGCCGAGATCCCTTCACCGGGAGTGACCCCTTGGACAGAAGTTTGCATCAGGGCATTAACTTCACTATAGCCGATTACTTTTGCTTTGCATCGTGGTATTCAGTTGGAATATCCTGCACCTCATTCTACGGGGAAAGAGCCGAGATCCCTTCACCGGGAGTGACCTCTTTAGCAATGGTTTTCGTCACTATATTTTTTTAAAAAGCTATCCGTTCCTTCAACGATATCAAGTTCATTACGTTAAAGGTTTTCTCCAGAAACCATTCGTAGTCCTCCGTCGTTTCATATGGGTGGTCAATAGTATTCAAGCTGTGTATGTTGGCCAAAGTCAAGGCACAGTGATTGGTAGCTATTGGGTATTCATATGCAGCATAGATAGATGCGTTGGTTTTGGGCAGTCGTACTACTATTTTGGCCAAAGTCAAGGGTATGTACGGGTGGACTCAAATTAACCTGGAGAATGACGGGTAGAACTTGACATGTGACTTATGATATGTTGGCCAAAGTCAAGGTCATAAGAGCATGGGGCAGAAATCACATCGGGAGTTTCTAAAGAAACTGAAACTTGCCAGATATGCGCATACCTTCTGGAGTGTGATGACGTGAGCGGATTCCGTCACGTTATCATGTGATGATAGTTGGATCCCGATTCCTACTGATGAGTTAGTTTTCTCCTCGGGTGATCCCGACTAATTCTTCTTTCAGGTTTGGAGGAGAATTTGACGGTACAGTGGGAGGTTTCCAGATTAGATAAATTGGTAACCATTCTGATCTAGGTTAGAGTGCACGCTGAGTGTTTCTTTTCTCTCTCTCTCTTTGGTAGCGACCATTGACCCGACCCTAAGACTATGACTCAGTGACCAAGCTGACCGAACCTTCTTAAACACTGGCTTTTGGATTGTCAGAGTTGCAAACCTCATTGCCACTCCTACTTTTACCCTTTTCTCCAGGACACCCCGTATTACTACGAACGTCCACTTCCATTGGACAAAACCATCGTATGGTTATATACGAACTCGAAGGGATTTATTCGAGGATGGTTTCCGGTTCTGGAGAAAACGGATAGGACTATCCAGTTGTCTTTTCATTTTACCTTCTCTCAGGTTGCGAGTGCTCCTTGGTTTAGGAAACAGTACACCTATTACGCAAATTGGATAGTCTTCTTCCAAACCATAGGCAGGTGCCGACCGGTAGGGAATGAAGAAAACCAATTAGCCTAACGATGGTGTACAGAAGGTATTAAGTTAAGACAAAGCAAGGGATTAGTAAGAGGGCAAAGTAAATTGCAACTGATATTCACAACCAAACCAAGTATTTATTCGCCAATCCCATTTCACCTTTGTATTTCTCCAGGACACTCCGTATCACTACGAAGATCCACAGTTTATTGGATATTCCATCGTATGGTTATATACGAACTCGAAAGGAACTTGTTCCAGTTCGGGGATGGATTCTGGTTCAGGAGAAATAGGAATAAGGTTTATTCGGTTGTCTTTTATCTTCACCTTCTCTCGCATTGCGAGTGCTCCTAGGATTAGGACAGTACACCTATTATGCTTATTGGATAGTCTTCTTCCAAACCATAGGCTGGTGCCGAACGGTAGGGAAGGAAGAAAACCATTTGGCCTAAGGGGTGTGCAGAAGGTAATGACTAAAGACATATAAAAAGATTTGGAGAGGTGGCAAAGAATTATACGGTTACAGTTGTGAATCTGGAAGAGGCCTTACTAGGGATACCGGGATACCCCATCGAAACATTTCAATGTTTCAGTTTCACTGTGTACTGTTAAAGGATAACTGATTTCCCGATTAGATACTTACTCCAGGGTATGTATTTACCAGGTATGATTCTCACATCTGTATGGTTTTACAGATGATGAGTGGGAGTAAGTTATTGGGAATTAGGTGATCATCCTCATTATATCGGGATTCGTTGTAAACGGTGATATTTGAGGAAATCACCTGGGCTGTTTGCCGGTCGGAAAATATTTGGTTTTGAATATCCGCTGTTATGCACAATTTCAAATCGATATATCTGTACGTCTATTTTCATAGAGTGAGATATACTTTTTGAAATTATGTCAGTGACATTTACCTATATCAGTGGATGGTTAGGTAAGGAGCATTAAACAGCGGTGTAATTCTTCTTAACCATAAGTGCAGTTTTCAACCTACGACACACATTGAATGAGTTATCAGACTCAAGGGACTTATACAGAGTATTGTATGTTGTCCAGGGTCCATCAGGACAGAGGGGTTGGTCCTCGTACTATATTCGGTTTACTTATGACTTCTCTAGTTTTTAGACAGGTGTTTCATGGAAACACCGGGTCCGAATTTTGAGAAGTTATAGGTATTTGAATAAAGTAGAGAACCAGGTATTGCAAGTATCGGGATTCTTCAAAGTGATCGAAGATGTAGATACTTGTGTATGGTATTCAGTTGATAGTAATGATTTAGAGAACTTGCTTCTCTTTCAGGTTACTCATAATTGGAAGCATTCCTAAGTTGAGTAACGCTGATCGGCCACCTTCCATTTAGTTGACATGCACTGGATACAGCTGCATGATTTGAATCTGGTTCAATTAAATCAGTGCCTCTAGTTCTATATTGGATATAGAACAGTTCATATCTTAACGATGTTAAGGTACGGGGAGTTGTCCGGCTTATGATTAAAACCAGACACCGGACAACTCAAGGCACGTTTCTGTAATGGCTGTTGGTGGGTTAACCCAGGCTATGACGAGGGTTGACTTTCTACCATCTGGCAGATCAATAGAAATATTGTTCTAGACTCGCCACAGTTTTAATAAAAATGGATTTTTTTTTCAGAAAACAGTAGTGGGAGTATGGTAGAACTGGAAGTGATTCCAGAACCACAAACGATTACTGAAGATTTGATAGGAATCTAAGGATTCGATCTGGATTGATATTCCATTGGCCACTCCGCAGATAAGGTGGGTAACCTCAGGCACCCGAGGGATACTCCGGTAGCCTCAAGGACGGTAACAGGGAGGTTCTTGTTTACCCACACTTACCATTACTGTTGTTTCAGACTGTGAGACCCGGCAGGAGGATGAGTATAGCGTCGTTCTAAACTTGCTTTAGAAGTGTACGTTTATATGACTCTGCCAGAGGGTTGTCGTGGTCAGTGGGAGCAGCGGAAGCATTGGTGGACAGGTGGCTTATGTCTATTTATAGACTAAAGCAGATATAGCGGAGATAGATCATCAATTTCTGACGTGACAGTCATAGGTTTGACTTCATCAGAATAGGGGATGGATCTGTTGAGAAGGTAGTAGGGTGTGATGTCCTGGTGTTTGGATGACATACACAGAATAGGAAAAGAAACTCCTATACTACGATCGGTTATACTTTGGTCGTCACACAGTGGTTTCTCCATATGGGACTTGGACATTATATCAGACATACTGGTTACTAGATCTATTGTTTTAGATCTAGATTTGGGTGGTTTCCCAACCAGGGTACTTAGACAGCATTCTAAGAGTATTTAGAATGGACGACTCCTGTCACGGTAGTGTACCTGCAGGTAATGGAGTCACCCTCTCTAAAGGTGTCTTACAGACTAAAGGGGAGAGGGATGTGCATGATTGGCAGATCACTTGCTCAGGCAATTGAGTCAATCATGAGAAGTCAAGTACCACACCAGATGTTGTTCTTGCACAAGATGCAATAAGTTTACATTGATCCAATCCTGGAGAAACAGTCGGAAGCAGTTTTAGAACATAAGTGGATGTTCTAGGGATATGATAACGACAGCCTCATTCGGGAGACAGTTATCATTCCAGGCTTCCAAGGTGACATGGACGACAAGGAGGTTGTCAGAGCTATAGTTTTTCCTTCTGACGAGGGACAGTATTTTGGACAGGTGATCCAAGGCAATACTGAGGGAGGCATGGTGCAGGACACTGATTAAGTTCAGTTGACGATACAGTCTAAGAAGTTTGGATTTAGAGTTCAGTTATGAGCTAGGTCCCATCAGACATCCAGGCACATTCTAAGATAGGTATTGCTCATTTCGGGAGATGGTTTTCTCCGCGAACTTGAGATATAGAGAGACATAGAAAGAAACATCACAGCGGATCCACTCACTGAGGCTATTCCTCGAACGCAATAGTTTCGCAAACGAGTTTTGTGAGACTGACTAATAGAGGAGTTGGGTGTTCGGTATCACACGGGCTGTGAGTATGCGACATCACAATAATTAGCCTTGAGTGCAAGTGGGAGATTGTTGGAGATAGTGCCCTCAGAGTCAATTATTGGATCACAGGCACGTGATTGCAATGATTGAGGGAGGACCTATCCCGGTAGGACAGTCTTACTCGAGATGATAGTATGCTATCTGGTTTACCTTTATCATCGTGTACTGCTTTAGGTGACCTTACACGTCACTATTGCACGTTGATAGAGCCCCTAGGATCCATGCTTGACTGCCAGCAGTATGAGGGCGATCATATACGTGGGAGCTGGTAGTCTATAAGCACATCCTTAAAAGGTCCCTAGTCGTGGGAGTTTCGAGACAGGGCATCGATACTCCAGAGTAGACTAGTGTATACAGTCGAGACCCCGACGAGGGGCGGTGGCCGGTCTCACAAGCCACTGGTGTCAGTTGGTTCACCTAAGATGTATACAAGTGCTCATTAGGTTATGAGTACACCGGACAGGACTCGTCGGGAACATGCTAGTTGGTCTTATACCCGACGTCGGATAGCAGTTCCCTGGTGACATGTGTACAGGTTAGTTCATCGACCTGGGGATCGTCATTTGTCTCGTGTGAGTTCCCACTGTACTTTGATTACTACCCTACCACGCTCAAAGGAAACGTGGAAACAGGTTTTAGTTGGGTACAGTCCCGAGCCACATGGAGGCAGTGAGCGGATCTTCAGGGGTTCGTCTCTCCCGGTATTGGGGGTGAGGTCGCGCTGTGTCTAGGAGAGCCATTATACGAAGCCCTCGGCCGAGGCAGGAGATTTACTGGTAGATATTCCAGTAGTATCTCAGGGTGTTCTGGGCTACACTCCGACACGACTTGTACCGCTTTTAGGGGTCTGACTTTTACCAACCCCCTAGGCCCGCCATGCGATGCTCATAGACGAACGGACCAGACTGTACGAATATTGTCACTGACAGGCTCAGTAGGGTGTCAGGATGGGTTCGCTCATCGACGTCCCTTTTGGTCAATTGCTGGTGGCCCGTTACGTATTGGCTTATACCTCTGACGTGCTAGTGGTTAAATCCATAACCAAGGTGTTGACGAGTCTTTAGAGTCCCCCATATTCAGTTACTCAAGTTTCGGGCGAAACGCTGTAGAGGCCGTATGGAGATATGGCAGGGTTCGATCAGATACGTGCGGTATTGCACGGATCAGGATCGGACGGTTAGTACTAGAGGCCGTATGGGTATATGGCAGGGTACGATCAGATACGTGCGGTATTGCACGGATCAAGATCGGACGGATAATACTAGCCGGCTTTGGTTTAAGCCGGATCTTAGTATAGTACAGTGTAGATTTTATCTCATTGCATTTGTATTCGGTCGGAATACAGATGCGGGTGTGTATACACAGTATCGGGGTTTTCCTGTAATTTATTACGGGACCAGTTTTCTGGAGTTGCCAGTTTGCTTTCCGTTTCGGCCATATTTCTTTGTATCCTTCATTGGCCGAAGATTGGTGGAGGAGGGCTTATTTGCAATTGTGCAAATAAGCATTTGTGGAGGGTGGTGATTGCATATTATTGGATCATGATGGTTGCACCATCCCTTGATCATTTGACTTCTTCTTTCATGATGGCTTGACTTTGTGATGAGATGATGAGGTTGGTGGAGTGTGATTTTGGTTTTGTGATCATTTCCCTTCATGATATCTTTTGATTCTCTTCTTGCATTATTGATCCATACACTCCCTCATTCACCTTCTCTCTCCATTCATGCATGGGCCGGCCACTAACTAGGGGAGGGACTTTCTCTTTTGGTTGTGAGAAAAATGTTAATCTCATTCTTCGCATGCTACATTTTTCTTACCTCTCTCCAAGTTCATTTTCCTCCACCACAAAGGCAACATCCACTACCCTAAAATGAGACATGGTTCTACACACATTCTACAGCAAACCTTGGGCACGTCGACTCGCCAGATTCGTGCCCGAGTTGCCTCGGTATAGAGGTGGGAGCCCGTAAAAGAAGCCGGCGGCGTGGTGCCCTTCCGGCGAGGAGGTGGAGACCGGAGATTCCGCGGGAGATCGGGACGACGACGAGAAGACCGGAGGACTCGGTTCACTCGGTATATCTCTCTTCCCCATCTTGTAGTTAGCTAGGACTAGTTTAATGGTCCGATCCGGGTTTTAGTGCGCTGTGGTGCCGGTTCAAGAAAAATTAAAGTTAACCATCGCTTCCGCATTTGGCCTCGGGATGGAGGCCGGGGCGCCGCCGTGCACTTACAAAAATATCATCAATAAACACGATGATGAACAGATCTAGATACGGCCTGAAAATGCAGTTCATCAAATCCATGAATGCTGCTGGGCGTTGGTGAGTCCGAACGATATCACCAAAAACTCATAGTGGTCGTAGCGCGTGCGGAAATCAGTCCTCGGTATATCCTCCTGCCGCACCCGCAACTGATGGTAACCCAATCGCAAGTCAATTCTCGAAAAGTATCCCGCACCCTGAAGCTGGTCGAACAAATCGTCGATACGTGGTAAAGGATGTATGTTCCGTACGGTAACTTTGTTCAGCTGGCGGTAATCGATACACAAACGCAAACTGCCGTCTTTCTTCTTGACGAACAGGACAGGAGCACCCCATAGAGAAACACTAGGTCAAACAAGCCCTTTATCTAACAAATCCTGCAACTGATCCTTCAGCTCTCTAAGCTCCGCCGGGGCCATCCGATAAGGCGGTATGGAAATAGGCACTGAGCCGGGAATCAAGTCAATGCAGAACTCAACGTCGCGCTAAGGCGGTAGCCCAGGAAGCTCATCAGGGAAAACATCAGGAAACTCACTAACAATCGGGACCCGGTCCAAACGATCCTCTTCAGCTCGAGTATCACAAACATAAGATAAGAACCCTTGACATCCCTTCCGTAGTAGCTGACCGGCGCGAAGAGACAAAATCAAGCTGGGAAGGGTGACATTGCGGTCTCCCTGAATAACAAGGACTGGCTCTCCCGGAAAGCTAAATCTGGCTGCCTTTTCACGGCAGTCCACAGAAGCATAACAAGTGGCTAGCCAATCCATGCCCAGAAGCACATCAAAGTCCAACATATCGAGGAGAATCAAATCAACCGACGAATCCCTCTCCCTGATACGAATCGAACACAAACGAAACACGAAATGAGCGACAAACGACTCACCTACCGGAGTAATAACCACAAGCGGCAGATCTAACGACGATGACTCACGGCCCAACATCGGTGCAAAGTGTGTAGAGACATACGAATGTGTGGAACCTGGGTCGAATAATACTCGTTCGTCGAAAGAATATACTGGCAAAGTACATGTCACAACGGCATTGGATGCCTGGGCATCCTGCGATGTCAAAGAGAACACTCGGGCCTGTCCTCCACCAATAGCTGGCTGATCCCTGCCTCGGCCTCGGCCTCCTCGTCCTCTCTGAACAGGACCGCCGCGTCCACGGCCTCTGGGTGCACCTAACTGACGTGGAGCATCGCCTGGGGTAGGAAGTAGAGCTCTCTGAGGAGGTGGTGGTGATGGTGGTAAGGTCACATGTGGAACTGTCGCCGCCCCTGTCGTCTCACCGGACAGTCTCTGATAAGATGGTGCGGACTCCCGCACCCATAACATCCTGGCGACACCTGCTGTCCCTGCGGATATGAACCATATAGCTGACTCCGTCCAACTCCTCTGCCCGCACCATCTCTCGAAAAGAATCTGGCATGATACCTCTGAGCTGGCACATCAGTACGAATACTCTTCGGCCCAGAAACGGCCGAAGTCGCTGAAATGCGTGCCTCCATCCGTAATGTCGTGTCCATAGCAGCTGAATAAGTGTCGAAGTGCTGGGCGCCGATGGCAAGAAATAGCTGGGTGTCAAGTCCCTGCACGAACCTCTTCACTTTCTTTTCTTCAGTATCCACCAAATACGGAGCATATCCGGACAACTGCGTGAACTGGACATCATACTCAGACACCGTCATCCCGGGAGTCTTGATCAAAGCTTCAAAACTACGAGCTCTAGCGTCACGAATGCTCTCTGGAAGGAAACGAGCTAGAAATACCGCTGTGAACTCGGCCCAAGTCATAGGAGGTAGACCTGCAGCTCGACCTCTCTCAACAGACTCACACCACGTCTGCGCAAGGCCCTCTAGACGGAAACTCGTAAGCTCCACCCATCGATCGTCAGAACATCTGATCGAACGGCAAATCCTGGCTAATCTGTCGAGGAATGTTTGTGGATCCTCCGCTGCATCTGTGCCGGTGAAGACTGGAGGTCCCAGCCTCATGAAATCCAGTAGCGATACTGGGATAGCCACGGTAGTAGTAGTAGGAGCAACTGTCTGGGCAGCAGGTACTATGGTAGTCTGTGATGTGGTAGGTATGTCCTCCGATCTCGGTACACGACTAGCCTCTACTAAGGATCCCACCATCTGTCGTAGCTCCTGCATACCTCCCATCATCTGTCGTATCTCCTCCATACCAGACTCTAGCCTATTCATGCGGCCTGGGGAAGGCGGATCAGTCTGTCCCTGAGGCGTAGGTATACCACCCTGCTCGGTCCTCGTCTCGGACGAGCCTGCTCGGATCTCATCTCGGGCGGCAGCCCTCTGCGCTCTCGTAGCCTTCGGCGGCATAGTGGCTGCTATAAGAAACAGGATAGTAAGAACAGTGCAATAGAATCATAGGATACACGGAATTGAAGAAGGAGTTTCAAGCAAATATATCCTAAAGTCACCTAGGCGGAGTACCGTATCGCAAGTATGCCGCGGACATACATACGCTACGTTACCCTGCTTAAGTCACTTACTCCATCTACCAAGGGTCATCCTACACTCAGAAAGGTAAAACCTATCGCTTTGATACCAACTTTGTCACGGCCCGCAGGGTACGGAATGTGACTGGCACTTAAGTTAAGGAACATCTCGAGGCGTCCGTAAAATAAGTAAGCCAAAGCCCAGAAATCAAAACCCGATTAAGAAAATAGAGTGAAGGAAAAACCAATTTATTGAAAGCGATTTAGTCCATTAAGTCACATCAAGCTTTTTAAAAGCAACACCCATTTTTCCAAAATTTTCGGCAGAGTCTCCTTTGTAAAAACAGGCCCCCAAACGAGTACAAAACAGGAGTATAAATGAATAAGATGAAATATGGCATCCCCAAGCAGGAGCTAGCTCATCGCCCCAAGGCGGTCACAAATCCCACACAATATGAAACAACAATGTACAAAATAAGCATGAGAAGCACAAGTAAAATATCATGTCGACTCAAGTGAGCTCGACCCCAAATATAGCATAAAATCCACAGATCTCACAGCCTCGTCTCTAGGTCAATATACAACAATACAAACAACAGGTGCAGCTGATACAGTTATTAGTGTATATGCCCTAGAGGCCATTACTGTATCATACTGGTTTGTATATTACTTAATGGAAGCTTAGGATATTCACAGTTGTATAGACAATCTTTTTCAAAATGGTAGTATGCTACTTGGTTTGTTTCTACTTTAATGTGTACATGTGTTTATTTTAGTATATCACCTATACACATTAGTGGAGCCCTTAGGATCTTTGCTTGATTACCAGCGTTGTGATGGCAGTCACACTCGTGGGGGCTGGGCAATCCACAAGCACATCCTTATGCAGGTCCCTAGTCGTAGGACTATCGAGACAGGGTATCGATACTCCGGATTAGACTAGCGTATGCGCTTCTCATCCCAGCAGGGGATACGGTCTGTCCCACAGCCGTCAGTATGTCGTACTTGAGATAGTATGCGGGTGCTCGTTAGGTTACGAGTACACTGGACAGGACTCGTCGGGAACTGTTGGTTGGTACTATACCTATCGTCAGTTATCAGTTCCCAGGTGACATGAGTACAGCTTAGTCCGCTGACTTGACACTGTCACTTCGTCTCGAGTGTGTTCCCACTGTACTTAGATTACTATCCTACCACGGCTCAAAGGAGTCGTGCAAACAGGTAGTAGCTGGGTGCAGTCCCGATGCACTTGGAGGCAGTGACGGTTAGACAGGATTCGTCTCTCCCGGTATTGGGGGTTGATATCGCGCTGTGTCTAGGAGAGCCATTACACAAAGTCCTTGGCCAGGGCAAGCGAGATATACTGGTAGGTTTCCAGTGTTATCTCAGGGTGTTCTGGGCTACACTCCGACACGACTTGTACCGCTATTAGGGGACTGACGTTTACCGCCCCCTAGGCCCGCCATGCGATATTCTTAGACGAACAGACCGGACTTTACGGATATTGTCACATACAGGCTCAGTAGGAGTTCAGATGGGTTCACCTCGTCAGTCTTCTTATCGGCATCTACCTGGGGACCGTTACGTACAGCTAGTTCCGCTTGCGGTCTGTAGTTAAACCCACTGCCAGCGTAGTGTCGAGTGTTTAGAGTCCCACACAGAGGGTTATTCGCCTTTGGGCAAAACAGAGTAGGGGTCGCATGGTTTTGCGACGGGGTTCGTTCGCATCCGCGCACTTGTGCACGTTTGTTGTCCGGACAGTCATTACTAGCGGGCTCTGGTTTGAGCCAGATCCTAGTATATGTTTTGCGGTTAGTTTTATCTCATTATATTCATGTTCCTCGGAACACGAATGCGGGTGTGTATGCACAGTTGTTTGAGGCGGAGGAAGAGGATTTTCATTAGGGTTTTGGAACGGGTGTGTATGCACAGTTGACAGTTGTCTTTTTCCAAACCCTAATGAATATGTGAAATATCAATTAATAATATTAATTAAATAAAATTGGGTTATGGTTAGGGTTGTTGACTTGTTGACCAAGGTTGACTTGTTGAACAAGGTTGAAACATTGACCATCATCATTTCACTCCAAAGATGCTCTTTGATCTTTGCAAAAACATTTAATGTGAAATGATAATGGTCTTATCAAACCAACCATCACCTTTTTCATTTTTATTAATATTATTAATTAGATTAATTCACATATATTGGTTATGGTTGTAAAACAATTATCATTTTTTTCTCTCATATTCATTCTCTCTCATCCTTTCTTCTTCCTCTTCCTCTAGCTCAAAGAAAATTCATCTCATGTGTTGAGAAACATTTCCTGGGAGATAAAACACCAAAACCACTCTCTACTCATCCTAAGGTTGATGGTCTAGCAAGCCGGACACTTTAGTTTTCTCAAGTTCGAGGAAGAAGTTCAAGGTAGAGACCCTCAGGTGGATCCATCTTCGGCAAGAGAAGGCGACGAGGAGAGAACCATCCGACCACCACAAAGGGTCCAAGAGAAGGATTTCAAGTTAAGGTATAACCCCCTAACTGAGTAGGTAAAGCTCTTGTCAGTTGCTTGTGTGTTGTTTAGCAAAGATCCGGGTTTTCTAGTCCATGTCACCATAACCCGAAAAATCGTTTTTCACCATTTCCGCAAGCCCGAAAGAACCGGGAGAGGTAACGTGGACTTACAGTGGTATCAGAGCCTAGCTAAACACACCCTAGCATGTTTGCAAAGTATCTAGAATTTCGATCGGACAAAAAAACCGCAAAACACGTCAAAAATAGCAACTTTCTGCCGATTTTTATTTCTGCTCAAAAATAATAAATCATGTACTAAAAATCGGCTCAGGGTTTTTAAAGAACACCCAAGAAAAACGATCCAGCGAGTCGACCAACTCACCGCGGAACCGCGGCAAGATCATGCTCTTGCCGCGGATCCGCGGCCGAGTTGACTCGGCCGTGGGTCGTTTCTCCTGCAGTGTTCTTATATTGATGTTTTGGGATTTTTAGGATGGTTTGTTTCTGCCCAGATTTTCCAGAGAACAAATTTGTTTTTGGGGTGGTTACAAATCCGTATTTTGATCGAACTTCTCTAGATATTGGCTAATGGGTTATATCTATGATGTGATATATGTATTGAACGTCTGATAATCGCTATACGTCGATTAGTGGGGGTTATACATATCTGTGATCTGTAATGTTGATGGTATGTGTATATGAATTCGTTGGATTGTCGCGGATGAATAGCCGGGGGGTTGTGAGATGAGAGTTTTCTTTTTCTTTCAATTCATGTAATTTGTAATTGATGTAATATTATTTGTATGGCCGCACAACCGGGATGGGGTTGTAGCCGTCATTGTATAATTTCTTTTACTGTTTTTGCTCCTAGGATAGACCCAAGGTGGGGTGCACAAACTACCGGGTACCTCGAAGTGCTGAGTGCCCTACTCACGTTGTTGAGGGAGGTTACTTCGCTTCGGGTACTTGGCGGGTAGTTTGCCGCACTCGTAGGGGTCTAGGGTGGGGTATTGGCTATTCATCGCGACCGTGTAATCCGCTTTTCGTTGCAGGCTCGAACGAAACGCGGATTCCTAGTATATCCAATGTATTCATCTGTGATCGGGAATGGCTATCATCGCATCTGACGAATGTATATATCTATAGGTAGGTATCTATTTAGGCGTTGCTTATGTTTTGCATCCGCGCTAGTCCAGCCCCCGCTCTGTCGTTGTTTAAGTAACCTAACGGGTGATGACGGGACCCCGTGGCGAATGCGGATGGCATAAGCGTACGTCATATTTTCGTTGTTTTCTGCAATGGTAGGATTAAATGATGGGACGCATTAAATTAATACAAGAAAATAAACCAAAATAGAGTCGTTGGAACACTTTCAAAACCACTCGGTTTCTTTTCAAAATCAACTTTTAAACGCGGAGCTTAAGCCACTCCTTTTAAAAGCTATCTCGTTCCATCGATTATATCAAGTTCACTACGTTCACGGTTTCGCCAAAACCATTCGTAGCCCTCCGTCGTTTCACATGGATAGTCAATAGTATTCAAGCTATGTTTGTTGGCCAAAGTCAAGGCATAGTGATTGGTAGCTATTGGGTATTCATGTGCAGCATAGATAGATGTGTTGGTTTGGGACAGTCATACTTCCTTGTTGGCCAAAGTCAAGGGTAGGTACGGGTGGGTTCAAATTAACCTGGAGAATGACGGGTAGAACTTGACATGTGACTTATGATTTGTTGGCCAAAGTCAAGGTCATAAGAGCATGGGGCAAAAATCCATATCGGGAGTTTCAAAAGAAACTGAAACTTGCTAGCGCTGCATACCATTTGGAGTGTGATGATTCCGGTAGGATTCCTTCAGTTTTGTCACACGGTGATATTTGGATCCCGATCCTACTGTGAGTATATGCTGCTCCTCGAGAAATTTCTCACTTAACGATCAATGCTATAAACCTAGTAGGTGTCTAGAAAGGTGTTAGCGGGGCTATGCCCCCAGGGAAAAGAGCTTATTTAATTAAGGAACTTCGCGAAAGCGTTGGAAAACCTCCTTCGAAGTACCAACACTGGCCTGGATGAATGGTTAAGCAAGTATTGTACGGTGAGATTGATCCCGACTAATTCTTCCTTTTTAGTTTGAGGAGGGATTCGAGAGACAGTGGGAGCCAACCTGTTTAGACAAATTAAAAACCACTCTAAACTTGCAAGAGCATCATGCTAAAGTGTTTCTTCTCTCTTGTAATTGCAGCGACCAAGTATCATGACCGGACTTAAGTTACTACTAGATAAAAACATACTGACAGGGCCAAACTACAAAGATTGGCTCAGGAATGTCAAAATGGCAATCACTTATGACAAGTTGGGGTATCTCCTTACCACCAAAGCTCCCCCTGTCCCAGGTCCCAAAACCAGCGTCGCGGATAAGGAAATCCGTAAGACCTGGGAAATCGACTGCGCGAAGGCCAAGTGCCTCGTGCTTGCCTCTATGGACAATGAACACCAGAAGAGGCACGAGAATATGGACCTTGAATCCATATTTCTCCATACAAAAGAACTGTATGGAGAGCAATCCCGTATCGCCAGATACGAAGTCTCGAAAAAGCTGTTTTCGGCGAGATTGGCTGTCGGATCATCGGTAGCGGAAAACGTGCTTAAGATGATTGGCTTCATTGAGGAGCTCGCGGACCTTGGGACCACGTTAGAGAACGAGCTCTACACGGACTTGATTCTCCAGTCCCTTCCTTCCACTTATGCCCAGTTTATCCTGAAGTTCAACTTGCAAGAAAAAGAAGTTGAACTTTCAGAACTCCTCAACATGCTGAGGAGTGCAGAGGGCACCCTACAGAAAGGTAGGGAAACATCCACTTTGTTTGTAGGAGGATCTTCCTCTTCTAGGTCCAAGGCGAAAGCCAAGGGAAAGAAGAAGAAAACCCCCACCAAACCAAGGGGCGGTGTTAGTAAAGTAGATACGAAGGGAAAGGCAAAGGCAACAAAGGCAGCGGGAAAGCTTGTGGTAAAGGAAGAATGCTTTTACTGTCACAAGAGTGGACACTGGAAAAAGGATTGCAGGGCTTGGAAGGCCAGAAACCAGGATCTGAAGCAAGTTGCGGCTTCAGTTTCAGGTGTGTATGTTATTGAAAACTGTCTATCAATAAACTCTACTTCCTGGGTATTGGATACCGGATCAGGATCTCATATCTGTAATTCTTTGCAGGCACTGAGAAAGCGTAGGGTTTTGAAGGCAGGTGATATGACCCTCAGAGTTGCAAACGGAGCTGGCATGGATGCTGAGTCCGTGGGGGACTATCACCTGGGAATATCAGATGGACATGTTTTGGTTTTACGTGATTGTTATTATGTACCCAATGCAACCTGTAATATCATATCTGTATCTTTATTGTCTAAAAAAGGTTATGAATTTGCATTTGTAAGTAATGTTGTGAACATTCACCTTAATCAAGTTTTGATTGGGTCAGGTACATTAAGCAATGGTATATACGTATTAAACCAACCACATATTTTCAATGTCCAGAATACACAAAAAAGAAAGTCTCCGGAAACAAATCTGGCTTTCTTATGGCATTGTAGACTGGGTCACATCAATGAGAGAAGGTTGACGAAGTTACATACAGAAGGATATTTAGATCCATTCGAATATCAATTATATGCAACTTGTCAATCCTGTCTCAAAGGAAAGATGACAAAGACTCCGTTCACTGGACACGGAGTAAGAGCGAGCGAGCTCTTGAGACTCATACACAGCGACGTGTGCGGTCCAATGTCTACGCATGCGCGAAGCGGTTATTCTTACTTCATTACTTTTACGGATGACTTTTCAAGGTACGGATATGTCTTCTTAATGAAACATAAATCCGAAGCCTTTGGAAAATTCCAGGAATATAAGAATGAAGTAGAAAAACAAACAGGAAAAAGTATCAAGACACTGAGATCTGATCGAGGTGGTGAATACTTAAGTGCCGAGTTCCTGGATTACTTAAAAGAGAATGGAATTCTCTCTCAGCTTACTCCTCCATACACTCCGCAACATAACGGTGTATCGGAGAGACAGAACCGGACCCTATTGGATATGGTACGTTCCATGATGAGTAACGCTGAGTTACCGCGATCATTCCAGGGATATGCACTAGAATCAGCTGCATACCTTTTGAACCGAGTTCCAACTAAGACTGTGCCAACCACACCATATCAGATGTGGTGTGGGAAGAAACCCTATCTTAAGCACATTAAGACATGGGGATGTCCAACTTTTGTCAAAAATCAGCATGCGGACAAACTTGAGGCACGCTCAGTACAGTGCAGGTTTGTGGGATATCCAAAGAACTCCGAGGGATATTTCTTCTATTTCGAAGAGGAACAAAAGGTTTTTGTTTCTCGTCATGCCCACTTCTTGAAAAATGAGTTTTTGGAAAATCAGATAAGTGGGAGCGCAATAGAACTGGAAGAAATTCAATAACCACGAGCTATTACTGAAAGCTTAGTAGAACCAGAGGGTTCGAAAGATCAGGACATTCCTGCGTCGCTCCGCAGGAGTAGTAGGCAGTCTTATCCGCCCGAGAGATACTACGGTTTTCTCATAGACGGGGATAGAGAGGATTGCATCATTGATAGTGATGAGCCGACTAGCTTCCAGCAGGCCATTCAGAGCGTTGACTCGGTAAAATGGCTGGATGCAATGCGGACCGAAATGGAGTCCATGTACACCAACAAAGTATGGACGTTGGACGTTGCTCCAGATGGGGTAAAACCCGTAGGATGCAAGTGGATCTTCAAAAGGAAGATTGGTGTAGATGGACAGGTTGAGACCTATAAGGCTAGACTTGTTGCAAAGGGTTTTCGTCAAAGACCTGGTTTGGACTATGACGAAACCTTTTCTCCAGTGGCTATGCTGAAATCCATTCGGATCCTTCTTGCCATTGCTGCCTTCCACGATTATGAGATTTGGCAGATGGACGTAAAGACCGCTTTTCTAAATGGAAATTTAGAGGAGTGTGTCTATATGGACCAGCCAGAGGGTTTCATTCAGAGTGGGAGTAGCAGAAAGGTGTGCAAGTTGCTTAAGTCCATTTATGGACTAAAGCAGGCATCGCGGAGTTGGAACATCTGTTTTGATGAGACGGTCAAAGATTTTGGCTTTATCAAAAATCCAGATGAACATGCATCTATAGTAGATTTGTAGCACGAACTGTCATATTCCTCGTTTTATACGTGAATGACATTCTCTTGATAGGAAATGACATTCCTATTCTACAATCTGTCAAAGGGTTCTTGTCACACAGGTTCTCCATGAAAGACCTGGGTGATGCCTCTTACATTCTGGGGATCCGGATCTATCGTGACAGATCCAAGAGGATATTAGGACTTTCACAGTCCAGGTACATCGACACCATACTGAGAAGATTCAGTATGGAAGATTCCAAGCGCGGTAATCTACCGGCTTGTCACGGGATCACCCTCTCCAAGGAGATGTCTCCCAAGACTGATTTGGACAGGGATCGCATGTCTATTATACCCTACGCTTCTGCGGTAGGCTCTATAATGTATGTGATGTTGTGTACCAGACCAGATGTAGCTTATGCACTGAGTGCGGTAAGCCGGTATCAGTCAAACCCAGGGGAGAAGCACCGGATAGCGGTAAAGAACATTCTCAAGTACCTGAGAAGGACTAAGGAGATGTTCTTGGTGTATGGCGGAAAAGACCTCCAGATCGAGGCCTTTGCTGACTCCAGCTTCCAGAGTGACAAGGATGATTCCAAGTCCATGTCGGGTTATGTCTTTACCCTCAATGGAGGGGCGGTGTGTTGGAAGAGTTCCAAACAGGAAACCGTTGCTGACTCGATGATGGAAGCGGAATATATCGCTGCTGCAGATGCCGCAAAAGAAGCAGTCTGGATAAGGAAGTTCTTGACAGAACTTCAGAAGGTTCCGTCCATTGTTGATCCAATACCTCTGTATTGCGACAACAACGGGGCTATAGCTTTAGCGAAAGAACCCAGGTCCCATCAGAAGTCCAGGCACATCTTGAGCGACTGATCGAGATGATAGGTCTTCGATACACCAGTACATGGCCTTAGTGCAAGTGGGAGATTGTTAGTGTATATGCTCTAGAGGCCATTACTGTATCATACTAGTTTGTATATTACTTAATGGAAGCTTGGGATATTGACAGTTGTATAGACAATCTTGCTCAAAATGGTAGTATGCTACTTGGTTTGTTTCTACTTTAATGTGTACGTGTTTATTTTAGTATATCACCTATACACATTAGTGGAGCCCTTAGGATCTTTGCTTGATTACCAGCGTTGTGATGGCAGTCACACTCGTGGGGGCTGGGTAATCCACAAGCACAGCCTTATGCAGGTCCCTAGTCGTAGGACTATCGAGACAGGGCATCGATACTCCGGAGTAGACTAGCGTATACGCTTCTCATCCCAGCAGGGGAGACGGTCTGTCCCACAGCCGTCAGTACGTCGTACTTGAGATAGTGTGCGGGTGCTCGTTAGGTTACGAGTACACTGGACAGGACTCGTCGGGAACTATTGGTTGGTACTATACCTATCGTCAGTTATCAGTTCCTAGGTGACATGAGTACAGCTTAGTCCGCTGACTTAACACTGTCACTTCTCCTCGAGTGTGTTCCCACTGTACTTAGATTACTACCCTACGGCTCAAAGGAGTCGTGCAAATAGGTAGTAGTTAGGTGCAGTCCCGAAGCACTTGGAGGCAGTGACGGTTAGACAGGATTCGTCTCTCCCGGTATTGAGGGTTGATATCGCGCTGTGTCTAGGAGAGCCATTACACAAAGTCCCTGTCCAGGGCAAGCCAGATATACTGGTAGGTTTCTAGTGTTATCTCATGGTGTTCTGGGCTACACTCCGACACGACTTGTACCGCTATTAGGGGACTGACATTTACCGCCCCCTAGGCCCGCCATGCGATATTCTTATACGAACAGACCGGACTTTACGGAGATTGTCACATACAGGCTCAGTAGGATTTCAGATTGGTTCACCTCGTCAGTCTTCTTATCGGCATCTACCTGAGGACCGTTACGTACAGCTAGTGCCGCTTGCGGTCTGTGGTTAAACCCACTGCCAGCGTAGTGTCGAGTGTTTAGAGTCCCACACAGAGGGTTATTCGCCTTTGGGCAACAGAGTAGGGGTCGCAAGGTTTTGCGACGGGGTTCTTTCACATCCGCACACTTGTGCACGTTTGGTGTCCGGACAGTCATTACTAGCGGGCTCTGGTTTGAGCCAGATCGTAGTATATGTTTTGGGGTTAGTTTTATCTCATTATATTCGTGTTCCTCGGAACACGAATGCGGGTGTGTATGCACAGTTGTTTGATGCGGAGGAAGAGGATTTTCATTAGGGTTTTGGAACGGGTGTGTATGCACAGTTGACAGTTGTCTTTTTCCAAACCCTAATGAATATGTGAAATATCAATTAATAATATTAATTAAATGAAATTGGGTTATGGTTAGGGTTGTTGACTTGTTGACTAAGGTTGACTTGTTGACCAAGGTTGAAACATTGACCATCATCATTTCACTCTAAAGATGTTCTTTGATCTTTGCAAAAACATTTAATGTGAAATGATAATGGTCTTATGAACCAACCATCACCTTTTTCATTTTGATTAATATTATTAATTAGATTAATTCACATATATTGGTTATGGTTGTAAAACTATTATCATTTTTTTTCTCTCATATTCATTCTCTCTCATCCTTTCTTCTTCCTTTTTCTCTAGCTCAAAGAAAATTCATCTCATGTGTTGAGAAACATTTCCTTGGAGATAAAATACCAAAGCCACTCTCTACTCATCCTAAGGTTGAAGGCCTAGCAAGCCGGAAACTTTAGTTTTCTCAAGTTCGAGGAAGAAGCTCAAGGTAGAGACCCTTAGGTGGATCCATCTTCGGCAAGAGAAGGCGACGAGGAGAGAACCATCCGACCACCACAAGGAGTCCAAGAGAAGGAGTTCAAGTTAAGGTATAACCCCCTAACCGAGTAGGTAACGCTCTTGTCAGTTGCTTGTGTGTTGTTTAGCAAAGATCCGGGTTTTCTAGTCCATGTCACCATAACCCGCAAAATCGTTTTTCACCATTTCCGCAAGCCCGAAAGAACCGGAAGAGGTAACGTGGACTTACAACAGTAGATGGAGTACTCTAGATACAATGAATATACAAGGTGGTACAAAATAAAAACACAACCCACCTACGAGCAAAAGCCTCAAGTCCTGGCAAAAGTGACAAAAGAAGCTGGTGCGCCCGCCGCTACTGTGCTAACGGAACGGACCTGCAAAAAGGCTGTGGCACAACGGGGGTGATTTGCCAACTCGTGAGTAATAAACAACATCTATAGAGGCTATCGCAAGCATGCACACAAGCATCCTAGCATCTACAATACAGATAAGGCAGGATATACTAGCAGATATGTATGCAACATGAATGTGCTAGCAGGTATGTATGCAACATGAGTCAACTCGTGATCTGAATAGGTCGGTATAAGAATCATTATTTTCCTTTTTGGAATCACTTTTGAAATATCAGCAAAACATCACTAGAATCATCAAGAATCCGTGTCCAGCATCGACACCTCAAAACTGTCTCAAATCTCATGTATCCATATCACAGTATCTCTGGCCTCAGGCGTCCGGCTAACCCATCTAAAATATCCATATCTCAACATCTTGTGGCCACGGTCGGTATCCTCTGGATATCCGCCGTGCCAAAAAGTCACCGGTAGGTAGTCTATCTCCTGCCAGGCTCATCGTCTACTACTCGAACTTCTTGCCCCGGGGTACCTTACCGGGCCCACCATATACCCAAGACGGTTCATCCAACTCCTCGAAACGGGTCTCGAAAACCACAGCAAACTCATGGTGGACGACACTTACGTCACTAGAAAACCGCAACTTTGCATATTTTTAAAAAGGGTAATAAGTTTAGAAATTCTTGCGGCTTTCCCCCGAAATCCCGAAATATCATAAATCTCAAGATATCATCATAAGTGCATATGTCAATGATAATGAATGTATATGGTATCAATAATCAAGTTGCAATGTATGATTAATAGACTAGGCATGAACAAATGATGTAATGAAGTATATGCACATGAATAGCAATCCTACAATTTCATTTTAGGGATTTAAATGCAATGGCACAGGTTTAAGCATCAAATATGGTGAAAATGTTCCAGATTATAAGTTATCTAGTGTTGTGGCATGGCAATTACCAAGGCGTGTGTGTACGCATGAATAGTGCTCGTGCTGCATATAAAAACCCTGGCAATGGTGCAGGTGTCCTATAGAATGAGTTCGCATATGTGTGTCAATATAGAGCATGAATGTAGCAAGATGTTATGCAAGCATTAACTCATAATTACTAATGTCACTGGGAATTTTTAAATTACTTAAACTATCGGGCGACTTGCGCCATCCAAACTATTGTCCCCCGTAGATATTACATCTACTCACCTGTGATCTCGCGCTAGGTATGTCCGACCACCTGCTTTCCTTTCTCCGCGGTGCTCGAAGTTCCTAACTGCGAACCTAGAATTTACATAAATTAACACGCATAAGGCAAATCCTGCAAAAACGTGATATACCGATCAAAAGAATAACTCGTGTGTGAAACTAAACGCGCGTGCACTCGATACGTCGCGACGTGCGTAAACTCACCAGAAACCACCCCGACACGCTGTGTCGCGCAGCGCACCACTGAACCAACTCAGATCACACACGTGTCGCACAAGTTAAAAAGCATCGAAACAAGGTTTAATGCTCCAGATTTTGACTCGAGTCAAAACAGAAAAAGTTGCACATACCAAAACCCCTAACTATAGAGCAGACCCCCACACACCAAAACCCAACACCCCAACCCACCTTCTGGCCGCAATTTGCAGCCATATAGATTAAATCTTCGGCCAAAAAGGGGAGAAGGGTCCCCGTGCTTTGTGTGTATATCTCTGGCATGGTCACTAAGCTACAGTATTCACAACTTTTTCCTGAAGTACCCGGGTCAAGAGCAGATCCCAGAAAGGGTAAAAGTCCAATTTAAACGCTAAATTACACCAATTCGAAACAATCTGGTATTTTACTGAAATCTGGGATGAATCTTGGGTCAACTGGCCTTAACAGCACTTAGTCAAGCTATATCATCTATTAAAACCATCACTTTGCCAAATCTCACTCAAATCACCCAAAACTAGCACTAAGCCACATAATAAACACGAAACAAAACTAAATAATACCTAAGTTAAGCAAGCAAGGAATCAAGTTAAAAGATTATACCTCTAGAGATCCTAGGATGCAGGAGAAAGAGAAGAAGAAGAAGGAGAAAGGCTGTTGCTGCTGTTGTGTTGCTTCTGTTGTAGCTGCTGCTGATGCTGATGTTGTTGCTATTGTTGCTGCTGATGTGTTGCTTCTGTTGTAGCTGCTGCTGTTGGTGGTGGTGTTAAGTGTGTGTGAGAGTGAGAGGGAGGGATATGAGTGAGAATGAGTGTGAGAGAAAAATACAATTGATTTGAAAACAAAACAATGAGAGTCAACCCCTCACCCTCTCTCCTCATTAAATGCCAAGCATGGCACAAGCCATCATGGCCTCTCTCTCACCTACACTAGTCAACCCCTAACACTAATTCAATTTAAAAAAAACTAAAACCCTTAATTAAAACAATGTTAACTTAACAAATGGGTTAGTCCACCATGCTTATCTAAACATGGTTAAACCCTAGACCTAACCCTAGTTAACATGCATAAGTGTGTGCAGTCCAGATAAAATTCTAATAAAATATTCATAAAACCGGATAAATTATTTGAAAACCGTTTTGGTAAACTTTTTACCAAAACCCACATTAAAACACAATTACCACTAATCACCTTCTAAGGTGTTACAATCTTAAAAATTTTTGTACATAAATAAGATAATAAAAGATTAAATAGTGAAAAATTACATCCAAAAGATTGGAAAAATTTAAGAAAACCAAGAAAATTAGAAGTTTTCTTAAACGAAACTAGTAATAAGTAGTTATGAGCCGTTGTCCTAAGGGTTAGTAAGATGAAAGATGTCACTAATCTGAGGATAAAAATAAGTCTGAAAAAATAGTTCATATTCTGGAAGCCAAACATTTGAACGTTGATACCCTACTATACGCACTTACACACGTCTTGAAACTCGGGATAGTAGAGGATACCTTGAAATGCTCTTGTCTAAAAGCCAACGTATGAAGG
Source organism: Agapanthus africanus (assembly GCA_030015575.1). NCBI lineage: Eukaryota > Viridiplantae > Streptophyta > Magnoliopsida > Asparagales > Amaryllidaceae > Agapanthus > Agapanthus africanus. The sequence continues at coordinate 178,783,329 of JASDDO010000008.1, forward strand.
AAATAAAAAATGAAGAAAATATAAAATGGTGAGAAAAATGAACATTTGTTTTGTTATCGCCAAGGCAGCAATAAAAAAATATAGCAAGGGTGCTTCATCACTTAGTGCCCTAGACCAACTGGTCTGGGAGTCACTGCTAAGCCTTAAGTGGTGCAAGACGAGAAAAATACATCTAATAAGCAAGCACATGAGTAATCGGTCGGTTAGTACCTCAAGAAGTATTAACGGTCGCATGAAAATATGTGAGCAAATCTAAATATTCAAATTAAAAAGTACTGAGGCAGATGGGCAAGAGTATGATAGCTTGAATTGAATTCTCCGGGTGTAGGGATGTATATTACTCACACGTAGGGTTATATGATCGATATTTGGAAGAAAGATAGGCATGCTGAATAAAGACGATATTTTATTGAGGGATGATGTGATTTCTAACATCTTTTCATGACTATTAAGATAGGGCTCATGACAACCGAAAAACTAGTATAGTTGGAAACTCTGATTTTCAAAGTCTTTCTTTTACAATTCTTATCTTTATATGTAACTTTCACTGTCTTCCTTTTATTATGGGATTTTTTGGGTGCAATCCGCTGAAAAACCTCAGGAAACAACACTCCTCCTACTAGGGACACCTAGAGGTTTAAAGGCTTGTTGCACGTGCTCAGTGCAATCGTGTTGCCTACGAAAGTGTGATAGTTAGTTTTTCTTTTTCTTTATTTTCTCCTTATCTTTTTAATAAAACGGTTTTCTCGAGACGACCAAAAATAAGTTTGGGGGAATTTGATCAGTCGAAAATATTGCATTTTTAACACGTCAATATCCCTACCATTGCGCTCATCTAAAGGTGTTCGGTATAAATATAGCACATATTAGTAGATTGACGGTAAAATACCAAGTAACTTGTATTATACTTTATAACCGCCACTTTGAAGGAAATTAAGTGTTTACCATTGCATGCATCATCTTTGTATAGCGCAACACTTGTCTCGAGAATGTAAGCAGGAAATTCCAAGTAAAAGAGCCGAAACTGTGGAAAGTGCTGATATAAATACGTCAAGTCTTTGACCTTAGATCTGGAAGAAATCAAGAAAGAATAAAAAGATTCCAAGCATCCCAGAAAGTGCCAAAAAGCAAACACAGAACATCCTAGAAGTTCCAACCACACAGGCTTCCAAAGCGCCGCGGATCCGCGGCCGTATGGCCCTTTGTGCGGCGGATCCGCGGCACCATGGACACGTCATCGCTCCAAATTTCCCCACGTGCTTTCTCATAACAGCCATTGCTTCCAGAAGACTCCAGATGACCACGTGGCTTTATCCAGAAGGCTCGGCCTAACAATCTTATCCTAGAATATTCCTCATTCTAGAATATTCCCTCCAACAAACTTCTTCTAGAAGCCTCTCCCTAACAACCGAGTTTTGGAGGGAAGATTCAAAATGAGGGATTATAAAATGAGATCTAGATCTAGGGTTTTGGGGTTGTTCATTTTTAGTGAGTTAGTTAGTGGGTGGCTCATTTTGGAGGGAAAAATTGTAGATCCAAATCAAATTGAGTGACACAATTTGATAAAAGAATCAAGATCTATCAAGTACCATCTCAAGCAAGAAGCCATCAACCTTTTAGAAGCAACGCCGATCTTCAACCGAGCAAGTGATCCAAGACGATCCGCGACTCACGGAGATGATGCGAAGCTAATTCGATGATCGAGTTCTTTCCTCAATTCTTGTAGTTCTTGAGCAAATTGTAACGGAATTGTTGAATAATAAAAGGTGAAATTTCTTTATCTTGCTTATCTTTATATTTGAGCATTATGATGAGATCTCAATTCTTGATTGTTTTCTTTGTTATGATGTTTGAGTAAAAACTCCGCTCGTGGAGGAATCGAGAGAATCAATAGATGATGATGATTAAATTCTTGAACTATTCTTAAGTCTTATGAGCTTTTGTAAACTTTAGGAAATTGAATCATCGACAACCTAGTTTTGAGCGAGATGCTTTTTTGAATGTTTTCGCTCTTAATTAGAGATCAACGATTGATGATTGAATTTCCTCGAGGCTAGAGTTTGAATGATAATCAACGAAAGGAAAAAGGATGATGATGGAGAAACCCTAGTTTCTTCAAGAGATCCCTAATCCTCGTTGATCATCATCGATCTAGAAACAAATCATCAATGGATAGGAATACGTAATCACAAGTCTTCATCATCACTATAGATTCGATCGATTCTTACGAGCCTCATTACAAATCTTGATAGTTCATTAGATTTGGACATCTTCTAGAATTTTATTGATTCTTGATCTTTAGATCTAGTCTTTACTATTTTTGAAACTAAATCTCAAAATTCTTGAATCTATTTTCTTGCAATTTTTATTTTATCCTTTCATTTCGACTCATCTAAAACGAAATCGAGCAAAACACACATCTCAGTGGACGATCCGTATTCATTAACGCCCTACATCGATACCGTTAATTGATTGCGGTATGAATTTATTTGGTTGTGATCTTTACACATCTTTCTAAACACGACACACAAAGAATCATTCAATCAATGATTGAGGCACTGTTCAGCGTGCAGACAAATGAGCCAGTTCTTGCTGCGAACGACGAGATATCGTCTAGATGTTAGAGCTATTGCAGTACGAGTTATACTCAGAGATATGATAGATGGTCGCTAGTCATCCGAGGATGAATGACTAGGACATGTGGTTCGTTCGCTTACCCCGATGCGAGGTCATCAGATAGTTTGATTCCAGCTAGAGACGACTTCACACGGATATGTTGGGAGTCGATGGAGACGATTGAATGTCAGAAACCCATTATTCCAAGTTTAAAGTATTCCGAAAGACGTGCAAGCAATTCTATGGACCCTCTAAAAAATGAAACCCTAACTCGACATAATGACTGTGTGAAAGCCTTTGAACCTTAGGGTTTGCGGCAGTTCCGTGGTGCCATTAGTGAAGCTTGGGTTTGCCCTTCTACGGCTAGTCCACTCATGCTGTGGTATGTACTCGATACTATTAAACCGTATCCAAGATGTTGAGCTCTTGGGGGATTATGAGTTTTGACGAATCGGTCGAATGGTTCGACTTCATTCGGATGCTATGTGCTGAGATGCATTTCTTGGGAGACTCCTGTAGGGTTACTAGGCACTCTAAGAAGGTTCTACAAGGCATCTACCATGCCCGATTAAAATTTTAGCCGTGCCGAATAACTCTAAACAAGATCTTTGCTAGATAATTAGGGTAACACATGCTAGTAAATAACAATTATCAATAAGTGAATACGAAATACAACCTTTGTAGATCGGTCCTTCACTTCTAAAGCTCCTTGTTGTAGTCCCTTCGCTGCGATCATCGAACTCCCGGACTCTCGGACGGCTCCATGAGAAGATTGCAACGGTATTGCTTGAAGTCTTCGAGGCCGAGGATGATCTACGTCGAGGGAATATGAACTCAAGCTTCTACTTCACTAACTAGAGAATTAGTGAAGCTAACACCCTAAACTAAAGTGCTAGTCTAGTAGAGGATGATGAAATAGGAAATGGGTATATATTAGAATTTCTTTTCTCACTATGTATCTCTCTCTTTATCAAACCCTTGAAAGAAATTGAAGGAGGAAGAAGATGAGCTCAAAATGAGAATGAAAAATAATCAAGAGAGAGTTAGCTAACCATGGGTAAGTGGGTATCATATACTAACTCATGTAGAGACATAACCATGGCTAATTATAGTGGTTAGGTTAATTAATATCTTAAGTAAAACAAAACTAGTGGACTAAGTCAATGCAACCATAAGCTTCATGAAGATTCATGCATGTGAGCTCATTATCCATTTGTTTTTAGAATTACTTTAAATATAAAAACCTAACCAATATAATTATAATGGTGTATGTCTCATACACCCATGTAGTGTGTATCAACAACCATGATACAAAATGAACACAAATTAATATATATCACATATATATTAAGTTGTGCACAAGTGAGAAAACAAATGCTTAAGTGAACCAATGTTAGTTAATGTAAATTAGTATATCACATATACAATTATACACTAAATTATTAAATCAACACTTGACTTAATAATCCGGTTATATCTCATATAACCGACTAAAACAAAATGTACCAACTTATCGAATCAACACTTGATTCGATAACCCGGCTATATCTCATATAACCGGCCGATACAATAGTCGCGAGAATAGAATACGGTATCACATACACGCATTATTCCCGGTCCCGCACATATCACATATGCGCTCCTATTTCGTATTTCCTAAGCCAGTAAAACCTCTATGTAGGACTCTAAAGACTCGTCAATACGCCGGCAGTAGGTGATGATCATATCAAGCACCGACAAGCCGTCAGCGGTACTAGCTGGACATAACGGCTACCCGAGTATTAAGCGATCAGAAGATCAGCAAGCAAGCCCGCTCCAACTCCTGCAAAAAGCCTGACAGTGACACTACCGTACAGTCCGGTCTCCTCGTCTGATATGTCGCATATCAAGTCTAGGGGTGGTAAAACGTCAGACCCCAATAAATGATAAGTCATGCCGATATGAGGCTCATAATGGGTTGAGAAACTACTGGTAACACTTACCAGTAAATCTCTAAACCAGCCCTGGCCAGGGACTTCCCTGTTATGGCCAATCGAGCATAGCGCAACATCAACCCCTAATACCGGGAGAGACGAAACCCCTCCTATCGCTCATTTCCTCCATGTGACTCGGGACTGTACCCAAAAACCACCGTTTTGCATGCCCTCTTGGACGTGGTAAGGTGGAAATCAAAGCACAGTGGGAATCATACAAGACTCTATGACGATCTCGGGTCTACAGACTAACATGTACCAGTGTCACCATAGAACTGCCATCTGACGTAAGGTATAATACCATCTGAGAGTTCTCGGCGAGTCCGTACAGTGTACCCAGTCTTCACTTAGCACCCGTATATCATCTCTGATGTCAAACACCAATGGATATGGGATCATCCATCGCCCATCTACATAGGTCGAGAAGGTATACGCTAGTCTACTCTTGTATATCGATGCCCCGTCTCGATACACCCACGACTAGGGACCTTGAAGGATGTACTTATGGACTACCATGTCCCCACTAGTATGATCCGCATCATAGTCCAGGTAGTGAAGTACACATCATAAGGGCTTTACCAACATGTAACAGAGAGACAATCAGTATACACGTTAAGGTAAAGAGTAACCAGATAGCATACTATCATGTCGAGCAAGAAAGTCCTCCCTATATATGTCCAAGCATCCACTACAATATACATCTCATGTATAATAATGGCCTCTAGGGCAAACATATAACTAACAATCTCCCACTTGCACTAGGGCCATCTGATAACAGTGGTTGTGGTATCTCATACTCAACCATCCCATAATAGTCTCTCTCTGGGAAAAGGCCTTAGTGAGTGGATCCGCCGTTTTGTCCTCTGAGTCTACTCTCCTAACCTCGATCCCCTGGAGATCTACTATCTCCATGATCAAGTGACACTGCCTTAGAATATGTCTGGATCACTGATGGGACGGGCGTTCTTAGGCATAAGCCACAATTCCATTGTCACACAATAGTAGGAACGAAGTTCATCTCATGAACTAATATACACCCAGACTGCCTCTTTGGTAGCATCTTTGGTATCGATGTATCTATCCTTTATCGTCTAGTATGCCACGGTATCTGTCTTGGAACTCTTCCAACATACCGTCCCTTTACTGAGGGTAAAGACATTGCCTGTAACTGACATTCAGTCGTCCTTATCACCCTGGAACCCTTCCAGTGATTCTCCCCAGGATCAATTGATACCATCTCACTACAGCTAGTGAGTATCCTAACATCCAGTTAGATCTATCTCATAGATCCAAAACCCGGGATTTAGTAGGTATCACTTTGATCCTGTGTGGAGAATCATTGTGATAAGCGGAGATTGATCGAGCGTAGCATAGGAAACTCCTTCCCTATCAAGAGCATGTCATCCACGTACTCTACGAGGATCACCACCATACTCCCTACTACCATTTTGTATATACAAGGTTCATCTACCATTTTGATGATGTCAAACTCTTTGACTAAAACATCAAAACAGACGTTCCAACTCCGCGATGCCTGCTTTATCACATAAAACATCTTGCACACGTTTCCGCTACTCCCACTGTCTACGAAGCCCTCTGACTGTGTACTTATAGACTCTCTCTTCTAAAACATCATTTAGAAAAGCAGTCATGACACCCAACCGCCATATATTGTAGTCATGGTATGTAGCCATGGCAAGTAGGATGTGGATGGACTTAAGCATAGGTACTTAGAAAAGGTTTCATCATAATCCATACATGGTCAATGATGCAAACCTTTAATAAGTCTAGCTTTGAAAGTCTAAACTTTTCCATGTACACCAAGTAATCTTCTCAAGATATACTTTCTCCTGATAGGGGTTTAACCCTTCAGATAAAGCAACCAAAGTCCATACTTTGTTGGTGTATAAGGATTCCATTTCAGATCGTTAAGCATCCAACCATTCTTACAGAGTCCCCACTCCTGATGGCCTGCTCGAAACTAGTTGGGTCATCATCACATGATGCAATCCTCGCTCCCGCTGTCATAGAGAAACCGAAGAATCTCTTAGGTGGGTGAGGAACCCTACTAGATCGGCGGAGAGGCTGAGGTTCGTTGGTTACTATTGAATCCTTTTGTTCTACCAAATCATCAGCTGCAGTTTGTATAGCTGGAACTCTTTCCAGTTCTACCTTATGACCATTAATTTCTTCACAAGAAATTCCCTTTCACAAAGGTGGCATATTGAGAAACAAAACATCTTTTGTTCCCCGGTTTGGTAGAAAATATTCCCTTACATATGCTTGGGATATCCAACAAACTTCTACAGAACTGACTTTGCCTCGAGCTTGTCCGGATTACGCTTTTAGATATAGGCTGGACAACCCCAAATCTTAACTAACTTAAGATATAGGCTCTTCCCTTTCCATATCTCATATGAAGTGGTAGGCAACTGATTTGATCGGAACCCTATTCAAAAGGTATGCAACTTCTCCAATGCATAACTCCCAAAAAGAAATAGGCAACTCAGTAGTACTCATCATAGAGCACACCTTATCACATAGGGTGTGATTGCTCCGCCCCGATACACCGATGTGCTGTGGTGTATACGGAGGAGTAATGCTGAGAGAGAATCTCATTCTCCTTTAGAATAGTCCATGGATCCTGTGCTCAAGTATTCTCCTCCCTGATCACATCAAAGGACATAATACTTATACCCGTTTTTGGTTCTCTACTTCTAACTTATATTCTGTGAATATCTCAAAAGGTTTGGACTTGTGTTTCAACAGGAACATATGTTTGAATATTGAGAGATCATCAGAGAATGTAATGAAGTACAAAAAAACCGGTCTTGGCATGTGTAGACCGGGGACCTTCATACATCAGTATGTATCAATCCTAAGAGTTCACTAACTCTTTCTCTTCTTCCAATAAACCGAGCTATGGTCATCTTATCTCTGTGACATGACCGGCAAGTTTCACAAGATGTAAATTCAAACTAATTTAAATATGCATCTATATGTAACTTCAGCTAGTCGGGTCGCATTGATATGACCTAGTCTACAATGCCTCAAGAAGGATTCGTTCATTTCTGAACTCTTCCTCTTGTATGTGTTCTGTATACTAAGAACTGTAGTTTGATTTAGAACGTCTATGCTTTTAGATAACGTGCCTGAACCGATCAACTCTTGATACAGGAAATGTTCAAAACATTATCGAACAATACAAAATTATATCCTTCTTTACTAATAAAGAAACTGATATGATGTTGTATATCGGGTACGGTATCTAATAACATTCGTTCAAAATCAATGTATTCTGGTAATACAGGGTGATAGTGACCAACAGACTTGGCTGCAACACTTGCACCGTTTTCTATCTCATGAAACTTATCACCCGTTCTCAGTTCTCTACCTATTTGTAGCCATGTAACAGATTACATATGCGGGATCCTGATCCGGTATCACATACCCAAGACGTAAAGGATACTGAGAAACAGTTCTCTGTAATGAACATACCCGAAGAAGATGCATCAGCATGCATTTTCTTCGTTTGGGAGGCACGGGAATTCTGGTAATCCCCTATTTCCTGCTCTGTCTTATAACATTTATAAGTTGAAGCGGGACCAACGTTCCCCAGCACAGTATAATAAGCGGGTTCGGTCAATACATCCGTATTATTATCTTGATTAAGGCATGATATGGTCGCTACCTGGAGAGAGAGAGAGAAGAAAACACTCTACGTGCGCTCTTGCAAGATTAGATTGGTTATTATTTTATCTAATCAGGATGGCTCCCACTGTTTTTATCAAATCTTCCTTCAAACCCTAAAAGGAAAGATTAGCCGGGATTAATTACACCCTACAATTTCGCCAATCTTTCAGCCAGGCCAGTGTCGGTACTTTGAGGGAGGTTCCCCGTGCTTTCGCACGGACCTAATTAAAGTAAACATCGTTTTCCCAGAGGCGTAACCCCGTTGACAGCTTTCTAGACACCTACTTGATCGGCTAATTGTAATGTGTAAAACTCTCCCAGGAGTAACAATTACTCACAGTGGGTATCGGGATCCAACTATCTCATAGAAGGTATGCAATGTCATTGCAAATTTCAACACTTGAAATTCCCGATAATTTTGCCCCGAACGATCTATGACCTTGACAAGGTCAACAAACCATAGACCGTAAGTCAAGTTCAACCCGTCATTTCTTGATTGATTAAAACCCACCTGCACGACCCTTGACAAGGTCAACAATGCCGTACGACTACCCTAATCCAATCTGCATCATATGCATAAACAAATAAATACTGGTCAGCTACCGCACAGTGAGCCTTAACAAGGTCAACAAACGCAGCACGAATACTAAGCAAGACTTATCTGAAATGACGGAGGGCTACGTCAGATTTTTCTGAAAACCTATTGCGTAATGAACTTGATATCGTTGTAGAATCAAATAATTTTAAAATGGAGTGTTTTTTAGGCTTTTGCTAGTTTCGCTAAAGAGGTCACTCCCGGTGAAGGGATCTCGGCTCTTTCCTCGTCGAATGAGGTGCAGGATATATCATATATATCACTGTGCAAAGAAAGAACTAGAAAAGCAATCAAAAGACAAAACCGAGGGGTGTAGCATCTGCCAGTCATTGCTAAAGGGGTCACTCCCGGTGAAGGGATCTCGGCCCTTTCCTTATCGAATAAGGTGCAGAATGTTCTACAAGGAACACCGCGATGCAAAGCAAGAACTGTAGCTACCTGTTTTTGAAAATTCGATTCCACAACATCTTTTAGGTTTCTTTACTTTCATTAATTATATTAATGAAGTCCCATCATTTATGTCACCTAAACATCACAGATAAATACGACGTACACTTATGCCATCCGCATTCGCCTCGATGTCCCCTCGTGCACCGTTAGGTTAGGTAACTAACGACAGAGCGGGGCAAGGCTAGCGCGGGTGTAAAACATAAGTAACGTCTATATAATATATCATATATACTATATACAGTATTTATCACAACATATCAAATGATCACATCACAGATATCGCAGCAGAAGAAACATATGAAACATTGGATATACTAGGACGTCCGTGTTTTATTTTGAGCCTCTATAAAACACGGATTCCACGGTCGCGATGAATAGACAAACCCACACCGTTAGACCCCTACGAGAGCAGCAAGCAACCTTACCAATTCTAGAGTTAGGAGACCCGGACTCGACACCTCGAGTTGGTCTCCCACTGGACCCTAGAACCCGGTTACTTATGCTCTCCTCTTTGGGTCTACCTAATGCGGAAAAAGTAAATAATATACAAATAGTGACATCAACCTCATCCCCCCAATAAAAGAATATTACATACATTTAATTTTACATGAATGAAAATAAAAACCCTCATCTCACATAAAAACCCCGGCTATTCAAAACGCGACGATCCAATATAACATATCCAGCAACGCATAACATCACATGTCATCAACGTAAGTAAATATGTGCATCCCAATTGTCGTTGACATATAGCAATGAAACCGGCGATAACACATATTACACTTACGGTTGCAGAAAAGAAAATGTAAAACTACAACAGTTGGAATCCGCAACCTCCTTAGACATCACATGCCTAATAATTATAAACCCCCAATTTTAGTCTCTATATCGAAAACACTTTTCAATATCTAGTTGGGCAATTCAACAAGATTCCCGATATGTGATCGAATGCTCGTCGCAAATTTTAGTAGACGGCCGCACCCCCGGATGTCGTCGACTAAGTGCACTAAGGCGGAACACCGCTGCCGCGAGCACCCGAACGGATGCTTTTGGCGACGGGGTTCTCCTATAGTCACTTGGTCGGGGCTATGGGGCATGGCAGTCTATTAAGTTTACTCGGCGAGTATCCGCGTACGCTACGTGATTGCAACGGACTTTTGATCGCATCAAAATTCTGTGGAAACCGATCATTTGAGACTAAACTGATATGTTTATAACATTCAAATTAGTTATCTCATAACTACTTGTGGATTCCAAATATTGTATCACATTCCAGATAAATAGACAATGTTAAACTTTCCGATCGAATGTTCAAACACCCAAGTTTTCCCAAATAGTTCTCAACACTTGAGGGGAGTTTAAAAACATCCATCACATGTCACAGTACCAATGGTCCAGCCGTAGAAGGGTCAAGCCAACGCCTTAATGTGGCAACGCCGTACTTCCCCAAACCCTAAGGTTCAAAAGGCAGTTCAAGACGGTCACATAATCGAGTTAAGGTTTGTTGTCTTCTAGAGGGTCCATTGCGTAACTTGCACGATTTAGACGTTCTTAAACTACGGAAAAATCCAACACTTGGAAATTTCCCGGGTCGGGAAAATGTGAGTTATTGATATCCGTTCGAACTTTTTAATACTTTCTAAATATCCGGAAAACATAACGAAATTAAATTTTTCGATCGAATCAACGAATACAAAATAATCCCCAGAACACTCAACACTTGAGTCAGATTAAAAATACCCAGAAAATAGCACTTACAGAAATATATATTACTGTTCAAAAACGAGTGTCTGATCCTTCTATACTGCCGCGGATCCGCGGCCCAAGCGTGGTAAGGCCGCGGTTTCGCGGCGGATTGTACGGATTAGAACCTCGTTTTTCACAGTAATGCTTAAATGTCCCTGCTGATTTTTTTAGGTATTTTTAATACAGAAAAATCACAGTTTTTAAAAATTGACCAGAGAGGGGGTTATTTCGTCGATTCGGAGTTCGTTCGGAGTTTTAACTTCGTATTAACGTCGTCTAATGCTCTATCTAGGCTCTGATACCACTGTAGGGTTACTAGGCACTCTAAAAAGGTTCTATTAGGCATCTACCATGCCCGATTAAAATTTTAGCCGTGCCGAATAACTCTAAACAAGATCTTTGCTAGATAATTAGGGTAACACATGCTAGTAAATAACAATTATCAATAAGTGAATACGAAATACAACCTTTGTAGATCAGTCCTTCACTTCTAAATCTCCTTGTTGTAGTCCCTTCGCTGCGATCATCGAACTCCCGGACTCTCGGACGGCTCCATGAGAAGATTGCAACGGTATTGCTTGAAATCTTCGAGGCCGAAGATGATCTACATCGAGGGAATACGAACTCAAGCTTCTACTTCACTAACTAGAGAATTAGTGAAGCTAACACCCTAAACTAAAGTGCTAGTCTAGTAGAGGATGATGAAATAGGAAATGGGTACACTTTAGAATTTCTTTTCTCACTATGTACCTCTCTCTTTATCAAACCCTAGAAAGAAATTGAAGGAGGAAGAAGATGAGCTCAAAATGAGAATGAAAACTAATCAAGAGAGAGTTAGCTAACCATGGGTGAGTGGGTATCATATACTAACTCATGTAGAGACATAACCATGGCTAATTATAGTGGTTAGGTTAATTAATATCTTAAGTAAAACAAAACCGGTGGACTAAGTCAATGCAACCATAAGCTTCATGAAGCTTCATGCATGTGAGCTCATTATCCATTTGTTTTTAGAATTACTTTAAATATAAAAACCTAACCAATATAATTATAATGGTGTATGTCTCATACACCCATGTAGTGTGTATCAACAACCATGATACAAAATGAACACAAATTAATATATGTCACATATATATTAAGTTGTGCACAAGTGAGAAAAACAAATGCTTAAGTGAACCAATGTTAGTTAAGGTAAATTAGTATATCACATATATAATTACACACTAAATTATTAAATCAACAATTGACTTAATAATCCGGTTATATCTCATATAACCGACTAACACAAAATGCACCAACTTATCGAATCAACACTTGGTTCGATAACCCGGTTATATCTCATATAACCGGCCAATACAATAGTCGCGAGAATAGAATACGGTATCACAAACACGCATTATTCTCGGTCCCGCACATATCACATATGCGCTCCTATTTCGTTTTGCCTGAGCCAGTAAAACCTCTATGTAGGACTCTAAAGACTAGTCAATACGCCGGCAGTAGGTGATGATCATATCAAGCACCCACAAGCCGTCAGCGGTACTAGCTGGACGTAACGGATACCCGGGTATTGAGCGATCAGAAGATCAGCAAGCAAGCCCGCTCCAACTCCTGCAAAAAGCCTGACAGGGACACTACCGTACAGTCCGGTCTCCTCGTCCGATATGTCGCATATAAGGTCTAGGGGTGGTAAAACGTCAGACCCCAATAACCGATAAGTCATGCCGATATACGGCGCATAACGGGTCGAAAAACTACCGGTAACACTTACCAGTAAATCTCTGAACCAGCGTTGCCCAGTGACTGTTAGTTATATGTGTGCCCTAGAGGCCATTACTGTACATTGGATGTATAATGTAGTGGATGCTGGGACATATATAGGGAGGACTTTCTTGCTCGACATGATAGTATGCTATCTGGTTGCTCTTTACCTTAACGTGTACACTGATTGTCTTTCTGTTACATGTTGGTAAAGCCCTTAGGATGTGTACTTGACTACCTGGACTATGATGCGGATCATACTAGTGGGGACATGGTAGTCCATAAGTACATCCTTCAAAGTCCCTAGTCGTGGGTATATCGAGACGGGGCATCGATATACCAGAGTAGACTAGCGTGTACCTTCTCGACCCATACAGATGGGCGATGGATGATCCCATATCCATTGGTGTTTGACATCAGAGATGATATACGGGTGCTCAGTAGAGACTGGGTACACTGGACGGACTCGCCGAGAACTCCCAGATGGTTTTATACCTCACGTCAGATGGCAGTTCTCAGGTGACACTGGTACAGAGTAGTCTGTTGACCCGAGATCGTCATAGAGTCTTGTGTGGTTCCCACTGTGCTTTGATTTCCATCTTACCACGCCCAAGAGGGCGTGCAAAACGGTGGTTTTTGGGTACAGTCCCGAGTCACATGGAGGCAATGAGCGATAGGAGGGGATTCGTCTCTCCCGGTATAGGGAGTTGATGTTGCGCTGTGTTCGATTGGCTATAACAGGAAGTCCCTGGCTAGGGCTGATCAGAGAATTGCTGGTAAGTGTTACCAGTAGTTTCTCGACCCGTTATGAGCCTCATATCGACACGACTTATCGAGCTATTGGGGTCTGACGTTTACCACCCCTAGGCAAGATATGCGACATATCAGACGATCAGACCGGACTGTACGGTAGTGTTACTGGTTGGATTCACTGGAGTGTGAGCGGGCTTGCTCGTCGATCTTCAGATCGCTCAATACCCGGGTGGCCGTTACGTTTAGCAGATCGCTTGCGGCTTGTGGGTGCTTGATATGATCATCGCCTGCTGCCGGCGTATTGACGAGTCTTTAGAGTCCTACACAGAGGTTTCCTCGCTCAAGCGAAACGAAATAGGAGCGCATATGAGATATGTGCGGGACCGAGAATAATGCGTGTATGTGATACCGTATTTCATTCTCGCGATCAATGTGTCGAATGGTTGTATGCGATATAACCTAGTTATCGATTCAAGCGTTGATTCGATAAGCCGATACATTTTATACTAGTCGGTTGTGTGCGACATGACCGGATCATTGAATCAAGCGTTGATTTAATGATTTAATGCATAATTATATATTTGATATATTACTTTGCATTAACTAGTACTGGTTCACTTTAAATGGATTTTCTCACTTGAATTGTGCAAGTTGTATATGTGATATACTTTTGTGGACATGTTTGTTAAGTGTAAAGAATCAAACCATGGTTTAAACTAATGATTAGGGTTTTGTTTAGTCATTTACTTATTTATCTATTTCTTTATTTATCTTTTTATTTTGGAAAAGATAAATGATGAAATGGTGGCATTATTTGTTTGCTAGTTGAACTTTCATGAAGGTTTGACTTAGTCTCCTTTCTTGTTCTTATCCTTAACCCTAACCATTCCTTTAACCATGGTATTTTCTCTACACTTAACTAAGGTTAAATGTATGATAAGATTTAATTCTATTTCATTTTTTATTATATAAGACTTATCATATATTCTTCTTCTTCTTGCTTTCTTCACTTGAAGAAAGCAAGCTCCATCAATGGTGATTGATGGAAATGAGTGAGAAATCCAATTCTAAAGTCTACCCACTTCCTATTTCTTCATCCTCAACCTCTTGCCAAGTAGTAGAGTGTGTTTCCTTCACAAGTTTTCATGACTTGGTGAAGTGAGAGCTTGATCTAGTGATGCCTCGACGTAGATCATCTTCGGCACGTCGTCGATGACCTAGCCCGCTTCTTCTCCGATGAAGCCGACGCTTGAGCCCGGGTTTTCGATTTGGACAGCGGAGAGGACCTCATTACGGAGCCGTGGAGGTGGAGGACCGGATCTACAAAGGTTCTATTTCCGATTCTCATAGTTAAGTGTTAACTAGTTAGCTTTTTCGCCTAGATTTCTAGCAAACGATCCGTAGTCGGGTTTCTCGGCACCGTTAAAATTTGAAATTGGCATGGTTGATGCCTTGTGAGACCTCACTAGAGTGCCTAGGAACCCTACAGTGACTTCCCTGTTATGGCCAATCGAGCATAGCGCAACATCAACCCCCAATACCGGGAGAGACGAAACCCCTCCTATCGCTCATTGCCTCCATGTGACTCGGTACTGTACCCAAAAACCACCGTTTTGCACGCCCTCTTGGACGTGGTAAGGTGGAAATCAAAGCACGGTGGGAATCATACAAGACTCTATGACGATCTCGGGTCTACAGACTAACCTGTACCAGTGTCACCAGAGAACTTCCATCTGACGTAAGGTATAATACCATCTGGGAGTTCTCGGCGAGTCCTTCCAGCGTACCCAGTCTCCACTGAGCACCCGTATATCATCTATGATGTTAAACACCAATGGATATGGGATTATCCATCGCCCATCTACATAGGTCGAGAAGGTATACGCTAGTCTACTCTGGTATATCGATGCCCCGTCTCGATACACCCACGACTAGGGACCTTGAAGGATGTACTTATGGACTACCATGTCCCCACTAGTATGATCCGCATCATAGTCCAGATAGTGAAGTACACATCCTAAGGGTTTTACCAACATGTAACAGAGAGACAATCAGTATACACGTTAAGGTAAAGAGGAACCAGATAGCATACTATCATATCGAGCAAGAAAGTCCTCCCTATATATGTCCAAGCATCCACTACAATATACATCTCATGTATAGTAATGGCCTCTATGGCATACATATAACTAACAACTCCAGATACGAGTATAGCCGTTGGAGCACAGTCTATGCAGCCACGAAGAGACGAGTCCGGAGCAGTCGACATTAGATAAAAGTAGAGTAAGAGGTTCGTACGAGATCTTGATGAGATGACGTTCCACTCCGCCGACATCAGAGATGTGATACGCATGCAGAGGCGTTATATATGGATATATCTTCCAGAAAGAATCGCGATGAGTATGCAGCCATTCTGGAACAAGAAACAGATATAGTGAAGGGTGATAACTTCAGGACAGTTCGGCAGAGACGAGATTTGGGAGAGACCTCGACAGGACCTTACTGGAAATACCATACGAGAAGACTTAGACCCAGGATCAGTCATATTGCACACGCCCAGCAGGCCAGAGTTCAGCGTCGTCGACGAGACATGTTATGAGTGACCGTAAGGGTTGGCCAGAGATCTTTAGAGGACATGCCAGAGCGGACTACTTCCATTATCGTTCTATATTGGACCGTTGAGCTGGGGAGCTTTGTACTTAGTAATTCGCAGTGAGAGACAAGAGCCTAAAAGCACCAGGCAACAGGACATGAACAGGAGGCAAGTAGATATCTTGCTCTGCTAGCATTGGATGCACCGGCACCTTCTCGACTTTGAAGGAGGAAATATCGACGACGGTATTTATGATTTGTGATTTGGTGATTCAATTATCACGTATCCATCACCTTGGATTTCGGTATTTTGGGCGATCTATTCGCATGATTTAGTCTTGATGACTGAGTTTCATGATATTTGCTTTTGTGCACCATGGTTGCACCTACTGGATATTATATTTTGTGCATAGTTATCACACTTGAGATATGCTTTATACACCGTTGTGTTGATTTATGATTTGTGCACAGTTATTGCACTTGATATCATTTTGTGCCTTGGCCGCACATGCTTATGATTTCATGGATTTTATACAGTTGGGTTGATTTTGTGCATATGGTACGCACCCGATTTGATTTTTGCACTCGGTATAGTTCACATATGCTTGCAGTGCAGTGATACGTATTTTGTGCACTACAGTTGCACAGGACTTCGATGATATTATTGGAGGTTTTGATTTTGACTTCATGCCTAAGGCATGCATATGATTTGACTTATGCTTACGGCATAGTTTTCATGCACTTTTAGCGTTTTGATTAGATTTTGTGCACGCTGATGCACATGGTTGTGAGATTTGATACCACGGTATACCTGATTTGGATTTGAGATGTGTTGTATACCGTCGATTTCGATTGTGATGCTCGATATTTGTTTTGTGCACCTGGTGCACCTGATTGGATTCTTGCGCATATTTGACGCGCTTGATATTGGATTTCGTGATTTCGGGCATGATGGATGCACCTGATTTGGATTTTCGCGCATGTTGGGCGCATGATTTGAGATGCGATTTTGGTGCACACCAGATGCACTAAATCGGGATTCTTCATGCATGTCAGATGCACCTGATATCGCTGTCAGGTACATCGTTTCCTCTGACAGGTGTTTCGTGCACACCCGTTGCACTTAGATGTTGTTTCTATGCACATGTATGGCATATTCATGGATTTTGATTTCCGTGCGCACCAGACGCACGCGGTATTCTTATGTACCTTTTGGGATTGATTTCTTATGGAGCGGTATGTTTTTATGGTATTTACTATTGTTTCGTACTGAGCAGGACTAGTCAGAGGACAGTACCTGAGTATATTTTTGCATGCATTCATAGATATCGAAGGGATTTCCAAAAAGGGATCTATAATCCCAGTATTTACCTACGTGTCTGATAGGACACGAAACGTTTAAAACAAGGGAGCCCTTCTAAATTATTTTTTCAAAAAACGCCGGGACGTGCATGTTAAACAAAGTGTATATTTATATAGTTATTTTTCTACAACAGACGTCCGCCACTGTGCAGTGTTATGCGCATCGCACAGCGACTTAAAATGGTTTGGCATGCATTTCCTTCAGATGTTTACATGTATAGATTTGATGTTTACAGGCATAGATTTGATGTTTACAAGTGTAGTTTTGATGTATATCATATTGGTTTCGTTTTGGATTTGACATTTGTGTCTTCGCCATGACTCCGATGATTGTGGGATGCTTGAAGGAGTTTTATTTTTGAGTTATCTGTTCATTGTTCATTCGCAGGCATTGCGCTACGATGTGCTTGGTGTATTTATGATTTCGGGAACCCGACGGCTTAGGCTTTTGCTGAAATGTTTTAGTGTTTGAGGGGTTTAAATTTAAATTCGGGGACCGAATTTCTTTAAGGGGGGAAGATTGTAAAATTTCAGAAAAATAAAATATTATTTTTGGGGAATTTTTATAATTTAATATTAATTTTAATGAATATTTTAATATTTCGGTATAATTAAATACCGATAAATTGGGGGAAATTTGGAAAATTATGGAAATTACTGAAAAGAGGGTGCTTTATGTGATTTATGCAAATTATCAAATTTATGAATTATTATACACTAATTTTGTGCTAATCACGATTAAAAATCGTTAATCGGGCTTTAAGCGTGTTTTGTGCACATGGCATGCACATGTCATTTTTGACACTTGTTTCTTTTTCCTTCATGGTTATTTCTTCATTCATGAATGGTTTGGGTTTATTAGAGAGAAGAAAAGAAAGGAAAATGAAAAAGAAAAGAACAGGGAAAAGGATTAAACTAATAAGCATGGGGGGTTAGTTAGGAGGCATGATGCTTTGACCTTGGACTCTCTCTCTCTCTCTTTCCCTCACTCCCTCCAAGCTCAGCAGCAGCTGCCCCCTCCCTTTCCCCTTCTCCTTCTTCTTCTTCTTCTTCTTCTTCTTCTTCTTCTCTTCACTCAAGCTTCAAAACACCTCAAAACTCCATCCCCATTTCACAAAAGTTGTGCACAAGCTCACAAGCTACACCTTGGACAAAGAAAAATCACATTTTAGTGCTGCAGGGGATTCTTGGGTCCCAAATGAGGTAATCCTTTCGCAATTAGTGTAGTGTTTCATATGCTTAAGCCTCTTTTCATGTTTAAAATTGATTTGGCGAAGTTTAGTAAACTTTGAAAACTCAAGTTGGGAATTAGGGTTTGATTTGATTGGAGATGGTGTAATTGGGCTTTAGAGATGACCTTAGACCCCCAATAATGATAGAAACCCAGACCAAACCAAACTAAAAAACCAAAATACGGAATTTTAGAAATTTTTATGTCGGTTTATGACGACTTTGAGGGTGCAGGGAAATCTGGAATGAACTGGGATTTTTATTAGAAAAGCAAACAACTTCAGAGGCCTAGTTAAAGCACCACGAGACCACCCTGTGAAAACGACACACCAATTCCCCAGCAAAACCGAGGAGGCCGGATTTGATAGGGAAGTGGCCGGCCCCTTGGTGGGTGACGGTGTCCAGGTTGTTTCCATAGCTCTTATGCACCCTATATAGCACCCCAGTGTTGTTTAGGAACCTTGTTTTCACTCTAACTAAAATCTAGAGCATGTTTTCATCGTTTCTGCCTTATGTTTTGCGATGTGTTTGAATCTAAGTTTTTGCATTTGGTTTTAACTCGATGGTTTGGCGTTTGTATATCGACATCGAGGGTTTGTTTTGTTATTATTGCATGCGTAGGCTATAGGTTTTGACTTATGTGTGATACGCGTGCCGATTTGGTTTTCGTATATCGTTTCGGTTTCGAATTGGATTTTTATGCGATACGATACGTGTAAAATGTAGGTACCCCCCCATGTGAACTTTGAGACGACAAGCAAGCACGTGGCGACGTCGGCATCGGCAAACGAAGATCAGGTGAGTAGATATATATCTACGGGGGAAGTCGGGTAGATGGCGTATAGCACCCCCGCAGTTCGATGTATAGTATGCAATATATATACTATATATGATATCTTTTATGTGAAACATGGATATTCAAGATATGGTTATGTGTTCATGGATTAGTAGTGTTACTTGCGAAACCCTAGAGTAGTTGTTGCACCCACACACGCACACACACTTGCATACATTCATTCTTTTACATGTGCGTATATGGGGATATGTATGTATTGTCACGACCCAAAAAGGTACGTGATGGCCCTAATACTACGCAACGCCTCCAGACGTAACGCAGTAAAAGAAAGCCAAAACCCAGAAATCTAAACCATAAAAAATACGGAAAAGATAATGAAAAGTTTTGGAAACATTTGAAATCACAACCCAAATTCTTTAAAAGAGTCCACATTTTCCTTAAAATTTTTGCAGCACCTCCTTTGTAAAACAAGCCCCTAAAAAGGGTACAACATGAATATAAAGTAAAGCATCCCAAACGGGAGCAAAATCCACGCCCAACGGCGGAAAACAACACCACAACAGATATACGACGCCGTAGCGAAGAAATAAGAGACAAAAGAAAGGAACTGTATAAAATCCACAAATCCACAATAATATACAAATCGTCCTCACCAAGTCTCTAAGTCACAACATACTGGTAATAGATGGAGAGTACAATATACAACGAATATACAATACACTCAGATAACCACATAACCCACCTGGGTAAAACTGCGCACTAACAGGCGAAGTGGTATCCGCAACCAAAAGATGATAGATGAGTGTGTAGCTGAAAAGCTGAATAGCTTGCCTTGACTACTTTGGGGAAACTCCAGCAATACCTGTGGCACAACGGGGGTGAGTTGCCAACTCGTGAATAGTAAATAACATATGCAGGTAATCGCGAGAATGAACGTACAACATGAATCTAATATATGACATTTCAGTGATAATAGGTCATGAGTACGAAATAATGGAAAGTACACTATCAAGTACCACCAATATATCAAGCAATAATGATGTAACAACAGTATGCAATAATCATGCACTGGGGATATGAGAAAGTAAATGTGCAACTCTCATGGAGGTACTCTCACAGGTACTCCTAATACATGGAACAGTGCACAAGTATATAAAGATGAGGTATGGAGTGAAATATGTCATTTCCACGGAATCCTGACATCGTGGTAGGATCACAATCCATCTAGACAAATCAAATTCCCAATCCCTCAATCAATCACCAAATTGGTTCTCATATCATCTAAGTGTCACATCTCCTCAACTACACAATATCAAGTATATCTCACATAAGTGTCGAATGTACACATCAAGTAGATCTCACATATCTAATATGTACAAAGACAGTATATCTCCCATATATCATATGCACAACACTAAGTGGATCTCACATCTCTCGTATGTACAATATCAGTATATCTCTCAATATCCAATGTACAACAGCTAGTGGATCTCACCTCTCTCGTATGTACAATATCAGGTATATCTCACCTATATCTCATGTACAACAGCTAATGGATCCCACATATCTCGTCTGTACAATATCAGGTATATCTCACCTATATCTCATGTACAACAGCTAGTGGATCCCACATATCTCGTCTGTACAATATCAGGTATATCTCACCTATATCATATGTACAACACTAAGTGGATCTCACATCTCTAGTGTGTACGATATCATCATCCAATCCCAATGAATCTCATGAGTCTCAAGTCAAATCTCCAGCACAGTTCTAACATCCTAAATATAATGACATATATAAATATGATGAGGGCAATACACATATGTTAGCGTCCCATTCCACTAATATTGGTGTAAAGGCATATATAACAGCGGCTCAATCCCCTGTTATATATACAAAGAGTATTTAGAAAAATCTCATGAAACCCATGTGTCAAGCATCGACACAGAAAAACTGATCAGTACGTATCACACGCTATCCGGAAAGCACGAGTGTCCATCTCTGACCCTCCCGTCTTTCCACGTATCCATACGTACAGGACTCCCAACGGTATCCCCCTGATATCCGCCGAGTCTCTGGTAATGTCACCGGAAAGTATGACTCCCCTAGGCCTCATCGCCTCAATGCGACGTCGACTCACTCCGACAACATTCTTGCTTCGGGGTACCTCCGGGCCCCACCATGTATCCTCATGCGGCTCACGACGCCTCCTCGCATAGGATATATATATCTGCACCGATAAATCTCATGGTGGATGCTATAATATCATCTCAAGGAAACCGGGTGTTCCAATGTATGCATAATTTCATGAACTACCACGGTTCCCAAATCCAGAAAACATCATGAAAAATCCATATAACAATGCGATAATCCATGAATAAAGTATACGCAATATGAAACTGTAATGAAAGCGTATAAAGGAAAAGTATAGCATTCACCAGATAATAAATGAATACATGAACAGTATAGCAGAAATATAGGTATCTACCTATATGATGATGTGATATACCTATCAGGTATAAGTATGAAATACAAGTACACCTACCTGTATGATGATGTAATATACCCATCAGGTATAAGTAAAGTATGGAATGCAAGTACACCTGTATCTATGTGATGATGTAATATACCTATCAGGTATAGGTAAAGTATGAAATGCATGTACACCTGTATCTATGTCCCTAGGTGTATATGTACCTAGCACTAATGGTACAACATACTATAGGTAAACAGGAACTAGCATGTCAAGTCTAAGTATAACGATAAGAAATATGTATCAAAGTCACAATGTCCCTAACCATATAATAGCATTTCTAAAATATGGTCGTGTATGACATGGCAATTATTGACGGTGTGTGTGGCATACAATCAGTGCTCTCGCAGTCTGAGCCGTCAATAATAGTGCAGTGTCCTAAGGATACTATTCCAAACACAACTATCACTAAGCAGTAAGGTGTATGCGCAATTCTAAACATGATAAAGAATATGCGACAAGGTAAAGGTTTCTAGCCCAGACGCATAACGCCATGCGGGTGATTCCCCTGTATATGTTAAATCTACTCACCCACACTCCAAGCTAGAAGAAGTCTACACCCTGAATCCCCCCTGTGGCAGTGTCCGTAGTCCTCGTCTGCGAACCTGCAACATATAAACAACAACAACTATATATATCAATAACAGCTACGAAATACAAACTAGCTACATCTAATCGATACAACAACACACAACCACCTCTTAAGTGTTCGTATCGTGGCTAACGAGAGTAGCGACACGACGAAAACAACTTAAGAGCGAAACCACGAAAACGGCACGACGCGTGTCGTAACACGTATCGCACGAACACGAAACACTAGAAACTGCACAATTGATCCCAGATTTTCCTACTGTGAAAACTAAACAATTTCAATAAGACCAGAGGAACCCTAAACATAGCAGACACCTACTGGCAAAAACCCACACCCTAACTCCTCACTAGGCCCGGCGTCGCCGGCCCCTCTTCTTACTGTCGCCGGCCCAGGCCGGTGGTCTGGGGTCCGTCTCTCTGGTGGTGCTCCAGGTTCTCTAGTACATCACAACCACTATGTTTAATTTATCAGTAAACATCCCGGATCAAAGCAGGTTCTAGAAACCAAAAACCGACACCAAAATACGATATTTCGCGACAAAACCTAATTTATCAATCTAAACTGCAAAGCTACACTAAAAAGCATCTAAATAACAATAAAAGAGTTTACCTACACCAAAAGAACACCAAGAATCCATGCTTGCATGCTCCAAGGCAAGAAAATGGAAAAACATGCACAAAAATGTGATTTTTGTGAAAAGATATGGATTTGTGATTGTATTGTGAAAGAATTATGAAGAAATGAGCAAAAGAATTGCACAAGGCAGTAGGGAGAGAGGGGAGCTCGGCCAAGTGTGTGGAGGAGAGAGAGAGGGGGAATTTCCTTGCAATTTCCTACATTTAATGCAAATAAATGCAAAGTCAAACTCACACACACATGCATGCACCTTCTTCTCACTTCTTTTCTATTCTTTTCTTTTATTTTTCCCCTTTAATCCTAGGCCACACAATCACTTGTTATGTGGTTTAGATTACTTAGAAAATTTTTAAAGAAAAGATTTCCAGAAAAGTGCAAACCAGATTAAAATAACATTAAAAATGGGAAAAATTCAAATTGCACCAAAACGTCCCATATACTCTCAAAGTGTGCGCACAAGCTTTATTTTCTCAAAACTAGGTGCTGGTAAGTCGATATGGCCGTTTGATCGCAATCGGTATAAAACTGAAAATACCGATGAATTTCACCCAAAAACAGAAACAAACACAAAACGATTTCTAGATCGTTACATGTATACACACACACACACACATGGGTATGGGACTCTGTGTGTGTGTGTGTACGTATACATATACGGGATTATGTGGATAGTACTTGGGATTAGAGATGAGTCGATGAGATTGGGCTTGAAGCCGTGAAATTGATGATGTGACATGGTTCGTATTTGGGATACAACATGATGTTTTAGCGGGTCCTTTTGACGTGGTGTTTTCATACACACGCATGCATATACATATGTGGTATCAGTATTGTACTAGACGTAGATCAGTACCCCGGATCATGATATTTGATAAAGAGGATACCAGATGAATAATATGATAGATGTGACATTTGACTCGTACCCAGATTTAGGAGGCCGTACGATGGATTTACCGTACGAGCTATATATTGATGATAGATCCGCACTCTTGACTTGAGGAGGTCATATTATAGATATTGTATCGTATGGGATACTTTTGAAGCGGGATCACCGACTGTTATATATATATATATGTGTGTGTGTGTGTGTGTGTGTATGTGTGTGTGTATCGACTCAGATGTTAGGCGGTTTCCTTACCTTTCGATCAGTCTGTTTAGTTTAGTCCGGTAGTTTACTTGTAAATGATAGATTAGATTCGAGTCATACCTATTTCAAAACTAACGAATCGTGAGTATTTTTAAAGACAAGCCAAGGGATTCTACGGATATTTCAAATGACGTACATTTTCTTAAAAACACCGTAGTACATATTTTCAAAACACACGATTCGTATTATTTCAAATGGTAAAACTATACGTCTCATACATAGACATATGTAGATTCGTTATCATTGTATTTGATATTCAGCTCCCGCATATTCTTGCTACTCGCATCGTATTGCATGCTTATATTGTGTTTTCATATGTTAATATTGAAATCATGCGATCAGGACACCAGCACCATTACCGATGATGCGTATGTTCCACATACACTTACTTACCGGCTCATACACATCATCATCGGTAATTGCCATGTCACGTACACTTTAGAGAATATTATTTCATTGACATAGCTTGTTAGCTGATAGTTTCGATATGGTATTAGTGTACTTGCTTTATATGTCAGGTTAGACATTTCACTTATTACTTGCAAATTCATGCAAATTATTATTCACTGTTATGCAGCATTATGGAGTTTTATGCCGATATTCACTGTTTATTTACTGTCTATTCTTGGATTTCGGATTTTATGAGATTCCTGGATTTGGGAGAAAACCGCAAGAATATATATAAACTTCTTTCTCTCTCTCTCTTTAAAATGAAAAGTGTGGTTTTCTCGTGATGTATGAGTCGTCCACCATGATATTTTCTCGATTATGAGATGGATTTCGAGACCCGATTCGAGAAGTTGGATGAACCGTCTGCGGGTACATGGTGGACCCGGTAAGGTACCCCCGGGCAAGAAGATCGAGGTGTAGACGATGAGCCCAGCAGGGGCAGACTGCCTACCGGTGATTTTACCTGGCGCGTCGGATATCCGGAGGATACCGATCGTGGTCGTGTGATTGATTATAGGTGCCGATCAGGACTGATGGAGCCCTAGATAGTGAGATTTGAGACACTGAGATTTTGAGATATTGAGGTATTGAGATTTGATGATACATGCCAGTCCGGATAGCCGGAGCATGAGATATTGAGATATTGGGATTTATGTTTTGTGTCGATACTAGACACTGATTATGTTGATTTCATTGATGATACCTCGTTTTAAATATACAGAAATCTCACTAAGTTATGAAAGCAGTTTCTTCATTTACATGTATTCTGTTTTCATGCATTCATACCTCATTCATATGATATGTTGTTACCTGAGGCACTGACACGAGCACATGGGATTACACTTATGTATAGATGTTTACCCTTGCCACGTTTTATTGCTTCAGACTTATCATTTGAGGTTATATATTATTGATCGTATTGACCTAGGATTGTGTCATACAAACGATTTCTGCTCGGTGATGTTTTCTACTCACGAGTTGGTAACTCACCCCCGTTGTGCCACAGTTTCTTGCAGGTTTTGCCGTACAGGTTCCGTTACGGCTTTGCTGGCACACTGCTTCCTTTCTGGGTGATTGCTTTGGTAGATGGGTTCACTTGTATCGTGACCACTATTATACCTTTATTTTATTCAGTTGTATCTAGTAACTCCATCAACCAAACTTGTATATTTATTCAGACTTAGAGACCAGTGATGTATATTCTTTCGACCTTAGAGTCGCGTGTTGTATTATTGTGGATTTTATGTTGTTTGAGTTTTCTTTTCAGTTTTGATTCTCGCCTTTCGGCGTTGTATATTATATTGCTTGTGTGGTTGTGGCCGTCGATTGACGAAGAGCTAGCTCCCGCTTAAGGATGCCTTTTATCATTCATGTATATATTTATCATGTTGTACCCCGTTCGGGGCCAGTATTTACAAAGGAAACTCTGCCGAAATTTTCAGAAAAGGCTTGTGATTTTAAAAATGCATACTTCGGTTTATGTTGCTAAACTACTCGATTTAAATTGGTTTTCCTTCACTCTACTGCTTTACTTGGTTTTGATTTCTGGGTTTTGGCTTACTTAGATTATGTACGCCTCGAGACGTTGCGTAATTTAAGTGCCGTTCATGTTCCGTACTTTTCGGGTCGTGACATCGAGATTAGGAGAGTTGACACAGAGGATAACACAGCGGATCCACTCACCGAGGCTATCCCCCGGATGCTATTCGAGAGACTTTTAGGATGTTGGGTATGAGTTACTACAGCACATGTCCTTAGTGAAAGTGGGAGATTGTTAGTTATATGTATGCCCTAGAGACCATTTTTGTACATGTGATGTATGTTATAGTGGATGCTTTGACATATATATATATATATATATAGGACTTTCTTACTTGACATGATAGTATGCTATCTGGTTACTCTTTATCTTAACATGTTGACTAGTATTCTTTACTGTCTTGCTCTTACATGTTGATAAAGCCCTTAGGATATGTACTTGACTACCAGGATTATGATGAGATCATACAAGTGGAGCCAGGGTGGTCCACAAGTACATCCTTTAATCAGTTCCTGGTCGTAGGAATATCGAGACCAGGGCATCTCTATTCCAGTGTAGACTAGTGTGTATGTTTCTTGTCCCTTAGAGGGCGATGGTTGATCCCACTACCATTGGTGTGTGACATCAAAGATTGTACACAGGTGTTCATTGGAGAATGGGTACACTGAACATGACTCGCCGAGAACTCCTATGTGGTAGTATACCTATCATCAGATAACAGTCCTCTGGAGACACTGGTAAAGGATAGTTTGTAGACCCGAGATCGTCATAGAGTATTGTGTGTCTCCGACTGTGCTTTGATTTCCTCCCTACCACGGCTCAAAGGAGTCATGCAAACATGTGGATTTTGGGTACAGTCCCGAGTCACATGGTTGCAATGAGCGATAGGAGGGGTTTCGTCTCTTCCGGTTTTAGGGGTTGATGTTGCGCTATGCTCGATTAGCTATAACTGGAAGTCCCAGGCCAGGGCTGCTGCTGAGATTTACTGATAAGAGTTATCAGTAGTTTCTCGAACCTTATAGGCCAGACATCGGCATGACTTATCACGTTACTAGGGACTAACGTTTACCACCCATAGACATGATATACAACATATCAGATGAAGAGACCGGACTATACGGTAGTGTTACTGATTGGCTTCATGGAGAGTATGGACAAGCTTGCTTGTTGATCTTCATATCGCTCAATACCCGGGTAACTGTTACGTCCAGCTAGTACCGCTAACAGCTTGTAGGTGATTGATGTAATCATCACCTACTGGTGGCATATTGACGAGTCTTTAGAGTCCCACACAGAAGTTTCCTGGTTCGATCGAAACAAAGTAAGGCACATATGTTGATATGTGCGTGGGCCTAATTAAATATGAGTATGTGATACCGTATTGTAATCTAGAAGTTATCTCTTATCGGTTCGGTTATATATGATATAACCAGATTGTCGAATCAAGTGTTGATTTGATAATGTGATATACAGATGAATAATATTAGTCGGTCATATGTTATATAACCGGATTATTAAATCAAGTGTTGATTTAATAATGTGATATATATTATATGTGATATAATTATATCTTAACTAATATCATTAGCTCACTAATTATTCTTCATTATATATATATATATTAATATATATGATTTATATATATAATGAAGCATGTCATGATTTCTATTTTTGAGAAAAATAGAAAAGAGTTGGAAAATGAGAGCATGGTTGCAAGCATGGGATTTATTCATAGTTTATTCATCTTGACACACTATTCAAGCATGGTTGCAATTTTATATTGCAAAATTCCATGCTTAAATGAGTGGGGGTCAATAGTTGCCATTCTTTCGAGTCTCATTCTCAGCACTTAGCCATTTTTCTTGCTTTTCTCCAATGGTTGCTCTCTAGCTTCTTCTTCTTCCTCAATCCCATGGTTCAAGTTTCAACCCTCACATGCGATGTGAATCATGAAGCTTGAACACAAACTAGTGAGCAAATTAAACCCCTACTTCCCCATCACACATTGGATTAGCAATTTTATGTAGAGTGTTGCCTTCACTAATGTAACATTTCAGAAAAATAAAATATTATTTTTGGGAAGTTAAACAATTAATTGTGTATGGGTTATTACTAAACTCGATTAGTGTTTACTAATTTTTAATTAAGTATTATATGTGCATGACATGCAACATGATACGTTGCATAATACTTGTTACATTTCTTTTATTGTTTGAAAACCATGCTTCATTTCTTTTATTACTTGATTTTTTTGCTTTGAATTGAAATTAAAAGAAAAGAAATGAATTTGGAGATATTTTGATGTGGGGACAAAGAGGTATGGGCAAGAGAGAGAGGAGAGAGAGGGGGTGAGGGGTCTCTTTGGACCATGGCTCATTGTTTATTGCTTCATCTTCATCATTTTTCTTCTCCCTCTCTCCCTCCATGGCTGCCCTCTCCCTCCACCTCCTCTATCTCCTCAGAACACCACCAAAACCACCTCAAACCACCTTGTTTCCTTCATAAAAATTGTGCACAGCCTCACAACAAACCCTTTGGACCAACCAAGTTGCCATTTTGGAGACTTTGGGCAACTCAAGAATTTTCTTGAGTTGCCAAATGAGGTGATTCCTTTATCCTTAGTTAAGTTTTTAGTTTTCCTTATGATTTAAAGTAGTTTAGAGTTAAACTTGTGGAGATTTATAATGTTGGGATTTCCTAGATGTGATTGGAGACTTGGATAGGGACCACAACCTGTATAGTGCTAGAATTATAGACCATAACAGAGACGAGACCCAAACTTGAACTAGAATTGATCCAATGTCGGTTTATTTCTACTTTATGATGCCTACGGCAAATCTGGAGCGTCCTGAGACCTTTTTAGAAAAATCAAACAAGTGCATTAACCTAGTTGACCCATAGGAGACCACCATGAGAAGACGAACCCAAAATACCTATTTTGGACCGGTGAGCCTGGATTTTGCCACATTGTCGCCAGGTCGTCTGTAGGTATTGGTGCTAAGGTTGGTTCTATTGCTCACTTACTGTCACGACCCGAAAGAGCAGGTGACTGGCCCTTGAACCATATGAAGTCTATAGGACTCCATCTGATCCAAGTAAGCCAAAAGCCCAGAAATCTAAAACCATTTTAAGAGTAAGTAAAGAAAACTGGTTTAAAGAAGTGAAGAAAAACATGTTTGAAGTCAAGGTTTTTAAATAACTAAGCCGAATATACATTTTAAAATGTAAAGTCTTTTCTAAAAATTTCGGCAGAGTTTCTTTTGTAAATACTGGCCCCGAACGGGGTACAACAATGACAATATATATGCAATAATAAAAGGCATCCCCAAGCGGGAGCTAGCTCTTCGTCAATTGACGGTCACAACCACGCAAGCAATAATATACAACGCCGAATGGCGAGGGTCAAATCCAAAAAGAAACTCAATAAGCATGAAAACCGCAATACTACTAAGCGCGACTCTAAGGTCGAATAATACATCACTAATGTCTAAGTCTGAAACAATATACAAGTTTTGGTTGATGGAATTTCTAGATACAATAAATAATACAAGTACAATGGTGGTTCTTGATACAAAAGAACCCACCTACCAAAAGCAATTCACCCGCAAGGAAGCAGTGTGCCAGAAATGCCGCTATGGAACCCGTACGGCAAAACCTGCAAGAACTGTGGCATAACGGGGGTGAGTTGCCAACTCGTGAATAGAAAATATCTACAAGCAGAAACCGAATGCAAGACATAATCCTAAGTCAATACGATCAGTATATGATATAAAGCTCAAGAGTAAGTCTGTATGTAATCAATGTCTGTATATATGTGGATCCCGTCCACCTGTCACCCAATGACAATAAGCATCATGCATGCAAATATAAGGATATAATCAAAATCATGGAAATCATCATGAAACCTGTTCCTAGCATCGGCACGTAAACCCTAATCTATATGGGGATCCGTCTGCGGTATCGGACCTCGGCCCCGGTTGTACGGGTCAGCCCATGTCCATCTCTCAACTCCGGTCAGTATCCACCAGATATCCGCCGAGCTCAAATACAATCACCGGTAGATAGTAGTCCCTCTGTCAGGCTCACCGTATACTACACAGCGAAACCGTTCTCGCCCCGGGGTACCATACCGGGTCCACCATGTACCCGCAATCGGCCTCATCCGCCTCCTCGAATCGGGTTTCACATGTCGCTCTCAGCACCGAGAAAACACATGGTGGACGCACTGAAATATCATATCAAGGGTAACCGGGTTTTTAAAACAATTATATATTCTCTTTTGAAATACCCACGGTTCCCAAATCCAGAAATTTCATGGAAACAACATATCTCAATGCGTATAATCAAAACATGATGTATGCGACAGGTAAAGAAAGGTAAGCATAACAGTGAGTCATGCAACATGAAATAGTAATGTGCACATGTCGAGGGAAGCCGCTCTTTTAAAATGAATCAGTTTTGAAGAATATCTTACGGTTCCCAAATCTCTAATCAATTCAGAATCATCTATGTATGTGTACAGGTATAAGTGTACAATATGCCATACAAGAATCATATCATGAATGAAACAGTACTACAGTGTAGTGGCATGGCAATTATCGATGATGAAGTGTGTGAGCCGGCAAATAGTGTACGTGGAACATACGCATCATCGATAATGGTGCTGGTGTCCTAACAGCATGATAATAATATAGCAATAAACATATGCAAAGCAATGTGAATAGCATGAATATGCAGAAATCAAATAATCAACACCACAGTGAAGAATCTACTATGCGACCTATTGATCTAAGTATCAAGTCAATCGGGAGAGGTATGGAAACCACCTAAATCTGAGTCGATATATATATAGATATAATAGTCGGTGATCCCGCCTCAATAATATCGCGTACGATACAGTATATCGTAAGACATCCTCGAGTCATGAGTGCGGATCTATCATCAATATAGGCTCGTATGGTAAATCGTCGTACGGCATCCCAATAGCTGGGTACGGGTCAATATCATATTATCTCACCACATATCAGGTATCACTATCATCATAACACATAATCTGGGGTATTGATCTAAGTCTAGTACAATCGATACAAACTGCGTGTGCAAGCACACGTCCCAAGGCCCGCTAGAGATCACGTATCGTATCCCAAATACGAATCACATCAAATCACCGATCTCGCGGCACGATTCCCAACATTATCGACTCATCTCCAATGTCATCCAATATCATCAAACACAGTGCAAGTATAATGAATATGCAAGGGTGTGCGTGTAGGTGTAAATCTATTCTAGGGTTCGCGACTATGAACTACACTAGTTACTTCTAACCCTAAACTATCCATAATACACCTAACTATCATATATATATATAACAAGTACGGACTGCGGGGGTGCTATACGACATCCACCCGACTTCCCCCGTAGATATAATCTACTCACCTTGTGTCTTTATTTATCGATGTCGTCACGCGTTTGCTTGCCATCCCGAAATCTTCATGGGGTACCTACACATTAACGTATCACAAATGCGTTTCAAAACCAAATCAAAGCTAAAACGACACACTAAAGCCAAAACGATACGCTATGGGGCCTATAGGTTAGAACCTACGGATACGCCTCTAAAACCATCAACAACCCTCGATATCGTCGTATAAACGCCAAGTAGTCGAGGTAAAACACCATAAGCAAATTCAGAATTAGAAATACGGAATACGGAAACACGAATCCAAAACAGCAACTAAGGAAATAGGCTCCAGATTTCACCCTAGGTCAAATTAGACAAATCTATACATGTCAGGGGTCTAAACTACTGGAAATAGGGCCATGCACCAAAAACGAGGCAATTCCCTCCTGCTCTGGCCACAATTTGCGGCCAGAAGGAATTAATTAGCGCCCAGAACATGATGGTTGGGGTTAGGGCTTTGGGTGTTGGTTTCTATTTGCCTGCACATCTCACTGCCAACTAAAAATTATTTTTAGACGTCTCGGGTGATAGAAGATTCCCAAACACAGTGACAGATTTGCAGTTTTCCCCGATATCGATTCCGTAAATCCGTATTCTGGGTTCATGTTCCAGGTATTGTCCAATACAATATCACAACAGGGGTTCTAAGATCACTACAAGCCTCAATTTCACCCTTGATTTCAGATTTACCCTAAACCCTAACTAGAAATCTCCAAGGTTCACAAAACGACACAATATCGATATGAAACTAGCATGGATGAAATAAGAATTTGAACTACTACTCTAGGGTGCAGAAATTACCTCCTTTGGCAACTCAAGAATTTTCTTGAGTTGCTCAAAGTCCTCCAAATCCATTCTTGCTAGGCTCAAAGTGTAGCTAGTGAGCTCGGGAACATTTTTTGTGAAATGGGAATAGGGTTTTGGGGTGGATTTCATGGTGGATCTACGGTTTTGTGAAGAGGGAGAGAGAGAGGGGGATGGTAGCAGCGGAAGCAAAGGGAGGGAGAGGAGAGAGAATGAGAAGGGGAAAATGATGGGGAATGGTTCTACAAGTCAAAAAGTAAACCCCATACCTACCTCTCTCCTAATCATCATACTTTACCTTTTCTTTTCTTTTCTTTTCCTTTTCTTTCCTCTCTAAACCCTTCTCACTAGAATAGTAACCCTAAAAGAAACATGGTGGAAAAATGCACAAGTGTAAGAAAAATGATATTTCCAAGTTTTGCACAAAAATGCTAAAAAACTGATTAGCGATTTTTAATCGCGATTAGCACTAAATTAGCATATAACTAATCATAAAAACATAAAAATGGCATAATTCCTTAAAATACCCTATTTAAGAATTTTCCAAAAATTTTCCTATTTATTTGTATTTAATAATATCGAAATATTAAAATATTCAATAAAATAATATTAAATTATAAAAATTCCCAAAAATAATTTTTTTTTTGAAATGTTACATTCTTCCCCCCTTAAATAAATTCGGTCCCCGAATTTAAATTTAAACCCCCAAATACTAAAACATTTCAGTAAAAATCCAAATTGTCGGGGCTCCGAAAACATCAATACACAGCGAATATCATAAAAATGTACTGTTCTATAAGAAATCAATCCCCAAAAATGTATATAAGGATACCCCGTGCATCTGGTGCGCACGGAAATCAAAATCCATATATGTGCCATACATGGGCATAAAACAACATCTAGGTGCAACGGGTGTGCACGAAACATCTGTCATAGGCAACGTGTGTGCCAGACAGCAAAATCAGGTGCATTTGACATACACGAAGAATTCCGATTTAGTGCATCTGGCGTGCACCAAAATCGTATATCAAAACACAAAAGGTGCATGAAAAATATGCTGGAAGTGTAAATCAAATCACTGCATAAGATAGGCGTGAAATCACAATCAATAGCCCAAATGTACTAACTATGCGCAAAATATAAATACCCAGTGGGTGCATGAGACAAATATCATGAAACTCAGTCATCAAAACTAAATCATGCAAACAGAACGCCCAAAATATCGAAATCCAAGATGACGGATACGTGATAATCGAATCACAAAATCACAAATCATAAATACCGTCGTCGGTACTTCCTCCTTCAAGGTCGAGAAGGAGTCGGTGCATCCAATGCTAGCAGCGCAAGATATCTACTTGCCTCTTGCTCACGGTCTGGCGTCCTCTGACTCTGGGTATTTATCTTCTCTGCGGATTACCTATCTCGAAATCAATCGGCTCATCGGCCCTGTCAGGTGTGCTAACGAGGACGATTCCGTTCTGGCACTTCTCTGGTCATCTCTCGGTCAATCCTCACGACCACTCGTAAAGAAGCATGTCACTGGCATCGGCCTCTGATTCCTTGAATGCATATCACATCTGATCCTGGGTGCAAATATCATTGCAGCAGTGTCCTGGAAGGAATCCCGCTCTAGGTCTCTTCCGATCTTGCCTATGCTGAACTGTACGGAGGTTGGTACTCTTGCATAATCTCTTCCCGCTCAATGGACATCTGTGCCCTCAGCACAACATTTCTCAGAATCTGGTCGCATCCTAACTCCTCTGTAAGCATATCAGGTCTCTATTCTCGACGGGAAGTAATGACAGCTCATCACCGCCTCGCACGAACCTCTTGTCCCGCTTGTCTATATCATCGTCCACTTCGACGTCACGTCTCTATACGCACTGCAATGTTCTCGGCTACGGTCCATCCGAAGTCTCTCGCATACCTCCTTCCTGTCGAATTGCCCGGAAGTCATCGTCCTTAGCCGAAGCTAATTCCTGTTCCGGAACGGCTGCATACTCCTCGCAACTTCTTCTGGAAGGTATATCCATATACGCCTCTGCGTGCGTATCGCATCTCTGATGTCAGCGGAGGGGAACGTCATCTCGTCGAAATCTCTAGCGAACTCTTTACTTCACTCTGCTTCAATGTCGACTGATTCAGACTCGTCTCACCGTGGCTGCATGGACTGTGCTCCAACGGCTATACTCGAATCTGGAGTCTCCCAAGCAAAGCATCCCATCACATGATATCCGAATGATGTCGAATCATTCGATCGACTCGTCAGAACCTCATAATCCCCCAAGAGATCAACATCTTGAGTACAATTTAATAGTATCGAGTACATGCCACAGCGTCGGTGGTCCAGCCGTAGAAGGGCAAACCCAAGCCTCACTAATGGCGTCGCGGAACTGCCGCAAACCCTAAGGTTCAAAGGCTTTCACACGGTCATTAAGTCGAGTTAGGGTTTCATTCTTCTAGAGGGTCCATAGAATCACCTGCATGTCTTTCCGTATACTTTAAACTTGGAAAATGGGCACCTGACATTCGATCGTCTCTATCGACTCTCAACGAACCTGCGTGAAGTCGTCTCTAGCTGGAAACAATCTATCTGATGACCTCGCATCGGTAAACGAACGAACCACATGTCCTAGTCATTCATCCTCGGGTGACCAGCGACCGTCCATCATATCTCTAAGTATAAACTCATGCTGCAGTAGCTCCAATCATCTGGGCGATATCTCGTTATTTGCAGCAACAACTGGCTCATTCGTCTGTATGCCGAACAACGCCTCAATCCTCCAGGAAAGGCAATACATTGGCGGTCATCTCTAAATCGGTCTGCTCTAGATCTGAGTAAGACTCTCCGCACTAGAAATCTTCAACTCAACTGGGCCTGCTCCGGCGCATAAATCGAACGAATCACCTTCGTCTCTCAAATCGGGTAGACTAGCTATCATCTGTCTCATATCCGCCTGGAAGCTCCGGCGATCTCAGCTCGTAAGCTCCAGAAGCGACATCCTGTCAATCTTAGCAACAGCTGGTCTATCTGTCTGCACGGTAGGCGACATCATCATCTCTGAGGTATGCTGTACATCAACAGTCCTCTCTCAACTGGCAGCTCTAACAGTGGCCCGATCATCCGGTGTAAAACCAAGCACTCTCCACCACAAGAGGTCACAATCATCGATACTAACTCGAGACGTTCCCATGTCACCAGAAAACACAATGGTCAGCCCTCGTACCAGACGAGCTCGCCCTGACCGTAACTCTAGCGGCAGCCCAAACTGCACTCAAACATGGCGACAGGGACCTCAATCGAGTATCGAAGAGAGCAGATCAAAGGCAAGAAAGAAAACAACAGATCCAGAATGGATACATGATCATAAGAAGGAACAGCATCAATGAAAGTATGATCATGGAACTAATAGAATCGAGGATCTCAAGTGGATGTATAATCATGGATATGAAGAGAATCACTGATCTCGAAAATATGTACATCCTAAGGTTCCTTAAGCGGAGTGGTGTGTCGTAATTATGCCGCGGAACATACCCACGGTACGTCACTCTACTTTAGTCACCTATTCCATCAACCAAAGATCATCCTACGCGACGAAAGTTCGGGTCTAATACCCCCTTGACTAAGTCTAAGTTCCATAAGGTCAAGCCTAAGTTCCGTATATATATAAACGCCCTAGGCTCCATATAGTCAAACTTAGACTCGAACCAAGGTCAACCTAGCGCTCTGATACCAACTTTGTCACGACCCGAAAGAGCACGTGACTGGCCCTTGAACCATATGAAGTCTATAGGACTCCATTTGATCCAAGTAAGCCAAAAGCCCAGAAATCTAAAACCATTTTAAGAGTAAGTAAAGAAAACTGGTTTAAAGAAGTGAAGAAAAACATGTTTGAAGTCAAGGTTTTTAAATAACTAAGCCGAATATACATTTTAAAATTTAAAGTCTTTTCTAAAAATTTCGGCAGAGTTTCTTTTGTAAATACTGGCCCCGAACGGGGTACAACAAGAACAATATATATGCAATGATAAAAGGCATCCCCAAGCGGGAGCTAGCTCTTCGTCAATTGACGGTCACAACCACGCAAGCAATAATATACAACGCCGAATGGCGAGGGTCAAATCCAAAAAGAAACTCAATAAGCATGAAAACCGCAATACTACTAAGCGCGACTCTAAGGTCGAATAATACATCACTAATGTCTAAGTCTGAAACAATATACAAGTTTTGGTTGATGAAATTTCTAGATACAATGAATAATACAAGTACAATGGTGGTTCTTGATACAAAAGAACCCACCTACCAAAAGCAATTCACCCGCAAGGAAGCAGTGTGCCAGAAATGCCGCTATGGAACCCGTACGGCAAAACCTGCAAGAACTATGGCACAACGGGGGTGAGTTGCCAACTCGTGAATAGAAAATATCTACAAGCAGAAACCGAATGCAAGACATAATCCTAAGTCAATACGATCAGTATATGATATAAAGCTCAAGAGTAAGTCTGAAGCGGGATAAGGTGGCAATGTAACATCTAAACATGTAGGTAGTGCCAAATGCTCGTGCCAGTGCCTCAGGTAATAACATGTCATAACTATAAGGTATGTCTGCATGAAGTAAATATGATGAAGTATCAAATGAAAATCAATACACATATTTTAGCGTCTCATTCCATTAATATTGGTGTAAGGGTATATATAACAGCGCCCTCATACCCTGTTATATATACAAATGAAGTATGATCAATTAGTCAAAGTCTGTATGTAATCAATGTCTGTATATATGTGGATCCCGTCCACCTGTCACCCAATGACAATAAGCATCATGCATGCAAATATGAGGATATAATCAAAATCATGGAAATCATCATGAAACCTGTGCCTAGCATCGGCACGTAAACCCTCATCCATATGGGGCTCCGTCTGCGGTATCGGCCCTCGGCTCCGGCAGTACGGGTCAGCCCATGTCCATCTCTCAACTCCAGTCGGTATCCTCCAGATATCCGTAGAGCTCAAATACAATCACCGGTAGGTAATAGTCCTACTGTCAAGCTCACCGTCTACTACACAGCGAAACTGTTCTCGCCCCGGGGTACCATACCGGGTCCACCATGTACCCGCAATCGGCCTCATCCGCCTCCTCGAATCGGGTTTCACATGTCGCTCTCAGCACCGAGAAAACACATGGTGGACGCACTGAAATATCATATCAAGGGTAACCGGGTTTTTAAACCAATTATATATTCTCTTTTGAAATACCCACAGTTCCCAAATCCAGAAATATCATGGAAACAACATATCTCAATGCGTATAATCAAAACATGATGTATGTGACATGTAAAGAAAGGTAAGCATAACAGTGAGTCATGCAACATGAAATAGTAATGGGCACATGTCGAAGAAAACCGCTCTTTTAAAATGAATCGGTTTTGAAGAATATCTTGCGGTTCCCAAATCTCTAATCAAGTCAGAATCATCTATGTATGTGTACAGGTATAAGTGTACAATATGCCATGCAAGAATCATATCATGAATGCAACAGTACTATAGTGTAGTGGCATGACAATTATCGATGATGAAGTGTGTGAGCCGGCAAATAGTGTACGTGGAACATACGCATCATCGATAATGGTGCTGGTGTCCTAACAACATGATAATAATATAGCAATAAACATATGCAAAGCAATGTGAATAGCATGAATATGCGGAAATCAAATAATCAACACCACAGTGAAGAATCTATGATGCAAACTACAGATCTAAGTATCAAGTCAATCGGGAGAGGTATAGAAACCACCTAAATCTGAGTCGATATATATATAGATATAATAGTCGGTGATCCCGCCTCAATAATATCGCGTACGATACAGTATATCGTAAGACATCCTCGAGTCATGAGTGCGGATCTATCATCAATATAAGCTCGTATGGTAAATCGTTGTACGGCATCCCAATAGCTGGGTACGGGTCAATATCACATTATCTCACCACATATCAGGTATCACTATCATTATAACACATAATTTGGGGTATTGATCTAAGTCTAGTACAATCGATACCATCTATATACTGCGTGTGCAAGCACACGTCCCAAGGCCCGCTAGAGATCACGTATCGTATCCCAAATACGAATCACATCAAATCACCGATCTCGCGGCACAATGCCCAACATCATCGACTCATCTCCAATGTCATCTAATATCATCAAACACAGTGCAAGTATAATGAATATGCAAGGGTGTGCGTGTAGATGTAAATCTATTCTAGGGTTCACGACTATGAACTACACTAGTTACTTCTAACCCTACACTATCCATAATACACCTAACTATCATATATATATATATATATATATATATATATATATATATAACAAGTACGGACTGCGGGGGTGCTATACGCCATCCACCCGACTTCCCCCGTAAATATAATCTACTCATCTTGTGTCTTTATTTATCGATGTCGTCACGCGTTTGCTTGCCATCCCGAAGTCTTCATGGGGTACCTACACATTAACGTATCACAAATGCGTATCAAAACCAAATCAAAGCTAAAACGACACACTAAAGCCAAAACGATACGCTATGGGGCCTATAGGTTAGAACCTACGGATACGCCTCCAAAACCATCAAAAACCCTCGATATCGTCGTATAAACGCCAAGTAGTCGAGGTAAAACACCATAAGCAAATTCAGAATTAGAAATACGGAATACGGAAACACGAATCCAAAACAGCAACTAAGGAAATAGGCTCCAGATTTCACCCTAGGTCAAATTAGACAAATCTATATATGTCAGGGGTCTAAACTACTGGAAATAGGGCCATACACCAAAAACGAGGCAATTCCCTCCTGCTCTGGCCGCAATTTGCGGCCAGAAGGAATTAATTGGCGGCCAGAACATGATGGTTGGGGTTAGGGCTTTGGGTGTTGGTTTCTATTTGCCTGCACATCTCACTGCCAACTAAAAATTATTTTTAGACGTCTCGGGTGATAGAAGATTCCCAAACACAGTGACAGATTTGCAGTTTTCCCCGATATCGATTCCATAAATCCGTATTCTGGGTTCATGTTCCAGGTATTGTCCAATACAACATCACAACAGGGGTTCTAAGATCACTACAAGCCTCAATTTCACCCTTGATTTCAGATTTACCCTAAACCCTAACTAGAAATCTCCAAGGTTCACAAAACGACACAATATCGATATGAAACTAGCATGGATGAAATAAGAATTTGAACTACTAATCTAGGGTGCAGAAATTACCTCCTTTGGCAACTCAAGAATTTTCTTGAGTTGCTCAAAGTCCTCCAAATCCATTCTTGCTAGGCTCAAAGTGTAGCTAATGAGCTCGGGAACATTTTTTGTGAAATGGGAATAGGGTTTTGGGGTGGATTTCATGGTGGATCTAGGGTTTTGTGAAGAGGGGGAGAGAGAGGGATGGCAGCAGCGGCAGCAAGGGGAGGGAGAGGAGAGAGAATGAGAAGGGGAAAATGATGGGGAATGGTTCTACAAGTCAAAAAGTAAACCCCATACCTACCTCTCTCCTAATCATCATACTTTACCTTTTCTTTTCTTTTCTTTTCCTTTTCTTTCCTCTCTAAACCCTTCTCACTAGAATAGTAACCCCAAAAGAAACATGGTGGAAAAATGCACAAGTGTAAGAAAAATGATATGTCCATGTTTTGCACAAAAATGCTAAAAAACTGATTAGCGATTTTTAATCGCGATTAGCACTAAATTAGCATATAACTAATCATAAAAATGGCATAATTCCATAAAATACCCTATTTTAGAATTTTCCATAATTTTTCCAAATTTTTCCCATTTATTTGTATTTAATAATACCGAAATATTAAAATATTCAATAAAATAATATTAAATTATAAAAATTTCCGAAAATAATATTTTATTTTTTTGAAATGTTACACTTACCTCATAGACTAACCCTCTGCATTGCTTGTTTAGACTCATATTACCTGAACCAAAATCTGGAACAAGTTTTCTAAGTTGTTGTTTTATGTTTTGCGGATTTTAATAATTTTAGATTTGATATTGGTGTTTTATCTCGATCGATTGGCGTTTGTAAATCGATGTCGAGGGTTATTTGGTTCTTCTTGCATACGTAGGCCGTAGGTTTTAACCTGTGTGGGTTTCGTGTGTCATTTTAGTTTCCGTATTTGATTCTCGTTTACGATGCTATATGTTTATATGTAGGCATCTTCACGTGGACATCGGATAAAAAGAAAGAGCATGACGACATCGACTTCAGCAAGCAAGGATCAAGGTGAGTAGATGTATATCTACAGGGGAGTCTGGTGGATGGCGTATAGCACCCCCTCAATTTCGTAGGGTATGATGTGTTATTGTAAGACGTGTATACTTAGTAAGAAAGGCTTTAGAAAACCATAGGTTGGATTTAGTGTAATTGGAGGAAAGTGCTTTTAGTTTAGTTTCTTAGTTGCGAAACCCTAGAGTAAAGATTGACAAACACACACATGCACACACGTGATATGATTTTGGGTGTATATGTTTATATGTATGTATATGTGTGTGTGTGTATGTCTGTGTGGACGCGGTGATACACACACACACACACACACACGGATGTTGAGCCCAGTATATGATACTTGGAGATGAGCCGATATGATCGGGTATGATGCTGTGAGATTGTGCTATGTGTTTGGGTCATGATATGATATACGACATGATATTATAGCGGATCGTTGGGTGATTGTTTTCATACACATGAGGATATATGTTTGATGATATGGGAATGTACTAGATTTTAGAACAGTACCCCTAATTCATGATTTTACGATAATGATACTATATGAATAATGAGGTACATGTGATATTTGACCCATACCCCGATTTTGGGATGAGGTACGATGGATTTTACCATACGAGATATAGATATGATGATTGATCCGCACTCTTGACTCGAGGATGTCATACTATGTATTTTACCGTACGTGATGATATTGAGGCGGTATAGCCGAATATTAGATATATCGACTTGGACTTTAGGTGGATTTCTTTACCCTTTCGACTGGGCTCGAGTCATACTTATTTTCAAAACTAACGAATCGTGAGTATTTTTAAATACAGGACGAGGGAAACTACGGATTTTTCAAAAGACGTTTCTTTTCTCAAAGACCTCGTAGCCCCTATTTTTCTAAAACCACGATTCGTGCCATTTCAAACACCAAAAACTGTATGACTCATATATGGAAATGTATATTCTTCAATGTTGCGGTTACTACATCTTTTTCCGTATATTCATGCTGTTCTCATCGCACTGCATGCTTATAAATGTGTTTTCTTTAGTTATTATGAACCTCTGTTGTTAGGACACCAACACCATTACCGATGATGCGTATGCTCCACGTACACTTGCTTGCCGGCTCACACACATCATCATCGGTAATTTCCATATCACGTACACATTAGAAAACATTACTTCATTGGTATAAATTGCTAGCTGGTAGTTTCAACATAGTACTAGTACACCTGCTTCATATGCTAGTTTAGATATTGCATTTCTTACTTAGATATTTCATGCATTTATACATTCATTCTGATATGAAATATCGTGGGGCTTTATGCCGATATTCACTGTTCACTGACTCATGATTTTGAGATTTCGGATCTTTCATGAGATTTCTGGATTCGGGAAACCGCATGTGAATTTTTATAAACCTATGATTATTTTAAAAGAGAAAGATGTGGTTTTCCTTGATATAATGAGTAGCGTCCAACATGATGTTTTCTCGGTTCTGAGTTGGTTTTCGAGACCCGATTCAAGGAGTGGAGGAACCGTCTGCGGGTACATGGTGGACCCGGTGTGGTACCCTGGGGCGAGAGTGGTTTTGTGGGGATGATGATGAGCCTGGCTAGGAAGCACTACCTACCGGAGATTGTATGGAAACTCGACGGATATCCAGAGGATACCGTTCAGAGTTATGAGAGAGATGAATATAAGGGTCGATCTGAGGATGCGGCGCCTGGGATATGAGGATTTACGTGTCGATGTCGGACACGAGTTTCATGATGTTTTGAGTGTCGGTGATGGACACTCAGGTTTTATCGTGAGTTTGTGTGTCGTTGCTGGATACACATTGGATGATGTATTCATACATGATCCACATGATATATTATTATTCTTGACACAGACACGAGTACTTGATATCATACTTGTGATACTGTTACCCTTGTCATAGTATTGCGTATTTTATTGTATGACCTAGGTGAGCGTCATACATGCGATTTCTTCTCGATTTTCTACTCACGAGTTGGCAACTCACCCCCGTTGTGCCACAGTTTCTTGCAGGTTTGGCCGTACAAGTTTTCCTTGGCGGCTTTGCTGGAACACCACTTCTTTCCGAGTGATTGCTTAGGTAGGTGGGTTCACTTGCATCGTGACCACCATTGTACTTTAATCTATTTTCAGTTGTATCTAGTAAACTCCATCAACCAGACTTGTATTATTTGATAGACTTAGAAAACCAGCTGTTATTCTTTCGACCTTAGAGTCGCGCGCTTGTATTATTATGATTCTTCTCTGTTTTTATTGAGGATGTTGGTTTCTTTCTGAGTTTTGATCCTCGCCTTCGGCGTTGTATATTAGTATTGCTTGCGTGTTTGTTTCCGCCAATTGGAGAAGAGCTAGCTCCCGCTTGGGGATGCCTTTATTCATTACTTATGTATATTCCTGTTTATACCCGTTTGGGGCCAGTATTTACAAAGGAAACTCTACCGAAATTTTTGGGAAAGACTTGATGCATTTAAAAAAGCTTACTACGACTTTCAAAATGATTTTATATGTTAACTTTTAAATAAGTATTCTTTCACTCCTTCTTTTAAATGGTTTACAATTCTAGGATT
Source organism: Agapanthus africanus (assembly GCA_030015575.1). Taxonomy (NCBI): domain Eukaryota; kingdom Viridiplantae; phylum Streptophyta; class Magnoliopsida; order Asparagales; family Amaryllidaceae; genus Agapanthus; species Agapanthus africanus. The sequence goes on from JASDDO010000008.1 coordinate 178,826,951, forward strand.
TGGCTTACTTAGATTATGTTACGCCTCTAGACGTTTCGTAATTTAAGTGACAGTCGCGTTCCGTACCTTCGGGTCATGACAAAGTTGGTATCAGAGCACTAGGTTTAACCTTGGTTCGAGTCTAGGTTTGACTATGCGGAGTCTAGGGCGTATATATATATATATATATATATATATATATATATATATATATATATATTCGGAACCTAGGCTTGACCTTACGGAACTTAGACTTGGTCGAGGGGGTATTAGACCCGAACTTTCGTCGCGTAGGTTGACCTTGGTTGATGGAGTAGGTGACTTAAGTAGAGTGACGTACCGTGTGTATATTCCGTGGCATACTTACGATACGCTACTCAGCTTAAGAAGCCTTATGATGTACATTTCTTTGCACCGTATTCTATTCGTTCCTTTGATCTATCTTCATCGCTGTCGGATAGTGGTTTCTGTTACCACGGTTGCATGGACAGAGAGAGCTATGGCTAGAGTTGCGGTCAGCATGAGCTCGTCTTGGATGAGGACTGACCAAGGCGTAGTTCCGGTGACACACGATTGCATAGATATGTCGTTTTATTTTGTTTTTTGTGACATGAGCATTTTGATGGATTGTTTTTACTAAGATTTCTCAAACGTTCAGATCAGCACCTGAGGATTGGGCCACTGCTAGAGGCCGGCTAGAATGTGATGGGCATTAATGTATCGTCTATTCTTGAGGATTGAGGAATTGTTTAGCGTGCAGACGAATGAGCCAGTTGTGGCTGCGACTGACAAGATATCACCCCAGATGTTTGAAGCTACTGCAGCACGGGTTTGTACTTAGGGATATGATAGAAGATCGCTAGTCACTCATGGATGAATGACTAGGACATGTGGTTCATTTGCATACCCTGATGCGACGTCATCAGATTGATTAGTTTTAGCTAGTGAAGACTTCACACAGACACGTTGAGAGTCGATAGAAAACGGACGAATGAAGAGTATTCCTCCGACGATTTGGAAGAGTTTTCGAGGGCGTAGTTGGCCAGATACCTACTACAAGATATTGAGCTGTCGAGTTCGTAGTTTCGGAAGGGAGACTCTAGATATGAGTATAGCCGTTTATAGAGCAGTCCATACAGATATGAAGAGACGAGTCTGAATCATTCTACATTAGAGAAAAGTGGAGTAAGAGGTTTGTACGAGATTTTGACGAGATGAAATTCCACTCCGTTGACATTAGAGATGTGATATACATGAAGAGACGTTGAATATGGATATATATTTTAGAAGAAGTCGTGATGAGTATGCAGCTGTTCCGGAACAAGAAATGGATTTAGTAAAGGGTGATAACTTCCGGGTAGTTCGGCAGAAACGAGATTTGGGAGGGACCCTGACAAGAATCTTCTGGAATACTACACGAGAAGACTTGGACCCAGGATCGGTCGTACCACGCACACCCAGTGGGCCAGAGTTCGGCATCATCGACGAGACATGTTATGAGTGACCATGATAGTTGGCCAGAGATCTTTAGAGGATGTGCCAGAGTGGAACTGTTTCTCTCATCATTTCCAAATTGGGCCGTTGAGCCGAGGAGCTGTGTAACTGGCAATCCGCGGTGAGAGACGAGAGCCTAAGGGCACAAGGCGCCAGACCATGAACAGGAGGCAAGTAGATATCTTGCTTTGCTAGCTTTGAATGCACCGACACCTTCTCTATAAGTCGACGTCACATACCCCATGGGTTTACGGGGAGGCAGAACGGGTAAAAAACGATTTTTACAACAAGGTAACATCGACATGAACTCCAGGATCTTAGCTAAACCATAACTAACAAACTAACTAGAGGTTTTATCTACTATGTAAGAAGATTATACCTAAAGATTCAAATCCTTCTTGTCTTCTCGCTGTCCTCCTTCATCTCGCGAGCTCCTTGGAGTGGAAATGAATAGCACCTCCTCGTCGGCTTCTCGAAGTCGTAGAAGATCCACCCGAGAGTTCCAACCTTGAGCTAAACCTCCAAGTTGAGGCAACTAGATCATATGGTATGCTAAACTAAGTAACCTAGAATGAGTAGAGTGTGATTTTGGGTAGCTTAGTCTCACACCCTTGATTCTCAACACATGAAACGCTAGGGTTTTTTTGAGGAAGAAGGAGAGAGTGAACTTGAGGAAAGAGAAATGTTTTTGATAAATGATAATTCAAAATGGAATGGCTAGCTTGACATGACCATAAGCATGGCACAATAAAATTTCTCATCAAAATATCTAGGTCTCAAAATATCTCACAAAAATATCTAAAGTCAAAAAGTCAATCCAAGTCAAATGGTCAACCCAAGTAGCCATGCCACAAAATTATCATTTACCAAAAATAACAAATACTTTTCTCCACCTCATATTTGTTTTGATCAAGTCAATGGTCACAACCCTAATGAGGTGTCTCCTTCCATCCCCACTCTCATCCGTATATATATACCCGCATCCGCGTTCCGAGAAACATGAATACAATGAGACGAAACTAATCCAATAATCAAATACTAGGATCCGGTTAAACCAAAGCCCACTAGTATTGTCCGCTCGAACATCACACGCGTACAAGTACACGTATGTGAACGAACCCTGTCGTAAAACCATATGACCTCTACATCGTTTTTCCCGAAGCTGGGAAACCCTCTGTTTTGGACTCTAAAGACTCGACGGTACTCTGGCAGTGGGTTTAACCATAAGCACGTCAGCGGCACTAGCTGTACATAACGGCTACCAAGGTATCTACCGATAAGAAGGTCGACGAGGAAACTCATCCGTATCCCTACTGAGCCTGTCTGTGGCAATCTCCGTATAGTCCGGTCTGTTCGTCTAAGAGTGTCGCATATCGGTCCAAGGGGCGGCAAGCGTCAGACCCCTAATAGTGCAATAAGTCGTGTCGGAGTGCGGCCAAAAACACCTTGAGAAACTACCGGAGTACCTACCAGTAAATCTCGCTTGCCCTGGCTAGGGACTTTGTGTAATGGCTTTCCGAACACAGCGCGACATCAACCCCCGATACCGGGAGAGACGAATCCTATCTAACCGCCACTGCCTCTAAGTGCTTCGGGACTGCACCCAACTACTACCTGTTTGCATGACTCAATAGAGCCGTGGTAGGGTAGCAATCTAAGCACAGTTAGAACACACTTGAGGTGAAGTAGCAGTATCAAGTCAACGGACTAAGCTGTACTCATTTCACCTGGGAACTGCTACCTGACGATAGGTATAGTACCAACCAGCAGTACCCCACGAGTCCGTCCAGTGTAACTCATAACCCAATGAGCACCTGCATACTATCTCCAGTATGATGTACTGATGGCTGTGGGACAGACCATCTCCCCTGCTGGGATGAGAAGCATATACACTAGTCTACTCTGGAGTATCGATGCCCTGTATCGATATTCCTATGACTAGGTACCTGTATAAGGATGTGCTTGTAGACTTTCCAGCCCCCACTAGTGTGACTGCCATCACAACGCTGGTAGTCAAGCAAAGATCCTAAAGGCTCTATCAATATGTATTAGCGATATGTTAAAAAAAACATATACACATATTAAGATAAATACAAACCAAGTTGCATACTACTATATCGAGCAAGATTGTCATAAATCCGTGTATATATCCCAAACTTCCAAAATGTAATATACAAACTAGTACTATACAATAATAGCCTCTAGGGCATATTACACTAACAATCTCCGACTTGCACTAAAGCCATGTTCAGGTATATCGTAGACCTATCATCTCGAATATCCTCTCGAACTGCGTCTGAGGGATGGCCTTTGTGAATAGATCTGCAGTTTTTTCCTTAGTAGTAAATCTCCGAACCTCGATCTCTCGGCGATCCACGATCTCCCTGATCAAGTGATACCGCCTCAAGATGTGTCTGGACTTCTGATGGGACCTGGGTTCCTTTGCTAAAGCTATAGCCTCGTTGTTGTCACAATACAGAGGTATTGGATCAACAATGGACGGAACCACCTGAAGTTCTGTTAAGAAATTCTTCATCCAGACTGCTTCTTTTGCGGCATCAGAAGTTGTGATATACTCCGCTTCCATTGTAGAGTCTGCAACGGTGTCTTGCTTGGAACTCTTCCAATAGACCGCCCCTCCATTGAGGGTAAAGACATAACCCGACATAGACTTGGAGTCATCCTTGTCACTCTGGAAGATGGAGTCAGTAAAGACCTCGATCTGGAGGTCTTTTCCGCCGTAAACCAAGAACATTTCCTTAGTCCTTCTCAGGTACTTGAGAATGTTCTTTACTACTATCCAGTGCTTCTCCCCAGGGTTTGACTGATACTGGCTTACCACACTCAGTGCATAATCAACATCTGGTCTGGTACAAAACATCGCATACATTATAGAGCCTACCGCAGAAGCGTAGGGTATAATAGACATGCGATCCCTTTCCAAATCAGTCTTGGGAGACATCTCTTTGGAGAGTGTGATTCCGTGACAAACCGGTAAATTACCGCGCTTAGAATCTTCCATACTGAATCTTTTCAGTATGGTGTCGATGTACCTGGACTGTGAAAGTCCTAACATCCTCTTAGATCTATCACGATAGATCTGGATCCCCAGAATAAAAGAGGCATCAACCAGGTCTTTCATCGAGAACATGTGTGACAAGAACCCTTTGACAGATTGTGGCATAGGAATGTCATTTCCTATCAAGAGAATGTCATCCACGTACATGACAAGGAATACAACAGTTCGTGCTACAATCTTACTATAAATGCATGGCTCATCTGGATTTTTGATAAAGTCAAATTCTTTGACCGTTTCATCAAAACAGATGTTCCAACTCCACGATGCCTGCTTTAGTCCATAGATGGACTTAAGCAACTTGCACACTTTCCCGCTGCTCCCATTCTGAATGAAACTCTCTGGCTGGTCCATATAGACACACTCTTCTAAATTTCTATTTAGAAAAATGGTTTTTACGTCCATCTGCCAAATCTCATAATCGTGGAAGGCAGCAATGGCAAGAAGGATCCGAATAGATTTGAACATAGCCACTGGAGAAAAGGTTTCTTCATATTCCAAACCAGGTCTTTGATGAAATCCTTTTGCAACAAGTCTAGCTTTATAGGTTTCAACCTGTTCATCTACACCAATCTTCTTTCTAAAGATCCATTTATAGCCTACGAGTTTTACCCCTTCTGGAGCAATGTCCAAAGTCCATACTTTGTTGGTGTACATGGACTCCATCTCGGTCCGCATTGCATCCAGCCATTTTACCGAGTCAGTGCTCTGAATGGCTTGCTGGAAGTTAGTCGGCTCATCATTATCAATGATGCAATCCTCTCTATCCCCGTCTATGAGAAAACCGTAGTATCTCTCAGGCGGATGAGACTGTTAGTTATATGTATGCCCTAGAGGCCATTACTATACATAGGATGTATATTGTAGTGGATGCTTGGACATATATAGGGAGGACTTTCTTTCTCGACATGATAGTATGCTATCTGGTTGCTCTTTACCTTAACGTGTACACTGATTTTCTCTCTGTTACATGTTGGTAAAGCCCTTAGGATGTGTACTTGACTACCTGGACTATGATGCGAATCATACTAGTGGGGACATGGTAATCCATAAGTACATCCTTCAAGGTCCCTAGTCGTGGGTGTATCGAGACAGGGCATCAATATACCAGAGTAGACTAGCGTATACCTTCTCGACCCATACAGATGGGCGATGGATGATCCCATATCCATTGGTGTTTGACATCAGAGATGATATACGGGTGCTCAGTGGAGACTGGGTACACTGGACGGACTCGCCGAGAACTCCCAGATGGTATTATACCTCACGTCAGATAGCAGTTCTCTGGTGACACTGGTACAGAGTAGTCTGTTGACCCGAGATCGTCATAGAGTCTTGTGTGATTCCCACTGTGCTTTGATTTCCACCTTTCCACATTCAAGAGGGCGTGCAAAACGGTGGTTTTGGGGTACAGTCCCGAATCACATGGAGGAATGAGCGATAGGAGGGGATTCGTCTCTCCCGGTATGGGGAGTTGATGTTGCGCTGTGTTCGATTGGATATAACCGGAAATCCCTGGCCAGGGTTGCTGAGATTTACTGGTAAGTGTTACCAGTAGTTTCTCGAACTGTTATAGACCTCATATCGACACGACTTATCGAGCTATTGGGGTCTGACGTTTACCACCCCTAGGCAAGATATGCGACATATCAGACGACGAGACCGGACTGTACGATAAGTGTTACTGGTTGGATTCATAGGAAAGTGAGCGGTCTTGCTCGTTGATCTTCTGATCGCTCAATACCCGGGTGGCCGTTACGTTTAGAAGAACGCTTGCGGCTTGTGGGTGTTTGATATGATCATCACCTTCTGCCGGCGTATTGACGAGTCTTTAGAGTCCTACACAGAGATTTCCTGGCTCAAGCGAAACGAAATAGGAGCGCATATGAGATATGTGAGGGACCGAAAATAATACCAGTATGTGATACTGTATTCTATTCTCGCGATCTGTATCATTGGACGGTTATATGAGATATAACCGGGTTACCGAATCAAGTGTTGATTCGATACATTGATACACTTGATATTAGTCGGTTATATGCAGTATGACCGGATCATTAAATCAAGTGTTGATTTAATGATTTAATGTATAATTATATATTTGATATATTACTTTACATTAACTAGTATTGGTTCACTTAAGATTATTTTCTCACTAGATTGTGCACATTGTATATATGATATATTTTTGTACACTTGTTTGTATCATGTTTGATGATACATGCAAACTTGGGTGTGAGTTTTCTTTAAACTATGATTCGGTTAATGGTTAGGGTTTGAATTACTTATTTATTTTCTTTATTCATTTTTGGCAAAAATAAAATGATAGTGGCTTTTTTTGTTTTATGCAAGAAGCTTCATGATACTTTATGCATCTTTCAATAAGTCTTACCATTTTGTTTTATTCGTTAACCCTAACCATTTACCTAAACCCTAGTTTATTCTCTACATGAGTTTATCTCACCCATGGTTGCATTATGATAACCATCACTTGATTTTCTTTTTGGAAATAATTCATTTTCTTTTCTTTCTTCTTCTTCTTCTTCATGAAGAGAAGAAACCATTGCTAGAAATTTCCAAGTGATGATTCCAAGTGAGAAATCCAAATCCAAAGTGAACCCACTTCCTATTTCTTCATCCTCTACCACTTGCCATGTAGTAGAGTGTGTTATCTTCACAAGTTTCATGACCTAGTGAAGATGGAGATTGAGTTTGAGTCGCCTCGGCGTAGATCATCTTCGGCATCGAAGTCAACGACCTAGCCCGCCCATTTCTCCGATGAAATCGACGCAAGGGTCCGGGATTCCGATGATCGCAGCGGAGGGACGTCAACACGGAGCTAGAAAAGTGGAGGACCGGATCTACAAAGGTTGTAGTCCCTTTCATTTAGCAATAAAGTTGTTTACTTGCTTACTTTTTGCCTAATCTCTAGTTAACGATCTTGCATACGATTCTTAGGCACATGAAATTTTTTGATTTTGGCATGGTTGATGCCTTGTGGAACCTCTTGCGTGTGCCTAGGAACCCTACAGTGGTATCAGAGCCTAGCTAGAGCTTTAGGCGATTGGTAGACGATGTTAGAAACCCGATCGAACCCCGAAACCCTATTTTACACCCCTCTCTGTACAATTTTTAAAAAAGTGGATTTTTTCAGATTAAAAATTTCCAAAAAATTCAGCAGGGAATTGTAGGAGTTACTGTGTATCACGTGCACTTAACTCGACAGAAGAGCCGCGGAACCGCGGCCCCACCCTGGTTTGTGCGGCGGTTTCGCGGCCAGTTTGTTGAATTTGTGCACGTGGTTTGCACAGTAATTTGTTTCTGTTAGTGCTGTGTTTTATGGGAATTTTTAATATTTACTCAAGAGTTGACTTTTCTGGGTTGTATTGGGGACTCGATGTTTCGATCGGGAAGTTTAACTTCGTCTGTGTTTTTCCGGATAATTTTAGAAAATGTTGAAAATTTCGACCGGATATAAATACCCAATTTTTCCCCTGTCGGGAAATTTCCAAGTGTTGGATCTTTCCGTAGTTTAAGAACGTTCGAAGTAGTGCAAGTAACGCGATGGACCCTCTAGAAGACAACAAACCTTAACTCGATTATGTGACCGTCTTGAACTGCCCTTTGAACCTTAGGGTTTGGGGCAGTACGGCATGCCACATGTGAGGCGTTGGCTTGACCCTTCTACGGCTGGACCGTTGGTACTGTGGCATGAAGTGAATGTTTTTAAACATGTTTCATGTGTTGAGCTGTTTTGGGAAAACTTGGGTGTTTGATTATTCGATCGGAAAGTTTAACATTGTCTAATTACCTGGAATGTGATACAATATTTGGAATTCACAAGTAGTTATGAGACAACTAATATGAATGTTATAAACATAGCACTTTAGTCTCAATTGATCGGTTGCCACGGAATTTTGATGCGATCAAAAGTCCGTCGCAATCACGTAGCGTACGCGGATACTCGCCGGATAAACTTAATAGACAGCTACACCCCTTAGCCCCGACCAAGTGACTGTAGGAGAACCCCGTCGCCAAAAGCATCCGTTCGGGTGCTCACGGCAGCGGTGTTCCGCCTTGGTGCACTTCGTTGACGGTATCGGGGGTGCGGCCGCCTACTAAAGTTTGCGACGAGCATTCGATCAGTTTTTCGGGAATCTTGTTGAATTGCCCGACTTGATATTGAAAAGTGTTTTCGATATGGAGACTAAAATGCGTGGTTTATAATTGATAGGCATGTGATGTCTAAGGAATTCATTTGGTCAGGTATGCGATGTCTGAGGAGATTGCGGATTCCAACTGTTGTAGTTTTACACTTTCTTTTCTGTGACCGTAAGTGTAATATGTGATATCGCCGGTTTCGTTGCTATATGTCAACGACAATTGGGATACGCATGTTTACTTACGTTGATGACATGTGATGTTATGTGTTGCTGGATATGTTATATTGGATCGTCGCGTTTTGAATAGCCGGGGGTTTTTAAGTGAGATGAGAGTTTTTATTTTCATTCGTGTAAAATTAATTGTATGTAATATTCTTTTATTGGGGCACTTCCAGGTTGCGGAAGATGTCACCTTTTGTATATTATTTACTTTTCCGCACTAGGATAGACCCAAGGAGGAGGGCACAAGTAACCGGGTTCTACAGTCCAGTGGGAGACCAACTCGAGGAGTCGAGTCCGGGTCTCCTAACTCTAGAATTGGTAGGGTTGCTTGCCGCTCTCGTAGGGGTCTAGGGGTGTGGGCTTGGCTATTCATCGCGACCGTAGAATCCGTGTTTTATACTGGCTCGTATTGAAAACACGGACGTCCTAGTATATCCAATGTTTCATATGTTTCTTCTGCTGCGATATCTGTGATGTGATCATTTGATGTTCTATGATAAATACTGTATATATTATATATGATATATTATATAGGCGTTACTTATGTTTTACACCCATGCTAGCCCTGCCCCGCTCTGCCGTTAGTTACCTAACCTAACGGTGCACGAGGGGACATCGAGGCGAATGCGGATGGCATAAGTATACGTCGTATTTATCTGTGATGCTTAGGTAACTTAAATGATGGGACTTCATTAATATGATTAATGAAAGAAAAGAAACCTAAGATGTTGTGGAATCGAATTTTCAAAAACAGGTAGCTACAGTTCTTGCTTTGCATCGCGGTGTTCCTTGTAGAACATCCTGCACCTTATTCGATAAGGAAAGGGCCGAGATCCCTTCACCGAGAGTGACCCCTTTAGCAATAACTGGCAGATGCTACACCCCTCGGTTTGTCTTTTGATTGCTTTTATAGTTTTTTCTTTGCACAGCGGTATATATGATATATCCTGCACCTTATTCGATGAGGAAAGGGTCGACGATCCCTTCACCGGGAGTGACCCCTTTAGCAAAACTACAAAAGCCTCAAAAACACTCCATTTTTAAAATTATTTGATTCTACAACGATATCAAGTTCATTGCGCAATAGGTTTTCAGAAAAACCTATCGTAGCCCTCTGTCATTTTAGATAAGTAGTAGTTAGTATTCGTGCTGCGTTTGTTGGCCTTTGTCAAGGCGTAGTGTGCGGTAGCTAACTGGTGCTTATCTGCTTATGCATATGATGCAGATTGGGTTAGGGTAGTCGTGCGACCTTGTTGGCCTTTGTCAAGGGTCGTGCGGGTGGGTTTAATTCAATCAGGAAATGACGGGTTGAACTTGACTAGCATCCTATGGTTTGTTGGCCTTTGTCAAGGTCATAGGAGGTTAGGGGCAAAATTATCGGGAATTTCAAGTGTTGAAATTTGCAATGAGATTGCATACCTTCTATGAGATAGTTGGATCCCGATACCCACTGCGAGTAATTGTTACTCCTGAGAGAGTTTTACACATTACAATTAGCCGATCAAGTAGGTGTCTAGAAAGGTGTCAATGGGGTTACGCCTCTGGGGAAACAAGGTTTACATTAATTAGGTCCGTGCGAAAGCACGGGGAACCTCCCTCAAAGTACCGACACTGGCGTGGCTGAAAGATTGGCGAACTTGTAGCGTGTATTTAATCCCGGCTAGTCTTTCCTTTTAGGGTTTGAAGGAAGATTTGATAAAAACAGTGGGAGCCATCCTGATTAGATAAAATAATAACCAATCTGATCTTGCAAGAGCATACACTGAGTGTTTTCTTCTCTCTCTCTCCAGGTAGCGACCATATCACGTCTTAATCAAGATAATAATACGGATGTATTGACCGAACCCGCTTATTATACTGAGCTGGGGAACGTTGGTCCCGCTCCAACTTATAATTGTTATAAGACAGAGCAGGAAATTGGGGAATACCAGATTTCCCGTGCCGCCCAAACGAAGAAAGTGCATGTTGATGCATCATCTTCGGGTGTGTTAGTTACACGGAACTGTTTCTCAGTATCCTCTTCTTCCTGGGTAGCTGATACCGGATCAGGATCCCACATATGTAATAGATTACATGGGCTACAAAAAGGTAGAGAACTGAGAACGGGTGATTAGTTTTATGAGGCAGAAAACGGTACAAGTGTTGCAACCAAGTCTGTTGGTCACTGTCACCCTGTATTATCAGTACATTGATTCTGAACGAATGTTATTAGATACCGAACCTGATATACAAAATCATATCAGTCTCTTTATTAGTAAAGAAATGATAAAATTTTGTATTGTTGGATAATGTTTTGAACATTTCCTATATCAAAAGTTGATCAGTTCAGGCACGTTATCTAAAAGCATTATTGTTCTAAATCAAACTACAGTTCTTAGTATACAGAACACACACAAGAGGAAGAGTTCAGAAATGAACGAATCTTTCTTGCGGTATTGTAGACTAGGTCATATCAATGCGACCCGACTAGCTAAGTTGCACATAGATGCATATTTAAATCTGTTTGAATTTACATCTTATGAAAACTTGTCGGTCGTGTCACAAAGATAAGATGACCGCAGCTCTGTTTATTGGAAGCAGAGAAAGAGTTAGTGAACTCTTGGGATAATACATGTTGATGTTTTTAGGTCCCCTATCTACCCATGCCAGGACCGGTTCTTTGTATTTCATTACATTCTCTGATAATCTCTCAAGATTCAGACATATGTTCCTGTTGAAACACAAGTCCGAGCCTTTTGAGATATTCACAGAATATAAGTTAGAAGTAGAGAACCAAAACGAGTATAAGTATTATGTCCTTTGATGTGATCAAGGAGGAGAATACTTGAGCGCGGAATTCTTGGACTATTCTAAAAGAGAATGAGATTCTCTCTCAGCATTACTCCTCCGTATACACCATAGCACGATGGTGTATCGGGGTGGAGCAACCACACCCTATTTGATATGGTGCGCTCTATGATGAGTACTACTGAGGTTCCTATTTCCTTTTAGGGAGTTATGCACTTATGAAGTTGCATACCTATTGAATAGGGTTCAAATCAAATCATCAGCCTACCACTTCATATATGATATGGAAAGGGAAGAGCCCATATCTTAAGCTTGTTAAGATTTGGGGTTGTCCAGCCTATGTCTAAAAGCATAATCCGGACAAGCTCGAGGCAAAGTCAGTTCTGTAGAAGTTTGTTGGATATCCCAAGCATTCGCAAGGGAATATTTTCTACCTAACCGATGAACAAAAATGTTTTGTTTCTCAGCATGCCACCTTTGTGAAAGGGAATTTCTTGTGAAGAAATTAGTGGACATGAGGTAGAACTGGAAGAAGTTCCAGCTATACAAACTACAGCTGATGATTTGGTAGAACCACAGGATTCAATAGTCCCCGACGAACCTCAGCCTCTCCGCCGATCTGGTAGGGTTCCTCATCCGCCTAAGAGATACATCGGTTTCTCGATGACAGTGGAAGCGAGGAATGCATCATGAGATGATCACCCAACTAGTTTCGAGCAGGCCATCGAGAGTAGGGACTCTGTAAGAATAGCTGGATGCTTAGCGATCTGAGATGGAATCCATGTACACCAACAAAGTATGGACTTTGGTTGCTATATCTGAAGGGTTAAATCCCCATCAGGAGCAAGTATATCTTGAGAAGATTACTTGGTGCACATGGAAAAGTTTAGACTTTCAAAGCTAGACTTGTTAAAGGTTTGCATCATTGACCAGGTATGGATTATGATGAAACCCTTTCTAAGGAGCTATGCTTAAGTCCATCCAGATCCTATTTATCACGGCTACATACCATGACTACGATATATGGTGGTTGGATGTCATGACTGCTTTTCTAAATGATGTTTTAGAAATGAGCGTCTATAACTACACAGCCAGAGGGCCTCGTAGACAGTGGGAGCAGCGGAAACGTGTGCAAGTTGCTTTACAGATTAAAGCAGGCATCGTGGAGTTGGAACGTCTGTTTTGATGTGTTGGTCAAAGAGTTTGACATCATCAAAATGGTAGATGAACCTTGTATATACAAAAGGGTAGTAGGGAGTATGGTGGTGATCCTCGTAGAGTACGTGGATAACATACTCTTGATAGGGAAGGAGTTTCCTATGCTACGCTCGGTCAATCTCCGCTTATCACTTGGATTCTCCATATAGGATCAAAGTGATACCTACTAAATCCTGGGTTTTGGATCTATGAGATAGATCTAATTGGATCTTAGGATACTCACTAGTTGTAGTGAGATGGTATCAATCGATCCTGGGAAGAATCACTGGAAAGGTTCCAGGGTGATAAGGACGACTGAATGTCTGTCGCAGGCATTGTCTTTACCCTAAGTAAAGGGATGGTATGTTGGAAGAGTTCCAAGCTAGATACCGTGACATACTAGACGATTAAAGGCAAGATACATCGTTACCAAGGATGCTACCAAAGAGGTTGTCTGGGTGTATATTTGTTCATGAGATGAACTTAGTTCCTCCCATTGTGTGACAATGGAGTTGTGGCTTATGCCATCAGTGATCCAGACATATTCTAAGGCAGTGTCACCTGATCATGGATATGGTTGATCTCCAAGGTGATCGAGGTTAAGAGAGTAGACTCAGAGGACAACACGGCGGATCAACTCACAAAGGCCTTTTCCCAGAGAGAGACTTTTATGGGATGGTTGAGTATGAGATACTACAACCACTGCAACCAGATGGCCCTAGTGCAAGTGGGAGATTGTTAGTTATATGTATGCCCTAGAGGCCATTACGCTACATAGGATGTATATTGTAGTGGATGCTTGGACATATATAGGGAGGACTTTCTTGCTCGACATGATAATATGCTATCTGGTTGCTCTTTACCTTAACGTGTACACTGATTATCTCTCTGTTACATGTTGGTAAAGCCCTTAGGATGTGTACTTGACTGCCTAGACTATGATGCGGATCATACTAGTAGGGACATGGTAATCCATAAGTACATCCTTCAAGGTCCCTAGTCGTGGGTGTATCGAGATAGGGCTTCGATATACCAGAGTAGACTAGCATATACCTTCTCGACCCATACAGATGGGCGATGGATGATCCCATATCCATCGGTGTTTGACATCAGAGATGATATACGGGTGCTCAGTGGAGACTGGGTATACTGGACGGACTCGCCGAGAACTCCCAGATGGTATTATACCTCACGTCAGATGGCAGTTCTCTGGTGACACTGGTACAGAGTAGTCTGTTGACCCGAGATCGTCATAAAGTCTTGTGTGATTCCCACTGTGCTTTGATTTCCACCTTACCACGTCTAAGAGGGCGTGCAAAACGGTGGTTATTGGGTACAGTCCCGAATCACATGGAGGCAATGAGCGATAGGAGGGGATTCGTCTCTCCCGGTATGGGGAGTTGATGTTGCGCTGTGTTCGATTGGCTATAACCGGAAATCCCTGGCCAGGGTTGCTGAGATTTACTGGTAAGTGTTACCAGTAGTTTCTCGAACTGTTATAGACCTCATATCGACACGACTTATCGAGCTTTTGGGGTCTGACGTTTACCACCCCTAGGCAAGATATGCGACATATCAGACGACGAGACCGGACTGTACGGTAAGTGTTCTGGTTGGATTCACAGGAAAGTGAGCGGGCTTGCTCGTTGATCTTCTGATCGCTCAATACCCGGGTGGCCGTTACGTTTAGCAGACCGCTTGCGGCTTGTGGGTGTTTGATATGATCATCACCTACTGCCGGCGTATTGACGAGTCTTTAGAGTCCTACACAGAGGTTTCCTGGCTCAAGCGAAACGAAATAGGAGCGCATATGAGATATGTGAGGGACCGAGAATAATACCAGTATGTGATACTGTATTCTATTCTCGCGATCTGTATCATTGGACGGTTATATGAGATATAGCCGGGTTACCGAATCAAGTGTTGATTCGATACATTGATACACTTGATATTAGTCGGTTATATGCAGTATGACCGGATCATTAAATCAAGTGTTGATTTAATGATTTAATGTATAATTATATATTACTTTACATTAACTAGTATTGGTTCACTTAAGATTATTTTCTCACTAGATTGTGCACATTGTATATATGATATATTTTTGTGCACTTGTTTGTATCATGTTTGATGACACATGCAAACTTGGGTGTGAGTTTGCTTTAAACTATGATTAGGTTAATGGTTAGGGTTTGAATTACTTATTTATTTTCTTTATTCATTTTTGGCAAAAATAAAATGGTAGTGGCATTGTTTGTTTTATGCAAGAAGCTTCATGATGCTTTATGCATCTTTGATTAAGTCTTACCATTTTGTTTTATTCCTTAACCCTAACCATTTACCTAAACCCTAGTTTATTCTCTACATGAGTTTATCTCACCCATGGTTGCATTATGATAACCATCACTTGATTTTCTTTTTGGAAATAATTCATTTTCTTTTCTTTCTTCTTTTTCTTCTTCATGAAGAGAAGAAACCATTGATAGAAATTTCCAAGTGATGATTCCAAGTGAGAAATCCAAATCTAAAGTGAACCCACTTCCTATTTCTTCATCCTATACCACTTGCCATGTAGTAGAGTGTGTTATCTTCACAAGTTTCATGACCTAGTGAAGATGGAGCTTGAGTTTGAGTCGCCTCGACGTAGATCATCTTCGGCATCGAAGTCAACGACCTAGCCCGCCCATTTCTCTGATGAAATCGACGCAAAGGTCCGGGATTCCGATGATCGCAGCGGAGGGACGTCAACACGGAGCTAGAGAAGTGGAGGACCGGATCTACAAAGGTTATGGTCCCTTTCATTTAGCAATAAAGTTGTTTACTTTCTTACTTTTCGCCTAATCTCTAGTTAACGATCTTGCATAGGATTCTTAGGCACATGAAATTTTTGATTTTGGCATGGTTGATGCCTTGTGGAACCTCTTGCGTGTGCCTAGGAACCCTACAGAGACAGCCTACTACTCCTGCAGAGTGGTGCGGGAATGTCCTGTTCTTTTGAAACTTCTGGTTCCACCAAGCTTTCAGTAATAGCTTGTGGTTCTAGAATTTCTTCCAGTTCTATTGTGCTCCCACTAGTTTCTTTTTTCTAAAAACCGATGTTCCAGAAAATAGGCATGACGAGAAACAAAAACCTTTTGTTCCTCTGCGTAGTAGAAAAGATACCCCTTGGAGTTATTTAGGTATCCCATAAACTTACATAGTACTGATCGTGCCTTGAGTTTGTCCGCATGCTGCTTTTTAACAAAAGATGGACATCCCTATATCTTCAGATACTGAATATAGGATTTCTTCCCACTCCACATCTGATATGGTGTGGTAGGCACAGTCTTAGTAGGAACCTTGTTCAAAAGATATGCAGCTGATTCTAGTGCATAGCCCCAGAATGATCGTGGTAACTCAGTGTTACTCATCATGGAACGTACCATATCCAATAGGGTTCGGTTCCGTCTCTCCGATACACCGTTGTGTTATGGTGTGTATGGAGGAGTAAGATGAGAGAGAATTCCATTCTCTTTTAGGTAATCCAGGAATTCGGTACTCAAGTATTCACTACCTCGATCAAATCTCAGTGTCTTGATACTTTTGCTGGTTTGTTTTTCCACTTCATACTTATATTCTTGGAATTTCTCAAAGGCCTCGGATTTATGTTTCATCAAGAAAATATGTCCATACCTAGAGAAATCATCCGTAAAAGTAATGAAATAGGAATAACCACTTCTTACATATGTAGACATTGGACCACACACATCGCAGTGTATTATTCCTAAGAGCTCGCTCGCTCTTACTCCGCGTCCAGTGAACGAAGTCTTTGTCATCTTTCCTTTGAGACATGATTGACAAGTTGCATAAGATCGATATTCGTACGGATCCAATTATCCTTCTTTATGTAACTTGGTCAACCTTGTTTCGTTGATGTGACCTAGTCTACAATACCATAAGAAAGCATGATTTATTTCTGGAGTCTTTATTGTATGTGTGTTCTGGACATTGAAAATTTGTAGTTGGTTTAATACGTATATACCGTTGTTTAGAGTACCTAACCTAATCACACCATGATTAAGGTGGATGTTTACGATATTGCTTACAAATGTAAAATCATAATTTTCTTTAGATAACAAAGATACATAAATGATATTACAAGTCAAACTAGGTACACAAAAACAGTTGCACAAAACCAAAATATGTCCACTCATCAATCCAAGGTGATATTCCCCTACGGACACAGCATCCACGCTCGCTCCGTTAGCAACCCTGAGGGTCATATCACCGGTCTTCAGAACCCTACAGCTTCTCAGTGCTTGCAAAGAATTGTAGATATGAGATCCTGATCCGGTATCCAATACCCAGAAAGTAGAGTTGATTGACAGACAGTTTTCAATTACAAACACACCTGAAGCCGAAGCCACAACTTGCTTCGGGTCTTGGTTCTTGGCCTTCCAAGCCCTGCAATTTTTCTTCCAATGGCCCTTTTTATGACAGTAGAAGCGTTCTTCCTTCCCTACTGTCGGCCCCGCCACTTTTTCCTTGCTTTTTGCTTCCACCTTACTAACACCGCCTCTCGTCTTAGTGGGGGCCTTCTTCTTCTTTCCTTTGGCTTTCGCCTTGGATCTAGAAGAGGAAGCTCCACCAATAAGTAGAGCGGGTGTTTCCCTGGCTTTCTGTAGGGTGCCCTCTACACTTCTCAACATGTTGAGGAGTTCCGGAAGTTCAACTTCTTTACCTTGAATATTAAAATTCAAGATAAACTGGGCGTAAGTGGAAGGAAGGGACTGGAGAATTAAGTCTGTATACAGCTCATTCTCTAACATGGTCCTGAGGTTCGCAAGCTTTTCAATATAGCCGATCATCTTAAGGACGTCTTCCCCTATAGATGATCCGATGACCAACCTCGCCTGAAATAGTTTCTTCGAGATCTCGTATCTTACGATACGAGATTGCTCTCCATATAATTTCTTGGTATGGAGGAATATGGATTCAAGATCCATATTCTCATGCCGTTTCTGGTGCTCATTGTCCATAGAGGCCAGCATGAGAAACTTGGCCTTCACGCAATCAATCTCCCAGGTCTTGCGGATTTCCTTATCCACGACACTGGATTCTGGACCTGGGATGGAGGGTGCTTTAGTAGTAAGGACCTAGCCCAACTTGTCATAAGTTATTGCCATCTTGACATTCATGAACCAATCTTTGTAGTTTGGCCCTGTCAGTATATTTTTATCTAATGGTAACTTAAGGCCCGTCATGTTTTGGTCGCTGCAATTAGGAGAGAAAGAAGAAAACTTTAGCATGATGCTCTTGCAAATTTAGATTGATTTTTAGTTTATCTAAAAAGGACGACTCCCACTGTTTCTCAAATCCTTCCTCAAACCATAAAAGAAGAATTAGTCAGGATTAATCTCACCGTACAATTCTTGCTTAACCGTTCAGCCAAGCCAGTGTCAGTACTTTGAAGGAGGTTTTACGACGCTTTCGCAAAGTTTCTTAATTAAATAACCTCTTTTCTCTGTGGGCATAGCCCCGCTAACACCTTTCTAGACACTTACTTGGTTTATAGCATTGATCGTTAAGTGAAAAAATCTCCGGAGGAGTAGCATATACTCACAGTAGGATCGGGATCCAAACATCATCGTGTGATAAAGTCGAAGGAATCCTACCAAAATTATCAAACTCCAAATGATATGCAACACCAGCAAGTTTTAGTTTCTTTAGAAACTCCCGATGTGGATTTTTTCCCCATGCTCTTATGACCTTGATGAAGGCCAACATATCATAAGTCACATGTCAAGTTCTACCCGTCATTGTCCAGGTTAATTTGAACCCACCCGTACATATCCTTGACGAAGGCCAAAATATCAGTACGACTGTCCCAACCAACGCATATATCTATACTACAGATGAATATTTAGCAGCTACCAATCACTATGCCTTGGCGAAGGTCAAAATATATAGCTTGAATACTACTGAATATCCAACTGAAATGACGGAAGGCTACGAATGGTTTTGGCGAAACCATGAACACAATGAGCTTGATATAATCGAAAGAACCTGATAGCTTTTAAAAGGAGTGGTTTAAGCTCCGCATTTTAAAAATTTTGCAGTTTTGAAAAAACCGAGTGGTTTTGAAATTGTTCCAACGATTCAACTTTGGTTTGTTTGCTTAGCATTAATGTAATGCAGTCCCATCAATTAACCTACCATGGCAAAAAACAACAAAAATATAACGTACGCTTATGATATCCGCATTCGCCACGGGGCACCATCATCACCCGTTAGGTTACTTAACTAACGACAGAGCGGGGGCTGGACTAGCGTGGATGCAAAACATAAGCAACGTCTACTAGATATCATATATAGATATATACATTTGTCAAATGCAATGATAGGCATTCCAGATCACACATGAACATATTGAATATACTAGGAATTCCGCGTTTCGTTTGAGTCTGTAACGAAAGACGGATTCCACGGTCGTGACGAATAACCAAACCCCACCCTAGACCCCTATGGGTGCGGCAAACTACCCGCCAAATAACCGAAGTGAAGCAACCTCCCTCAACAAAATGAGTAGGCCACTCGACAATTCAAAGTACCCGGTAGTTTGTGCACCCCACCTGTTGGATAGTGCCCTCAGAGTCAATTATTGTATCACAGGCACGTGATTGCAATGATTGAGGGAGGACCTATGCCGGTAGGACAGTCTTACTCGAAATGATAGTATGCTATCTAGTTTATCTTTATTATCGTGTACATGCTTTAGGTGACCTTACAGATCACTATTAAACATTGATAGAGCCCTTAGGATTTTACTTGACGGCCAGCAGTATGATGGCGATCATATACATGGGAGCTGGGGTCTATAAGCACATCCTTAAAGTGGTCCCTAGTCGTGGGAGTTTCGAGACTGGGCATCGATACTCCATTAGTAGACTAGTGTATACAGTCGATACCCCGACGAGGGGCGGTGGCCGGTCTCACAAGCCATTGGTGTCAGTTGGATCACCTAAGATGTATACAGGTGCTCATTGGGTTATGAGTACACCGGACAGGACTCGCCGGGAACATGCTGGTTGGTATTATACCTGACGTCAGATAGCAGTTTCCTGGTGACATGTGTACAGGTTAGTTCATCGACCTGAGATCGTCATTTGTATCGTGTGAGTTCCCACTGTGCTTTGATAACTACCCTACCATGGCTCAAAGGAGTCGTGCAAATAGGTTTTAGTTAGGTACAGTCCCAAACCACATGGAGGCAGTGAGCGGATCGACAGGGGTTTCGTCTCTCCCGGTATTGGGGGTGAGATCGCGCAGTGTCTAGGAGAGCCATTACACGAAGTCCTTGGCCAAGGCAGGAGATTTACTGGTAGGTATTCCAGTAGTATCTCAGGGTGTTCTGGGCTACACTCCGACACGACTTGTACCGCTTTTAGGGTTCTGACTTTTACCAACCCCCTAGGCCCGACATGCGATGCTCATAGACGAATGGACCGGACTGTATGGATATTGTCACTAACAGGCTCAGTAGGGGGTCAGGATGAGTTCGCTCATCGACCTCCCTTTTGGTCAATACAAGGTAGCCCGTTACGTACGGCTAGTACCTCTGACGTGCTAGTGGTTAAATCCATAGCCAAAGTATTGACGAGTCTTTAGAGTCCCCCACAGACAGGTTCTCAAGTTTCGGGCGAAACGTTGTTGAGGCCGTATGATATATGGTAGGGTTCGTGTAGGGTTCCTAGGCACTCTAATGAGGTCTCACAAGGCATCAACCATGCCAATTTTAAATTTTACGGGTGCCGAGAAACCCTAATACGGATCGTTGACTAGAAGTTTAGGCGAAAAACGAAACTAGTTAATAATTTAACTAAAAGAGAGAGAGGCTACAACCTTTGTAGATCCGGTTCTCCACTTCCTTAGCTCCACGTAGGCATCCTCTCGCTGTCCATCTCGAATCCCGGACTCAATCGTCGGCTTGATCGGAGAAATGGGCGGGCTAGGTCGTCGGTTTCGTGCCGAAGATGATCTACGTCGAGGCATCACAAGTTCAAGCTCCGACTCCATCAAGTTGTGAAACTTGTGAAGAAAACACCCTATACTACTTGGCAAGAGGTAGAGGGTGAAGAAATAGGAAGTGGGTTCACTTTAGAATTGGATTTCTCACACTTTAGCTCAAGTTGCCATTAATGGACTTAAGCTTTTTCTTTTAAGATGAAGAAGAAGATGAAGCTAGAATATGATAAGTCTTTTTTTTTTAAATGAAAAGTAAAATGAATACTTATCATATACTAACTAAGGTAGAGTGTAGAGAATTGACCATGGTTACTTGGAAGGGTTAGGGTTAAGCATGAAGACAAGAATGGTTACAAAGTCAAAGCTTCATGAAGCTTCAACTAGAAACAAAGAAAGCCACCATTCTCATCAAAATCATTTCCAAATAAATAAATAAACAAATAAATAAATAAATGAATAAGCAAAACCCTAATCATCAACTTAACCATGGTTTAATTCTATACACTTAACCAAATGAGCAAGTATCATCAAACATGATACAAACATGTGCACAAAAGTATATCACATATACAACTTGCACATCAAGTGAGAAAATCCATTTAAAGTGAACCAATACTAGCTAATGCAAAGTAATATATCAAATATATAATTATACATTAAATCATTAAATCAACACTTGATTTAACGATCCGGTCATATCGCATATAACCGACTAGCATCCTATGTATCGGCTTATCGAATCAATCCTTGATTCTATATCCAGGTTATATCGAATATAACCAATCGATACATTCATCGCGAGAATGGAATACGGTATCACATACACGCATTATTCTCGGTCCTGCACATATCTCATATGCGCTCCTATTTCGTTTCGCTTGAACCAGGAAACCTCTGTGTAGGACTCTAAAGACTCGTCAATACGCCGGTAGCAGATGATGATCATATCAAGCACCCACAAGCCGCAAGCGGTCTGCTAAACGTAACGGCCATCCGGGTATTGAGCGATCAGAAGATCGACGAGCTAGCCCGCTCACACTCCTGTGAATCCAACCAGTAACACTTACCGTACAGTCCGGTCTGTTCGTCTGATATGTCGCATATCAAGTCTAGGGGTGGTAAACGTCAGACCCCAATAACCGATAAGTCATGCCGATGTGAGGCTCATAACGGGTCGAGAAACTACTGGTAACACTTACCAGCAAATCTCTGATCAGCCCTGGCCAGGGACTTCCCTGTTACGGCCAATCGAGCACTGCGCAACATCAACCCCCAATACCGGGAGAGACGAAACCCCTCCTATCGCTCATTGCCTCCATATGACTCGGGACTGTACCCAAAGACCACCGTTTTGCACGCCCTCATGGACGTGGTAAGGTGGAGATCAAAGTACAGTAGGAATCACACAAGACTCCATGACGATCTCGGGTCTAAGACTAACATGTACAAGTGTCACCTGAGAACTGCCATCTGACGTGAGGTATAATACCATCTGGGAGTTCTCGGCGAGTTCGTCCAGTGTACCCAGTCTCCACTGAGCACCCGTATACCATCTCTGATGTCAAACACCAATGGATATGGGATCATCCATCGCCCATCTCATGGGTCGAGAAGCGTATACGCTAGTCTACAATGGTATATCGATGCCCCGTCTCGATACACCCATGACTAGGGACCATGAAGGATGTACTTATGGACTACTATGTCCCCAATAGTATGATCTGCTTCATAGTCCAGGTAGTCAAGTACACATCCTAAGGGCTTTACCAACATGTAACTATAAGACAGTTTAAAGAGACTAGTATACATGTTAAGATAAAGAGTAACCAGATAGCATACTATCATATCGAGCAAGAAAGTCATCTCTATATATGTCCAAGATCCAATATAATATACATCATCTGTACAATACTGGCCTCTAGGGCATACATACAACTAACAATCTCCCTCTTGCACTAGGGCCAGCTGCTGTAGTATCGCATACCGAGCATCCCGAAGAGTCTCTCAAACTGTATCTGGGGAATGGCCTTCGTGAGTGGATCCGCCGTGTTGTTCTTCGTGTCAACCCACCTGACCTCGATCTCCCGGCGATCAACTATCTCCCGGATCAGGTGATACCGCCTCAGAATATGCCTGGATCGCTGATGGGACCTAGGTTCCTTGGCCAAAGCCACCGCTCCATTGTTATCTCAATACAAAGGTATTGGATGTTCAATGGATGGAACCACTCCAAGTTCAGTAATGAACTTCTTGATCCAGACAGCCTCTTTAGCAGCATCGTTGGCAGCGATGTATTCAGCCTCCATCGTCGAGTCTGCCACGGTTTCCTGCTTGGAACTCTTCCATCTAACCGCCCCTCCGTAAAGGGTAAAGACAAATCCCGACTGCGACTTTGAGTCGTCCTTATCACTCTGGAAGCTCGAATCGGTAAAGGACTCCACTTGGAGTTCTCCGTTACCATACACCAAGAGCATCTCTTTAGTCCTTCGCAAGTACTTGAGAATGCTCTTCACAGCTGTCCAGTGACTCTCTCCAGGATCAGCTTGATACCTGCTCACTACACTTAGTGAGTATGCAACATCGGGTCTGGTACATAGCATCGCGTACATGATAGAGCCTACTGCCGAAGCATAGGGTATCCCTTGCATGCGAGCTCTCTCCAAATCAGTCTTGGGAGACATCTCTTTGGAGAGAGTGACTCCAGAGATCGTGGGAAAGTTCCCACGCTTGGATTCTTCCATACTAAACCTCTTTAGTATGGTGTCAATGTACTTGGATTGGGACAATCCCAATATCCGTTTGGATCTATCTTTATAGATCCTAATTCCCAATATGCAGGAGGCATCACCAAGATCTTTCATTAAGAATCTTTGTGATAAGAAGAGCTTGACCGATTGCAGCATAGGAATATCATTTCCTATCAAGAGTATGTCGTCCACGTACAATACGAGGAAGATAACCTTACTCTCTGCCACCTTCTTGTAGATACAAGGTTCATCTGGGTTTTTGACGAAATCAAACACTTTGATAACGACGTCAAAGCAGATGTTCCAACTCCGCGATGCTTGCTTTAATCCATAAATGGATTTAAGAAGCTTGCACACCTTCCCGCTGCACCCACTGTCTACGAAGCCCTCTGGCTGAGTCATGTACACACACTCTTCTAAATCACCGTTTAGAAAGGCGGTCTTAACATCCATTTGCCAGATTTCGTAGTCATGATATACAGCGATGGCAAGCATGATCCGGATGGATTTAAGCATAGCCACTGGAGAAAAGGTTTCGTCATAGTCCACACCTGGTCTTTGACGAAAACCTTTTGCAACAAGTCTATCTTTGAAAGTCTCCACTTTCCCATCTACACCAAGTTTTTTCTTGAAGATCCACTTGCTCCCAATGGGTTTTACCCCTTCAGGAGCAACTTCCAAAGTCCATACTTTGTTGGTGTACATGGATTCCATCTCGGACCGCATTGCATCCAGCCATTTCACTGAGTCCCTACTCGTGATGGCCTGCTCGAAGCTAGTTGGGTCATCATCCTCCATGATGCAATCCTCGCTCCCACCATCCATGAGAAAACCGTAGTATCTCTCAGGTTGGCGAGGAACCCTACTAGATCGGCGGAGAGGCTGGGGTTCGTCGGGTACTACTGAATCCTCTGGTTCTACCATGTCTTCTGTTATAGTTTATGTCGCTGGAACCTCTTCCAGTTCTACCTCAATTCCACTTGTCTGTTTCATAAGAAAACTTTTTTCTAAGAAAGTGGCATGTCGAGAGACAAACACCTTTTGTTCCTCGGGATGGTAGAAGATATACCCTTGTGAATTTTTGGGATATCCTACAAACTTACATAAGACTGATCTTGCCTCGAGTTTGTCCGGATTTTGTCTTTTGACATAGGCTGGACAACCCCATATCTTATTGTAATTAAGATGTGGTCTCTTCCCTTTCCATATCTCATATGGAGTGGTAGGCACTGATTTGGTGGGAACTCTATTCAATAGGTCCATGGCTATCTCAAGCGCATTTCCCCAGAAGGAAATAGGTAACTCAACTGTACTCATCATAGAGCGCACCATATCTAATAGGGTGCGGTTCCTCCGTTCTGATACACCGTTGTGCTGTGGTGTATATGGAGGAGTCAGCTGAGAGAGAATCCCATTCTCTTTTAGGAAGTCCAGGAATTCATTGCTCAAGTATTCACCTCCTCGATCAGATCGAAGGATTTTAATACTTTTTCCGGTTTGGTTCTCAACTTCTTGTTTATATTCTCTAAATTTCTCAAAAGCTTCTGATTTGTGTTTCATCAGGAACACATATCCGAATCTAGAGAGATCGTCAGTGAATGTAATGAAGTACGAAGAACCATCCCTGGCATGTGTAGACATAGGACCGCATACATCACTATGTATCAGTCCCAAGAGTTCGGTAACTCTTTCTTCGTGTCCCGTAAATGGAGTTTTGGTCATCTTGCCTTTGAGACATGACTGGCAAGTGTCATAGGATGAAAATTCAAACGGATTTAAATATCCATCTTTATGCAACTTAGCTAGTCGTGTCGCATTGATGTGACCCAGTCTACAATGCCACAAGAAGGATTCGTTCAGTTCAGAACTCTTCCTCTTGTGTGTGTTTGTTATGCTCAGAACTGTTGATTGATTTAGAATATAAATGCCATTGCACAACGTGCCTGATCCAACCAACTTTTGGTTACGGAAAATGTTCATAACATTATCCTGTAATACAAAATTATATCCCTCTTTACTTAACAAAGAAACCGATATAATGTTGCATATCAGGTTCGGCATGTAATAGCATTCGTTCAGAACCAATGTATTACCAGTTGGTAATACAAGGTGATATTCCCCGATAGTCTTAGCTGCAACAATTGCACCATTTCCAACTCTAATGTCTTTATCACCTTCTCCAAGTTCTCTACCTTTCCTAAGCCCATGTAACTTATTACATATATGGGATCCTGACCCGGTATCTAATACCCAGGACGTAGAGCAAATGGAGAAACAGTTCTCTGTAACGAACACACCCGAAGAAAATGCATCAACATGAACTTTCTTCAATCGGGTGGCATGGGAATCCTGGTATTCCCCTATATCCTATTCAGTCCAATAACTCTTATAGGAAAGAACGGAACCAACGTTCCCCAGCACAGTATAACATGCGGGTTCGGTCAATACATCCATTTTATTATCTTTATTAAGGCATGACATGGTCGCTATCTGGAGAGAGAGAGAAGAAAACACTTTAGCGTATGCTCTTGCAAGATCAGATTGGTTATTATCTTATCTAATCAGGATGGCTCCCACTGGTTTTTATCAAATCTTCCTTCAAACCCTAAAAGGAAAGACTAGCTGGGATTAATTACACCCTACAACTTCGTCGATCTTTCAGCCAGGCCAGTGTCGGTACTTTGAGGGAGGTTCCCCGTGCTTTCGCACGGACCTAATTAATGTAAACCTCGTTTTCCCAGAGGCGTAACCCCGTTGACACCTTTCTAGACACCTACTTGATCGGCTAATTGTAGTGTGCAAAACTCTCCCAGGAGTAACTCTTACTCGCAGTGGGTATCGGGATCCAACTATCTCATAGAAGGTATGCAATCTCATTGCAAATTTCAACACTTGAAATTCCCGATAATATTTTGCCCCTAGCGTGTTATGACCTTGACGCATGCCAAACAACCCATAGTCCGCTAGTCAAGTTCAACCCGTACAATTCGTGATCGAATTAAACCCACCCGTACGACCCTTGACGCATGCCAAACAACGCCGTACGAATACCTTAATCCAATCGGATCTCATGCTACAGATAAGTAATAATCAGCTACCGTACACTACGCCTTGACGCATGCTAAACAACCGTAGCACGAATACTGAATATTACATATCTGAATTGACGGAGGGCTACGCAGGTTTTTCTGAAAACCATAAGCGTAATGAACTTGATATCGTTGTAGAATCAAATGAAGTTTTAAAATGGAGTGATTTTGAGGCTTTTTCTAGTTTTGATAAAGAGGTCACTCCCGGTGAAGGGATCGTCGGCCCTTTCCTCGTCGAATGAGGTTCGGGATATATCATATATATCACTGTGCAAAGCAGAAACTATAGAAGCAATCAAAAACAAACCGAGTGTGTAGCATCTGCCAGTTATTGCTAAAGGAGTCACTCCCGGTGAAGGGATCTCGGTCCTTTCCTCATCGAATAAGGTGCAGGATATATCACATATACCGCTGTGCAAAGCAAGAACTGTAGCTACCTGTTTTAATTTTTGAAATTCGATTCTACAACATCTTAGGTTTCTTTTATTTCATTAATCACATTAATGAAGTCCCATCATTTAAGTTACCTAAACATCACAGATAAATACGACGTACACTTATGCCATCCGCATTCGCCTGGATGTCCCCTCGTGCACCGTTAGGTTAGGTAACTAACGACAGAGCAGGGCAGGGCTAGTGCGGGTGCAAAACATAAGTAACGTCTATATAATATATCATATATACTATATACTGTATCTATCACAGAACATCACATGATCACATCACAGATAAAGCAGCAGAAGAAACATATGAAACATTGGATATACTAGGACGTCCGTGTTTTCAATACGAGCCAGTATAAAACACGGATTCCACGGTCGTGATGAATAGCCAATCCCACACCCCTAGACCCCTACGAGAGCGGCAAGCAACCCTACCAATTCTAGGGTTAGGAGACCGGGACTCGACTCCTCGAGATGGTCTCCCACTGAACCCTAGAACCCGGTTACTTGTGCTCCCTTCTTGGGTCTATCCTAATGCGGAAAAGTAAATAATATACAAAAGGTGACAACTTCCGCAACCTGGAAGTTCCCCAAATAAAAGAATATTACATACAAGTTTTTACATGAATGAAAATGAAAAACACTCATCTCACATAAAAAAAAACCCGGCTATTCAAACACAACGATCCAATATAACATATCCAGCAACACATAACATCACATGTCATCAACGTAAGTAAATATGCGCATCCCAATTGTCGTTGACATATAGCAACGAAACCGGCGATATCACATATTACACTTACGGTCACAGAAAAGAAAATGTAAAACTACAACAGTTGGAATCCGCAACTCTTTTAGACATCACATGCCTAATCAAATGAAATACTTAGACATCACATGCCTAACAGTTATAAACCCCGCATTTTAGTCTCATTATCGAAAACTCTTTTCAATATCAAATGAAACTAAACCGCTAGATTTATAACATTCATTCAGTTATCTCATAACTGTTTGTGAATTCCAATTATTGCATCCCATTCCGGATAAATAGAAAATATTAAACTTTCCGATCGAACATTCGAACACCCAAGTTTTCCCGAAACCGTTCAACACATGAAATAGGTTCAAAGACATTCACTTCATGCCTCAGTACCAATGGTCCAGCCGTAGAAGGGTCAAGCCAACGCCTCACATGTGGCACGCCGTACTACCCCAAACCCGAAGGTTCAAAGGGCAGTTCAAGACGGTCACATAATCGAGTTAAGGTTTGTTGTCTTCTAGAGGGACCATCGCGTTACTTGCACTACTCAGAACGTCCTTAAACCACAGAAAAATCCAACACTTGGAAATTTTCCGGCAGGGGAAAAGTTGGGTATTTATATCCGGTCGAACTTTTTAACATATTCTAAAATATCCGGAAAGCCACATAAACAAAATCTGATAATCCGATCGAATCATCGAACTCCCAAAACACCCCAGAAAACTCAACTCTTGAGTGATATTTAAAAATACCCAGAGAACTCAGCACTGAATAAAGGAAGTTACTATGCAAAATTGGGTGGGTGACGTCATCATACGGCCGCGGAACCGCCGCAGAAGCCAGGCTTCTGCCGCGGTTCCGCCGCACTTTGGAGGAATCATGGACACGTGTTGCATAGTAATTCTTAAGATTCCCTGCTAATTTTTCTGCATATTTTTAATGTTGAAAAAACCCAGTTTTTGAAAAATGTCCAGAGAGAAAGTTTGGGATTAGGGTTTCGATTCGTTCGGATTTCAAACGTCGTCTACACATCGCCTAAGGCTCTAGCTAGGCTCTGATACCACTGTACGGTTCCTAGGCACTCTAATGAGGTCACACAAGACATCAACCATGCCAATTTCAAATTTTACGGGTGCCGAGAAACCCTAATACGGATCATTGACTAGAAGTTTAGGCGAAAAACGAAACTAGTTAATAATTTAACTAAAAGAGAGAGAGGCTACAACCTTTGTAGATCCGGTTCTCCACTTCCTTAGCTCCACGTAGGCATCCTCTCGCTGTCCATCTCGAATCCCGGACTCAATCGTCGGCTTGATCGGAGAAATGGGCGGGCTAGGTCGTCGGCTTCGTGCCGAAGATGATCTACGTCGAGGCATCACAAGTTCAAGCTCCGACTCCATCAAGTTGTGAAACTTGTGAAGAAAACACCCTATACTGCTTGGCAAGAGGTAGAGGGTGAAGAAATAGGAAGTGGGTTCACTTTAGAATTGGATTTCTCACACTTTAGCTCAAGTTGCCATTAATGGACTTAAGCTTTTTCTTTTAAGATGAAGAAGAAGATGAAGCTAGAATATGATAAGTCTTTTTTTTTTAAATGAAAAGTAAAATGAATACTTATCATATACTAACTAAGGTAGAGTGTAGAGAATTGACCATGGTTACTTGGAAGGGTTAGGGTTAAGCATGAAGACAAGAATGGTTATAAAGTCAAAGCTTCATGAAGCTTCAACTAGAAACAAAGAAAGTCACCATTCTCATCAAAATCATTTCCAAATAAATAAATAAACAAATAAATAAATAAATGAATAAGCAAAACCCTAATCATCAACTTAACCATGGTTTAATTCTATACACTTAACCAAATGAGCAAGTATCATCAAACATGATACAAACATGTGCACAAAAGTATATCACATATACAACTTGCACATCAAGTGAGAAAATCCATTTAAAGTGAACCAATACTAGCTAATGCAAAGTAATATATCAAATATATAATTATACATTAAATCATTAAATCAACACTTGATTTAACGATCCGGTCATATCGCATATAACCGACTAGCATCCTATGTATCGGCTTATCGAATCAATCCTTGATTCTATATCCAGGTTATATCGAATATAACCAATCGATACATTCATCGCGAGAATGGAATACGGTATCACATACACGCATTATTCTCGGTCCTGCACATATCTCATATGCGCTCCTATTTCGTTTCGCTTGAACCAGGAAACCTCTGTGTAGGACTCTAAAGACTCGTCAATACGCCGGTAGCAGATGATGATCATATCAAGCACCCACAAGCCGCAAGCGGTCTGCTAAACGTAACGGCCATCCGGGTATTGAGCGATCAGAAGATCGACGAGCTAGCCCGCTCACACTCCTGTGAATCCAACCAGTAACACTTACCGTACAGTCCGGTCTGTTCGTCTGATATGTCGCATATCAAGTCTAGGGTGGTAAACGTCAGATCCCAATAACCGATAAGTCGTGCCGATGTAAGGCTCATAACGGGTCGAGAAACTACTGGTAACACTTACCAGCAAATCTCTGATCAGCCCTGGCCAGGGACTACCCTGTTACGGCCAATCGAGCACTGCGCAACATCAACCCCCAATACTGGGAGAGACGAAACCCCTCCTATCGCTCATTGCCTCCATGTGACTCGGGACTGTACCCAAAGACCACCATTTTGCACGCCCTCATGGACGTGGTAAGGTGGAGATCAAAGTACAGTGGGAATCACACAAGACTCCATGACGATCTCGGGTCTACAGACTAACCTGTACAAGTGTCACCTGAGAACTGCCATCTGACGTGAGGTATAATACCATCTGGGAGTTCTCGGCGAGTCCGTCCAGTGTACCCAGTCTCCACTGAGCACCCGTATACCATCTCTGATGTCAAACACCAATGGATATGGGATCATCCATCGCCCATCTCATGGGTCGAGAAGCGTATACGCTAGTCTACAATGGTTTATCGATGCCCCGTCTCGATACACCCACGACTAGGAACCATGAAGGATGTACTTATGGACTACCATGTCCCCACTAGTATGATCTGCATCATAGTCCAGGTAGTCAAGTACACATCCTAAGGGCTTTACCAACATGTAACTATAAGACAATTTAAAGAGACTAGTATACATGTTAAGATAAAGAGTAACCAGGTAGCATACTATCATATCGAGCAAGAAAGTCATCTCTATATATGTCCAAGCATCCAATATAATATACATCATCTGTACAATACTGGCCTCTAGGGCATACATACAACTAACAGTTCGATCATATACGTGCAGTAGTGCACGGATCATGATCGGGAGGATCATACTAGTGGGCTTTGGTTTAAGTCGGATCCTAGTATTAGATTTGTTGGATTACTTTAGTCTCATCGCATTCGCATTCAGTCGGAATGCGGATGCAGGTATGTATATACAGGTGTGGGGTATCCTTGTGATCCGTCATGAGTTTACTTTAGATGTTTCCGTATCTTTTTGTTGTTGTAAACATTTGGGTTAATGTTTACAAATGGAAATAATGAGCTAGAAATCATGATTAGGAGCATTAATTGTGACACATGCACAAGTGGTGACTCATGGTCTCTTTCTTTGTGTATGTGTCACATTATGTGATTGATTTGTGGGTTGAAATGAGAGGAAGAGAGAGAAGGGCAGCCATGGTAAGGGTTGGCTCTTGTATTATTCTTCATCTCACTCTCTCATTTGATCATACAACACAAGAAAAAGAAAGGTTCTTCTTCTTCTTCTTCCTCTAGCTCACAACCTCCATTGATGGCTTCATCTTCAACCTCCATCCATACACTCTCATGCGATAAGAATCAATGGATGCAAGAGATAAAGTGATCACACACATTCTCTACATCACCTTGGACACGTCGGCTAGCAAACATCGTGTCCGAGTTGCTTCGGACGAAGTGGGAGACCGTAAAAAGACTCGAAGAAGTGGTGCCCTTTCCGACGAGGAGACCGGAGATCGGAGATGCCATGAGGAGTTAGGGATGGTGGCTAAAGACCGAAGGACACGGATCGATTGGTATAGATTTTCTAACTTTTCTCTAGTTTCTAGTTATAGGTTAATGGTTCGATCCGGGATTAAAGTCTGCGATAGCGCCGGTTTCTAGTTTAGAAAAAGTTTTCATTTCCGCATTTTGGCCTCGGACAGACGGCCGGGGCTCTACCGTGGACTTACATGGTATCAGAGCTAGGCCATTAACCTTTACTAGCTTGTTCTAACGTATTTAAAACATCGATGGAACAAAATTTCCGAAACCGCAATTTCAAAAACGAAGTTTCTGTCGAATTTTTTTTGTGGTCAAAAAATTATTTTGAGTGTTGCAGAAAATCAAGCAGGCTTTTTTAAGAAATCTGAGAAAATTTGGTACACTGATCTCACCATAGCGCCGCGGAACCGCGGCACTACCCTTGTTTTGGTCGTGGTTCTGCCGCACTACTGTAGCATTAGGGCACCATTTTTCCTACAGTGGTCTCTGACTTGGAATTAGGGTTTCTGGTATTTTTTGTTTTGGCCCAGATTATTTTGAGTACTGGGAATTGTACTTAGGGCCCACTTCGGGAAATTTTGTCGATCGAAAATTTAAATATGTTAGTTCACAGTGCTTACATTATATCTGCGACCGTGAATGTCATTTGATCGGTAAATCTTGTCTAATTGCTATAGCCCTTTTAGACGGATTTGCGAACGTGACATTCACGTTGATGTTCTGTGATGTGCTGTGATGTTGCGGATTTGTCGTGGTGGATAGCCTGGATGCAATGGTAGTACAGTTTGGTATTATTTGTATATTTGATATTGCAGGGCGAGCGTCCGACATGTGGACTGTCGTCACTGCCTGTTTGTATATTATTCTTTTGGGGCACGGCCGGGCTGAGGTCGATGTACCCGTTGTATATATATTTTACTTTCTGTACTAGGATTACCCCGTGGAGGGGTGCACGGGTAGCCGGGTTCTAGAGGGCAACGGGCCCACATCTCATGGCTTTGAGACGGAGGGGGCTTCACTCTAGAATTGGCGGGCTATTCGCCGCACTCGTAGGGGGTACAGGTAAACCCAAGGAGGGGTGCTCAAGTTACCGGATTCCGTGAAGTGCTGGGTGGTCCATTCACTTTGCTGTAGGGGCTGCCTCGCTGCAGGTTTTGGCGGGTAACTTGCCGCTCCCGTAAGGGTCTAGGATTTCATTGCACAGGCTATCCACACGACCAGGGGAACGTCGAGTTTCAGTAGCGGCTCT
This sequence comes from Agapanthus africanus, assembly GCA_030015575.1. NCBI lineage: Eukaryota > Viridiplantae > Streptophyta > Magnoliopsida > Asparagales > Amaryllidaceae > Agapanthus > Agapanthus africanus. The sequence continues at coordinate 178,860,197 of JASDDO010000008.1, forward strand.
ATGAAACCCGGGGATCCCAGATTATCTGTATTGTTTTGTGATGCTTATTACATTTCTTTGATATTGCATTTTATCATGCCATGAGCGAATATTATATATTGATATATGTACTAGTAGATATTGTATATGTTTTACACCCATGCTATTCCAGTCCCCGCTCTGTCGTTAGTTAAGTAACTTAACGGGTGATGACGGGACCCAGTGGCGAATGCGGATGGCATATACGTAAGTCATATTTTCGTTCTTTTGTGGTGTGATCATTTGATGGGACTGCATTGATTCGGATCAATGCAAGCTAAACAAATCTATTCTGATGTTGTTGGAACAATTTTTCAAAAAGCTGTTATTACAAGGACGTTCTCTTTTGTTTTGCACAGTGGTATTCGGTTATGAATATCCAGCACCTCAGTCGACGAGGCAAGGGCCGAGATCCCTTCACCGGGAGTGACCCCTTGGACAGAAGTTTGCGTCAGGGTAATAACTTCACTATAGTCGATTACTTTTTGCTTTGCATCACGTTATTCAATTAGAATATCCTGCACCTCATTCTACGGGGAAAGGGCCGAGATCCCTTCACCGGGAGTGACCTCTTTAGCAAAGGTTTTCGCTACTATATATTTATAAAAGCTATGCAGTTCCTTCAACGATATCAAGTTCATTACATTAAAGGTTTTTCGCCAAAAACCAGCCGTAGCCCTCCGTCATTTATTACAAGTATTACTTAGTATTCGTGCTACGTTTGTTGACTGTGTCAAAGCGTAGTGTGCGGTAGCTAAGTAGTGTTTGTTTGTGGCATATTAATGCGATTGGTTAGGACAGTCGTGCGGCCTTGTTGACTGTGTCAAGGGCTCGTACGGGTGGGTTTAATGCAATTCAGGATAATGACGGGTTGAACTTGACTGGGACTCTTTGATTTGTTGGCTGTGTCAAGGTCACTTGGGTCCTAAGGGTAAGAACACACATCGGGAGTTTCTAAAGAAACTGAAACTTGCCAGGCATGCGCATACCTTCTAGAGTGTGATAACGTGAGTCGATTCCATCACGTCATCATGCGATGATAGTTGGATCCTGATTCCCACTGATGAGTTAGTTTACTCTTCGGGTGATCCCGACTAATTCTTCTTTCAGGTTTGGAGGAGAATTTGAGGATACAGTGGGAGGTTTCCTGATTAGATAAATTGATAACCATTCTGATCTAGGTTAGAGTGCACGCAAAGTGTTTCTTTTCTCTCTCTCTCTTTGGCAGCGACCATGACCCGACCCTTGACTATGACTCGGTGACCAAGTTAACCGAACTTTCATAAAACACTGGCTTTTGGATTGTCTGAGTTGCATACCTCATTGCCACTCCTACTTTTACCCTTTTCTCCAGAACACCCCGTATTACTACGAACATCCACTTCCATTGGATAGAACCATCGTATGGTTATATACGAACTCGAAGGAACTTGTTCCAGATTCGAGGATGGTTTCTGGTTCTGGAGAAAATGAATAGGACTATTCAGTTGTCTTTTCTTTTTACCTTCTCTCAGGTTGCGAGGGCTCCTTCGATGAGGACAGTACACCTATTATGCTAATTGGATAGTCTTCTTCCAAAACCATAGGCAGGTGCCGAACGGTAGGGAATGAAGAAAACCATTTAGCCTAAAAGGTGTACAGAAGATATTAATTAAAGACAAATAAAGGGATTAGTAAGAGGGCAAAGTAAATTGTGACTGCTATTCACGACCAAACCAAGTATTTCTTCTCCAATCCTACATCACCTTTGTATTTCTCCAGAACACTCCATATCACTACGAAGATCCATAGTTTATTGGATACTCCATCATATGGTTATATATGAACTCGAAGGGACTTGTTCCAGTTCGGGGATGGATTCTGGTTCAGGAGAAATAGGAATAAGGTTTATTCAGTTGTCTTTTATCTTTACTTTCTCTCGCGTTGTGAGTGCTCCTAGGATTAGGGGAGTACACCCATTATGCTTATTGGATAGTCTTCTTCCAAACCATAGGCTGGTGCCGAACGGTAGGGAAGGAAGAAAACCATTTAGCCTAAAGGGGTGTACAGAAGGTAATGACTAAAGACATATAAAGGGATTTGGAGAGATGGTAAAGAAATATATGATTACAGTTGTGAATCTGATAATGGAATAGGCATTACTAGGAATACCCGGATACCCCTTCGAAACATTTATATGTTTCAGTTTCACTGTGTATTGTTAAAAGAAAACTGATTTCCCAATTAGCCCTTGCTCCAGGGTATGTATTTACCAGGTTTGATTCTCACATCTGTATGGTTTTACAGATGATGAGTGGGAGTAAGTTATTGAGAATTGGGTGATCATCCTCATTATATCGGGATTCGTTGTAATTGGTGATATTTGAGGAAATCGCCTGGGTTGTTTTGCCGGACGACAAATATTTGGTTTTGAATATCCGTTGATATGCACCAATTTCAAATTGATATATCTGTACGTTTATTTTTATAAAGTGAGATATAACTTTTTAAAATTATGTCTATGACATTTACCTATATCAGTGGATGGTTAGGTAAGGACCATTAAACAACGGTGTAATTCTTCTTAACCATAAGTACAGTTGTCAACCTACGACACACAGGGAATGAGTTATTAGACTCAGGGGACTTATACAGAGTATTGTATGTTGTCCAGTGTCCATGAGGACAGAAGGGTTGGTACTCGTACTATATTCTATTTACTTGTGACTTCTCTAGTTAGACATGTGTTTCGTAGAAATGTAAGGTCTATGTTTTGAGAAGTTATAGGTATATGAATAAAGTAGAGAACCAGGTATTGCAAGTATCAGGATTCATCAAGGTGATCGAAGATGTAGATACTTGTGTATGGTATTCAGTTAATAGTAATGATTATGACAACTTGCTTCTCTTTCAGTTTATTCATATCTGGATGTATTCCTAAGTTGAGTAATGCCGATATGCCTCTCTCCATTTAGTTGACATGCACTGGAGACAGCTGCATGATTTGAATCTGGTTCCAATTAAATCAATGTCTCTGTTTCTATATTGGATATAGAATAGTTCATATCTTAACAATGTTAAGGTACGGGGAGTTGTCCGGCTTATGCTTAAAACCAGACTCTGGATAACTCAAGGCACGTTTCTGTAATGGCTGTTTGTGGATTGACCCGGGCTATGACGAGGGTTGACTTTCTACCATCTGAAAGATCAATAGTGATATTGTTCTTGACTCGCCACAGTTTTAGTAAAATGGATTTTTTCAGAAAACAGTAGTGGGAGTATGGTAGAACTGGAAGTGATTCCAGAACCGCAAACGATTACTGAAAATTTGATAAGAACCTAAAGATTCAATCTGGTTTGACATTCCATTGGCCACTCCGCAGATATGGTGGGTAACCTCAGGCACCCGAGAGGTACTCCGGTAGCCTCAAGGACGGTGACAGGAAGGTTCTTGTTTACCCAGACTTGTCATTGCTGTTGTTCCAGACTGTGAGACCCGGCAGGAGGATGAGTATAGCGTCATTCTAAACTAGCTTTAGAAGTGTACATGTATATGACTCTGCCAGAGGGTTGTCGTAGTCAGTGGGAGCAGCGGAAGCATAGTGGACAAGTAGCTTATGTCTATTTTTGGACTAAAGCGGATATAGAGGAGATAGATCATCTATTTCTGACGTGACAGTCATAGGTTTGACTTCATTAGAATAGGGGATGGATCTGTTAAGAAGGTAGTAAGGTGTGATGTCCTGGTATATGGATGACATACACATATAGGAAGTGAAATTCCTATACTACGATCGGTTATACTTTGGTTGTAACACAGTGGTTTCTCCACATAGGATATAGATATAATATCAGACACTCTGGTTACTAGATCTATGGTTTTAGATCTAGATTTGGGTAGTTTCCCAATCAGGGTAATAAGACAACATTCTAAAGTTGTTTTAGAATGGACGACTCCTGGCACGGTAGTGTACCTGCAGGTGATGGAGTCACCCTCTCTAAAGGTGTCTTACATACTAAAGGGGAGAGGGATGTGCATGATCGACAGATCACTTGCTTAGGCGATTGAGTCAATCATGAGATGTCAAGTACCACACCAGACGTTGTTTTTTGCACTAGATGCAATAGATTGATATTAATCCTATTCTGGAGAAACGTTCGGAAGCAGTTTTAGAACATAAGTGGATGTTCTAGGGATATGATAACAAAAGCCACTTTTAGGAGACAGTTATCATTCCAGGCTTCCAAGGTGACCTGGATGACAGAGTGACTGTCAGAGTTATAGTTTTCCCTCTGACGAGGGGCAGTATTTTGGACAGGTGGTCCAAGTGGATACTGAGGGAGGTGTGGCGCAGGATACTAATTAAGTTCAGTTGACGATACAGTCTAAGAAGTTTGGATTGGAGTTCATTTATGAACTAGGTCTCATCAGATATCCAGACATATTCTAAGACAGGTATTAATCATTTCGGGAGATGGCTTTCTCCGCGAACTTGAGATAAAGAGAGACATAGAAAGAAACATTAGGGCGGATCCACTCACTGAGGCTATTCCTCAAACGCATTAGTTTCGCAAATGGGCTTTGTGAAATTGATTAGTAGAGGAGTTGGGTGTTCGGTATCACACGGGCTCTGAGTATGCAACATCGCAATAATTAGCCATGAGTGCAAGTGGGAGATTGTTGGATATAGTGCCCTCAGAGTCAATTATTGGATCACAGGCACGTGATTGCAATGATTGAGGGAAGACCTATGCCGGTAGGACAGTCTTACTCGAAATGATAGTATGCTATCTGGTTTATCTTTATCATCGTGTACATGCTTTAGGTGACCTTACAGATCACTATTACACATTGATAGAGCCCTTAGGATTTTGCTTGACGGCCAGCAGTATGATGGCGATCATATACATGGGAGATGGGGTCTATAAGCATCCTTAAGTGGTCCCTAGTCGTGGGAGTTTCGAGACTGGGCATCGATACTCCATTAGTAGACTAGTGTATACAGTCGAGACCCCGACGAAGGGCGGTGGCCGGTCTCACAAGCCATTGGTGTCAGTTGGATCACCTAAGATGTATACAGGTGCTCATTGGGTTATGAGTACACCGGACAGGACTCGCCGGGAACATGCTAGTTGGTATTATACCTGACGTCAGATAGCAGTTCCCTGGTAACATGTGTACAGGTTAGTTCATCGACCTAAGATCGTCATTTGTCTCGTGTGAGTTCCCACTGTACTTTGATTACTACCCTACCACGGCTCAAAGGAGTCGTGCAAACAGGTTTTAGTTGGGTACAGTCCCGAGCCACATGGAAGCAGTGAGCGGATCGGCATGGGTTTCGTCTCTCCCGGTATTGGGGGTGAGATCGCGCTGTGTCTAGGAAAGCCATTACACGAAGTCCTTGGCCAAGGCAGGAGATTTACTGGTAGGTATTCCTATAGTATCTTAAGGTGTTCTGGGCTACACTCCGACACGACTTGTACCGCTTTTAGGGGTCTGACTTTTACCAACCCCCAAGGTCCGACATGCGATGCTCATAGACGAACGGACCAGACTGTACGGATATTGTCACTGACAGGCTCAGTAGGGTGTCAGGATGAGTTCTCTCATCGACCTCCCTTTTAGTCAATACCTGGTAGCCCGTTACGTACGGCTAGTACCTCTGACGTGCTAGTGGTTAAATCCACAGCCAAAGTATTGACGAGTTTTTAGAGTCCCCCACAAACAGTTTCTCAAGTTTCAGGCGAAATGTTGTAGAGGCCGTATGATATATGGCAGGGTTCGATCATATACGTGCAGTAGTGCACGGATCATGATCGGGCGGATCATACTAGTGGGCTTTGGTTTAAGCCGGATCCTAGTATTAGATTTGTTGGATTACTTTAGTCTCATCGCATTCGCATTCAGTCGGAATGCGGATGCAGGTATGTATATACAGGTGAGGGGTATCCTTGTGATTCGTCATGAGTTTACTTTAGATGTTGCCGTATCTTTTTGTTGTTGTAAACATTTGGGTTAATATTTACAAATGGAAATAATGAGCTAGAAATAATGATTAAGAGCATTAATTGTGACACATGCACAAGTGGTGACTCATGGTCTCTTTCTTTGTGCATGTGTCACACTATGTGAATGATTTGTGGGTTGAAATGAGAGGAAGAGAGAGAAGGGCAGCCACGGTAAGGTTGGCTCTTGTATTATTCTTCATCTCACTCTTTCATTTGATCATACAACACGAGAAAAAGAAAGTTTCTTCTTCTTCTTCTTCTTCCTCTAGCTCACAACCTCTATTGATGGCTTCATCTTCAACCTCCATCCATACACTCTCATGCGTTGAGAATCAATGGATGCAAGAGACAAAGTGATCACACACATTCTCTACATCACCTTGGACACGTCGTCTAGCAAACTTCGTGTCCGAGTTGCTTCGGACGAAGCGGGAGCCCATAAAAAGACTCGAAGATGTGGTGCCCTTTCCGACAAGGAGACCGAAGATCGGAGATGCCGCGAGGAGTTAGGGATGGTGGCTAAAGACCGAAGGACACGGATCGATCGGTATAGCTTTTCTAACTTTTCTCTAGTTGCTAGTTATAGGTTAATGGTTCGATCCGAGATTAAAGTCTGCGATAGCACCGGTTTCTAGTTTAGAAAAAGTTTTTGTTTCCGCATTTTGGCCTCGGACAGACGGCCGGGGCGCTACCGTGGACTTACACCACCTTGGGTCTATCCTAAGAGCAAAAACAGAAAAAGAAATAATACAACAGTGGCTACAAGCTCAACCCGGATGTGCCCCGCAAAAATAATATTACATCACTTTACAAATTTTACATCGAATGAAAGAATGAAAAACCCTCATCTCATATCCCCGGCTATTCATCCACGACAATCCAACAAGTTCATATACACAAACCAATATAATCATCACAGAAAAGTGCAACCCCCAACTAACCGACATATAGCAATTAGCGGAAGTTTACAAACACATTTATCATTACAGAAGGACCAATTAGCCAAGTACAATAGAAATTCGACCGAAACATATTTTCCGCAACCACCCCAAATGCAAACCAGTATTCTAAAATATACTGGGTAGAAACCAAATATTCCAGAAAATAAAACACCAAAATTAAGAAATAACAGAAGAAAGATGAGTTGAATCGGCCTTGACTCGGCAGCGGCTCCACCGCAGAAAGTTCCATTCTGCGGCGGTTCCGCGGTCATCTCGGCGATTCAGTGGCTCAATTTCTTATGATATCTTAGAATACCCTGCATATATTTTTCATGGTACTGAAATAATTTTCCAGACAGTTTTAAAAATCGACAGAAAATAGGGTTTTCGGTGTTTAGTTTTCCGGTTTTTCCGACGATCGAAGTTCTAATACTTGCAATCAAGTTAGTCATGGTTTAGTTGGCTCTGATACCTCTGTAAGTCGACGTCACATACCCCACGGGTTTGCGGGGATGCGGACGGGTAAAAAACGATTTTTACAACAAGGTAACATCGACTTGAACTCCAGGATCTTAGCTAAACCATAACTAACAAACCAACTAGAGGTTTTATCTACTATGTAAGAAGATTATACCTAAAGTTCAAGTCCTTCTTGTCTTCTCACTGTCCTCCTTCACCTCGCGAGCTCCTTGGAGTGGAAATGGATAACACCTCCTCGTCGGCTTCTCGAAGTCATAGAAGATCCACCCGAGAGTTCCAACCTTGAGCTAAACCTCCAAGTTGAGGCAACTAGATCACTTGGTGTGCTAAACTAAGTAATCTAGAATGAGTAGAGTGTGATTTTGGGTAGCTTAGTCTCACAAACTCTTGATTCTCAACACCTGAGACACTAGGGTTTTTGAGAAAAAGAAGGAGAGAGTGAACTTGAGGAAAGAGAAATGTTTTTGATAATGATAATTCAAAATGGAATGGCTAGCTTGACATGACCATAAGCATGGAACAATAAAATATCTCATCAAAATATCTAGGTCTCAAAATATCTCACAAAAATATCTAAAGTCAAAAAGTCAATCCAAGTCAAATGGTCAACCCAAGTAGCCATGCCACAAAATTATCATTTACCAAAAATAACAAATACTTTTCTCTACCTCATATTTGTTTTGATCAAGTCAATGGTCAAAACCCTAATGAGGTGTCTCCTTCTATACCCTCTCTCATCCGTATATACATACCCGCATCTGCGTTCTGAGAAACACGAATACAATGAGACGAAACTAATCCAATAATCAAATACTAGGATCCGGCTTAAACCAAAGCCCACTAGTATTTTCCGCTCGAACATCGCACGGGTACAAGTACACGTATATGAACGAACTCTGTCGTAAAACCATACGACCTCTACATCGTTTCGCCCAAAGCTGGGAAATCCTCTTTGTGGGACTCTAAAGACTCGACGGTACTCTGGCAGTGGGTTTAACCACAAGCACGTCAGCGGCACTAGCTGTACGTAACGGCTACCAAGGTATCTGTCGATAAGAAGGTCGACGAGGAAACACATCCGTACCCCTATTGAGACTATCTGTGGCAATCTCCGTACAGTCCGGTCTGTTCGTCTAAGAGTGTCACATATCAATCCTAGGGGGAAGAAAGCGTCAGACCCCTAATAGTGCAATAAGTCGTGTCGGAGTGCGGCCAAAAACACCCTGAGAAACTACCGGAGTACCTACCAGTAAATCTCGCTTGCCCTAGCCAGGGACTTTGTGTAATGGATTTCCGAACACAGCGCGACATCAACCCCCAATACCAGGAGAGATGAATCCTATCTAACCACCACTGCCTCGAAGTGCTTTAGAACTGCATCCAACTACTACCTGTTTGCGTGACTCAATAGAGCCATGGTAGAGTAGCAATCTAAGAACAGTTAGAACACACTTGAGGCGAAGTAGCAGTGTCAAGTCAACGGACTAAGCTGTACTAATGTCACCTGGGAACTGCTACCTGACGATAGGTATAGTACCAACTAGCAGTACCCTACGAGTCTGTCTAGTGTAACTCATAACCTAATGAGAACCTGCATACTATCTTCAGTATGACGTACTGATGGCTGTGGGAAAGACCATCTCCCCTGCTGGGATGAGAAGCGTATACACTAGTCTACTCTAGAGTATCGATGTCATGTCTCGATAATCCTACGACTAGGGACCTGTATAAGGATGTGCTTGTAGACTACCCATCCCCCACTAGTGTGACTGCCATCACAACGCTTGTAGTCAAGCAAAGATCCTAAAGGCTCTATCAATATGTATTAGCGATATGTTAAAAGAAACATATACACATATTAACATAGATACAAACCAAGTAGCATACTACTATATCGAGCAAGATTGTCATAAATCCGTGTATATATCCCAAACTTCCAAAATGTAATATACAAACTAGTACTATACAATAATGGTCTCCAGAGCATATCACACTAACATTCTCGACTTTGAAGGAAGGACATATCGACGACAGTGTTTATGATTTGCGATTTGGTGATTCGAATATCACGTGTCCGTCATTTTGGATTTCGGTATTTTGGGCGATTTATTTGCATGATTGAGTTTTCGTGCACCACAGTTGCACTCGATTTCGATTTGACATCGTTTGAGATGTTTGATTTTGATTTCATGCCTATGGTATGTATGTGATTTGACTTGTGCTTTCGGTGTAGTTTTCATGCACTTTTAGTACTTTGATTCGATTTTGTGCACGCTGATGCACGTGGTTGTGAGATTATATACCACGGTATACCTGATTTAGATTGAGGTACGTTGTATACCGTCGATTTCGATTGAGATTTCGATATTTGTTTTCGTGCACCTTGTGCACTTGAGTTGGATTCTTGCGGATACTTGGCACGCTTGATGCGATTTTGGTGCATACCAGATGCACTAAATCAGGATTCTTCGTGCATGACAGATGCACCAAATATTGTTGTCAGGCACACTCGTTGCCCTTGACAGGTGTTTTCGTGCACACCCGTTGCACTTAGATTTTGTTTCTGTGCACATGTATGGCACATTTATCGATTTCGATTTCTGTGCGCACCAGACGCACGTGGCATTATTACATATACTATTGAGTGTGATTTCCTTTGAGCAGTACATTTTTATGATAATTACTATTTGGTTTAATAACCGAGCAGGACTGTTCCGAGAACAGTACCTAAGTGTTTTTGCATGTATCGATAGTTATCGAAGTGATTTCCAAAAAGGAGCTATAGTCTCAATATTTTTCCTATGTGTCCGATATAACACGAAATATTTTACAAAGGAAACCCTTCTAAATTACTTTCAAAACGGCCGGATGTGTATGTTAAACAAAGGATATATATATATATAATTATTTTCTTACAATAAACGTCTGCTACTTGTGCCGTGATACGCGCATCGCACAGCAATTTGAAAAAAGGGGTTGGCATGCATTTCTTTTCAGATGTTTTGACGAGTTTACTACGATGTGTATTATGTACATGTTATAGTTTTGAGTATATCATGTTGGTTTTCGTATTGGACTTTGACATTGGTTTCTTCACCATGACTCCGAAGATTGCGTGATGCTTGACGGAGTCTTGATTTTGAGTTATATACTCATTTTTCATGCGCATGCATTGCGCTAAGATGCGTTTTAAGTATAAATAATGTCGGAGCCCCGACGACTTAAGTGTTTTGCTGAAATGTTTTATTATTTGGGGGAGTTTTAATTTAAATTCGGGAACCGAATTTATTTAAGGGGGGAAGACTGTAACATTTCAGAAAAAAAAATATTATTTTTGGGAAGTTAAACAATTAATTGTGTATGGGTTATTACTAAACTCGATTAGTGTTTACTAATTTTTCATTAAGTATGATATGTGCATGACATGCAGCATAATATGTTGCATAATACTTGTTACATTTATTTTATTGTTTGAAAACCATGCTTCATTTCTTTTATTACTTGGTTTTTTTGTTTTGGATTGAAATTAAAAGAAAAGAAATGAATTTGGAGATATTTTGAAGTGGGGACAAGGAGGTATGGGCAAGAGAGAGGAGAGAGAGAGGGTGAGGGGTCTCTTTGGACCATGGCTCATTGTTTATTGCTTCATCTTCATCATTTTTCTTCTCCCTCTCTCCCTCCATGGCTGGCTTCTTCCTCCACCTCCTCTACCTCCTCACAACAACACCAAAACCACCTCAAACCACCTTGTTGTCTTCATAAAAATTGTGCACAGCCTCACAACAAACCCTTTGGACCAACCAAGTTGTCATTTTGGAGACTTTGAGCAACTCAAGAATTTTCTTGAGTTGCCAAATGAGGTGATTCCTTTATCCTTAGTTAAGTTTTTAGTTTTCCTTATGAATTAAAGTAGTTTAGAGTTAAACTTGTGGAGATTTATGATGTTGGGATTTTCCTAAATGTGATTTGAGACTTGGATAGGGACCACAACCTGTATAGTGCTAGAATTATAGACCATAACAGAGACGAGACCCAAAACTTGAGCTAGAATTGATCCAATGTCGGTTTACATCTACTTTGTGCTGCCTACAGGAAATCTGGAGCAACATGGGACCTTTTTAGAAAAATCAAACAAGTGCATTAACCTAGTTAGACCCATAGGAGACCACCACGAGAAGACGAACCCAAAATACCTATTTGGACCGGTGAGCTCGGATTTTGCCACATTGTTGCCGGATCATCTGTGGATATTGGTGCTAAGGTTGGTTCTGTTGCTCACTTAACTCATAGACTAATCCTCTGCACTGCTTGTTTAGACTCATATTACCTGAACCAAAATCCGGAACCAGTTTTCTAAGTTGCTTTTTTATGTTTTGCAGATTTTAATAATTTTAGATTTTATATTGGTGTTTTATCTCGATCGATTGGCGTTTGTACGTCGATATCGAGGGTTTTTTGGTTCTTCTTGCATACGTAGGCCGTAGGTTTTAACCTATGTGGGTTTCGTGTGCCGTTTTAGTTTCCGTGTGCGATTCTTGTTTACGATACTATGTGTTTATATGTAGGCACCTTCACGTGGACTTCGGATAACAAGAAAGAGCATGACGACATCGACTTCGGCAAGCAAGGATCAAGGTGAGTAGATGTATATCTACGGGGGAAGTCGGGTGGATGGCGTATAGCACCCCCGCAATTTCGTAGGGTATGATGTGTTTATGATATGTATACCTATGTGTTATTGTGAGACGTGTATACTTAGTAAGAAAGGCTTTAGGAAACCATGGGTTGGATTTAGTGTAATTGGAGGAAAGTGTTTTTAGTTTAGTTTCTTAGTCGCGAAACCCTAAAGTAAAGGTTGACACACACACACACACGCATGTACACACGTGATATGATTTTGGGTGTATATGTTTATATGTATATATATGTGTGTGTGTGTGTGTGCGTGTGTGTGTGGACGCGTTGATATATATATCTATATATATATATATATACGTATACACGGATGTTAAGCCCAGTATATGTTACTTGGAGATGAGTCGATATGATCGGGCATGATGCCGTGAGATTGTGATATATGTTTGGGTCATGATATGATATACGACATGATATTATAGCGGATCGTTGGGCGATTGTTTTCATACACATGAGGATATATGTTTGATGATATGGGAATGTACTAGATTTTAGAACGGTACCCCTAATTCATGATTTTACGATAATGATACTATATGAATAATGAGGTGCATGTGATATTTGACCCGTACCCCGATTTTGGGATGTCGTACGATAGATTTTACCGTACGAGATATAGATATAATGATAGATCCGCACTCTTGACTCGAGGATTTCGTACTATGTATTTTACCGTACGTGACGCTATTGAGGCGGGATCGCCGACTATTAGATATATCGAGTCGGACTTTAGGTGAATTTCCTTACCCTTTCGACTGGGCTCGAGTCATACTTATTTTCAAAACTAACGAATCGTGAGTATTTTTAAAGATAGGCCAAGGTGTACAACGGATTTTTTCAAAAGACGTATCTTTTCTCAAAGACCCCATAACCCCTATTTTTCTAAAACCACGATTCGTGCTATTTCAAACACCAAAAACTATATGACTCGTATATAGAAATTTATATTCTTCAATGTTGCGGTTACTACATCTTTTTCCGTATATTCATGTTGTTCTCATCGCATTGCATGCTTATAAATTTGTTTTCTTTAGTTATTATGAACCTCTGTTGTCAGAACACCAGCACCATTACCGATGATGCGTATGCTCCACATACACTTGCTTGCCGGCTCACACACATCATCATCGGTAATTTCCATGTCACGTACACATTAGAAAACATTACTTCATTGGTATAAATTGCTAGCTGGTAGTTTCAACATAGTACTAGTACGCGTACTTCATATGCTAGTTTAGATATTGCATTTCTTACTTAGATATTTCATGCATTTATACATTCATTCTGATATGCAATATCGAAAGGCTTTATGACGATATTCACTGTTCACTGATTTGTGATTTTGAGATTTCGGATCTTTCATGAGATTTCTGGATTTGGGAAACCGCATGTGAATTTTTATAAACCTATGATTATTTTAAAAGAGAAAGATGCGGTTTTCCTTGATATGATGAGTAGCGTCCACCATGATGTTTTCTCGGTTCTGAGTTGGTTTTCTAGACCCAATTCGAGGAGTGGAGGAACCTTCTGTGGGTACATGGTGGACACGGTGAGGTTCCCCAGGGCGAGAGTGGTTTTGTGGGGATGACGATAAGCCTGACTGGGGAGCACTGCCTACCGGTGATTGTATGGAAACTCGATGGATATCCATAGGATACCGTTCGGAGTAATGAGAGAGATCGATATAAGGGCCAATCTGAGGATGCGGTGCCTGAGATATGAGGATTTACGTGTCGATACCGATCACAAGTTTCATGATGTTTCGAGTGTCGATGATGGACACTCAGGTTTTATCGTGAGTTTGTGTGTCATTGCTGGATACACGTTGGATGATGTATTCATCCATGATACACATGATATATTATTATTCTTGACACAGACACGAGTACTTGATATCATACTTATGATACTGTTACCCTTGTCGTATTATTGCGTATTTTATTGAATGACATAGGAGAGCGTCATACATGCGATTTCTTCTCAGTGATGTTTTCTACTCACGAGTTGGCAACTCACCCCCGTTGTGCCACAGTTTCTTGCAGGTTTGGTCGTACAGGTTTTCCTTGGCGGCTTTGCTGGCACACCACTTCTTTCCGGATGATTTCCTAGGTAGGTGGGTTCACTTGCATCGTAACCACCATTGTACTTTTATCTATTTTCAGTTGTATCTAGTAAACTCCATCAACCAGACTTGCATTATTTGATAGACTTAGAAAACTAGTTGTTATTCTTTCGACCTTAAAGTCACGCGCTTGTATTATTATGATTCTTCTCTGGTTTTCTTGAGGATGTTGGTTTCTTTCTGAGTTTTGATTCTCGCCTTCGGCGTTGTATATTGTTATTGCTTGCATGGTTGTTTCCTCCAATTGGCGAAGAGTTAGCTCCCGCTTGGGGATGCCTTTATTCATTACTTATGTATATTCCTGTTTGTACCCGTTTGGAGCCAGTATTTACAATAGAAACTCTGCCGAAATTTTTGGGAAAGACTTGATGCTTTTAAAAATGCTTCTACGACTTTCAAAGTGATTTTATATGTTAACTTTTAAATAAGTATTCCTTCACTCCTTCTAAATGATTTAGATTTCTGGGTTTTGGCTTACTTAGATTACGTTACGCCTCTAGATGTTTCGTAATTTAAGTTCCAGTCACGTTCCGTACCTTCGGGTCGTGACAACTAATGAGATTAGTGAAGGGTTAGCTTGAGTTTATGGACTTCGGGTGGATCGTCTTTGGCGCGAAGATTGCGAAGGAGTTTTGTTCAACTCGAAGAGGAGCCTAGTAGAGTCGCGTGGACTTCAACCCAGAGCTATTGAAGAGAAGGACTCGAACTACAAAGGTTGTATGCTCTTTTCTTCTCTTGAGTTAATAATATCACAAAGGTTGTAGGGTTCCTAGGCACACTAGTGAAGGTTCATAAAGCATAAATACTACTCCCTCATCCTCATCTCATTTAGCCCATGAGATTAGGGTGTTCATCTCTATAGAGTGAGAAAGCTTGGGTTTTTGCAACTTCGACGTAGATCATCGGAGATTCGGAACACTTCAAGCTAGCATGGATCGTTCGAGTCGTGGAGCCTCTCTTGAGTCCGGGAGATCGTGGATCGCGGCAAAGGGACTTCTACTAGGAGCTTGTGAAGCGAAGGAGCGGACTACAAAGGTTGTAATCCCTCACACTTAGATAAAATGTTGTTATCTTGCATGCTAAACCCTAATAATCTAGCAAAGATCCCGTCTTTAGGTTGTTCGGCACATGTAGAATTTTATTCGGGCATGTTTGATGCTTTATGAACCTTCACTAGTGTGCCTAGGAACCCTACAGTAGTATCAGAGCCTAGCTAGAGCATTAGGCGATGTGTTTACGAAGTTAAAACTCCGATCGAACCCGAACCGACGAAAATAACCCCCTCTCTGGAAATTTTTCAAAATCTGGGATTTTTCTGAATTAAAAATACGTAAAAAAAATTCAGCAGGGAATTCTAAGAATTACCATGAAACACGGGCCCACAACTCCACTAAACCGAGGCGGAACCGCGGCGGGAACCTGCTTCCCGCGGCGGTTCCGCGGCCGATTTTTGGAATTGTGACACGTGGCTTCATGATAATATCCGTAGGTGCTTGTTGATGCTTCTGGGTATTTTTAAAGTGACTCAAGTGTTGAATATTCTGGGGTTTGTATTGTAATAGTAGATTCGATCGGAATATTTAAATTCGTTTTTATTTCCGGATATTTAGAAACTGTTAAACTATTTGAACGGATATCATTAATCCACTTTATCCCGGAGCGGCAAACTTTCAAGTGTTGAATTTTTATTGGGTTTAAATCTTTCGAAAAAATTGTACAAGTTAAGCGGTGGACCCTCTAGAAGACAACAAACCTTAACTCGATTATGTGACCGTCTTGAACTGCCTTTTGAACCTTAGGGTTTGGGGCAGTACGGCGTGCCACATGTGAGGCGTTGGCTTGACCCTTCTACGGCTGGATCACTGATACTATGACATATTCTGGGATTGTTTGAACTCTGCTCAAGTGTTGAGCACTTTGGGAAATTTTGGGTATTTGATTATCTGTTCGAAAAGTTTAATACTGTCTATTTATCTGGAATGTGATACAATATGTGGAATTCATAGAGTAAGGCATGAAATGCGAAGTATGTGATATTTCGGATTTACGATGTCTAAAGTGATTGTGGATTCCAAATATTATAGTTTTACACTTTCTTTTCTGTGACCGTAAGTGTAGTATGTAGTTGTATTTCCGGTTTTCGTTGCTATACATCGACGACGATCGGTGTATGCATACTTACTTACGTTGATGATATGAGATATTATGTGTTGCTGAGATATGATGTGTAGGATTGTCGTGATTGAATAGCCGGGGGTTTTATGTGAGATGAGAGTTTTATATTTTCATTCATGTAAATTCAAATGTAATGTAATATTCTTTTATTTGGGGCACTTCCAGGTTGAGGTTGATGCCACCAGTGTTGTATATTATTTACTTTTCCGCATTAGGATGGACCCAAGGAGGGGAGCACAGGTGACCGGGTTATGGGGTTCAGTGGGAGGCCATCTCGAGGAGTCGAGACCGGGTCTCCTAAACTCCAGAATTAGTAGGGTCGCTTGCCGCTCTCGTAGGGGTCCAGGGTGTGGGCTTGGCTATTCATCGCGACTATGGAATCCGTTTTTTCTATTGTTGGCTAAATACTAAATACGGACGTCCTAGTATATCCCACATTATATCTATGTTTCTGCTGCGATATTTGTGATGTGATCATTTGATATGTTCTGATGGATACAGTATATAGTATATATGATATATTATATAGATGTTACTTATGTTTTACACCCGCACTAGCCCTGCCCTGCTCTGTCGTTAGTTACCTAACCTAACGTTGCACGAGGGGACATCGAGGCGAATGCGGATGGCATAAGTGTACGTCATATTTATCTGTGATGCTTAGGAAGCATAAGCTGATGGGATTTTATTAATGAGATTAATAAAAAGAAAAGAAACCTAAAGATGTTGTAGAATCGAAACTTTATAAATAAGGGTAGCTACAGCTTTTGCTTTGCACAGTGATATATATGATATACCATGCACCTTATTCGATGGGGAAAGAGCCGAGATCCCTTCACCGGGAGTGACCTCTTTAGCAAAACTGGCAGATGCTACAAAACGCGGTTTGTCTTTTGAATCCTTTTAGTGTTTTGCTTTGCACAGCGGTATATATGATATATCTTGCACCTTATTCGATGAGGAAAGGGCCGACGATCCCTTCACCGGGAGTGACCTCTTTAGCGAAACTAAGAAAAGCCTCAAAAACACTCCTTTTCTAAAAACACTTGATTCTACGACGATTTCAAGTTCATTACGCTCAGGGTTTTCTGAAAAACCTGCGTAGCCCTCCGTCATTTCAGATAGAGACTAGTTAGTATTCGTGCTGCGTTTGTTGACCTTAGCCAAGGCGTGGTTTACGGTAGCTAATTAGTATTTATCTGCTAAAACATGAGATATGATTGAGTTAGGGTAGTCGTGCGACTTTGTTGACCTTAGCCAAGGGTCGTACGGGTGTGTTTAATTCAATCAGGAAATGACGGATTGAACTTGACTAGCGCTTATGATTTGTTGACCTTAGCCAAGGTCATAAGTTGCTAGGGGTAAAAGCATTATCGGGAATTTCAAGTGTTGAAATTTGCAATGAGATTGCATACCTCCTATGAGATAGTTGGATCCCGATACCCACTGCGAGTAAGAGTTACTCCTGGGAGAGTTTTACACAGGACAATTAGTCGATCAAGTAGGTGTCTAGAAAAGTGTTAACGGGGTTACGCCTCTGGGAAAACGAGGTTTACTTTAATTAGGTCCGTGCGAAAGCACGGGGAACCTCCCTCAAAGTACCGACACTGATCTGGCTGAAAGATTGACGAAATTGTAGGGTGTAATTAATCCCGGCTAATCTTACCTTTTAGGGTTTGAAGGTAGATTTGATAAAAACAGTGGGAGACATCCTGATTAGATAAGATAATAACCAATCTAATCTTGCAAGAGCATACGCTAAAGTGTTTTCTTCTCTCTCTCCAGGTAGCGACCATGTCAGGCCATAATCAAGATAATAATATGGATGTATTGACTGAACCCGCTTATTATACTGAGCAGGGGAACGTTGGACCCGTTCTTTCTTATAAGAGTTATAAGACTGAACAGGGAATAGAAGAATATCTAGATTCTCAAGCCGCCCAAAAGAACATGCATGTTGATGCATCTTCTTCAGGTGTGTTAGTTATTGAGAACTGTTTTTCAGTTCATCCTACGTCCTGGGTATTAGATACCGGATCAGGATCCCACATATGTAAACTGTTACATGGGCTACGTAAAGGTAGAGAACTGGGAAAAGGTGATCATTCCGTTCAAGTAGGGAACGGTGCAAGTATTGCAGCCAAAGCTGTTGGCGAATATCACCTTGTATTGCCAAGTCGTAATACACTGATTCTAAATGAGTGCTATTATATACCGAACATGATGTGCAGCATTATATCAGTTTCTTTATTAAGTAAAGAAGAATATAATTTTGTAGTAAAGGATAATGTTATGAACATATTTCTAGATCAAAAGTTGATTGCATCAGGCTCGTTACATAATGGCATATTCATTCTAAATCAGAATACAGTTCTCAATATACAAAACACACACAAGAGGAAAAGTTCAGAAATGAACGAATCCTTCTTGTGGCATTGTAGACTTGGTCATATCAATGCGACACGACTAGCTAAGTTACATAAAGATGGTTATTTGAATCCGTTCGAATTATCATCTTATGATACTTGCCATTCATGTCTCAAAGGAAAAATGACCAAAGCTCCGTTTAGTGGACACGGAGAAAGAGTTACCGAACTCTTAAGACTGGTACATAGTGATGTATGCGGTCCCATGTCTACACATGCCAGGAACGGTTCTTCCTACTTCATTACATTCACTGACGATCTCTCAAGATTCGGATATGTGTTTCTGATGAAACACAAGTCTGAAGCTTTTGAGAAATTCAGAGAATATAAGCACGAAGTAAAGAATCAAACGGGCAAAAGTATTAAGATTCTTCGATCTGATCGAGGAGGTGAATACTTAAGCAATGAGTTCCTAGATTATCTAAAAGAGAATGGGATTCTCTCTCAGCTTACTCCTCCTTATACACCACAGCACAACGGTGTATCGGAGCGGAGGAATCGCACCCTATTAGATATGGTGCTCTTTATGATGAGTACAGCTGAGTTATCTATTTCCTTCTGGGGGTATGCGCTGAAGACAGCCATATACCTATTGAATAGAGTTCCAACTAAATCTGTGCCTACCACTCCATATGAGATATGGAATGGAAAGAGACCATCTCTAAAAAGAGTTAAGATATGGGGTTGTCCGGCTTATGTTAAAAAGAAAAATCCGGACAAACTCGAGGCCCGATCAGTTCTTTGTAAGTTTGTAGGATATCCAAGCAATTCGTATGGATATCTATTCTACCACAGTGAACAACAAAAGGTGTTTGTTGCTCAACATGCCACCTTTTTAGAAAAGGAATTTCTTACAAAAGAAATTAGTGGCGATGAGGTAAAGCTGGAAGAGGTTCCAGCAACACAAACTACAACTGAAGATTTAGTGGAACCAGAGGATTCAGTAGTACCCGAAGAACCCCAGCCTCTCCGCCGATCTAGCAGGGTTTCTCATCCACCTGAGAGATACTACGGTTTTCTCATTGATGGTGGAAGCGAGGATTGCATCATGGAAGATGATGACCCGACTAGTTTCGAGCAGGCCATCACGAGTGGTGACTCTGTGAAATGGCTGGATGCAATGCGATCTGAGATGGAATCCATGTACACCAATAAAGTATGGATTTTGGAAAATGCTCCTGAAGGGGTAAAACCCATTGGGAGCAAGTGGATTTTTAAAAAGAAATTTGGTGTAGATGGAAAAGTTGAGACTTTCAAAGCTAGACTTGTAGCAAAGGGTTTTCGTCAACGACCAGGTGTGGATTATGACGAAACCTTTTCTCCAGTGGCTATGCTTAAGTCCATCCGGATCTTACTTGCCATTGCTGCATACCATGACTATGAAATCTGGCAAATGGATGTTTAGACCGCCTTTCTAAATGGTGATTTAGAAGAGTGCGTGTACATGACTCAGCCAGAGGGCTTCGTAGATAGTGGGAGCAGCGGAAAGGTGTGCAAGCTTCTTAAATCCATTTATGGGTTAAAGCAAGCATCGCGGAGTTGGAACATCTGTTTTGATGTTGTAGTCAAAGAGTTTGACTTCATCAAAAACATAGATGAACCTTGTATCTATAAGAAGGTAGCAGAGAGTAAGGTTGTCTTCCTCGTATTGTACGTGGATGACATACTCTTGATATGAAATGATATTCCTATGCTGCAATCAGTCAAGCTCTTCTTATCACAAAGATTCTCAATGAAAGATCTAGGTGATGCCTCCTGCATATTGGGGATTAGGATCTATAGAGATAAATCCAAAAGGATACTGGGATTGTCCCAATCCAGGTACATTGACACCATACTAAAGAGGTTTAGTATGGAAGAATCCAAGCGTGGGAACCAACCCACGATCTCTGGACTCACTCTCTCCAAAGAGATGTCTCCCAAGACTGATTTAGAGAGAGCTCGCATGCAAGGGATACCCTATGCTTCGGCAGTAGGCTCTATCATGTATGCGATGTGATTGAAAAGAATTCTTGATGTGTAGTATGGAATTGTAAAGAAATCACAATCAAAAATTATTTGACCGCAATCAACTACGGTGTTGGATGTAGTTAGTATGTGAGTGCGGATCGTCCACAGGGAAAGTGTAATCGTTCGTCTTTCGAATTAGATGAATTGAAACTTTAAAGAAAGAAAACAAAACAATTCAAGATTTATAGTTGAAGTTCAAGAATGAGAAAAAAACTAGATCTAAGAAAGCATTAAAAGATAGAATCAAGAATTGATCGTTTGATGATTTTTCCAAACCAAATCTCAAGAATCGAAATGAGGCTCGTAGGAATCGATCGGATCTATAGATGTGATGTAATCTTAGAATTACGTGTTCTTATCCTTCGATGAATTGATACTAGATCGATGATGATCGATCGAGAATTAGGGATTTCTTGTGAAACTAGGGTTTCATCTTATCCCTTGTTCTTTCGTCGATATCATTCACATTCTAGCCTCTAGTAAATTCAAGAAACGATCGTAGATCCCTAATTTCGAGCGATCACAATCAAGAAAGTATCGCTACGAAACTAGGTCATCGATTCTTCAACTTGCTAGGGTTTACAAAACTCGTAGGACTTAAAAATCGTATTAAGATTTGTTACATCATCATTCTATAATCGTCTCGACTCCTTAACGAGCGGAGTTTCACTCAAACATCATAACAAGAGCAACAATTACAAATTGAGATTTAATCATGATGCAAGAATTAAAAGAAAGCAAGATTAAAGAAATTCACCTTTTATTTATATCAACAATTTAGTTACATTCGCTCAAGAACTACAAGAGGAAGAACTTGATCGTCGACTTGGCTTCGCTCGTCTCCGTGGATCGCGGATCGGCTTGGATCACTTACCCGATTGAAGATCGGCTCGGCTCCTAAAAGGTTGAAGGCTTCTCACTTGATTTGGTACTCAAGATCTTGGATTTGGAGTGGAATTAGGGTTAGGGTTTCGCACAAGCCTTGTCACGAGACTTGTGGAAGAAAATGGTGTAGAATGAACCAATGGTTATTGATTAGCCTTTAACCCTAGGACTAGGTTCCTATTTATAGATAACTAACCCTAGATCTAGGATTTCAAATTCTAAGTTTCCCTCCTAAAGTTTGTTGAAGAAATTCAAATTTCCCTCCAAAAGTTAGTTAGGGGAGAAGCTTCTAGATGTGATTAGTTAGGAGGAGCTTCTAGAAGAGGATTAATTAGGAGCTTAATTAGGATTAGCCTTCCTTAATGTTCTTTGCTGATCTGGCAGTAGATTCGAGAGAGTTCTGGAATTTAAAGTATCAGAGAGGACTGTGGGACCAGAGCTGAGAATTGTGGACTGAAAATGAGACGATGACGTGGCAGAAGCGCGGCGGATCCGCGGCGCAAGCCAGTTCCCGCCGCGCTTCCGCGGCTGCTTTGGGGATTTAGAGCTTGGGCTTTCTGTTGGTTGCTGGGACTGAGTTTTGGGCCTTCTTCTGATGTATTTATTTGTATTTCTCCATGTGAATTGCTACCAGGTCTGAAATGATTTAGTTGGCGTATTTTTGATCAGCTCTTTTGCTTTTCTTCCGTATTTCCTGCACATACTCAAGACAAGTGTTGCGCAAATACAGAAATGATGTGATGCCATGAAATGCGGTTAATTTCCCTTAAAGTGTCGGTTTGAAAGTCTAATACATGCAATCTCATATTTTGTGACAGATTTGCTAATATGTAGAATATGAATGCCGAACACTTCTAAATGTATGCAAATGTTAAGGAAATTACCGGCTAAAATATACAATATTTTCGACTGATCAAATACCCCCAAACTTAATTTCGATCGTCGCGAGCGAATGTTTTATTAAAAAGAGAAGGAGAAAATAAAGAAAGAGAAAAACTAACTAGCACACTTTCGTAGGCAACACGATTGCACTGAGCACGTGCAACAAGCCTTTAAACCTCTAGGTGTCCCTAGTAGGAGGAGTGTTGTCTCCTGAGGGTTTTCAGCGGATTGCACCCACAAAATCCAATAATAAAAGGAAGATCATGAATATTACATTTAAAGACAAGAATTGTAAAAGAAAAGCCTTGAAAATTAGGGTTTCCAACTAAGCTAGCTTTTCGGTTGTCATGAGCCCTATCTTAATGGTCATGAAAAGATGTCAGAAATCACGTCCTCCCTCAATAAAATATCGTCTTATTCTTCATTCCTATCTATTTTCCAAACATCGATCATATAACCTTGCGTGTGTGTAAAGACATCCCTACACCCGGAGAATTCAATTCAAGCTATCATACACTTGCCCGTCAGCCTCAGTACTTTTTGACAAACGAGATTGCTCACACACTTTCATGCGACCGTTAATACTTCTTGAGGTACTAACCGACCGATTACTCATGTGCTTGCTTATTTGGTGTATTTTCCTAATCTTGCACCACCTTAGGTATAGCAGTGACTCCCAGACCAGTTGGCCTTAGGGCACTAGATGAAGAGGCACCCTCGCTATATATTTTTTTATTTCCCTCGGTGATAACAAAACCAGTGTCAATTTTTCTCACCATATTTTTTTTTCATACTTTTGGCTTTAAGACAAGAGCATTTCAAGGTATCCTCTACTATCCCAGGCTTTAAGATGTGTGTAAGTGCGAATAGCAGGGTAGCAACGTTCAAAATGTTTGGCTTCCAGAATAGAAACTATTTTTCAGACTTATTTTTATCCTCAGATTAGTGACGTCTTTCATCTTACTAACCCTTGGGACAACAGCTCATAACTACTTATTACTAGTTCGTATAAGAAAACTTCTAGTTTTCTTAGTTTTCTTAAATTTTTCTAATCTCATGGATGTAATTTTTCACTATCTAAACTTTCATTATCTTATTTATGTACAAAAATATTTTTATAGTTTTGAAAATTTTTAAATTTTTATGGTTTTTCAAAAAAAATGTTTTGTGCTTATGCAAATGATATGCAAATGATGCAAAAATAAGCACAAACCTCCCCCAAACTTGTTTTCAACAGTGTCCTCACTGTTGCCTTCCGCTAAATCTCGAAAAACCTGTAAGCTTGGGAGGAATTTATTAGTGGGGGCAAAATATTTAAGTGAAGAACCTCCCCCAAACTTATTTTTGGCTCATAATTTTGTAAAAATTTTCTTTTCAAGAGCCAGAAAAAATGTCCCCCCCCCAAACTTGAGTTATGCAATGTTAAACTTTTAAAATCATATGAGGGGGTCAAAAATCATTGGTCGATGCCAAGCTTTGCAAAGACCGAATGTTAACACCAACCATTCGAAAATTTTATCAATGCAGTGCTCGGGTTGGTGGAAGAAGAAGTGGGGAAAGGTTAAGTGGTGGAAGAGAGTGTGTGTGCGTCTCATTTTGGAGAGACGATGCAGTGTTTGTGATGGATTACTCGCATTCTTTTTACAGTTCAGAAGAAGGGGTGGAGGTTCAATTTCATTGATTGGGAGATGATTCATCTCAACACCCATGTCATTCAAAAATGCGAGTTTATCAGCGAAGATCTCCTCAAAAGTTCCATTAATTCCCCGATGAATAATGTCATCACAAAGTACGGGGTGATCTTCAGACTCTAAGAACAGTTCATAATCAATGTTAATTGTTGACCCGGACATCTCGGTGGAAGAGTCCGTATGTGTATGATACATAGTTGGGTCAAACAATAACGTATGAAAAGAGTCAAGATCGATATCAGGAGGATCATCAAATTCGCAGCTGTCGACATCCATTAAGTCGACAGAACAGACATGAGCATTAGGTTCGGAGGGTACACTTCCCAACTTGTAAATGTTCAGCTCTATTGACCTATTCCCAAAAGATAGGGTCATAGAACCATTACGACAGTTGATTATTGCGTTGGAAGTGGCCAAAAAGGGGCGACCTAAAATCACCGGAATTTGATTCCGTGGGTTTGCTACAGGCTGTGTATCAAGTACAATAAAATCCACAGGAAATACAAATTCCCCGATTTTTATTAACACATCCTCCAGTTCACCCCTAGGTTTGGTGATTGATCGGTCAGCCATCTGGAGAGTTATGCTCGAAAGCTTTAACACTCCGATACCTAGTTGCTCATATACCGAGTAAGGAAGTAAGTTAACACTAGCGCCAAGGTCAAGTAACGCACGGTTGATGTGTTTCTCCCTAATAAAAATGGAAATAGTAGGACAGCCAGGGTCCTTACGTTTCCGTGGTAATTGTTGGGGAAAAGCCGTGTCTACAGTACTCGACATGAAGATTTTTTTAGGCACTTGAGTCTTCCTCTTCCTAGTGCACAAATTCTTAAGAGTTTTTGCATAGGACGGAACTTGTTGAATAGCATCTAGGAGAGGGATGTTGATGTTAACTTCCTTAAACATGTCCACAATCTTCTCCATTTGGGCATCATGTTTCTTGGGCCTCAACCTATTTGGAAATGGAGCTCTATTAATAAGTGTTGGGTCCAACATTTGTGGAGAAGTTTGTGCGGGTGGAAAAGATGATGTGGGTGGAGGGTTCGAGCCTTTGGGAACACGGAGAATAGGCTCGGAAGAAGAAGGTAAGTTAGACGAAATAGGGTAAGAAATAGAAGTGTGAGTGGAAGTGGAAGTTGAAGCCGGGGTTTTAATGATCAATTCATCATTATCAATTTGTTCACCCAAATGATTGTCTAGCACTCTTCCAGATCTCAACGTTGTAAAAGCGTCCACATTAGTGTAATGTGAAGGTCTAGGATCAGGTACGGGTTGAGATGGAAGATTCCCTTCTTCTCTAGCACTTATTTCGGCTGTTATTCGTTCAATTTGTGCTTCCATTGATTTGATATTCTCATTTTGAGTGAGAATGATCTTTATCATATTATCGATGGAAGATTGAAAACTTGCCGACTCTTGGTTGGATTGTTTCATGAAAGTAACCAAGGTTTGCACCAGTGCAGAGATATTATCAGTACCGGCCAATTGCAAAGAGTTTTCATGTAGTGCAAAAGTGTTGGCAGGATTTTGAAAATTTTGTGGTTGGAAGGGGTGCTGACTCAATTGAAGTGGTGGTTGCTGTTGTGGTGGAGGGACCCTTTGAAAATTGTTTAGGATTGGAACCGTGTTTTGAGATTGTGATTGGTTCCAAGCAAAGTTCGGGTGATTCCTCCAATCTTGATTATATGAGGAAGAAGAGGGGTAGTTTCTAGGTCTTTGCTGAAGTGCAGCATTAGTGTGACCTTGAAACGGTACATTCAAAGGACATTCTTCCGTCAAATGTGAAGGGTTTGAACAGCAGCCACACACGGTTTTGGGAAGTGTGGATTGGTTTAGGGAGGCTGAAGAGATTTTGTTTTCTATAGCGTCGAGTTTCCTTTGTATTGCGGCCATTTCGGCTTTCAAGGTGACGGAAACATCGAGCTGATTGACATCTTCCCTAGATGGTGGTGGTCTAACACTTTCCCATTGTGATGTGTTTCGAGCTAAATCTTCTAAGTATTTCCAAGCTTCACCATCATCTTTAGATAGGAATTGGCAATGACACATGGTTTCAAGCATCTGTCTAGTAGTGAGATCAATACCCTCATAGATAATTCGACACAAATCCCATCTGGAGATTCCGTGATGAGGGCATTGGATAAGAAGATCCTTGAACCGTTCAAAGCATTTCCAAAATGGTTCATTGGGAAGTTGGGTAAATTTAGAGATTTCGCTTCGAACACGGGCTGTCTTGTGATTGGGATAAAATTTCTTAAGGAATGCTGCAACGAATTCGTCCCATGTTGAAATAGAAATGTGCGGGTGTGATGTAAAGCCACTTCTCGGCTAAATCGCACAAAGTGAATGGGAGAAGACGTAAACGCAGAGCATCCAAAGACAGTTATGAATTCCCCATCAAAGCACATACGTTTTCAAATTTGGAAATAAACATGTATGCGTTTTCAGAATCAAGACCATGAAATTTGGGTAATAATTTGATGAATTGGGGGTTGATTTCAAAATTTTCCCCGATGGCAGGTGGTATAGAAAGACAGGTGGGGAGGGTAACACGTGTAGGATAGCATCTCTCTTGGAGAGAAATGCGTGGAAGATTCTGCGCACCTGCGGGCGGTGGCAGAGTAGTGTTAAAGTTTGATGGATTTGGGTCCATCGCGGGTGTGATGGGTGGTGGGGGAGAAGATGAAGAATTACCGACTCTGGGGTCGATAAAAGAAACGCGGACAAAACGGGAAATGGAATCCCGTGTCCAGCCTAACATTGTGCTAAATGGTTGTAGCACAAGTGGCAGCGTTGGTATAATTAGAGGAAAATGATATATGCGGTGTTTGCTTTGAAAAATGATACGGATTTTTGAAAAAATGATGCAACAAAACAAATGCAACACACAAAACCCTAATCTTTAGTGGTCACCTAGGTCAAACTCTAGACCGCTCCTAACTGCCAAAAGACAAGTCGCAGGATAGAATCCTCCACTGCCTCTTTGTCCCCCTGTGGCCGGATAAGTGCCAGGTAAGTGGGAAGGTACTCCACTACGTAAGTAGTGGGCCTAATTAAAAACCACTAGCCTTAGACACACTCGCCTTAGGCACCACAAGAAAACGCGGATAAGCAATGAATTACCCACGACCTTCTCTTTTCCTAATTGAGCGCGACGGTCCTTAGAGTCATCTCTAGATTTCTTTTAGTTAATGAGGGTAAATGCGGATGCAAGTTTTGCGATTTTCGGGGCCTAGGAAGGGTAATGAACTCCCCACCTAATTTGGATTTGGTCGTGCCCCTTAAATTCCGTATTAATATGCAACAACCACAAGAATCAAAAAACACGCACAAATTTTTATTGCTTTTGCGGCGCTGCGATTTATTTGCAAAGAATCCTGCACAAAATATTAGTTGGAGCAGATAAAGGAGAAGATAAGAAAGCAGAGGAGTATACCTGAAAGTTTGGTGCAGAGAGGAGCTAGAAGAGCGGCGGATCCGCCGCGAATGAGGCCTATTGCCGCGCTTCCGCCGCGGTACTTTGGGATCAGTGCACAAAAATTTGTGCACAGGCTTCTGTTCACCTAAACAGCTCTCTGGAAAATTCAGAAAAAAATTTCTCCAGCTCCAATGATTCCAGATTTTCTCGCAACAAATCACAACACACGTATTAGTGTTTGCATGAATTTTGATCTAAAAATTATAATGGAATAAATTGTTCAACTCAAATTTAAAAATACGAACTATTAGCGCACTATCCCCGGCAACGGCGCCATTTGATTGAAAAGAATTCTTGATGTATAGTATGGAATTGTAAAGAAATCACAACCAAAAATTATTTGACCGCAATCAACTACGGTGTTGGATGTAGTTAGTATATGAGTGCGGATCGTCCACAGGGAAAGTGTAATCGTTCGTCTTTCGAATTAGATGAATTGAAACTTTAAAGAAAGAAAACAAAACAATTCAAGATTTATAGTTGAAGTTCAAGAATGAGAAAAAAACTAGATCTCAGAAAGCATTAAAAGATAGAATCAAGAATTGATCGTTTGATGATTTTTCCAAACCAAATCTCAAGAATCGAAATGAGGCTCGTAGGAATCGATCGGATCTATAGATGTGATGTAATCTTAGAATTACGTGTTCTTATTCTTCGATGAATTGATACTAGATCGATGATGATCGATCGAGAATTAGGGATTTCTTGTGAAACTAGGGTTTCATCTTATCCCTTGTTCTTTCGTCGATATCATTCACATTCTAGCCTCTAGTAAATTCAAGAAACGATCGTAGATCCCTAATTTCGAGCGATCACAATCAAGAAAGCATCGCTACGAAACTAGGTCATCGATTCTTCAACTTGCTAGGGTTTACAAAACTCGTAGGACTTAAAAATCGTATTAAGATTTGTTACATCATCATTCTATAATCGTCTCGACTCCTTAACGAGCGGAGTTTCACTCAAACATCACAACAAGAGCAACAATTACAAATTGAGATCTAATCATGATGCAAGAATTAAAAGAAAGCAAGATTAAAGAAATTCACCTTTTATTTATATCAACAATTTAGTTACATTCGCTCAAAAACTACAAGAGGAAGAACTTGATCGTCGACTTGGCTTCGCTCGTCTCCGTGGATCGCGGATCGTCTTGGATCACTTGCCCGATTGAAGATCGGCTCGGCTCCTAAAAGGTTGAAGGCTTCTCACTTGATTTGGTACTCAAGATCTTGGATTTGGAGTGGAATTAGGGTTAGGGTTTCGCACAAGCCTTGTCACAAGACTTGTGGAAGAAAATGGTGTAGAATGAACCAATGGTTATTGATTAGCCTTTAACCCTAGGTCTAGGTTCCTATTTATAGATAACTAACCCTAGATCTAGGATTTCAAATTCTAAGTTTCTCTCCTAAAGTTTGTTGAAGAAATTCAAATTTCCCTCCAAAAGTTAGTTAGGGGAGAAGCTTCTAGATGTGATTAGTTAGGAGGAGCTTCTAGAAGAGGATTAATTAGGAGCTTAATTAGGATTAGCCTTCCTTAATGTTCTTTGCTGATCTGGCGGTAGATTCGAGAGAGTTCTGGAATTTGAAGTATCAGAGAGGACTGTGGGACCAAAGCTGAGAATTGTGGACTGAAAATGAGACGATGACGTGGCAGAAGCACGGCGGATCCGCGGCGCAAGCCAGTTCCCGCCGCGCTTCCGCGGCTGCTTTGGGGATTTAGAGCTTGGGCTTTCTGTTGGTTGCTGGGACTGAGTTTTGGGCCTTCTTCTGATGTATTTATTTGTATTTCTCCATCTGAATTGCTACCAGGTCTGAAATGATTTAGTTGGCGTATTTTTGATCAGCTCTTTTGCTTTTCTTCCGTATTTCCTGCACATACTCAAGACAAGTGTTGCGCAAATACAGAAATGATGCGATGCCATGAAATGCGGTTAATTTCCCTTAAAGTGTCGGTTTGAAAGTCTAATACATGCAATCTCATATTTTGTGACAGATTTGCTAATATGTAGAATATGAATGCCGAACACTTCTAAATGTATGCAAATGTTAAGGAAATTTCCGGCTAAAATATACAAGGTAGCAGAGAGTAAGGTTGTCTTCCTCGTATTGTACGTGGATGACATACTCTTGATAGGAAATGATATTCCTATGCTGCAATCAGTCAAGCTCTTGTTATCACAAAGATTCTCAATGAAAGATTTAGGTGATGCCTCCTGCATATTGGGGATTAGGATCTATAGAGATAGATCCAAAAGGATACTGGGATTGTCCCAATCCAGGTACATTGACACCATACTAAAGAGGTTTAGTATGGAAGAATCCAAGCGTGGGAACCAACCCACGATCTCTGGACTCACTCTCTCCAAATAGATGTCTCCCAAGACTGATTTAGAGAGAGCTCGCATGCAAGGGATACCCTATGCTTCGGCAGTAGGCTCTATCATGTATGCGATGCTATGTACCAGACCCGATGTTGCATACTCACTAAGTATAGTGAGTCGGTATCAAGCAGATCCTGGAGAGAGTCACTGGACAGCTGTGAAGAACATTCTCAAGTACTTGCGAAGGACTAGAGATATGTTCTTGGTGTATGGTAACGGAGAACTCTGGGTGGAGTCCTTTACCGATTCCAGCTTCCAAAGTGATAAGGACGACTCAAAGTCGCAATCGGGATTTGTCTTTACCGTCAATGGAGGGGCGGTATGTTGGAAGAGTTCCAAACAGGATACCGTTGCAGACTCGACGATGGAGGCTGAATACATCGCTGCCAACGATGCTGCCAAAGAGACTGTCTGGATGAAAAATTTCATCACTGAACTTGGTGTGGTTCCATCCATTGAACATCCAATACCTCTGTATTGCGATAACAATGGAGCTGTGGCTTTAGCCAAGGAACCCAGATCCCATCAGAAATCCAGACATATTCTGAGGCGGTATCACCTGATCAGGGAGATAGTTGATGGCCGGGAGATCGAGGTCAGGAGAGTAGATAAGAAGGACAACACTGCGGATCCACTCATGAAGGCCATTCCCCAGATACAGTTTGAGAGATTATTCGGGATGCTAGGTATGAGATACTACAGCAGCTGGCCTTAGTGCAAGTGGGAGATTGTTAGTTATGTATTATTGTCAGCTAAACGTAACAGCCACCCAGGTATTGAGCGATCAGAAGATCAACAAGCTAGCCTGTGCGTTCTCCTGTGAATCCAATCAGTAACACTCCCGTACAGTCCGGTCTGTTCGTCTGATATGTCGCATATCAAGTCTAGGGGTGGTAAACGTCAGACCCCAGTAACCGATAAGTCGTGTCGATGTGAGGCTCATAACAGGTCGAGAAACTACTAGTAACACTTACCAGTAAATCTCTATATCAGCCCTGGCCAGGGACTTCCAGTTATAGCCAATCGAACACAGCACAACATCAACTCCCTATACCGGGAGAGACGAATCCCCTCCTATCGCTCATTGCCTCCATGTGATTTGGGACTGTACCCAAAAGCCACCGTTTTGCACGCCCTCTTGGACGTGGTAAGGTGGAAATCAAAGCACAGTGGGAATCATACAAGACTCTATGACGATCTCGGGTCTACAGACTACCCTGTACCAGTGTCACCGGAGAACTGCCATCTGACGTGTGGTATATGACCAACTAGGAGTTCTCGGTGAGTCCGTCCAGTGTACCTAGTCTCCACTGAGCACCCGTAAATCATCCTTGATGTCAAACACCGATGGATATTGGATCATCCATCGCCCATCATATGGGTCAAGATGCGTATACGCTAGTCTACTCTGGTGTATCGATGCCCTGTCTCGATATACCCTCGACTAGGAACATTTATAGGATGTACTCATCGACTACCGTGGCCCCACTAGTATGATCTCATCATAATCCCAGTAGTCGAGTACAGATCCTAAGGGCTTTATCAACATGTGAGAGAAAGACAGTAAACCAATACAAGTCAACATGTTAAGATAAAGTGAAACCAAATAGCATACTATCATGACGAGCAAGAAAGTCCTCTCTGTATATATCTAAGCATCCATCATAATATACATCAAATGTACAACAATGGCCTCTAGGGCATATACATAACTAAGACCATTGTTAGGGTTTGCCTTTGTTAGTTATGTATATGCCCTAGAGGCCATTGTTGTACATTTGATGTATATTATGATGGATGCTTAGATATATACAGAGAGGAATTTCTTGCTCGTCATGATAGTATGCTATTTGGTTTCACTTTATCTTAACATGTTGACTTGTATTGGTTTACTGTCTTTCTCTCACATGTTGATAAAGCCCTTAGGATCTGTACTCGACTACTGGGATTATGATGAGATCATACTAGTGGGGCCACGGTAGTCGATGAGTACATCGTATAAATGTTCCTAGTCGAGGGTATATCGAGACAGGGCATCGATACACCAGAGTAGACTAGCGTATACGCATCTTGACCCATATGATGGGCGATGGATGATCCCATATCCATCAGTGTTTGACATCAAGGATGATGTACGGGTGCTCAGTGGAGACTGGGTACACTGGACGGACTCGCCGAGAACTCCCAGTTGGTCATATACCACACGTCAGATGGCAGTTCTCCGATGACACTGGTACAGGGTAGTCTGTAGACCCGAGATCGTCATAGAGTCTTGTGTGATTCCCACTGTGCTTTGATTTCCACCTTACCACGTCCAAGAGGGCGTGCAAAACGGTGGCTTTTGGGTACAGTCCCGAATCACATGGAGGCAATGAGCGATAGGAGGGGATTCGTCTCTCCCGGTATAGGGAGTTGATGTTGTGCTGTGTTCGATTGGCTATAACTGGAAGTCCCTGGCTAGGGCTGATATAGAGATTTACTGGTAAGTGTTACTATTAGTTTCTCGACCTGTTATGAGCCTCACATCGACACGACTTATCGGTTACTGGGGTCTGACGTTTACCACCCCTAGACTTGATATGCGACATATCAGACGAACAGAACGGACTGTACGGGAGTGTTACTGATTGGATTCACAGGAGAACGCACAGGCTAGCTTGTTGATCTTCTGATCGCTCAATACCTGGGTGGCTGTTACGTTTAGCTGACTAAAAACCCAAGCTTTCTCACTCTATAGAGATGAACACCCTAATCTCATGGGCTAAATGAGATGAGGATGAGAGAGTAGTATTTATGCTTTCTTTTTAATTCACTTTCTCACAATTTATCATCACCAAAGGAATTTCTAGTAAGTTTTTTCTTTTTAACTCAAGAGAGAAGAAGATGATAATGAAAAGATAATTCCTTTTGTGATGAATAGAAAAGAAAAGTATATGATTGATTATAGAACCATGGTCAAGGATGATAGGCTAAGAATTTATAGAGAATAAACTAGGGTTAGGGTTTGGTTAGGTTAGAAATGAGTCATGGAAAAATATCAACCATAATATCTTAACCAAGACAAAAGCAAAGCTTCTAGAATGAACAAGAAGAAGCTAACCCTAATCAAACCCTAATCCCATTTAATCATCCTTAAATATGTTTAATAATAAATCATATCATGTCACAATAATATATATCACATATATATTATATATTTGCAACAAAAGAAAATAATACAATTAACATATATCGCATATATATCAATGTATTATCAAGTGAGAAAATGAAATAATAAAGTGAGCCAATATTAGATAATGTAATACAATATATCATATATATTATTATACATTAAATCATCGAATCAACACTTGATTCAACGATCCGGCTATATCGAATATAACCGGCTAATATATCATGTACCGATTCATCGAATCAACACTTGATCCGATGTCCCGATTCATTTCAAAATATCTCGAGAATATAATACGGTATCTCATATCGCATTATCCTCGGTCATGCACATATCACATATGTGCCTCTACTCCGTTTCGCCTGAGCCAAGAAACCTCTGTGTAGGACTCTAAAGAATCGTCAATACGCCGGTAGCAGGTGATGATCATATCAAACACCCACAAGCTGCAAGCGGTCAGCTAAACGCAACAGCCACCAAGGTATTGAGCGATCAGAAGATCAACAAGCTAGCCTGTGCGTTCTCCTGTGAATCCAATCAGTAACACTCCCGTACAGTCCGGTCTGTTCGTCTGATATGTCGCATATCAAGTCTAGGGGTGGTAAACGTCAGACCCCAGTAACCGATAAGTCGTGTCGATGTGAGGCTCATAACAGGTCGAGAAACTACTGGTAACACTTACCAGTAAATCTCTATATCATCCCTGGCCAGGGACTTCCAGTTATAGCCAATCGAACACAGCACAACATCAACTCCCTATACCGGGAGAGACGAATCCCCTCCTATCGCTCATTGCCTCCATGTGATTCGGGACTGTACCCAAAAGCCACCGTTTTGCATGCCCTCTTGGACGTGGTAAGGTGGAAATCAAAGCACAGTGGGAATCACACAAGACTCTATGACGATCTCGGGTCTACAGACTACCCTGTACCAGTGTTACCGGAGAACTGCCATCTGACGTGTGGTATATGACCAACTGGGAGTTCTCGGCGAGTCCGTCCAGTGTACCCAGTCTCCACTGAGCACCCGTACATCATCCTTGATGTCAAACACCGATGGATATGGGATCATCCATCGCCCATCATATGGGTCAAGATGCGTATACGCTAGTCTACTCTAGTGTATCGATGCCCTGTCTCGATATACCCTCGACTAGGAACATTTATAGGATGTACTCATCGACTACCGTGGCCCCACTAGTATGATCTCATCATAATCCCAGTAGTCGAGTACAGATCCTAAGGGCTTTATCAACATGTGAGAGAAAGACAGTAAACCAATACAAGTCAACATGTTAAGATAAAGTGAAACCAAATAGCATACTATCATAACGAGCAAGAAAGTCCTCTCTGTATATATCTAAGCATCCATCATAATATACATCAAATGTACAACAATGGCCTCTAGGGCATATACATAACTAACAAAGGCAAACCCTAATAATCTAGTAATGATCTTGTTAGTCTAACTTAGCACCTAATAAAAATTAAAATGTAGCATGCTTGATGCCTCTAGAACCTCATGGTTGTGTTAAGGTCGACTTTCAGGTACATGCAATGTAGGGTTTTCTAGCACGACGGCAAGGTTTCGGGAGGCATCGTCCATGCCATTTTCAAAATATTTTTATGCTAAACAACTCTAAACTAAGAATCTTTAACTAGAGATTTAGACAAAAGATAATATAAACTACTTTTACATCAAGAGAACAAGAATACAACCTTTGTAGATGGTCCTTCTCTTCACTTTCTCCGTGTAGTAGTCCCGCGACTCCACTAGACTTCTCTTGAGACTTTGAACAGGCTTCCTCCGTTGACCTTCGTGCTGAAGATGATCCACGCGAAGTCCCTCCAATTCAAGATAGTTTTTACACTAAACACTTTAGCGTAAGAAACACGCTACACTATATCTCTAGTCAAATGTAGGATGGTGAAGTAGGGGATGTAAAGAGCTCACAAGTTTGTGTTCAAGCTTCATGATTCACATCACATGTGAGGGTTGAAGCTTGAACCATGACAAGAGGAGGAAGAAGAAGCTAGAGAGCAACCTTGGGAGAAACTCAACAAAAAATGGCTAAGTGTTGAGAATGAGCAAGAATGAATGCCAAGTCTTGACCCCTCACTCATTCAAGCATGGAATTATGCAATATAAAATTGCAACCATGCTTGAATAGTGAGTCAAAATGAATAAACTAAAGTTAATCCCATTCTTGCAACCATGCTTCAACTTTCCACCTCATTTCTAATTTCACAAAATAGAAATTTAAATGACATGCTTCATTATTATTATTATTATTATATATACATAATGAAGAATAATTAGTGAGCTAATGATATTAGTTAAGATATAATTATATCACATTATTAAACAACACTTGATCTAATAATCCGGTTATATCATATATGACCGACTAATATCATTTATCTGTATATCACATTATCGAATCAACACTTGATTCGACAATCTGGTTATATCACATATAACCGAACCGATAACAGATGACTGCCAGATTATAATACGGTATCATATACTCATATTTAATCAGGCCCGCACACATATCACATGTGTGTCCTACTTCATTTCGCTTGAACCAGGGAACATCTGTATGGGACTCTAAAGACTTGTCAATACGCCAGTAGTAGGTGATGATCACATCAGTCACCTACAAGCCGTCAGCGGTACTAGCTGGACATAACGGCTACCCGGGTATTGAGCGATATGAAGATCAACAAGCAAGCCTGTCTATAGTCTCCATGAAGCCTATCAGTAACACTACCATACAGTCCGGTCTCTTCGTCTGATATGTCGCATATCATGTCTAGGGATGGAAATCGTCAGACCCCAGTAACGTGCTAAGTCATGCCGATATCTGGCCTATAACGGTTCGAGAAACTACTGATGACACTTATCAGTAAATCTCAGCAGCAGCCCTGGCCAGGGACTTCCAGTTATAGCCAATCGAGCATAGCACAACATCAACCCCCAATACCGGGAGAGACGAAACCCCTCCTATTGCTCATTGCCTCCATATGACTCAGGACTGTACCCAAAATCCACATGTTTGCACAACTCCTCTTGAGCGTGATAGGGAGGAAATCAAAGCATAGTGGAGCCACACAAGACTCTATGACAATCTCGGGTCTACAGACTAACCTGTACCAGTGTCACCATAGAACTGCTATCTGACGATAGGTATACTACCACATAGAAATCATCGGCGAGTCATGTTCAGTGTACCCAGTCTCCACTGAGCACCCGTATACCATCTCTGATGTCAAACAGCAATGGATGTAGGATCATCCATCGCCCATCATATGGGTCAAGAAGCGTGTACGCTAGTCTACTCTGGAATATCGATGCCCTGTCTCGATATTCCCTTGACTAGGAACAATTAAAGGATGTACTTATGAACTACCCTGGCCCCACTAGTATGATCTCCATCATAGTCCTGGTAGTCAAGTACATATCCTAAGGCCTTTATCAACATGTGATAGCAAGACAGTATAAATACCAGTCTACATGTTAAGATAAAGGTAACCAGATAGCATACTATCATGTCGAGTAAGAAAGTCCTCTCTATATATGTCCAGGCATCCACTATAATATACATCATATGTACAATAATGGCCTCTAGGGTATACATATAACTAACAATCTCCCACTTGCACTAAGGCCAGTTGTTGTAGTATATCATACCCAACGTCCCAAAAGTCTCTCGAATAGCATCTGGGGAATTGCCTCGATGAGCGGATCCGATGTGTTATCCTCTGTGTCAACTCTTCTGACCTCGATCTCCTGGAGATCAACTATCTTCCAAATCAGGTGATACTGTCTAAGAATGTGTCTGGATCGCTGATGGGACCAGGGTTCCTAGGCCAAAGCCACAGCTCCATTTTCATCCCAATACACAGGTATTGGATGCCCAATGGTAGGAACCAAGTTCATGATATGAACCTTATTCATCCAGACAAATTCTTTGGTAGCATCGTTGGTAGCGATATAATTGGCCTTTATCGTCTAGTATGTCACGGTATCTAGCTTGGAACTCTTCCAACATACCGTCCCTCCACTGAGGGTAAAGACAATACCTGTGACTGACTTTCAGTCGACCTTATCACTCTGGAAGCTCGAACCAAGAACATTCTTTTAGTGCTTCTCAAGTACTTAAGAACGTCCTCCACAGCTGTCCAGTGATTCTGTCAAGATCCGATTGATTCCTGATCACTACTCCTAGTGAATCAGCTACATCTAGTCTGCTACATAACATCGTATACATGATAGAGCCTACCGCCGAAGTATAGAGTATCCCTTGCACGCGAGCTCTCTTCAAATCAGTCTCGGGAGACTTCTTTTTGGAGAGAGTTATTTCTGAGTAAGTGGGCGAACCACTACGCTTAGAATCATCCATACTAAACCCTTTTAGTATGGTGTTAATATACCTGGATTTTGGGACACTCCCAACATGCACTTAGATCTATCACCATAGATCATAATCCATAAGATATAGTGGGTATCATCCAGATCTTCTATGGAGAATCCTCGTGATAAGAGGAGTTTGACCGAGTGTAGCATAGGAAACCATTTCCTATCAAGAGTATGTCGTCTACGTACAATACGTGGAAGACAACCTTACTCTCTTCAACCTTCTTGTATATACAAGGTTCATCTACCATTTTGATGAAGTCAAACTCTTTGACTGTCACATCAAAACAGATGTTCCATCTCCGCAATGCTTGCATTGATCCTGATAGTCTTAAGCATAGCTTTGAAAGTCTCAACTTTTCCATTTACACCAAGAATCTTCTCAAGATCCATTTGCTCCCAATGGGTTTTACCCCTTCAGGTGCAACATGCAAAGTCATACTTTGTTGGTGTACATGGATTCTATCTTTGATCGTATAGCATCCAGCCTTTTCATAGAGTCCTGACTGAAACGAATTCTTGTTGTGTAAATGTGTAAAAAGTATCAATTCAAATAGTCCCCGATTTCGGCACCATTTGATTGTTCGTAAAATTCGAGACTGAGTAAGTAAATCAACTCAAATGATTCCCGATAACGGTTTCATTTGATCGATAAGAGTCTCTTTGTGTCAGTAATTAGAAAATTGAATAAAGTTCACATTCAAAGAATTATATTTGACCGCAATCAATTACGGTGTCGATTGTAGATCGTAAGCGAGTGCGGATCGTCCACAGGGATTGTGCGATTCGTTTTTATATTTGCTTTATTTGAATTGAAAAGTTAATCGAAAAGAAAAGAAAACATGATTCAAGATTTTATCAAATGTTTCAAGTGTCACAATTCTAATCAAGAATCAAGAAAATGATAAACAATCGAGAATCAGGGTTTCGATGATATTTCCAACCAAAATGTCAAGAATCTAAATGAGGCTCGTAGGAATCGATCGGATCTATAGACGTGATGTAATCTCAAGATTTCGTGTTCTTGTCCTTCGAAGGATTGATACTAGATCGATGATGATCAACGAGAGTTATGGCTTTCTTGATGAAACTAGGGTTTCATCATTTAACCCTTGTTCTTTCGTTGATATCATTCACACTCTAGCCTCTAGCAATTTCAAGAAACGATCGTAACTCTCCAATCTCGAGCGATATCAATCAAGAAAGCATCGCAACGAATTGGGTTGTCGATTCTTGAACTTGCTAGGGTTTACAAAACTCGTAGGATTCAAGAATCGATTTAAGATATATTACATCATCATTCTATTGATCGTCTCGACTCCTCGACGAGCGGAGTATTACTCAAACATCACAACAAGAATTACAACTAGAAATTTAGATTGAATCATGATGCAAGAATTTAAAGAAAACAAGATAAAAGAATATCACCTTTTATTTATATCAACAATTTGATTACAGTCGCTCAAGAACTACAAGAAGAAGAACTAAATTGTCGACTTGGCTTCGCTCGGCTCCGTGAGTCGCGGATCGGCTTGGACCACTTGATCTGTTGAAGATCGGCTCGGCTTATAAAAGGTTGCAAGGCTTCTTCCTTGATGGGTACTCGGGATCTTGTCTTTTGATTTGGAATTAGGGTTAGGGTTTCACACAAGTCCTCTCACTAGACTTGTGGAAGAAGGGGATGAAGAGAGTGAATGGGTCTAGTTTGATACTAGAATTGGGTAAAGATGATTCCATCCACCCTAGGTCTAGGCTTCTATTTATAGATTTCCCAAACCATAGGTCTAGGTTTGAAATTACAATTCCCTCCAAAAGTTTGTTGAGGAGTTTCTAGAAAGAGTTTGTTCGGAGCTAGCTTAGGTTTTAAGCTAGGATTAATTAAGCATATAAAACCCTAGTTTGCTGATCTGGCAGAAGTCTCTGGAGTCTTCTGGAACTTGAAGTGGCTTGAAGAGCTTCTGGAAGTGAGGTGGGAATTATGAAGCTGAAATGAGTTGCTGACGTGTCTAAGCCGCCGCGGAACCGCGGCGCAAGCCGGCTCCCGCCGCGGTTCCGCGGCTCTTTGGAGTCTTCATGGCTTGTGCTTCCTTCAGTGGTCTTGGGATGATGTATGGGCCTTTCTTTGATATGTTGAATTGTATTTTCCCTTTTGAATTGCTACCAGATCTGAAAACATGGAGTTGGTGTATTTCTGATCAGCTTCTTTTGACTTTGCTCCTGCAATTCCCTGCACAAATCTCGATACAAGTGTTGCTCAAATACAGAGATGATGCGCTGCCATGAAATGCGGTCAATTTCCCTTAAAGTGTTGGTTTAAAAGTCTAACACATGAAATCTGATATTTAACGACTGATTTGCTAATATGTGAAATATGAATACCGAACACTTCTAAATGAGTGCAAATGATAGGGAAATTGCCGTGTTAAAAATACATTATTTTCGACTGATCAAATACCCCCAAACTTAATTTCGATCGTCTCGAGCGAAATTTTATTAAAAAGAGAAGGAGAAAATAAAGAAAGAGAGAAACTAACTAGCACACTTTCGTAGGCAACACGATTGCACTGAGCACGTGCAACAAGCCTTTAAACCTCTAGGTGTCCCTAGTAGGAGGAGTGTTGTCTTCTGAGGGTTTTCAGCGGATTGCACCCACAAAATCCAATAATAAAATAAAGATCATGAATATTTCATTTAAAGAAAAGAATTGTAAAAGAAAAGCTTCGAAAATTAGGGTTTCCAACTAAGCTAGCTTTTCGGTTGTCATGAGCCCTATCTTAATGGTCCTGAAAAGATGTCAGAAATCACGTCCTCCCTCAATAAAACATCGTCTTATTCTTCATTCCTATCTTTATTCCAAACATCGATCATATAACCCTGCGTGTGTGTAAAGACATCCCTACACCCGGAGAATTCAATTCAAGCTATCATACTCTTGCCCATCAGCCTCGGTACTTTTTAATTAATGAATATTTAGATAAGATTGCTCACACACTTTCATGCGACCGTTAATACTTCTTGAGGTACTAACTGACCGATTACTCCTGTGCTTGCTTACTTGGTGTATTTTTCTCGTCTTGCACCACCTTAGGCATAGCAGTGACTCCCAGACCAGTTGGCCTTAGGGCACTAGGTGAAGAAGCACCCTCGCTATAAATTTTTTATTGCCCTTGGCGATAACAAAACCAGTGTCCATTTTTCTCACCATTTTATATTTTATTCATTTTTTATTTTATTTCCTTCATACATCGGCTTTAAGACAAGAGCATTTCAAGGTATCCTCTACTATCCCAGGCTTTAAGAAGTGTGTAAGTGCGAATAGCAGGGTAGCAACGTTCAAAATGTTTGGCTTCCAGAATAGAAACTATTTTTCAGACTTATTCT
Source organism: Agapanthus africanus (assembly GCA_030015575.1). Lineage (NCBI taxonomy): Eukaryota > Viridiplantae > Streptophyta > Magnoliopsida > Asparagales > Amaryllidaceae > Agapanthus > Agapanthus africanus. Next base: position 178,901,343 of record JASDDO010000008.1, read on the forward strand.
TATCCTCAGATTAGTGACGTCCTTCATCTTACTAACCCTTGGGACAACGGCTCATAACTACTTATTACTAGTTCGTATAAGAAAACTTCTAATTTTCTTGGTTTTCTTAAATTTTTCTAATCTCATGGATGTAATTTTTTCACTATCTAAACTTTTATTATCTTATTTATGTACAAAAAAAAATTTAAAATTTTTATAGGTTTTCAAAAAAAATGTTTTGTGCTTATGCAGAGAATGATGCAAATGATGCGAAAATAAGCACAAACCTCCCCCAAACTTGTTTTCAACAGTGTCCTCACTGTTGCCATCTGTTAAATCTCGAAAAACCAGTAAGCTTGGGAGGAATTTATTAGTGGAGGCAAAAATATTTAAGTGAAGAACCTCCCCCAAACTTATTTTTGGCTCAAAAGTTTGTAAAAATTTTCTTTTCAAGAACCAGAAAAAAATATATACCCCCCCCAAACTTGAGTTATGCAATGTTAATCTTTTGAAAATCACATGAGGGGGTCAAGAATCATTGATCGATGCCAAGCTTTGCAAAGACCGAATGTCAACACCAACCATTCAAAAATTTTATCAATGCAGTGCTCTGGTTGGTGGAAGAAGAAGTGGGGAAAGGTTAAGTGGTGGAAGAGAGTGTGTGTGCGTCTCATTTTGGAGAGACGATGCAGTGAGTGTGATGGATTACTCGAATTCTTCTTACAAGTCAGAAGCAGGGGTGGAGGTTCAATTTCAATGATTGGGACATGATTCATCTCAACACCCGTGTTATTCAGAAATGCGAGTTCATCAGCGAAGATCTCCTCAAAAGTTTCATCTATACCCCGAAGAATAATGTCATCACAAAGTGCGGGGTGATCTTCAGACTCTAAAAGTAGTTCATAATCAGTGTTAGTTGTTGACCCAGACATCTCGGTGGAAGAGTCTGTATGTGTATGATACATAGTTGGGTCAAACAATAACGTATAAAAAGAGTCAAGATCAGTATTAGGAGGATCATCAAATTCGCTGCTGTCGACATCCATTAAGTCGACAGAACAAACCTAAGCAGTAGGTTCGGAGGGTACACTTCCTAACTTGTAAATGTTCATCTCAATTTTCCTCTTCCCGAAGGATAGGGTCATAGAACCATTACGACAGTTGATGATAGCGTTGGAAGTGGCCAAAAAGGGGGACCTAAAATCACCGGAATTTGATTCCGTGAGTTCGCTACAGGCTGTGTATCAATTACAATAAAGTCCACAGGGAATATAAATTCCCCTATTTTTATTAACACATCATCTAGTTCACCCCTCGGTTTGGTGATTGATCGGTCAGCCATCTGGAGAGTGCAAGGAGATTGTTTCAACTCTCCGATCTCTAACTGCTCATAAACTGAGAAAGGAAGCAGGTTAACACTTGCCCCAAGGTCTAGTAGAGCACGGTTAATGTGTTTTTCCCCAATAGAGATGGAAATCGTAGGATAACCAGGATCCTTACGTTTCCTCGGTAATTGCTGGGGGAAAGCCGTGTCTACAGTCTTTGCCATGAATATCTTCTTGGGCATTTGTTTCTTCCTCTTTCTAGTGCACAAGTATTTAAGAACTTTCGCATATGCGGGGACTTGTTGGATAGCATCTAGAAGAGGGATATTGATGTTAACCTGTTTAAACATCTCAGTGATCTTCTCCATATGTGGACTTGGTGTGTTAGCCCTTAACCGATTAGGATAAGGTGCTTTAGCAATAAGCGCTGGGTCCATCATAGGAAAAGGAAGTGTGTGTGGAACCGATCCCAGAATAGAAGTGGGGATCGTCCGTGGAGGAGTAAAAGAGGTGGGCTAAAGTGGCGAGCCTTTTGGGAAACGAAGAATAGGCTCGGAAGAAGGTGGTGGGGTAGAAGAACTAGGGTCAGAACTAGAAGTGTGTGTGTGAGGAAAGGTCTCAGCCGGGGTGTTGATAGGATTGTCAATATCATCAACTTCTTCCCCAACATAATTGTCAAGCACTCTTCCAGATCTCAACGTGGTGATTGCATTCACATGATGTGAATAGCCAGGATTGGGTAAGGGTTGAGCTGGAAGTTTCCCTTTCTCCCTTGCACTAATTTCGGCTTTTAATCGTGCAATTTCTTCTTCCATCGATTTAATACTCTCGTTTTGGGACGCAGAGTTTTTCTCAATTTTATCGACAGAAGACTTCATTTCAGCCGAAACTTGCATGATATTTGTTAAGACCAAATTCATGTATTGTGCAAAAGAAGAGGATTCATCAGTTCCGGTCAACTGTAAAGGACTAGACAGTGCAGGTGTGTTGACCGGATTTTGAAAGTTATGTGCTTGAAAGGGGTGCTGACTCAATTGAAGTTGTGGTTGCTGTTGTGGTGGAGGGACCCTTTGGAAATTGTTTTGGTTTGGAACCATGTTTTGAGAGTGTGATTGGTTCCAAGCAAAATTAGGGTGATTCCTCCAACCCTGATTATATGTGGAAGAAAAAGGATCGTTTCTAGGTCTTTGAAATGCGGCATTGGTATGCTCACGACCTTGAAACGGACATTCTTCCGTCAAGTGAGACGGATCAGAACAGCAGCCACATACAGTTTTGGAAAGTGATATTTGATTAAGGGAGGCAGCTAAAAATTTGTTTTCCATAGTCTCGAGTTTCTTGTGTATAGCTGAAATGTCAGCTCTAACTCCTATGGAAACATCCGATTGGTTATTGCCACTCCTAAATGATGGACTTTCCCACTGTAAAGACTTTTCAGCGAACTCTTCTAAATATCGCCAAGCTTCCCCATCATCCTTGGTCATGAAGGTACCTTGACACATGTTTTCAAGGCTCTGTTTAGTGTTAGGGTTACTGCCCTCATATATGATTCGGCAAAGCTCCCATCTCGGGATGCCATGATGAGGACACTGAACCAATAGATCCTTGAAACGTTCAAAGCATTTAGAGAATGGTTCAGTAGGGAGCTGGGTAAATTGATTCAATTCGCTACGGATTCGAGCTGTCTTTTGTATTGGGTAAAATTTCTTAAGGAATGCAGCGACGAATTCTTCCCAATTCGTAATAGAGTGTGCGGTAGTGTTATATAGCCACTTCTCGGCTATATCGCACAATGTAAATGGAAGAAGTCGTAGACACATAGCATCCACTGAAAGTTGTGACGTACCCATCATTGCGCATACGTTTTCAAATTTGGTAATGAAAACGTAAGCGTCCTCAGTCTCGAGTCCGTGGAATTTGGGTAAAAGGTTGATGTATTGGGATTTAATCTCAAAGTTATCCCCATTGGCTGGTGGTGTGGATAAGCAGGTCGAAAGAGGACCTCGAATAGGATAGCACCTCTCCTGGAGAGAGATGCGGGGAGGATTCTGCGCACCAACGGACGGCGGCAGAGTAGTGGTGAAGAAGTTTGATAGAGGTGGATCCATCGGTATGGGTGTGGTAGTGTGTAAAGGAAAGGTAAATGGAGAAATATCGACTTCGGAGTCGATAAAGGGTACGTGGACTAAACAGGCACTAGAATCCCGTGTCCAACCTATCTTGTACTAAAAAGGATTAGTACAAGTGGCAGCGTTGACTTATAATTATGGGTAAATGAATGCGGTGTTTGCTTTTGAAAAAGGGACGGATTTTTGAAAAAAATATGATGCAGCACACAAATGCAGCACACAAACCCTAATTTCTAGTGGTCACCTAGGTCCGGCTCTAGACCGCTCCTAACTGCCAAAAGACAAGTCGCAGGATAGAATCCTCCACTGCCTCTTTGTCCCCCTGTGGCCAGGTAAGTGCCAGGTAAGTGGGAAGGTACTCCACTACGTAAGTAGTGGGCCTAATTAATAACCACTAGCCTTAGACACATTTTCCTAGGCACCACAAGAAAACGCGGATAAGCAATGAATTACCCACGACCTTCTCTTGTCCTAATTGAGCGCGACGGTCCTTAGAGTCATCTCTAGATTTCTTTTAGTTAATGTGGGTCAATGCGGATGCAAGTTTTGTGGTTTTCGGGGCTTAGGAAGGGTAATGAAATCCCCACCTAATTTGGATTTGGCCGTGCCCCTTAATATCCGTATTTTGAATGCAAACAACCAAGAAACAAAATCACGCACAAATTTAATTTTTCAATTTGCGAGCTGCGATTATTTGCAAAGAATCCTGCAGCAAAGTATTAGTTGGAGCTAAAAAGAGGAGAGAGGAGAAGGTAATAAAGTACCTGAAGCAAAAAATTTGCAGAGATCCCCCAGAAGAGCCGCGGTTCCGCCGCAATTGCCCTCTAATGCCGCTCTTCCGCGGTTGGATGATGTGATCACTGAACCAAAATTTTTCAGGGAACTTCTGTAGACTCCCTCTGCTCTCTGATATATTCCAAAAATTTTTCCCAATTCCCAGCAAGCTCCAGATCTCCTTGCAATAAACCACAACAAATTGTTTAGGGTTTGCACGAATTTTGATCTCAAAAATCTCAATGAAATAAATCTTTCAATTCAAAACTATAATATGAAACGAATTAGCGCGCGATCCCCGGCAACGGCGCCATTTGATTGAAACGAATTCTTGTTGTGTAAATGTGTAAAAAGTATCAATTCAAATAGTCCCCGATTTCGGCACCATTTGATTGTTCGTAAAATTCGAGACTGAGTAAGTAAATCAACTCAAATGATTCCCGATAACGGTTTCATTTGATCGATAAGAGTCTCTTTGTGTCAGTAATTATAAAATTGAATAAAGTTCACAATCAAAGAATTATATTTGACCGCAATCAATTACGGTGTCGATTGTAGATCGTAAGCGAGTGCGGATCGTCCACAGGGATTGTGCGATTCGTTTTTATATTTGCTTTATTTGAATTGAAAAGTTAATCGAAAAGAAAAGAAAACATGATTCAAGATTTTATCAAATGTTTCAAGTGTCACAATTCTAATCAAGAAAATGATAAACAATCGAGAATCAGGGTTTCGATGATATTTCCAACCAAAATGTCAAGAATCTAAATGAGGCTCGTAGGAATCGATCGGATCTATAGACGTGATGTAATCTCAAGATTTCGTGTTCTTGTCCTTCGAAGGATTGATACTAGATCGATGATGATCAACGAGAGTTAGGGCTTTCTTGATGAAACTAGGGTTTCATCATTTAACCCTTGTTCTTTCGTTGATATCATTCACACTCTAGCCTCTAGCAATTTCAAGAAACGATCGTAACTCCCCAATCTCGAGCGATATCAATCAAGAAAGCATCGCAACGAATTGGGTTGTCGATTCTTGAACTTGCTAGGGTTTACAAAACTCGTAGTATTCAAGAATCGATTTAAGATATATTACATCATCATTCTATTGATCGTCTCGACTCCTCGACGAGCGGAGTATTACTCAAACATCACAACAAGAATTACAACTAGAAATTTAGATTGAATCATGATGCAAGAATTTAAAGAAAACAAGATAAAAGAATATCACCTTTTATTTATATCAACAATTTGATTATAGTCGCTCAAGAACTACAGGAGGAAGAACTAAATTGTCGACTTGGCTTCGCTCGGCTCCGTGAGTCGCGGATCGGCTTGGACCACTTGCTCTGTTGAAGATCGGCTCGGCTCATAAAAGGTTGCAAGGCTTCTTGCTTGATGGGTACTCGGGATCTTGGCTTTTGATTTGGAATTAGGGTTAGGGTTTCACACAAGTCCTCTCACTAGACTTGTGGAAGAAGAGGATGAAGAGAGTGAATGGGTCTAGTTTGATACTAGAATTGGGTAAAGATGATTCCATCCACCCTAGGTCTAGGCTTCTATTTATAGATTTCCCAAACCCTAGTTCTAGGTTTGAAATTACAATTCCTTCCAAAAGTTTGTTGAGAAGTTTCTAGAAAGAGTTTGTTAGGAGCTAGCTTAGGTTTTAAGCTAGGATTAATTAAGCATATAAAACCCTAGTTTGCTGATCTGGCAGAAGTCTCTGGAGTCTTCTGGAACTTGAAGTGGCTTGAAGAGCTTCTGGAAGTGAGGTGGGAATTATGAAGCTGAAATGAGTTGCTGACGTGTCTAAGCCGCCGCGGAACCGCGTCGCAAGCCGGCTCCCGCCGCGGTTCCGCGGCTCTTTGGAGTCTTCATGGCTTGTGCTTCCTTCAGTGGTCTTGGGATGATGTATGGGCCTTTCTTTGATATGTTGAATTGTATTTTCCCTTTTGAATTGCTACCAGATCTGAAAACATGGAGTTGGTGTATTTCTGATCAGCTTCTTTTGACTTTGCTCCTGCAATTCCCTGCATAAATCTCGATACAAGTGTTGCTCAAATACAGAGATGATGCGATGCCATGAAATGCGGTCAATTTCCCTTAATGTGTTGGTTTAAAAGTCTAACACATGAAATCTGATATTTAACGACTGATTTGCTAATATGTGAAATATGAATACCGAACACTTCTAAATGAGTGCAAATGATAGGGAAATTGCCGTGTTAAAAATACATTATTTTCGACTGATCAAGTCCCTACTCATGATGGCCTGCCTGAACCTAGTTGGGCCATCATCTACCATGATGCAATCCTTGCTCCCTGTCACGACCCGAAAAGTACGGAACATGACCGGCACTTAAATTACGAAACGCCTCGAGGCGTACGTAATCTAAGTAAGCCAAAACCCAGAAATCAAAACCAATTAGAGCAGTAGAGTGAAGGAAAAACCACTTTTAAAGCAAGAAGTTTAACAACATAAGCCGAATATGTATTTTTAAAATCTCAAGTCTTTTCTGAAAATTTCGACAGAGTTTCCTTTGTAAATACTGACCCCAAACGGGTACAAACCTGATAAAGCATATAAAATGAATAAAGGCATCCCCAAGCAGGAGCTAGCTCTTCGTCAATTGACGTTCACAACCACGCAAGCAATATAATATACAATGCCGAAGGGCGAGAATCAAAACTCAAAAGAAAGCCCATAGCCACCAGAAAACCATAATAATACAAACGCGACTCTAAGGTCGAAAGAATAAACACTGGTCTTCTAGTTCTATCAAATATACAAGTCTGGTTGATAGAGTTTACTAGATACAACTGAAATAATAAATGTACAATGGTGGTCACGATGCAAGTGAACCCACCTACCAAAGCAATCACCTAAAATGAAAGCAGTGTGCCAGCAAAGCCGTCAAGAAACCTATACGGCAAAACCTGCAAGAAACTGTGGCACAACGGGGGTGAGTTGCCAACTCGTGAGTAGAAAATATCACAGAGCAGAAATCGCATGTATGACGCTATCCTAGGTCCTATCAAGTAATATCCTAAAATAAATATCCTGATCCATTTACACATAAGTGTAATACCACGTGCTCGTGTCAGTGCCTCAGATAGCAACATATCAGATATATGATGTATGAATGCATTACTAATGGAAACAGAATACATCATGAATGAGACAGCTGTTTTCTTTATTTAATGAGATTTCTATATGTATATAAATCGGGTATCATCAATGAAATCAACAGAGAAATCAGTGTCAAGCATCGACACAAAACATAAATCTCAATATCTCAATATCTCAGCTCTGACTATCCGGACTGGCATGTATCATCAAATCTCAATATCTCAGTGTCTCAAATCTCAATATCTCAATATCCCAATACCTCGGACTCCGTCAGTCCGGATCGGCCCACATCATCAATCACACGACTACGAACGGTATCCTCCGGATATCCACCGTGCCAAACAATCGCCGGTAGGCAGTCTGCCCCTACCGGGCTCATCGTCTACAACTCGAGCTTCTTGCCCCTGGGTACCATACCGGGTCCACCATGTACCCGCAGACGATTCATCCAACTCCTCGAATCGGGTCTCGAAAACCATCTCAAAACCGAGAAAACATCATGGTGGACAATCTCATCATATCAAGGAAAACCGCATCAATCTCTTTAAAACAAATCATCAGTTCATAAAATTTTCACATGCGGTTTCCAAATCCAGAAATCTCAGGAAGGATCCGAAATCATAAAAATCATGATATCAATAAACAGTGAATACCGGCATAAATCTCCATAATACTGCATGACCAATGAATATATGAATGCATCTGATATCATGCAATAAATACAATAGTTAAACTAGCATATGAAAGGTATAACATATTGCAACTATCAACTAGCAAGCTAAGTCATTGAATAGTATTTTCTAAAGTGTACATGACATGGCAATTACCGATGATGATGTGTGTGAGCCGGCAAGCAGGTGTACATGGAACATACGCATCATCGGTAATGGTGTTGGTGTCCTGACAGCAGGGTTTCATGATAATTACAGATAACATATGTACAAACATGCAATGCGATGAAATATCATGAATATACAGAAAGTGATGTAGTAACAGAAACACAGAAAAATATACCTACCCAATATATGAGTCATACAGTTAGGTATTTAAAATACTCACGATTCTCCACTTTTGAAAATGAGTATGACTCGAGCCCAGTCAAAAGGGTAAGGGAATTCACCTAAGTCTTAGTCAATCTATATATATATATCTAGTAGCCGGTGATCTCGCCTCAATAGTATCACGTACGATACAATAAATAATATGGCATTCTCGAGTCAAGAGTGCAGATCTATCCTCATAACTATATCTCGTACGGTGAATCTATCATACGGCATCCCAAATCTGAGTACGGATCAAATATCAAATTTATCTCATTATTCATCTGGTATCCACATCATCACATATCGTGAACAGGGGGTACTGATCTAAGTCTAGTACAATACTAATATCATTAACATATACGTACGCGTGTGTGTGAATACACATCGCCCATCAATACGCTAATATCATGTTGTATCTCATAGTACGAACCAAATCACATCACCGATCTCACGGCATCAAGCCCAATCACATCGACTCTCCTCCAAGTACCATATACTATCTTCTATCATCCGTGTACCCGTATATGTATATATATAAACCCATGCATCCACATCTATCCACATACATATAACTTGTACACCCAAAACCATATCCCGTGCGTGCATGTGTATGGATAACAACCTCACTCTAAGCGACTAAGAAACCAACTGAACCACTTTCCTTAATTCTCGCTAACATTAACCCATGATCTCCTAAAGCTTTTCTTGCTAAATGTTCATATCTCTCAATAACACATAAATGTACATCTATATCACATCATTTCGTACAACTTTGCGGGGGTGCTATACGCCATCCACCCGACTTCCCCCGTAGATATAAATCTACTCACCTTCTTTTGCTTGCCGATGTCGATGTCGCCACGCCCATCCTTGTTACTCCGAACCCACTCGAGGGTACCTACATGTATATCACATGACATTGTAATTCGAAATCGTATACGAAAACCAAATCGGCACGCGTATCACACATGGGTTAAAACCCATGATCTACGTATGCAAGAATAGCTAACAACCCTCGACGATTGACGTATGAACGTGAATCGTCCGATAAAAACACCAATATCAAAACCTTATTTCATAAATAACACGAAACATAAAGCAACAACTTTGAAAACATGCTCCAGATTTTTCCCTAAGCCAAACTAACCAATGTTGCATATGTCAAGGGTCTGGTTTACTGGAGATAAAGCCACGGAACAAACACGAACCAAAACGGACCAGGTCTGGCCTCAATTTACGGCCAGAGGGGATTTATTTGCATCTTGGGTGAGGGTATAGGGGCTGGGGTCTTGGGTGATGCTTACTAGGTGTCACGCCCCGCTTCCCAGAGTACGCAAGATTTGGGCACGTGACATAGCCAACCATGCTACCTGTGGGTAGGAAGTATCCATCCACAGTCACATTACGGTTGTAAGGATATCAAGAACAGAATAAAACTAATCTAATACATGTTCAAATCCATAATAACAGGAATCAATAAACAATAAGTGCGGAAGCTAATGATCCAATACAATGAATAAACAGTATGTCCCATAATGCGGGCTCACATCTGGAAATGAAAAGCAATAAATAAACTAAATCCTAAGGACTCACTGTTCAGCCTGCTGGCCGAAGTACTCCTGCTCGGTCGACGTCAAAGGTACGGAATCTGGGCCATGCAAAACCCAGACGTCAGCGCGTCATGATATCAAGTATATAGCATAAACATGGTAATAAACAATGCAATCATGAACATGAATAAAGCAGTAATAAGCAGGGTAATGTGCAGTGGTGACTAAACTGTTCTATCAGGTTTCCTACTCTATAGTCTTTGAAACCAATTGATGAATCGTCGATGTAACTCAATAGTATCCCGTACATACCCGGGATCACGGCCACAATATTCTCGGCTGAAACCGAGACATGCCGTGAGGCACAGAAAGGAAAGCATCAGTATCCCGTACATACCCGGGACCACGGCCACAATATTCTCGGCTGAAACCGAGACATGCCGTAAGGCACAGAAAGGAAAGTATTAGTATCCCGTACATACCCGGGACCACGGCCACAATATTCTCGGCGGCAGCCGAGACATGCCGTAAGGCACAGAAAGGAAAGTGTACACTCGGGCGGTAGTGAACTGTCGAGTTACAAGTCAGGTTCATCTTTGATTTCCCCATACCCCCAAGCTATGTATGTCCGGTCAGGTATTCAGTAGTCAAGGGCTAATGCCAACACAAAGTCAAGTAAAAGTAGGTCTGTCTGGATCGACAGCAGGAAAGATCAGGGTTATCGGCATTAGGCAAAAGATCAGGTAACAGGTCAGGTTACCATCAACAGGTAGAGTCGATATGTATATGGTGTCGTGTCCGGTGTATCAGTACATGTGTCAGGTGTATCAAGATCGGTCAATATGTAATGCAAGCAGGTATATGATGATAACAGGTATAGTAACAAATAATGAACAGTAGCAGGAAACAGTAAATAACAAATATTATTCTATGTGAACACAGTGATGTTTGTATTTTCATATTAATCCGGTTCACGCACCTTTGAGGTGCAATAGCCACAAGACGAACAATATCGATAATATACGTAATGGAGTTACATGAATTTGAACTAAGCACAACAATTGTCTCATGAGTGATTTTAACAAATGAAGTGGGGATGATCTACTCGGTTTAATTAGTTAAGTATGAATTAATAGCAGGCCGGTCAATACGAGCAATGATTTCATTGATTTAAAGTTACGGATAATCGTGGCTAGCAATTCTAAGTTATAAAAGGTATCGATGTTATAATAGTTGTGTGGTTATAATATGATGATTAAGTTGTAGCATGTTAAAGCAAGTATTCGGATACTTGCCTCGGCGGTTCCGCAAACCGAAACACGGATGCGATGTCGGTAGAAACCACGATACGAAAGCACGGGCTATGGATCGAGTCCCAACAGAGGTCGACGGGATCACACGGACCAGGGGACTTCGCTGGAGCGTCGGGTTCGTCAGACGGCACGGTCGGATTCCGGCAAAAGTTATCGGCAACAAGTTAGCAATACGATAAACATACAAGATCAGCGGGGTTTGTACCAAAGGAAGTAAAGGGATGCTTACAGAGGAGGAACAGGGGTAACTATGATGGGCCCGACGGCGATGGACCCACCGGCGGCGAACAGGAGGTGCGGCGAGGGTGCTGGAACGGCTGGAAGGCTCGGGGTCGCTGGAAAGGGGTGTTGCGGCGAGCTGGAGGAGAGGGGGTCGTCTCTGGTGGTCGAGGGGAAGAGGTAGGTGGTCGAAGGTGGCGTCGACGAGGTCGCCGGCGCGCTTTCCCGGCGAACGGCGGAGGTAGGCAATGGATGAAGGCTCGGGTTCACTGTTCCGGCGAGGGGAGGAGGGAACGACGACGAGGTCGGGTCGAGTAGGGTGAAAGGGTGCCGCGGGAATCGTCGACGACGATGGGTGGCGTCGGCGGCGAGGTCTGCGAGGTTGGAGGCGAGGCCGGGGTTGCGTGCAGGTGCGGGAGAGAGGAGGAAGGAGGGAGGAGGAAAGTAGGTGGGTGCGGTGGAGGTCGTGGTGGTGAGGGCGGCGACGGCGAGGTTGCGGTGGCGGTGGTGGGCTGTGCGAGTACAGGCTAGGGTTAGGGTTTGTGTTTTCGTGATGGGAGGAAGATGGTGAGGGAGGCGGCTGCTGAAGGGTACGTAGAATATATAGAGGAGAGAGAGAGATAGGAGAGAGAGAGATTTGAAGGAGATTGAGGGAGGAGAGAGAGAGAGATAAGAATGGGAGGTGGGTCCCACGAGCTCCATTGACAGCTCGTGATTGGTTGGGAGATTGGATTCGCGTAGGATTCTGGGGATATGCAGCTGAGGAATATAGATTAGAAGGTGTAAATATATATTCGATATTAAATTCAAATGGGCCCTTTTTGGCGCGAAATGAAACATCTCCAAATCGCGCCCGGGTTGCGCCCAAATGATCCAAATTCAATTTATAAGATTTTAAGCGGGTTCCAAATTTTGAAAATAGGTGTTTAATGATTAAAATGCATGCCCCCAAGTCGGACACTTGCACGCGCGCGTAGTCGCCCAAACTTGCCCGTTTAGCCAAACGGAACGGAATCTCGACACGCGGACGCTACCACGCGACTAGTGGCGACGAGTAGGCTAACATGGACATCTTAAATTTCATTTTCGGAGTTAAAATTTGTTATGTGCTGAAATGACTTAACCGGGTAAAATTTAGCAATAAACACCAGAAAATCAGGAAAATTGGAATGAGCAATATATAACTCTCAACTAGTAATATAAATAGTACTATTGGGCTCGGGTGTTACATCATACCCAATTACAAAAGAATTTCGTCCTCGAAATTCCAAGAATACAAGATAACTAACTACTGGAAAAGATGAGGGAATTTCTGCCGGATCTCGTCTTCTCTCTCCCAAGTGGATTCTCCATGCGATCGATTACCTCAAGAAACTAGCACAAGAGGGATAACCTTGTTCTTGAGAACCTTTTCTCTTCGATCCTTGATTTCAACTGGTCCCTCCTCGAACGTCAGATCCTCTCGCACAGTCAACTCCGAATGATCCAAGACATGAGTCTCATCACGAACATACCTCCGTAGTTGAGACACATGAAACACGTCGTGAACTCTTGCTAATGACGGTGGTAATGCCAACCGGTACGATACCTCTCCGACACGCTCCAATATCCCGAAGGGTCCAACGAATCGGGGACTAAGCTTTCCCCGACTTCCAAAGCGAATCACCCCTCTAGTCGGTGATATCTTCAGGAATACCAAATCACCTACGGCGAACTCTAGAGGTCTTCTTGACGTGTCGGCCCAACTTTTCTGTCTGTCTTGAGCTGCCTTCATATGCTTCCTGATGGTATTCACCTTCTCGACTGTCTGTACCACCAATTCTGGTCCCAATAATCTTCGTTCACCAACATCATCCCAACAAACAGGTGAACGGCACTTACGACCATACAGTGCTTCAAACGGGGCCATCTGAATAGTTGCTTGGAAGCTGTTGTTGTACGAAAACTCCACCAGGTGTAGATGATCTTCCCAAGAACCTTTGAAGTCCAACATGCAAGCCCTCAACATATCTTCCAGGGTCTGGATCGTTCTCTCTGATTGTCCATCGGTCTGAGGATGATAAGCTGTGCTAAGCTTCAATCGAGTCCCCAAACTTTCTTGTAAACTCCTCCAAAAGTGCGACAAGAACCGAGTGTCCCGATCGGACACGATGCTTACCGGTACTCCGTGCAATCTGACAATCTCCTGCATGTACCGCTCTGCCAAAGTCTCTGTCGATTGATCAACCCGAAAAGGAATAAAGTGAGCTGCCTTGGTCAACCGATCGACAATCACCCACACTGCATTGTTGCCCTTTGGACTCCGCGGTAAAGCCGTCACGAAATCCATGGTTATATGTTCCCACTTCCATTGAGGAATCGGAAGTGGTTGCAACAAACCAGCAACCCTTTGGTGTTCAGCCTTGACTTGCTGACACACCAAGCACTCAGCCACGAAGCGAGCAATTTCCCGTTTCATACCTTCCCACCAGAATTGCTGTCGAATATCTCGGTACATCTCTGTCCCTCCGGGATGTACAGAGTAAGCTGATCTATGTGCCTCCTTCCTAAGCTCTTCACGCACATATCCTTTTGGCACACACACACGGCTACCATATCTCAACGAACCGTCTTCATGGATCAGTAAATCGGTTCGCAGTCCGGCTCCAACCATCTGCGTCGTCTCATGTTCAACTCCTTCTGGGTGAACACATAATTCAAACTCTTGTGATCCGTAAAGACTTCAACTCTCTCTCCCAGAAGATAGTGTCTCCAAATCTTCAGGGCGAAGACCACGGCTGCAAGCTCTAAGTCATGAGTCGGATAGTTCTTCTCATGAGTCTTCAGCTGTCTCGATGCGTAAGCGAAAACTTTCCCGTTCTGCATTAATACACATCCCAAACCCTTTCCAGATGCGTCGCTATGAATCACCAGTCCTCCTGAATTATCCGGTACAGTCAGGATCGGGGCGGTTATCAACTTCTGCTTCAACGTCTCGAAGGCCAATGCACATCCGTCCTGTGCCATCCTTTACTAAGAGAACTGGAGCTCCCCAGGGTGAGTTGCTGCTTCGAATCCATCCCTTCTTGAGTAATTCGCTCACTCGTTTCTTAACTCCTTCCAATTCCACCAGTGCCATCGGATAATAAGATTTTGATACTGGCGCTGCACCAGGAGTAAGGTCAATCGCAACTCCACATCTCGCTTCGGCGGTAAGCCCGAAACACCTTCAAAACACCTCCATAAAGTCGCGGACAACTGCCGGCTCTTCATCACTCTCCACTACCATAGCCGCAAGAACACTGTTCGTCGGCCTAGCCCTAAACTCGACTGACCCGACAGAACTGCTTCCTCCGATGAAAGTAAACTCAGGGTGTCCGGGAATCTGGAAAATTACTTTCCTTGCCCTACAATCAATGTGGGCGTGGAAAGTGCCAAGAAAACCCATCCCCAAGACAACCTCAACTGCCCGTATCTATCACCAAAAAAATCCGCAAAAGCTCCCGTCCGCAAACAACAACTGTACAATCTCTACCTTCCTTACTAGCTATGATTTTCCCATTCCCAGTGTGTATGTCCCAGAAACTAGACAGGGTCGTGCAGGTGATCGAGTGTGTAGTTATAAATTTGGATGACATAAACAATGGGATGCTCCGAAATTAAGTAATGCCAAAGCGGGAAAACCATGAACGAGTAAATTACCTGAAACCGCTTCTCCTGATGCCTTGGCTTCCTCAGCTGTCAAAATGAAAGCTCGACCCTGGTTGGATCCTTGTGTCAGCTGCTTCTGCCCTTGGAACGGTCTCTGTGGAGGCTTCTGTATATCATCTCTCGTGCGAAGCTTCGACGGACAAGCACTCACTGCGTGATCGGCTGCTCCACAGACCAGACAAAGTCCCAGTCTCCTTCGACAATCCTTTTGCATGTGGCCCGGTAAATTGCAGTAGTTACAACTTATGCTCTTTCTTCGATCCACGACCACAGGCTTCTTCATTGGCGCTACACCTCGACGGTCCACTGGAATACCCTTGCGCCCATGATCTCGGTTAGGTACAAATGTAGGCTTCCTGGCCGCAACTGCTGTCTGGTGAAGGTTCCCTTTCGATCCTGATAAACTCTGCTGCTCTCTGGCTGCCGTAAGAACCTGTGAGAAAGTGGTCAAACCCAGGGAAACAATCTGCCTCTGGATGTCCACATCCAAACTGCGCAAGAACCTTCGCGCCCTGTCTGCCTCCTTGGCGACTAAGGGTCCAGCGAAACGGCTGAGTCTCGTCCATTCCGCTGCGTGTACATCCACCGCTGCTCCATTTTGTTTCAGCCCAATAAATCTCTCCTCCATTTCCTCCCGTGCATTCCACGGGAAGAACTTTTCAAAAAAACTTTTGGAAAAATCCGCCCAACTGATTGGCTTGGACAAGCGGGTCTCCTCCACGAGCCACCACTCTCGGGCGTAATCCACCAGCTGAATGCGCACCACATCAACTTTCTTGTCTTCCGGGATCTGTGCTGCAATCAGTAAATTCTCCGTGTCCACGAGCCACTGCTCGGCTGGCAACGGCTCCTCCAAGCCAGTAAAAGTAGTAGGACCCAACCGTCTGAAATCTGCCACGGTCCCTACTCGGTCGACTGGCTTCGCTACAGCGGTGTTTACAGACTGCTGCATAGCCTGCAAACCCTCCTGAAATGAATCCGCTTGCTGCTGGATCAGCTCAGTTTGCCTCTTCAGATTTTCCAACATCCCTCGTATCACTCCTAACATGGCGGCTTCATCCACACGCCTCTGATACGTCTTGAAATTCTTATCTGCCATGGTCCTGAAATCAAAACAAACAACATTAGCATGATGATAGATTCAATATATATAAATCAAGGCTAGAACTCCAAGATACTTAAATAGAGTGCTGCATTGTAGCTATGCCGCGGTATCATAGCCGCAATTACTTAACTCCACCCAAGTCGCCTAAGTCCTAGAGATAACAAGAAGTTAGGTTTTCAAGTTTGACAATGCAAAGTAAGTTTGCATGCCGACATGATCCGGAAGAAGGATTCAAGGATAGTAAAAATGGTCAAAGTGGCAGGACATGTTTCCTAATCACGGGTATTCTGATTCGTGTATCGAGTGCAATACCCAACTACAAGAATCAACCCAATTAACCTGGCTCTGATACCATAAAATCATGTCACGCCCCGCTTCCCAGAGTACGCAAGATTTGGGCACGTGACATAGCCAACCATGCTACCTGTGGATAGGAAGTATCCATCCACAGTCACATTACGGTTGTAAGGATATCAAGAACAGAATAAAACTAATCTAATACATGTCTAAATCCATAATAACAGGAATCAATAAACAATAAGTGCGGAAGCTAATAATCCAATACAATGAATAAACAGTATGTCCCATAATGCGGGCTCACATCTGGAAATGAAAAGCAATAAATAAACTAAATCCTAAGGACTCACTGTTCAGCCTGCTGGCCGAAGTACTCCTGCTCGGTCGACGTCAAAGGTACGGAATCTGGGCCATGCAAAACCCAGACGTCAGCGCGTCATGATATCAAGTATATAGCATAAACATGGTAATAAACAATGCAATCATGAACATGAATAAAGCAGTAATAAGCAGGGTAATGTGCAGTGGTGACTAAACTGTTCTATCAGGTTTCCTACTCTATAGTCTTTGAAACCAATTGATGAATCGTCGATGTAACTCAATAGTATCCCGTACATACCCGGGATCACGGCCACAATATTCTCGGCTGAAACCGAGACATGCCGTGAGGCACAGAAAGGAAAGCATCAGTATCCCGTACATACCCGGGACCACGGCCACAATATTCTCGGCTGAAACCGAGACATGCCGTAAGGCACAGAAAGGAAAGTATTAGTATCCCGTACATACCCGGGACCACGGCCACAATATTCTCGGCGGCAGCCGAGACATGCCGTAAGGCACAGAAAGGAAAGTGTACACTCGGGCGGTAGTGAACTGTCGAGTTACAAGTCAGGTTCATCTTTGATTTCCCCATACCCCCAAGCTATGTATGTCCGGTCAGGTATTCAGTAGTCAAGGACTAATGCCAACACAAAGTCAAGTAAAAGTAGGTCTGTCTGGATCGACAGCAGGAAAGATCAGGGTTATCGGCATTAGGCAAGAGATCAGGTAACAGGTCAGGTTACCTTCAACAGGTAGAGTCGATATGTACATGGTGTCGTGTCCGGTGTATCAGTACATGTGTCAGGTGTATCAAGATCGGTCAATATGTAATGCAAGCAGGTATATGATGATAACAGGTATAGTAACAAATAATGAACAGTAGCAGGAAACAGTAAATAACAAATATTATTCTATGTGAACACAGTGATGTTTGTATTTTCATATTAATCCGGTTCACGCACCTTTGAGGTGCAATAGCCACAAGACGAACAATATCGATAATATACGTAATGGAGTTACATGAATTTGAACTAAGCACAACAATTGTCTCATGAGTGATTTTAACAAATGAAGTGGGGATGATCTACTCGGTTTAATTAGTTAAGTATGAATTAATAGCAGACCGGTCAATACGAGCAATGATTTCATTGATTTAAAGTTACGGATAATCGTGGCTAGCAATTCTAAGTTATAAAAGGTATCGATGTTATAATAGTTGTGTGGTTATAATATGATGATTAAGTTGTAGCATGTTAAAGCAAGTATTCGGATACTTGCATCGGCGGTTCCGCAAACCGAAACACGGATGCGATGTCGGTAGAAACCACGATACGAAAGCACGGGCCACGGATCGAGTCCCAACAGAGGTCGACGGGATCACACGGACCAGGGGACTTCGCTGGACCGTCGGGTTCGTCAGACGGCACGGTCGGATTCCGGCAAAAGTTATCGGCAACAAGTTAGCAATACGATAAACATACAAGATCAGCGGGGTTTGCACCAAAGGAAGTAAAGGGATGCTTACAGAGGAGGAACAGGGGTAACTATGATGGGCCCGACGGCGATGGACCCACCGGCGGCGAACAGGAGGTGCGGCGAGGGTGCTGGAACGGCTGGAAGGCTCGGGGTCGCTGGAAAGGGGTGTTGCGGCGAGCTGGAGGAGAGGGGGTCGGCTCTGGTGGTCGAGGGGAAGAGGTAGGTGGTCGAAGGTGGCGTCGACGAGGTCGCCGGCGCGCTTTCCCGGCGAACGGCGGAGGTAGGCAATGGATGAAGGCTCGGGTTCACTGTTCCGGCGAGGGGAGGAGGGAACGACGACGAGGTCGGGTCGAGTAGGGTGAAAGGGTGCCGCGGGAATCGTCGACGACGATGGGTGGCGTCGGCGGCGAGGTCTGCGAGGTTGGAGGCGAGGCCGGGGTTGCGTGCAGGTGCGGGAGAGAGGAGGAAGGAGGGAGGAGGAAAGTAGGTGGGTGCGGTGGAGGTCGTGGTGGTGAGGGCGGCGACGGCGAGGTTGCGGTGGCGGTGGTGGGCTGCACGAGTACGGGCTAGGGTTAGGGTTTGTGTTTTCGTGATGGGAGGAAGATGGTGAGGGAGGCGGCTGCTGAAGGGTACGTAGAATATATAGAGGAGAGAGAGAGAGATAGGAGTGAGAGAGATTTGAAGGAGATTGAGGGAGGAGAGAGAGAGAGATAAGAATGGGAGGTGGGGCCCACGAGCTCCATTGAGAGCTCGTGATTGGTTGGGAGATTGGATTCGCGTAGGATTCTGGGGATATGCAGCTGAGGAATATAGATTAGAAGGTGTAAATATATATTCGATATTAAATTCAAATGGGCCCTTTTTGGCGCGAAATGAAACATCTCCAAATCGCGCCCGGGTTGCGCCCAAATGATCCAAATTCTATTTATAAGATTTTAAGCGGGTTCCAAATTTTGAAAATAGGTGTTTAATGATTAAAATGCATGCCCCCAAGTCGGACACTTGCACGCGCGCGTAGTCGCCCAAACTTGCCCGTTTAGCCAAACGAAACGGAATCTCGACACGCGGACGCTACCACGCGACTAGTGGCGACGAGTAGGCTAACATGGACATCTTAAATTTTATTTTCGGAGTTAAAATTTGTTATGTGCTGAAATGACTTAACCGGGTAAAATTTAGCAATAAACACCAGAAAATCAGGAAAATTGGAATGAGCAATATATAACTCTCAACTAGTAATATAAATAGTACTATTGGGCTCGGGTGTTACACTAGGTGCCTGCACACTCCTCTGTGTTTGCTAAATAATTTTATAAGTCTCCGGGTGTTAGCAGATTCAGTTTTCCTATCACAATTCTCACAATTTCAATGTCGGTAGAAATTCAAAGTTCGCGTTCCGGGGTTAAGTCTCAGGTTTGGGTCTGAATTCTAGCACTAGGGGGTTTGTGTGGCCTCTACTAAGCTCAATTACACATCACAACTCAAGAATTCCACAAAACCCTAACTATGAATTTTCAAAGTTCACTAAACCGCATCAAAACACTTCTAATATTGTATGGGTGCTAAGGTAGGGGAAATATAATGCTAATGGTGCAGAAATTATCTCATTTGGCAACTCAAGAATTTTCTTGAGTTGCCCTAAGTGCTCAAAATCCTTGCTTTCTAGGTCCAAAGTATTTGCCATGAGCTTGTGAACATTTTTAATGAAGTGGGGATGAGGTTTTGAGGTTGTTTTGATGGTGTTTTGTGAGTTTGAAGAGGAGGGAGGAGAGAGTGCTGCCATGGATGATGAGAGAGTGAGAAAGATGAAGGAAAATGAAGAGAGAAGCAATGAGCCTTGACTATGGTTGACCTCTCACCCTCTCTCTTTCATGCCCATACCCATTTCTTTATTATTTTCCCTTTTCTTTTTTTTTCTTTTCTTTTCTCACATAAAACCCAAACCATGAATGAAAATGAAGAGAAAGCCATGTAGGAAAATGTAACACAAGTGTTAAAATGACATGGTGCATGTTTTGCACAAAACAAGCTTAATGCGCGATTAGCGATTTTTAATCGCGATTAGCACTAAAATAGTGTATAATAAATCATAAAATTTCACGATTGCTTAAATCCAATAAAACACCCTCTTTTTATTAATTTCTATAATTTTCCAAATTTTTCCTAATTTATCGGTATTTAATTATACCGCAATATTAAAATATTCATTATATTTATTATTTAATTATAAAAATTCTCAAAAATAATATTTTATTTTTCTGAAATGTTACAGTCTTCCCCCTTAAAGAAATTCGGTCCCCGAATTTAAATTTAAACCCCTTAAATACTAAAACATTTCAGTAAAAAGATCATGTCTGCGGGGCTCCGAAATCATCAATACATAAAACGCATCATAGCACAATGCATGCGTATGAATAATGAGCAGATAACTCATAATCAAAACTCCGTCAAGCATCCCGCAATCATCGGAGTCATGGCGAAGACATCAATGTCAAAGCCCAAACCGAAACCAATCATGATATACATCAAAACCCTATATGTAAACATCAAAACTATACTTGTAAACATCAGAAGGAAATGCATGCCAAACCTTTCATGTTGCTGTGCGATGCGCGTAACGCGGCATACTGGCGGACGTCTATTGTAAGAAAATAACTATATATATATACTTATCCTTTGTTTAATATGTACGTCCCGCCGTTTTGAAATGATTTAGAAGGGTTTCCTTTATAAAATGTTTCGTGTCCTCTCAGGCACGTAGGTGAATACGAAGACTATAGCTCTCATTTGGAAATCCCTTCGATAACTATCGATGCATGCAAAAATATACTCAGGTACTGTCCTTTGGCTAGTCCTGTCCAGCTACTATACCAAATAGTAAATTTCATAAACATCATCTCACAGAAAAATCAAATCCAAAATAGGTACATGAATGCCATGTGCGTCTGGTGCGCACGGAAACCGAAATCAATGAATATGCCATACATGTACACAAAAACCAGAGCTAAGTGCAACGTGTGTGCACGAAAACACCTGTCAAGGGCAACGAGTGTTCCTGACAACAATAACAAGTGCATTTGATATGCACGAAGAACCCCGATTTAGTGCATCAGGTGTGCACCAAAATCGCATCAAGCGCGCCAAATATGCGCAAGAATCCTAATCAAGTGCACAAGGTGCACGAAAACAATATCGAATATCGTAATCGAAATCGACGGTATACAACACATCTCAATCCAAATCCAAATCAGGTATACCATGGTATATAATCTCACAACCATGTGCATCAGCGTGCACAAAATCGAATCAAAATACTAAAAGTGTATGAAAACTATGCCGAAAGCATAAGTCAAATCACATGCATACCATAGGCATGAAATCAAAATCAACATCTCGAATGATATCTAATCAAAATCAAGTGCTACTGTGGTGCACAAAATCTCAATCATGCAAATAAATCGCTCCAAATATTAGGCATGGAATCAAAATCAACATCTCGAATGTCATCAATCGAAGTCGAGTGCAACTGTGGTGCACAAAATCTCAATACAGTGCAACTATCGCACAAAAATACAAATATGGTGCATCAAGTGCACAAAATACCAACTCCAGTGCTTCCAGTGCACAAAATATCAAATACTGTGCATCCAGTGCACAAAATGCCGAATACAGTGCATCCAGCCCATGAAATACCGAATACAGTGCATCCAGTGCACGAAATGCCGAATACAGTGCATCCAGTGCACGAAATACCAAATACAGTGCATCCAATGCATGAAATACCAAATACAGTGCATCCAGTGCATGAAATATGAAATACAGTGCATCCAGTGCACGAAATACCAAATACAGTGCATCCAGTGCACGAAATACAATATGGTGTAACAATGCACAGCATAAAAACCTAGTGCAACAACTGCACAAAATACAAATCGGGTGCAACAAGCGCACGGAAATGCATCAATAACTCAAATGCATATCAAAAGCAACACCGAGTGTGCCAAGGTGTATAAAATCATAAACGCGTGCAACTGCGTGAACAAAACACGTATCCACGCACTGCAAGCACATGTAAGCTATACCGAGTGCAGAAACCAAATCGAGTGCATACCACAAATCAAATCAGCTGTATGCAATCCATGAAATCATAAACATGTGCAGCCAAGGCACAAAACTGAATCAAGTGCAATAAACCTGCACAAATCATAAATCAACACAATGGTGTATAAAGCATATCTCAAGTGCAACAACTATGCACAAAACGTAAATACTCAGTAGGTGCAGCTATAGTACACGAAAACAATACCATAAAGCCCAATCATCAAAACTCAAATCCAAGTGATATAAGCGTGATATTCAGATCACAACGCAAATCGCAACGAAAGACATTGAGGTATTCCTTCTACAATGTCGAAAAGTGTCGGTGCACCCAAAACTGGCAGAGCAAGAACATCAGCTGCCTCCTGCTCACGGTCTGGCGTCTTTTGTCTATGGGTCTTCATTTCTCTGTGGATTACCAATATTGCAATCCATTGGCTCGTCGGCCCGGTTCGGTGTACTAACGGAAACGATCCGCTCTAGCATATCCTCTAAAGATCTCTGGCCAACTATCATGGCCGCTCATAACATATCTCATCGACGATGCCGAACTCTGGCCTGCTGGGTGTGCACAATATGACCTCTCCTGGGTCCAAGCCTTCTCGTATAGTATTCCACAAAGGTTACGTCGAAGACCCTCTCAATCTCGTTTCTGCTGAACTGCCAGGAGGTTATCACCCTTTTCTATATCAATTTCTGGTTCCGGAACGGCTGCATACTCATCGCGACTACTTCTGGAAGATATATCCATATACAATGCCTCTGCATGCGTATCACATCTCGAATGTCGGCGGAGTGGAACGTCATCTCGTTGAAATCTCTTGTGAACTCTTTACTCCACTTTTTCTCTAATGTCGACTACTTCGGACTCGTCTCTTCGTGGCTGCGTGGACTGTGCTCCAACGGCTATACTCGTATCTGAAGTCTCCCAAGAATTGCATCCCATCACAAGATATCCGAATGAAGTCAAACTTTTCGATCGATTCGTCAAAACCTCATAATCCCCCAAGAGATCAACATCTTGGGTACAGTTTAATAGTATCGAGTACATACCACAACATCGGTGGACCAGCCATAGAAGGGCAAACCCAAGCCTCACTAATGACACCGCGGAACTGCCGCAAACCTTAAGTTTCAAAGGCTTTCACATGGGCATTATGTCGAGTTAGGGTTTCCATTCTTCTAGAGTGTCCATAGAATTGCTTGCATGTCTTTCCGAATACTTTAAACTTGGAATATGGATTTCTGACTTTCGATCGCCTCTATCGACACTCAACGTACCTGCGTGAACTCTAGCTGGAATCAATCAATCTGATGACCTCGCATCGGGGTAAGAGAACGAACCACATATCCTAATCATTCATCCTCGGGTGGCTAGCGATTTTCTGTCATATCTTTAAGTACAACTCGTATTGCAATAGCTCTAACATCTGGGGTGATATCTCATCGTTCGCAGCAACTACTGGCTCATCTTTCTGCACGCTGAACAGTGCCTCAATCATCATGAATAGACGATACATCAATGGTCATCACATTCTGGCTGGCCTCTATTAGTGGCTCAATCCTCTGGTGCTGATCTGCACGTCCGAGTAATCTTGTAAAAGCGATCCATCAAACGCTCCTGGCATGAAAACACAGTAAAACGACTTCTCTATGCAATCGTATGTCCTTGGAATCACGCCCTGGTCAGTCCTCGTCCGTGACGAGCCCGTGCTGACGCAACTCTAGTCGTAGCTCTCTCTGCCCGTGTAATCGTGGCAGCAAACCATAAACCGATACTGAAGACGATAGAACATTAGAATGAATATAATGTTGTGCAAGAAAATATACATCCTAACGCTTCTTAAGCAGAGTAGCGTATCGTAAGTATGCCGCGAAACATAGACACGGTACGTCACTCTTCCTAAGTCACCTACTCCATCAACCAAGGGTCATCCTACACTCAGAAGGTAAAACCTAACACTCTGATACCAACTTTATCGTGACCCGAAAAGTACTGAACATGACCGGCACTTAAATTACGAAACGTCTCGAGGCGTACGTAATCTAAGTAAGCCAAAACCCAGAAATCAAAACCAATTAAAGCAGTAGAGTGAAGGAAAAACCACTTTTAAAGCAAGAAGTTTAACAACATAAGCCGAATATGCATTTTTAAAATCTCAAGTCTTTTCTGAAAATTTCGGCAGAGTTTCCTTTGTAAATACTGACCACAAACGGGTACAAACCTGATAAAGCATATAAAATGAATAAAGGCATCCCCAAGCGGGAGCTATCTCTTCATCAATTGACGGTCACAACCACACAATCAATATAATATACAATGCCGAAGGGCGATGATCAAAACTCAAAAGAAAGCCCATAGCCACCAGAAAACCATAATAATACAAGCGCGACTCTAAGGTCGAAAGAATAAACACTGGTCTTCTACGTCTGGTTGATGGAGATTACTAGATACAACTAAAATAATAAATGTACAATGGTGGTCACGATGCAAGTGAACCCACCTACCAAAGCAATCACCCAAAATGAAAGTAGTGTGCCAGCAAAGCCGTCAAGAAACCTATACGGCAAAACCTGCAAGAAACTGTGGCACAACGGGGGTGAGTTGCCAACTCGTGAGTAGAAAATATCACAGAGCAGAAATCGCATGTATGACGCTATCCTAGGTCATATCAAGTAATATCCTCAAATAAATATCCTGATCCATTTACATATAAGTGCAATACCACGTGCTCGTGTCAGTGCCTCAGATAGCAACATATCAGATATATGATGTATGAATGCATTACTAATGGAAACAGAATACATCATGAATGAGATAGCTGTTTTCTTTATTTAATGAGATTTCTATATGTATATAAATCGGGTATCATCAATGAAATCAACAGAGAAATCAGTGTCAAGCATCGACACGAAACATAAATCTCAATATCTCAATATCTCATGCTCCGGCTATCCGGACTGGCCTGTATCATCAAATCTCAATATCTTAGTGTCTCAAATCTCAATATCTCAATACCTCGGGCTCCGTCAGTCCGGATCGGCCCACATCATCAATCACACGACTACGAACGGTATCCTCCGGATATCCGCCGTGCCAAACAATCACCGGTAGGAAGTCTGCCCCTGCCGGGCTCATCGTCTACAACTCGAGCTTCTTGCCCTGGGTACCATACCTGGTCCACCATGTACCCGCAGACAGTTCATCCAACTCCTCAAATCGGGTCTCGAAAACCATCTCAGAACCGAGAAAACATCATGGTGGACAATACTCATCATATCAATGAAAACCGCATCAATCTCTTTAAAACAAATCATCGGTCTATAAAACTTTCACATGCGGTTTCCAAATCAAGAAATCTCAAGAAGGATCCGAAATCATTAAAATCATGATATCAATAAACAGTGAATACTGGCATAAATCTCCATAATACTGCATGACCAATGAATATATGAATGCATCTGATATCATGCAATAAATGCAATAGTTAAACTAGCATATGAAAGCTATAACATATTGCAACTATCAACTAGCAAGCTATGTCAACGAATAGTATTTTCTAAAGTGTAAGTGACATGGCAATTACCGATGATGATGTGTGTGAGCCGGCAAGCAGGTGTATGTAGAACATACG
This sequence comes from Agapanthus africanus, assembly GCA_030015575.1. Classification (NCBI taxonomy): domain Eukaryota; kingdom Viridiplantae; phylum Streptophyta; class Magnoliopsida; order Asparagales; family Amaryllidaceae; genus Agapanthus; species Agapanthus africanus. Next base: position 178,927,432 of record JASDDO010000008.1, read on the forward strand.
CATCATCGGTAATGGTGCTGGTGTCCTGACAGTAGAGTTTCATGATAATTACAGATAATATATGTACAAGAATGCAATGCGATGAAACATCATGAATATACAGAAAGTGATGTAGTAACAGCAACACTGAAAAATATACCTACCCAATATACGAGTCATACATTTTGGTATTTAAAATACTATAACATTTCAAAATAATAAAATATTATTTTTGGGAATTTTTATAATTTAATATTATTTTAATGAATATTTTAATATTCTGGTATAATTAAATACAAATAAATGGGGGGAAATTTTGGAAAATTCTAAAATAGGGTATTTTATGGAATTATGCCATTTTAAAGTTTTTAATATGCTAATTTAGTGTTAATCGCGATTAAAAATCGTTAATTGGATTTTTGGCATTTTTGTGCAAAAAAGTGCACATATCATTTTCCACACTTGTTACACTTGTGTTATATTTCTCTTGCCATGGTTGTTCTTTTGGGTTCACTATTGGAGTGAGAAGGGAAAAGAAAAGAAAAGAAAGAGTAAGTATGATGATGAGAGAGAATGTCTAGGTCAAACCTCTTTTGACCCATGCCCCCCCATCATTTCCTTTCTCATCTTCTCTCCCCTCTTCAAACTGAGCTGCTGCTACTCCCTCTCCCTCTCTCTCTCCCTCTTCATGAAACCCTAGATCCACAATGAAATCAACCCCAAAACCCCATTCCCACTTCACAAAACTTACTCCCAAGCTCACTAGCTACACATTGAACCTAGCAAGATTGGATTTGGAGGACTTTGAGTAACTGAAGAAAATTCTTGAGTTGCCAAAGGAGGTAAATGCTGCACCTTTAGTTTAGTATTTTGATTTCTTGTGTATCCATACTAGTATCATATCGATATGGTGTCGTTTTGAGGACTTTTGAGAATTCTAGTTAGGGTTTAGGGTTTGATCTGAAATCAAAGTGAAATTGAGGCTTGTTGTGACCTTAGAACCCCTTGTGTAATGTTATTTTAGACCCAAACCTGGAACTAGAACCACAATACGGATTTATGAGACGATGTCGGAGAAAAACTGTAAATCTGGGAGTGTTTTGTGTAATCTGCTATCACCCCGAGACCCCAAAAATAAAACTGAGTTGACAGTGAGATGTGCAGGTACCATGGAACCACCACACCAAACCCTAGCCCCCAACTCATTCCTTCGGCCGCCAATTAATTCCTTCTGGCCGCAATTTGCGGCCAGAGCCGGAGGGAACCCTCTCGATTTTGGTGTATGACCCTATTTCCTCTAGTCTTGACCCTGGGTATGTCTAGTTTTGACTGATTCCATCTAGGGTGAAATCTGGGTTGATTTTCCTATGTTGGCGCATGATTTACGACTTGTTTTAGCATGGATTTTGGTATTTGGTGATTCATTTCTGTCGGGTGGCGTTTGGACGTCAACGACAAGTGGATAGTGATCGTGTTTACATGCAAAGCGATAGGTTTTTACCTATGCGAGTAGAGTGTGTTGTTTTGGTTTTCGATGTGATTTTTATGTGCTTTAGCGTTGTGGTATACTTGTAGGTACCCTACGTGATGTTGAGGCAAAGAAGATGAAGATGGAAACATCGGCACCGACACATGAGAAGCAAAGTGAGTAGATTTATATCTACGGGGAGAAGTCGGGTGGATGGCGTATAGCACCCCCGCAGTCCGTGGTGGTGTATACGAATACGTATACACACATATATTTATTATGTGTTGTTTATATTATTGATGGTAATAATGGATTATTGATGATAAGGATGTATTGGTTTGGTATCGTGCGAACCCTAGAGTAGTGGTTACACCTACACATACACGTACACGTAAACTTGCATGCATTCTTTCATTTATCTGTGCGCATTTGGAGGTGTGTATATCTACACATTGGTATGGGACTATGTGTTCATATACGGGATTTGGGGCCGTGAGATTTGGCAATATGACAGAGTTCGTATTTGAGGTGCGGCATGATAGTTTTAGCGGGCCTTTGGGCATGTGTTTTACCCCGCATTCATATTTATATAGATGGTATCGATGGTACTAGACTTAGATTTGTACCATAGATTATGTGATATGATGGTAATGATACCTGATACAAGATGAGATGAATGCGATATTGACCCGTACCTAGCTATTGGGATGCCGTACGACGATTTACCGTACGAGCTTTATATTGATGTTAGATCCGCACTCATGACTCGAGGATGTTATATGATATACCGTATCGTACGTGATACTATTGAGGCGAGATCACCGACTATTGTATATATATATATGTATATCGACTCAGATGTAGGTGGTTTCATACCCCTCATGTTTAGATTACTTAGTAGACATTAGACTGACCCGAGTCATACCTATTTCAAAACTAACGAATCGGGGATATTTTAAAGATAGGCCAAAAGGGATTCTACGGGTATTTTCAAACGAAGCATCTTTTCTTAAAACACCGTAACCCTTATTTTATTAAAAACCCCGATTCGTCTTATTTCAAATGTCAAGGCTGCATGATATATTTATTGAGGCAGGTTCTTACTGTTGTGTTGATTATTCGATTCCGCATTTTCATGCTATTTGCATTGCATCGCTTGTATTGTTGATATATTTCAGTCATGCTGATAGGACACCAGCACCATTATCGATGATGCGTATGTCCCACGTACACTTGTTTGCCGGCTCACACACTTCATCATCGATAATTGCCATGTCACTACACTGTAGTACTGTTGCATTCAGTGTATGTTGCTTACATTTCTTTACATGTCGCATACATCATGCTTTCTGATTATACGCATTGAGATATATTGTTTCCATGATATTTCTGGTTTTTGGGAACCGTGGGTGTTTCAAAAGGAGAATATGTAATTGTTTGAAAACCCGGTTACCCTTGATATGATATTTCAGTGCGTCCACCATGTGTTTTCTCGGTGCTGAGAGCGACATGTGAAACCCGATTCGAGGAGGCGGATGAGGCCGATTGCGGGTACCTGGTGGACCCGGTATGGTTCCCCGGGGCAAGAAATGTTTTTCGTGGAGTAGACGATGAGCCTGGCAGGGTGGCGAGTACCTACCGGTGATTGGTTAGACCTGGCGGTTATCCGGAGGATACTGACCAGAGTCGATAGATGGATATGGGCGTACTGCCGGGGCCGAGGGCCAATACCGCAGACAGAGCCCGTGGGCCGATCCGGACTGACGGAGCCCGATATATGAGGATTTACGTGCCGATGCTGGGCACAGTTTTCATGATGTTTTCGAGTGTCGATGCTGGGCACTCTGGTTCCATGACTTTGACGTGTCGCGAGAGACACATGTGGTTATATCCTCATATTTCCATGCATATGCTGATGATATTTACATGCATGATGGTTATTGTCATTGGGTGACGAGTGGACGGGATCCACGTACATGCAGATTTGATTACATTGATCATACCTCACATTCATGATATGCTATTACTTGAGGCACTGGCATGAGCACTTGGCACTACACTCATGTATAGAGATCACATTGCCAGTTTAGCATGCTTCAGACTTATTCCTATTGAGGTTTATTTATATCTGATCGTATTGACCTAGGATGGGTCATACATTCGATCTCTGCTTGTAGATATTTTCTATTCACGAGTTGGCAACTCACCCCCGTTGTGCCACAGTTCTTGCAGGTTTTGCCGTACAGGTTCCATAGCGGCATTTCTGGCACACCACTTCCTTATGAGTGACTTGCTCGGGTAGGTGGGTTCTTTTGTATCAAAACCGCCATTGTTCCTATATTATTCATTGTATCTAGAAATTCCATCAACCAAAACTTGTATATTGTTTCAGACTTAGAAAACAGTGTTGTATTATTTCGACCTTAGATTCATGCTTGTAGTATTACGGTTTTCTGGATGTTTTGAGTTCCTTTTTGGGTTTTGATCCTCGCCCTTTGGCGTTGTATATTATTATTTCTTGCATGGTTGTGACCGTCGATTGACGAAGAGCTAGCTCCCGCTTGGGGATGCCTTGCATCATTTTATATATATATTATTCTTGCTGTTCCCCGTTCGGGGCCAGTTTTACAAAGGAAACTCTGCCGAAATTTTCAGGAAAGGTTACACATTTTAAAAATGCATATTCGGCTTAGTTATTTAAAAACGTTGATTTTCAAAACATGTTTTCTTTACTTCTTAAAACCAGTTTTCCTTATTTACTCTTTAAATGGTTTTAGATTTCTGGGCTTTTGGCTTACTTGGATCAGATGGGGTCCTATAGACTTCATATGGTTCAAGGGCCAGTCACGTGCTCTTTCGGGTCGTGACAAATACTCACGATTCTCCACTTTTGAAAATGAATATGACTCGAGCCCAGTCAAAAGGGTAAGGGAATCCACCTATGTCTGAGTCGATAAATATATATATCTAGTAGTCGGTGATCTTGCCTCAATAGTATCATGTACGATACAATAAATAATATGACATTCTCGAGTCAAGAGTTCAGATCTATCCTCATAACTATATCTCGTATGGTAAATCTATCGTACGGCATCCCAAATCTGAGTACGGATCAATGTCACGACCCAAAGTTTGGCCCATGACCGGCACATAACCACGTAACGTCTAAAGGCGTAACGCGACTAAGTAAGCCGAAACCCAGAAATCAAAACCATTAAAAGTATTGAGTGTTTAAACATTTAATAGAAACATTTGTTAAAACGTTTGGAAAACACTAAGTAATTTAGTAAAATTCTTTAGAGTGCAAGTTATTATCTTAAAAATTTTGGTAGCATTTCCTTTGTAAAAACTAGCCCCGAAATCGGGTACAAAACAATATATGAGTAAAATGGTGTACAATAAGAAATAAGCATCCCAAACGAGAGCAACCACACCCAATGGCGGAAACAATCACCACAATGATAATATACGACGCAGTAGCGAAGAAATGAGCAGTATAAGTGAAAACAAATATCATGAAAGATAAAGCTGCATAAATAAAGTCGGCTCACAACGAGCTCGACACCAGAGTACAAAATAATGTACATCGTCCTCACAACTGGTCTTTAAGTCAATACATAAGTAGTAGATGGAGAATACTAGATACAATGGTGTATACAACTGGAAATTTAAACAGATATCGTACAAAAACCCACCTATCAGCAAAGGGCTCGCACGCCAACTGCAATAGTATCTGTATCAAAAGATGCAATAAAACAGCCTGCCGCGACTACTCCGAGGGGCAACCTGCAAACACTGTGGCACAACGGGGGTGAGTTGCCAACTCGTTAATATTAGATAACATATAAAGGTAATCGCGAGTATGCACGTGCTGCGATACTCTAACCTATGCCAACAGACAACATATATATGATGAGCTAGATGAGCAATAATCAGGCAATAAGTGCGATCTAATAACATCTCTATATGATAAGCATGGTATGCAATAATCGTGCATAGCAAATGCAATCTAATAACATCTATATAGGATGAGCAGGGTATGCAATAATCGTGCATAGCAAATGCAATCTATTGACATCTATATAGGATGAGCAGGGTATGCAATAATCGTGCATAGCATGTGTACTCTATCAGGTACTACAGGTACAGGATGAGATGTATAATACTGAATACTAAGCATAGAAATAAATAACATCTACACGGAATGTCAACGTGGAAAATAATCGGTGTCCATCAATACACACAAATCCCAGTAAAACTCAGGCGCCGTCATCCTCATCGGCCCTCAAATCCTGTAAATCTCATAGAATCGTGAGTGCCTAACATTGGCACTCGAAATATCATAAAATAGCCGTGTCTAGCATCGACACGCAAATCCTCAAGTATCGGGCTCCGTCAGTCGGATCGGCCCACGGGCTCCGTCAGTCGGATCGACCCACGGGCTCCGTCTGCGAAATCGGCCCTCGGCCCCGGCAGTACGAGTCGGCTCGTATCCATCTCTCAGCTCTGGTCAGTATCCTCCGGATGACCGCCAGGCTCAACCAATCACCGGTAGGTAGGAGTCCCTCCGCCGAGCCCACCGTCTAACAATACGAGTCTTCTTGTCCCGGGGTACCATACCGGGTCCACCATGTACCCGCAATCGGTGCCTACCACTTCTCGAATCGGGTATACTCACACAAGCTCTCTGGAACCGAGAAAACTCATGGTGGACGCACTGAAATATCATATCAAAAGAAACCGGGTTTTTAAAACAGTGTGTATTTTCTTAAAATAATACCACGGTTCTCAAATCCAGAAATCCCATAAATCCAAACTCAATGCGTAAATCCATGCAATGTATCGTATGACACTAAGAGTAAAAAGGGAAAACCGCTCCTTTTAAAAAAAGAATCCAGTTTTGAAATTATCTCATGCGGTGCCTTATTTTCTTGAAATCAAGTCAATATCATCCATGTATGTAACATATATATGTATGTAGGTATGGATGTGCAAATGGATATATACGCGAATATGAGAGTAGCACTACTATGAAATACAGTGTGCATGTGCACAAGCATGAAGATATCAATATATGTATGCACTGGTATGAATATACAGTGTGCATGTGCGCAAGTATGATGATATCAATATATGTGTGCACTGATATGAATATACAGTGTGCATGTGCGCAAGTATGAAGATATCAATATATGTGTGCACTGGTATGAATATACAGTGTGCATGTGCGCAAGTATGAAAATATCAATATAATTGTGTACTGATATGAATATACAGTGTGCATGTGCGCAAGTATGAAGATATCAATATATGTATGCACTGGTATGAATATACAGTGTGCATGTGCGCAAGTATGAAGATATCAATATATGTGTGAATATGCGACAAGTCATGACAATCATCAATGATACGGTAATCGACACGATATGTAATGCGTAGCAATCCTATAGTGTGAGTGTCATAGCAATCACTAACGGTGTGAGTGTAACATACAAATAGTGCTCGTGCAGCTTGAACCGTTAGTGATAGTGCAGTATTCTATAACTACCATTTCTATATGCAACAAGGTATGCTACAATGGTACACATAAACGTCTACGACTAAATATCCTATCACGCCCTGACGCTTAACGCCATACGAAAGATTTCCCCGTAGATGTTAAATCTACTCACCTGGTCGCGTGCTAAGCGTAGCCGACTATCTGCTTCCCCTTCTTTGTGGCGTCCGACGTACCCTCCTGCGAACCTAGAATTCACACAAAGAATCCATATAAGCAAATATCCCGCGAAAACACGATATTGAACTCAAACGAGAAACTCGCGTCGCGAACTAAACGCGCGTGTATACGTAACGTGTGTGCATACGCCAAAACCCAACGCGGCAGGCTGTGGTACACAACGACACGCTGTGATACACAGCAAACCAACTCAACACGCATCGTACGTGTCTCGCAAGTCCCGCTACGCTAAAAATAGGTAAACGGTCCCAGATTTAATCTGGAGCAAAAACAGGAAAATCAAACAAGACCAAACCCTTCAAAATACCTACAGACATCTACCTGCCAAAAACCAACACAAAACCCAACCATTGGGCCGACGGCAAGAGGTATCATACCGGCCCAAAACCGGTGGGTGGGGTCCAGGTCTCTATACTAGGGTCCTGACACAATTCATAGCCTAGTGTATATGATTGCTTACTAAAAATATTATCCTAGTAACAGCAGATTTCATGTATCATAAGGGTTTAGCTTAAAACGACACAAAACCATAAGTTTGCAATAATAGGGTAATTTGGTGGAACTATGTGAGTTTCAGGAATCTAGCAATACCAACGGCACAATTTTGGGCTAATCTAACTATAAACACCCTGAAACACCCTATTTCCTAACCAAACCATAAGTTTAGCCATAAAACATAATACAACCACTAAACTTTAACTAAACAGCCCCGGATTTCAACTTGCAACAAATCAAGGAAAATAAATAATACCAAACACAGAGAAATCCCCCACAGACACCCTCTACACAAAGCACCTGCACCCAACTCAACAGGGGGCCGGCGACGCCGGAATTATTGGGGTAGTCGCCGGAATTTTGGGGAGGTGGTGGGCTCGTATTTCAACACACTAGCCTATACTGCCTGCACATTATTCTGAAGTTGTTTGCTAAGCTAGAAAATGCTCAAAATTGTAGCAGATCACAAAGTCCATCAGTTTGCATCAAAACCTTATTTTAGATTTCAAGTTTGCGACTTTAAGGCGATCTAGCTAAATCTAGTTGCACAACTTGGTTTAAACAGCAATAATAACCCTTAATTAGGTTCACTAGGCTATAAAAACTCTAACTTAGCTAAATCTTACATCAAACACAATTCTAGCACTAATAACCACAATAAAACACTAATCGAAGCTAAATTAAACACATGCAAACAAGGAAAGGAGTTGGGTTTAAGAATTATACCCCCACTAGATCCTAGGATACAGGAGAAGGAGTAGAAGAAAAAGGAGAAGAGCTGATGCTGCCTGCTACTGCTGCTGCTGCTGCCTGATGCTGCTGATGCTGTTGCTGCTTGTGTTGCTGCTACTGCTTCTTGTTGTTGTTTGTTTGTTTGTTGTTGTTGCTGGAGCTGCTGATGCTGCTGGAGCTGCTGCTGCTGAGACTGCTGTGTTGTGTGTGTGTGAGTGAGAGAATGAGAAAAATGAGTGAGGGAAAAAGCAAACCAATGAGTGAGAAGAGTCAACCCTGTTGGAGATAGTGCCCTCAGAGTCCATTATTGGATCACAGGCACGTGATTGCAATGATTGATGGAGGACCTATCCCGATAGGACAGTCTTACTCAAGATGATAGTATGCTATCTGGTTTATCTTTATCATCGTGTACTGCTTTAGGTGACCTTACAGGTCGCTATTACACGTTGATAGGGCCCCTAGGATTTGCTTGACTGCCAGCAGTATGAGGGCGATTATATACGTGGGAGCTGGAGTCTATAAGCACATCCTTAAAAGGTCCCTAGTCGTGGGAGTTTCGAGACAGGGCATCGATACTCCAGAGTAGACTAGTGTATACAGTCGAGACCCCGACGAGGGGCGGTGGCCGGTCTCACAAGCCACTGGTGTCAGTTGGTTCACCTAAGATGTATACAGGTGCTCATTGGGTTATGAGTACACCGGACAGGACTCGCCGGGAACATGCTAGTTGGTCTTATACCTGACGTCAGATAGCAGTTCCCTGGTGACATGTGTACAGGTTAGTTCATCGACCTGAGATCGTCATTTGTCTCGTGTGAGTTCCCACTGTGCTTTTATTACTACCCTACCACGCTCAAAGGAGATGTGCAAACAGGTTTTAGTTGGGTACAGTCCCGAGCCACATGGAGGCAGTGAGCGGATCTGCAGGGGTTCGTCTCTCTCGGTATTGGGGGTGAGGTTGCGCTGTGTCTAGGAGAGCCATTACACGAAGTCCTTGGCCAAGGCAGGAGATTTACTGGTAGGTATTCTAGTAGTATCTCAGGGTGTTATGGGCTACACTCCGACACGACTTGTACCGCTTTTGGGGGTCTGACTTTTACCAACCACCTAGGCCCGCCATGCGATGCTCATAGACGAACGGACCGGACTGTACGGATATTGTCACTGACAGGCTCAGTAGGGTGTCAGGATGAGTTCTCTCATCGACGTCCCTTTTAGTCAATACCTGGTAGCCCGTCACGTATGGCTAAAACCTTTGACGTGCTAGTGGTTAAATCCACAACCAAGGTGTTGACGAGTCTTTAGAGTCCCCCACAGACCGTTTTCTCAAGTTTCGGGCGAAACGCTGTAGATGCCGTATGGAGATATGGCAGGGTTCGATCAGATACGTGCGGTATTGCACGGATCTGTAAGTCCACGTTGCCCACCCCGGTACTTGCGGGGAGGCGGAAAACATAATAAAAAACGGATTTTTAATGACTTAGGCAACATGGACCTTGACTTGGAGGATCTTTGCTAAACTAAAACTAACTAAAGTAAACTAACAACTAACAAAGTTGTAGAAAGGTTATACCTTGAGCTCGAACTCCTTCTCTCCTTGCTCGTCGGAATGGTAGAAAGGCCTCACCTTGCTTGTCTCCTTCCGTCAAAGAACGATCCACCCGAAAGCCTCGACCTTTAGCTTCAACTCCAAGCTAGGAGTAACTAGAGTGCAAGAAATGCTAAGACTTAAACCCTAGAAGTGAGTAGAGAAGATCAAGTGAAGGTTTTTCTCAAGCTATTTTGTTTCTCAACACATGAGAGGGAGAGAGCTTGAGGGAGAGGATGAGCAAGAGAGAGAAAGGATATGATAGAATTAATTATTAGTGAGCCATTCTCACTAATATGTGTGTAATATTTTAATTAACTAATTAGCTAGAAAATTGTCATGGTTTAATCAAGAGGTGACCATTATCATTTCACTTATTAATGCAAATTGCAAGGATCAAAGAGCATCTTCCAAATGAAATGATCATGGTCAAATGGTCAACTTGGTCAACAAGTCAATGAAGTCAAAATGTCAACAACAACAACCATGCACAATAATTAAGCTAATTATTAATTAACAATAATACACACAAAAAACAATAGGGTTAATAAAATGACAATAGTCATTAACCCTAAACAAGGTCCTCTCCCTCAATCTCAAGCAACTGTGCATACGCACCCGCATTCGTGATCCGAGGAACACGAACACACTGAGAAAAAACCAATCTCAAAACATATACTAGGATCCGGCTTAAACCAAAGCCCGCTAGTATAAACTGTCCGGACGGCAAACGTGCACAAGTGCGCGGATGCGAACGAACCCTGTCGCAAAACCATGCGACCTCTACTCGTTTTGCCTAAAGGCGAATAGCTCTCTGTGTGGGACTCTAAAGACTCGACACTACGCTGGCAGTGGGTTTAACCACAGACCGCAAGCGGCACTAGCTGTACGTAACGGTCCCCAGGTAGATGTCGATAAGAAGACTGACGAGGTGAACCCCATCTGCACTCCTACTGAGCCTGTATGTGACAGTCTCCGTACAGTCCGGTCTATTCGTCTGATACATCGCATGGCGGGCCTAGGGGGGCGGTGAACGTCAGTCCCCTAATAGCGGTACAAGTCGTGTCGGAGTGAAGCCCAGAACACCCTGAGATAACACTGGAAGCCTACCAGTATATCTCGCTTGCCCTGGCCAGGGACTACTCGTGTAATGGCTCTCCTGGACACAGCGCGATGTCAACCCCCAATACCGGGAGAGACGAATCCTGTCTAACCGTCACTGCCTCCAAGTGCTTCGGGACTGCACCCAAAAACTACCTGTTTGCACGACTCCTCTGAGCCGTGGTAGGGTAGTAATCAAAGTGCAGTGGGAACACACTCGAGGCGAAGTGACAGTGTCAAGTCAGCGGACTAAGCTGTACTCATGTCACCTGGGAACTGATAACTGACGATAGGTATATTACCAACCAACAGTTCCCGTCGAGTCCTGTCCAGTGTACTCGTAACCTAACGAGCACCCGCATACTATCTCAAGTACGACGTACTAACGGCTGTGGGACAGACCGTCTCCCACACTGGGATGAGAAGCGCATACGCTAGTCTACTCCGGAGTATCGATGCCCTGTCTCGATAGTCCAACGACCAGGGACCTGTATAAGGATGTGCTTATAGATTACCCAGCTCCCACGAGTGCGAGCGCCATCACAACGCTGGTAATCAAGCAAAGATCCTAAGGGCTCTACTAATATGTATACCTGCAATATGCTAAAAGAAACACATGCACATATTAAAGCAGAGACAAACCAAGTAGCATACTACCATTTCGAGCAAGATTGTATATACAACTGTGAATATCCCAAGCTTCCATTAAGTAATATACAAACTAGTATGATACAGTAATGGCCTCTAGGGCATATACACTAACAATCTCCCACTTGCACTAAGGCCATGTACTGGCGTATCGAAGACCTATCATCTCGATCAGCCGCTCGAACTGAGTCTGGGGCAAGGCCTTGGTGAATGGATCTGCTGTGTTATCCTCTGATGCAACTCTCCGGACCTCGATCTCCTGGCGATCCACAATCTCCCTGATCAGGTGATACCGCCTTAAGATGTGTCTGGATTTCTGATGGGACCTGGGTTCCTTCGCTAAAGCTATAGCCCCGTTGTTGTCGCAATACAGAGGTATTGGGTCAACAATGGACGGAACCACCTGAAGTTCTTTCAAGAACTTCCTCATCCAGACAGCTTCTTTTGCGGCATCAGATGCAGCGATGTATTCCGCTTCCATAGTCGAGTCAGCAACGGTTTCCTGTTTGGAGCTCTTCCAACACACCGCCCCTCCATTGAGGGTAAAGACAAAACCCGACATGGACTTGGAATCATCCTTGTCACTCTGGAAGCTGGAGTCAGCAAAGGCCTCAATCTGCAGGTCTTTTCCGCCATACACCAAGAACATCTCCTTAGTCCTTCTCAGGTACTTGAGAATGTTCTTTACTGCTATCCAATGTTTCTCCCCAGGGTTTGACTGATACCTGCTTACCACACTCAGTGCATAAGCCACATCCGGTCTGGTACACAACATCGCATACATTATAGAGCCTACCGCAGAAGCGTAGGGTATAATAGACATGCGATCCCTCTCCAAATCAGTCTTGGGAGACATCTCTTTGGAGAGGGTGATCCCGTGACAAGCCGGTAGATTACCGCGCTTGGAATCTTCCATACTGAATCTCTTCAGTATGGTGTCGATGTACCTGGACTGTGAGAGTCCTAATATCCTCTTGGATCTGTCACGGTAGATCCGGATACCCAGAATGTATGAGGCATCACCCAGGTCTTTCATGGAGAACCTGTGTGACAAGAACCCCTTGACAGATTGTAGCATAGGAATGTCATTTCCTATTAAGAGAATGTCATCCACGTATAAAACGAGGAATACTACAATTCTCGCTACAAATCTACAATAGATGCATGGTTCATCTGGATTTTTGATAAAGCCAAATTCTTTGACCGTCTCATCAAAACAGATGTTCCAACTCCGCGATGCCTGCTTGAGTCCATAAATGGACTTGAGCAACTTGCACACCTTCCCGCTGCTCCCACCCTGAATGAAACCCTCTGGCTGGTCCATATAGACACACTCCTCTAAATGACCATTTAGAAAAGCTGTCTTTACGTCCATCTGCCAAATCTTATAATCGTGGAAAGCAGCGATGGCAAGAAGGATCCGAATGGATTTCAGCATAGCTACTGGGGAAAAGGTTTCGTCATAGTCCAAACCAGGTCGCTGACGAAAACCCTTTGCTACCAGTCTAGCTTTATAGGTCTCAACCTGTCCATCTACACCAATCTTCCTTTTGAAGATCCACTTGCATCCTACGGGTTTTACCCCGTCTGGAGCAATGTCCAACGTCCATACTTTGTTGGTGTACATGGACTCCATCTCGGTCCGCATTGCATCCAGCCATTTTACCGAGTCGACGCTCTGAATGGCTTGCTGGAAGCTAGTAGGCTCATCACAATCTAGGATGCAGTCCTCTCTATCCCCGTCAATGAGAAAACCGTAGTATCTCTCGGGCAGATGAGACTGCCTACTACTCCTGCGGAGTGGCATAGGAATGTCCTGTTCTTTCGAACCCTCTGGTTCCTCTAAGCTTTCAGTAATGGTTTGTAGTTCTGGAATTTCTTCCAGTTCTACTGCGCTCCCGCTTATCTGATTTTCTAAAAACTCAGTTTCCAAGAAGCGGGCATGACGAGAAACAAGGACTTTTTGCTCCTCTGCGTAATAGAAGAGATACCCCTTGGAGTTCTTTGGGTATCCCACAAACTTGCACTGCACTGCGCGTGCCTCGAGCTTGTCCGCATGCTGCTTTTTTACAAAAGCTGGACATCCCCATGTCTTAAAGGATTTAAGACAGGGTTTCTTCCCACTCCACATTTGATATGGTGTGGTAGGCACTGTTTTAGTAGGAACTTGGTTCAAGAGATGTGCAGCTGTTTCCAGTGCATAACCCCAGAAAGATCGCGGTAACTCAGCCTTACTCATCATGGACCGTACCATATCCAATAGGGTTCGGTTCCGTCTCTCCGATACACCGTTGTGTTGCGGAGTGTATGGAGGAGTAAGCTGAGAGAGAATTCCATTCTCTTTTAAATAATTCAGGAACTCGGCACTTAAGTATTCTCCACCTCGATCCGATCTTAGAATCTTGATACTTTTGCCGGTCTATTTCTCCACTTCATTCTTATATTCCTGGAACTTTTCAAAGGCCTCGGACTTATGTTTCATTAAGAAGACATAACCGTACCTTGAAAAATCATCCGTAAAAGTAATGAAGTAAGAGTAACCGCTTCGCGCATGTGTAGACATTGGACCGCACACGTCGCTGTGTACGAGTCCCAAGAGCTCGCTCGCCCTTTCTCCGTGTCCAGTGAACGGAGCCTTTGTCATCTTTCCCATGAGACAAGATTCACAAGTGGCATAAGACTGATACTCGAACGGATCCAAGTATCCTTCTTTATGTAACTTAGTCAACCGTGTCTCATTAATGTGACCCAGTCTACAATGCCATAAGAAAGCCTGATTAATATCTGGAGACTTTCTTTTGTGTGTATTCTGGATATTGAAAACCTGTGGTTGGTTTAAAACGTAAATACCGTTGTTTAATGCACCTGACCCAATCAAAACTTGATTAAGGTGAATGTTCACTACATTACTTACAAATGCAAATTCATAACCTTCTTTAGATAATAAAGATACAGATATGATATTACAGGTTGCATTTGGTACATAATAACAACTACGCAAAACCAAAAAGTGTCCATCAGATAATCCCAGGTGATAGTCCCCCACGGCCTCTGCATCCATGCTAGCACCGTTTGCAACTCTGAGGGTCATGTCACCTGCCTTCAAAACTCTACGCTTTCTCAACGCCTGCAAAGAATTACAGATATGAGATCCTGATCCGGTATCCAATACCCAGGATGTAGAGTTTATTGATAGACAGTTTTCAATAACATACACACCTGAAGCTGAAGCTGCAACTCGCTTCAAATCCTGTGTTCTGGCTTTCCAAGCCTTGCAATCCTGTTTCCAGTGACCACTTTTGTGACAATAGAAGCATTCTTCCTTCCCCACCATCTTCCCCGCTACTTTTGTTGCTTTACCCTTTCCCTTCGTATCCACTTTACCGACACCGCCTCTTGGTTTGGCGGGGGCTTTCTTCTTCTTGCCCTTGGCTTTCGCCCTGGACCTAGAAGAGGAAGATCCTCCTACAAACAAAGTGGATGTCTCCCTACCCTTCTGTAGGGTGCCCTCAGCAGTCCTCAACATGTTCAGAAGTTCGGCAAGTTCAACCTCCTTTCCTTGCATGTTGAAGTTAAGAACGAACTGGGCGTAAGTGGAAGGAAGGGACTGGAGAATCAAATCGGTATAGAGTTCATTCTCCAACGTGGTCCCAAGGTCCGCGAGCTCCTCTATGTAGCCGATCATCTTAAGCACGTGGTCCGCTACCGATGATCCGACGGCCAACCTTGCCGAAAAAAGCTTCTTCGACACTTCGTATCTTGCGATACGAGACTGCTCCCCATACAGTTCTTTTGTATGGAGAAATATGGACTCCAGGTCCATATTCTCGTGCCTCCTCTGATGTTCGTTGTCCATCGAGGCTAGTACGAGGCATCTGGCCCTCGCGCAATCTATCTCCCATGTCTTACGGATTTCTACATCCGCGACGCTGGAGGTGGGACCTGGGACAGGGGGAGCTTTGGTGGTAAGTATATACCCCAGCTTGTCATAAGTGATAGCCATCTTGACATTCCTGAGCCAATCTTTGTAGTTTGGCCCTGTCAATATATTTTTATCTAACAGTAACTTAAGTCCGGTCATGTTGAATGGTCGCTGCAATTAGGAGAGAGAAAAGAAACACTTTAGCATGATGCTCTTGCAAGTTTAGAGTGGTTTTTAGTTTGTCTAAACTGGATGGCTCCCACTGTTTCTCGAATCCCTTCTCAAACCATAAAGAAAAGGATTAGCCGGGATCATTCCCACCGTACAATACTTGCTTAACCGTTCAGCCAGGCCAGTGTCGGTACTTCGAGGGAGGTTTTCCAACGCTTTCGCGAAGTTCCTTAATTAAATAACCTCTTTTCCCTGTGGGCGTAGCCCCGCTAACACCTTTCTAGGCACCTACTAGGTTTATAGCATTGATCGTTAAGTGAGAGTTTTCCCGAGGAGTAGCATATACTCACAGTAGGATCGGGATCCAAATATCATTGCGTGACGAAACTGAAGGAATCCTACCAGAATCACCACACTCCAAATGGTATGCAAATCTAGCAAGTTTCAGTACTTATGAAACTCCCGATGTGGATTTTTGCCCCATGCTCTTATGACCTTGACTAAGGCCAACAAATCATAAGTCACATGTCAAGTTCTACCCGTCGTTATCCAGGTTAATTTGAACCCACCCGTATCCACCCTTGAC
This sequence comes from Agapanthus africanus, assembly GCA_030015575.1. Taxonomy (NCBI): domain Eukaryota; kingdom Viridiplantae; phylum Streptophyta; class Magnoliopsida; order Asparagales; family Amaryllidaceae; genus Agapanthus; species Agapanthus africanus. The sequence continues at coordinate 178,943,862 of JASDDO010000008.1, forward strand.
TATGGCCAACAAGGCAATACAACTGTCTCAAACCAACGCATTCTATCTATGCAACATATGAATACCCACCAGCTACCAAACACTGTGCCTTGACTAAGGCCAACAAACACAGCTTGAATACCGTTGAATATTCATATGAAACGACGGAGGGCTACGGATGGTTTTGGCGAAACCGTGAACGTAGTGAACTTGATATAATCGATGGAAATAGATAGCTTTTAAAAGGAGTGGTTCATGCTCCGCGTTTAAAAGTTTAGTTTTGAAAAGAACCGAGTGGTTTTCAAAGTGTTCCATTCGACTTTTACTTGGTTTATTTCTTGCATTAGTTCTTTTAATGCGTCCCATCATTTAATCCTACCATTGCAGAAAACAACCAAAATATGACGTACGCTTATGCCATTCGCATTCGCCACGGGGCCCCGTCATCACCCGTTAGGTTACTTAACTAACGACAGAGCGGGGGCTGGGCTAGCGCGGCTGTAAAACATAAGCAACGCCTAAATAGTTATTATATATAAATATATAGCAATGATAGACATTACAGATCACAGATGAATACATTGGATATACTAGGAATCCGCAATGCGTTCGAGCCTGCAACGCAAAGCGGATTACACGGTCGCGGTGAATAGCCAATACCCCACCCAAGACCCCTACGGGTGCGGCAAACTACCCGCCAAGCACCCGAAGCGAAGCAACCTCCCTCACCACCGTGAGTAGGCCACTCGGCACTTCGAGTACCCGGTAGTTTGTGCACCCCCTCCATGGGTCTATCCTAGGAGCAAAAACAGTAAAAAGAATTATACAATGACGGCTACAACCCCGACCCGGTTGTGCGGCCATACAAAGAATATTATTACATCAATTTATATGTTACAAATGAATGAAAGAAAAACAACGCTCATCTCACATCCACCCCGGCCATTCACCCACGACAATCCAATCCATTCATATCCACAAACCAATAACAATCACATATCATGTATAACCCCGACTAATCGTCTTATAGCGATTAGTCGATGTTCAATACATGCAAGCATTACAGATATAACCGATGTAGTTAAAGTGTAGTGAAGTTCCGAAAAATACGGATTTATAGGCCCCCAAAAGTAAATTTTAGTTCTGGAAAATCTGGGCATATATTATATATCCTAAAAATCCCAAAATCAACACAGACAGACACTGCACGAAAAACGATGCAGAGAAGACATCAAACCGCGGCGCTTCCGCGGCACGAGCCTACCTCGTGCGGCGGAAGGGCGGCGGTTTGAACGAATCTCTGTGTCGTTTTTCATGGGTGTTCATAAAAAACCCTGAGATGAATTTACAAGTATAAAGTTTTCTATTTTGAGCAGAAAAAATTTCAACAGAAACTAGGGTTTTTCAAAAGTTCGGTTTTTGGATTTTCGGTTTCGAAACTTCGTTACACTTCACTACCTAGCTAGTTTGAGTTTAGTTAGGCTCTGATACCACTGTAAGTCCACGTTGCCCACCCCGGTACTTGCGGGGAGGCGGAAAACATAATAAAAAACGGATTTTTAATGACTTAGGCAACATGGACCTTGACTTGGAGGATCTTTGCTAAACTAAAACTAACTAAAGTAAACTAACAACTAACAAAGTTGTAGAAAGGTTATACCTTGAGCTCGAACTCCTTCTCTCCTTGCTCGTCGGAATGGTAGAAAGGCCTCACCTTGCTTGTCTCCTTCCGTCAAAGAACGATCCACCCGAAAGCCTCGACCTTTAGCTTCAACTCCAAGCTAGGAGTAACTAGAGTGCAAGAAATGCTAAGACTTAAACCCTAGAAGTGAGTAGAGAAGATCAAGTGAAGGTTTTTCTCAAGCTATTTTGTTTCTCAACACATGAGAGGGAGAGAGCTTGAGGGAGAGGATGAGCAAGAGAGAGAAAGGATATGATAGAATTAATTATTAGTGAGCCATTCTCACTAATATGTGTGTAATATTTTAATTAACTAATTAGCTAGAAAATTGTCATGGTTTAATCAAGAGGTGACCATTATCATTTCACTTATTAATGCAAATTGCAAGGATCAAAGAGCATCTTCCAAATGAAATGATCATGGTCAAATGGTCAACTTGGTCAACAAGTCAATGAAGTCAAAATGTCAACAACAACAACCATGCACAATAATTAAGCTAATTATTAATTAACAATAATACACACAAAAAACAATAGGGTTAATAAAATGACAATAGTCATTAACCCTAAACAAGGTCCTCTCCCTCAATCTCAAGCAACTGTGCATACGCACCCGCATTCGTGATCCGAGGAACACGAACACACTGAGAAAAAACCAATCTCAAAACATATACTAGGATCCGGCTTAAACCAAAGCCCGCTAGTATAAACTGTCCGGACGGTAAACGTGCACAAGTGCGCGGATGCGAACGAACCCTGTCGCAAAACCATGCGACCTCTACTCGTTTTGCCTAAAGGCGAATAGCTCTCTGTGTGGGACTCTAAAGACTCGACACTACGCTGGCAGTGGGTTTAACCACAGACCGCAAGCGGCACTAGCTGTACGTAACGGTCCCCAGGTAGATGTCGATAAGAAGACTGACGAGGTGAACCCCATCTGCACTCCTACTGAGCCTGTATGTGACAGTCTCCGTACAGTCCGGTCTGTTTGTCTGATACATCGCATGGCGGGCCTAGGGGGGCGGTGAACGTCAGTCCCCTAATAGCGGTACAAGTCGTGTCGGAGTGAAGCCCAGAACACCCTGAGATAACACTGGAAGCCTACCAGTATATCTCGCTTGCCCTGGCCAGGGACTACTCGTGTAATGGCTCTCCTGGACACAGCGCGATGTCAACCCCCAATACCGGGAGAGACGAATCCTGTCTAACCGTCACTGCCTCCAAGTGCTTCGGGACTGCACCCAAAAACTACCTGTTTGCACGACTCCTCTGAGCCGTGGTAGGGTAGTAATCAAAGTGCAGTGGGAACACACTCGAGGCGAAGTGACAGTGTCAAGTCAGCGGACTAAGCTGTACTCATGTCACCTGGGAACTGATAACTGACGATAGGTATATTACCAACCAACAGTTCCCGTCGAGTCCTGTCCAGTGTACTCGTAACCTAACGAGCACCCGCATACTATCTCAAGTACGACGTACTAACGGCTGTGGGACAGACCGTCTCCCACACTGGGATGAGAAGCGCATACGCTAGTCTACTCCGGAGTATCGATGCCCTGTCTCGATAGTCCAACGACCAGGGACCTGTATAAGGATGTGCTTATAGATTACCCAGCTCCCACGAGTGCGAGCGCCATCACAACGCTGGTAATCAAGCAAAGATCCTAAGGGCTCTACTAATATGTATACCTGCAATATGCTAAAAGAAACACATGCACATATTAAAGCAGAGACAAACCAAGTAGCATACTACCATTTCGAGCAAGATTGTATATACAACTGTGAATATCCCAAGCTTCCATTAAGTAATATACAAACTAGTATGATACAGTAATGGCCTCTAGGGCATATACACTAACAGGATCGTGATCGGACGGATTTTACTAGCGGGCTTTGGTTTAAGCCGGATCCTAGTATTAGACAGTGTAGATTTTGTCTCTTTGCATTTGTATTCAGTGGGAATACAAATGCGGGTATATATATACAGTCGCGGGGTTTTCCTGTAATTTATTACGGGATTAGTTTTCTGAAGTTGCCAGTTTGCATTCCGTTCCGGCCAGTTTTCCTTTGTTCCTTCACGGCCGGATTCTTCTGATGGAGGGGCTAATTTGCAGTTGTGCAAATTAGCATTTGTGGAGGGGTTCTTTGTGAAATGAGGGATTATGATGGGTAAAGCATCTTTTCTTTTCTTGTGATCATTTCTTGCATTAATGAGATTAGAATGGATTTGAAATTGATATGAAATTGTTATCATCACATTTGGTTGTGGTCACCCTTTTGCTTTTCCTACACTCACCTCCCTTCTTGGTTTTGATTATTCCTTCCACCATTTTGATGTTAGAGGGGCCGGACACTTTGGAGAAGAGAGAGAGGTTTTCATTTTGGTTCATCTCATATTTGCTTGCTTGCTAAATTCCTAACACCTCCCCAAAGTTCATTGTTTCATTCCTCCATCAAAGGAAACTTCACCCCATTGAGACAAAGTGATTCTACACTAGCCTACAGCATTTCTTGGGCACGTCGGCTCGCCATCTTCGTACCCGAGTTGCCTCGGTCCAGAGGTGGGAGCCCGTAAAAGAACCCAGCAATGTGGTGCCCGTTTTCAACGAGGAGGAGACGACCGGAGATTCCGCGAGGAGATCGGAGTGGAGGCGAAGACCGAAGGACACGGATTGCTTGGTATAGCTACTCTACTCTTTCTATAGTATGCTAGGATTAGGTTAATGGCCCGATCCGGGTTTTATAGTGCGCGGTGGTGCCGGTTTCTAAGTTCTAGAAAAGTTTTCGTTTCCGCATTCCGGCGTCGGATTGACGACCGGGGCGCCGCCGTGCACTTACATTGGTATCAAAGCCACACCATTAACCTAGTCTAGCTTGCTCTAACATGTTTACAAGTTCGATCGATCGGATTTTCCAAAAACCACATTTCCATGTCGCACTTTCTGTCGAATTTTTCCTTGCTCTAAAAATTATTTGGTACATTGGAAAATTACGTGCAGGGTTTTTTATGAATTCTGTGAAAATTTGGTACGCTGATGTTACTGTAACGCGGCGGTTTAGCGACCAAAACCACGTTTTGGCCGCGGAACCGCCGCCGTTTTGTGGCCAAACCGTACCAAATTTCTACAGTGGTTTACTGAAATGGAAATAGGGTTTCTGGTATATTCTTTTTGGGCCCAGATGTTTTTGAGTGCTACAGTTGTGCTTAGGGCCCGCTTCGGTAAATTTGATCGATCGAAAATTTTAAACATGTTAGTTCACAGTATTTACATTATATCTACGACCGTGAATGTCACTCGATCGGTAAATCCATTCTATCTGTTATAGCCCTTTTAGACGGATTTGCGAACGTGACATTCACGTTGATGTTCTGTGTTGTGCTGTGATGTTGTGGATTGGTCGTGGGGGATAGCCTAGATGCAATGGTAGTACAGTTTGGTTATTTATGTACATTTGATTTTGCGGGGCGAGCGTCCGACATGTGGACTGCCGTCACTGCCTGTTTGTATATTATTCTTTTGGGGCACGACCGGGCTGAGGTCGATGTACCCGTTGTATGTATATTTTACTTTCTGTACTAGGATTACCCCGCTGAGGGGTGCACGGATATCCGGGTTCTAGAGGGCAACGAGCCCGCATCTCATGGCTTTGAGACGGAGGGGCCTTCACTCTAGAATTGGCGGGCTATTCGCCGCCCTCGTAGGGGGTACAGGTTGACCCAGGAGGGGTGCCCAAGTTACCAGATTCCGTGAAGTGCTGGGTGGTCCATTCACGTTGCTGAAGGGGGATGCCTCTCTTCAGTTTTTGGCGGGTAACTTGTCGCGCCCGTAGGGGTCTAGGATTTCATTGCACAGGCTATCCACACGACCAGGGGAACGTCGGGTTTCAGTAGTGGCTCTATGAAACCCGGGGATCCCAGATATCTGTATTGTTCTGTGATGCTTATTACATTTCTGTGATGTTGCATTTTATCACGCCTTGAGCGAATATTGTATATTGATATATATACTAGTAGATGTTGTATATGTTTTGCATCCGCGCTAGTCCACTCCCCGCTTTGTCGTTAGTTAAGTAACCTAACGGGTGATGACGGGACCCAGTGGAGAATGCGGATGGCATATACGTACATCATTATTTTCGTTCTTTATTGGTGTGATCAATTGATGGGACTGCGTTGATTCAGATCAATGCAAGCTAAACAAACCTATTCTGATGTTGTTGGAACTTTTTTCAAAAAGCTGTTATTGCAAGGACGTTCTCTTCTGTTTTGCATCGTGGTATTCAGTTGGAATATCCTTCTCCTCAGTCGATGAGGCAAGGGCCGAGATCCCTTCACCGGGAGTGACCCCTTGGACAGAAGTTTGCGTCAGGGCAATAACTTCACTATAGCCGATTACTTTTTCTTTGCATCGTGGTATTCAGTTGGAATATCCTGCACCTCATTCTACGGGGAAAGAGCCGAGATCCCTTCACCGGGAGTGACCTCTTTAGCAAAGGTTTTCGTCACTATATTTTTAAAAAAGCTATCCGGTTCCTTCAACGATATCAAGTTCATTACGTTAAAGGTTTTCGCCAGAAACCATTCGTAGCCCTCCGTCGATTCATATGGATAGTCAATAGTATTCAAGCTGTGTTTGTTGGCCAAAGTCAAGGCACAGTGATTGGTAGCTGTTGGGTATTCATATGCAGCATAGATAGATGCGTTGGTTTGGGACAGTCGTTCTGCCTTGTTAGCCAAAGTCAAGGGTAGGTACGGGTGGGTTCAAATTAACCTGGACAATGACGGGTAGAACTTGACATGTGACTTATGATTTGTTGGCCAAATTCAAGGTCATAAGAGCATGGGGTAAAAAATCACATCGGGAGTTTCTAAAGAAACTGAAACTTGCCAGATATGCGCATACCTTCTGGAGTGTGATAATGTGAGCGGATTCCATCACTTTATCATGCGATGATAGTTGGATCCCGATTCCCACTGATGAGTTGGTTTACTCCTCGGGTGATCCCGACTAATTCTTCTTTCAGGTTTGGAGGAGAATTTGACGGTACAGTGGGAGGTTTCCTGATTAGATAAAGTGATACCCATTCTGATCTAGGTTAGAGTGCACGCTGAGTGTTTCTTTTCTCTCTCTCTTTAGCAGTGACCATGACCCGACCTTTGACTATGACTCAGTGACCAAAACTAACCGAACCTTCTTATAAGACTGGCTTTTGGATTGTCAGAGTTGCAAACCTCATTGCCACTCCTACTTTTACCCTTTTCTCCAGGACACCCCATATTACTACGAACGTCCACTTCCATTGGACAAAACCATCGCATGGTTATATACGAACTCAAAGGAATTTATTCGAGAATGGTTTCCGGTTCTGGAGAAAACGAATAAGACTATTCAGTTGTCTTTTCCTTTTAAGAGTGCTCCTTGGATTAGGACGGTACACCTATTACGCAAATTGGATAGTCTTCTTCCAAACCATAGACTGGTGCCGAATGGTAGGGAATGAAGAAAACCAATTAGCCTAACTAAGGTGTACAGAAGGTATTAAGTAAAGACAAATAAAGGGATTAGAAGGAGGGCAAAGTAAATTGCGACTGCTATTCACGACCAAACCAAGTATTTCATTATCACTCCCACTTCACCTTTGTATTTCTCCAGGACACTCCGTATCACTACGAAGATCCACAGTTTATTTGGATACTCCATCGTATGGTTATATACGAACTCGAAAGGAACTTGTTCTAATTCGGGGATGGATTCTGGTTCAGGAGAAATAGGAATAAGGTTTATTCGGTTGTCTTTTATCTTCACCTTCTCTCGCATTGCGAGTGCTCCTAGGATTAGGACAGTACACCCATTATACTTATTGGATAGTCTTCTTCCAAACCATAGGCTGGTGCCGAAAGGTAGGGAAGGAAGAAAACCATTTGGCCTAAAGGGGTGTACAGAAGGAAATGACTAAAGACATATGAAGAGATTTGGAGAGATGGCAAAGAAATATACGGTTACAGTTGTGAATCTGGATAATGGAAGAGGCATTACTAGGAATACCCGGATACCCCTTCAAAACATTTATATGTTTCAGTTTCACTGTGTACTGTTAAAAGAAAACTGATTTCCCAATTAGCCCTTACTCCAGGGTATGTATTTACCAGGTATGATTCTCACATCTGTATGGTTTTACAGATGATGAGTGGGAGTATGTTATTGGGAATTAGGTGATCATCCTCATTATATCGGGATTCGTTGTAATCGGTGATATTTGAGGAAGTCACCTGGGTTGTTTGCCTGACGACAAATATTTCGTTTTGAATATCCGCTGTTATGCACCAATTTCAAATTGATACATCTGTACGTCTATTTTTATAGAGTGAGATATACCTTTTTGAAATTATGTCTATGACATTTACCTATATCGGTAGATGGTTAGGTAAGGAGCATTAAACAGCGGTGTAATCCTTCATAACCATAGTACAGTTTTCAACCTACGACACACAGAGATTGAGTTATCAGACTCAAGGGACTTATACAGAGTATTGTATGTTGTCCAGTGTCCATTAGGACAGAGGGGTTGGTCCTTGTACTATATTCGGTTTACTTTTGACTTCTCTAGTTTCTAGACAAGTGTTTCGTAGAAACGCAAGGTCCGAATTTTGAGAAGTTATAGGTGTAAGAATAGAGTAGAGAACCAGGTATTGCAAGTATCAGGATTCTTCAAGGTGATCGAAGATGTAGATACTTGTGTGTGGTATTCAGTTGATAGTAATGATTAAGAGAACTTCCTTCTCTTTCGGGTTACTCATGTCTGGATGCATTCCTAAGTTGAGTAACGCTGATCGGCCTCTTTCCATTTAGTTAACATGCACTGGAGACAGTCGCATGATTTGAATCTGGTTCAATTAAATTAGTGCATCTGTTTCTGTATTGGATATAGAACAGTTCATATCTTGACATTGTTAAGGTACAGGGAGTTGTCCGGCTTATGCTTAAAACCAGACTCTGGATAACTCAAGGCACGTTTCTGTAATGGCTGTTTGTGGGTTGACCCAGGCTATGACGAGGGTTGACTTTCTACCATCTGGAAGATCAATAGTGATATTGTTCTTGACTCGCCACAGTTTTAACAAAAATGGATTTTTTCAGAAAACAGTAGTGGGAGTATGGTAGAACTGGAAGTGATTCCAGAACCGCAGACGATTACTGAAAATTTGATAAGAACCTAAAGATTCAATTTGGTTTGACATTCCATTGGCCACTCCGTAGATATGGTGGGTAACCTCAGGCGCTCGAGAGGTACTTCGGTATGCTCAAGGACGGTGGCAGGGAGGTTCTTGTTTACACAGACTTGCCAATGTTGTTGTTCCAGACTGTGAGACCCGGCAGGAGGATGGGTATAGCGTCGTTCTTAACTAGCTTTAGAAGTGTACGTCTATATGACTCTGCCAGAGGGTTGTCGTAGTCAATGGGAGCAGCGGAAGCATTGGTGGACAGGTGGCTTATGTCTATTTATAGACTAAAGCGGATATAGCGGGGATAGATCATATATTTCTGATGTGACAGTCATAGGTTTGACGTCATCAGAATAGGGGATGGATCTGTTAAGAAGGTAGTAGGGTGTAGTTGATTGTTAGGATACGTGCGTGTTCAAGTTCTAGTTTAAATACCGCAATCAAGACGGTTTCGCTTGTAGCTAGCCGGTTGAGTACGGGTCGTCCGCAGGGAGATGGGAGTCTTTTTCAAAGTGTTCTAACGAGTTAAGTCCGGTTTTCAGATTTTGTTGGATTATCTAAGTGTTGAGTTGATATTTAAAGAGAGCTTGTTAGGGTTAGGATTAGGTTAGTTTGAGTTAGGAGTCTCCACATCTTTCGTTGCCCCACTTAATATCGGTGTTACGGTAATCGGCAACAACGGGGATTAGCACGACTAGGAAGGAACTTGCGAGTATAAGCTAGGCTTTCCAACGCATAGTCCTTCCTTTTGGTGCTTGTCCGTCCGTTCTTGGCTCTTATCCATAACCTCCGGTTAATTCAACCACAACCGGTCTCACTACGGAATCACCGCTATCATGTAGGATAGGGTGCCGTAAGGAGCGGATTGTGGTTCAATTAACGGGAGTTGATTTAAGTTGTTGGGCAAGGAAAGAGTGAGAGAGATTTCCTTCTCTCAAACTTCCCTTATCCTACCCTAACAAGTATAGAACTACTCACCCTTCATAATACGGAAAAATAAAACAAACAAAAGAGGAAGATAGAAAGAAGGAGACTAGAAGAATACGACTAACTATTTGCGACCTCACCTTGGCGAGGATCAAGCGTAAGTATCATTGTCATATGTAAGGATAAAGAAAAAGAAAGAAGAAAGAAACAACAAGGAAATAACAACAACTACTTAACAATTAAAATTACAACAAATTACAATAAGTAAAGAAAGAGACAAGCATGATAATAAAATGGTCTTCTTTATTCATCACTCTTCACTCAAAAGCTCACTTACAAGTTTAATGGAGAAGAGGTGAGAAGAGGAAGAAGAACATGTAAACTAAACCTAGCAAAAAGAAATACAAGAATTGGACCCCTTCCTTCACAAAGTTCTGGGCTATTTATAGGCCAGAGAATGAAACCCTAGGGCAACCACCAGACCACACATGCAATGACCAGAATACCCCTGAAAACTTTTTGCCTGCCGCCACTATACGGCCGCGGATCCGCGGCCTGGACCCCACTTTGGCCGCGGATCCGCGGCCGTTTAGTTGAGTTGGGCCCCCAAATTTGATGTGTTTCCCTGGTTTGATGTGTACATTTTTCTGGTATGTGTATTTTTTCATAATTCCTTCACGAATTTTCCAGAATTTCTGTTGAGGGAAAGGTGGACTTTTTGTCAAGATTTTGTCATGATTGCCTCGAGCTCCACGTAGATTTCTTGGAAGTTGTTGTTGCCATTGAGCCTTGTGCATGAAGGTGACATTGATTTGACATTTTGTCTTTCTAAACTAGTATCTGGCAACATACGGATGACGAGCGGAGACCGTGTTTTATCTGTGATTGGCAGGAACCCGGATTTTGTCGTGTTTTCCATGAATTTCACCGTTTTAGAACCGAGAACCTGTATCCTGCAATTGACTAACAAACACGACTCAAGAGTATCTACGGATATGCAATGTGATAAAAATTGGGCGGTATGAAAATGCAAAAATCTGATATGAACAAATACCCCCAAACTTATCATTTGATCGTCCCGAGCAAAGTCCATTTATTCACAAAAAATTTCCTAACCTCACTTTCGCAGGGAACGCGATTGCACTGAGCATGTGCAACAAGCCGTTTAACCTCTAGGTGTCCCTAGTAGGAGGAGTGTTGTCTCCTGAGGGTTTTCAGCGGATACTACCCACAAAATCCGGTCAAGTTGGTTTTGTAAAATAACTAAGCTTCAAACCCTAAAGTTTTGTTTTAGAAAATAACAATTCTATAATCCTAAGTCTAGACCATCGAACCTTTATTTTTCACACCTCGCTTCTTATCTAACTACAGATTTTATATGTCTTTACGTGCAGTGCGTATAGTGTCGTTAAGTTCCCGAAAGGTCGATTAAAGTCATCATGTCGCACAATAAAGCCCAGATAACAATTTTAAAAGGATCACATAAGTTTTATAAAGAGTTAAGCATTTTTCACGTTTCGTTTTCCAGTAAGATTTCAACTTCAGAATTTCTATCTTCCTTAACAGGAAACTAAGTCGTATTTTTCACTCCACCTTTTTCTTGTTTTCATTTCATACACACCTCTGTGAACGTGCAGTAGTCTTTATCAAAGAGTAAAACCTTCATATCTCCGTTAAAAATATTTTTAAAAGCCTGTCTTTTATCAAGATTATTCTCACACAAAGAACCGTTAGGAATTTTAACTCGGAGAGAACACTTGCTTGACTTTGTTTTAAACTGGACTTTCTAGGCTTCTTAGCGGGCTTTGGGCCAATGCACCCAAACCAGTTGATTTTAGGGCATTAGGTGTAGAAACACCCCAGCGGACTTAATTACTCAAGTTACCTAGGTCCAAAAACAAAAGACAGTTTGGAGTGAAAATCAGATGATTTAATACGAACGGAGATATAACCGGCAGTTCAAATATATTTTTTGGATAAAAGACGTGTCTAGTGGGTTTGGTGTGTAATCATTCCAATCAAGTTTCCGATGGGTTATTTTTCAGACTTAGCTCCAATTACGGCATCAATAACATTCCTTCATATTCGCTTTACTTCATAAACTATTCTTGACATTACTTATTTCAGAACAAACCTATTTGATCCTCAGAAAATCATTTATCTGTTTAAAAGTTTAAACATGAAAGACTTGTCATCTAATTCCCAAAATCTTACGACACGTGTAGTGTGATGTAAAGACGTATATCAGCTATAGTTAACTTTAAAGGAGGGTTATCTTTTAGGTTTCAAAATCCAAACATAAGATTTAGTTATTCCTATTTTTTCAAACAAAAACCGTCGAAATGTTGAATCAAAGTTCTTCCACAAGCTAACTTGACAAAAAAGTTTTTATATTTTTTAGAAAATTTTCAGATTTTTATGGATTTTATGGATTTTAATATGCAGATGCAAAATATACATATGAATGCGAAGGTAAGAAATGCGTACCGAGCGTACCCCCAAACTTAAACTTGACAGTGCCCTCACTGTCAGGCTATACCAAGAGGGTCAAAATTGCCGGTGCTTCCTAAAAACAAATTATATACAAAAAAAAAAGGAAAACCAAAAATATATACAAAAAAAATGTCCCCCCCAAACTTAAGTAAAACAGTGTTTCCACTGTTAAGCGTTGAAGTTCAGGATTAGGGGGGAAAGAACAGTATCAAACTATATAAGGCCTTACACAGGCCAAAAGTTAATACCAACCATTCAAAAATTCTATCGTTATAAAGCAGTGGCTGGTGGAAGAATGCGGAGAGGTAAGAAATGGAGACTACGCGAGACCGTATGTGGAGAGAAGTGGAATGCGGTCTCGGTAGATGAGAAGAAGAATGGCGGAAGGGAAAAAGAAGTGGAGTACGAACTTGAGGGTGCAAATGGAGTAAATAGATTAGCACAATTTGTGATGAGCGATGTGTAAAAAGCGATTGTGCTAATATATTTACCCGTCGAGAGATTGGGTCAAATCCCTCAAGGTTCGTGAGAAACCATGGGTACGCCGAACTTGGTAAACGAGACACAGTAAATGAAAGTGAGACGGGTTCTTGCAAGGTCGGAACGACGGACATGATGGAGGGAAGTGGTTGAGGAAGGGTATCGGTTAAAGTTTCGGGAGGGTGTACACAGTCAATGAAAGGAACAGGATGAATTGGAAAATCCGACTCATCATCTAGAACTGTTTCATCCTCAAAAATATCCTCAAAATTCTCCTCAAAATTTATCTCATCCATGCATTTTTCTTCAAAGTCCAGACGCATATGGGGTTCGGGAAAAATATTTAATGACTCGGGATGATGATTTGAAGAGACAAACTCAGCCAAATCTACGGGTTCATCATCCAAAATGTTCCCTGCGTCAATATCCTTAATCAAGTGAAAATCAAAATTCTCTGACACCTCATCAAAAGCATGGATATTAATCGATTCTGGTTCTAAGATATAGGTGTAGAGGTCAAAAGGATTAGGTATGGTTTCACTTGGAAGGGACCCTTCACAATCGGGCAAATCAAAGACTACGAAGTCGCACAACTCATTCATCATTCTATCTTCAATTGATAAATCATGTGGGATACTCGATAGACTTTCAAAACAGGAGTTGTGGGATTCAATTTGGGACGGGTAGGTTTGATTTGGAAGGGGGTACATCTCACTTTCTCCACTCAAATTCACAGCCTGTCCTGCCGCCTCATCATACATTGAAAAAGTTGGAGCTAGTTGAAAACTAGCTACCGGGTCACTAGGTTGCATGAGGGCGGCCATGGACGCATTCAAATCCATCATCTGTTGGCTTGACGCTACCCTAAAATCTTCCAACGACTGTTCCAGACTAGACATAGGTTGTGAAGGGGTTTCAGTAAAAGATTCAAAGTTGCTTGGATACTGAAAACTCCCAAATGGCTGTTCTGATGCAATGTCTAGGGAAGGTGCAAAAGTAGGGTAGGATTGGTAGGAGTTGAATGGCTGGACAGGAGCAGGATCAACATTTGGATATGAAGGTGAATGGCATTGTTGATCCCAAGAATTTGAAGAGGTGAAAGGAGTGAAAGATCGGCTACGAGATTGTTCAATACGTTCTGCAATAGACATAGGTCTTGGAATTGCAACATGACTCGAAGAAGGGGTATCAACGTAAGAAGGGGTGAATGTATGAAATGGTTGATACGAAGTGGATTGCGGAGTCAAATTGTTTGTCCTAGACGCGTCTATCCGATCTCTCAACGAAATTTTGGGCATGGAGGGGTCGTTCGAAGTTCGGCCAAAGCAAGAACCGTAAGATGTAATGTCTGGTTGTGGGTACCAAAGTTCGGCAAGAGTTTTTCGAGGTGGGGTACCCATGATATGAAGAGAGAATGAAAGAAAGGAAGAGAAAAGGAGAGGAAAAAGAATGTTTTTTTTTTATTAACAAAAGAATGAAATATACATAAAAAGAATATGGACAAAAATAATCACGACACAAAAAATACCACACACCTAATCGTTCTAGGGTTCACCTAGGTCAACTAGACCTGCTCCAGAACTTGATTGTCGAAGTAAAACTGTGTCGAGAAACAGGCTCAAGATACACTGATCACGAGGCCAGGTAAGTGCAGAGATAAGGGGAGGTTTTCCAACGCTTTCGCGAAGTTCCTTAATTAAATAACCCTTTCTCTTTTGGCGGATGCGCCGTTAACACTTTCCTAGACACCCCGTAAACAATATACCGTTAAGCAAGGTTCTAAACACAGTTAACTTCTCCTAGTGAGCGCGAAGTCCTTAAGGCTTAAAGTCTAGTTTCTTTTAAATTTTGTGTGGGTAAACGTTATGCTCAAGTTCGTGATTTGTGGGCCACGGAAAAGGTGATGAAATCCTTTACCGTATATTGTGGGGTTCGCTTGCCCTTAAGTCCGTATTAATTGATGCAATGCGCAATTCAAAAAATTCTTTAAAGAATCAAACAATCGTTTTTTAGTTTAAGCGCGGCGCTGCAACAAATACGGGTTAGTCAATTTTTAGCGCTTGCTAGCGAACTTGCAAAGAATCCTGCAAAAGAATAGTATATTGGAAGCGTCGGATTTGAGAAGAAGGTGTTAGTAAAATACGTACCGTTAAGTTTTGGGTAAGGAAACCCCTGTTGAATCCAATCCGGTAAGCTTGAAAGGTTCGCTTGCGCGGGTCAAACTACCCGGATCTTTGGCACTGTACTTCGTAAACACCTTAGCCTTGAATGTACACTTTGCTCCCCACAATTGCAGTTTGCAAAGACGCAAAAATCTGCACACTTGCCCACAAAAATGAAAAAAAACAAAAAGAATATTTTTTTCTTTTTTTTTTATATATACAAAAAGAATATTAACCCGAATAACAAGAAAGAAAATACGCTACCGTCTCCCCGGCAACGGCGCCATTTGATTGTTAGGATACGTGCGTGTTCAAGTTCTAGTTTAAATACCGCAATCAAGACGGTTTCTCTTGTAGCTAGCCGGTTGAGTACGGGTCGTCCGCAGGGAGATGGGAGTCTTTTTCAAAGTGTTCTAACGAGTTAAGTCTGGTTTTCAGATTTTGTTGGATTATCTAAGTGTTGAGTTGATATTTAAAGAGAGCTTGTTAGGGTTAGGATTAGGTTAGTTTGAGTTAGGAGTCTCCACATCTTTCGTTGCCCCAATTAATATCGGTGTTACGGTAATCGGCAACAACGGGGATTAGCACGACTAGGAAGGAACTTGCGAGTATAAGCTAGGCTTTCCAACGCATAGTCCTTCCTTTTGGTGCTTGTCCGTCCGTTCTTGGCTCTTATCCATAACCTCCGGTTAATTCAACCACAACCGGTCTCACTACGGAATCACCGCTATCATGTAGGATAGGGTGCCGTAAGGAGCGGATTGTGGTTCAATTAACGGGAGTTGATTTAAGTTGTTGGGCAAGGAAAGAGTGAGAGAGATTTCCTTCTCTCAAACTTCCCTTATCCTACCCTAACAAGTATAGAACTACTCACACTTCATAATACGGAAAAATAAAACAAACAAAAGAGGAAGATAGAAAGAAGGAGACTAGAAGAATACGACTAACTATTTGCGACCTCACCTTGGCGAGGATCAAGCGTAAGTATCATTGTCATATGTAAGGATAAAGAAAAAGAAAGAAGAAAGAAACAACAAGGAAATAACAACAACTACTTAACAATTAAAATTACAACAAATTACAATAAGTAAAGAAAGAGACAAGCATGATAATAAAATGGTCTTCTTTATTCATCACTCTTCACTCAAAAGCTCACTTACAAGTTTAATGGAGAAGAGGTGAGAAGAGGAAGAAGAACATGTAAACTAAACCTAGCAAAAAGAAATACAAGAATTGGACCCCTTCCTTCACAAAGTTCTGGGCTATTTATAGGCCAGAGAATGAAACCCTAGGGCAACCACCAGACCACACATGCAATGACCAGAATACCCCTGAAAACTTTTTGCCTGCCGCCACTATACGGCCGCGGATCCGCGGCCTGGACCCCACTTTGGCCGCGGATCCGCGACCGTTTAGTTGAGTTGGGCCCCCAAATTTGATGTGTTTCCCTGATTTGATGTGTACATTTTTCTGGTATGTGTATTTTTTCATAATTCCTTCACGAATTTTCCAGAATTTCTGTTGAGGGAAAGGTGGACTTTTTATCAAGATTTTGTCATGATTGCCTCGAGCTCCGCGTAGATTTCTTGGAAGTTGTTGTTGCCATTGAGCCTTGTGCATGAAGGTGACATTGATTTGACATTTTGTCTTCCTAAACTAGTATCTGGCAACATACGGATGACGAGCGGAGACCGTGTTTTATCTGTGATTGGCAGGAACCCGGATTTTGTCGTGTTTTCCATGAATTTCACCGTTTTAGAACCGAGAACCTGTATCCTGCAATTGACTAACAAACACGACTCAAGAGTATCTACGGATATGCAATGTGATAAAAATTGGGCGGTATGAAAATGCAAAAATCTGATATGAACAGTAGTGTCCTGGTATTTTGATGACATACACAGAGTAGGAAGTGAAATTCCTATACTACGGTCGGTTATACTTTGGTTGTCACACAGAGGTTTCTCCACATAGGACTTGGATATTATATCAGACATTCTGGTTACTAGATCTATGGTTTTAGATCTAGATTTGGGAAGTGTCCCAATCAGGGTACTTAGACAGCATTCTAAAGGTGTTTTAGAATGGACGACTCCTGGCATGGTTGTGTACCTGCAGGTGATGGAGTCACCCTCTCTAAAGGTGTCTTACTGACTAAAGGGGAGAGGGATGTGCATGATCGGCAGATCACTTGCTTAGGCAATTGAGTTGATCATGAGATATCAAGTACCACACCAGATTTTTTTTTTTGCACCAGATGCAATAAGTTGATATTGATCCAATCCTGGAGAAACATTCGGAAGCAGTTTTAGAACATAAGTGGATGTTCAAGGGATTTGATAACGGCAGCCTCCTTTAGGAGACGGTTATCATTCCAGGCTTCCAAGGTGACCTGGATGACAGAGTGGCTGTCAGAGTTATAGTTTTCCTTCTGACGAGGGGCAGTATTTTGGACAGGAGGTCCAGGAGGATACTGAGGGAGGCATGGCGCAGGATACTGATTAAATTCAGTTGACGATACAGTCTAAGAAGTTTGGATTTGGAGTTCATTTATGAACTAGGTCCCATCAGACATCCAGACACATTCTAAGACAGGTATTGCTCATTTCGGGAGATGGATTTCTCCGCGAACTTGAGATATAGAGAGATATAGAAAGAAACATCATAGCGGATCCACTCACTGAGGCTATTCCTCGAACGTAATAGTTTCGCAAATGAGCTTTGTGAGACTGACTAGTAGAGCAGTTGGGTGCTCGGTATCACATGGGCTGTGAGTATGCGACATCGCAATAATTAGCCTTGAGTGCAAGTGGGATATTGTTGGAGATAGTGCCCTCAGAGTCAATTATTGGATCACAGGCACGTGATTGCAATGATTGATGGAGGACCTATACCGATAGGACAGTCTTACTCAAGATGATAGTATGCTATTTGGTTTATCTTTATCATCGTGTACTGCTTTAGGTGACCTTACAGGTCGCTATTACACGTTGATAGAGCCCCTAGGATTCTTGCTTGACTGCCAGCAGTATGAGGGTGATCATATACATGGGAGCTGGAGTCTATAAGCACATCCTTAAAAGGTCCCTAGTCGTGGGAGTTTCGAGACAAGGCATCGATACTCTAGAGTAGACTAGTGTATACAGTCGAGACCCCGACGAAGGGCGGTGGCCGGTCTCACAAGCCACTGGTGTCAGTTGGTTCACCTAAGATGTATACAGGTGCTCATTGGGTTATGAGTACACCGGACAGGACTCGCCGGGAACATGCTAGTTGGTCTTATACCTGACGTCAGATAGCAGTTCCCTGGTGACATGTGTACAGGTTAGTTCATCGACCTGAGATCGTCATTTGTCTCATGTGAGTTCCCACTGTGCTTTGATTACTACCCTACCACGCTCAAAGGAGACGTGCAAACAGGTTTTAGTTGGGTACAGTCCCGAGATACATGGAGGCAGTGAGCGGATCTGCAGGGGTTCGTCTCTCCCGGTATTTGGGGTGAGGTCGCGCTGTGTCTAGGAGAGCCATTACACAAAGTCCTTGGCCAAGGCAGGAAATTTACTGGTAGGTATTCCAGTAGTATCTCAGGGTGTTATGGGCTACACTCCGACACGACTTGTACCGCTTTTGGGGGTCTGACTTTTACCAACCCCCTAGGCCCGCCATGCGATGCTCATAGACGAACAGACCGAACTGTACGGATATTGTCACTGACAGGCTCAGTAGGGTGTCAGGATGAGTTCGCTCATCGACGTCCCTTTTAGTCAATACCTGGTAGCCCGTCACGTATAGCTAATACCTCTCACGTGTTGACGAGTCTTTAGAGTCCCCCACAGACCGTTTTCTCAAGTTTCGGGCGAAACGCTGTAGAGGCCGTATGGAGATATGGCATGGTTCGATCAGATACGTGCGGTATTGCACAGATCATGATCGGACGGATTTTACTAGCGGGCTTTGGTTTAAGCCGGATCCTAGTATTAGACAGTGTAGATTTTGTCTCTTTGCATTTGTATTCAGTGGGAATACAAATGCGGGTATGTATATGCAGTCGTGGGGTTTTCCTGTAATTTATTACGGGATTAGTTTTCTGAAGTTGCTAGTTTGCATTCCGTTCCGGCCAGTTTTCCTTTGTTCCTTCACGGCCGGATTCTTCTGATGGAGGGGCTAATTTGCAGTTGTGCAAATTAGCATTTGTGGAGGGGTTCTTTGTGAAATGAGGGATTATGATGGGTATAGCATCTTTGCTTTTCTTGTGATCATTTCTTGCATTAATGAGATTAGAATGGATTTGAAATTGATATGAAATTTTTATCATCACATTTGGTTGTGGTCACCCTTTTGCTTTTCCTACACTCACCTCCCTTCTTGGTTTTTATTATTCCCTCTGTAAGTCTACGTTAGCGCCCCGGCTGTCTACAGACGCCAAACGCGGAACAAAAAACTTTTAACTGGCGCTATCGTATACTTTAACCCGGATCTGCCATTATTGCTAAACTAACAAACTGTAAAGAGTGTAGAAAGGTTATACCGAACGATCCGAGTCCTTCGTTCTTTAACCATCATCCCATGCTCCGTTGCGGCTTCTCCGATCTCGTCGATCTCCGATCTGCTCGTCCAGGTGGCACCACGTCAACGATTCTTTAAATGGGCTCCCGCCTCTGACTCGAGGCAACTCGGTCGTCAAGTTTGCTAAAAGAGACGACCAAGAATGATTTAGAGAATGAGTAGATGACTTTGTCTCACTTCGTCCAAGTCCGTGGACGATCGGTTAATGAAGTTGCCGAGGGAATCGGGTGATGGAATGAAATGAGCTGTGAATTCCATACACCCCAAAATCTATCATATCTTTTTCAAATGAAACATCAAGTGAGAGAGTGAGCGGAGGGGCCGGCCATATATAGATGGAGGGAGGTGAGTGTAGGAGAGAAGAGGGTGACCATAGAAAGCTTCTTACTCAAAATATCAAGAACAAATATCCTTAAGTAAACAAAACTCATTAATGAAATGAATGACTCACTAAACCTAGTCATCCATTCATTAATGCAACCAATGAAAACACAACACCAATTAACCAAGTCATCACCTTCTAGAACCTTCTAGAAGCATGACTCACTCTCATCCAAGAAAAGATAAATCCGTCTTTAACCGAATGTTAAAAGACGGCAGATAGAAAACTGGAAACTGGCAACTTCCAAAAGTGATCCTGAAACAACTTTCAGGATAACCCCGTAACTGTATAAATATACCCGCATTTGTATTACGACCGAATACAAATGCAACTTAGACAAAGATATTATACCTACTCAATATAATACTCGGATCCGGCTTAAACCAAAGCCGACCAGTATCATCTGCCCGAAAAATAACACGTGCGTAAACGCACGTGCATTTTCCGAACCCTGCCATAAAACCATACGGCCTCTACAAAGTTTCACCCGAACTTGGGAAACTGTCTGTGGGGGACTCTAATGACTCGTCAGTACCCTGGCAGTGGGTTTAACCACAAACCGTCAGCGGCACTAGCAATGCGTAACGGCTGCCCATGGACTGACCTTAAGGGAGGCTGATGAGCGAACTTATCCAGAAACCCTACTGAGCCTAACAGTGACAATGTATATACAGTCCGGTCCGTTCGTCTATGAGTATCGCATATCTGCGTAGGGGGCTAGTAACGTCAGACCCCCAATAGCAGTATATGTCGTGTCGGAGTGAAGCCCAATAACACCCTGAGATACTACTGGAGTACCTACCAGTAAATCTCCTGCCACGGCCGTGGGCTATGTGTAATGGCTCTCCTAGACACAGCACGATCTCGCCCCCAATACCGGGAGAGACGAATCCCCTGCTGATCCGCTCACGTGCCTCCATATGGCTCGGGACTGTACCCAAAAACTACATGTTTGCACGACTCCTTTGAGCCGTGGTAGGGTAGAAATCAAAGCACAGTGGGAACTCACATGAGATAAATGACGACCTCAGGTTGATGAACTAACCTGTACACATGTCACCAGGGAACTGCTATCTGACGATAGGTATAGTACTAACTAGCAGATTCCCGGCGAGTCCTGTCCGGTGTACTCATAACCCAATGAGCACCTGTATACATCTTAGGTGATCCAACTGACACCAGTGGCTTGTGAGACCGTCCACCGCCCCTCGTCGGGGTCTCGACTGTACACACTAGTCTACTCCGGAGTATCGATGCCCTGTCTCGAAACTCCAACGACTAGGGACCACAATTAAGGATATGCATATAAACTACCCAACTCTCACGTATATGATCGCCATCATACTGTTGGTAGTAAAGCAAGATCCTAAGGGCTCTATCAAAGTGTAACATGTAATCAGTCACCTGAACATGTACACGACCGATAAAGGCAAACCAGATAGCATACTATCATCTCGAGTAAGACTGTCCTACCGGTATAGGTCCTCCGCAATCATTGCAATCACGTACCTGTGATCCAATAATTGACTGTGAGGGCATTATCTCCAACAATCTCCCACTTGCACTCAAGGCTAATTATTGTGATGTCGACTACTCACAGCCCGTGTGAAAACGAACATCCAACTCCTCTACTAATCAGTTTCACAAAGCCCGTTTGTAAAACTATTGTGTTCGAGAAATAGCCTCAGTGAGTGGATCCGCCAGGATGTTTCTTTCTATATCTCTCTAAATCTCAAGTTCGCGGAGAAAGCCATCTCCCGAATTGAGTAATACCTGTCTTAGAATATGTCTGGATATCTGATGGGACCTAGTTCATAAATGAACTCCAAATCCAAACTTCTTATACTGTATCGATCACTGAACCGAATCAGTACCCGGCACCATACCACCCACAGTATCCTCTTGGACCACCTGTCCATAATACTGTTCCTCATCAGAGGGAAAAACTATAACTCTGACAATCACTCTGTCAACCATGTCACCTTTGAAGCCTGGAATGATAATCGTCTCCCGAAGGAGGCTGCCGTCATCAAATCCGTAGAACATGTACTTATGTTCTAAAACTGCTTCCTTAGGTTTCTCCAGGATTGGATTAATACAAACTTATTGCATCTAGTGCAAAAACAACATTTGGTGTGGTACTTGACATCTCATGATTGATTCAATTGCCTAAGCAAGTGATCTGCCAATCATGTACATCCCTCTCCTCTTTAGTCTGTAAGACACCTTTAGAGAGGGTGACTCCATCACCTGCAGGTACACCACCATGCTAGGAGTCATCTATTCTAAAAACCATTAGAATACTGTCAAAGTACCTACATTGGGAAACTACCCAAATCCAGATCTAAAACCATAGATCTAGAAACCATAATGTCTGATATTATATCCATATCCTGTCTGGAGAAACAACTGTGTGACAACCACAGTACAACCGATCGTAGTATAGGAATTTTACTTCCTACTCTATGTCATCCAGATACCATGACATCACACCCTACTACCTTCTTAACAGATCCATCCCCTATCCTGATTGAAGTCAAACCCATGACTGTCACATCAAAATTAGATGATCTATCTCCGCTATAACTGCTCAAGTCTATAAATAGATATAAGCATCTTGCCCACTATGCTTCCGCTGCTCCCACTGACTACGACAACCCTCCTACCGGGTCTCATATTCTGGAACAACAGTAGTGTCAAGTCTGGGTAAACAAGATCCTCCCTGTCACCGTCCTTGAGGCTACCGGAGTACCTCTCGGGTGTCTGAGGTTACCCACCATATCTGCGGAGTGGCTAATGGAATGTCAAACCTGATTGAATATATAGGTCCTATTAAATTTTCCATAATCGTTCGTGGTTCTGGAATCACTTCCAGTTCTACCATACTCCCACTACTGTTTTCTGAAAAAATCCATTTTACTAAAACTGTGGCGAGTCAAGAACAATATCACTATTGATCTTCCAAATGGTAGAATATCTACCTTCGTCATAGCCAGGGTCAACCCACAAACAGCCATTACAGAAACGTACCCTGAGTTATCCAGAGTCTGGTTTTAAACATAAGCTGGACAACTCCCCGTACCTTAATATCTTTTAAGGTACGAACTATTCTATATCCAATATAGAAACTTTGGCACTTATTTAATTGGAACCATATTCAAACCATGCAGCTGTCTCCAGTGCATATCAACTTAATGGAATAAGGCTAATCAGCATTACTCAACTTAGGAATCCATCCAATTATGAGTAACCTGAAAGAGAAACACGTTTCTCAAAACCATCACTATCATCTGAATACCAATCACAAGAATCTACATCTTCGATCTCTTTGAAGAATCCCGATACTTGTGACACCTGGTTCTCTACTTTATTCTTATACCCACAACTTCTCAAAACTTAGACCTTGTATTTCTACGAAACACTTGTCTAAATACTAGAGAAGTTATAAGTAAACAGAACATAGTACAAGGACCTACCCCTTTGTCCTGATGGACACTGGACAACATACAATACTCTGTATAAGTCCGCTGAGTTTAAGCAACTCAAAACCTGTGCGTCATAGGTTGAAAACTGTACCCCGGCGATTTCCTCAAATATCACCAATTACAACGAATTCCGATATAATGAGGATGATCACCTAATTCCCAATAACTTACTTCCACTCATCATCTGTAAAACCATACAGATATGAGAATGAAACCTGGTAAATACATACCCTTGGAGTAAGTATCCAATCGGGAAAACAGTTTTCTTTTAACAATGCACTGAAACATGAAAATGTTTTGTAGGGGTATCCTGGTATTCATAGTAATGCCTCTTCCATAATCCAATTCATGACTTCAACCGTATATTTCACTGCCATCTCTCCAAGTCCCTTTATTTGTCTTAAGTCATTACCTTCTGTACACCATCGTTAGGCTAAATGGTTTTCTTCCTTCCCTACCGTTCGGCACCAGCCTATGGTTTGGAAGAAGACTATCCAGTAAGCATAATAGGTGTACCCTCCTAAACCAAGGAGTACTCGCATCTTGAGAGAAGGTGATGATAAAAGACAACTGAATAATACCTTATTCTTTTAAAGGTGAAATAGGAGTGGCGATGAAGTACGCGGTTTTGGTCGTGAATGATAACAGTCGCAATTTACTTTGCCCTCTTTCTAATCCCTTTATTTTGTCTTTACATATTACCTTCTGCACACCCTACTTAGGCTAATTGGTTTTCTTCATTCCCTACCTTTCGGCACCTACCTATGGTTTGGAATAAGACTATCCAATAAGCGTAATAGGTGTACTCTCCTAAACCAAGGAACTCTCGCAACCTGAGAGAAGGTGATAATAAAAGACAACTGAATAAACCAATTCTTTTTCTCCTGAACCTGGATCCATCCTCGAAGAAGTCCCTTCGAGTTCGTATATAACCATACGATGGATCTATCCAATGGAACTGGATATCCGTAGTAATACGGGTGTTCTGAGAAATTCAAAGGGTAAAAGAAGGAGTGGCAATGACTTATGCAACTCAGACAATCCAAAAGCCAGTATTTTAAGAAGGTTCGGTCAACCTGGTCACTGAGTCATAGTCTAGGGTCGGTCAAAGGTCGCTGCCAAAGAGAGAGAGAAAAGAAACACTCTGCGTGCACTCTAACCTAGATCAGAATGATTATCACTTTATCTAATCCGAAAACCTCCCACTGTCCTATCAAATTCTCCTCCAAACCAGAAAGAAGAATCAATCGGGATCACCCGAAGAGTAAACCAACTCATCAGTGGGAATCGGGATCCAACTCTCATCGCATGATAACGTGATGGAATGCATCCACGTTACTCACACTCCAGAAGGTATGCGCATACATGGCAAGTTTCAGTTTCTTTAGAAACTCCCGATATGATTTTTGCCCCATGCTCTTATAACCTTGGCTTTGGTCAAAATGTCATAAGTCACATGCCAAGTTCTACCCGTCACTATCTTGTCAATTTGAACCCACCCGCACATGCCCCTGACTTTGGCCAATCGGCAGAACGACTGTCCCAAACTAACTCATCTATCTATGCAACAAATGAATACCCAGCAGCTACCAAACACTATGCCTTAACTTTGGCTAAAATACATAGCTTGAATACTACTGAATACCCAAAAGAAGTGACGGAGGGCTACGGCTGGTTTTTGGCGAAAAACCTTTAGCGTAGTGAACTTGATATCGCTGAAGGAACCTGATAGCTTTTTAAAATATAGTGGCGAAAACCTTTTGCTAAAGAGGTCACTCCCGGTAAAGGGATCTCGGCTCTTTCCTCGTGGAATGAGGTGCAGGATATTCCACTGAATACCGCTATGCAAAGCAACTTGTAATCGACTATAGTGAAGTTATTACCCTGACGCAAACTTCTGCCCAAGGGGTCAGTCCCGGTGAAGGGATATCGGCCCTTGCCCCGTCGAATGAGGTGCAGGATATTCCCCTGAATACCGCTATGCAAAACAAAAGGAAACGTCTTTGCAATAACACTTTTTAAATTTGTTCCAACAACTGTAAATAGGTTTGCTTTACTTTGCATTGATCAGAATCAACGCAGTCCCATCAATCGATCACACCAGAAAGAACGAAAATAAAATGTACGTATATGCCATCCGCATTCGTCACTGGGTCCCGTCATCACCCGTTAGGTTACTTAACTAACGACAGAGCGGGGACTGGACTAGCGCGGGTGTAAAACATATACAACATCTAATAGTATATAAACCAATATACAATAATCGCTCCAGGCGGGATAATATGCAACATTACAGAAAAGTAATAAGCATCACAGAACAATACAGATAATCTGGGATCCCCGAGTTTCACAGAGCTGCTGCTGAAACCCGACGTTCCCCTTTCGTGTGGATAGCCTGTACAATGAAACCTAGAACCCCTACGGGTGCGGCAAGTTACCCGCCAAAACCTGAAGCGAGGCAGCCCCCTACAGCATAGTGAATGGACCACCCAGCACTTCACGGAATCCGGTAATCTTGGGCACCCCTCCTTGGGTCAACCTATACCCCCTACGAGTGCGGTGAATAGTCTGCCAATTCTAGAGTGGGGCCCCTCTGCCTCTCAAAGCCATGAGATGCGGACCCGTTGCCCCCCAGAACCCGGCTATCCGTGCACTCCGTCGCGGGGCAATACCTAGTACAGTAATGAAAAATAGTACAACAGGTACATCGACCGCAACCTGGTCGTGCCCCAAAAGAATATTATACAACAGGCAGTGACGGCAGTCCACATGTTGGACGCTCGCCCCGCAATATCAAATGTACAAATAAACTCAAACTGCACTACCATTGCACACTGCTATCCACCACGACAAATCCGCAACATCACAGCACAACACAGACATCAACGCGAATGTCACGTTCGCAAACCCGTCTAAAAGAACTATAGCAATCAGACGCGGTTTACCGATCAAATGACATTCCCGGTCGAAGATATAATATAAGCACTGTAAACTAACATGTTTAAATTTCGATCGACTAAATATCATGAAGTGGGCCCCACAAACAATTGGTGAACAGTAACAAAAC
This sequence comes from Agapanthus africanus, assembly GCA_030015575.1. Classification (NCBI taxonomy): domain Eukaryota; kingdom Viridiplantae; phylum Streptophyta; class Magnoliopsida; order Asparagales; family Amaryllidaceae; genus Agapanthus; species Agapanthus africanus. The sequence goes on from JASDDO010000008.1 coordinate 178,970,308, forward strand.
CTGGGCCAAAAAGATATATACCAAAAACCCCAATTTCCAGAGGAGAACATACTGTTAAAATTTGGGAGCATGATCTCACCAAGTGGCCGCGGATGCGCGGCTAAACCATGGGTTTGGCCGCGATTCCGCGGCGGTTTGGTGGAATCGCGTGCCCAAATTTGGTCCGTGTTCTACTAAAACCCTGCTGAATTTTCTGTGATATGTAAAATTAATTTTGGAACCCTTTTAAAATCGACAGAAACTCAGAACTTGGATTTTGCAGTTTTTGATTTCCGGTTCGATCGATGTTTTAAACGCGTTAGCACAAGTTAGTATAGCAAAATGGTGAGGCTCTGATACCACTGTAAGTCTACGTTAGCGCCCCGGCTGTCTACAGACGCCAAACGCGGAACAAAAAACTTTTAACTTGCGCTATCGTATACTTTAACCCGGATCTGCCATTATTGCTAAACTAACAAACTGTAAAGAGTGTAGAAAGGTTATACCGAACGATCCGAGTCCTTCGTTCTTTAACCATCATCCCATGCTCCGTTGCGGCTACTCCGATCTCGTCGATCTCCGATCTACTCGTCCAGGTGGCACCACGTCAACGATTCTTTAAACGGGCTCCCGCCTCTGACTCGAGGCAACTCGGTCGTCAAGTTTGCTAAAAGAGACGACCAAGAATGATGTAGAGAATGAGTAGATGACTTTGTCTCACTTCGTCCAAGTCCGTGGACGATCGGTTAATGAAGTTGCCGAGGGAATCGGGTGATGGAATGAAATGAGCTGTGAATTCCATACACCCCAAAATCTATCATATCTTTTTCAAATGAAACATCAAGTGAGAGAGTGAGAGGAGGGGTCGGCCATATATAGATGGAGGGAGGTGAGTGTAGGAGAGAAGAGGGTGACCATAAAAAGCTTCTTACTCAAAATATCAAGAACAAATATCCTTAAGTAAACAAAACTCATTAATGAAATGAATGACTCACTAAACCTAGTCATCCATTCATTAATGCAACCAATGAAAACACAACACCAATTAACCAAGTCATCGCCTTCTAGAACCTTCTAGAAGCATGACTCACTCTCATCCAAGAAAAGATAAATCCGTCTTTAACCGAATGTTAAAAGACGGCAGATAGAAAACTGGAAACTGGCAACTTCCAAAAGTGATCCTGAAACAACTTTCAGGATAACCCCGTAACTGTATAAATATACCCGCATTTGTATTACGACCGAATACAAATGCAACTGAGACAAAGATATTATACCTACTCAATATAATACTCGGATCCGGCTTAAACCAAAGCCGACCAGTATCATCTGCCCGAAAAATAACACGTGCGTAAACGCACGTGCATTTTCCGAACCCTGCCATAAAACCATACGGCCTCTACAACGTTTCGCCCGAACTTGGGAAACTGTCTGTGGGGGACTCTAATGACTCGTCAGTACCCTGGCAGTGGGTTTAACCACAAACCGTCAGCGGCACTAGCAATGCGTAACGGCTGCCCATGGACTGACCTCAAGGGAGGCTGATGAGCGAACTCATCCAGAAACCCTACTGAGCCTAACAGTGACAATGTATATACAGTCCGGTCCGTTCGTCTATGAGTATCGCATATCTGCCTAGGGGGCTAGTAACGTCAGACCCCCAATAGCAGTATAAGTCGTGTCGGAGTGAAGCCCAATAACACCCTGAGATACTACTGGAGTACCTACCAGTAAATCTCCTGCCACGGCCGTGGGCTATGTGTAATGGCTCTCCTAGACACAGCACGATCTCGCCCCCAATACCGGGAGAGACGAATCCCCTGCCGATCCGCTCACGTGCCTCCATATGGCTCGGGACTGTACACAAAAACTACCTGTTTGCACGACTCCTTTGAGCCGTGGTAGGGTAGAAATCAAAGCACAGTGGGAACTCACACGAGACAAATGACGACCTCAGGTCGATGAACTAACCTGTACACATGTCACCAGGGAACTGCTATCTGACGATAGGTATAGTACTAACTAGCAGATTCCCGGCGAGTCCTGTCCGGTGTACTCATAACCCAATGAGCACCTGTATACATCTTAGGTGATCCAACTGACACCAGTGGCTTGTGAGACCGGCCACCGCCCCTCATCGAGGTCTCGACTGTACACACTAGTCTACTCCGGAGTATCGATGCCCTGTCTCGAAACTCCCACGACTAGGGACCACAATTAAGGATATGCATATAAACTACCCAACTCTCACGTATATGATCGCCATCATACTGTTGGTAGTAAAGCAAGATCCTAAGGGCTCTATCAAAGTGTAACATGTAATCAGTCACCTGAACATGTACACGACTGATAAAGGCAAACCAGATAGCATACTATCATCTCGAGTAAGACTGTCCTACCGGTATAGGTCCTCCGCAATCATTGCAATCACGTACCTGTGATCCAATAATTGACTATGAGGGCACTATCTCCAACACCCTCCACCATTTTGATGTTAGAGGGGCCGGCCACTTTGGAGAAGAGAGAGAGGTTTTCATTTTGGTGAGGGAAATTGATTCATCTCATATTTGCTTGCTTGCTAAATTCTTAACACCTCTCCAAAGTTCATTGTTTCATTCCTCCATCAAAGGCAACTTCACCCCATTGAGACAAAGTGATTCTACACTAGCCTACAGCATTTCTTGGGCACGTTGGCTCGCCATCTTTGTGCCCGAGTTGCCTCGGTCCAGAGGTGGGAGCCCGTAAAAGAACCCGGCAATGTGCCCATTTTCAACAAGGAGGCGACGACCGGAGATTCCGCGAGGAGATCGGAGTGGAGGCGAAGACCGAAGGACACGGATCGCTTGGTATAGCTACTATACTCTTTCTATAGTATGCTAGGATTAGGTTAATGGCCCGATCCGGGTTTTATAGTGCGCGGTGGTGCCGGTTTTTAAGTTCTAGAAAAGTTTTCGTTTCCGCATTCCGGCGTCGGATTGACGGCCGGGGCGCCGCCGTGCACTTACAAACCCCTCTCTCCCTCTCTCTCTCTCTCTCTCATTTAATGCAAGCATGGGCTCATGCCATGATGCCCATCATGCACATTCTCTCTCTCTCTCTTTCTCCCTCCAAGTCAACCCCCATTCAAATCATTTTCCATTTAAAAAAAAATACCCTTAATAAAAATCAATTTAGCTTAATAAGAAAGGGTTAGTCTACCATGGTTGCTAAACATGGTCTTAACCCAACTTTTAACCCTAGTTTACATGCACAAGTGTGTGCAAGCCTAGGAAAATTCTAATAAAATATTCATTAAATTTGGTAAAATATTTAAAAATCAATTTGGTAAACTTTTTATTAAAAACCATATATTAAAATATAATTATCCATTAATCATATCCTAAGGTGTTACAATCTTCCCCCCTTAAAGAAATTCGTCTCCGAATTTAAAAATATAAAGCTACGCATACTTTCAAAGAGATGAGGGAATTTCTTCCGCATCTCGCCCTCGGCCTCCCAAGTGATCTCTTCACCATTCGGGCTGCGCCAAAGCACCTTCACTGATGGCAAGACCTTCGATCTAAGTTTCTTCACCTGCCGGTCCAATATCACGATTGGCTGCTGTGAACGAAAGATCACGCTCGAGCTGAACGGTTTGATACTGAATCATGTGCGAAGGGTCATGTAGGTATCTGCGAAGCATCGACACGTGGAATACGGGGTGAACATCTGGGAAGTCGGGTGGAAGAGCCAAACGATATGCTACTGCGCCCACACGCTCGAGGATCTCGAAGGGACCTATGAATCTGGGGCTAAGCTTCCCCTTTCGTCCAAACCTCATCACTCCCTTCATCGGAGAGACCCTCAGAAAAACGTGATCGCCAACTGCGAACTCTAATCTGCGGCGGCGCCTGTCAGCACACGATTTCTGCCTGCTCTGAGCTGTCGTCATCCTGTCACGAATCAGCTAAATCTTCTCGGTCGTCTCCTGTACGATCTGTGGCCCCAAACTACTGCTCTCACTGAGCTCTGTCCAACAGACGGGCGATCTACATCTCCTCCCATACAGGGCCTTGAAAGGTGCCATCTGAATAGTATCCTGGAAACTATTGTTGTAGGAGAACTCCACCAAGGGTAAATGATGATCTCAACTACCACCAAAGTCTAAAACGCACGCTTGGAGCATGTCCTCGAGAGTCTGAATAGTCTGCTCTGACTGGACGTCGGTCTGCGGATGAAATGTTGTGCTAAAACCTAAGCGGGTGCCCAAAGCCTCCTGAAGCCTCTGCCATAGTCGGCTTGTAAACTGGGTGCCTCGATCGGACACGATACACGTCGGGACTCCTTGTAGTCGTACATTCTCATCAATGTAAATCTGGGCATACTGAGCAAATCCGAAAGTCGTCTTCACCGGCAGGAAGTGAGACGCTTTCGTCAAACGATCCACGATCACCCAAATGGAGTCATACCCTTGCCTAGTCCTGGGTAGACCCACCACGAAATCCATCGAAATCTGTTCCCATTTCCACTCCGGAATGGGTAACGGTTGTAGCTCTCCCGCTGGCCTCTGGTGCTCGGCCTTGACTTGCTGACAAGTCAGGCATCTCGACACGAAGTCTGCGATGTCCCTCTTCATTCCGTCCCACCAATAAACATCTCTCATATCATGGTACATCTTGATGGAACCCGGATGCACACTATACACCGATCGATGTGCCTCCTCAAGAATCTCACGCCACAATCCCTCAGCATCTGGTACACACAGTCTAGTCCCAAATCGCAGTATCCCCTGATCATCGATCACGAACTCGGAAAATCTGCCATGTCCAATCTGTTCCATGATCTCTGAACAACGGTCATCACTGTACTGTGCCTCATGTATACGGTCAAGCAACTGTGGGCGTGCACGAACATGCGCAAGCTGTCCCCCGATCGGCGTAAACTCGAACTGCACTCGGATGTCGCATAAAATATGCCAATCTGCCGACGACTGCCTCTGCACTGCGCTCAAACAAGATAAACTACCCCCGGGCCTTCTGCTCAAAGCATCCGCCACTACGTTCGCCTTGCCCAGGTGGTACAAGATCTCGCAATCGTAGTCCTTCACTAGTTCCATCCAACGGCGCTGTCTAAGATTCAGGTCTCGCTGCTGAAATATATACTTTAAGCTCTTATGATCAGTGAATATCTGGCACGACTCACCGTATAGGTAATGTCGCCAGATCTTGAGTGCAAAGACCACTGCAGCCATCTCCAAATCGTGAGTGGGGTAGTTCTGTTCATGTTTCTTCAACTGCCGTGAAGCATACGCGATCACCCTGTCATGCTGCATCAATACGAACCCTAGCCCCACTCGTGAAGCGTCACAATAGACCATAATGTTAGTTATGTATATGCCCTAGAGGCCATTGTTGTACATATGATGTATATTATGATGGATGCTTAGATATATACAGAGAGGACTTTCTTGCTCGCCATGATAGTATGCTATTTGGTTTCACTTTATCTTAACTTGCTGACTTGTATTGGTTTACTGTTTTTCTCTCACATGTTGATAAAGCCCTTAGGATCTGTACTCGACTATTGGGACTATGATGAGATCATACTAGTGGGGCCACAGTAGTCGATGAGTACATCCTATAACTGTTCCTAGTCGAGGGTATATCGAGACAGGGCATCGATACACCAGAGTAGACTAGCGTATACGCATCTTGACCCATATGATGGGCGATGGATGATCCCATATCCATCGGTGTTTGACATCAGAGATGGTGTACAGGTGCTCAGTGGAGACTGGGTACACTGGACGGACTCGCCGAGAACTCCCAGATGGTGATATACCACACGTCAGATGGCAGTTCTCTGGTGACACTAGTACAGGGTAGTCTGTAGACCCGAGATCGTCATAGAGTCTTGTGTGATTCCCACTGTGCTTTGATTTCCACCTTACCACGTCCAAGAGGGCGTGCAAAACGGTGGCTTTTGGGTACAGTCCCGAATCACATGGAGGCAATGAGCGATAGGAGGGGATTCGTCTCTCCCGGTATAGGGAGTTGATGTTGTGCTGTGTTCGATTGGCTATAACTGGAAGTCCCTGGCCAGGGCTGATATAGAGATTTACTGGTAAGTGTTACTAGTAGTTTCTCGACCCGTTATGAGCCATACATCGACACGACTTATCGGTTACTGGGGTCTGACGTTTACCGCCCCTAGACTTGATATGCGACATATCAGACGAACAGACCGGACTGTACGGGAGTGTTACTGATTGGATTCACAGGAGAACGCACAGGCTAGCTTGTTGATCTTCTGATCGCTCAATACCTGGGTGGCTGTTACGTTTAGCTGACCGCTTGCAGCTTGTGGGTGTTTGATATGATCATCACCTGCTACCGGCGTATTGACGATTCTTTAGAGTCCTACACAGAGGTTTCTTGGCTCAGGAAAAACGGAGTAGAGGCACATATGTGATATGTGCAGGACCGAGAATAATGCGATATGGGATACCGTATTATATTCTCACGAGATTAAGATATGAACCGGGACATCGGATCAAGTGTTGATTCGATGAATCGGTACATGATATATTAGTCGGTAATATTCGATATAGCCGGATCATCGATTCAAGTGTTGATTCGATGATTTAATGTATAATAATATATATGATATATTGTATTACATTATCTAATATAGGCTCGCTTTATTATTTCATTTTCTCACTGGATGATACATTGATATATATGCGATATATGTTAATTGTATTATTTTCTTTTGTTGCAAATATATAATATATATGTGATATATATTATTGTGACATGATATGATTAATTGTTAAACATGTTTAAGGATGATTAATTGGGGTTAGGGTTTGATTAGGGTTAGATGCTTCATGCACCTACTAGAAGCTTTTTTTCTTTTGTCATTCTTAAGATATTTTTGGATGACACATTCTTAACCCAACCAAACCCTAACTCTAGTTTATTCTCTACTAAATCCTAGCCACTCATCCTTGACCATGGTTTATAAATCAATCATATAGCTTTCATTCTATTCATCACAAAAGGATTATCATGTTTATTCATTTTCCATGATCATCTTCTTCTCTCTTGAAAAAAGCTTACTTGATTTTCTTTATGTGATGAATAAATATGAGAAAATGATTTAAAAAGAAAGCAAAAAAATACTACTCTCTCATCCTCATCTCATCTAGCCCATGAGATTAGTGTGTTCATCTCTTTAGAGTGAGAAAGCTTGAGTCTTTGCAACTTCGACGTAGATCATCGGAGATTTGGAACACTTCAAGCTAGCATGGATCGTTCGAGTCGTGGAGCCTCTCATGAGTCCGGGAGATCGTGGATCGCGGCAAAGGGACTTCTACTCGGAGCTTGTGAAGCGAGGGAGTGGACTACAAAGGTTGTAATCCCTCACACTTAGATAAAAGTTATCATCTTGCATGTTAAACCCTAATAATCTAGCAAAGATCCCGGCTTTGGGTTGTTCGGCACGTCTAAATTTTTATCCGGGCATGTTTGATGCCTTTTGAACCTTCACAAGAGTGCCTAGGAACCCTACAGTGGTATCAGAGCCTAGCTAGAGCATTAGGCGATGTGTTTACGAAGTTAAAACTCCGATCGAACCCGAACCGACGGAAAAAGCCCCCTCTCTGGAAATTTTTCAAAATTTGGGATTTTTCTGAATTAAAAATATGCAAAAAAACAGCAGGGGATTCTAAGAATTACCATAAAACCCGAGCCCCCAATTCGACCAAAAGGCGGCGGAACCGCGGCGCAAGCATGCTTGCGCGGCTGTTCCGCGGCGGATTCATGGATTGGCGACACGTGGATTTTATGGTAATATCCGTAGGTGCTTGTTGATGCTTCTGGATATTTTTAAAAGTGATTCCAGTGTTGTTTAAATCTGGGGTTTATTTTGTAATCGTAGATTCGATCGGAATATTTAAATTCGTATTTCTTTCCGGATATTTAGAAACTGTTAAACTAGTTGAACGGATATCATTAACCCACTTTATCCCGGCACGGCAAACTTTCAAGCGTTGAATTTTTACTGGGTTTAAATCTTTCGGAAAATTGTACAAGTTAAGCAGTGGACCCCTAGAAGACAACAAACCTTAACTCGATTATGTGACCGTCTTGAACTGCCTTTTGAACCTTCGGGTTTGGGGCAGTACGGCGTGCCACATGTGAGGCGTTGGCTTGACCCTTCTACGGCTGGATCACTGGTACTGTGAAATACTCTGGGATTATTTGAACTCCGCTCAAGAGTTGAGCACTTTGAGAAATTTTGGGTGTTTGATTATCTGTTCGAAAAGTTTAATACTGTCTATTTATCTGGAATGTGATACAATATGTGGAATTCATAGAGTTGGGCATGAAATGCGAAGTATGTGATATTTCGGATTTACGATGTCTAAAGTGATTGTGGATTCCAAATATTGTAGTTTTACACTTTCTTTTCTGTGACCGTAAGTGTAATATGTGATATCGCCGGTTTCGTTGCTATATGTCAACGACAATTGGGATGCGCATATTTACTTACGTTGATGATATGTGATATTATGTGTTGCTGTGATATGTGATATTGGATCGTCGCGTTCTGAATAGCCGGGGGTTTTATGTGAGATGAGGGTTTTTATTTTCATTCATGTAAAATTCATTTGTAATGTAATATTCTTTTATTTGGGGCACTTCCAGGTTGCGGTTGCTGTCACTAGTGTATATTATTTACTTTTCCGCATTAGGTAGACCCAAGGAGGGGAGCACAAGTAACCGGGTTCTAGGGTCCAGTGGGAGGACATCTCGAGGAGTCGAGACCGGGTCTCCTAACCCTAGAATTGGCAGTGTTACTTGCCGCTCTCGTAGGGGTCTTGGGATGTGGGTTTGGCTATTCGTCGCGACCGTGGAATCCGTGTTTTATACAGGCTCGTATTAAAAACACGGACGTCCTAGTATATCCAATATTTCATATATGTTCTTCTGCTGCAATGTTCTGTGATGAGATCATATTACTGCCTGAGACGAATGCTTATACTATATATATATATGCTGATATATAAATATTACTGCTTTCGTTTCTTCTGTGATGCTTAGGAAGCATAAGCTGATGGGATTTTTATTAATGAGATTAATAAAAGAAAAGAAACCTAAAGATGTTGTAGAATCAAAACTTTATAAAAAGGGGTAGCTACAGTTTTGCTTTGCACAGTGATATATATGATATATCCTGCACCTTATTCGATGGGGAAAGGGCCGACGATCCCTTCACCGGGAGTGACCCCTTTAGAAAAACTGGTAGATGCTACAAAACGCGCTGTGTCTTTTGAATGCTTTTAGTATTTTGCTTTGCACAGCGGTATATATGATATATCCTGCACCTTATTCGATGAGGAAAGGGCCGACGATCCTTTCACCGGGAGTGACCCCTTTAGCGAAACTAAGAAAAGCCTCAAAAACACTCCTTTTCAAAAACTACATGATTCTACGACGATATCAAGTTCATTACGCTTAGGGTTTTCTGAAAAACCTGCGTAGCCCTCCGTCATTTCAGATAAAGACTAGTTAGTATTCGTGCTACGTTTGTTGACTATGTTAAGGCGTAGTGTGCGGTAGCTAATTAGTACTTATCTGCTAAAACATGAGATGTGATTGGATTAGGGCAGTTGTACGACTTTGTTGACTATGTTAAGGGTCGTGCAGGTGGATTTAATTCAATCGGGAAATGACGGGTTGAACTTGGCTAGCAATTATGATTTGTTGACTATGTTAAGGTCATAAATTGCTAGGGGCAAAATATTATCGGGAATTTCAAGCGTTGAAATTTGCAATGAGATTGCATACCTCCTATGAGATAGTTGGATCCCGATACCCACTGCGAGTAAGTGTTACTCCTGGGAGAGTTTTACACAGGACAATTAGTCATTCAAGTAGGTATCTAGAAAAGTGTTAACGGGGTTACGCCTCTGGGAAAACGAGGTTTACTTTAATTAGGTCCGTGCGAAAGCACGGGGAACCTCCCTCAAAGTACCGACACTGATCTGGCTGAAAGATTGACGAAATTGTAGGGTGTAAGTAATCCCGGCTAATCTTACCTTTTTGGGTTTAAAGGTAGATTTGATAAAAACAGTGGGAGACATCCTGATTAGATAAGATAATAACCAATCTAATCTTGCAAGAGCATACGCTAAAGTGTTTTTCTTCTCTCTCTCTCCAAGTAGCGACCATGTCAGGCCATAATCAAGATAATAATATGGATGTATTGACTGAACCCGATTATTGTACTGAGCAAGGGAACGTTAGACCCGTTCTTTCTTATAAGAGTTATAAGACTGAACAGGAAACAGGAGAATATCTGGATTCTCACGCCGCCCAAAAGAACATGCATGTTGATGCATCTTCTTCGGGTGTGTTAGTTATTGAGAACTGTTTCTCAGTTCACCCTACGTCCTGGGTATTAGATACCGGATCAGGATCCCACATATGTAAACAGTTACATGGGCTGCGAAAAGGTAGAGAACTGGGAAAAGGTGATCATTCCGTTCAAGTAGGGAACGGTGCAAATGTTGCAGCCAAAGCAGTTGGCGAATATCACCTAGTATTACCAAGTCGTAATACACTGATTCTAAATGAGTGCTATTATATACCGAACATGATGTGCAACATTATATCTGTTTCTTTATTAAGTAAAGAAGGATATAATTTTGTAGTAAAGGATAATGTTATGAACATATTCCTAGATCAAAAGTTGATTGCATCAGGCTCGTTACATAATGGCATATTCATTCTAAATCAGAATACAGTCCTGAATATACAAAACACACACAAGAGGAAAAGTTCAGATATGAACGAATCCTACTTGTGGCATTGTAGACTTGGTCATATCAATGCGACACGACTGGCTAAGTTACATAAAGGTGGTTATTTGAATCCGTTCGAATTATCATCTTATGATACTTGCCATTCATGTCTCAAAGGAAAAATGACCAAAGCTCCATTTAGTGGACACGGAGAAAGAGTTACCGAACTCTTAGGACTGGTACATAGTGATGTATGCGGTCCCATGTCTACGCATGCCAGGAACGGTTCTTCCTACTTCATTACATTCACTGACGATCTCTCTAGATTCGGACATGTGTTCCTGATGAAACACAAGTCTGAAGCTTTTGAGAAATTCAGAGAATATAAGCACGAAGTAGAGAATCAAACAGGCAAAAGTATTAAGATTCTTCGATCTGATCGAGGAGGTGAATACTTAAGCAATGAGTTCCTAGATTATCTAAAAGAGAATGGGATTCTCTCTCAGCTCACTCCTCCTTATACACCACAACACAACGGTGTATCTGAGAGGAGGAATCGCACCCTATTAGATATGGTGCGCTCTATGATGAGCGAGGCTGAGTTTCCTATTTCCTTCTGGGGTTATGCGCTTGAAACAGCAGCATACCTATTGAATCAAGTTCCGTCTAAATCTGTGCCTACCACACCGCATGAGATATGGAGTGGGAAGAAACCATATTTTAAAAGAGTTAAGATATGGGGTTGTCCGGCCTATGTCAAAAGACAAAATCCAGACAAGCTCGAGGCACGATCAGTTCTTTGCAAATTTGTGGGATATCCTAAGAATTCCCAAGGATATATTTTCTATCACGCTGAGGAACAAAAAGTGTTTATTTCTCAATATTCCACCTTTTTAGAAAAGGAATTTCTTGCAAAAGAAATTAGTGGCAAAGAGGTAGAGCTGGAAGAGGTTCCAGAAACACAAATTACAACTGAAGATTTAGTGGAACCAGAGGATTCAGTAGTACCCGACGAACCCCAGCCTCTCCGCCGATCTAGTAGGGTTTCTCGTCCACCTGAGAGATACTACGGTTTTCTCATTGATGGTGGAAGCGAGGATTGCATCATGGATGATGATGACCGTACTAGTTTCGAGCAGGCCATCACGAGTGGTGACTCTGTGAAATGGCTGGATGCAATGCGATCTGAGATGGAATCCATGTACACCAATAAAGTATGGATTTTGGAAAATGCTCCTGATGGGGTAAAACCCATTGGGAGCAAGTGGATTTATAAAAGGAAATTTGGTGTAGATGGAAAAGTTGAGACTTTCAAAGCTAGACTTGTAGCAAAGGGTTTTCGTCAACGACCAGGTGTGGATTATGACGAAACCTTTTCTCCAGTGGCTATGCTTATGTCTATCTGGATCTTACTTGCCATTGCTGCATACAATGACTACGAAATCTGGCAAATGGATGTTAAGACCGCCTTTCTAAACGGTGATTTAGAAGAGTGCGTGTACATGACTCAGCCAGAGGGCTTCGTAGATAGTGGGAGCAGCGGAAAGGTGTGCAAGCTGCTTAAATCCATTTATGGGTTAAAGCAAGCATCGCGGAGTTGGAACATCTGTTTTGATGTTGTAGTCAAAGAGTTTGACTTCATCAAAAATATAGATGAACCTTGTATCTATAAGAAGGTAGCAGAGGGTAAGGTTGTCTTCCTCGTATTGTACGTGGATGACATACTCTTGATAGGAAATGATATTCCTATGCTGCAATCAGTCAAGCTCTTCTTATCACAGAGATTCTCGATGAAAGATCTAGGTGATGCCTCCTGCATATTGGGAATCATGATCTATAGAGATAGATCTAAGCGGATACTGGGATTGTCCCAATCCAGGTACATTGACACCATACTAAAGAGGTTTAGTATGGAAGAATCCAAGCGTGGGAACCAATCCACGATTTCTGGACTCACTCTCTCCAAAGAGATGTCTCCCAAGACTGATTTGGAGAGAGCTCGCATGCAAGGGATACCCTATGCTTCGGCAGTAGGCTCTATCATGTATGCGATGCTGTGTACCAGACCCGATGTAGCATACTCACTAAGTGTAGTGAGTCGGTATCAAGCAGATCCTGGAGAGAGTCACTGGACAGCTGTGAAGAACATTCTCAAGTACTTACGAAGGACTAAGGAGATGTTCTTGGTGTATGGTAACGGAGAACTCCAGGTGGAGTCCTTTACCGATTCCAGCTTCCAAAGTGATAAGGACGACTCTAAGTCACACTCGGGATTTGTCTTTACCCTCAATGGAGGGGCAGTATGTTGGAAGAGTTCCAAACAGGATACCGTTGCAGACTCGACGATGGAGGCTGAATACATCGCTGCCAACGATGCTGCCAAGGAGGCTGTCTGGATAAAGAAGTTCATTAGTGAACTTGGTGTGGTTCCATCCATTGAGCATCCAATACCTCTGTATTGCGATAACAATGGAGCTGTGGCTTTGGCCAAGGAACCCAGGTCCCATCAAAAGTCCAGACATATTCTGAGGCGGTATCACCTGATCAGGGAGATAGTTGATCGCCGGGAGATCGAGGTCAGGAGAGTAGATACGAAGGACAACACTGCGGATCCATTCACGAAGGCTATTCCCCAGATACAGTTTGAGAGATTATTCGGGATGCTAGGTATGAGATACTACAGCAGCTGGCTTTAGTGCAAGTGGGAGATTGTTAGTTATGTATATGCCCTAGAGGCCATTGTTGTACATATGATGTATATTATGATGGATGCTTAGATATATACAGAGAGGACTTTCTTGCTCGTCATGATAGTATGCTATTTGGTTTCACTTTATCTTAACTTGTTGACTTGTATTGGTTTACATGTTGATAAAGCCCTTAGGATCTGTACTCGACTATTGGGACTATGATGAGATCATACTAGTGGGGCCATAGTAGTCGATGAGTACATCCTATAACTGTTCCTAGTCGAGGGTATATCGAGACAGGGCATCGATACACCAGAGTAGACTAGCGTATACGTATCTTGACCCATATGATGGGCGATAGATGATCCCATATCCATCGGTGTTTGACATCAGAGATGGTGTACGGGTGCTCAGTGGAGACTGGGTACCCTGGACGGACTCGCCGAGAACTCCCAGATGGTGATATACCACACGTCAGATGGCAGTTCTCTGGTGACACTAGTACAGGGTAGTCTGTAGACCCGAGATCGTCATAGAGTCTTGTGTGATTCCCACTGTGCTTTGATTTCACCTTACCACGTCCAAGAGGGCGTGCAAAACGGTGTCTTTTGGGTACAGTCCCGAATCACATGGAGACAATGAGCGATAGGAGGGGATTCGTCTCTCCCGGTATAGGGAGTTGATGTTGTGCTGTGTTCGATTGGCTATAACTGGAAGTCCCTGGCCAGGGCTGATATAGAGATTTACTGGTAAGTGTTACTAGTAGTTTCTCGACCCGTTATGAGCCATATATCGACACGACTTATCGGTTACTGGGGTCTGACGTTTACCGCCCCTAGACTTGATATGCGACATATCAGACGAACAGACCGGACTGTACGGGAGTGTTACTGATTGGATTCACAGGAGAACGCACAGGATAGCTTGTTGATCTTCTGATCGCTCAATACCTGGGTGGCTGTTACGTTTAGCTGACCGCTTGCAGCTTGTGGGTGTTTGATATGATCATCACCTGCTACCGGCGTATTGACGATTCTTTAGAGTCCTACACAGAGGTTTCTTGGCTCAGGCAAAACGGAGTAGAGGCACATATGTGATATGTGCAGGACCGAGAATAATGCGATATGGGATACCGTATTATATTCTCGCGAGATTAAGATATGAACCGGGACATCGGATCAAGTGTTGATTCGATAAATCGGTACATGATATATTAGTCGGTAATATTCGATATAGCCGGATCATCGATTCAAGTGTTGATTCGATGATTTAATGTATAATAATATATATGATATATTGTATTACATTATCTAATATAGGCTCGCTTTATTATTTCATTTTCTCACTGGATGATACATTGATATATATGCGATATATGTTAATTGTATTATTTTCTTTTGTTGCAAATATATAATATATATGTGATATATATTATTGTGACATGATATGATTAATTGTTAAACATGTTTAAGGATGATTAATTGGGGTTAGGGTTTGATTAGGGTTAGATGCTTCATGCACCTTCTAGAAGCTTTTTTTCTTTTGTCATTCTTAAGATATTTTTGGATGACACATTCTTAACCCAACCAAACCCTAACTCTAGTTTATTCTCTACTAAATCCTAGCCACTCATCCTTGACCATGGTTTATAAATCAATCATATAGCTTTCATTCTATTCATCACAAAAGGATTATCATGTTTATTCATTTTCCATGATCATCTTCTTCTCTCTTGAAAAAAGATTACTTGATTTTCTTTATGTGATGAATAAATATGAGAAAATGATTTAAAAAGAAAGCAAAAAAATACTACTCTCTCATCCTCATCTCATCTAGCCCATGAGATTAGTGTGTTCATCTCTTTAGAGTGAGAAAGCTTGAGTCTTTGCAACTTCGACGTAGATCATCGGAGATTTGGAACACTTCAAGCTAGCATGGATCGTTCGAGTCGTGGAGCCTCTCATGAGTCCGGGAGATCGTGGATCGCGGCAAAGGGACTTCTACTCGGAGCTTGTGAAGCGAAGGAGCGGACTACAAAGGTTGTAATCCCTCACACTTAGATAAAAGTTATCATCTTGCATGTTAAACCCTAATAATCTAGCAAAGATCCCGGCTTTGGGTTGTTCGGCACGTCTAAATTTTTATCCGGGCATATTTGATGCCTTTTGAACCTTCACAAGAGTGCCTAGGAACCCTACACATAAATCCGCCTGATCCAGAAGGCAATGATAACACTGGCGCCGTAGTCAAACAAGTCCGCAACTGCTGAAAACTATGCTCGCACTCCTCCGTCCAATCGAAAGGAACTTCCTTCCAGGTCAAACCGGTCAAAGGTGAGGCAATACGGGAGAAGTCCTGCACAAATCGCCTGTAGTAGCCAGCCAATCCTAGAAAGCTGCGGATCTCCGTAACTGATGCGGGTCTGGGCCAACTCTGAACGGCCTCAATCTTCCTCGGGTCCACACATATACCGTCTCGTGTAATCACGTGACCCAAGAAGTCTACGCTGTCAAGCCAGAATGCGCACTTGGAGAATTTTGCGAAAAGCTGGTGCTCCCTCAAAGTCTGCAGTGTGATCCGCAGGTGCTGCTCGTGCTCCTCTCTACTACGGGAATACACTAAAATATCGTCAATGAATACGATGATGAACAAATCAAGATACGGCATGAATATACGGTTTATCAAGACCATAAATGCTGCTGGGGCATTGGTGAGTCCGAACGACATCACCAAAAACTCATAATGGCCGTAGCGCATGCGGAAAGCTGTCCTCGGAATATCCTCCTGTTGAAACCGCAGCTGATGGTATCCTGATCGCAAGTCGATCCTCGAAAAATATCCTGCCCCCTGAAGCTGATCGAACAAGTCGGCGATGCGTGGAAAATGATATCTGTTCCGCACTGTAACCCTGTTCAGCTGGCGGTAGTCGATACACAAATGCAAACTGCCGTCCTTCTTCTTGACAAACAGGACCGGAGCACCCCAAGGAGAAACACTGGGTCGAATAAGTCCCTTATCCAGCAAATCTTGCAACTGACCTGTCACGACCCGCAGGGTACGGAACGTGACTGGCACTTAAGTTTACGAAACGTCTAAAGACGTCCGTAAAATAAGTAAGCCAAAGCCCAGAAAACCAAACCCAATAAGCAAAAGAGTGAAGAGAACCCAATCAATTGAAAACAAGTTTATCAATAAGTCATATAAAACCCTTTTTGAAAACAATATCAATTTTTCCGAAAATTTCGGCAGAGTCTCCTTTATAAATACTGGCCCCCAAAATGGGTACAACAAAAATATATATGAATCCAACAAATAAGGCATCCCCAAGCGGGAGCTAGCTCTTCGCCACAAGGCGGTCACAATCCCACGCAAAATAAAGCAACAACATGCGAAATAATCAAAATGAAGCATAAGAAAAAAACAGCATGTCGACTCAAGTGAGTTCGACCCCAAAATACAGCATAAAAGTCCACAAACCTCACAGTCTCATCTCTAGGTCAATATACAATAATACTGGTAGATACAGTAGATGGAGTACACTAGATACCAAGAATATACAAGGTGGTACAAAATAGTAATATAACCCACCTAAGAGCAAAACCTCGAGTCCAGGCAAAGGAGGCAAAGAACAAGTGCGCCCACCGCTACTGAACTGACGGAGCGGACCTGCAAAAGACTGTGGCACAACGGGGGTGAGTTGCCAACTCGTGAGTAATAAATAACACCTACAAAGGCTATCGTATGCATGCACACAAGCATCCTAGCATCTAAAATACAGGTATGACTGGATGCACTAGCAGGTGTGTATACAACATCAGTGTACGAATATGTATGCAACATGAATATCTGAGGTCTCAATAGGTATATATAAGAAACATTTTATCTCTTTTTGTTTTTGAAACTCTTTTAGAATGCCAGCATAATACTCGAAGAATCGACGAGAACCGGTGTCCAGCAACGACACCCAAAAGCTGTCTCAAATCTCATAAATCCATGTCATAGTGTCTCTGGCCTCAGCCATCCGGCTGACCCATCTCAATATCAATATCTCATCCTCTCGCGGCCCCGGTCGGTATCCTCTGGATATCCGCCGTGCCCAATGAAGTCACCGGTAGGTAATCCGTCCCCTGCCAGGCTCATCGTCAGCACCACGAGCTTCTTGCCCCGGGGTACCCTACCGGGCCCACCATGTACCCGAGACGGTTCATCCAACTCCTCGAAACGGGTCTCAAAAACCACAGCAAACTCATGGTGGACGACACTTACATCACTAGAAAACCGCAATTTACATGTTTTAAAAATATAATAAGTTTAGAAATTTTGCGGCTTTCCCCCGAAATCCAGAAATATCATAAAATCTCAAGAAATCCTCATAAGTGCATATATGAATGATAATGAATCCATATGGTATCAATAATCAAGTTGCGATGTGTGATTAATAGATTAAGCATGAACAATTAATATGATGAAGTACATGCACATGAATAGCAATCCTACGGTTTCATTTTAAGGAATTAAAGGCAATAGCACAAGTTTAAGTATCAATTAGTAGAAGGTTTAAATTTAAAGGTTATCTAGTGTGGTGGCATGGCAATTACCAGGGTGTGTGTGTAAGCATGAATAGTGCTCGTGCTGCATATAAAAACCCTGGCAATGGTGCAGGTGTCCTATAAAATGGTTTCGTATAGGTATGTCAATATAGGGCATGAATATAGCAAATAATCATACAAGTATTACACCCCTAATTACTAACATTACTAAGAATCTTTTAAGTTACTAAAACTATCGGGCGGCTTGCGCCATCCAACGATAGTCCCCCGTAGATGTTACATCTACTCACCGGAATCCCTAGCTAGCTGTGTCCAATCACCGCTTTCCCCTTTCGTGCCGCGTCTGACGTCTCCGCGACCGAATCTGGAATTTACATCAATACCAAACATAAGGTTACCTATCAAGACTGACGCAAAACCCAAACGAAAATACTAATGTTCACTAGCTAGGTACAACGTGCACAAGGTGCGCGGAACCTACGCGAAAATCGCAAAATCTGCCAAAAATCGCCGATTTGGTCGCCCGGCAAAACTAAAACCCGACTACTCAAAAATCCGCACTCACGCATCCTAAACGTCAAAGGATAACTCAAAAATGTCATCAAGACATCGCAATTAAATCATCACAACACTTTAGAAAAAACTAGTAAGCTAGAATAGCAATTTGGTGTAAACTTCGACAAAAGCGGCAAAGTTATCACGGTCCAACACAACCATCAATTCCACACAACTAGTTAGCCACCAAAAACACAAATTTTAACTTATGTACCATGCTACAAAACTCACAATCCATACACAACCCTCTTCTAGATTTTGGTAAATTAGCAAACTTAATGCAATTTCACACAAGTTTAACATAGATTAGGTTAATAGGAAGCCGCTTAAGCAAGGTAACCATATAGATTAGTTAAGTAACAACTAGATTAATTACAAAACAATTTAATTAACTAACATGGCTTCAAGAACCCTAGTTTAATTTTTCAACCATAACCTAAGAAAAAAAAACTAGATTAGAACTACACTAAAATAACACTACAACAATCTAACTTAAGAAACTTAATCAAAAGAATTTAATTAGCAAGAAATTATACCTCAACTAGAGATCTAGCAAGAATAAATTTGCTTCAAATGATGGCCTCAAAGCATCAAGATCCAAGCTAGGGAGGTGAAGGAAAAGAAAGATGAAGGATGGGTTTATTTTGTAAGCTTTAAATTGCAATTTTTTTGAATTTAACTTGAAGAATTTTGAAGAAAATGAAAAGAAAAGAGATGAAGGGGAGGGGGAGCAGGTTTCGGCCAGAGAAGTGGGAAGGGGAGGGTGTGGGTGTGTGGGAAAAGTCATTAGTCAACTCCCCCAAAAGTCAAAGCACCATACTTCAACAAACTATTTTTAAAATAAATTCACAAACAACCAATTCAACACATGAAAGAAAAACAAGGTGAGGCCAGAAATTTCTGGACCTGATCAAGGTGGGGCTGTCCTAGGGCTGAGGGAAGAGAGAGGGGTTTTACAAAAGAAATTTTATGCAAAAAGACCCCCTACAAGTCAAAAATTGCAAGTTTTAGCTTAAAATTCAATAAATTCGTTTCCTATCATAAAAATTTGTTAAAAATCAAAGTAAAATACTAAAAATTTATGTTACAACTAGATTTTAATTAACATAATTTTAAAGATTAAAATTAGCCCGGAAAAATTTGTATTTATCGTTAATTTAATGTATTTTCTTACCGGCTTAAAATAATATTAAAAAATTGAAAAATAGGGAAAAAATTTTAAATGACCAAAATTTAATAAGTAACTCATTAGCTACTAAAAACAAGCAATTACCTATCCATTTTAGGTATAATTAGTCCTAAACTGCAAAATAACGAGAAAGACGGTTTTCGGAAAAATACCGAATTTTCACCGATTTTCAGGAAAACACCAAAACGACTTTTCAAGACGCTACAATCTTCCCCCCTTAAAGAAATTCGGTCCCCGAATTTAAAAATATAACTACGCGTACCTTCAAAAAGATGGGGATATTTCTTCCTCATCTCGCCCTCGGTCTCCCAGATAACCTCCTCGCTGCTCGGGCTACGCCAAAGGACCTTGACGGTTGGTATAATCTTCGACCTCAACTTCTTCACCTGCCGATCCAAGATGGCCACCGGCTGCTCTGCAAAAGAAAGGTCGCGCTCTAGCTGGACTGTCGGGTGCTGAATCGCATGCGAAGGGTCGTGAAGGTACTTGCGGAGCATCGAAACATGGAAGACGGGGTGAACATCGGGAAAGCTGGGTGGAAGAGCCAAACGATATGCAATAGCGCCAACCCGCTCGAGGATCTCGAAGGGACCTACAAATCTAGGGCTAAGCTTCCCCTTTTGCCCAAAACGCATCACGCCCTTCATCGGAGAGACCCTCAGAAAAACATGGTCGCCAACTGCGAACTCTAATCTGTGACGGCGTCTGTCCGCATACAATTTCTACCTGCTCTGAGCCGCTCTCATCCGGTCTCGAATCAACTGTATCTTTGCTGTCGTCTCCTCAACAAGCTGCGGCCCTAAAATGCTGCTCTCACTGAGCTCTGTCCAACAGACGGGCGATCTGCATCTCCTCCCATACAATGCCTCGAAAGGTGCCATCTGAATAGTATCCTGGAAGCTGTTGTTGTAGGAGAACTCTACTAGAGGTAAATGACGATCCCGGCTGCCACCAAAGTCTAAAACGCACGCTCTGAGCATATCCTAGAGAGTTTGAATGGTCCGCTCTGACTGTCCGTCGGTCTGCGGATGAAATGATGTGCTGAAGCTCAAACGAGTGCCCAAAGCCTCCTGAAGTCTCTGCCAAAGTCGGCTGGTGAACTGGGTGCCTCGATCTGACACGATACAAGTCGGTACGCCATGTAGTCGCACGATCTCGTCAATATAGAGCTGAGCATACTGAGCGAAGCTGAAAGTGGTCTTCACCGGTAGGAAGTGAGCCGCTTTCGTCAATCTATCCACGATCACCCAGATGGAGTCGTACCCTCGACTGGTCCTGGGTAGACCCACAACGAAGTCCATCGAAATCTGCTCCCATTTCCACTCTGGAATGGGTAACGGCTGTAGCTCTCCTGCGGGCCTCTGGTGCTCGGCCTTGACTTGCTGACATGTCAGGCATCTCGAAACGAACTCCGCAATGTCCCTCTTCATCCCGTCCCACCAGTAGGTCTCTCTCATATCATGGTACATCTTGGTGGAACCGGGGTGGACACTATACACTGATCGGTGTGCCTCCTCAAGAATGTCGCGCCGCAATCCATTAGCATCTGGTACGCATAGTCTAGATCCATATCGTAAAATCCCCTGATCGTCAATCACGAACTCGGAAAATCTGCCCTGTCCCATCTGTGCCATGATCTCTGAGCAACGGTCGTCACTGCGCTGTGCCTCATATATACGGTCAAGCAACTGTGGGCGTGCACGAACATGCGCGAGTTGTCCCCCTGTCTGAGTGAACTCGAACTCAACTCGGCTGTTGCATAACATCTGCCAATCTGCTGACGACTGCCTTTGCACTGCGCGCAAAAAAGATAGACTACCCCCGGGCCTCCTACTCAACGCATCTGCCACTACATTCGCCTTGCCTGGGTGATATAAGATCTCGCAGTCATAGTCTTTCACCAACTCCATCCAACGACGCTGTCTGAGGTTCAAGTCTCGCTGCTGAAATATGTACTTTAAGCTCTTGTGATCGGTGAATATCTGACACGACTCGCCGTATAGGTAATGTCGCCAAATCTTCAGTGCAAACACCACTGCAGCCATCTCCAAATCATGAGTGGGGTAGTTCTGTTCATGCTTCTTCAACTGCCAAGAAGCATAAGCGATCACCCGGCCATGCTGCATCAATACGCATCCTAATCCCACTCGCGAAGCATCACAGTAGACCACAAATCCGCCTGATCCCGAAGGCAAAGATAATACCGGCGCCGTAGTCAAACAAGTCCGTAGCTGCTGAAAACTGCGCTCGCACTTCTCTGTCCAAACGAAAGGAACTCCCTTCCGGGTCAAACCGGTCAAAGGTGCAGCTATACGGGAGAAGTCCTGAACAAAACGCCTGTAGTAGCCTGCCAGGCCTAGAAAACTACGGATCTCAGTAACCGATGTAGGTCGGGGCCACTGCTGAACAGCCTCAATCTTCTTCGGGTCCACACAAATGCCGTCTCTCGTAACCACGTGACCCAAGAATCCGACGATGTCCAGCCAGAATGCACACTTGGAGAACTTTGCGAACAGCTGGTTTTCCCTCAGAGTCTGTAACGTAATCCGCAAGTGCTGCTCGTGCTCCTCTCTGCTCTGGGAGTACACCAAGATATCGTCGATAAACACAATGATGAACAAGTCAAGATACGGCCTGAATGTACGGTTCATCAAATCCATGAATGCTGCTGGGGCGTTGGTGAGTCCGAACGACATCACCAAAAACTCGTAGTGGCCGTAGCGCGTGCGGAAAGCTGTCCTCGGTATATCCTCCTGTCGAACTCGCAGCTGATGGTATCCTGATCGCAAGTCGATCCTCGAAAAATACCCCGCACCCTGAAGCTGGTCGAACAAATCATCAATGCGCGGCAACGGATATTTGTTCCGAACGGTAACTTTGTTCAGCTGGCGGTAGTCGATACATAAGCGCAAACTTCTGTCCTTCTTCTTGACAAACAGGACTGGAGCACCCCACGGAGAAACACTAGGTCGAATAAGCCCCTTATCTAACAAATCCTACAACTGATCCTTCAGCTCTCGAAGCTCTGCCGGGGCCATCCGATAAGGCGGTATAGAAATAGGCCCCGAGCCGGGAATCAAATCAATGCAGAACTCAACATCGCGCTCAGGCGGTAGCCCAGGTATCTCATCAGGGAAAACATCAGGGAACTCACAAACTACCGGGACCCGGTCTAACGAAACCTCTGCAGCTCGAGTATCACAAATATACGCTAAGAATCCCTGACATCCCTTCTGCAAGAGCTGACCCGCGCGAAGAGACGAAATTAAGATGGGAAGGGTGACACTGCGGTCTCCCTGAATAACAAGGACTGGCTCTCCCGGAAAGCTAAATATGACTGCCTTCTCACGGCAGTCCACCGAAGCATAACAAGTGGCTAACCAATCCATGCCCAGAAGCACATCAAAGTCCAACATATCGAGGAGAATCAAATCAACCGACGAATCCCTCTCCCCGATACGAACGGAACACAATCGAAAAACAAAACGAGCGACAAACGACTCGCCTACCGGAGTACTAACAACAAGCGGATGATCTAACGACGACGACTCATGGCCCAACATCGGTGCAAAGTGTGTAGATACGTACGAATGTGTGGAACCTGGGTCGAATAATACCCGGGCGTCGAAAGAACAAACTGGCAAGGTACCTGTCACAACGGCATTGGATGCCTGTGCATCCTGCGGTGTCAAAGCAAAAACTCGGGCCTGTCCTCCACCGATAGCGGGCTAACCTCGACCTCGGCCTCTGCCTCCTCGTCCTCTCTGAACAGGACCGCCGCGTCCACGGCCTCTGGGTGCACCTAACTGGCGTGGAGCATCGCCGGTGGTAGGAAGTAGGGCTCTCTGAGGAGGGGGTGGTGATGGTGGTAGGGTCACAGGCAGAACTGTCGCGGCTCCCTGTCGTCTCGCCGGACAGTCTCTGACAAGATGGTGCAAACTCCCGCACCCAAAACACCCTGGCGACGGCTGCTGCCCCTGGGGATAAGAACCATATAACTGTCCCCGCCCAAATCCTCTGCCAGGCCTATCTCTCGGAAAAAATCTGGCGCGCTACCTCTGAGACGGTACATCGGTGCGAATCCTCTTCGGCCCAGAAACGGCCGAAGTCTGTGATATGCGTGCCTCCATCCGCAATGCCGTATCCATAGCAGCTGAATAAGTGTCGTAGTGCTGGGCGCCAATGGCAAGATATAGCTGGGCATCAAGTCCCTGTACGAACCTCTTCACCATCTTCTCCTCGGTATCCACCAAATACTGAGCATATCGGGATAACTGTGTAAACTGGATGTCATACTCAGACACCGTCATCCCAGGTGTCTTGACTAATGCCTCGAAGCTACGAGCTCTGGCGTCACGAACGCTCTCTGGAAGGAAACGGGCTAGAAAGACCGCTGTAAACTCGACCCAAGTCATAGGCGGTAGACCTGCAGCTCGACCTCTCAAGACTGACTCCCACCATGTCTGCGCGAGACCCTCTAGTCGGAAACTCGCAAGCTCTACCCATCGATCATCCGAACATCTCAGCGAACGGCAGATCCTGGCTAAACTGTCAAGGAACGTCTGTGGGTCCTCCGCTGCCTCGGTGCCGGTGAATACTGGAGGTCTCAGCCTTATGAAATCCTGTAGTGAAACCGGGATGGTCACGGTGGTAGTAGTAGGAGCAGGTATCATGGTCGTCTGTGATGTAGTAGGTACGTCATCCGGTCTCGGTGTACGACTGGCTGCAACTAGGGATCCTACCATCTGACGTAGCTCCTGCATGCCTCCCATCATCTGTCGCAACTCCTCCATACCAGTCTCGAGCCTATCCATACGTCCTGGGGAAGGTGGATCGGTCTGTCCCTGCGGCGTAGGCATACCACCCTGCTCAGTCCTAGTCTCGGACGAGCCAGCTCGAATCTCGTCTCTGGCGGCAGCCCTCTGTGCCCTCGTAGCCTTCGGCGGCATAGTGGCTGTTACAGGAAAACGGATAGTAAGAACAGTGCAATAGGATCATAGGATACACGGAATTGAAGAAGGAATTTTCAAGCAAGTACATCCTAAAGTCACTTAGGCGGAGTACCGTATGCCGCGGACATACACACGCTACGCTACCCTACTTAAGTCACTTACTCCATCTACCAAGGGTCATCCTACACTCAAAAAAGGTAAAACCTATCGCTTTGATACCAACTTTGTCACGACCCGCAGGGTACGGAACGTGACTGGCACTTAAGTTTACGAAACGTCTAAAGACGTCCGTAAAATAAGTAAGCCAAAGCCCAGAAAACCAAACCCAATAAGCAAAAGAGTGAAGAGAACCCAATCAATTGAAAACAAGTTTATCAATAAGTCATATAAAACCCTTTTTGAAAACAATATCAATTTTTCCGAAAATTTCGGCAGAGTCTCCTTTGTAAATACTGGCCCCCAAAATGGGTACAACAAAAATATATATGAATCCAACAAATAAGGCATCCCCAAGCGGGAGCTAGCTCTTCGCCACAAGGCGATCACAATCCCACGCAAAATAAAGCAACAACATGCGAAATAATCAAAATGAAGCATAAGAAAAAAACAGCATGTCGACTCAAGTGAGTTCGACCCCAAAATACAGCATAAAAGTCCACAAACCTCACAGTCTCATCTCTAGGTCAATATACAATAATACTGGTAGATACAGTAGATGGAGTACACTAGATACCAAGAATATACAAGGTGGTACAAAATAGTAATATAACCCACCTAAGAGCAAAACCTCGAGTCCAGGCAAAGGAGGCAAAGAACAAGTGCGCCCACCGCTACTGAACTGACGGAGCGGACCTGCAAAAGACTGTGGCACAACGGGGGTGAGTTGCCAACTCGTGAGTAATAAATAACACCTACAAAGGCTATCGTATGCATGCACACAAGCATCCTAGCATCTAAAATACAGGTATGACTGGATGCACTAGCAGGTGTGTATACAACATCAGTGTACGAATATGTATGCAACATGAATATCTGAGGTCTCAATAGGTATATATAAGAAACATTTTATCTCTTTTTGTTTTTGAAACTCTTTTAGAATGCCAGCATAATACTCGAAGAATCGACGAGAACCTGTGTCCAGCAACGACACCCAAAAGCTGTCTCAAATCTCATAAATCCATGTCATAGTGTCTCTGGCCTCAGCCATCCGGCTGACCCATCTCAATATCAATATCTCATCCTCTCGCGGCCCCGGTCGGTATCCTCTGGATATCCGCCGTGCCCAATGAAGTCACCGGTAGGTAATCCGTCCCCTGCCAGGCTCATCGTCAGCACCACGAGCTTCTTGCCCCGGGGTACCCTACCGGGCCCACCATGTACCCGAGACGGTTCATCCAACTCCTCGAAACGGGTCTCAAAAACCACAGCAAACTCATGGTGGACGACACTTACATCACTAGAAAACCGCAATTTACATGTTTTAAAAATATAATAAGTTTAGAAATTTTGCGGCTTTCCCCCGAAATCCAGAAATATCATAAAATCTCAAGAAATCCTCATAAGTGCATATATCAATGATAATGAATGCATATGTTATCAATAATCAAGTTGCGACGTGTGATTAATAGATTAAGCATGAACAATTAATATGATGAAGTACATGCACATGAATAGCAATCCTACGGTTTCATTTTAAGGAATTAAAGGCAATAGCACAAGTTTAAGTATCAATTAGTAGAAGGTTTAAATTTAAAGGTTATCTAGTGTGGTGGCATGGCAATTACCAGGGTGTGTGTGTAAGCATGAATAGTGCTCGTGCTGCATATAAAAACCCTGGCAATGGTGCAGGTGTCCTATAAAATGGTTTCGTATAGGTATGTCAATATAGGGCATGAATATAGCAAATAATCATACAAGTATTACACCCCTAATTACTAACATTACTAAGAATCTTTTAAGTTACTAAAACTATCGGGCGGCTTGCGCCATCCAACGATAGTCCCCCGTAGATGTTACATCTACTCACCGGAATCCCTACCTAGCTGTGTCCAATCACCGCTTTCCCCTTTCGTGCCGCGTCTGACGTCTCCGCGATCGAACCTGGAATTTACATCAATACCAAACATAAGGTTACCTATCAAGACTGACGCAAAACCCAAACGAAAATACTAATGTTCACTAGCTAGGTACAACGTGCACAAGGTGCGCGGAACCTACGCGAAAATCGCAAAATCTGCCAAAAATCGCCGATTTGGTCGCCCGGCAAAACTAAAACCCGACTACTCAAAAATCCGCACTCACGCATCCTAAACGTCAAAGGATAACTCAAAAATGTCATCAAGACATCGCAATTAAATCATCACAACACTTTAGAAAAAACTAGTAAGCTAGAATAGCAATTTGGTGCAAACTTCGACAAAAGCGGCAAAGTTATCACGGTCCAACACAACCATCAATTCCACACAACTAGTTAGCCACCAAAAACACAAATTTTAACTTATGTACCATGCTACAAAACTCACAATCCATACACAACCCTCTTCTAGATTTTGGTAAATTAGCAAACTTAATGCAATTTCACACAAGTTTAACATAGATTAGGTTAATAGGAAGCCGCTTAAGCAAGGTAACCATATAGATTAGTTAAGTAACAACTAGATTAATTACAAAACAATTTAATTAACTAACATGGCTTCAAGAACCCTAGTTTAATTTTTCAATCATAACCTAAGAAAAAAAACTAGATTAGAACTACACTAAAATAACACTACAACAATCTAACTTAAGAAACTTAATCAAAAGAATTTAATTAGCAAGAAATTATACCTCAACTAGAGATCTAGCAAGAATAAATTTGCTTCAAATGATGGCCTCAAAGCATCAAGATCCAAGTTAGGGAGGTGAAGGAAAAGAAAGATGAAGGATGGGTTTATTTTGTAAGCTTTAAATTGCAATTTTTTTGAATTTAACTTGAAGAATTTTGAAGAAAATGAAAAGAAAAGAGATGAAGGGGTGGGGGAGCAGGTTTCGGCCAGAGAAGTGGGAAGGGGAGGGTGTGGGTGTGTGGGAAAAGTCATTAGTCAACTCCCCCAAAAGTCAAAGCACCATACTTCAACAAACTATTTTTAAAATAAATTCACAAACAACCAATTCAACACATGAAAGAAAAACAAGGTGAGGCCAGAAATTTCTGGACCTGATCAAGGTGGGGCTGTCCTAGGGCTGAGGGAAGAGAGAGGGGTTTTACAAAAGAAATTTTATGCAAAAAGACCCCCTACAAGTCAAAAATTGCAAGTTTTAGCTTAAAATTCAATAAATTCGTTTCCTATCATAAAAATTTGTTAAAAATCAAAGTAAAATACTAAAAATTTATGTTACAACTAGATTTTAATTAACACAATTTTAAAGATTAAAATTAGCCCGGAAAAATTTGTATTTATCGTTAATTTAATGTATTTTCTTACCGGCTTAAAATAATATTAAAAAATTGAAAAATAGGGAAAAAATTTTAAATGACCAAAATTTAATAAGTAACTCATTAGATACTAAAAACAAGCAATTACCTATCCATTTTAGGTATAATTAGTCCTAAACTGCAAAATAACGAGAAAGACGGTTTTCGGAAAAATACCGAATTTTCACCGATTTTCAGGAAAACACCAAAACGACTTTTCAAGGCGCTACATGACCCTTCAACCCACTAAGCTCCGTCGGGACCATCCGCTAAGGCGGTACAGAAATAGGCCCCGTGCCGGGAATCAAATCAATACAGAAAACAATATCGCGCTCAGGCGGTAGTCCAGGAAGCTCGTCGGGGAAAACATCAGGGAACTCACAAACAATCGGAACCTGGTCCAACGGAACATCCGTAGCACTAGTATCGCAAACATAGGCTAGGAATCCCTGACATCCCTTCCTCAACAGCTGTCCAGCACGAAGAGAAGAAATTAAAATGTGAGGGGCGGCACCACGGTCCCCCTGCACAACAAAAGCCGACTTGCCGGGAAAACAAAATCTAACCGTCTTCCCGCGGCAGTCCATAGATGCATAGCACGTAGCCAACCAATCCATGCCCAAAAGAACGTCGAAGTCCAACATCTCAAGGAGGATCAAGTCGACAGGCAACTCTCTCTTGCCAATACGGAAAACACAGGATCAGAACACGTGCCTAGAAACAAACGACTATCCCACAGGAGTGGTCACAACAAGCGGATGATCAAGCAAACCGGACTCTCTACCCAAACTCGGCACGAAGTGTGTGGAAACGTACGAGTGCGTGGATCCAGGATCGAACAGCATGTGTGCGTCAACAGAACATACTGATAGGGTACCTGAGACCACTGCATTGGACGCCTGCGCGTCCTGATGCGTCAACGCGAAAACCCGTGCCTGTCCTTTGCCTACAACTGGCGGTCCCCTACTAGCAACTGGCTTTACTCTGCCGGCAGCTGGTTGTCCTCTGCCTCGGCCACCTCGTCCTCTATGAGTAAACCCTCCGCGACCACGACCTCTCTGTGCATGAATCTGGCGCGGAGCAACAGTAGGTACAATAGGCAACGCCCTCTGGGGTGGAGAAGGTGGAAGTGTGACATGTGGTACTGCTGCCTCCCTCCGGCGTATCTCGGTACAATCTCTGATGCGGTGACAGGGACCACCACACCCAAAGCATCCACGCGGCGACTGCTGACCCTCCTGAGGATAAGAGCTAAACATCTGACCTCGTCCCGAGTCTCTGCCACCTGTACGACGTCTATCACGGCGTCTGAATGGAAGTCCCTGTGCTACTGTATCAGTACGAACCCTCTTCGGCCCTGGAACTACCGAAGTCTCTACAAGGCGCTCCTCGACTAATAGGGCTGCATCTATAGCTGCTGCATAAGTCTCGCAATGCTGTGCACTGATCGCAAGGAACAGTGGTGTAAGCAAGCCTCGAACAAATCTCTTGACTCGCATCTCCTCAGTAGCCACTAGGTATGGAGCGTAAACTGATAGCTCGGTAAAATGCATATCGTACTCTGCCACTGTCATCTCTGGCGTCTAGCGTAAAGACTCGAATCTGCGCGCTCGGGCATCCCTGACACTCTGGG
Organism: Agapanthus africanus; assembly: GCA_030015575.1. NCBI lineage: Eukaryota > Viridiplantae > Streptophyta > Magnoliopsida > Asparagales > Amaryllidaceae > Agapanthus > Agapanthus africanus. The sequence continues at coordinate 179,000,099 of JASDDO010000008.1, forward strand.
GAAGGAAACGAGATAGAAACACCGTCACAAACTTGGTCCAGGTCATAGGAGGAAGACCGGCTGCTCTGCCCTTATCAACCGATTCACACCATTTCTGCGCACGACCTTCCAGGCGAAAGCTCACGAACTCTACCCATCTCGCACCTGAGCATCTGAGTGAACGACATATCCGGGCCATCCTATCAATGAAAGACTGTGGGTCCTCGGCTGCATCGGTGCCTGTGAAGACCGGAGGCTTCGGCCTCATGAACTCTGATAGCGATACTGTAATAACTTCCGTGGCTGCAGGGGCAACTTCCTGTACTGTAGGTACCATCGTAGTCCCCGTAACGGATGGAACTACCTCTGGTCACTGCGCTCGAAGCGTCTCAACTAGCGATCCTATCATCTGGCGCATCTCCTGCATACCGGCCCCTAGCATGGCGATCTGATCTGTCGTAGGAGGAACAGTCTGCTCTGGTACAACTGGCGTACTGCCCGGATCAGTCCTCATCTCGGACGAGTCAACTCAAATCTCGGCTCTCGCGGCCGCTCTCTGCGCCCTCATAGTCTTTGGCGGCATAATGGCTGAAAAGAAAGTAGGATTCGATAAGGATATGGAAATCGAATCACAAGGATGTATACAATCAAAAAGGAATTTCAATCAATAAGTCCTAAGGTCGCTTAGGCGAAGTACCGTGTCGCGAGTATGCCGAGGAACATACGCACGCTACGCCACTCTGCTTCAGCTACCTACTCCATCATACCAGGGTCATCCTACACTCCGAAGGTAAAACCTACGCTCTGATACCAACTTTGTCACGACCCAAAGTTCGGCCCGTGAGCGGCACTTAACCACGTAACGTCTACAGGCGTAACGCGACTAAGTAAGCCGAAACCCAGAAATCAAAACCATTAAAAGTATTGAGTGTTTAAACATTTAATAGAAACATTTGTTAAAATGTTTGGAAAACACTAAGTAATTTAGTAAAATTCTTTAGAGTGCAAGTTATTATCTTAAAAATTTTGGCAGCATTTCCTTTGTAAAAACTAGCCCCGAAATCGGGTACAAAACAATATATGAGTAAAATAATGTACAATAAGAAATAAGCATCCCAAACGGGAGCAATCACGCCCAACGGCGGAAACAATCACCACAATGATAATATACGACGCAGTAGCGAAGAAATGAGCAGTATAAGTGAAAACAAATATCATGAAAGATAAAGCTGCATAAATAAAGTCGGCTCACAACGAGCTCGATACCAGAGTACAAAATAATATACATCGTCCTCACAACTGGTCTCTAAGTCAATACATAAGTAGTAGATGGAGAATACTAGATATAATGGTGTATACAACTGGAAATTTAAACAGATACCGCACAAAAACCCACCTATCAGCAAAGGGCTCGCACGCCAACTGCAATGGTATCTGTATCAAAAGATGCAATAAAACAGCCTACCGCGACTACTCTGAGGGGCAACCTGCAAACACTGTGGCACAAAGGGGGTGAGTTGCCAACTCGTGAATAGTAGATAACATATAAAGGTAATCGCGAGTATGCACGTGCTGCGATACTCTAACCTATGCCAACAGATAACATCTATATGATGAGCTAGATGAGCAATAATTAGACAACAAGTGCGATCTAATAACATCTCTATATGATAAGCATGGTATGCAATAATCGTGCATAGCAAATGCAATCTAATGACATCTATATAGGATGAGCAGGGTATGCAATAATCGTGCATAGCAAATGCAATCTAATGACATTTATATAGGATGAGCAGGGTATGCAATAATCGTGCATAGCATGTGTACTCTATCAGGTACTACGGGTACAGGATGAGATGTATAATACTGAATACTGAGCATGGAAATAAATAACATCTACACGGAATGTCAACGTGGAAAATAATCGGTGTCCATCAATACACCCAAATCCCAGTAAAACTCAGGCGCCGTCATCCTCATCGGCCCTCAAATCCTGTAAATCTCATAGAATCGTGAGTGCCCAACATCGGCACTCGAAATATCATAAAATAGCCGTGTCTAGCATCGGCACACAAATCCTCAAGTATCGGGCTCCGTCAGTCAGATCGGCCCACGAGCTCCGTCTGCGGAATCGGCCCTCGGCCCCGGCAGTACGGGTCGGCCCGTATCCATCTCTCAGCTCTGGTCAGTATCCTCCGGATGACCGCCAGGCTCAACCAATCACCGGTAGGTAGGAGTCCCTCCGCCGGGCTCACCGTCTAACAATACGAGTCTTCTTGCCCGGGGGTACCATACCGGGTCCACCATGTACCCGCAATCGGTGCCTACCACTCCTCGAATCGGGTACACTCACACAAGCTCGCTGGAACCGAGAAAACTCATGGTGGACACACTGAAATATCATATCAAGAGAAACCGGGTTTTTAAAACAGTGCGTATTTTCTTAAAATAATACCACGGTTCTCAAATCCAGAAATCCCATAAATCCAAACTCAATGCGTAAATCCATGCAATGTGTCGTATGACACTAAGAGTAAATAGGGAAAACCGCTCCTTTTAAAAAAAGAATCCAGTTTTGAAATTATCTCATGCGGTCCCTTATTTTCTTAAAATCAAGTCAATATCATCCATGTATGTAACATATATATGTATGTAGGTATGGATGTGCAAATGGATATATACACGAATATGAGAGTAGCACTACTATGAAATACAGTGTGCATGTGCGCAAGCATGAAGATATCAATATATGTATGCACTGGTATGAATATACAGTGTGCATGTGCGCAAGTGTGATGATATCAATATATGTGTGCACTGGTATGAATATACAGTGTGCATGTGCGCAAGTATAAAGATATCAATATATGTGTGCACTGGTATGAATATACAGTGTGCAAGTGCGCAAGTATGAAGATATCAATATATGTGTGCACTGGTATGAATATACAATGTGTATGGGCACAAGTATGAAGATATCAATATATGTGTGCACTGGTATGAATATACAGTGTGCATGTGCGCAAGTATGAAGATATCAATATATGTGTGCACTGGTATGAATATACAGTGTGCATGTGCGCAAGTATGAAGATTTCAATATATGTGTGCACTGGTTTGAATATACAGTATGCATGTGCGCAAGTATGAAGATATCAATATATGTGTGAATATGCGACAAGTCATGACAATCATCAATGATGCGGTAATCGAGACGATATGTAATGCGTAGCAATCCTATAGTGTGAGTGTCATAGCAATCACTAACGGTGTGAGTGTAACATACAGATAGTGCTCGTGCAGCTTGAACCGTTAGTGATAGTGCAGTGTTCTATAACTACCATTTCTATATGCAATAAGGTATGCTACAATGGTACACATAAACGTCTACGACTAAATATCCTATCACGCCCTGACGCTTAACGCCATACGGGCGATTTCCCCATAGATGTTAAATCTACTCATCTGGTCGCGTGCTGAGCGTAGCCGACTATCTGCTTCCCCTTCTTTGTGGCATCCGACGTACCCGCCTGCGAACCTAGAATTCACAGAAAGAATCCATATAAGCAAATATCCCGCGAAAACACGATATCGAACTCAAACGAGAAACTCGCGTCGCGAACTAAACGCGCGTGTATACGTAACGTGTGTGCATACGCCAAAACCCAACGCGGCACGCTGTGGTACACAGCGACACGCTGTGGTACACAGCAAACCAACTCAACACGCATCGTACGTGTCGTGCAAGTCTCGCTACGCTAAAAATAGGTAAACAGTCCCAGATTTAATCTGGAGCAAAAACAGGAAAATCAAACAAGACCAAACCCTTCAAAATACCTACAGACATCTACCTGCCAAAAACCAACACAAAACCCAACCATTGGGCCGGCGGCAACGGGTATCATACCAGCCCAAAACTGGTGGGTGGGGTCCAGGTCTCTATACTAGGGTCCTAACACAATTCATAGCCTAGTGTATATGTTTGCTTACTAAAAATATTATCTTAGTAACAGCAGATTTCATGTATCATAAGGGTTTAGCTTAAAACGACACAAAACACTAAGTTTGCAATAATAGGGTAATTTAGTGGAACTAGGTGAGTTTACAGGAATCTAGTGATACCAACGGCACAATTTAGGTCTAATCTAACTATAAACACCCTGAAACACCCTATTTCCTAACCAAACCATAAGTTTAGCCATAAAACATAATACAACCACTAAACTTTAACTAAACAGCCCCGGATTTCAACTTGCAACAAATCAAGGAAAATAAATAATACCAAACACAGAGAAATCCCCCACAGACACCCTCTACACAAAGCACCTACACCCAACTCAACAGGGGGCCGGCGATGCCGGAATTATTGGGGTAGTCGCCGGAATTTTGGGGAGGTGGTGGGCTCGTATTTCAACACACTGGCCTATACTGCCTGTATATTATTCTGAAGTTGTTTGCTAAGCTAGAAAATGCTCAAAATTGTAGCAGATCACAATGTCCATCAGTTTGCATCAAAACCTTATTTTAGATTTCAAGTTTGCGACTTTAAGGCGATCTAGCTAAATCTAGTGGCACTACTTGGTTTAAACAGCAATAATAACCCTTAATTAGGTTCACTAGGCAATAAAAACTCTAACTTAGCTAAATCTTACATCAAACACAATTCTAGCACTAATAACCACAATAAAACACTAATCGAAGCTAAATTAAACACATGCAAACAAGGAAAGTAGTTGGGTTTAAGAATTATACCCCCACTAGATCCTAGGATACAGGAGAAGGAGTAGAAGAAAAAGGAGAAGAGTTATTGCTGCCTGATTGAATCTCTTTCTTTGTGTGTATTAAGAAAATGTATAGAATCGCAATCAAAGAGTTATTTGACCGCAATCAACTACGGTGTCAGTTGTAAATCGTAAGCGAGTGCGGATCGTCCACAGGGATTGTGCGATTCGTTTCTATATTTGATTTGTTTGAATCGAAAAGTTAATTGAAAAGAAAAGAAAACATGATTCAAGAATTTATCAATTGATTCAGGTGTCACGATGTTTAATCAAGAATCAAGAAACTGATAAACAATCAAGAATAGGGTTTCGATGATATTTTTCCAACCAAAATGTCAAGAATCTAGATGAGGCTCGTAGGAATCGATCGGATCGATAGACGTGATGTAATCTAAAGATAACGTGTTCTTGTCCTTCGAAGGATTGACACTAGATCGATGATGATCGACGAGAGTTAGGGCTTTCTCGTGAAACTAGGGTTTCATCATTTAACCCTTGTTCTTTCGTCGATATCATTCACATTCTAGCCTCTAGCAATTTCAAGAAACGATCGTAACTTCCCAATTTCGAGCGATATCAATCAAGAAAGTATCGCAACGAAATGGGTCGTCGGTTCTTGAACTTGCTAGGGTTTACAAAACTCGTAGGAATCAAGAATCGTTTTCCGATATATTACAACATCATTCTATTGATCGTCTCGACTCCTCGACGAGCGGAGTTTTACTCAAACATCACAACAAGAATTATAACTAGAAATTTAGATTGATTCATGATGCAAGAATTTAAAGAAAACAAGATAAAAGAATATCACCTTTTATTTATATCAACACTTTGATTACAATCGCTCAAGAACTACAAGAGGAAGAATCTAATTTGTTGAATTGGCGTCGCTCGGCTCCGTGAGTCGCGGATCAGCTTTGACCACTTGCTCCGTTGAAGACCGGCTCGGCTCCTAAAAGGTTGCAAGGCTTCTTGCTTGAATGGGTACTCGGGATCTTGGCTTTTGATTGGGATTTAGGGTTAGGGTTTCACACAAGTTCTCTCACTAAACTTGTGGAAGAAGAAGAAGAAAGAGAATGGTTCTAGTTTGATACTAGATTTTAGGATAGATTTCCATTCATAACCCTAGGTCTAGGCTTCTATTTATAGACTTCCCAAACCCTACGTCTAGGTTTGAAATTACAATTCCCTCCAAAAGTTTGTTGAGGAGTTTCTAGAAGGAGTTTGTTAGGAGCTAGCTTTGGGTTTAAGCTAGGATTAATTAAGCTTTAGAAACCCTTGTTTGCTGATTTGGCAGAAACCGCTGGAGTCTTCTGGAAGTTGACATGTCTTTTTGAAGTCTGGACCCAGAGACAGGAGTTGTGCCCCAAAAATGAGGAGCTGATTCCTTGGACCCACTGCGGATCCGCGGCTCAAGCAGGTTCCTGACGCGGCTGTCTGTAGGGCTTGGGCCTTGATCTTTTTGTTGTAGTCTTGGGCTGCCATTTGGGGCTTTATCTGATATGTTGATTTTTATTTTCCCTTTTGGATTTATACCAGAACTGAAAGCATTGAGTTGGCGTAACGTTTTATCAGTACCCTGTACATTTTTGGCCTTTCTTCTGGATTTTCCTGCACAGATCTCAAAACAAGTGTTGCGCAATATACGGATGATGCGATGCCATGAAATGCAGTCAATTTCCTTTATAGTGTCGGTTTTAGAGTCTAATACATGTAATCTGATATTTTTTGACAGTTTTGCTAATATGTAGAATATGAATGCCGAACACTTCTATATGAATGCAAATGATGAGGAAATTGCCGGTAAAAATATACAATATTTTCGACTAATCAAATTCCCCCAAACTTAATTTCGATCATCTCGAGCGAACTTTTATTAAAAAGAGAAGGAGAAAATAAAGAAAGAGAAAAAACTAACTAGCACACTTTCGTAGGCAACACGATTGCACTGAGCACGTGCAACAAGCCGTTAAACCTCTAGGTGTCCCTAGTAGGAGGAGTGTTGTCTCCTGAGGGTTTTCAGCGGATTGCACCCATAAAATCCAATAATAAAAGAAAGATTATGAATATTACATTTAAAGAAAAGAATTGTAAAAGAAAAGCCTTGAAAATTAGGGTTTCCAACTAAGCTAGCTTTTCGGTTGTCATGAGCCCTATCTTAATGGTCATGAAAAGATGTCAGAAATCACGTCCTCCCTCAATAAAACATCGTCTTATTCTTCATTCCTATCTTTATTCCAAACATCGATCATATAACCCTGCGTGTGTGTAAAGACATCCCTGCACCCGGAGAATTCAATTCAAGATATCATACTCTTGTCCATCAGCCTCAGTACTTTTTAATTAATGAATATTTTGATGAGATTGCTCACACACTTTCATGCGACCGTTAATACTTCTTGAGGTACTAACCGACCGATTACTCTTGTGCTTGCTTATTTGGTGTATATTCCTCGTCTTGCACCACCTAAGGCATAGCAGTGACTCCCAGACCAGTTGGCCTTAAGGCACTAGGTGAAGAAGCACCCTCGCTATATATTTTTTTATTGCCCTTGGTGATAACAAAACCAGTGTCCATTTTTCTCACCACTTTATATTTTCTTCAATTTTTTTTTTTATTTCCTTCATACTTTTGGCTTTAAGACAAGAGAATTTCAAGGTATCCTCTACTATCCCAGGCTTTAAGATGTGTGTAAGTGCGAATAGCAGGGTAGCAACGTTCAAAATGTTTGGCTTCCATAATAGAAACTATTTTTCAGACTTATTTTTATCCTCAGATTAGTGACGTCTTTCATCTTACTAACCCTTGGGACAACGGCTCATAAATACTTATTACTAGTCCGTATAAGAAAACTTCTAATTTTCTTGGTTTTCTTAAATTTTTCTAATCTCATGGATGTAATTTTTCACTATCTAAACTTTCATTATCTTATTTATGTACAAAAAATATTTTTATAGTTTGAAAATTTTTAAATTTTTATAGGTTTTCAAAAATTTTTTGTGCTTATGCAAATGATATGCAAATGATGCGAAAATAAGCACAAACCTCCCCCAAACTTGTTTTCAACAGTGTCCTCACTGTTGCCATCTGCTAAATCTCGAAAAACCTGTAAGCTTGGGAGGAATTTATTAGTGGGGGCAAAATATTTAAGTGAAGATCCTCCCCCAAACTTATTTTTGGCTCATCATTTTGTAAAAATTTTCTTTTTAGGAGCCAGAAAAACATACCGCCCCCCCCCCAAACTTGAGTTATGCAATGTTAAGCTTTGAAAATCATAAGTGGGGGTCAAAAAATCATTGGTCGATGCCAAGCTTTGCAAAGACCGAAAGTTAACACCAACCATTCAAAAATTTTATCAATGCAGTGCTCTGGTTGGTGGAAGAAAAAGTGGGGAAAGGTTAGGTAGTGGAATAGAAAGTGTGTGCGTCTCATTTTGGAGAGACGATGCAGTGAATGTGATGGATTACTCGCATTCTTTTTACATTTTAGAAGAAGGGTGGAGGTTCAATTTCATTGATTTGGACATGATTCATCTCAACACCCGTGCTTTTTAGAAATGCGAGTTCATCAGCGAAGATCTCCTCAAAAGTTTCATCTATACCCCGAAGAATAATGTCATAACAAGGTGCGGGGTGATCTTCAGAATCTAAAAGCAGTTCATAATCGGTGTTAATTGTTGACCCGGACATCTCGGTGGAAGAGTCCGTATGTGTATGATACATAGTTGGGTCAAACAATAACGTATGAAAAGAGTCAAGATCGGTATCAGGAGGATCATCAAATTCGCTGTTGTCGACATCCATTAAGTCGACAGAACAGACCTGAGCAGTAGGTTCAGAGGGTACACTTCCTAACTTGTAAATGTTCATCTCAATTGTCCTGTTCCCAAAGGATAGAGTCATAGAACCGTTACGACAATTGATGATAGCATTGGAAGTGGCCAAAAAGGGGCGCCCTAAAATCACCGGAATTTGATTTCGTGAGTTCGCTACAGGCTGTGTATCAATTATAATAAAGTCCACAGGGAATATAAATTCCCCGATTTTTATTAACACATCCTCTAGTTCACCCCTAGGTCTGGTGATTGATCGATCAGCCATCTGGAGAGTGCAAGAAGATGGTTTCAACTCTCCGATCCCTAACTGCTCATAAACTGAGAAAGGAAGCAGGTTAACACTTGCCCCAAGATCTAGTAGAGCACGGTTAATGTGTTTCTCCCCGATAGAGATGGAAATTGTAGGATATCCAGGATCCTTACGTTTCCTCGGTAATTGTTGGGGGAAAGCCGTGTCTACTATTTTTGCCATGAATATCTTCTTGGGCATCTGTTTCTTCCTCTTTCTAGTACATAAGTCTTTAAGAACTTTCACATATGCGGGGACTTGTTGGATAGCATCTAGAAGAGGGATATTTATGTTAACCTGTTTAAACATCTCAGTAATCTTCTCCATATGTGGACTTGGTGTGTTAGCCCTTAACCGATTAGGATAAGGTGCTTTAGCAATAAGCGCTGGGTCCATCATAGGAGAAGGAAGTGTGTGTGGAACCGATCCCAAAATAGAAGTGGGGATCGTTCGTGGAGGGGTAAAAGAGGTGGGCTGTAGTGGCGAGCCTTTTGGGAAACGAAGAATAAGCTCGGAAGAAGGTGGTAGGGTAGAAGAACTGGGGTCAGAACTAGAAGTGTGTGTGTGAGAAAAGGTCTCAGCCGGGGTGTTGATAGGATTGTCAATATCATCAACTTCTTCCCCAACATGATTGTCAAGCACTCTCCCAGATCTCAACGTGGTGATTGCATTCACATGATGTGAATAGCCAGGATTGGGTAAGGATTGAGCTGGAAGTTTCCCTTTCTCTCTTGCACTAATTTCGGCTTTTAATCGTGCAATTTCTTCTTCCATCGATTTAATACTCTCTTTTTGGGACGCAGAGTTTTTCTCAATTTTATCGACAGAAGATTTCATTTCAGCCGAAACTTGCATGATATTTGATAAGACCAAATTCATGTACTGTGCAAAAGAGGATTCATCAGTTCCGGTCAACTGTAAAGGACTAGACAGTGCAGGTGTGTTGACCGGATTTTGAAAATTATGTGCTTGAAAGGGGTGCTGACTTAATTGAAGTTGTGGTTGCTGTTGTGGTGGAGGGACCCTTTGGAAATTGTTCTGGTTTGGAACCGTGTTTTGAGAGTGTGATTGGTTCCAAGCAAAATTAGGGTGATTCCTCCAACCCTGATTATATGTGGAAGAAAATGGATCGTTTTTAGGTCTTTGAAATGCGGCATTGGTATGCTCACGACCTTGAAACGGACATTCCCGTCAAGTGAGACGGATCAGAACAGCAGCCACATACAGTTTTGGAAAGTGACATTTGATTAAGGGAGGCGGCTAAAAATCTGTTTTCCATAGTCTCGAGTTTCTTGTGTATAGCTGAAATGTCAGCTCTAACTCCTATGGAAACATCCGATTGGTTATTGCCACTCCTAAATGATGGACTTTCCCACTGTAAAGACTTTTCAGCGAACTCTTCTAAATATCGCCAAGCTTCCCCGTCATCCTTGGACATGAAGGTACCTTGACACATGTTTTCAAGGCTCTGTTTAGTGTTAGGGTTACTGCCCTCATATATGATTCGGCAAAGCTCCCATCTAGGGATGCCGTGATGAGGAAATTGAACCAATAGATCCTTGAAACGTTCAAAGCATTTAGAGAATGGTTCAGCAGGGAGCTGGGCAAATTGATTCAGTTCGCTACGGATTCGAGCTGTCTTTTGTATTGGGTAAAATTTCTTAAGGAATGCCGCGACGAATTCTCCCCAATTCATAATAGAGTGTGCGGTAGTGTTATATAGCCACTTCTCAGCTATATCGCACAATGTAAATGGGAGAAATCGTAGACGCATCGCATCCACTGAAAGTTGTGACGTACCCATCATTGCGCATACGTTTTCAAATTTGGTAATGAAAACGTAAGCGTCCTCAGTCTCGAGTCCGTGGAATTTTGGTAAAAGATTGATATACTGGGGCTTAATTTCAAAGTTATCCCCATTGGCTGGTGGTGTGGATAAGCAGGTCGAAAGAGGACCTCGATTAAGATAGCACCTCTCCTGGAGAGAGATGCGGGGTGGATTCTGCGCACCAACGGACGGCGGCAGATTAGGGTTAAAGAAGTTTGATGGAGGTGGATCCATCGGTGTGGGTGTGGTAGTGGGTAAAGAAAAGGTAAATGGAGAAATATCGACTTCGGAGTCGATAAAAGGTACGCGGACTAAACGGGCACTAGAATCCCGTGTCCAGCCTATCTTGTACTAAAAAGGGTTAGTACAAGTGGCAGCGTTGGCTTTTAATTAGGGGTAAATGAATGAATGCGGTGTTTGCTTTGAAAAAGGGACGGATTTTTGAAAAAATGATGCGACACAACAAATGCAGCACACAAACCCTAGAATCTAGTGGTCACCTAGGTTCGGCTCTAGACCGCTCCTAACTGCCAAAAGACAAGTCGCGAGATAGAATCCTCCACTGCCTCTTTGTCCCCCTGTGGCCGGATAAGTGCCAGGTAAGTGGGAAGGTACTCCACTACGTAAGTAGTGGGCCTAATTAAAAACCACTAGCCTTAGACACACTCGCCTTAGGCACCATAAGAAAACGCGGATAAGCAATGAATTACCCACGGCCTTCTCCTGTCCTAATTGAGCGCGACAGTCCTTAGAGTCATCTCTAGATTTCTTTTAGTTAATGTGGGTCAATGCGGATGCAAGTTTGGTGGTTTTCGGGGCCTAGGAAGGGTAATGAAATCCCCACCTAATTTGGATTTGGCCGTGCCCCTTAATATCCGTATTTAGAATGCAAACAACCAAGAAACAAAATCACGCACAAATTTAATTTGCAATTTGCGAGCTGCGATTATCTGCGAAGAATCCTGCAGAAATTTGTTAGTTGGAACTAAAAAGAAGAGAGAGAAGAAGGTAAGAAAGTACCTGAGGAATTTTGGTGCAGAGATACCTCAAGGAGGCCGCGGTTCCGCCGCAAATGGGCACATAGGCCGCGCTTCCGTGGTTGGGTAGTGAGTTCACTTCACCAAAAATTTTCAGGGAGCTTCTGTAGACTCCCACAGCTCTCTGGTATTTTCCAAAAATTTTCTCAATTTCCAGCAAGCTCCAGATCTCCTTGCAATGAACCACAACAAATTGTTTAGGGTTTGCACGAATTTTGATCTCAAAATAACAATGGAATAAATCTTTCAATTCAAAACTATAATATGAAACGAATTAGCGCGCGATCCCCGGCAACGGCGCCATTTGATTGAATCTCTTTCTTTGTGTGTATTAAGAAAATGTATAGAATCACAATCAAAGAATTATTTGACCGCAATCAACTACGGTGTCAGTTGTAAATCGTAAGCGAGTGCGGATCGTCCACAGGGATTGTGCGATTCGTTTCTATATTTGATTTGTTTGAATCGAAAAGTTAATTGAAAAGAAAAGAAAACATGATTCAAGAATTTATCAATTGATTCAGGTGTCACGATGTTTAATCAAGAATCAAGAAACTGATAAACAATCAAGAATAGGGTTTCGATGATATTTTTCCAACCAAAATGTCAAGAATCTAGATGAGGCTCGTAGGAATCGATCGGATCGATAGACGTGATGTAATCTAAAGATAACGTGTTCTTGTCCTTCGAAGGATTGACACTAGATCGATGATGATCGACGAGAGTTAGGGCTTTCTCATGAAACTAGGGTTTCATCATTTAACCCTTGTTCTTTCGTCGATATCATTCACATTCTAGCCTCTAGCAATTTCAAGAAACGATCGTAACTTCCCAATTTCGAGCGATATCAATCAAGAAAGTATCGCAACGAAATGGGTCGTCGGTTCTTGAACTTGCTAGGGTTTACAAAACTCGTAGGAATCAAGAATCGTTTTCCGATATATTACAACATCATTCTATTGATCGTCTCGACTCCTCGACGAGTGGAGTTTTACTCAAACATCACAACAAGAATTATAACTAGAAATTTAGATTGATTCATGATGCAAGAATTTAAAGAAAACAAGATAAAAGAATATCACCTTTTATTTATATCAACACTTTGATTACAATCGCTCAAGAACTACAAGAGGAAGAATCTAATTTGTTGAATTGGCGTCGCTCGGCTCCGTGAGTCGCGGATCGGCTTTGACCACTTGCTCCGTTGAAGACCGGCTCGGCTCCTAAAAGGTTGCAAGGCTTCTTGCTTGAATGGGTACTCGGGATCTTGGCTTTTGATTGGGATTTAGGGTTAGGGTTTCACACAAGTTCTCTCACTAAACTTGTGGAAGAAGAAGAAGAAAGAGAATGGTTCTAGTTTGATACTAGATTTTAGGATAGATTTCCATTCATAACCCTAGGTCTAGGCTTCTATTTATAGACTTCCCAAACCCTAGGTCTAGGTTTGAAATTACAATTCCCTCCAAAAGTTTGTTGAGGAGTTTCTAGAAGGAGTTTGTTAGGAGCTAGCTTAGGGTTTAAGCTAGGATTAATTAAGCTTTAGAAACCCGTGTTTGCTGATCTGGCAGAAACCTCTGGAGTCTTCTGGAAGTTGACATGTCTTTTTGAAGTCTGGACCCAGAGATAGGAGTTGTGCACCAAAAATGAGGAGCTGATTCCTTGGACCCACCGCGGATCCGCGGCTCAAGCAGGTTCCTGCCGCGGATCCGCGGCTGTCTGTAGGGCTTGGGCCTTGATCTTTTTGTTGTAGTCTTGGGCTGCCATTTAGGGCTTTATCTGATATGTTGATTTTTATTTTCCCTTTTGGATTTATACCAGAACTGAAAGCATTGAGTTGGCGTAACGTTTTATCAGTACCCTGTACATTTTTGGCCTTTCTTCTGGATTTTCCTGCACAGATCTCAAAACAAGTGTTGCGCAATATACGGATGATGCGATGCCATGAAATGCAGTAAATTTCCTTTATAGTGTCGGTTTTAGAGTCTAATACATGTAATCTGATATTTTGTGACAGTTTTGCTAATATGTAGAATATGAATGCCGAACACTTCTATATGAATGCAAATGATGAGGAAATTGCCGGTAAAAATATACAATATTTTCGACTAATCACTGCCTGCTACTGCTGCTGCTGCCGCTGCCGCCTGATGCTGCTGATGTTGTTGCTGCTTGTGTTGCTGCTGCTGCTTCTTGTTGTTGTTGTTGTTGTTGTTTGTTGTTGTTGCTGTTGCTGCTGCTGATGCTGCTGGAGCTGCTGCTGCTGAGACTGCTGTGTTGTGTGTGTGTGTGTAAGTGAGAGAATGAGAAAAATGAGTGAGGGAAAAAGTAAACCAATGAGTGATAAGAGTCAACCCCTCTCTCCCCCTCTTTCTCTCATTTAATGCAAGCTTGGGCTCATGCCATGATGCCCATCATGCCCATTCTCTCTCTCTCTCTCTCTTTCTCCCTCCAAGTCAACCCCCATTCAAATCATTTTCCATTTAAAAAAAAATACCTTTAATAAAAATCAATTTAGCTTAATAAGAAAGGGTTAGTCTACCATGGTTGCTAAACATGGTCTTAACCCAACTTTTAACCCTAGATTACATACACAAGTGTGTGCAAGCCTAGGAAAATTCTAATAAAATATTCATTAAATTTGGTAAAATATTTAAAAATCAATTTGGTAAACTTTTTATTAAAAACCATATATTAAAATATAATTATCCATTAATCACATCCTAAGGTGTTACAATCAAATATCAAATTTATCTCATTATTCATCTGGTATCCACATCATCACATATCGTGAACAGGGGGGTACTGATCTAAGTCTAGTACAATACTAATATCATCAACATATACGTACGTGTGTGTGTGAATACACATCGCCCGTCAATTCGCTAATATCATGTTGTATCTCATAATACGAACCAAATCACATCACCGATCTCACGGCATCAAGCCCAATCACATCGACTCACCTCCAAATACCATATACTATCCTCTATCATCCGTGTACCCGTATATGTATATATATAAACCCACGCATCCACATCTATCCACATACATATAACTTGTACACCTAAAATCATATCCCGTGCGTGCATGTATATGGGTAACAACCTCACTCTAGGGTTCGCAACTAAGAAACCAACTAAACCACTTTCCTCAATTCTCGCTAACATTAACCCACGATCTCCTAAAGCTTTTCTTGCTAAGTGTTCATATCTCTCAATAACACATAAATGTACATCTATATCACATCACATCATTTCATACAACTTTGCGGGGATGCTATACGCCATCCACCCGACTTCCCCCGTAGATATAAATCTACTCACCTTCTCTTGCTTGCCGATGTCAATGTCGTCACGCCCATCCTTGTTGCTCCGAACCCACTCGAGGGTACCTACCTGTATATCACATGACATTGTAATTCGAAATCGCATACGAAAACCAAATCGGCATGCGTATCACATATGGGTTAAAACCCATGATCTACGTATGCAAGAATAGATAACAACCCTCGACGATAGACGTATGAACGTGAATCGTGCGATAAAAACATCAATATCAAAACCTTATTTCATAAATAACATGAAACATAAAGCAACAACTTTGAAAACATGCTCCAGATTTTTCCCTAGGCTAAACTAACCAAAGTTGCATATGTCAAGGGTCTTGTTTACTGGAGATAAAGCCACGGAACAAACACGAACCAAAACGGACCATGTTTGGCCGCAATTTGCGGCCAGAGAGGATTTATTTGCATCCTGGGTGAGGGTATAGGGGCCGGGGTCTTGGGTGATGCTTACTAGGTGCCTGCACACTCCTCTGTGTTTGCTAAATAATTTTATAAGTCTCCGGGTGTTAGCAGATTCAGTTTTCCTATCACAATTCTCACAATTTCAATGTCGGCAGAAATTTAAAGTTCGCGTTCCGGGGTTAAGTCTCAGGTTTGGGTCTGAATTCTAGCACTAGGTGGTTTGTGTTGCCTCTACTAAGCTCAATTACACATCACAACTCAAGAATTCCACAAAACCCTAACTAGGAATTTTCAAAGTTCACTAAACTGCATCAAAACACTTCTAATCTTGTATGGGTACTAAGGTAGTGGAAATATAATGCTAATGGTGCAGAAATTACCTCATTTGGTAACTCAAGAATTTTCTTAAGTTGCCCCAAGTGCTCAAAATCCTTACTTTCTAGGTCCAAAGTGTTTGCCATGAGCTTGTGAACATTTTTAATGAAGTGGGAATGAGGTTTTGAGGTTGTTTTGATGGTGTTTTGTGAGTTTGAAGAGGAAGGAGGAGAGAGTGCTGCCATGGATGATGAGAGAGTGAGAAAGATGAAGGAAAATGAAGAGAGAAGCAATGAGGCTTGACTATGGTTGACCCCTCACCCTCTCTCTCATGCCCATACCCTTTTTTTTCATTATTTTCCCTTTTCTTTTCTTTTCTTTTCTTTTCTCACATGAAACCCAAACCATGAATGAAAATGAAGAGAAAGCCATGTAGGAAAATGTAACACAGGTGTTAAAATGGCATGGTGCATGTTTTGCACAAAACAAGCTTAATGCGCGATTAGCGATTTTTAATCGCGATTAGCACTAAAATAGTGTATAAAAAATCATAAAATTTCATAATTACTTAAATCCAATAAAACACCCTCTTTTTAGTAATTTCTATAATTTTCCAAATTTTTCCCAATTTATCGGTATTTAATTATAACGCAATATTAAAATATTCATTATATTTATTATTTAATTATAAAAATTCCCAAAAATAATATTTTATTTTTCTGAAATGTTACACTCCCAATATCACCGAGAAGACCGTAGTATATCTCAAGTGGATGAAAAACCCTACCAGATTCGCGGAGAGGCTGAGGTTCGTTGGAGACTTTGAATACTTTGGTTTCACCAAATCATCAGCTGTTTGTTTGTCAAGCTGGAACAACTTCCAGTTCTACCTCATGTCCACAAATTTCTTCACAAGTAATTCATTTTCTAAAAAGGTGGCATGTTGAGAAACAAAACACCTTTTTCTCCTCAGTTAGGTCGAAGATATACCCTCGCAAACGTTTGGGATATCCTAACAAACTTACAGAACTGACCTTGCCTCGAGCTTATCCAGATTATGCTTTTCAACATAGGCTGGACAACCCTATATCTTAACTTATTTTAGACATGGTCTCTTTCCATTCCATATCACCTATGTATTGGTAGGCACTGATTTGGTTGGAACCTCATTCAATAGGTATGCAGCTTCTCAAGTGCATAACACCAAAAGAAAACAAGTAACTCAGTAATACTCATCATAGAGCGTGCCATATCTCATAGGGTGCGATACCTCCGCCCCGATACACCGTTGTGCTGTGGTGTATTCGAAGGAGTAAGCTGAGAGAGAATCTCATTCTCCTTTTAGAAATTTCAGGAACACCATGCGTAAGTATTCTTCTCCTTGATCACATCAAAGGACTTAATACTTCTACCCGTCTGGTTCTTAATCTTCAAGCTTATATTCCTTGAATTTCTCAAAATTTTCAGACTTGTGTTTCATCAGGAACATATGTCCGAATCCTGAGAGAAGATCAGTGAATATAATGAAGTACGAAGAACCAACCTTGGCATTTGTAGACATAGAACTGTATACATCATCATGTATCCTTCCCAAGAGTTCAATAACTCTTTCTCTGTTTCCAGTAAACGGAGTATTGGTCATTTTACCTTTGAGACAAGACTGGCAAGTATCATAAGATAAAAATTTGAACAGATTCTCATATTCATCCTTATGTAACATAGCTAGTCGTGTCGTATTGATATGACCTAGTCTACAATGCCACAAGAAGGATTCGTTCATTTCTGAACTACTCCTCTTGTGTGTGTTCTATATATTTTGAATTGTGGTTTGATTTAGAACTTATATGCTATTACATAACGTGTCTGATCCAATCAACTCTTGATTAAGGAAAAATGTTCACAATATTATCTGCCAATACAGAATTATATCCTTTTTTAACTTAATAAAGAAACTGATGTAATGTTGTATATCAGGTTCGGTATATAATAACATTAGTTCAGAATCAATGTATTTGGTAATATAAAGTGATATCTGCCAATTGATTTGGCTGCAACACTTGCACCATTCTCTAACACTTAGAGATATATCGCCCTTTCCCGGTTTTCTACCTTTCTGTAGCCCATGTAATATATTACATATGTGGGATCCTAATCCGGTATCACATACCCAGGACGTAGAGTGTACTGAGAAACTGTTCTCTGTAACTAACACATCCGAAAAAGATGCATCAACATGCTTATTCTTCGTCTGGGTGGCGTGGTAATCCGGATATTCCCCTATTTCCTGCTCGGACTTATAACATTTATAAGTTGGAGCGAAACCAACGTTCCCCTGCTCAGTATAACAAGCGAGTTCGGTCAATACATCCATATTATTATCTTGATTAAGGTGTGACATTGGTCGCTACTAGAAGAGAGAGAAGGATAATCACTTTGCGTGCGCTCTTTGCAAAATTAGATTGGTTATTATCTTATCTAATCAGGACGTCTCCCACTGTTTTTATCAAATCTTCCATCAAACCCTAAAAGATAAGACTAGCCAGGATTAATTACACCTTACAAGTTCGCCAATCTTTCAGCCAGGCCAGTGCCGGTACTTTGAGGAAGGTTCCTCGTGCTTTTGCACGGACCTAATTAAAATAAACCTCGATTTCCCAGGGGCGTGACCCCGTTAACACCTTTCTAGACACCTACTTGATTGGCTAATTGTGATGTGTAAAACTCTCCCAAGAGTAACTCTTACTCACAGTGGGTATCGGGATCCAACTATCTCATAGAAGGTATGCAATCTCATTGCAAATTTCAACACTTGAAATTCCCGATAATATTTTTGCCCCTAGCAACTTATGACCTTAATATAGTCAACAAATCATAAGCGCTAACCAAGTCCAACCCGTCATTTCCTGATTGAATTAAACCCACCCGTACGACCCTTAATATAGTCAACAAAGTCGCACGACTACCCTAATCCAATCACATCTCATGCTTTAGCAGATAAGCACTAATTAGCTACCGCACACTACGCCTTAACATAGTCAACAAATGTAGTACGAATACTAAGTAGTACATATCTGAAATGACGGAGGGCTACGACGGGTTATTAAGAAAACCTTTTGCTTAATGAACTTGATATCGTTGTAGAATCGAGTGATTTTGAAAAGGAGTGTTTTTTAGGCTTTTGCTAGTTTTGCTAAATAGGTCACTACCGGTGAAGAGATCTCGGCTCTTTCCTTATTGAATAAGGTGCTGGATATTTTACAAGGAATACCGCTATGCAAAACAAGAACTAAAAAAGGCAATCAAAAAACAAAACCGAGTGGGTTGTAGCATCTTCTAGTTTCACTAAAGAGGTCACTCCCGGTGAAGGGATCTCGGCTCTTTCCTTATCGAATAAGGTGCCGGATATTCTACAAGGAATACCGCTATGCAAAGCAAAAACTAAAGCTACCCTTTTTGAAAATTTGATTCAACAACATCTTTAGGTTTCTTTTCTTTCATTAATCTCATTAATGAAGTCTCATCAATTATGCTTCCTAAGCATCACAGAAGAAACGAAAATACAACGTACGCTTATGCCATCTGCATTTGCCACAATGTCCCGTTATACACCGTTAGGTTACTTAACTAACGGCATAGCGGGGCGGGACTAGCGCGGGTATAAAACATAAGCAACGTTTATTATATATCATATATACAATAATAAAGCATTCGTCTCACGCATATAAAGTGATCACATCACAGAATATCAGCAGCAGAAGATAACATGTGAAATATTAGATATATTAGGAATTCCGTGTTTTAAATTAAGCCAGTATAAAACACGGATTCCACGGTCACGATGAATAGCCAAACCCACATCTCTAGACCCCTACGAAAGCGGCAAGCAACCCTACCAATTCTAGAGTTAGAAGACTCGGACTCGACTCCTCGAAATAGTCTCCCACTGGACTCTAGAACCCGATTACTTGTGCTCCCCGCCTTAGGTCTATCCTAATGCGGAAAAGTAAATAATATACAACAATGGTGACATCATCCTCAACCCGGAAGTGCCCCAATAAAATAATATTACATACAATGAATTTTACATGAATGAAAATAAAAACTCTCATCTCACATAAAAAAACGGCTATTCAAAACACGACGATCCAATATAACATATCCAAGCAACACATAACATCACATGTCATCAAAAAGCTAGACGATGTTAAACATTCTGATCGAATCAACAAACATCCAAAATTTCCCAAAAAGCTCCTCATTTGAGCGCAGTTTAAAAAATACTCAGAACATGCCGCAGTACCTATGGACCAACCGTAGAAGGGCCAACCCTTACCTCACTTATGGCACCGCGGAACTACCGCAAACCCGAGGGTTTGGCGGCGGTTCTTATGGTCATAGAATCAAGTTAGGGTTTCGTTTTTCTAAAGGGTCAATCGAATTACGTGCATGATATTTGAATGTTCTTTAACTCGGAAAAAATCCAACTCTTGGAAAATTTTCCGGCAAGGGTTAAAGTGGGTATTTGATATCCGTTTGAACTTTTAACACCGTCTAAATATCCCAAAATATATTTAGAATTACAACTACGAAACACTCTGAATTGCCTCTGTTGAAAATTAACATCACATGAAAATTTAGCAAAAACAAACAATACCTGAAACACCAAAACCCAGATCCTGGAACACAAAAAAAATTTGATGCCAAAATACCCTGAATGGGCCGGCCTACTCGGATTTAGAGCTCATGTGCTCGGCCAAAATCAGGCCAAGTGGGTTCAAATTTCTTCTGTGTTCATGTAATATCTCATATAACATTCTGTAGTTGTTTTAAAAAAATTTCGAGCACTTTTAAAAATCGACAGAAACCAGTTTTCCATGTTTCAATTTCGGAGTCGTTTCGGTTTCGTAATCTAACATACATTGTCTAAATCTCTAGCATGTCTCTGATACCACTGTAGGGTTTCCTAGCACGACAGCAAGGTTTCGGGAGGTATCGTCCATACCATCTTCAAAAAATTGTCATGCTAAGCAACTCTAAACTAAGAATCTTTAACTAGAGATTTAGACAAAAGCTAATGTAAACTACTCTTACATCAAGAGAACAAGAATACAACCTTTGTAGACAGTCTTTCTCTTCAGTTGCTCCGTGTAGTAGTCCCGCAACTCCACTAGGCTTCTTTTGAGACTTTGAACAGGCTTCCTATGATGACCTTCGTGCCGAAGATGATCCACGTGAAGTCCCTCCAATTCAAGCTAGCTTTTACACTAAACACTTTAGCGTAAGAAACACGCTACACTTGATCTCTAGTCAAGTGAAGGATGGTGAAGTAGGGGATGTAAAGAGCTCACAAGTTTATGTTCAAGCTTCATGATTCACATCACATGTGAGGGTTGAAGCTTGAACCATGACAAGAGAAGGAAGAAGAAGCTAGAGAGCAACCATGGGAGAAACTCAACAAAAAATGGCTAAGTGTTGAGAATGAACAAGAATGAATGCCAAGTCTTGACCCCTCACTCATTCAAGCATGGAATTATGCAATATAAAATTGCAACCATGCTTGAATAGTGAGTCAAGATGAATAAACTAAAGTTAATCCCATTCTTGCAACCATGCTTCCACTTTCCACCTCATTTCTAATTTCATAAAATAGAAATTTAAATGCCATGCTTCATTATTATTATTATTATTATTATTATTATATATATATATATAATGAAGAATAATTAGTGAGCTGATGATATTAGTTAAGATATAATTATATCACATTATTAAATCAACACTTGATCTAATAATCCGGTTATATCATATATGACCGACTAATATCATTTATCTGTATATCACATTATCGAATCAACACTTGATTCGACAATCTGGTTATATCACATATAACCGAACCGATAACAGATGACTGTCAGATTACAATACGGTATCACATACTCGTATTTAATCAGGCTCACACACATATCACATATGTATCATACTTCGTTTCGCTTGAACCAGAAAACTTCTGTGTAGGACTCTAAAGACTCGTCAATACGCCAGCAGTAGGTGATGATCACATCAGTCGTCTACAAGCCATCAGCGGTACTAGCTGGACGTAACGGCTACCCGGGTATTGAGCGATATGAAGATCAACAAGAAAGCTTGTCCATAGTCTCCATGAAGCCTATCAGTAACACTACCGTACAGTCCGGTCTCTTCGTCTGATATGTCGCATATCATGTCTAGGGGTGAAAATAGTCAAACCCCAGTAACGTGATAAGTCATGCCGATGTCTGGCCTATAACGGTTCGAGAAACTACTGATAACACTTATCAGTAAATCTCGGCGGCAGCCCTGGCCAGGGACTTCCAGTTATAGCCAATCGAGCATAGCGCAACATCAGCCCCCAATACCGGGAGAGACGAAACCCCTCCTATTGCTCATTGCCTCCATGTGACTCGGGGCTGTACCCAAAATTCACCTGTTTGCACAACTCCTCTTGAGCGTGGTAGGGAGGAAATCAAAGTACAGTGGAAGCCACACAAGACTCTATGACGATCTCGGGTCTACAGACTAAGCTGTAATAGTGTCACCAGAGAACTTCTATCTGACGATAGGTATACTACCACATAAGAGTCATCGGCGGGTCCTTTTCAGTGTACCCAGTCTCCACTGAGTACCCGTATACCATCTCTGATGTCAAACACCAATAGATGTGGGATCATCCATCGCCAATCATATGGGTTAAGAAGCGTATCTGCTAGTCTACTCTGGAATATCGATGCCATGTCTCGATATTCCCTCGACTAGGAACAATTAAAGGATGTACTTATGAACTACCCTGGCCCCACTAGTATGATCTTTATCATATTCCTGGTAGTCAAGTACAAATCCTAAGAGCTTTATCAACATGTAAGAGCAAGACAGTATAAATACCAGTCTACATGTTAAGATAAAGATAATCAGATAGCATACTATCATGTCGAGAAAGAAAGTCCTCTCTGTATATGTCCAAGCATCCACTATAATATACATCATATGTACAATAATGGTCTCTGGGGCATACATATAACTAACATGCAAAACTCAGAGAAGGAGTATTGGAATGCAGTGAAGTGGATATTGAGATATCTCACGCGAATATCCCGACATTGTTCATGCTTCAAGGATGATTCACTCAGTGAGCAAGGTTGTGTTGATGCGGACTACTCAGGTGATCGAGCTAGTGGGAAAAGCACAACAGGGTATGTATTCAAGGTTAGGAGAACATCGGTCAATTGGGTCTCCTGGTTGCAAAAGATTGTGGCATTGTCAACGACGGAGGTCGAATATATGTCCATCACCGAAGCAAGCAAAGAGATAATATGGTTATAAGGTTACTCGAAGAATTGGATAAGAAACCTAGGAAGTTCAATACCTTGTAGAGCGATAGTCAAATTATGATACATTTGGCTAAGAACGCTGCATATCATTCTAGGACAAAGCACGTTAAGGTGTGGTATCACTTTATACGTATACCGTTGGAGAATGGTGAGTCGACACTGCACAAGATCGCGAGAGAAAAGAATCCTGCGGATATGTTCACCAAGATTGTAATCAGAGATAAGCTGGATCTCTATTCCAGGTTGGTGAACCTTTCCGAGAAGATTTGATGAAAAGAGAGCAGATAGCGGAATTGTGTGAAATCTACTACTTTTTGGAAGTCAAGGTGGAAGAATTTCTAAGTGAGAGAATGTTGATATGTGGAGAATCTTCCTACAGACGTCGGAAAATGAAAGGAGCAGACGTCTGAGCATGCACGAGCATGGAACCAAAAAAGCATAGCGACGCCAGACGTCTGAAGGCAAAGTGACAGACATCTGGCCAAATCCAGAACCGTCACAAAGCGCAAGCAAACGTCGAACCAAGGAATGGCAGACGTCTGCCAAGAAGCCGAAGCCATTACAGAAAGTCGGCAGACGTCTGACAAAGTCTTCATCAGACGTCTGCGCGTGGGTTTTCTGTGCGAACCAATTATTAATCATATTTTTTTAAAATCTAATTTGTATAGGATTAGGGTTTGGCTATATATAAGATTTCTCATATTATGAAATTTAAGATGGCCATTAAATCTATTGTATAGAGAGAGGGTGACGGCTAAGAGAATAGGAAGATTTGAGAGAAATCTCCGAGGGTTGCTCTTGGTGTAAACTTGAATCAAAGATCTAATAGAATTTTGCAGATTCCGTTCTGTCAGGACTAGCCATACGGCGGGCGAAACTCGTTAACAAATCACTTGTCTCTCTGATTTGATTTTCTTGTTCTCGCGTTTGTTTATTGTTTTATCTTTGGTTGTTATTGCGTGGTTTGCGTGGATTGGCCGTAGCATAGTTCCGTGTAGTGTTGTGCGCTTGGGTGAGGCCACAAATTAATGCTTTCGGAGCATATTCGTGGGTCCCCTAGATGCGTGTGCGTTGTGCGCTTGTACATGTGTTGTGGGTGTGGGTGTGGGTGTGGTGTACTGGCGTGTGCTTGGGTGAGGCTTACGGGCCGGTTCCCAAAAGAAAAAAAATCATCCCGTACAGAGGAGCTTGAAAAGAAAAATTATATACGCGCAGTAGCAAGCATATTACTAATAGAAAGCAATGGAAAGGTTGTAAGAAGATGCAAAGATTCTAAAATGAATGTTATGCAAAACAGATCAAGGCTTTAATGGCTTTTCACATGCCATTTAGACAACAGTGACAGTATATCATCAAACCATGATGATATCACCGCAAATCTGTTAGATCTTATAGAAAAGGTTCCATGTCCAACTACACAATGTAAACATACAAATTGTTTTTTTTAAAGGACCGTCACATTTTTATTAAGTGTTGTGCAAATTTGATAGAAAATCTCTTCTTTATTACCAATCATGCTATAGTAATCATAATCTCATGATAAACTCAACAAAACAAATAAATCATCTAACGCTTTCCAACTCTATGCAGGTGTCCAAGTATGAGCATGTTTAAGCACGACTGTTCCACTATAAATAGATATGGAAAAAAAACATCATAAACATTAGGTTGTTTCCCACACTCAGATAAGAGTATCCAAAGTTAAAAGAAAAGGTTAAATTTAATTTTAAAGAAGTCCCCACGCCCACAGTGGCCACACATGCACACACGTGTGTGAGCACACAAGATGAAGACGACAACGGAGTGGTAAGTGCTTGATATGCATTTAATCTAAAGATGTAAGATCTATGAGTTAACATTATGGGTTAATGGTGGTTATAAATGTCTCGTGGGTGCATTTGGATACATATCTCGCTATTATCTGGAATTGTATCCTGATATTTTTGGATATGTATGTAGATACAAGTATAATAGTATATATTTATTGAAATCATTCCGATACGGACATTTGAATACGGATACAAATATTTATACATCTCAAATAAAATTTGTAAACGTATTATTATATAACTTTTGTTCTAAACTATGCATAATAGAGTAGTAGCAAGATATAATATACATTTTTAACATATTTGTTTATTCATATTATGTTTGAATGCATATTTTTCTGTATCAAATATTTAGAGTTCTTATGTTTAATTACTATTTAAATTTGTATATGGAAAAATGTAAACTACATGGAAAATTCAGCTCCATGTTCATATTTATATTAACCTACATACCGTGTCAGACACTAACAAGATGGGCCGCGTCAAGCATATCAACAATCTTAGAAATATGGAAAAATTATGGTGTAACACTCTAGCTTGGATACAGTATTTTTTGATTTATCAGAGTTTTTTTAATAATAAAACTATTCCTATAATTTTAGAATTTATTTTATGTCATAAATGGCTGGTCGCTAATATGTTTATATTATCTTTTAGTGCATATAACATTAGATATGATAATCTTCAATTTTAAGTAAAATATGTTAATTCATTTACGTCTTAATTAGTATATATCCCACGTTATATGGCATGATATATACATTAGTGGCAATAAATTAAACAAATCAATATATATAATTTTCCATTCTTATCAACAATTATATCTCCTTAATTTACATAAAACCCTATATATATAATCACAAATCTTTCTCTCTGTCCAACAATTAAATCTCTCTCTTCTATATCTAACCCTACATAAATATATATAATATCATTCTTCTCTCTCCCATCATCACAATCATCTCTCTCTCCTCATAATATGTTTCTGCTTCTTCCAAAATAAACGAACCCAACTCCGAGCACAACCCTACCGCCGATCAACCTCACCTCACCATCGTTAACCCCTTCCTCCTTTCTCGAACGACCCAACCACCCAGGGCCGAAACCCCACCACCGGCCCCTTCCTCTTCGGTACGCTTGATTCTTTCTTTCTAAAAAAAAACCGTGGACTTAATTAGTTAATCAGGGGAAGGAATAAGTATTAAAAACCTAAACTTTTTAGTATGGTTTTGGTTTTTATAGTGAACTTAAAAAGAATAGAAAAGAAAGAAAGAAAACTGATTAAACCCTGGTTTGGTATAAAATGTTGTTGGAGATTATAGCTTTGAAGATAACTAAGTTAATTAAGACATGGGTTTATCAGGACAGTATATTCTTTTAATCAAGTTTTATAAGTAAGCTTGAACTTGAGTCTTATTTATTTAGGTGGAGAACACGTCAAGCCGTAGTTGAGATCGTGGCTCACATCTTTTTTGTGATCGCCATTTTAAAGAAAGTACTCATGCTTGCTATTTTCGCTACAAAATCGATAAGTATATAAGTATACTATAAACCCATATTTGAATAGAAATATTATTATTTGATAATTTTATTAATATTCCATATAATTTTGTGATATCTTATAAACGATGAAAACCCGTGTTAATTCATCCATTAATTGGAACTAATACCAGATCATGTTACATGTTCGTTAAATAATATAACTATTAGAATTATTTAATTTGGAATTCAACCTCTTTAAAACGGTATTGTTCACGTTGTGCTTGCAAATTCATATAGATTATTGTTTCTTTATGGACTCTATCATATCGCATGTATTTGAACCGTTATTTGAGACTAGTACTATCGACATACTTGAACAACCCTTACATGTCATTCCTGTTTATAGACACTATTACATGATAACAACAATACTTGGAACGCCATGATCATTCATTATTCTAGTCCACTTATATTTAAACGAGATTTCTAATTAGGATGTTGAAATTACATGCCATGATACAATTTATACTGTTTACAAGTTTCATTTACGTGCAATTAACAAGATATTACAAGTTCCAGCCTAGTCAGCATCCTAATTAGTGATTCAGATTACTGTTTTATTAGTTATAGATACGCGGGGTATATGCGTAGTTTGAGCGTGCGTTCGTTCAACATGATCTCAATAGTCCTATTGCCGGCAGCTCGTACCGGGCTATATTGATCGCTTGTTACTACAGCTCGTACCGGGCTATATCGGTCGCTTGTTACTATGGCTCATATCGTGCTATATATGGTTGCTTAATTATTCCATATTTGGGCTCATATTTCATAGCCCCTAGACCCTACCCTTGGGTTGGGACGTACCCACTCAAACTCACGATAGGATAGATTACCTTTAGTGACCAATTAGGATATGACTTGACCGACTTGACCTGTTTATATTCTTGTTTCATATTTTTACCATATCCAGATATATATACATGCGCATATGGGCTTCACAATACACACATATTCATGTTATCATACCACATACACACACTATTTGCGTTGAGTATTTATTAAGATGTTCTGACATCCCTGAGACTTGTCATCTCAGTTTTAGAGATGGATTTTCTGGCCGAGCGGGATTAGAGCGATTATCAGGAGTTTGCCGAAGATCAGTGGTCTGTAGGTTTATTTCTTTTTCATTTAGTATTTAGCATGTGTGCCCTTATGGGATATTAGGATTTATGTGTCTCTTTTCGGATCTTGTCTTATTTCGAACCTATTGTATCAGAACCTTATTTTTGCATCTATTTATCTTATGAACCTATTATTAGTATTCTTTGTGGTTTCATTACAGCATGATTATCAGTATTGTCTATTCTGTTTGGAACTTTATATTGACAGGTTTAGCTAGACAACCTTTATATGACTATGGAAGGATCTTTCCTTACCGTAGTTAGTATGGCTGGCCTTCGTTTCTCTCCGTATTTTCGTATTTTGGGAAACATGGGCGTTTCTAAGTTTTGTTGGTTTCAGAGCCAGGCTGACATCGAATTTAGTCTTGGTTCTACCGACCTTTTAGGTTAGAATCACATATCTACGTTTCCCTCAGTATTTCATGCTGCATATTTCTTTGACTCTGATTGTAGGATTCGGACGACGTGGATAGAGTTACGATCCTGTATCTATGTACTGTTGCAAGGTTACAATACGGTATTCTATATGAGTAATTTAGAGTTCTACCTTTAATTCATATCCATTGATTTGATTATACTATATTATCTGCTATTCTTTTTTGCTCAATTATTTTAATATTCTGAACTTGAATCTTGTTTTCGTTGCTAAATCTCATCATTCGTTTTGACTTCAGGATCATATAAATTGAAATCCCATTCATTCCCTAAGACATGAAAATATATCTAGGATATCTATGAACATGAAAACTCTGTTCATCATTTCAGACATGAATACATGTCTGATATTATATTCTATGAATATGAAAATCCTATTCATGAGACGTGAAAATCATGTCTTTTGATTTATGAATAGGAAAACACTATTTATGAGACATGGAAATCACGTCTCCTGATAGTGAATAGGAATACCATATTCATCTATCAGATAAGCAAAGCATATATGTTCTAATAAATATGGTGCCAAAAACACTGCATTAATCACATAAAATATGGCTCAAAATCCATGTTTTTGACATCTTGAACACAAATTCATGTGTTCATTTTGCACCATCATTGAGAATGATACCCCACATTCTCATTTTATGCATGAAACTCAAATATATGAGTTTCATCTAAAAAAACTCTATAAAAGAGTTTCTGACATGGCCTTGAAGCAGTCATCGGGAGGTCCTAAATAGGCCTTCCGGTTGCTTCGTGACCCCTTTCCGAGATCTTAGGATGCTATAAAAGAGCCTCCCTGAAACAAAAATATTTTTGTTTCTATTCATAGGGTGTGGCCCCCACCTAGGGATCCCAACTATACTTCAAGTGAAATGAAGTGGACCCACTAAAGGTGTTCCACCAACACAGTGATGTGGACCCCATCTAGGATGTTCCATTTACATTTCAAATGAAGTGTTTTATTCACACTTCAAATGAAGTGCTTCCACTTACACTTCAAATGAAATAACACCTGCATTTCAAATGAAATAATGCCTGCACTTCAAATGAAGTGGCGTGGACCCCATCTAGGATGTCTCACCCACACCATGATGTGGAACCCACCTAGAGTGTCCCATTTATACTTTAAATGAAGTGTTCTATTTACACTTCAAATGAAGTGCCACTCATATTTCAAATGAAGTAATGCCTACAATACAATGGTGTGGAGCCTATCTAGGGTGTCTTGCCTACACTTCAAAATGAAGTGATATGGACTCCATACAGGGTAGTGCTCATCAACTTTCATCAAGTTGACACTAAAATACCCCATGCACTGAAAACAAACTCTTAAATTAGAGTCTCATGTAACTTTACTTTCCTTTGAAATATTGATGTGATTTACATTTAAATTGTACTTAAATATAAACAGAATGAATAAAATACAAATTCATTTTTTTTGTTCTCTTCTTGCAAGTATTTCATATCTATGTATATGATCTCTCTTTAATGGTGTGATTTAAAGCGAACTAGTATGGTATCCGTCCAGATGTGTTCCGTGACAACATGGTGTAATTAACGGTATGTGCTTGCACTGTCAGTAGTCTCGAACCTAGGACCTACTGAGCAACTTAAAAAAACACTTAACATAACTAATTTTGTTTAGATTCATTTTTCCCAGAAGTTCCCCAAAGAGGGTAAAGCATAGCGCATGACCTTATGAAATCTGGGAAGTGCAATAAATATTGAATTAGTCAATTAATCTCATTAGTTTATTAGTACTTTATATTAGATTTTTTCAGTCTTTTAAAGTTCACTTCTACTTCCATTTCATATTAATAAACACGTTTTTAAAATACGGCATGTACAGTGCATGACCTTTTAAAATTTGGGAAGTACAATAAATAGGAATTGTCTAAAATTAATGATTGGCACATCAATTTAGAGTATAAAAAGACCACTAATCGTGCTAAAATAAAGAAATATTTAATATCACTTAATCTTTTCTTTGTTTCTATGTATAACAATTATGTATTGGTATGAGCAATAATTTCTACTGTCTCGTCTCTTCTCTTACCCTTTCGTATTCCATTCCATATAAGGCTTATATACAGGGATTTTTGGTATCATTGGGCAATTCATTGCGTCCAAAAAAATCAACACATAAATGAAGAGAAGGTAGTACTGTAATACAAGCAACCTTTTATATTATGTTTGTATTTCTTTACACCATTATTAGTGATTTATTTACTAATAGCAATATTCTCACTGATAATGATGCAGCTTTTAGATTGATTCATTGATGTTACTCTAGAGACAAGAATAGTTTCATTGTATTGGGGACCTAATTGATAGGATAAATATGAAAGGGCTAAACTTCACCAAAAAAGGATAACTATTTCGTAGCTATTAAGCCTTACTAGAAATAAAGATGCTGAGGTTAGTTACATATTTTTTGTTTTTTCCCCCCTTTATACAAGGTTTGATCTTTGACTTTAGATTGATTACTTTTTAAATTATTGTAAGATATGATTATATATTGTTTTGCAAATATTGTGAAGATCAGAGAAAAAAATGGGTGTTATTATATTTCATTTAGTGAGACATACAAGAAAAAGTTAACTTCACTTAAATAGAAGCTATGTTGTGATTCTTATAAGAGATTTGGTACAATATCCACCGCAAGGTGAAAAAAAAAAGTCATGAAAAGTTGCTTTTGATTAAGAATGAATTTTTAAACAAGCTTGAACTTGTTGATGAATAAAAAAAATTCATGAAATTTGCTTTTGATTGAGGATGAAATTTTGCAATTGTTTATGCAGTATGTTTTGTATAGGTTTAGGATTGAGCTTGAAATTGAAGATGAATCTTGAATGACAATGGTAGTGATTTTAATGATGTTGTTGAATCTATTCTTCAAGCCAAGACCTCCGAACTCGTCTATGTTGAAGAAGATGTATGTGAACTATGATGATGTTGCTTAATTTATTTGAGTTATGTATATATGGTAATTTATTCTCTTCCAAGTGAGAAGTCGTCAACCAATTCTTAAGTGGATGATTCCCTAAACCGAAAAAAGAGAAAGAAGCGATAAAATAGCAGCCATGAAATAGATTATAGATTTCTCAACCGAGGAATTAGATTTTACATATCTGGAACACACAAGTTGGTAGCTGATCAGAAACACAACTTCCTTTTTTTTTGCATTCTCTTTCACACAATTTCTCCAACTTCTCCAGTTTCAGTTTCAGCACATTAACAAACCAGGAAAATGAATGCTAATCTCACTTAAGTATACACACACACACACACAAACCCCCCTCTTACATTTCAAAATACCTATATGCCAAGATTATATGCATGTCAGAATGTTTCTGGCAATGGCCTGCAGGCGAGAAATGCCCTGAAGAGCCCAAGAGATCTTGCAGGCTGCGAGAATGGTGCTTCATGTGAAGCTCCTCTTATGGTAGCGAACGAGAGGATGTCTCCGTATACTTGAGTCCATCCCCCAACCTATAATGGAAAACTTGATCGATTAATGACTAATCGTGAGAAAGACTAATTATTTGCACTTTACATACACAGGCAGATGTTAATTTTTTTTTCATTCCTGGCTTTTGAGTCAATTTTTTCTTCCCAAACCCTAGTTTTCAGCCATATTTTCTCCGACCTTTTCACCGATGTTGCATCTCTACTACTTCTATGGAGGGGCAGAAAAAGAATTGCAAAAATAGTAAAATATTATTTAAAAGAAAATTTATCTAAATAAATTTTTTCAAGCCAAAAAGGTGGGATTATTAGCCGTCCTTAAACTTCATTAAAAAGAATTTAATGAGTACATTCCCTTATTAAATAACAGCCAAAATAACCGGAAACCCTTTTCGCTTTTCCCTGTATAGCTAAACATTACCCTAACAATTAAAAGGCTAAACTTTACCACCCAATTCTATCGGGCATTAAAAAAAATCGGCTTCTGCAGCATTTTTATTTCAAAATTTCATGTTTTTCTTTCACCTTTTCATTCACATTGCATCTTTAATACTACTAAGGTATCATTTCGCGAAGGTAGAAACTGCAGTAAGGGGAAAAAGAAATCTGCTAAATTTGGAGGTGAAATGCAAATGTTAAGAGTCATAATGATATCCATCTATTGCCAAAAAGACAAAAGTTAGGTGGAAACCTGCATTTAGCCTAAGAAAAGTGTAGCCGAAACAGAAGAACCATGTAACCCGAACATAAACGCAACTAAGTACCTGCTTCCCCTCAAACCAAACTCTGTAAGGAGTTGTTGTGTTTAGGCCCAGTTCATTTGCAAGTCTTTGTACGAGCGTCCTGCTCCCCGTTAGAGGAATGACCGAGTCTTGATCCCCACTGAATCATGAGAAAAGTGGCAGATAAAAAGAAAGTTCGGGTTGTGGGTATTAATTTATATCACGGGTTTTTGCTAGTAGCGTTTCTTTACCTGTAAACCAAAACAGGGATTCCGGACATAATCAGGGAACCGACGACTGAGATTGTGGGTATTTCCAAGTTGAGCAGTTCATATTCAAGCACACTGAAAGATAGAAACAGAAGTAAATTAGATAGCACCACAAATTCAAGGGTCCCAAGGGGATGTACAAATTTAATCAAAAGAGAATGAGCAAGCGCAAATTTAAAATAGATTCAGTACAGGTATCATAGATTTTTGTAGTATTGTAGGATAAATTGACAACAAAGAAGTTTAAGAGAATTAAATTGTATAATATGGCACTATCTTATATGTCATTGCACTTGACTAGAACGACAAGTTCTAGAGTCGATTGTTCCTTTATTATCAGAAAATCCATTCAAAACAAATTCCCTCATCCTATTTCATGTTATATTGGAATTTGTCAATCGTAACATGCTTTTTAAATTAAGAAAACGCAAATATTACCTGCTACAAACCGTCCACTTCGTGACACCTGTAAGTCTTGCATGAAGGGCGTCTTGCACATCTTTGCGGTTTAGATAGTTCACTGTCTCGTCTTCGACACAAACATCTATTCTCTCGGTTACTTTCTGGATCAAGAATCACAAAACCGCCATTAACAACACAGATCTCAACCTTGAAAAATTTTCAGCAGAAACTCGAAGATTAAAACTTACTCGGGGACTTAGAACCATGGATTGCGAAAGAACCGATGAGATGCAGACGTCGAGGGTGACATCATACTTGTCGACAAATCTGCTGGTTTCTCTAGTGACTTGGCTCATCACTCTTTCGCAAATAGGGCTAAGAGAGTCCCTGTAATATTCTCCAACATACCGAGAGTAGTTGCATGCCGAAGTGAAAATGTTGTATGTAGAGTCTGAGATCAACCCATGAGACCAGAAGAACTCTGCTCTCGAGTTGAAGTCTGTCGCAAACTCGAGAACGGGGTTGCCCAACTGTAGAATTCAGCAACAGAGTAAGAAATTGTTTAAGTAAAATGCCGAGGCAAATTGTCTTCAAACCTTAAGCAAACTACCTTTAGATGGCTCAACATCATTTAATTGTACTTCATAGAAGAAATGGATGTACAAGTGTCAAAACAAAATTTAAGACCTCATACTACAAAATTATGATTGATTAACACACACATAACCCAAACTGCATTAGATTACCAAAGCTATAAAAGGGAGGACTTCAATCAAAACAATCGATGAGAAATCTCTTACTCTTACCGAACTTTCTCCGAAATTAAAATTTAAAAGTAAACTGACTTACAAACTTTTGGGAAAATGTCTCGAAATGTTTCCTTATTCAAGCCAGTTTCTTCGAATTCTAGAGGTATAGGACTACCAAATGGGAAGAAGTACCACAGCTCAACACTAATTTAAAAAGGTGAAAAAGGAAAAGGTCAATGCAAAAGTTTAAAATCACTCACTGCAATTCCTTTGAGGTTAAAGACCTTTGCTCTCTTGTTGAATTCAACCATGAGGTTAGCAAGCTGAGGAATGTAGTGACCTGATAAACAATTCAACAGTAAAAATAATTCATATTACCATTCTTCGAAACCAAATCCTTAGAAATTAAGAAGGGTTGCCATTATACCTGCATAGCTTTCTCCAGTGATGTAGAGATCCCTATCTCTATACTGTGGGAACTTCTGAAACCAGCGCCGAAGAAACACTAAATTGTCCATGGCTTTATGAATCAAATCACAAAAAAGATTCAGACAAAATGTATAAAAATTCAGACAGATCTATAAGATGAATATGAGATGAGATATACCAGTCATCTTATCATCAACACCACCATAGTAGGAGCTATCAGAAGAGTAAGAAAACCCAACCCCTGCTGGTGTCTCCAAATACAACATATTGGCTTCTGCAGCAAAATGTGTCAACTTTGAATCAAGAGAGAATCTTTAAAAAAGGAAAAAAAAGGTGAATTTTTGTTGATGTTACCTTTGTTCCAACTATACTCATTTCTCACAAGCATCTTCCCACTTGGTCTAAAAGGCCCATTCTCTGAGAATGCCCCAACCCCAACAGAAGAACAACCAGGCCCTTAACAAAAACAAACCCAAAATTTAAAGAAATGTTGCTTCTTTTTTGAGGAAAAAAGTTGAAAGTTGGGATCTTTTTGGTTGTTACCTCCATTCAACCAGAGAACAAGAGGCTTTGTTGAAGGATCAAGCTCAGCCTCAGCAAAGTAGTAGAAGAGAGACCTCTGCTTCATTTTGTCAACCGTGATGTAGCCTGAGAAGTGATCAAAGCTGACCTGAGGTTGACCAGGGAGCATGCTGATCTTGTCTTGGATTGATAGGTAGGATGATTCTTCCCCCATTGAGGAGCACAAGTGGAAGAGAGTTGTTGCAGCCATTGCTATGGCCCTCAATGCTTGAGAATGATGCATTTTTTCAGAGAGAGAGAGAAAGAGAGAAAAGGGGTTTAGAGAGAATGGCAGCTAAGAGGGGGGCATTAAATAAACACAAGAGAGCATTTTAAAGTTTTTTTTTCCCTTTTTCTTTTAAAAATCTTTCTATTCTTTTTGGCATGTACCCTATAGTTTTCTTGTGCAGCTTTTGGTCACAAGAGAAGGGGGCGATGGAGTTGATGTAAACAGTAATGCCTGTGTTACTGTGGAATCAATAATAACAAAAATTACCGATGCGATCAGTTGGTACTGACACTTTCCCTTTTGGGAAGAATGCGAGGTTTGATGCCCAGGATCATCAAGAAGGAAAATGGGCACAAATTAATGCATTCGGGCCAAATTCGTGGGTCCCCTAGATGCATGTGTTGTGTGTATGGATGCGGTGTGCGTGTTATATGCATAGGTTGGGGCTTAGGGGCCAAAAACAAACAATAATGGCAAAATACATTAACGACATGTTTTTATTATCAGTTTTGCATATATAAAGGCATATTTGGAAATTGAAAAGTGAAAAAAAGTAGGAAAGTAAGAAACTAGTAAGAAAGTGAAATGGAAAGAAAATAAAGAGAACTTATTAATTCTTGTTTATTTTGTTAAAATGAAAAAAGAAAGAAGTTGAGTTAATGCTTATGTGGCAGCGGAAAGTAAGTTTGGAATGTTTGGTTTCTCATTCTCTCATTTGTTTTCTTGGATGGCAAAAGAGTTACTCATTCTCTCATTTGCTTTCTCTCTCTTGCTTGAGCTCTCCCTCTTGCTCTTCCTCTTGCTCTCTCTCTAGCTCAAGGCAACTCCCTCTCATGAGTTGAGAAACATTGCCTTGGAGATAAAAGAAAACCCATATCACTTCTCTACTCATCCTAGTTCACAAGGTTTAGCAAACCAAGTGTTCTAGTTTCTTCTAGTTCGAAGAGAAGCCAAAGGTAGAAGCTTTCGGATGGATCCATCTTCGGCGCGAGGAGACGACGAGGTGAGGCCGATCCGTACACCGCAAAGAGTTGAAGACGAAGGAGTTCAAGAAAGGTATAACCCCCTAACCGAGTAGGTAAAACTCCTAGTTAGATTGTTAGGTAGTTATTTAACAAAGATCTGTATTTTGAGTCCATATTACCACCTCTTGAAAAATCGTTTTTCATCATTTCCGCAAGCCCGTAAGTACCGGGAGAGGTAACGTGGACTTATAGTAATGCATATAAATAAAGGTATGTAAATGCAACAGTCATGAAAGGTACACTAACCGGTACTACTAATACATGAAGCAGTGCATAAACAATAAATGTGGAGTATGGAATAAAATATGTCATTTCCACGGAATCCTGATATCGTGGTAGGATCAAAATCCATCAAGACAATCCAAATCCCAAATTCCTCAAATCAGCTCCCAAATTGGCTCTCATATCATATAAGTCTCACAAATTCTTAATGTACAATATCGAATAAATCTCATATATCCTGAATGTACAAAATCAAGTGAATCTCCTATATGCTTTATGTACAATATCAAGTAATCTTAAATGTCCTAAATTCAATATCAAGTGAATCTCTTATATCCTAGGTCCGATATTAAGTAAATCTCATAAAATTCAATATCGAGTAAAACACACACACACACACACACACACACACACACATATATATATATATATATATCGAGCACATAGGCCCCTCACATCGACCACATAGGCCCCTCACATCGACCACATAGGCCCCGAGCACATAAGCCCCACTCATCGACTATATAGGCCCCTCACATCGAGTACATAGGCCCCGAGCACATAGGCCTATGTACATTAACGACATGTTTTTATGATCAGTTTTGTATATATAAAGGCATATTTGGAAATTGAGAAGTGAAAAAAAATAGGAAAGTAAGAAACTAGTAAGAAAGTGAAATGGAAAGAAAATAAAGAGAACTTATTAATTCTTGTTTGTTTTGTTAAAATGAAAGTAAGAAAGAAGTTGAGTTAATGCTTATGTGGCAGCGGAAAGTAAGTTTGGAAAGTTTGGTTGAAATGATAAAAATGATAGAAAGAAAGAAAGTGTGAGAAAGAGATACAAAGCAAAAATATGATATAATAAAAATCTACACTTTCTCTGCACTTTAATTCACTTTTTTGTGTTGGAAGAGAGTGAAATTGAAGAAAAAGATGATATGGAGAAAGTAAATTCCTACTTTCCAACTTTTCTTTTGTACCCCCCAAACAAAAAAAGTTAGAAAGTGCATTTACTTTCTAACTTTCTTTGACACTTTAGTTCCCCCAAACAATTAGGGTTGAACTATATAGGATTGACTTTAGAATTAAAATAATTTGGAATGCGCATGTGATGATGCTCTATATTGGCGATCTCCTAGATCAGGACACGTGGCAGATGACGTGTCCCAGAACTCAGAAGAAAGGGCCCACAGTGGCCGACCAGGCTACCCCTGTACCCGACCTGCAAGCACAAGCCGACTCTCCTCAGAGCCCCCTGCAAATTGGCATCCTCGTCCTCTCAGCTCGCCCCGAGCTACCGCAGGACCAAGACGCCTCGGCCCTCCCACTCGCCCCCGAGCTTTCCCACCGAGGCCATCTTCCTCGGTCCCTCCGACCGACCGACTCCACTACTCACAGGCGTAACCGTCGCTTCGCAAATCTCGCCATGCATGGATTCTCCGCCGGCAACATCCGGCATTCCACGCCATCACGATCCCCATTAACGGGCGATCCGCTTATTACGCGGGCGTGACGTCGGGGGCGTAATTGCCGGTGAGATCCTCGCTCCTGCTGCCGCGTGCTGCCGCCACTATATAAACCCCCACCACAGAGGGGTCAAGGAAGCTTTTTTTTCACCCCACTTAGCCGTTACTCTGCTCGGATCTTGTGCTAACTTGATCGTCGGATGGTCCTCGGTGGTACCAAACCACCCCGGGACTTTCTTGCAGGTGCTTGGCGCAAACTCCTCAAAACCACCAATCTCCTCAAAACCCATTGAGACCCACACGCAATAGGAGATCACCTCCAAGATCCACCGGGAGATCGACGGAAGACAACATCTGACGGAGACCCGAAAAAGACCTCCATCAGTTGGCGCCGTCTGTGGGAAACTAAACTCCACAAAAAAAACAAAGTTGGTCTTCCGATCTCCATCCACATGGCACACGATCACCCTGAAGATCCAAGCACCCGCCGCCACCTCCCCCTCAACGGAGGCGCGGGAGAACCTCCGCCGAATGTCATCAACCCCTCCGCCGCCCACCGCCTCGCAGACTCCAGCGGTCGCAGGTCCCTCGATCCGTCCCATTCAACCTCGAGGTCCTACGTCGGAGAGCCTCGCCTCGAGCCTCGTCGCATCCCTGTCCCTATCAGGGCAGTGGCGGCCAGCTCGCCTGTTTCCAGGCATGACCGGCACCCCCTCCCTCGACAAGGTCGCGTCCACGAGGCCTGCCAAGGCAACTCGAAGACAACCTCACCATGGGGCCTAAAGGACCTCGCCGGAAGGAACCGAGGCCCATTAAGAACTATGGTCATGACGACAAGGGTACAGTCGAGCGCCTGCGAGACTCAGCACCCCACGCCGGCAATAGAGGCCAACGGCCGCCCGAGCAAAAAGGCCAGAGATCACGAGCCCATCACCTTTGGCGACGAGGATCTCCATGGCATATCCATGCCCCACAACGAACCTCTGGTTATCACGGCCCGAATCCACCAGTACGAGATCCACCAGATACTTGTCGACTCGGGCAGCTTGGCAGACATCCTCTTCCACGACTGCTTTCTGCGCATGGGGCTCATCCCAGCAGACTTGAAACCGACCTCCCACGTCCTTTCAGAGTTCACCAACCACTCCATCCCGGCGGAAGGGGTGGTCACCCTGCAGTTCAACGTCGGGGAGCCTGGCCGCACCCGTACGTTGCCTGTGGACTTCATCGTAGCAAAGGTCGCATCGGCCTACAACGTCCTCCTCGGCCGCCCGACGCTGAACTCCCTCTAGGCCCAGATATCGACCTATCACCTGGCGATGAAGTTCTCTCTCGATCAGGGTGGGATGGGTCGGGTCTACGGAAACTAGCGGGTCACGAAGGTATGCCTGTCACGACCCGAAATAGCCCGTGACTGGCCCTTGAATCATATGAAGTCTATAGGACCCCATCTAATTCAAGTAAGCCAAAAGCCCAGAAATCTAAAACCATTTTAAATAATAACTGAAGGAAAATAGTTTTAAGAAGTGAAGAAAACATGTTTTAGAAACAAGGTTTTTAAATAAGTAAGCCGAATATGCATTTGTTTAAAATCTATAGTCTTTTCTGAAAATTTCGGCAGAGTTTCCTTTGTAAATACTGGCCCCAAACGGGGTACAACAAGAATAACATATATACAATGATAAAAGGCATCCCCAAGCGGGAGCTAGCTCTTCGTCAAACGACGGTCACAACCACGCAAGCAGTATAATATACAACGTCGAAAGGCGAGGATCAAACCTCAAAGAAAAACTCAAAATCAGCATGAAAACCATAATACTACAACGCGCGACTCTAAGGTCGAAATAATACATAACTGGTTTTCTAAGTCTGAAACAATATACAAGTTTGGTTGATGGAATTTTACTAGATACAACTAAAAAATAAATAGGTACAATGGTGGTTTCGATACAAGTGAACCCACCTACCAAAGCAATCACCCAGAAAGGAAGCAGTGTGCCAGAAAGCCGCAATGGAACCTGTACGGCAAAACCTGCAAGAAACTGTGGCACAATGGGGGTGAGTTGCCAACTCGTGAGTAGAAAACATCACAGAGCAGAAATCGTATGTATGACTAAATCTTAGGTCAAACGATCAGTAATATGTCCTCAATATGATAAAGTCTGAAGCATAATAAAAAGGCAAGGGTAAACATCTAAACATAAGTGTAATCCCATGTGCTCGTGTCAGTGCCTCAGGTAGCAAAATATCGTAAATATGAGGTATGAATGCGGTAAAATGAAGACAGAAAACATCATGAATGAGAAAACCGTTTTCTTAATATAGTGAGATTTTTGCATAAACATTCAAATATCATCAATGAAATCATCAGAAAATCAGTGTCAAGCATCGACACAAAATATATATCTCAATATCCCAATATCAAGTAAATCTCATATATCATGTATCCAATATGTATGCAACATTCATGAAGGTACTCTATCAGGTACTACTAATACATGAAGCAATAAATGGTAATGTGTATATGCAATAGTCATGAAGGTACTCTATCAGGTACTACTAATACATGAAGCAATGCATATAAAAAAATGTGGGGTAGGGGATATAACATGTCATCCATACATCGGGCACATAGGCCCCTCACATCGACCATATAGGCCCCCCCCATATCGACCATAAAGGCCCCTCACATCGACCATAAAGGCCCCTCATATCGACCATATAGGCCCCACTCGTATATAATGAATAAGTAAATTTGCATAGATCATCATGATGATAAATTATGTAGGTGTATATATATATCAGCGTCTCATACCACTAATATATATATACGATGGGTATACATATATATTTCAGCGTCCCATACCACTGATATATATACGCAGGGATAAAACAATCCAGAAAAACATCATATGAAACCATATCGCAATGCGAAATCCATGAATTATAGTATATGCAACGTGAAACGGTAATATGAGCATGTAACTATGTAAAGACATATATGTAAGCATATAAGTATACAGGTATGCTATATGTCATATGCACAAGGAAATATGAATCAATAACATATAAGCATGCATTGCAATGCGAGCAGTAGAATAAATGGTAAATGAATAATAATGTAACAACAAGGAATTTACCTTACTATACATGTGTTATACTGTTTGCCGTTTGAAATAGTACGAATCATGGTGTTTGAAAATAAGGACTACGGTGTTTTTAAGAAAAGATACGTCTTTTAAATTATCCGTAGTATCCCTTGGTATGTCTTTAAAAGTCTCACGATTCGTCAGTTTTGGAAATAGGTATAACTCGGGTCCAGTCTGACATCTACTAGGTAACTACATGTCTAACTAACAAACAATCAAAAGGGGTACGGAAACCACCTACATCTGAATCGATATATATATACATGTATGATAGTCGGTGATCCCGCCTCAATAATATCACGTACGATACAACATATCATATGACATTCTCGAATCAAGAGTGCGGATCTATCGTCAATATATAGCTCGTACGGTAAATCCGTCGTACGGCCTCCCAAATCTGGGTACAGGTCAAATGTCACATCTATCACATTAATCGTCTGGTATCCTCTTTATCAAATATCATGATCGGGGTACTGATCTACGTCTAGTACAAAACTGATACCATCTATGAAATACATGCGTGTGTATGAAAAACACCACGCCTAAAGAATCCGCTAAAATATCATGTCGTATCTCAAATACGGACCATATCACATCACCGATTTTATGGCACTATGACCAATATCATCGACTCATCTCCAAATATCATCCACTATCCTCATCATCCAAGCATAAGTATAGCAAGTAAGCATGTGTATGCGTGTGGGTGTAAACCTATTCTAGGGTTCGCAACTAAGAAGCTATGCTAGTTTACTTCTAAAAACCCTAATCTAACCATAGTACACCTAATCACATCTTGAATATCCATGTCACACATAACGCTATCATATATAGTATATATGGTATACTAAATATCGAACTGCGGGGGTGCTATACGCCATCCACCCGATTTCCCCTGTAGATATAATCTACTCACCTTGTATCTTGCGTGTCGGTGTCGATGTCGCCTTCATCTTCTTCATCGTATGAAACCCACGTGAAGGTACCTACATAGATAACACAATCGGAAATGCGTATTAAAATCATATCGGAAAACCAAAACGACACGCTAATGCCTATAGGTTAGAACCTATGGACTACGCTTTCAAAACCATCAAACAATCCTCGATATCGTCGTACAAACGTCAAAAGATCGAGGTAAAACACAATACTAGAAATCCAGAATTCAAAATACGCAAAACGAAACTCCGAATCAAAACAGCAACTTAGGAAAAAGGTCCCAGATTTCAGCCTAGGTCAAATTGGTCAATTTTTCATATGCCAAGGGTCTAGTTTACTGATTAGGGGACCACAGAACCAACACGAACCAATTCTACCCTGATCTGGCCACAATTTGCGGCCAGAAAGACTAAATTTGCGGCCTGGAAAAGGAGTCAGGGGCTGAGGTTTTGCTGGTAGTTTCCTAGGTGCCTGCACATCTCTCTATATTTGCAAAATAATTTTCAGAGTCTCCGAGTGTTAGCAGATTTCATTTTACATCCACAGAATCCACAGTTTTCCGATATCGGCTTTTCTAAATCCGTATTTCGGGGTTCTAGTCTCTGGTTTAGGTCTGAATCCTAGCACTAGGGGGTTTGTGTGGCCTCTACTGAGCTTCATTATACATTACAACCCAAAGTTTCCCTAAACCCTAACTAGAGTTTTCAAAGTTCACCCAAACCACACGATATCGGTTCTAATCTAACATGGGGGTAAAAGTAATGGAAATACAAAGCTAAAGGTTCAGTAAATACCTCATTTGGCAACTCAAGAATTTTCTTGAGTTGCTCAAAGTCCTCAAAATCTTCTCTTTCTTGGTCCATGGGGTAGCTAGTGAGCTTGTGCATCCTTTTTGTGAAGTGGGAATGATCTTTCGAGTTGATTTCCATGGTGTTTTGGGGGATTTTGTGGAGAGGGAGAGGAGGGTGCAGCAGTAGCATCAGCAACAAGGGAGGGGAGAGGAAATGGGGGAAACAAATGATGAAGGGGGATGGCTCAAGACCAAGTCAAACACAATCCCTCACCTTTCTCTCTCATGCCTATGCCTACATATTCTATTCTTTTCGTTTTCTTTTCCTTTCCTAATAAATCAACAACCATGCTATAAAACATGTAGGAAAGCCATGAAAAAGTAACAAGTGTGAAAATGATACAGTGCATGTTTTGCACAAACAAGCAAAAAATCCGATTAGCGATTTTTAATCGCG
Organism: Agapanthus africanus; assembly: GCA_030015575.1. Classification (NCBI taxonomy): domain Eukaryota; kingdom Viridiplantae; phylum Streptophyta; class Magnoliopsida; order Asparagales; family Amaryllidaceae; genus Agapanthus; species Agapanthus africanus. The sequence continues at coordinate 179,043,089 of JASDDO010000008.1, forward strand.
ATTAGCACTAAATTAGCATATAATTAATCATAAAAACTTAAAATTTGTATAATTCACATAAAACACCATCTTTTAATAATTTCCATAATTTTCAAAAAAATTCCCCATTTATCGGTATTTAATTATACCGCTCTATTAAAATGTTCAATATTTTATTATTAAATTATAAAAATTCCCAAAAATAATATTTTATTTTTTTGAAATGTTACAATCTCCCCCCTTAAAGAAATTCGGTCCCCGAATTTAAATTTAAACCCCTCAAATACTAAAACATTTCAATAAAAAGTCCAAGTCGTCGGGGCTCCGAAATCATCAATACATAAACGTATCATAGCGCAATGCATGCGCATGAACAGTGAGCAGATAACTCAAAATCAGATCTCCGTCAAGCATCCCGTAATCATCGGAGTCATGGTAAAGACACAAATGTCAAATCCAAGACAAAACCAATATTATATATATCAAAACCATACATGTAGACATCAATTCTATACATGTAAATATCTGAAAGAAATGCATGCTAAACCTTTCATGTTGCTGAGCGATGCGTATAGCACTGCGAAGTGGCGGACGTCTATTGTAAGAAAATAACCATATATGTATATATCTTTTGTTTAATAGGTACGTTCCGCCGTTTTGAAAACAATTTAGAAACGTTTCCTTGTTTTAAACGTTTCGTGTCATATCAGACATGTAGATATATACTGAGACTATAGCTCGCTTTTTTTTTGAAAATCCTTTCGATAACTATCAATGCATGCAAAAATATATCCAGGTACTGTCCTCTGACTAGTCCTGCTCAGTACGAAAACAAATGACAAATATCATAAAAACGTACTGCTCCATAAGAAATCAATCGCAAAAATGTGCATATGAATGATATGTGTGTCTGGTGCGCACGGAAATCAAAATCCATATAGGTGCCATATATGTGCACAGAAACAACGTCTAGGTGCAACGGGTGTGCACGAAACATCTGTCACAGGCAACGTGTGTGCCTGACAGCAAAATCAGGTGCATCTGACATGCACGAAGAATCTCGATTTAGTGCATCTGGTGTGCACCAAAATCACATCTCAAAACATGCGCCCAACATGCGCGAAAATCCAAATCAGGTGCATCAAATATGCGTCAGAGTCCAAATCAAATGCACAGAGTGCACGAAATCAATATCAATATCAGAATCAAAATCGACGGTATACAATACAGCTCAATCCAAATCAGGTATACCGCGGTATATAATCTCACAACCATGTGCATCAGCGTGCATAAATCAAATCAAAACACTAAAAGTGCATGAAAACTATGTCGAAAGCATAAGTCAAATCACATGCATAACATAGGCATGAAATCAAAATCAATACCTCAAGCGTAATAACTATGCACAAAATATGAATACCCAGTAGGTGCAACCATAGTGCACGAAAACAAATATCATGAAACTCAGTCATCAAGACTAAATCATACGAATAGATCGCCCAAAATACCGAAATCCAAGGTGACGAATTCGTGATAATCGAATCACCAAATCACAAATCATAAATACCGTCGTCGATAGTTCCTCCTTCAAAGTCGAGAAGGTGTCGGTGCATCCAATGCTAGCAGAGCAAGATATCTACTTGCCTCCTGTTCATGGTGTGGCGCCTGGTGCTTTTAGGCTCTTGTCTCTCACTGTGCATTGCTAGATATATAGCTCCTCGGCGCAACGGCCCAATATGGAATGACGATGGAAACAGTCCCTCTCTGGCACATCCTTTACAGATCTCTGTCCAACTATCTCGTCGACGATGCCGAACTCGGGCCTGTTGGGTGTGCGCACTATGACCGCTCCTAGGTCCAAGTCTTCTCGTATAGTATTCCAGAAAGGTCCTGTCGAAGACTCTCACAAATCTCGTTTCTGCCGAATTGCCCGGAAGTTACCACCCTGTACTAAATCTATTTCTTATTCCGGAATGGCTGCATACTCTTCACGACTCCTTCTGGAAGGTATATCCACATACAACGCCTCTGCATGCGTATCACATCTCTGATGTCGGCGGAGTGGAACGTCATCTCATCAAGATCTCGTATGAACCTTTTACTCCACTTTTCTCCGCTGTCGACTGCTTCGGACTCGTCTCATCGTGGCTGCATGGACTGTACTCTAACAGCTATACTCGTGTCTGGAGTCTCCCAAGCAATGCATCCCATCATATGATATCCGAAAGATGTCGAACCTTTTGATCGATTCGTCAAAACCTCATAATCCCCCAAGAACTCAACATCTTGGGCACAGTTTAATAGTATCGAGTACATATCACAGCATCGGTGGTCCAGCCGTAGAAGGGCAAACCCAAGCCTCACTAATGGCACCGCGGAACTGCCGCAAACCCTAAGGTTCAAAGGCTTTCACACGGTCATTATGTCGAGTTAGGATTTCATTCTTCTAAAGGATCCATAGAATTACTTGCATGTCTTTCCGAATACTTTAAACTTGGAATATGGGTTTCCGACATTCGATCGCCTCCATCGACTCTCAACGTGCCTGCGTGAAGTCGTCTCTAACTGGAAACAATTTATCTGATGACCTCGCATCGGGGTAAGCGAACTAACCACATGTCCTAGTCATTCGTCCTCGGGTGACTAGCGACCTTCTATCATATCTCTAAGTACAACTCGTACTGCAATAGCTCCAACATCTGGGGCAATATCTCGTCATTTGCAGCAATAACTGGCTCATTCGTCTGTACGCTGAACAACGCCTCAATCATCATGAATAAGCGATATATCAATGGTCATCACATTCTGGCTGGCCTCTAGCAGTAGCCTGATCCTCTGGTGCCGATCTTCACGTCCGAGAATTCTCGTAAAAGCGATCTGTCAAACGCTCATGGCGCGAAAACACAATGAAACGAGGCCTCTCTATGCAATCGTACGTCCCTGGAATCACGCCCTGGTCCGTCCTCGTCCGTGATGAGCTTAAGCTGACGCAACTCTAGCCGTAGCTCTCTCAGCCCGTGTAATCGTGGCAGCAAAATCATAACCAATATCGATGAGGATAGATCATAGGAATGAATATAATACCGTGTAAGGAAATGTACATCCTAAGGCTCCTTAAGCGGAGTAGCGTATCGTAAGTATGCCGCAGAACATACGTATGGTACGTCACTCTACTCAAGCTACCTACTCCATCAACCAAGGGTCATCCTACGCGACGAAAGTTCGGGTATAATACCCCCTCGACTAAGTCTAAGTTCCGTAAGGTCAAGCCTAAGTTCCGTATATATATAAACGCTCTAGGCTCCGCATAGTCAAACATAGACTCGAACCAAGGTTAACCTAGCGCTCTGATACCAATTTTGTCACGACCCCAAATAGCCCGTGACTGGCTCTTGAATCATATGAACTCTATAGGACCCCATCTAATTCAAGTAAGCCAAAAGCCCAGAAATCTAAAACCATTTTAAATAATAACTGAAGGAAAATAGTTTTAAGAAGTGAAGAAAATATGTTTTAGAAACAAGGTTTTTAAATAAGTAAGCCGAATATGCATTTGTTTAAAATCTATAGTCTTTTCTGAAAATTTCGGCAGAGTTTCCTTTTTAAATACTGGCCCCAAACGGGGTACAACAAGAATAACATATATACAATGATAAAAGGCATCCCCAAGCGGGAGTTAGCTCTTCGTCAAACGACGGTCAAAACCACGCAAGCAGTATAATATACAACACCGAAGGGCGAGGATCAAATCTCAAAGGAAAACTCAAAATCAGCATGAAAATCATAATACTACAACGCGCGACTCTAAGGTCGAAATAATACATAACTGGTTTTCTAAGTCTGAAACAATATACAAGTTTGGTTGATGGAATTTTACTAGATACAACTGAAAAATAAATAAATACAATGGTGGTCACGATACAAGTGAACCCACCTACCAAAGCAATCACCCAGAAAGGAAGCAGTGTGTCAGAAAGCCGCAATGGAACCTGTACGGCAAAACTTACAAGAAACTGTGGCACAACGGGGGTGAGTTGCCAACTCGTGAGTAGAAAACATCACAGAGCAGAAATCGTATGTATGACTAAATCCTAGGTCAAACGATCAGTAATATATCCTCAATATGATAAAATCTGAAGCATAATAAAAAGGCAAGGGTAAACATCTAAACATAAGTGTAATCCCATGTGCTCGTGTCAGTGCCTCAGGTAGCAAAATATCGTAAATATGAGGTATGAATGCGGTAAAATGAAAACAGAAGACATCATGAATGAGAAAACCGTTTTCTTAATATAGTGAGATTTTTGCATAAACATTCAAATATCATCAATGAAATCATCAGAAAATCAGTGTCAAGCATCGACACAAAATATATATCTCAATATCCCAATATCAAGTAAATCTCATATATCATGTATCCAATATGTATGCAACATTCATGAAGGTACTCTATCAGGTACTACTAATACATGAAGCAATAAATGGTAATGTGTATATGCAATAGTCATGAAGGTACTCTATCAGGTACTACTAATACATGAAGCAATGCATATAAAATAAATGTGGGGTAGGGGATATAACATACCATCCATACATCGGGTATATAGGCCCCTCACATCGACCATATAGGCCCCCCTCATATCGACCATAAAGGCCCCTCACATCGACCATATAGGCCCCTCATATCGACCATAAAGGCCCCTCACATCGACCATATAGGCCCCACTCATATATAATGAATAAGTAAATTTGCATAGATCATCATGATGATAAATTATGTAGGTGTATATATATATCAGCGTCCCATACCACTAATATATATATACGATGGGTATACATATATATTTCAGCGTCCCATACCACTGATATAAATACGCAGGGATAAAACAATCCAGAAAAACATCATATGAAACCATATCGCAATGCGAAATCCATGAATTATAGTATATGCAACGTGAAATAGTAATATGAGCATGTAACTATGTAAAGACATATGTGCAAGCATATAAGTATACAGGTATGCTATATGTCATATGCACAAGGAAATATGAATCAATAACATATAAGTATGCATTGCAATGCGAGCAGTAGAATAAATGGTAAATGAATAATAATGTAACAACAAGGAATTTACCTTACTATACATGTGTTATACTGTTTTGCCGTTTGAAATAGTACGAATCGTGGTGTTTGAAAATAATGACTACGGTGTTTTTAAGAAAAGATATGTCTTTTAAATTATCCATAGTATCCCTTGGTATGTCTTTATAAGTTTCATGATTCGTCAGTTTTGGAAATAGGTATAACTCAGGTCCAGTCTGTCATCTACTAGGTAACTACAGGTCTAACTAACAAACAATCAAAAGGGGTACGGAAACCACCTACATCTGAATCGATATATATATACATGTATGATAGTCGGTGATCCCGCCTCAATAATATCACGTACGATACAACATATCATATGACATGCTCGAATCAAGAGTGCGGATCTATCGTTAATATATAGCTCGTACGGTAAATCCGTCGTACGGCCTCCAAAATCTGGGTACTGATCAAATGTCACATTTATCACATTAATCGTCTGGTATCCTCTTTATCAAATATCATGATCGGGGTACTGATCTACGTCTAGTACAAAACTGATACCATCTATGAAATACATGCGTGTGTATGAAAACACCACGCCTAAAGAATCCGTTAAAATATCATGTCGTATCTCAAATACGGACCATATCACATCACCGATCTCATGGCACTATGACCAATATCATCGAATCATCTCCAAATATCATCCACTATCCTCATCATCCAAGCATAAGTATAGCAAGTAAGCATGTGTATGCGTGTGGGTGTAAACCTATTCTAGGGTTCGCAACTAAGAAGCTATGCTTGTTTACTTCTAAAAACCCTAATTTAACCATAGTACACCTAATCACATCTTGAATATCCATGTCACACATAATGCTATCATATATAGTATATATAGCATACTAAATATCGAACTGCGGGGGTGCTATACGCCATCCACCCGACTTCCCCCGTAGATATAGTCTACCCACCTTGTATCTTGCGTGTCGGTGTCGATATCGCCTTCATCTTCTTCATCGTATGAAACCCACGTGAAGGTACCTACATAGATAACACAATCGGAAATGCGTATTAAAATCATATCGGAAAACCAAAACGACACGCTAATGCCTATAGGTTAGAACCTATGGGCTACGCTTTCAAAACCATCAAACAATCCTCGATATCGTCGTACAAACGTTAAAAGATCGAGGTAAAACACAATACTAGAAATCCAGAATTCAAAATACGCAAAACGAAACTCCGAATCAAAACAGCAACTTAGGAAAAAGGTCCCAGATTTCACCCTAGGTCAAATTGGTCAATTTTGCATATGCCAAGGATCTAGTTTACTGATTAGGGGACCATAGAACCAACACGAACCAATTCTACCCTGATCTGGCCGCAATTTGTGGCCAGAAAGATTAAATTTGAGGCCTGGAAAAGGAGTCAGCGGCTGGGGTTTTGGTGATAGTTTCCTAGGTGCCTGTACATCTCTCTATGTTTGCAAAATAATTTTCAGAGTCTCCGAGTGTTAGAAGATTTCATTTTACATCCACAGAATCCACAGTTTACCGATATCGGCTTTTCTAAATCCGTATTCCGGGGTTCTAGTCTCTGGTTTAGGTCTGAATTCTAGCACTAGGGGGTTTGTGTGGCCTCTACTGAGCTTAATTACACATTACAACGCAAAGTTTCCCTAAACCCTAACTAGAGTTTTCAAAGTTCACCCTAACCACACGATATGTAAGTCTACGCTAGCGCCCCGGCAGTCTACATACGCCAAATGCGGAACAAAAACTTTTTAACTGGCGCTATCGTATACTTTAACCCGGATCTGCCATTATTGCTAAACTAACAAACTGTAAAGAGTGTAGGAAGATTGTACCGAACGATCCGAGTCCTTCGTTCTTCAACCATCATCCCACGCTCCGTTGCGGCTGCTCCGATCTCGTCGATCTCCGATCTCCTCGTCGAGGTGGCACCACATGATCGGTTCTTTAAACGGGCTCCCGCCTCTGACTCGAGGCAACTCGATCGTCAAGTTTGCTAAAAGAGACGACCAAGAATGATGTAGAGAATGAGTAGATGACTTTGTCTCACTTCGTCCAAATCCGTGGACGATCGGTTAATGAAGTTGCCGTGGAAATCGGGTGATGGAATGAAATGAACTGTAAAATTTCATACACCCCGAATACTATCATAATCTTTTCTAACCAAAATGAAATATCAAGTGAAGTGAGGAGGAGAGAGAAGGCCGGCCACTTATATGATGGAGGGAGGTGACCGTAGGAGCAAGTGGTGACCATAAGCAAAAAGCTTCTCACTTCAAAATATCTTAACCAAAACGAGAATGTTTTAATACAAAGCATGACTCACTTAAACCTAGTCACCCTTTAATAAATGCAAAGATGAGTCACTTAGCCTTGTCACAAATTCTAGAACCTTCTAGAACCTTCTAGAAGCACGACTCACTCTCATCCAAGAAAAGATAAATCCGCCTTTAACCAAATGTTAAAAGACGGCTGATAGAAAACTGGAAACTGGCAACTTCCAAAAGTGATCCTGAAACAACTTTCAGGATAACCCCGAAACTGTATAAATATACCCGCATTTGTATTACGACCGAATACAAATGCAACTGAGACAAAGATATTATACTTACTCAATATAATACTCGGATCCGGCTTAAACCAAAGCCGACCAGTATCATCTGCCCGAAAAATAACACGTGCGTAAACGCACGTGCATTTTCCGAACCCTGCCATAAAACCATACGGCCTCTACAACGTTTCGCCCGAACTTGGAAAACTGTCTATGGGGAACTCTAATGACTCGTCAGCACCATGGCAGTGGGTTTAACTACAAACCGTCAGCGGCACTAGCAATGCGTAACGGCTGCCCATGGACTGACCTCAAGGGAGACCGAGGAGCGAACTCAAGGGAGACCGATGAGCGAACTCCTCCGAAAACCCTACTGAGCCTAACAGTGACAATGTATATACAGTCCGGTCCGTTCGTCAATGAGTATCGCATATCTGCCTAGGGGGCTAGCAACGTCAGACCCCCAATAGCAGTATAAGTCGTGTCGGAGTGAAGCCTCAATACACCCTGAGATACTACTGGAGTACCTACCAGTAAATCTCCTACCATGGCCATGGATTTGTGTAATGGCTCTCCTAGACACAGCACGATCTCGCCCCCAATACCGGGAGAGACGAATCCCCTGCCGATCCGCTCACGTGCCTCCATATGGCTCGGGACTGTACCCAAAAACTACCTGTTTGCACGACTCCTTTGAGCCGTGGTAGGGTAGAAATCAAAGCACAGTGGGAACTCACACGAGACAAATGACGACCTCAGGTCGATGAACTAACCTGTACAAATGTCACCAGGGAACTGCTATCTGACGGTAGATATAATACTAACTAACAGATTCCCGGCAAGTCCTGTCCGGTGTACTCATAACCCAATGAGCACCTGTATACATCTTAGGTGATCCAACTGACACCAGTGGCTTGTGAGACCGGCCACCGCCCCTCGTCGGGGTCTCGACTGTACACACTAGTCTACTCCGGAGTATCGATGCCCTGTCTCGAAACTCCCACGACTAGGGACCACAATTAAGGATATGCATATAAACTACCCAACTCTCACGTATATGATCGCCATCATACTGTTGGTAGTAAAGCAAGATCCTAAGGGCTCTATCAAAGTGTAACATGCAATCAGTCACCTGAACATGTACACGACTGATAAAGGCAAACCAGATAGCATACTATCATCTCGAGTAAGACTGTCCTACCGGTATAGGTCCTCCGTAATCATTGCAATCACGTACCTGCGATCCAATAATTGACTATGAGGGCACTATCTCCAACAATCTCCCACTTGCACTCAAGGCTAATATTGCGATGTCGACTACTCACAGCCCGTGTGAAACCGAACATCCAACTCCTCTACTAATCAGTTTCACAAAGCCCGTTTGTAAAACTATTGTGTTCGAGAAATAGCCTCAGTGAGTGGATCCGCCTAGAAGTATCTTTCTATATCTCTCTTAATCTCAAGTTCGCGGAGAAAACCATCTCCCGAATTGAGTAATACCTGTCTTAGAACATGTATGGATATCTGATGGGACCTTAGTTCATAAATGAACTCCATATCCAAACTTCTTAGACTGAATCGATCACTGAACCTAACCAGTATCGGGCACCTTGCTTCCCACAGTATCCTCTTGGACCACCTGTCCATAATACTGTCCCTCTTCGTCAGAGGGAAAAAACTAAAACTCTGACAGTCACTCTGTCATCCACGTCACCTTTGAAGCCTGGAATGATAATCGTCTCCCGAAGGAGGCTGCCGTCATCAAATCCGTAGAACATGCACTTATGTTCTATAACTGCTTCCTTATGTTTCTCCAGGATTGGATTAATACAAACTTATTGCATCTAGTGCAAAACCAACATTTGGTGTGGTACTTGACATCTGACTCAATTGCCTAAGCAAGTGATCTGCCAATCATGCACATCCCTCTCCCCTTTAGTCTGTACGACACCTTTAGAGAGGGTGACTCCATCACCTGCAGGTACACCACCATGCTAGGAGTCAATTATTCTAAAAACCATTAGAATATCTGTCAAAGTACCCACATTGGGAAACTACCCAAATCCAGATCTAAAACCATAGATCTAGAAACCAGAATGTCAAATATTATATCCATATCCTGTCTGGAGAAACAACCGTGTGACGACCACAGTACAACCGATCGTAGTATAGGAATTTTACTTCCTACTCTGTGTATGTCATCCAGATACCTTGACATCACACCCTACTACCTTCTTAACAGATCCATCCCTTATTCTGATTGAAGTCAAACCCATGACTGTCACATCAAAATTAGATGATCTATCTCCGCTATAACTGCTCTAGTCTATAAATAGACATAAGCATCTTGCCCACTATGCTTCCGTTGCTCCCACTGACTACGACAACCCTCCTACCGGGTCTCATATCCTGGAACAACAGTAGTGTCAAGTCTTGGTAGATAAGAACCTCCCTGTCACCGTCCTTGAGGCTACAGAAGTACCTCTCGGGTGTCTGAGGTTACCTATCATATCTGCGGAGTGGCTATTGGAATGTCAAACCTGATTGAATATATAGGTCCTATTAAATTTTCCGTAATCGTTCGCGGTTCTGGAATCACTTCCAGTTCTACCATACTCCCACTACTGTTTTCTGAAAAAGATCCATTTTACTAAAACTGTGGCGAGTCAAGAACAATATCACTATTGATCTTCCAAATGGAAGAATATCAACCCTCGTCATAGCCAGGGTCAACCCACAAACAGCCATTACAGAAACGTGCCCTGAGTTATCCAGAGTCTGGTTTTGAGCATAAGCTGGACAACTCCCCGTACCTTAATATCTTTTAAGGTACGAACTATTCTATATCCAATATAGAAACTTTGGCACTTATTTAATTGGAACCATATTCAATCCATGCATCTGTCTCCAGTGCATATCAACTTAATGGAAAGAGGCTAATCAGCATTACTCAACTTAGGAATCCATCCAATTATGAGTAACCTGAAAGAGAAATACGTTTCTCAAAACCATCACTATCATCTGAATACCAATCACAAGAATCTACATCTTCGATCTCTTTGAAGAATCCCGATACTTGTGATACCTGGTTCTCTACTTTATTCTTATACCCACAACTTCTCAAAACTTAGACCTTGTATTTCTACGAAACACTCGTCTAAATACTAGAGAAGTTATAAGTAAACAGAACATAGTACGAGGACCTACCCCTTTGTCCTGATGGACACTGGACAACATACAATACTCTGTATAAGTCCGCTGAGTTAAACAACTCAAAACCTGTGCGTCGTAGGTTGAAAACTGTACCCTGGCGATTTCCTCAAATATCACCAATTACAACGAATTCCGATATAATGAGGATGATCACCTAATTCCCAATATCTTACTCCCACTCATCATCTGTAAAACCATACAGATATGAAACCTGGTAAATACATACCCTTGGAGTAAGTGTCTAATCGGGAAAACAGTTTTTCCTATAACAATGCACTGAAACATGAAAATGTTTCGTAGGGGTATCCTGGTATTCATAGTAATGCCTCTTCCATAATCCAATTCATGACTTTAACCGTATATTTTATTGCCATCTCTCCAAATCCCTTTATTTGTCTTTAGTCGTTACCTTCTGTACACCATCGTTAGGCTAAATGGTTTTCTTCCTTCCCTACCGTTCGGCACCAGCCTATGGTTTGGAAGAAGACTATCCAGTAAGCATAATAGGTGTACCCTCCTAAACCAAGGAGTACTCGCATCTCGAGAGAAGGTGACGATAAAAGACAACTGAATAATACCTTATTCTTTTTAAAGGTGAAATAGGAGCGGCGATGAAGTACGCGGTTTTGGTCGTGAATGATATCAGTCGCAATTTACTTTGCCCTCTTTCTAATCCCTTTATTTTGTCTTTACATATTACCTTCTGCACACCCTACTTAGGCTAATTGGTTTTCTTCATTCCCTACCTTTCGGCACCAGCCTATGGTTTGGAATAAGACTATCCAATAGGCGTAATAGGTGTACTCTCCTAAACCAAGGAGCTCTCGCAACCTGAGAGAAGGTGATAATAAAAGACAACTGAATAAACCAATTCTATTTCTCCTGAACCTGGATCCATCCCCGAAGAAGTCCCTTCGAGTTCGTATATAACCATACGATGGCTCTATCCAATGGAAGTGGATATCCGTAGTAATACGGGTGTTCTGAGAAATGCTAAGGGTAAAAGAAGGAGTGGCAATGACTTATGCAACACAGACAATCCAAAAGCCAGTATTTTAAGAAGGTTCGGTCAACCTGGTCACAGAGTCATAGTCTAGGGTCGGTCAAAGGTCGCTGCCAAAGAGAGAGAGAGAAAAGAAACACTCTGCGTGCACTCTAACCTAGATCAGAATGGTCATCACTTTATCTAATCCGGAAACCTCCCACTGTCCTGTCAAATTCTCCTCCAAACCTAAAGAAGAATCAATCGGGATCACCCGAAGAGTAAACCAACTCATCAGTGGGAATCGGGATCCAACTCTCATCGCATGATAACGTGATGGAATGCATCCACGTTACTCATACTCCAGATGGTATGCGCATACTTGGCAAGTTTCAGTTTCTTTAGAAACTCCCGATATGATTTTTGCCCCATGCTCTTATAACCTTGGCTTTGGTCAAAATGTCATAAGTCACATGCCAAGTTCTACCCGTCACTATCTTGTCAATTTGAACCCACCCGCACATGCCCCTGACTTTGGCCAATCGGCAGAACGACTGTCCCAAACTAACTCATCTATCTATGCAACAATTGAATACCCAGCAGCTACCAAACACTATGCCTTAACTTTGGCTAAAATGCATAGCTTGAATACTACTAAATACCCAAAAGAAGTGACGGAGGGCTACGGCTGGTTTTTGGCGAAAAACCTTTAGCGTAGTGAACTTGATATCGCTGAAGGAACCTGATAGCTTTTTTAAAATATAGTGGCGAAAACCTTTTGCTAAAGAGGTCACTCCCGGTAAAGGGATCTCGGCTCTTTCCTCGTGGAATGAGGTGCAGGATATTCCACTGAATACCGCTATGCAAAGCAACTTGTAATCGACTATAGTGAAGTTATTACTCTGACGCAAACTTCTGCCCAAGGGGTCAGTCCCGGTGAAGGGATATCGGCCCTTGCCCCGTCGAATGAGGTGCAGGATATTCCACTGAATACCGCTATGCATAACAAAAGAAAACGTCTTTGCAATAACACCTTTTAAATTGTTCCAACAACTGTATACAGGTTTGTTTTACTTTGCATTGATCAGAATCAACGCAGTCCCATCATTAATCACACCAGAAAAGAACGAAAATAAAATGTACGTATATGCCATCCGCATTCGTCACTAGGTCCCGTCATCACCCGTTAGGTTACTTAACTAACGACAGAGCGGGGACTGGACTAGCGCGGGTGTAAAACATATACAACATCTAATAGTATATAAACCAATATACATAATCGCTCCAGGCGTGATAGTATGCAACATTACATAAAAGTAATAAGCATCACAGAACAATACAGATAATCTGGGATCCCCGGGTTTCACAGAGCCGCTGCTGAAACCCGACGTTCCCCTGTCGTGTGGATAGCCTGTGCAATGAAACCTAGACCCCTACGGGTGCGGCAAGTTACCCGCCAAAACCTGAAGCGAGGCAGCCCCCTACAGCATAGTGAATGGACCACCCAGCACTCCACGGAATCCGGTAATCTTGGGCACCCCTCCTTGGGTCAACCTGTACCCCCTACGAGTGCGGCGAATAGTCTGCCAATTCTCGAGTGGGACCCCTCTGCCTCTCAAAGCCATGAGATGCGGACCCGTTGCTTCTCAGAACCCGGCTATCCGTGCACTCCGTCTTGGGGTAAAACCTAGTACAGTAATGAAAAATAGTACAATAGGTACATCGACCGCAACCTGGTCGTGCCCCAAAAAGAATATTATACAACAGGCAGTGACGGCAGTCCACAAGTTGGACGCTCGCCCCGCAATATCAAATGTACAAATAAACACAAACTGTACTACCATTGCACACTGCTATCCACCACGACAAATCCGCAACATCACAGCACAACACAGAACATCAACGCGAATATCACGTTCGCAAACCCGTCTAAAAGAACTATAGCAATTAAACGCGGTTTACCGATCAAATGACATTCCCGGTCGGAGATATAATGTAAGCACTGTAAACTAACGTGTTTAAATTTCGATCGACCAAAGACCAAATATCAAAAAGCGGGCCCCACGGCTTACTGGTGAACAGTAACAAAATCTGGGCCAAAACGATATTTACCAAAAACCCCAAAATCTAACCAAGAACCCACTGTAAAAAGTTGGGGCCACGAGCTCACTGTTTGGCCGCGGAAGCGCGGTCAAACCTATGGTTTGACCGCGTTTCCGCGGCAGTCTCATGGAATCACGTGCCCAAATTTCTACGTCGTTCTAATAAAAGCCTGCACAGTATTCTGAGACATGTAGAATAATTTTACGAGACCGTTTAAAAACAACAGAAACTGTCAAGCTAGGATTTTGTAGTTTTCGATTTCCGGTTCGATCGATGTTTTAAACGCGTTAGCACAAGTTAGCATAGCAAAATGGTTAGGCTCTGATACCACTGTAAGTCTACGCTAGCGCCCCGGCAGTCTACAGACGCTAAATGCGGAATAAAAACTTTTTAACTGGCGCTATCGTATACTTTAACCCGGATCTGCCATTATTGCTAAACTAACAAACTGTAAAGAGTGTAGGAAGATTGTACCGAACGATCCGAGTCCTTCGTTCTTCAACCATCATCCCATGCTCCGTTGCGGCTGCTCCGATCTCGTCGATCTCCGATCTCCTCGTCGAGGTGGCACCACATGATCGGTTCTTTAAACGGGCTCCCGCCTCTGACTCGAGGCAACTCGATCGTCAAGTTTGCTAAAAGAGACGACCAAGAATGATGTAGAGAATGAGTAGATGACTTTGTCTCACTTCGTCCAAATCCGTGGACGATCGGTTAATGAAGTTGCCGTGGAAATCGGGTGATGGAATGAAATGAACTGTAAAATTCTATACACCCCGAATACTATCATAATCTTTTCTAACCAAAATGAAACATCAAGTGAAGTGAGGAGGAGAGAGAAGGCCGGCCACTTATATGATGGAGGGAGGTGACCGTAGGAGCAAGTGGTGACCATAAGCAAAAAGCTTCTCACTTCAAAATATCTTAACCAAAACAAGAATGCTTTAATACAAAGCATGACTCACATAAACCTAGTCACCCTTTAATAAATGCAAAGATGAGTCACTTAGCCTTGTCACAAATTCTAGAACCTTCTAGAACCTTCTAGAAGCACGACTCACTCTCATCCAAGAAAAGATAAATCCGCCTTTAACCAAATGTTAAAAGACGGCTGATAGAAAACTGGAAACTGGCAACTTCCAAAAGTGATCCTGAAACAACTTTCAGGATAACCCCGAAACTGTATAAATATACCCGCATTTGTATTACGACCGAATACAAATGCAACTGAGACAAAGATATTATACCTACTCAATATAATACTCGGATCCGGCTTAAACCAAAGCCGACCAGTATCATCTGCCCGAAAAATAACACGTGCGTAAACGCACGTGCATTTTCCGAACCCTGCCATAAAACCATACGGCCTCTACAACGTTTCGCCCGAACTTGGGAAACTGTCTATGGGGAACTCTAATGACTCGTCAGCACCATGGCAGTGGGTTTAACCACAAACCGTCAGCGGCACTAGCAATGCGTAACGGCTGCCTATGGACTGACCTCAAGGGAGACCGAGGAGCGAACTCAAGGGAGACCGATGAGCGAACTCCTCCGAAAACCCTACTGAGCCTAACAGTGACAATATATATACAGTCCGGTCCGTTCGTCAATGAGTATCGCATATCTGCCTAGGGTGCTAGCAACGTCAGACCCCTAATAGCAGTATAAGTCGTGTCGGAGTGAAGCCTCAATACACCCTGAGATACTACTGGAGTACCTACCAGTAAATCTCCTACCATGGCCATGGATTTGTGTAATGGCTCTCCTAGACACAGCACGATCTCGCCCCCAATACCGGGAGAGACGAATCCCCTGCCGATCCGCTCACGTGCCTCCATATGGCTCGGGACTGTACCCAAAAACTACCTGTTTGCACGACTCCTTTGAGCCGTGGTAGGGTAGAAATCAAAGCACAGTGGGAACTCACACGAGACAAATGACGACCTCAGGTCGATGAACTAACCTGTACACATGTCACCAGGGAACTGCTATCTGACGGTAGATATAATACTAACTAGCAGATTCCCGGCGAGTCCTGTCCGGTGTACTCATAACCCAATGAGCACCTGTATACATCTTAGGTGATCCAACTGACACCAGTGGCTTGTGAGACCGGCCACCGCCCCTCGTCGGGGTCTCGACTGTACACACTAGTCTACTCCGGAGTATCGATGCCCTGTCTCGAAACTCCCACGACTAGGGACCACAATTAAGGATATGCATATAAACTATCCAACTCTCACGTATATGATCGCCATCATACTGTTGGTAGTAAAGCAAGATCCTAAGGGCTCTATCAAAGTGTAACATGCAATCAGTCACCTGAACATGTACACGACTGATAAAGGCAAACCAGATAGCATACTATCATCTCGAGTAAGACTGTCCTACCGGTATAGGTCCTCCGTAATCATTGCAATCACGTACCTGCGATCTAATAATTGACTATGAGGGCACTATCTCCAACACGATATCGGTTCTAATCTAACATGGGGGTAAAAGTAATGGAAATACCAAGGTAAAGGTTCAGTAAATACCTCATTTGGCAACTCAAGAATTTTCTTGAGTTGCTCAAAGTCCTCAAAATCTTCTCTTTCTTGGTCCATGGGGTAGCTAGTGAGCTTGTGCATCCTTTTTGTGAAGTGGGAATGAGCTTTCGAGTTGATTTCCATGGTGTTTTGGGGGATTTTGTGGAGAGGGAGAGGAGGGTGCAGCAGCAGCAGCAGCAACAAGGGAGGGGAGAGGAAATGAGGGAAACAAATGATGAAGGGGGATGGCTCAAGACCAAGTCAAACACAATCCCTCACCTTTCTCTCTCATGCCCATGCCTACATATTCTATTCTTTTCCTAATAAATCAACAACCATGCTATAAAACATGTAGGAAAGCCATGAAAAAGTAATAAGTGTGAAAATGATACGGTGCATGTTTTGTTGGGGATAGTGCCCTCAGAGTCAATTATTGGATCACACACCAGTGATTGCAATGATTGAGGGAGGACCTATACCTTTAGAACAGTCTTACTCAAGATGATAGTATACTATCTGGTTTATCTTTATCATCGTGTACTGTTTCAGGTGACCTTATAGGTCACTATTGCACGTTGGTAGAGCCCTTAGGATTCTTGCTTGACGGCCAGCAGTATGATGGCGATCATATACGTGGGAGCTGGGGTCTATAAGCACATCCTTAAAAGGTCCCTAGTCATGGGAGTTTTCGAGATAGGGCATCGATACTCCAGAGTAGACTAGTGTATACAGTCGAGACCCCGACGAGGGGCGGTGGCCGGTCTCACAAGCCACTGGTGTCAGTTAGTTCACCTAAGATGTATACAGGTGCTCATTGGGTTATGAGTACATCGGACAGGACTCGCCGGGAACCTGCTAGTTGGTCTTATACCTGACGTCAGATGGTAGTTCCCTGGTGACATGTGTACAGGTTAGTTCATCGACCTGAGATCGTCATTTGTCTCATGTGAGTTCCCACTGTACTTTGATTACTACCCTACCACGGCTCAAAGGAGTCGTGCAAATAGGTTTTAGTTGGGTACAGTCCCGAGCCACATGGAGGCAGTGAGCGGATCTGCAGGGGTTCGTCTCTCCCGGTATTGGGGGTGAGGTCGCGCTGTGTCTAGGAGAGCCATTACACGAAGTCCTTGGCCAAGGCAGGAGATTTACTGGTAGGTATTCCAGTAGTATCTCAGGGTGTTCTGGGCTACACTCCGACACGACTTGTACCGCTTTTGGGGGTCTGACTTTTACCAACCCCCTAGGCCCGCCATGCGATGCTCATAGACGAACGGACCGGACTGTACGGATATTGTCACTGACAGGCTCAGTAGGGTGTCAGGATGAGTTCGCTCATCGACGTCCCTTTTGGTCAATACCTGGTAGCCCGTTACGTATGGCTAATACCTCTGACGTGCTAGTGGTTAAATTCACAGCCAAAGTATTAACGAGTCTTTAGAGTTCCCCATAGACAGTCTCTCAAGTTTCGGGCATAACGCTGTAGAGGCCGTATGGATATATGGCAGGGTTCGATCTTATACGTGCGGTATTGCACGGATCATGATCGGACGGATAATACTAGCGGGCTTTGGTTTAAGCCGGATCCTAGTATTGTACAGTGTAGATTTTGTCTCATTGCATTTGTATTCGGTCGCAATACAAATGCGGGCATGTATATACAGTCGCGGGGTTTTCCTGTAATTTATTACGGGATCAGTTTTTTGAAGTTGCCAGTTTGCATTCCGTTTCAGCCAGTTTTCATTTCTTCCTTTCATTGGCTGATATTTGATGGAAGGGCTAATTTGCAAATATGCAAATTAGCAATTGTGGAGGGTTTATTTGTAAATGGAGGCATCATGATGGTTCTTGATGAGATTGATTTAGTTTTGTGCATCATTACTTGCTTTAATAAGGACGGGATTGATTTGGATCATGGAAGTGAGACTTGCTTTTAGACTTATGGTCACCACTTGCTTTTACTACACTCACCTCCCTTCATTGCTTTTCCTCTCTCTTTTTTTTTGGCCCGCCACTTAAGGAGGCAGCACACTCATTTTGCCGTGGGGTGATTCATTTTTGTGTAAGGATTTTTGGTTCACCTTCATTGCAAAAGAAAAATCCCAAAGTTCATTCCTCTTGCTCATTTCCTTCTCCACTACACATGGCAACTTCACAACCCCATGGGACAAACCACTCTACACTTAGCCTACAACATTCTTATACACGTCGGCTCGCCAACTTCATGCCCGAGTTGCCTCGGTACAGAGGTGGGAGCCCGTAAAAGAACCCGGCAATGTGGTGCCCTTTCCGAAGAGGAGATGAAGACCGGAGATTCCGCGAGGAGATCGGGATGGAGGCCGAAGACCGAAGGACACGGATCGCTCGGTATAGCTTTCTTCCCATCTTTTAGTTTGCTATCATTAGGTTAATGGCCCGATCCGGGTTTTAGTACGCGGTAGCGCCGGTTTTAAAGTTTAAAGAAAAGTTTCGTTTCCGCATTTTGACCTCGGAATGATGGCCGGGGTGCTGCCGTGCACTTACATTGGTATCAGAGCCACACCATTAACCTAGTCTAGCTTGCTCTGACGTGTTTACAAGTTCGATCGAACGGATTTTCCAAAAACCGCATTTCCATGTCTAGTTTCTGTCGAATTTTTCCAGTGCTCTAAAAATTATTTGGTACATTGTAAAAATATGTGCACGGTTTTTTATGCATTCTGTGAAAATTTGGTAGGCTGAAGTTACTGTAGCCAGGAGGATCAGCGGCCAAAACCACGTTTTGGCCGCGGATCCGCCGCCGAAATTTGGCTTCACTGCATCAAATTTTTACAGTGGCTCTCTGACATGGAAATAGGGTTTCTGGTATATTCTTTTTGGGCCCAGATGTTTTTGAGTGCTACAGTTGTGCTTGGGGCCCACTTCGGGAAATTTAGTCAATCGAAAATTTTAAACATGTTAGTTCACAGTATTTACATTATATCTGCGACCGTGAATGTCATTTGATCGGTAAATCATGTCTAACTGCTATAGCCCTTTTAGACGGATTTGCGAACGTGACATTCACGTTGATGTTCTGTGTTGTGCTGTGATGTTGCGGATTTGTCGTGGTGGATATCCTGGATGCAATGGTAGTACAGTTTGGTTTATTATGTACATTTGATATTGCGGGGCGAGCGTCCGACATGTGGACTACCGTCACTGCCTCTTTGTATAATATTCTTTTGGGGCACGACCGGGCTGAGGTCGATATACCCGTTGTATGTATATTTTACTTTCTGTACTAGGATTACCCCACGGTAGGGTGCACGGATAGCCGGGTTCTAGAGGGCAACGGGCCCGCATCTCATGGCGTTGAGACGGAGGGGGCTTTACTCTATAATTGGCGGGCTATTCGCCGCACTCGCAGGGGGTACAGGTTGACCCAAGGAGGGGTGCTCAAGTTACCGGATTCCGTGA
This sequence comes from Agapanthus africanus, assembly GCA_030015575.1. NCBI lineage: Eukaryota > Viridiplantae > Streptophyta > Magnoliopsida > Asparagales > Amaryllidaceae > Agapanthus > Agapanthus africanus. Next base: position 179,063,003 of record JASDDO010000008.1, read on the forward strand.
AGTGCCGGGTGGTCCATTCACGTTGTTGAAGGGGGCTGCCTCGCTTCAGGTTTTGGCAGGTAACTTGCCGCGCCCGTAAGGGTCTAGGATTTCATTGCACAGGCTATCCACACGACCAGGGGAGCATCGGGTTTCAGCAGCGGCTCTATGAAACCCGGGGATCCCAGATATCTGTATTGTTCTGTGATGATTATTACATTTCTGTGATGTTGCATTTTATCACACCTTGAGCGAATATTATATATTGATATATATACTAGTAGATGTTGTATATGTTTTGCATCCGCGCTAGTCCAGTCCCCGCTCTGTCGTTAGTTAAGTAACCTAACGGGTGATGACGGGACCCAGTGACGAATGCGGATGGCATATACGTACATCATTATTTTCATTCTTTATTGGTGTGATCAATTGATGGGACTGCATTGATTTGGATCAATGCAAGCTAATCAAACCTATTCTGACGTTGTTGGAACATTTTTTAAAAAAGCTGTTATTGCAAGGACGTTCTCTTTTGTTTTGCACAGTGGTATTCGGTTTTGAATATCCAGCATCTCAGTCGACGAGGCAAGGGCCGAGATCCCTTCACCGGGAGTGACCTCTTGGACAGAAGTTTGCGTCAGGGTAATAACTTCACTATAGCCGATTGCCTTTTGCTTTACATCGTGGTATTCAGTTGGAATATCCTGCACCTCATTCTACGGGGAAAGAGCCGAGATCCCTTCACCGGGAGTGACCTCTTTAGCAAAGGTTTTCGTCACTATATTTTTATAAAAGCTATCCGGTTCCTTCAACGATATCAAGTTCATTACGTTAAAGGTTTTTCGCCAAAAACCATTCGTAGCCCTCCGTCATTTCAGACGGGTAGCACTTAGTATTCATGCTATGTTTGTTGGCCTTAGTCAAGGCATAGTGTATGGTAGCTATTTGTTACTTTTCTGCAGTATAGATAGATGCGTTAGTTTGGGACAGTCGTACAGCCTTGTTGGCCCTAGTCAAGGGCTTGTACGGGTGGGTTCAAATTCGGGAACCCACCTACCAAAGCAATGACGGGTAGAACTTGACATGTGATTTATGATTTGTGGACCTTCGTCAAGGTCATAAGAGCATGGGGTAAAAATCACATCGGGAGTTTCTAAAGAAACTGAAACTTGCCAGATATGCGCATACCTTCTGGAGTGTGATAACGTGAGTGGATTCCATCACGTTATCATACGGTGATAGTTGGATCCCGATTCCCACTGATGAGTTGGTTTACTCCTCGGGTGATCCCGACTAATTCTTCTTTCAGGTTTGGAGGAGAATTCGACGTTACAGTGGGAGGTTTCCTGATTAGATAAAGTGATAACCATTCTGATCTAGATTGGAGTGCACGCTGAGTGTTTCTTTTCTCTCTCTCTTTGGTAGCGATCATGGCCCGACCCTTGACTATGACTCAGTGACCAAATTAACCGAACCTTCTTAAACACTGGCTTTTGGATTGTCAAAGTTGCAAACCTCTTTGCCACTCCTGCTTTTACCCTTTTCTCCAGAACACCCCGTATTACTACGAACGTCCACTTCCATTGGATAAAACCATCGTATGGTTATATACGAACTCGAAGGAATTTATTCGAGGATGGTTTCTGGTTTTGGAGAAAACGAATAGGACTATTCAGTTGTCTTTTCCTTTTACCTTCTCTCAGGTTGCGAGTGCTCCTTAGATTAGGGGATAGTACACCTATTACGCAAATTGGATAGTCTTCTTCCAAACCATAGGCAGGTGCCGACCGATAGGGAATGAAGAAAACCAATTAGCCTAACGATGGTGTACAGAAGGTATTATGTAAAGACAAATAAAGGGATTAGAAGGAGGGCAAAGTAAATTGTGACTGCTATTCACGACCAAACCAAGTATTTTATTACCACTCCCACTTCACCTTTGTATTTCTCCAGGACACTCCGTATCACTACAAAGATCCACAGTTTATTGGATACTCCATCGTATGGTTATATACGAACTCGAAAGGAACTTGTTCCAGTTCGGGGATGGATTCTGGTTCGGGAGAAATAGGAATAAGGTTTATTCGGTTGTCTTTTATCTTCACCTTCTCTCGCATTGCGAGTGCTCCTAGGATTAGGACAGTACACCCATTATGCTTATTGGATAGTCTTCTTCCAAACTATAGGCTGGTGCCGAGCGGTAGGGAAGGAAGAAAACCATTTGGCCTAAAGGGGTGTACAGAAGGTAATGACTAAAGACATATGAAGGGATTTGGAGAGATGACAAAGAAATATACGGTTACAGTTGTGAATCTGGATAATGGAAGAGGCATTACTAGGAATACCCGGATACCCCTTCGAAACATTTCAATATTTCAGTTTCACTGTGTATTGTTAAAAGAAAACTGATTTCCCAATTAGCCCTTGCTCCAGGGTATGTATTTACCAGGTTTGTTTCTCACATCTGTATGGTTTTACAGATGATGAGTGGGAGTAAGTTATTGGGAATTAGGTGATCATCCTTATTATATTGGAATTCGTTGTAATTGGTGATATTTGAGCAAATCACCTGGGTTGTTTGCCGAACGGCAAATATTTGGTTTTGAATATCCGTTGTAATGCACCAATTTCAAATTGATATATCTGTACGTTTATTTTAATAAAGTGAGATATAACTTTTTGAAATTATGTCTATGACATTTACCCATATCAGTGGATGGTTAGGTAAGGAGCATTAAATAGCGGTGTAATTCTTCTTAACCATAAGTACAGTTTTCAACCTATGATACACAGGGAATGAGTTATTAGATTCAGGGGACTTATACAGAGTATTGTATATTGTCCAGTGTCCATGAGAACAGAGTGGTTGGTACTCGTACTGTATTCTGTTTATTTGTGACTTCTCTAGTTCTTAGACATGTGTTTCGTAGAAATACAAGGTCCAAGTTTTGAGAAGTTATAGGTATATGAATAAAGTAGAGAACCAGGTATTGTAAGTATCGGGATTCTTCAAGGTGATCGAACATGTAGATACTTGTGAATGGTATTCAGTTGATAGTAATGATTAAGAGAATTTGTTTCTCTTTCAGGTTACTCATATCTGGATGTACTCCTAAGTTGAGTAACGCTGATTGGTGATTGATCTCAAAAACTATCTATTAACCGCAATCAAGAACGGCATCGCTTGGTAGCTACCCGGTGAGTACGGGTCGGTCCACAGGGATGTTGTGAATTTCCTAATCGCTCTTACGAGTTAATTCCAAACGGTGTGAATGGATTAATTAAATCTAAAAACTAAATTAATCTAGGGCAATTGAATTAAAGATCTAACTATCTAACTAGGGCAAGAAATTAAATTTAATCCAGGGCAGAGAATGAAAAATTACCTAGGGAAATAATTGAAATCTAAACTAGGGCAATTAAATAAATCTATTTACTTTACAGATGGCTCTCTCCAAACATTTACATAGGGTTGTCAGATCTGAATAGATGATATGAAAAGAGGCATCGATGCTCTCCAAAAGATTTCTAAATTTTATTCATAAAAAGAGGCATGAGGGAGGCATAGCCTTAACAATGATTTAGAGTTCCTATTTATAGAGGATAGGAAACCCTAGGTTACAATTGATTCTCACATCTACATTTACCAAAATATCCTTAGGAAGATCTAGTCAAAGTAGACTCCAAGCTTTGGTAAAATTTTATGTCTCTGTCTCTTTAAAAGGAAGTATTGGGCCTTAAAATTTCCTTTGTGGGCTCTTCTGTCTTTGGGCTTCCTTATTATTTGGTTCTTTTATTAAAATAGCTTCTATGTTTCTTTCAGATCTCCAGTGAATAATTGCGGTGGACTTTTAACCGTTCGCTTTGTAATCTTGGACCTTGCATTACCTTGTACTTTGTGAATTTTATCTTTGATGGAGGCTTGATCAAGAGTCTTCTGTTTGTTGGTCAAAGTCCACTTTTGCATCGTCTTTTCATCGTTTTCACTGTTTTAGATCCAAGAACCTGTAACCTGTAATATGTAGCAGACATGCGTCAAAAGCACCTGTTTATTTATAAAACGAATAAGAATGGGGAATATAATAATATAATATTATGGTGTGAACAAATACCCCCAAACTTATCTTTTTCTCGTACTCGAGCAAACTTATTTTTATTCTCTACAAAAAACCTAACCGCACTTTCGCAGGGAAACGCGATTGCACTGAGCTCGTGCAACAAGCCGTTAAACCTCTAGGTGTCCCTAGTAGGAGGAGTGTTGTCTCCTGAGGGTTTTCAGCGGATACTACCCACAAAATCCTATCAATTCGGCCCATTAACTTTAATTCTCCAATTAGGTCTTCTAACAAGGAATTCTATTATCGTCGACTCGTAAATTATCCACCTATATTCTTCACACTTCCTCATTATTTAACTTAAGATTATATATGTTCTATAGACTTAGCTTTCGGCATCTCTTAAGTTTTCATTCTCGGGTTCCATCTCCACTTAGGAATTTTTATCAACTCTACTAAAGATACAAGTTCTATTCTTCATTCCTTTCTCTCATCTAAACTCCAATCACATATCCCTACGTGTGTGTATAAGTCACCCCTACACTTGGAAATTCAAATCAAGCAATCATACCCTTGTCCGTTGTCCAAAGCACTTATTAATTGGTGAATTTTTAAATGAATTTTGCTACACATCCTTCATGCGACCGTTAATACTTCTTGAGGTACCAACGACCGATTACAAAATGCGTTTGCACTTTAAAGCGTACTTCCTAGTCTTGTAACACCCAAGGCTTTTTAGCAGTGACTCCGAAACCAGTTGGTCTAAGGCACTAGGTGATGAAGCACCCTCGCTAAATATTTTTATACTTTTTTGCAGCCTTAAGTAATCACAAAAACCAGTGTTCATTTTTTTTCTTTATTCACTTTTTTTTTCTTTTATTTTCATTGTACTAAGGACTTTAGACAAGAGCATTTCAATGTCTCCTCTACTATTCCAAGTTTCAAGGTGCGTGATTGTGCAAATTATAGGGTATACATTTTCAGAATCTAGACTTAAGCTAGGAATTATTTTTCAAACTTATACTCTAATAAGAACATCAATACTTTTCCTTTTTTTTTTCAACTTAGCCCAAGAACTGAACTCAAAATTTGCCTATTTCTAAATAAACTACAAAAACATATACTTTCTACCATTAAGCTTTAAGAAAGGTTATTTTTAGGGTTTTTAATTTACTAAGTCTAAGATCTAGTTGTTCCTAGCCAGTTGACCTATTTGTTAAACTCAAATCAAATATGGCTAAAATTGAATACAATAATTTTTATAATTTTTGAAAATTTTCAATTTTTATGGGTTTTTAAAATAAGTATGCAAATGCAAAAATATGTACAAATGAATGCGAAGGAAAAAGACGTACCGAGCATACCCCCAAACTTAAACTTGACAGTGTTCTCACTGTCATGCCATACCAAGAGGGTCAAAATGTCGGCACTCCCCTGTTTATTTATTTATAAATTTTTTTTTGAATATTTTATTGTTTTGAATTTTTTTTTATAGAAAAAAAACAAAAAATATATATACATATATACAATAAGGTCCTCCCCAAACTAAGCAAGGCCTTACATAAGCCAAAGGTGAGCACCAACCATTCAAAAATCTTATCGTGGTAATGGTAGGGTTGGTGAAAGAATGGGGTGGAAAGAAAATAAATGAGAAGCACACGAGACCGAATGGGAAGAAGAGTGGAATATGGTTTCGGCGGAGGAGAAGAATGGCGGAAAAGAGAAAGAAGTGGAGTGCGATCTTGAGGGTGTAACTCGAGTGAGTAAATTAGCGCAATTTGTGATGACCGAAGTGTTAAAAGTGATTGTGCTAATCTATCAACTCGTCATGAAATGGGGTCAAATCCCTCAAGATTCGCAAGAAGGCATGGGTACGCCGAACTTGGTATTGGAGATGAAAGTGTAACGGTCTCTTATACGGTCGGAACGATAGGAAGGAAGAAAGGGAGTAAATTAGGGATAGTGTTATTCTCACCTAAGTAATCTGTCGCGAACTTGAAGGATTCCATCAATGGTTCGAAACAACTGTAAGCAACCGATTCTGATGGTTCGACTAACTCATCTGAAAATGTAAAGGACTCAAACTCGGGTGGTGAGTCATCAACATCGTCCGAAAAAGTGAAACACTCGTACGTGTTATCGTCTGTGAGAACTGTGTTAGATTCAAAGAGAAATTTTTCAAACTCACAGTCTTCAAGCGTGATATTAGGCGTGGTCGGAACGATGGAAAGGAGGGAGGGTGATTTAGGTAAAGGTTCAAGAGGATGAATTGGAAAATCCGACACATCAAACAAAAATGGTTCAACCTCAATATTATCCTCACTACTCTTCTTAATATTATCATCATAATTCTCCTTAATACTTATCTCATCCATGCCATTATCATCAAAATCAAGACGCATATGAAGTTCGGGAGAAACAATTAATGACTCGGGATGATGAATTGGACATAAAATTTCAATCAAATCGACAGGTTCATCATCCGAAATATTCCCGGCGTCTATATCCTCAATCAAGTGAAAATCAATATTTTCTGACACCTCATCAAAAGCATGGATATTTATCGATTTAGGTTCTAGAGTGGAGGTGTAAAGGTCAAAAGGATTACGTGTGGTTTCACTCGAAAGAGGTTCTTCACAATCTGGAAAATCAAGCACTACAAAGTCGCACAACTCATCATTTTGGACACATGTTTGAAAATTGGAGTCGTTGGATTCAATTGTGTATGGGTAGGTTTGATTTGGAAATCCTCTCACATTCTCACTCTGTCCAACCGCCTCCTCATACATTGGAAAATTTGAAACTAGTTGAAAACTAGCTGCCGGTTCACTAGGTTGCATAAGGGCGGCCATGGACGCTTCCACATTCCTAACCATTTTGTTTGTTGCTGAAATATAAGCTTCCAACGACTGTTCCAAACTAGACATGGGTTGTGAAGGGGTTTTGGTAAAAGATTCAAAACTGTTTGGATACGTGAAACTCCCTAATGGCTGTGTAGAAACAGTGTCTAGTAAAGGTGGGAAAGTCGGGTAGGACTGGTAGGAATTGGATGGCTGGACAGGAGTAGGATCAACCTGTGGATAGAAAGGTGAATGAACTTGTTGATCCCTATAACTGGATGTATGGAGATGAGTGAAAGATCGGCTATGAGATTGAGCAATATGCTCAGCAATGGACATCGGTTTAGGAATTACAGTAGGACTTGAAAAAGCGGTATCAACGTATGAAGGTGGTGAAGGTTGACACAAAGTGGGTTGCAAAGTCGAACTGTTTCTCCTAGACGCTTCTATTTGGTCTTTCAAAGAAATTTTGGGCACGGAGGGATCTTCCTTAAATCGACCGAAACAATTGACGTACGAGGCAAAGTTAGGTTCGGGATACCAAAGTTCGGCAAGAGATTTATGATGTGGGGTACCCATGATAGAAGAAAGGGGAAAAGAAAGAAGGTTGGGTGGTGCAAGGATTTCTTAGCGACAAAAGTTGCAAGTCTTTTTTTTTTAAAAATTCCTTTTTCCTTTTTCTCTTTATTTAGAACTGTTTGCAAAAAGATTTTTGATAAAGGAGCTAAGACACACTTTCGATCAACCAAAAATGCACAATCAGGCCTAGATCTAGGGTCAGCTAAACAGCTCCCAACTGTTCCAAAGGGTTAGAAATAGGACTTCAAACCGCCTCTTCACCGCCAATTGCGGCCAGGTAAGTGTCAGATAAGTGGGAGGCTCCCCGCTACAAGTAGCGGTCCTAATTAAGTAACCACTTGCCTTGACACACTTGCCTAGACACCGCAAAGTCAGGTTAGGATAAACGGCTGATACCTATAACTAGTCCTCTGTCCTATTGAGCTCGAAGTCCTCAGGGCTGAGTCTAGTATTTTTTAATTAAGAATGGTCAATGCAAATGCCTTATGTGATTTCTGGGGTCCTGGGAAGGGTGATGAAATCCCCACCCAATCTGAATTGGTCAAAAGCCCCTTAAAATCCGATTAAAGATATGCAAAACAGTAAATCACTTGTAATCAAAGATTTTTTGTTGTTATTGCAATTTGAGAAAAGATATGCAAACCAGAAAAGATTTCTTGCAATCAATTTTTATTTTAAACGCGCGCAAAGAATCCTGCACAAGATTTGTTATTTGGAATGGGGAAGATTTTTAAGCGCAAAGAAATCCTGCAGGAGATTTTTCAGAAGATATATCGGAGATTTGCAGAGGAGGAGAGAGAAAACTCACAGAGATTTGCAGTGGCGGAACTGTTTTTTTTCCAAGCCCTGAACCGACCAGGGTGCGGCGGTTCCGCGGCCGGAATGGGGTTGCGCGGCGTTTTTTTTTTGGGGACCAGATCACCGCGATTCTTCTTGTTTGACTTGTCCTCCAAATTTCTTCTGTTCCTCGGTTGTTGTGATCTTCTGTTTGCTCGGATTTGATATTTGCTGTTTTGATCTCTGTAGATTTCCAGATCCGAATTTGTTCGTAGATCCTGCAAAATTCACACAAAAATACCCTTCCCAAAAATAACAGATGATATATTTTTATAATTTTTTTATTTTTTCAGTTTTTATGATTTTTTTTAATTAAGATTAACCCGAAATTGCAAAAAGGAAATAACACGCCATCCCCGGCAACGACGCCATTTGATTGATCTCAAAAACTATCTATTAACCGCAATCAAGAACGGCGTCGCTTGGTAGCTACTCGGTGAGTACGGGTCGGTCCACAGGGATGTTGTGAATTTCCTAATCGCTCTTACGAGTTAATTCCAAACGGTGTGAATGGATTAATTAAATCTAAAAACTAAATTAATCTAGGGCAATTGAATTAAAGATCTAACTATCTAACTAGGGCAAGGAATTAAATTTAATCTAGGGCAGAGAATGAAAAATTACCTAGGGCAATAATTGAAATCTAAACTAGGGCAATTAAATAAATCTACTTACTTTACAGATGGCTCTCTCCAAACATTTACACAGGGTTGTCAGATCTGAATAGATGATATGAAAAGAGGCATCGATGCTCTCCAAAAGATTTCTAAATTTTATTCATAAAAAGAGGCATGAGGGAGGCATAGCCTTTACAATGATTTAGAGTTCCTATTTATAGAGGATAGGAAACCCTAGGTTACAATTGATTCGCACGTCTACATTTACCAAAATATCCTTAGGAAGACCTAGTCAAAGTAGACTCCAAGCTTTGGTAAAATTTTATGTCTCTGTCTCTTTAAAAGGAAGTATTGGGCCTTGAAATTTCCTTTGTGGGCTCTTCTGTCTTTGGGCTTCCTTATTATTTGGTTCTTTTATTAAAATAGCTTCTATGTTTCTTCCAGATCTCCAGTGAATAATTGCGGTGGACTTTTAACCGTTCGCTTTGTAATCTTGGACCTTGCATTGCCTTGTACTTTGTGAATTTTATCTTTGATGGAGGCTTGATCAAGAGTCTTCTGTTTGTTGGTCAAAGTCCACTTTTGCATCGTCTTTTCATCGTTTTCACTGTTTTAGATCCAAGAACCTGTAACCTGTAATATGTAGCAGACATGCGTCAAAAGCACCTGTTTATTTATAAAACGAATAAGAATGGGGAATATAATAATACAATATTATAGTGTGAACAATCGGCCTCCTTCCATTTAGTTGACATGCACTGGAGACAGCTGCATGATTTGAATCTGGTTCCAATTAAATCAGTGCCTCTATTTCTATATTGGATATAGAATAGTTCATATCTTAACATTGTTAAGGTACGGGGAGTTTTCCGGCTTATGCTTAAAACCAGACTCTGGATAACTCAAGGCACGTTTCTTTAATGGCTGTTTGTGGGTTGACCCGGGCTATGACGAGGGTTGACTTTCTACCATCTGGAAGATCAATAGTGATATTGTTCTTGACTCACCACAGTTTTAATAAAAATGGATTTTTTCAGAAAACAGTAGTGGGAGTATGGTAGAATTGGAAGTGATTCCAGAACCGCAAGCGATTACTGAAGATTTGATAAGAACCTAAAGATTCAATCTGGTTTGACATTTCATTTGCCACTCCGCAGATATGGTGGGTAACCTCAGGCACTCGAGAGGTACTTCGGTATCCTCAAGGACGGTGGCAGGGAGGTTCTTGTTTACCCAGACTTGCCCTTGCTGTTGTTCCAGACTGTGAGACCCGGCAGGAGGATGAGTATAGCGTCGTTCTAGACTAGCTTTAGAAGTGCACGTGTATATGACTCTGCTAGAGGGTTGTCGTAGTCAGTGGGAGCAGCGAGCATTGGTGGACAAGTGGCTTATGTCTATTTATAGACTAAAGCAGAAATAGCGGAGATAGATCATCTATTTCTGATGTGACAGTCATAGGTTAGACTTCATCAGAATAGGGGATGGATCTGTTAAGAAGGTAGTAGGGTGTGATGTCCTGGTATCTGGATGACATACACTGAGTAGGAAGTGATATTCCTATACTACGATCGGTTATGCTTTGGTTGTCACACAGTGGTTTCTCCACATAGGATTTGGATATTATATCAGATATTCTGGTTACTAGATCTATGGTTTTAGATCTAGATTTGGGTAGTTTCCTAATCTGGGTACTTAGACAGCATTCTAAAGGTGTTTTAGAATGGACGACTCCTGGCACGGTAGTATACCTGCAGGTGATGGAGTCACCCTCTCTAAAGGTGTCTTACAGACTAAAGGGGAGAGGGATGTGCATGATTGGCAGATCACTTGCTTAGGCAATTGAGTCAATCATGAGATGTCAAGTACCACACCAGATGTTGTTTTTGCTGTAGATGCAATAAGTTGATATTGATCCTATCCTGGAGAAACATTCGGAAGCAGTTTTAGAACATAAGTGGATGTTCTAGGGATATGATAATATCAGCCTCATTCAGGAGACGGTTATCATTCCAGGCTTCCAAGGTGACCTGGACGGCAGAGTGACTGTCAGAGTTATAGTTTTCCCTCTGACGAGGGGCAGTACTATGGACAGGTAGTCCAGGCGGATACCTAGGGAGGCATGGCGCAGGATACTGATTAAGTTTAGTTGACGATACAGTCTAAGAAGTTTGGATTTGGAGTTCATTTATGAACTAGGTCCCATCAGATATCCAGACACATTCTAAGACAGGTATTGCTCATTTCGGGAGATGGCTTTTTCCACGAACTTGACATAAAGAGAGACATAGAAAGAAACATTTGAGCGGATCTACTCACTGAGGCTATTCCTCGAACGCATTACTTTCGCAAACAGTTTTTGTGAGACTGATTAGTAGAGGAGTTGGGTGTTCGGTATCACACGGGCTGTGAGTATGCGACATCGCAATAATTAGCCTTGAGTGCAAGTGGGAGATTGTTGGGGATAGTGCCCTCAGAGTCAATTATTGGATCACACGCCAGTGATTGCAATGATTGAGGTAGGACCTATACCGTTAGAACAGTCTTACTCAAGATGATAGTATGCTATCTGGTTTATCTTTATCATCGTGTACTGTTTCAGGTGACCTTACAGGTCACTATTGCACGTTGGTAGAGCCCTTAGGATTCTTGCTTGACGGCCAGCAGTATGATGGCGATCATATACATGGGAGCTGGGGTCTATAAGCACATCCTTAAAACGTCCCTAGTCGTGGGAGTTTTCGAGACAGGGCATCGATACTCCAGAGTAGACTAGTGTATACAGTCGAGACCCCGACGAGGGGCGGTGGCCGGTCTCACAAGCCACTGGTGTCAGTTGGTTCACCTAAGATGTATACAGGTGCTCATTGGGTTATGAGTACACCGGACAGGACTCGCCGGGAACCTGCTAGTTGGTCTTATACCTGACGTCAGATGGCAGTTCCCTGGTGACATGTGTACAGGTTAGTTCATCGACCTGAGATCGTCATTTGTCTCGTGTGAGTTCCCACTATACTTTGATTACTACCCTACCACGGCTCAAAGGAGTCGTGCAAACAGGTTTTAGTTGGGTACAGTCCCGAGCCACATGGAGGCAGTGAGCGGATCTGCAGGGGTTTGTCTCTCCCGGTATTGGGGGTGAGGTCGCGCTGTGTCTAGGAGAGCCCTTACACGAAGTCCTTGGCCAAGGCAGGAGATTTACTGGTAGGTATTCCAGTAGTATCTCAGGGTGTTCTGGGCTACACTTCGACACGACTTGTACCGCTTTTGGGGGTCTGACTTTTACCAACCCCCTAGGCCCGCCATGCGATGCTCATAGACGAACGGACCGGACTGTACGGATATTGTCACTGACAGGCTCAATAGGGTGTCAGGATGAGTTCGCTCATCGACGTCCCTTTTGGTCAATACCTGGTAGCCCGTTACGTATGGCTAATACCTCTGACGTGCTAGTGGTTAAATTCACAGCCAAAGTATTGACGAGTCTTTAGAGTTCCCCATAGACAGTCTCTCAAGTTTCGGGCGTAACGCTGTAGAGGCCGTATGGATATATGGCAGGGTTCGATCTTATACGTGCGGTATTGCACGGATCATGATCGGACAGATAATACTAGCGGGCTTTGGTTTAAGCCGGATCCTAGTATTGTACAGTGTAGATTTTGTCTCATTGCATTTGTATTCGGTCGCAATACAAATGCAGGTATGTATATACAGTCACAGGGTTTTCCTTTAATTTATTACGGGATCAGTTTTTTGAAGTTGCCAGTTTGCATTCCGTTTTAGCCAGTTTTCCTTTCTTCCTTTCGTTGGCTGATATTTGATGGAAGGACTAATTTGCAAATATACAAATTAGCAATTGTGGAGGGTTTATTTGTAAATGGAGGCATCATGATGGTTCTTGATGAGATTGATTTAGTTTTGTGCATCATTACTTGCTTTAATAAGGATGGGATTGATTTGGATAATGGAAGTGAGACTTGCTTTTAGACTTATGGTCACCACTTGCTTTTACTACACTCACCTCCCTTCATTGCTTTTCCTCTCTCTTTTTTTTGGCCCGCCACTTAAGGAGGCAGCACACTCATTTTGCCGTGGGGTGATTCATTTTTGTGTAAGGATTTTTGGTTCACCTTCATTGCAAAAGAAAAATCCCAAAGTTCATTCCTCTTGCTCATTTCCTTCTCCACTACACATGGCAACTTCACAACCCCATGGGACAAACCACTCTACACTTAGCCTACAGTATTCTTGGACACGTCGGCTCGCCAACTTCGTGCCCGAGTTGCCTCGGTCCAGAGGTGGGAGCCCGTAAAAGAACCCGGCGATGTGGTGCCCTTTCCGATGAGGAGATGAAGACCGGAGATTCCGCGAGGAGATCGGGATGGAGGCCGAAGACCGAAGGACATGGATCGCTCGGTATAGCTTTCTTCCCATCTTTTAGTTTGCTAGTATTAGGTTAATGGCCCGATCCGGGTTTTAGTACGCGGTAGCGCCGGTTTTAAAGTTTAAAGAAAAGTTTTGTTTCCGCATTTTGGCCTCGGAATGACGGCCGGGGCGCTGCCGTGCACTTACAAGTTTTGCACAAAACAAACTAAAAATCCGATTAGCGATTTTTAATCGCGATTAGCACTAAATTAGCATATAATTAATCATAAAAACTTAAAATTTTCATAATTCACATAAAACACCCTCTTTTAATAATTTCCATAATTTTCAAAAAATTTCCCCATTTATCAGTATTTAATTATACCGCCATATTAAAATGTTCAATATTTTATTATTAAATTATAAAAATTCCCAAAAATAATATTTTATTTTTTAAAAATGTTACAATGCCTTACCAAAATATCTTCGTCCGAGCAGCCGGCCGATGACCCTGAGGTAAAAGACGACATCAAGGGTTCTCTGGACACCCGAGATGAGCATAAGGAGGTCCGGGGGACGCTGGTCGAATCACTGACCGAGTTGCCCCTAACAGAGGGGGACGATGAAAAAACCGTCCAGGTCGAATCACTCCTGACAGGAACTCAGCGAGATGACCTGGTCGGTTTCCTCAGAAATAACTCCGACGTCTTCGCCTAGACGCCTGCTGACATGCCTGGGATCGACCCCAAAATCATTTCTCACAAGCTCGGGGTTGATCCTACGTCCCGACCCGTCAGACAGAAAAAGAGAAGCTTCGCCCCTGTCAAACAGAAGGCTATCGAAGACGAGGTTGATCGACTTCTCGCCGCCAACTTCATCCGGAATGTACCCTACTCGGAGTGGCTGGCGAACGTAGTTCTGGTCTAGAAGTCAAGCGGGAAGTGGCGCATGTGCGTCGACTTCACTGACCTCAATAAAGCTTGCCCCAAGGACAACTATCTTCTCCCTCGGATAGATCAGCTCGTCGATAGCTCGGCCGGCTATGAGCTGTTGAGTTTCATGGATGCTTTCTCCGGCTACAATCAGATCCGTATGAATCCGGAAGATGAAGATCTTACCGCATTCACAACGGACCGGGGGGTATACTGCTACAAGGTGATGCCCTTCCGCCTCAAGAACGCCGGGGCTACGTACTAACGGTTGGTCAATCGCATGTTCAAGCCACTGATCGGCAGGAATATGGAGGTCTACGTTGACGATATGCTCTTCAAATCCGTCTCGTCGGCCGACCATGCCAAGTATTTGGGCATGGCCTTTGAAGTGCTCCGCAAGTTCAAGATAAAGCTAAACCCCGCCAAATGCGCGTTCGGAGTCACCGAGGGAAAGTTCCTTGGTTTCATAGTCACTCACCGTAGAATCGAAGCTAACCCAGAGAAAATCGACACTATCCTCAACACGGCCACGCCCAAGACCAACATCGAGATCATGCGGCTCACGGGACGAGTCGCTGCTCTGAGCCGTTTCATGTCCAGGTCGGGGGAGAAATGCCTCCCGTTCTTCAAAGCTCTGAGGAAGATCCCGAGGTTCAAGTGGTCGGAGGAGTGCCAGGCCGCCTTCGACCAATTGAAGAAGCACCTCGCGACGCCACCACTGCTCACCTGATCAGTTGAAAGAGATGAGCTGTCGCTGTATCTGGTGGTATCCGACCAAGCAGCGGGCTCGGTGCTCGTCCGAGAGTTCGGTGGAGCGCAGAAGCCGATGTACTATGTGAGCCATGTATTTAAGGACGCAGAAACGAGATATCTATCCATAGAGAAGATTGTCTTGGCCCTCGTGGTGGCCTCAAGGAAGCTGCGGCACTACTTCCAAGCACACACCATCATCGTCCTTACTGAGCGCCCGTTGGGGGCTATCCTTGCATCACCGGAATCCTTGGGCCGCTAAGAAAAGTGGAGGTGGGAACTATCTCAGTTTGACATAAAATATCTCCCGAGGCAGGCCATCAAAGCGCAGGCCCTGGCCGATTTCATCATTGAATGCACCATCCCTAGCAAAGAACCGGAGTCCACACCACCCCTCGCAACTCAGTGTCCCATCGTGGAAAGGCCGGGCTCGGTTCCTGAGTGGGTCATCTACGTCGACGGGTCTTCAACCGAGGAAGGCTGTGGTGCCGGCCTCATTATCCGGGGCCCGAACGAGGCAGAAATGGAGTACTCTCTAAAGCTCGGTTTCAAAGCCTCGAACAACGCGGCAGAGTACGAGGCCCTCCTAGCTGGACTGCGCATGGCCGCCGGGCTGGGGCTGAAGAAAATTCGAATCCGCAGTGACTCGGCCCTTGTCGTCGGCCAAGTTACCGGCCGCTTTGAAGCTCGGGAGCTTCTGGTGATGAAGTATCTGGACGAGGTAAAGAAACTCTGGAGGGACTTTGACGAAGTCCAAGTAGAACAAATACCCAGGCAGCTGAATGCCCAAGCCGACACCCTGAGTAAGCTGGCTTCGTCATACTCGGCCAACAATAAGCGGTCTATCCTCTTTGAAACCTTGCCTCAGCCCAGCGTGGAAGACGGAGCGACAGCACTCCACGTGTATGTGGCGCAGGAAGGCGACCAAGATTGGAGGAAGCCCCTCGTGGAATTCCTGAAGGACGGTACGCTCCCAGAAGATCGGGGAGCCGCCCGCCGTCTCCGGGCCAAAGCCTGTCACTTCATCTGGAGCCATGGGAACCTCTGCAAGAAATCCTTTACTTAGCCCCTGCTCCGGTGCATCGACCCCCACGAAGTCGACTACGTCCTCCGTGAAATCTATGAGGGGGTTGGCGTTGTGCACCAAGGGGCCCGAACCTTGATCCAAAAGGCGTTGCTCCAGGGGTACTGCTGGCCCACTGTTCATGAGGATGCCCAGAAGCTAGTCAGAAGATGCAAGAGTTTCCAACTCCACGGCATCATCCCTCGCCTCCTTTCTACCAAGCTGACCGCCCTAACATCCCCATGGCCGTTCGCCCAGTGGGGATTGGACATGATCGGTCAGTTCCCTACCGGTACGGGTGGGCACAAATATGTCCTCGTCGCGGTAGACTACATCACCAAGTGGATCGAGGCCGTCCCCATTAGGAAACCGGATGCCGCCACGACCATCAAGTTCTTGCAAAACAATCTGATACTCCGTTTCGGCATCTCGAGGTGTATCATCACCGACCATGGGACGAACTTCGAGAACGATAAAGTAAAGGACTTCTGCAAGGAATACCATATCCTCATGAAGTTCGCCGCGGTCGCGCATCCCCAATGCAACGGGCAGGCCGAAGTCGCTAACCGAGACGTCCTCCGAGGTCTCTGGACCCGCTTAGAAGGGCGACAAGGCAGTTGGGTCGAAGAACTGCCCCGGGTCTTATGGGCCCTGCGCACGTCAAAGAAGACCCCTACTGGGGAAACCCCTTTCACCCTCTGCGACGGGACCAAGGCAATGGTCCCAGCGGAGATCGGGGTACCTAGTCATCAGGTCGAGCACTTCGACGACGATGCGAACACCTCAGCGCTACGGACCAACCTGGACATCTTGTTGGAGAAGAGAGACCGGGCTCAGATCAGGGCCGCCGCTTATCAACAACAAACGACCCGGTACTACAACGCTCGGGTCAAGCGCCGCTCCTTCAAGACCGGAGATCTGGTCCTATGGAGGAACGAGTTCATCGATCAAGGCAGGCTACACAAGTTTTCCCTAATGTGGGACGGTCCTTTCCTCGTCTCTGAGGTACTCCCCGACGGAGTCTATCTCCTACAAGACGCGGACGAACGCAAGTTCCCGCGACCTTACAACGCCGAGAAGCTCAAGCTATACCAATGAGGTCAAGGCCAACGAGTGTGTACCCCTCCTTTCGTAAAGACGATGTAAATGTTTTCTAAAAATCCTTTCCATTCAAATAAAGGGAACATCAGAACATTACAAATAGAGTTCTGTCTTTGTGATCTGATTGTTAGAGTTTTTGCGTGCTTAGTTAATTACCGCAATCGAGATGGTTTCGCTTGGTAGCTAGCCGGTTGAGTACGGGTCGTCCGCAGGGAGATGAGAATCTTTTTCTATGTGCTTTAACGAGTTAAGTCCAAATGTCTAGGTTGTTTGAGATTAACTATGTGCTAAAATGTATATAAAGAGAGCTTGTTAGGGTTAGGATTAGGTTAGTTTGAGATAGGAGTCGCTCACTTCTTTCGTTGCCACTCTTAATATCGGTGTTACGGTAATCGGCAACAACGGGGATTAACACGACTAGGAAGGAACTTGTGAGTATAAGATAGGCTTTCCAACGCTTAGTTTCTTCCTTTTGGTCCTTGTCCGTCCGTTCTTGGCTCTTAGCCTTAACCTCCGGTTAATTCAACCACAATCGGTCTCGCTAAGGAATCACCGCTATCATGTAGGATAGGGTGCCGTAGGGAGCGGATTGTGGTTCAATTAACGGGAGTCCGAATTAAGATGTTGGGCAAGAAAAGAGTGAGAGAGATTTCCTTCTCTCAAACTTTCCTTATCCTACCCTAACAAGTGAGAAACTACTCACCCATTACAAAAAAAGGAAAATAAAACAAAAGGAGGAAGATAGAAAGAAAGAGGTTAGAAGATTACAACTAGCTATTTGAGTCCTCACTTTGGCAAGGATCAAGCTTAAGCATCATTGTTGTTAAGGATAAAGAAAAATAGAAGAAGAAAGAAACAAACAACAAATAACAACAACTAGATTAGCAAATGAAAATTACAAGCAAATATAATTAACAAAATAACAAGATAAGCATGATAAAAAAAGGAACTCTTTTATTCATCACTTCACTCATAAAAGCTCACTACAAGGTTTTAATGGAGAAAGATGAAAAGAGGAAGAAGAACTACAAAATCTATCTAAAATTTCACACAAAAATAAGCACCCCTCACTTGGCATTGTTCTGGGCTATTTATAGGCAGGAAACTGAAACCCTAGGGCAATAATCTGGCCCTGAATGATATTACCAAATTGCCCCCAAAAAATCATCTGCCACCGAGTTAACTCGGCCGCGGATCCGCGGCCGAGTCGCCATGTTGGCCGCGGATCCGCGGCGATTTAGGGGAGTTAGCTCATCAATTTTGGTGGGTTTTCCTGTGTTGCTGTTCTTTTCAGTGTGGTATACTTGGTTTCTCAGAATCGCTTCACATTTCTTCCAGATTTTCAGCAGATCAAAAGGTGATTTGATGTGGATCTTTTGTCATTATTTTCTTGAGCTCCGCGTAGATATCTTGGATCTTGTGTTGACATTGTGCTTTGTGCATGAAAATGACCATTGATTTGCCATTTTGTCCTTTAAACTGGTGTGCGGCAACATACGGATAGAGAGCGGAGACCCGTATTTTATCTGTGGTTGGCAGTAATCCAGAATTTGTCGCGCTTTTCCATGAATTTCACTGTTTAGAGCTGAGAACCTGTAACCTGCAATTATCTAGCAAACACGGCTCAAGAGTACCTACCTACAAGCAATGTGATAAAAAATGGACGGTATAAAAATGCAAAAATCTGATATGAACATGATCCGAAGCCTTCACCAAAGAAGCAACCGCGCAGCTTCACTGCTCGGTTATCCTTAGTAGGCCTCCTGCGGCCCCTCCAACGCTAAGGATCAAAGACCTCCTTAGAGGCAGCCCAGCAGCTACCCTGCTCGGCTATCCCTGGCCGGTAGCTTCCCTACTCGCAACGACAGGGATCAAAAGCCCTCCTAGAAGCAGTCGAGCCCGACCCTCGCTCGGCTATCCTTTAGGACAAAAGCCCTCGCCAAGAGGCACCGGGCAGTAACCCTGCCCGGCCAAGGGTCCTTGGTAGGCTTCTTACAGCCCCTCCCGCGCTAAGGACCAAAGTCCTCTTTTGAGGTGGTCGAGCCCGACCCTTGCACGGTTATCCCCGGCTGGTAGCTTCCTACCACAACCGACAGGGACCAAAGTCCTCGCCAAGAGGCACTGGGTAGTAACCCTGCTCGATCCCCGTCCTAAAGGATCAAAGCCCTCGCAAGAAGCAACCGAGCCCGACCTTTGCTCGGTCATCTCCGGCTGGTAGCTCCCTACCCATGACGCCAGGGATCAAAGCCCTCGCAAGAGGCATCTGAGCGGCTACCCCGCTCGGTTACCCCAGGCTGGTAGTTGCCTACCGACGATGCCAGAGATCAAAGCCCTCGCTAAGAGGAAACCGCGCAGCTTCACTGCCCGGTTATCCTTAGCAGGCCTCCTGCGGCCCCTCCAATGCTAAGGATCAAAGTCCTCCTTAGAGGCAGCCGAGCGGCTTCCCTGCTCGGCTATCCCTGGCCGGTAGCTTCCCTACTCGCAATGCCAGGGGTCAAAGCCCTCGCCGAGAGGCAACCGCGCAGCTTCACTGCCCGGTTATCCTTAGCAGGCCTCCTACGGCCTCTCCAACGCTAAGGATCAAAGTCCTCCTTAGAGGCAGCTCAGCAGCTACCCTGCTCGACTATCCCCGACTGGTAGCTTCCTACCACAGCCGACAGGGATCAAAATCCCTCCCAGAGGCAGTCGAGCCCGACCCTCGCTCGGCTATCCTTCAGGACAAAAGCCCTCGCTAAGAGGCACCGGGCAGTAACCCTGCTCGGCCAAGGGTCCTTGGTAGGCTTCTTACAGCCCCTCCCGCGCTAAGGACCAAAGTCCTCCTTTGAGGCGGTCGAGCCCGACCCTTGCTCGGCTATCCCCGGCCGGTAGCTTCCTACTACAACCGATAGGGATCAAAATCCTTGCCAAGAGGCACTGGGAAGTAACCCTGCTCAGTCCCCGTCCTGAAGGATCAAAAGCCCTCGCAAGAGGCAACCGAGCCCGACCCTTGCTCGGTCATCTTCGGCTGGTAGCTCCCTACCCATGACACCAGGGATCAAAGCCCTCGCAAGAGGCATCTGAGCGGCTACCCCGCACGGTCATCCCAGGATGGTTGTTGCCTACCCACGATACCAGAGATCAAAGCCCTCGCCAAGAGGCAGCGCCCGGTTATCCTTAATAGGCTTCTTACAGCCCCTCCAACGCTAAGGATCAAAGTCCTCCCAGAGGCAGTCGAGCGGCTTCCCTGCTCGGCTATCCCTGGCCGGTAGCTTTCCTACTCGCAACGCCAGGGATCGAGGCCCTCGCCAAGAGGCAACCGTACAGCTTCACTGCCCGGTTATCCTTAGCAGGCCTCCTACGGCCCCTTCAACGCTAAGGATCAAAGTCCTCCCAGAGGCGGTCGAGCCCGACCCTTGCTCGGCTATCCCCGGTTGGTAGCTTCCTACCATAACCGAAAGGGATCAAAGCCTTCGCCAAAATCAACCAAGCAGCTTCCCTGCTCGGTCATCACCAGCAGGTATCCTCCTGCCCAACAGACGCCGCGGGTTTGTAGCCCTCATAACGAGGCCACCGAGCCCCTTTATGCTCGGCACAACTATGGCGGACACCCCTCTGCCTATCACATGCAGCGGATCCGAAGCCCCAACAAGAGACATTAGGTCTATCCAAAGTCTGACCAATCCCCCCTCGACTCTGGGGCCACGGGGATACCTCCTTCTCAGCAGCACTTAGCACGCTTGACAAGTGATCGAAATCAACTCGACGTACGATTACCTGACATGGAAGCCCAACAGTGCAAGCAAGAATATTCTATGAGTACTCTTCACATCCAAAAGATAAAGTGCAAAGCAATGAAACAGCAAGAGTTTTACTCGCACAAGCAAAATGTTTTTACAGGGGTATTGGGGGCTCCCCAGCCTTACAAAGTTCCGGACGCTTACAAAAGAGGAACGAGGAAATATAAAAAAGGCCTAAGTCACAAACCCCCTCCTGCGCCTCGCTTCCCTCATCACTGCCATCGCAGTCTGCCGGAGGCTTCACCACCGGAGGCTTTGCCACCAGGGGTACGCCTCGCTTCCCTCATCGCTGTCTGCCGGAGGCTTTGCTACCGGGAGTGGGACCCAAGCACGGAGCTCGCCATCAGCGAACTCAGGAAGCCGCTCCTTCGCGGCATCTAGAGCCTTATTCCACGCGATTGCGGAATGCTCGTCAAGCTTGGCGTAAAACTGCTCTGATGCCTTGTAATCGGCCACAGCCTTCTTAGCCCGAATCTCGGCAATCCCGGCTGCCAGAAGCGCCACCTCGGCATCCCTCCTGCCGGTGTTTTTCTCCTTCTCCATGGCCGCAAAACGATCGGCCAGATCGGCCAGCTTCGCCAGCTTCTCCTCAACAACTCGGTGGGATGTACTCAGGCGACGATAGGCACCCTGGTTCGCTGAGATGGCGAGCTCCGCAGGCTCCGCTCGGGCTGCCATGACATCGGCCCTCGCCCTCTCCAGACGCAGGTCACGTTGTAGGACCTCGACCTCTGAAGAAAACGCTTCCAACTGCCTCGATGCGTGTAATGCCCCCTAGGCCTCCATACGAGTAACGAGGGCACAGTGTTGAAGGACCTGACGGGAAACGGATGAGAAACTTGGAAACGCTCGAGCCAAAGAAAGGAAGGTCAAAAAAAAAACCAACGCGTGGAGGAGTTCATACCTGGACTACCCCTTGGGCTATGACCTCCATTTGGACCCTCAGGGTGCCGTGCGAAAGCCTTCCCCCGGCCGACTCTTCCATCCCGACGAGCAGGCCGGCAGCAACGGAAAGCCCAGATGGAGACATGAAGACGGCATCCCCCTCCTGCACGGGAATCCCCTCAGGGACTCTTGACGGCGGCGCACGAGAGATTGTCCTTTTCCTCTTAAGGGGGACCCCGTCCTTACCCTCCCCTGCGTCCCTCGTCTGGGGCTCGGATGACCATGGACGTCTCTGGCCACCGCCAGAACAATCACCAGGAGCCATCAACGAAGCGGACGACCCTGCCATCGGCGGAACATTTGGCTCAGGGCACGAGCCAGCCGGGGGCACGGCCACACTGCTGGTCTCCCTCCGGAACGAGAAACCTAAAGAGTGGGAACGAACCATGTATCCAACCCAAAAGAGGAAGAGCGCCGAGCAACTAAGACTTAGAAGGAAGGAAAATATGAAAGAATAGGGGCCCTGGAGTGGGCTCCGCCCCTATTTATCACTGCAATTGTCCTCATCCAACGGCGCCCGTCATCTCCTGCCAAAGCGCCTCCTCGCGTCCAACGGCTCCGATCGCTCCACTTGTCATTCCCACACTGGGCCGTATCCCATCAGACGCCGCAGGTCTGCACACGCCGCATCAGCCAACCGACGCTTGAAACGCAGACCGTCGCTTCAGTGACAGGATGCACGAACCGGCGCACCTTCCTTAAATGCAGAGATCTCGCCCTGATTCGCTGGCAGAAAAGACAGCTAACAGCCCGGGGACGCGACCCGACGAAATCTTAGGAGGGGGCTCACCTCGGGAGGCCCAGCAGTCCATTCTTGACTCGACCCGCCAGCTGGTCGGAACAAGAGTGGGGGGATAATGATGATGCTCTATATTGGCGATCTCCCAGATCAGGACACATGGCAGATGACGTTTCCCATAACTCAGAAGAAAGGGCCCACAGTGGCTGACCAGGCTACCCCTATACCCGACCTGCAAGCACAAGCTGGCTCTCCTCAAAGCCCCCTGCAAATTGGCCTCCTTAGCCTCTCAGCTCGCCCCGAGCTACCGTAGGACCAAGATGCCTCGGCCCTCCCGCTCTCCCCTGAGCTCTCTCGCCAAGGCCATCTGCCTCGGTCCCTCCGACCGACCAACTCCACCACTCACAGGCGTAACCGCCGCTCCGCAAATCTTGCCATGCGCGGATATATTCTCCACCGGCAACATCCCGCATTCCACGCCATCATGATCCCCATTAATGAGGATCCGCTTATTACGTAGGCGTGACGTCGGGGGCGCAACTGCCGGCGAGATTCTCGCGCCTGCTACCGCGTGCTGCCACCACTATATAAACCCCCATCATAGAGGGGTCAAGGAAGCTTTTTTTCACCCCACTTAGCCCTTACTCTGCTCGGATCTTGTGCTAACTTGATCGTCGGAAGGTCCTCGGTGGTACCAAACCACCTCGGGACTTCCTTGCAGGTGCTCGGCGCAAATTCCTCAAAACCACCAATCTCCTCAAAACCCATCGAGGCCCACACGCAACAGGAGATCACCTCCAAGATCCACCGGGAGATCGACGAAAGTCAACATCTGACGGAGACCCGAAAATGACCTCCATCAACATGCATTTCAAAAGTACAATTCCAATGGATTTTGATAACATAATACATATTTGGATGGTTTGGGAGAAGAATAGCATTAAAATAAGAGGGAGAGAAAGGAAAATAGATATTGATGTAATGATGTGTCATTGAGAGAGAGAGAGAGAGAGAGATTTTGGATTAGAAAAATTAGGTCTTTACTAATTTTTAGAATCTAATGGATTAGGGAATTTTTTTGGGTTTTTTTCCATTGGAATTTTTCATAAAAGATTTACACAAACAACTAATTTCTTGGATCGGTCCAGTCCAATGGAAAAAAGGAATTTAGGCTTTTTTCATTGGCATATGAGTATCCAAACATAGCCCAACGGTAAATTGCCAAAACCCCATAGCAGGTTTCCCGCTGTTAAAAACCCCATGGTGCCGAAACGCTTTTATACAATCCTCATGAAAAAGTTTTCAGTTGTCAAAAAACCCTGTCTGCAGTCGGGTAGAGTTAAAGGGGGCCGGGCTCGGGCTCGGCCCCGGCAATGATATTGAAAAACCTTACATAAGCTTTATAGCTATACATTGTTAATACATATAAAAATGTTATTTTTATTTTGCTGATTGTATGTTTCGGAATAGTGGTAAACACATGAGATTTAGATTTTGGAGGTCTTAGGTTCGATTCTTTGTAGGGTATTTTTTTCAAATTTATTTATTTATTTCACTCCACATTAACGTTTTCATACCTTGAATAACATATATTGCTTTATTTGATGTTATACTCAAACTTCAATCAAGCAAATGAGTTTTATATGGAATTATTTGACTAGATTTTAAAAGGCCTAATTTAAACTAAACTATTTTTATTAATCGTATACTATATTAGATCGTCCAAAATAGGAAAGCATGGTATCCTTCAAATTATATGTAACATTTCATAATTTTAAAGATTATTTTAGAAATTAAATAATGATATTATGTATTTTCTAAAAATTGATGACATTTATAGAATTGGAATTTCATAAATTGATATGTAAATATATCTATATAGTTTAACATGATAAAGTAAATAATTAACTTTCTAATTAGCATTAGTGGACGTGAAAAGCAAAGTTAATTTTAACATTTACATTATGTGTGTGCGTGTGAGAATTTGGGGATTAATGTTTATGGGCATGGCTACATATTTTTATAGAATTGTTGGAGAAGAGAGAGGGAAAGGCATGGGCTCATCATGTGTTAACCCCCTCCACCCATACCTTCTCATTCTCTCCACATATACTCTCTTCATTTCCCTTACTCTCACTCTCATCTCTGGCTCTCTCTCATTCTCATTCTCCCTCTCAACTCCCATGGCTATCTCTGCCCCTCTCCCAAACTCTCACCCAAAATCCATAACACTCTCCCACTCTCAAATCCCTACTTCAAACACAAACCTAAACATTATCTCTCTCTCTCTCAAACCTCATCAATTTGAAGCCACGTTAAGTCTTCAAGTGGAAACCATCATCTTTTCTTCAAGTAGCTCATAAAAGCTTAGATTTCCTCCTTGACTCAACTTTTACTAGAGATAATACTTACCTTTCAAGTTATTGTTTAGAGTTTTTCATAAAAAAATACATTCTTTGCAAAAAAATCATGTTTTTATGGTTTAGATGTTAAAAAGATAGGTTTTTGGATGATTAGATGTAGTTGTAGTGTTTATGAAGTTTTCTTTTGGATTACAACTTGATTTTTGATAGTTGAAGGTGTTTTAAAGCAAAAGATTTGGTTTTTGAAGTGATTGCAAATTTCAAAATTTCAAACCAGTAAAATTCTTCTTCATACGTCTGGAAGTTTGAATTTCAGACGTTTGCCTGCTATATGTTTTTGTTGGTTTTTGTTGGTCAGACGTCTTCCCCTTGCTCAGACGTCTGGTCTCAAGTCTTTGATTGGATTTTAATAGTTCTTCAGACGTCTGGTATACAAAACTTCAGACTTCTGTTCCTAGTTCAGACGCCTGCATATTTTTCTCTTGTTGGATTTTGTGTTCGGGCAATACGTCTGAGAGTTTGAACTTCAAACATCTGGTGCACTTTTTAGCTGATTTGATTCCTAGTCTTCGTCGTGTTTCATTTGTTGGGTTTTATATTGATATTAATAGAGTTTCTGTCACGACCCGAAATGGCACGTGACTGGCCCTTGAATCATATGAAGTTTATAGGACCCCATCCAATTCAGGTAAGCCAAAAGCCCAGAAATCTAAAACCATTTTAAAATGATAAATGAAGGAAAGCTTGTTTAAAAGCAAGTGGTTTAAATAGCAAAAGCCGAATTATGCGTTTTTAAAATATCAAGTCTTTTCTGAAAATGTCAGCAGAGTTTCCTTTATAAATACTGGCCCCGAATGGAGTACAACATGAATAATATATACATGAATGATAAAAGGCATCCCCAAGCGGGAACTAGCTTTTCGTCAATCGACGGTCACAACCACGCAAGCAATATAATATACAACGCCGAAGGGCGAGGATCAAAACTAAAACGAAACTCAAAAACAACATGAAAACCCATAATAATACAACGCGCGACTCTAAGGTCGAATCGATATACAACTAGTCTCTAAGTCTGAAATAAATATACATGTCTGGTTGATAGAGTTACTAGATACAACTGAATGTAAATAAAATACAATGGTGGTCACGATGCAAGTGAACCCACCTACCAAAGCAAATCACCCGGAATGGAAGCAGTGTGCCAGCAAAACCGTAACGAAACCTGTACGGCAAAACCTGCAAGAAATGTGGCACAACGGGGTGAGTTGCCAACTCGTGAGTAGAAAACATCACCGAGCAGAAATCGTATGTATGACTCAATCCTAGGTTAATACGATCAATATATATATATATATATATATATATATATATATATATATATATATATATAACCTCAAAATGATAAAGTCTGAAGCATGATAATGTGACAAGGGTAAACATTTATACACAAGTATAATCCCATGTGCTCGTGTCAGTGCCTCAGGTAGCAAAATATCACAATAAGATGTATGAATGCATGAAAACAGAATACATATAAATGAGAAACTGTTTTCTTGTTTTAGTGAGATTTCTGTAATTTAAAAAGAGGTATCATCAATAAAATCAACATAATCAGTGTCTAGTATCGACACAAAACATAAATCCCAATATCTCAATATCTAGGGCTCCGGCTATCCGGACTGGCCCATATCATAATATCTCAATACCTCAATATCTATATCTGGGGCTCCGGCTATCCGGACTGGTCCCTGGGCTTCGGCTATCCGGACTGGCCCGACTTCGATCGGTATCCTCCGGATATCCGTCGAGTCACAAAACAATCACCGGTCAGCAATGCTCCCCTATCACAGGCTCAACGCCGATCAACTGCGATCTTCTTGCCCCGAGATACAGCACCGGGTCCACCATGCACCCACAGAAAGACTCTACTCCTCCTCGAATTGGGTGTATGATATCGCTTAAGAGCTGAGAAAACTCATGGTGGACAATCTCAAATCATATCATGAGAAAACCGCAACTTTCATTTTAAAATGATAATCAGTTTTATAAAATCTTGCGGTTCCTCCAAATCCATAAATCTTATGGAAACCCAAATCTCGAGAATAAATAACAATGAATTTAAAAGCATTGGGCTCCGGCAAATCCGGACCGGCCCTAAATAAAAATGCCTGGCAATGAATAATAAATATGCATGAAGTATAACAGTAATGAATGCGATATCTAAACTAGCACAATAACGATATGTCGAAACTATTAGCTAACGATATCAATCAAATAATATTCTCTAAAGTGTACGTGACATGGCAATTACCGATGCTGATGTGTGTGAGACGGCAAGTAAGTGCATGTGGAACATACGCATCATCGGTAATGGTGCTGGTGTCCTGACAACATGATTTCAATATTAACATATGAAAACACAATATAAGCATGCAATGCGATGCGAACAGTAATAATATGCGGGAGCTGAATAATAAGCACAACAATAATGAATATGCAATAAATAATATGGGTCATACAGTAAACTACAGGTCTAAACTAACAGTCTAATCAAAAGGTAAGGAAACCACCTAAATCTGAGTCAATACATACATACATACATACATTCAT
The DNA here is from genome assembly GCA_030015575.1 of Agapanthus africanus. Classification (NCBI taxonomy): domain Eukaryota; kingdom Viridiplantae; phylum Streptophyta; class Magnoliopsida; order Asparagales; family Amaryllidaceae; genus Agapanthus; species Agapanthus africanus. The sequence goes on from JASDDO010000008.1 coordinate 179,090,554, forward strand.
ACGTGTGTATATATATATATATATATATATATATATATATATATATATATATATATAGTCGGTGATCCCGCCTCAATAGTATCCCATACGATACCCTATATAATATGACATCCTCGAGTCAAGAGTGCGGATCTATCATCAATATAGCTCGTACGGTAAATCCATCGTTCGGCATCCCAAATCTGGGTACGGGTCAAATATCACATTTATCTCATTTCTCATCTGGTATCATTTTCATCATATATCATGATCTGAGGGTACTGATCTGCGTCTAGTACAATCTGATACCATCTATGTATATGCATGCGTGTGTATAAAAACACCACGCCTAAAGGACCCGCTAAACATCGTGTCGTATCTCATAATACGAACCATGTCATATCACCGATCTCATGACATCCAGCCCAATCTCATTGACTCATCTTCCAATATCAAGTACTATCCTTATAATCCATGTATATGAATACGTATATATATATATATATATATATATATAGACACACACACACACACATACATACATAGTCCCATACCCATGTGTGTGTGTGTATATATATATACATATCCCCATATACGCACAGGTAATAAAATGAATGCAGATGTGTGTGTGCGTGTGGGTGTAATCCCTAATCTAGGGTTTCGCGACTAAGAGGTTAAACTAAGTTACTTCTAATTACACTACACTATACCATGAACCTTATAACCTATCATGAATATCCATGTTTCACATAACAATATCATATATATATAACATATACATAGCATACTATATTTCGAACTGCAGGGGTGCTATACGCCATCCACCCGGCTTCCCCCCGTAGATATATATCTACTCACATTGATCTCGCTTGCCGAAGTCGATGTCGCCATGCCCATTCTTGTTGCTCCGAACCCACTCGAGGGTACCTACATGTATATCACATGACATTGTAATTCGAAATCGCATACGAAAACCAAATCGGCACGCGTATCACACATGGGTTAAAACCCATGATCTACGTATGCAAGAATAACTAACAACCTTCGACGATTGACATATGAACGTGAATCGTCCGATAAAAACACCAATATCAAAACTTTATTTCATAAATAACACGAAACATAAAGCATCAACTTTGAAAACATGCTCCAGATTTTTCCTTAGGCCAAACTAGCCAATTTTGCATACATGAGCGGTCTAATTTACTGGAGATAAAGCCACAGAACCAATACGAACCAATTTGAACCAGGTCTGGCCGTAAATTGCGGCCAGAACGAATATATTTGCGGCCATGGAGAGGAATTAGGGTCTAGGGTTTCAGTGGGGGGTCCTAGGTTGCCTGCACACTCCCCTGTGTTTGCTAAAAAAATTTCAGGTCACCCGGGTGTTAGCAGATTTCATTATACCCTCACAAAATCCACAATTTTTCGATATCGGGTTTTCTAAGTTCGTAATCCGGGGTATATGTCTCAGGTTCAGTCCACTATATCATCACAACAGGGGTTGTATAGCCTCTACTAACCTCAATTTCACATCACAACTCAAGTATTCCTCAAACCCTAACTAGAAATTTCTAAACCTCACTAAACGACACTAAATCGGTTCTAAGTTAAAATGGATGCAAAGCAAATGGGAAAACTACACTAATGATGGATAAATTATCTCCTTTGTCAACTCAAGAAAATTCTTGAGTTGCCCCTAGTGTCCAAAATCCTTGCTTTCTTGGTCCAAAGTGAAGCTTGTGAGCTTGTGCACATTTTTAATGAAGTGAAGATGAGGCTTTGAGGTTGTTTTGATGGTGTTTTGTGAGTTTGAAGAGGAGGGAGGAGAGAGTGCTGCCATGGAAATGAAGAGGAAAGAAGAAGATGAAGAGATGAAGGAATGGGAGATGAGCCATGTCCAAGGTTTGACCCCTCACCCACTCTCTCTCTTGCCCATGCCCCATTTTTTTATTGTTTCCCTTTTTCTTTTCTTTCCCATTCAAAACAAATCCAAGCAAATAAAAAAGAAAAGCCATGGTAGAAAAGATGAAAAAGTGTAGAATATGACACGGTGCGTGTCATGTGCACAAATTCGGCTTAAAACACGATTAGCGATATTTAATCGCGATTAGCATTAAAATAGTGTATAATTAATCATAAAATTTCATAATTTGCTTAAATCCAATAAAACACTCTCTTTTTAGTAATTTCTATAATTTTCCAAATTTTTCCCGATTTATCGGTATTTAATTATACCGAAATATTGAAATATTCATTATATTTATTATTAAATTATAAAAATTCCCAAAAATAATATTTTATTTTTCTGAAATGTTACAATCTTCCCCCCTAAAGAAATTCGGTCCCCGAATTTAAATTTAAACTCCCCCAATTTCTAAAACATTTCAGTAAAAAGATCAAGTCGACGGGGCTCCGAAATCATCAATACATAAAACGCATCGTAGCGCAATTCATGCGCATAAACAATGAGCAGATAACTCAAAATCAAAACCCCTTCAAGCATCCCGCAATTATCGGAGTCATGGTGAAGACACAAATGTCAAATCCAAAAAGAAACCAATATGATATACATCAAAACTATACATGTAAACATCAAATCTATACATGTAACATCTGAAGGAAATGCATGCCAAACCTTTCATGTTGCTGTGCGATGCACATAACACTGCACAGTGGCGGATGTCTATTGTAAGAAAATAACCATATATGTATATATCTTTTGTTTAATATACACGTCCCGCCGTTTTGAAAACAATTTAGAAGGGTTCTCTTGTTTTAAACGTTTCGTGTCATCTCAGACACGTAGGTAAATACTGAGACTATAGCTCCCCTTTTGGAAATCTCTTCGATAATTATCAATGCATGCAAAATATATCCAGGTACTGTCCTTTGACTAGTCCTGCTCAGTATGAAAACAAATAGTAAATATCATTAAAACGTACTGCTCCATAAGAAATCAATCCCAAAATGTGCATAAGAATGCCACGTGCGTCTGGTGCACATGGAAATCAAAATCCATGAATGTGCCATACATGTGCACAGAAACAACATCTAAGTGCAACGGGTGTGCACGAAACACCTGTCAGAGGCAACAGTGTGCCTGACAGCAAAATCAGGTGCATCTGATATGTACAAAGAATCTCGATTTACTGCATCTGGTGTGCACCAAAATCGCATCTCATATCATGCGCCCAACATGCGCGAAAATCAAAATCAGGTGCATCTATCATGCACGAATAAAATCTAAATCATGTGCATCCAATATGCACGAAATCACGAAATCCAATATCAAGCGCCGAACATACGCAAAATCTAATCCAAGCGACCCAAATATGCACAAGAATCCAATCAGGTGCTGATTGAAAGATTTATTTTGCATCAAAGAATTGTTAACCGCAATCAAGAACGGCGTCGCTTGGTAGCTAGCCGGTGAGTACGGGTCGGTTCATAGGGATTTTGTGTATTCTCAATTTGTTCTAACGAGTTAATTCCAAATGGTGTTGGATCGATTATTCACTAAAAACTGAAATTAGTTTTATTAAAATCTTGCTAGGTTAGATTTATGTTAAGTTTGGAAAGTCAATATTCCTCACCGCTTTCTATGCCCTGTTTAAGATCTATTTAGGTGTTATGGTAATAATTAATAAAGTGGATTAGCACCATCGGGAAGAAACTATGTTTCTCCCTCTAGGTCCTTGTCCTTCCTTTCTTAATTCTTACCCTAACCTCCATGGAAAACATGCACAACCGGTCTTTTAAACTACGGTATCACCGCTACCTCGTGAGATAGGGTGCCGTAGTGAGCGGTGTGTGTATGTATGCATGGAGTCCTATAAAAACGTATGATGGGCAAGAAAGGGGTGAGGGATCTTCATCTCTCAAACCTTTCCTATTCCTAACCCTAACGAGTGAGGAACTACTCACTCATTAGGGAATTTATAAAAAGAGACATTTTTATGATTTTAATTCAATAACCTAATTATCTAAACTAGGGCAAATAATTAAAATTATAACTAGGGCAGAAAAAGAAAATCTATACTAGGGCAGAAAAGAAAATTTAACTAGGGCATGGAAAAGAAAAAGACTTACTTTATTTGATGCACTCTTCAAACATTACAAGAATTGAATTCTGAATTTAGATCTATAAAATGAGGCACAAGAAGAGGCATACCTCTAAAAGAGGTTTATGGCTTCTATTTATAGATCATACAAACCCTAGGGTTACATTCGATTCACATCTGCATTTACCAATATACCCTAAGAAGACTAGTCAACGCGACGCCATACAGTAACAAATTTCCACCGACACGGGCACTATATGGCCGCGGAACCGCGGCCAAAACCCCTGTTTGGCCGCGGATCTGCGGCCAGCTAGTGGCTTCTTGAGCTGCAATTTTTAGGGGTTGGTCTGGTTGCATTTGGGTACTTGTTTCTTCACTTGGTTTCTCAGATTGTCTTCTAGTTTTCTTCCAGATTTCCACAGTGAATAATTTCGTGGACTTTACCGCTTGCTTCGTGTCGAAGTATTGAACCTTGCGCTGCCTTTGTTCTTTGTGAAATTGTTCATTGATCTTCGTTTATTCTCCAAACTGTAGGCTTGTTCAAGATTCTTCCATTTGTTGGCCGTAGTCTCACTTTTGTATCGTCTTTTCATCTTTTCACTGTTTTTGTTCCGAAAACCTGTAACCTGCAACTATGTAGCAGACATGGATCAAAAGTACTTGTTTATTTGTAAAATGAATAAGAATGGGGAATATAATAATGCAAAATTATGATATGAACAAATACCCCCAAACTTATCTTTTGCTCGTCCTCGAGCAAAACTAGTTTTATTCTTGAAAAAGACCTAGCCTCACTTTCGCAGGGAAACACGATTGCACTGAGCTCGTGCAACAAGCCGTTAAACCTCTAGGTGTCCCTAATAGGAGGAGTGTTGTCTCCTGAGGGTTTTCAGCGGATACTACCCACAAAATCCTATCAATTCGGCTTATCGACTTTTATTCTCCAATTAGGTTTTCTAACAAGAAACTCTATTATCTTCGACTCAGAAATTATCCACCCGTATTTTTCACGCTTCCTTATTATTTAACTTAAGATTATATATGTTCTTGTAAATTTACTTAGCTTTTAGCATCTTTTAAGTTTTCCTTCTAGGGTTCTATCTCAACTTAGGAATTTTTATCATCTCTATTAAATATATAAGTCCTATTTTTCATTCCTATCTCTCATCTAAACCCCAATCACATACCCTTACGTGTATGTATATATCACCCCTACTCTTGGAAATTCAAATCAAGCTATTATACTCTTGTCCATCGTCCAAAGTACTTTTCAATTGGTGAATTTTTAGATGAAATTGCACACACATTCTTCATGCGACTGTTAATACTTCTTGAGGTACCAACGGCCGATTACAAAATGTGTTTGCACATTAAGGCGTAATTACTAGTCTTGTAATCCCTAAGGCTTTTAGCAGTGACTCCCAAACCAGTTGGTCTAAGGCACTAGGTGATGAAGCACCCTCGCTAAATATTTTTTTTCTTCTATTAAAGCAGCCTTAAGTAATTACAAAAATCAGTGTTCATGTTTTTTCTTTCTTTCTTTATTCACACTTTTTATTTTTTTATTTTCCTTCATACTAAGGACTTTAGACAAGAGCATTTCAAGGTCTCTTCTACTATTCCAAGTTTCAAGGTTCGTGTTTGTGCAATTTGTAGGGTATACATTTTCAGAATTTAGACTTAAGCTTAGGAATTATTTTTCAAACTTATAATTTAATAAAGACATCAATACTTTTCCCTTGTTTTAACTTAGCCCAAGAAGTCAACTCGAAATTTTCCTATTTCTAAGTAAACTACAAGCACATATACTTTCTACCGTTAAATTTTAAGAAAGGTTATTTTTAGGGCTTTTAATTTACTAAGTCTAAGGTTTAGTTGTTTCTAGCTAGTTAACCTATTTGTCAAACTCAAGTCAATTAAGACCAAAATTGAATGTTTTAATTTTTATAATTTTTCAAGTTTTTCAGATTTTATGGATTTAAAAAAAGTATGCAAATGCAAAGATATACAAATGAATGCGAAGGAAGAAAGCTTACCGAGCACACCCCCAAAGTTAAATCTGACAGTGTCCTCACTGTCAGGCTACACCAAGAGGGTCAAAATTGTCGGCACTCCCCTGTTTATTTTTTTTATTGTTAAAAGAAAAACAAAATATATATACAAAAAGCCCCCCCGAAACTTAAGTGAGACAGTGTTTCCACTGTTTTAGCATTAAAGTTCAGAGTTAGGAAGGAGAAAAATCAAACTATACAAGGCCTTACACAGGCCAAAGGTTAGCACCAACCATTCAAAATTTTTATCATGATAATGGTAGGGTTGGTGAAAGAATGGAGTGTAGAGAAAAGAAATGAGAAGCACACGAGACCGTGTGGGAAGAAAGGTGTACGGTCTCGGTGGAGGAGGAGAATGGCGGAAGAGAGAAAGAAGTGTAGTACGAACTTGAGGGTGTAAATTGAGTGAATAAATTAGCATAAATTGTGATGACCGATGTGTTAAAAGCGATTGTGCTAACCTATCAACCTGTCGAGAAATGGGGTCAAATCCCTCAAGATTCGCAAGAAAACATGGGTATATTGAACTTGGTAAACCATCCATTGAACATGGAAGCGCGACGGATTCTTGCGTGGTTGAAACGATGGAAAGGAAGAAGGGGAGTGATTTAGGGATAGTCTTTTTCTCACCTAAGTAAACTGTCTCGAACTCGAAGGATTTCATCAATGGTTCGAAATGACTGTAAGCAACCGAGTCTGATGGTTCAACTAACTCATCTGAAAATTCAAAGGACTCAAACTCGGCCGGTGAGTCTTCAAAATCGTCCGAAAAAGTGAAACACTCGTAATCGTTATCGGCTGTGAGAACTGTGTCAGATTCAAAGAGGAACGCACTAGTGGCGTCCAAACTGCTGTGATCGAACATAAATTTTTCAAGCTCACAGTCCTCCTGCATGATCTTTTGCGTGGTCGGAACGATGGAAAGGAGGGGGGGGGTGATTTAGGAAGTATAACAGTTAAAGGTTTAGGAGGATGAATTGGAAAATACGACACATCAAACAAAACTGGTTCATCCTCAATACTATCCTCAATACTCTCCTCATAATTCTCCTCAAAAGTTATCCCATCCATGCAATTATCATCAAAATCAAGACGCATATGAAGTTCGGGAGAAACATGTAATGACTCGGGATGATGAATTGGAGAGAAAATTTCAGTCAAATCTACGGGTTCATCATCCAAAATATTCCCGCCGTCAATATTCTCGATCAAGTGAAAATCAATTTTTTCAGACACCTCATCAAAAGCATGGATATTTATCAATTCAGGTTCTAAATTGGAGGTGTAAAGTTCAAAAGGATTAGGTGTGGGTTCACTCGAAAGAGACTTTTCACAATCTAGCAAATCAAGCACTACAAAGTCGCATAACTCATTAAACTTTTTATTTTCAACTCGTGAATCATTTGGGACACTTGTTTGAAAACCGGAGTTGTGCGATTCAATAGGGTATGGGTAGGTTTGATTTGGAAGTGTATACAGCTCACTTTCACCACTCAAATTCTCACTCTGTCCAACTGCCTCATTATACATTGGAATTTTTGGAGCTAGTTGGAAACTAGCTACTGGGTCACTAGGTTGCATAAGGGCGGCAATGGACGCATCCAAATTCCTCATCTGTTTGTTTGTCGCTACAATATAAGCTTCCAACAACTGTTCTAGACTAGACATGGGTTGTGAAGGGGTTTCAGTAAAAGATTCAAAGTTGTTTGGATACGTGAAACTCCCAAATGGTTGTGTAGAAGCAATGTCTAGGGAAGGTGCGGATTTCGGGTAGGACTGGTAGGAATTGAATGGTTGGACAGGAGTAGGATCAACATTTGGATAAACAGGTGAATGGACTTGTTGATCCCAAGAACTGGAAGTGTTGAAAGGAGTGAAAGATCGGTTACGAGATTGTTCAATATGTTCAGCAATAGACATGGGTTTCGGAGTTACAATAGTACTCGAAAAAGGAGTATCAACGTAAGAAGGTGGTGAATGTTGAAACGGTTGATACACAGTGGATTGCGGAATCCAACTGTTTCTCCTAGACGCTTCTATTCGATCTTTCAAAGAAATTTTGGGCATGGATGGGTCGTCCGTAATTCGACCAAAACAATTCGCGTAGGAAGCAATGTTTGGATGGGGGTACCAAAGTTCGGCAAGAGTTTTGGGAGGTGGGGGTACCCATGATGTAAGAAGGAGAAGAAACAGAATATGGGTGTAAGTGGGGTGCAATGGATTTCTTAGCGACAAGTTGCAAGTTTTTTTTTATAAATTTTTTTTCCCGTTTTGTGTTTTTTTTATAAAGAGTTTTTTGCAAAAAGATTTTCAATAAAAGGCTTAGACACACGTTCAATCAATCACAAATGCACAATCAAGCCTAGATCTAGGGTCACCTAGGTCAGCTAGACAGCTCCTAACTGTTCCAAAGGGCAAGATGTGAGGACCTCAAACCGCCTCTTCACCGCCAATTGTGGCCAGGTAAGCACAAGTAGAGAAAGGAGGGATCCGCTCACGAATCACCGTGAGACGGGTCTTTTAAAGTTACCTTTCCCTACCTGTCTAGCCTAGGCACGACAAAGTCAGGTTAGGATCAACGGTCGATGCCTACAACTATTCCTTTGTCCTATTGAGCGCGAAGTCCTTAGGGCTGAGTCTAATCTTTTTTAATTAACTTGATGGTCAATGCAATATGCTTTTTGTGATTTTTGGGGTCCTAGGAAGGGTAATGAAATCCCCACCCAATCTGGATTGGTGTTCAAGCCCCTTAAAGTCAATTTAAATATGCAAAGCAGTAAACACAATCACTTGAAAACAAAATTTTTTTTAGCGCGGCCCAAAGAATCCTGCACAAGATCAAGTTATTGGAGAAGGGGAGAAGTTTTTGCGCAAATAACCCTGTGCCGCGGTTACAGAGAAGAAAAGAAAGCTTACAGAGGGATTTCCATTTGCTGACGTCACCCAAGCGCCGCGGTTCCGCCGCCGGACCCTGCCTTTGACCGCGGTTCCGCGGTGGGATCGTTGACTCAGTCCTCCAACTTCTTCTGTTACTCTGTTGTGGTTATCCTCTGTTTGTTCAGATCTGCTGTTTTCTGTTTTGCTCTCTGGATTTTTCCAGATCTGAATTTGTTCTTCGATCCTGCACAATTCAAACGAAAATACCCTTCACAAAATAACAAGATGATAATTTTTTTTATATATTATTTTTATTTTTCATTTTTTTATGATTTTTCAATTTTATATTAACCCGAAATTACAAAAAGAAAATAACAACGCCATCCCTGGCAGCGGTGCCATTTGATTGATCAAAGAATTGTCTATATCCATCTGTAGTATAGTGGTGACTATTCCCGTCTGTCACGCGGGTGACCCGGGTTCGATCCCTGGCAACGACGCCATTTGATTGAAAGCTTTATTTTGCATCAAAGAATTGTTAACTGCAATCAACAACGACGTCGCTTGGTAGCTAGCCGGTGAGTACGGGTCGGTCCACAGGGATTTTGTGTATTCTCAATTTGTTCTAACGAGTTAATTCCAAATGGTGTTGGATCGATTATTCACTAAAACTGAAATGAGTTTTATTAAAATCTTGCTAGGGTTAGGTTTAGGTTAAGTTTGGAAAGTCAATATTCCTCACTGCTTTCTATGCCCAGTTTAAGATCTATTTAGGTGTTATGGTAATAATTAATAAAGTGGATTAGCACCATCGGGAAGAAACTATGTTTCTCCCTCTAGGTCCTTGTCCTTCCTTTCTTAATTCTTACCCTAACCTCCATGGAAAACATGCACAACCGGTCTTTTAAACTACGGTATCACCGCTACCTCGTGGGATAGGGTGCCGTAGTGAGCGGTGTGTGTATGTATGCATGGAGTCCTATAAAAACGTATGATGGACAAGAAAGGGGTGAGAGATCTTCATCTCTCAAACCTTTCCTATTCCTAACCCTAATAAGTGAGTAACTACTCACTCATTAGGGAATTTATAAAAAGAGACATTTTTATGATTTTAATTCAATAACCTAATTATCTAAACTAGGGCAAATAATTAAAATTATAACTAGGGCAGAAAAAGAAAATCTATACTAGGGCAGAAAAGAAAATTTAACTAGGGCATGGAAAAGAAAAAGACTTACTTTATTTGATGTACTCTTCAAACATTACAAGAATTGAATTCTGAATTTAGATCTATAAAATGAGGCACAAGAAGAGGCATACCTCTAAAAGAGGTTTACGGATTCTATTTATAGATCATACAAACCCTAGGGTTACATTAGATTCACATCTGCATTTACCGATATACCCTAAGAAGACTAGTCAACGCGCCGCCATACAGTAACAAATTTCCACCGACACGGGCACTATATGGTCGCGGAACCGCGGCCAAAACCCCTGTTTGGCCGCGGATCCGCGGCCATCTAGTGGCTTCTTGAGCTGCAATTTTTAGGGGTTGGTCTGGTTGCATTTGGGTACTTGTTTCTTCACTTGGTTTCTCAGATTGTCTTCTAGTTTTCTTCCAGATTTCCACAGTGAATAATTTCGTGGACTTTACCGTTTGCTTCGTGTCGAAGTCTTGAACCTTGCGCTGTCTTTGTTCTTTGTGAAATTGTTCATTGATCTTCGTTTATTCTCCAAACTGTAGGCTTGATCAAGATTCTTCCATTTGTTGGTCGTAGTCTCACTTTTGTATCGTCTTTTCATCTTTTCACTGTTTTTGTTCCGAGAACCTGTAACTTGCAACTATGTAGCAGACATGTATCAAAAGTACCTGTTTATTTGTAAAATGAATAAGAATGGGGAATATAATAATGCAAAATTATGATATGAACTGGTGCACAAAGTGCACGAAACAAATATCGGGTATCACAATTGAAATCGACGGTATACAACACATTTCAATCCAAATCCAAATCAGGTATACCATGGTATATAATCTCACAACCATATGCATCAGCGTGCACAAAATCATATCAAAATACTAAAAGTTCATGAAAACTATGCCGATAGCATAAGTCAAATCATATGCATGCCCTCGGCATGAAATCACAATAAATATCTCAAATGACATCAAAACGAAGTCAGGTGCAACTGTGGTGCACAAAATACGTATCAATGCACTGCAAGCATATGTGAACTATACCGAGTGCAAAAACCAAATCGTGTGCGTACCATATGCACAAAATCAACCCAACTGTATGAAATCCATGAAATCATAAACATCTGCGAATAAGGCACAAAAACGATATTAAGTGCAATAACTGTGCACAAATCATAAATCAACACAACGGTGTATAAAGCATATCTCAAGTGTAATAACTATGCAAAAAATATGAATACCCAGTAGATGCAACCATGGTGCACGAAAACAAATATCATGAAACTCAGTCATCAAAACTCAATCATGCGAATAGATTGCCCAAAATACCGAAATCTAGTATGGCGGAATAGTCCCGCTCAAGCACATCCTCTAAAGAATCTCTGGCCAACTGTCGTGGTCACTCATAACATGTCTCGTCGACGGTGCCGAACTCTGGACTGCTGGGTGTGCACAAAATAACCACTCCTGGGTCCAAGTCTTCTCGTATAATATTCCAGAAAGGTCCTGTCAAGGTCTCTCCCAATTCTCTTGTCTGCCGATCTGCCTGGAAGTCACCGTCCTTTATTAAATCTGTTTCTTGTTCCGGAACGGCAGCATACTCATCGCAACTCCTTCTGGAAGATATATCTATATATAACGCCTCTGTATGCGTGTCACATCTCTGATGTCGGCGGAGTGGAACGTCATCTCGTCAAAATCTCGTACGAACCTCATACTCCACTTTTCTCTAATGTCGACTGCTTCGGACTCGTCTCTTCATGGCTGCATGGACTGCGCTCCAACGGCTTTACTCGTATCTGGAGTCTCCCAAGCAATGCATCCCATCACATGATATCCGAATGATGTCGAACCTTTCGATCGATTACTCAAGGTTCCATAATCCCCCAAGAGCTCAACATCTTGGGTACAGTTTAATAGTATTTTAGTACATGCCACAGTACCTATGGACCAACCGTAGAAGGGAAACCCATGCCTCATTAATGGCACCGCTGAACTGCCGCAAACCCTAAGGTTTCAAAGCGTTCTCATGGTCATTATGTCGAGTTAGGGTTTCATTCTTCTAGAAGGTCTATAGCATTACTTGCATTTGTCTCCGAATACTTTAAACTTGGAAAATGGGCTTCTGACATTTGATCGTCTCTATCGACTCCCAACGTACCTGCGCGAAGTCGTCTCTAGCTGGAATCAATCAATCTGATGACCTCGCATCGGGGTAGGCAACGAATCACATGTCTTAGTCCTTCCTCGATGGGTAACTAGCGATCTCCTATTATATCTCTAAGTACAACTCGTGCGGCAATAGCTCCAAACATCTGGGGCGATATCTCGTCACTCGCAGCAACAACTGGCTCATTTGTCCGCACGCTGAACAGTGCCTCAATCATCAAGAATAATATGTGCATCGACGGTCATCACATTCTGGCTAGCCTCTAGCAGTAGCCTGATCCTCTGGTGCTGATCTGCATGTCCGAGAAATCTCGTAAAAGCGATCCATCAAATGCTCATGGCGCGAAAAAAAAAAATGACACCTCTATGCAATCGTGTGTCCCTGGAATCACGCCCTGGTCAGTCCTCGTCCGTGACGAGCTCGTGCTGACGCAACTCTAGCTGTAGCTCTCTCTGCCCGTGTAATCGTGGCAGCAAAACCATAAACCAATATCGATGAGGATACATCATAGGAATGAATATAATACTGTGCAAGGAAATGTACATCCTAAGGCTTCTTAAGCAGAGTAGCGTATCATAAGTATGCCGCGGAACATACACACGGTACGCCACACTCCTTAAGTCACCTACTCCATCAACCAAGGTCAACCTATGCGACGAAAGTTCGGGTCTAAAACCCCCTTGACTAAGTCTACATTCCGTAAGGTCAAGCCTAGATTCCGTATATATACAAACGCCCTAGGCTCCGCATAGTCAAACATAGACTCGAACCAAGGTTAACCTAGCGCTCTGATACCAACTTTGTCACGACCCGAAATGGCACGTGACTGGCCCTTGAATCATATGAAGTCTATAGGACCCCATCTAATTCAAGTAAGCCAAAAGCCCAGAAATCTATAACCATTTTAAATGATAAATGAAGGAAAGCTTGTTTAAAAGCAAGCGGTTTAAATAGCATAAGCCGAATTATGCGTTTTTAAAACATCAAGTCTTTTCTGAAAATTTCGGCAGAATTTCCTTTGTAAATACTGGCCCCGAACGGGATACAACATGAATAATATGTACATGAATGATAAAAGGCATCCCCAAGCGGGAGCTAGCTCTTCATCAATCGACGGTCACAACCATGCAAGCAATATAATATACAACGCCGAAGGGCGAGGATCAAAACTGAAAGGAAACTCAAAAACAACATGAAAACCCATAATAATACAACGCGCGACTCTAAGGTCGAATTGATATACAACTGGTCTCTAAGTCTGAAATAAATATACAAGTCTGGTTGATGGATTTACTAGATACAACTGAATGTAAATAAAATAAAATGGTGGTCACGATGCAAGTGAACCCACCTACCAAAGCAAATCACCCGGAATGGAAGCAGTGTGCCAGCAAAACCGTAACGAAACCTGTACGGCAAAACCTGCAAGAAACTGTGGCACAACGGGGGTGAGTTGCCAACTCGTGAGTAGAAAACATTACCGAGCAGAAATCGTATGTATGACTCAATCCTAGGTCAATACGATCAATATATATATATATAACCTCAAAATGATAATGTCTGAAGCATGATAAGGTGACAAGGGTAAACATCTACACATAAGTGTAATCCCATGTGCTCGTGTCAGTGCCTCAGGTAGCAAAATATCACAATAAGAGGTATGAATGCATGAAAACAGAATACATATAAATGAGAAACCGTTTTCTTGTTTTAGTGAGATTTCTGTAATTTAAAATGAGGTATCATCAATAAAATCAACATAATCAGTGTCTAGCATCGACACAAAACAAAAATCCCAATATCTCAATATCTAGGGCTCCGGCTATCCGGACTGGCCCATATCTTAATATCTCAATACCTCAATATCCATATCTGGGGCTTCGGCTATCCGGATTGGCCCCTGGGCTCGATCTATCCGGATTGGCCCGACTCCGATCGGTATCCTCTGGATATCCGTCGAGTCACAAAACAATCACCGGTCAGCAATGCTCCCCTGTCACAGGCTTAACGCCGATTAACTGCGATCTTCTTGCCCCGGGGTACTGCACCGGGTCCACCATGCACCCACAGACGGACTCTATTCCTTCTCAATTAGGTGTATGATATCGCTCAAGAGCCGAGAAAAATCAAGGTGGACAATCTCAAATCATATCATGAGAAAATCACAACTTTCATTTTAAAATGATAATCAGTTTTATAAAATCTTGCGGTTCCTCCAAATCCATAAATCTCATGGAAACCCAAATCTCGAGAATAAATAACAATGAATTTAAAAGCATTGGGTCCGGAAAATCCGGACTGGCCCTAAATAAAAATGCATGGCAATGAATAATAAATATGCATGAAGTATAACAGTAATGAATGCGATATCTAAACCAGCACAATAATGATATGTCGAAACTATCAGCTAACGAGCGATATTGATTTTCTCGAAAGAGTGTGTTTGTAGTTTAACCGCAATCAGAACGGTGTCGCGTGTAGCTAGACCGAGATGAGTACGGGTCGTCCTCAGGGAAACGTGGAACTTTTTATTTTTACTTTAGATGTGTTGAGAAAGAGAGGAGGAATAAAGAATTTTGTGAAAAGTTTCTAGATCTACTTTAATGTAAAATATAGATCTAGATTATTTTAGAGATTTAAATAATATAATAATAGGGCTTGTAGGGTTCGTTAGGATTTAGTAGTTATGGAAGATTAATTAAAAGTTACCCTTTTTATCCATCAATAGATTTAGAACTAGAACGACGGTGATGCGTGTAGATTAGGGTTTCTGGAGGGAAAAGGAATCCCACTCGTAACCCTTATCTCGACACGGAACTCCGTTCATATCTAGCCTTTACCAAAACAATCATTAATCTAATCTCTAATTGCGGTCGGAACTAGCAAAGAATTACTAGCGCGCCCGATTAGGATATTAATGATTCTTTTGATAAAGTTCCTAAACTTTATAGGATTTAAAAAGGGTTTAATTATTTTCATCATCCATTAGCCTACCCTAATCCTACGAATCCTAACAAGCGGAGAATTACTCGCGCATGTTGGGAGAAGAAGATGAAAAGAAAGAGAGGGAGAACATAATGTAAAAAAAACAATTAAATAAAAAAAACTACCTTTATTAATCAACTCCTTCAAACTACACTTTTAATCCATAGAAAATGATTACAAAACTTGATTTGCTTCTCGATCTTTCCTAAGGAGGTAGTCGAACAGTCGATGATCAGCCTGGATGCGTGAGCGTCGGGAGCTTCGTGATCTCTTCGGCTTGATGGCTTTTCCAAGAGGCTCTCGGTGCCTTTTTATAGTGCAAAGCCAGAATCTTTTGCTTCAAAAGTTGGTAAAATATAGTAGAGAATCATGCCCCAAAATCTTTCCTTCCAACTCCATAATATTGCGGCGGATCCGCGGCCCAAGGGTGGGTTTGGCCGCGGATCCGCGCTCAAGGGTGCGGATCATTTGATGATTTTTCTTGTGCTTTCATCTGGTGACATTTGGCAATCCTAGGCATCTTCAGAATCTGAAAATCTTTTCTCGGTTGCTTCCAGACTTGGTCTCCAAGTTTTGGTTCTTAATTTGGCAAGTTTTCTTCAACAAATTGATTTGTTTGATAAATTCTGCATAACAACTTGGAAAATTCTGCACAATAATCTCAAATAATATTTAGTAGACTTAGTCCTACTAGGATTTGGTCAATAGATTTATTTGCATACATTTTCCTACCAAATGATAATTAAAATATATTAACACATGGAAAATAATGTTTTTACACATAAACCCCCATATGTATAATATATTATAATAAAGTCCTTTTTTAATATGAAAATGGTAGGAAAAATGTAATACAAATGTGCAGTTTTATCAACTGAACAAATACCCCCAAACTTATCTTTGATCGTCCCGAGCAAACTAGTTTATTTAAGAGGAGAAAAAGAAAAAGAGAAAACTAAGCACACTTTCGTAGGCAGACACGATTGCACTGAGCACGTGCAACAAGCCGTTAAACCTCTAGGTGTCCCTAGTAGGAGGAGTGTTGTCTCCTGAGGGTTTTCAGCGGATTACACCCACAAAATCCTATAACAAAAGAAAGATGGTGAAATTTACATATAAAGATAAGAACCATAAAAGAAAGGCCTTGAAAAGAAGAGTTTCCAACTATACTAGCTTTTCAGTTGTCATGAGCCCCATCTTAATAGTCATGAAAAAATGTTAGAAATCACATCATCCCTCAATAAAACATCGTCTTTATTCTTTATTTCTACCTTTCATCCAAACATTGATCATATAACCCCACGTGTGTGTAAAGAACATCCCTACACTCGGAGAATTCAATTCAAGCTATCATACTCTTGTCCATCTACCTTAGTACTTTTAACTTGATGAATATTTAGATTTGCTCACACATTTTCATGCGACCGTTAATACTTCTTGAGGTATTAACCGACCGATTACTCATGTGCTTGCTGATTCGGTGATAATATTTTCCTCGTCTTGCACCACCGAAGGCTTAGCAGTGACTCCCAGACCAGTTGGCCTTAGGGCACTAGGTGAAGAAGCACCCTCGCTATATTTTTTTATTGCTGCCTTGGCGATAACAAAACCAGTGTTCATTTTTTTCTTTTCACCATTTTTATATTTTCTTCATTTTTTTCACTTCCTTCATACTTTGGCTTTTAGACAAGAGCATTTCAAGGTATCCTCTACTATCCCGAGTTTCAAGACGTGTGTAAGTGCATATAGTAGGGTATCAACATTCAAATGTTCGGCTTCCAGAATAGAAACTATTTTTCAGACTTATTTTTATCCTCAGATTAGTGACTTCCTTCATTTTACTAACCCTTGGGACAACAGCTCATAACTACTTATTACTAGTTCGTTTAAGAAAACTTCTAATTTTCTTGGTTTTCTTAAACTATTCCTATCTTTTGGATGTAATTTTTCACTTTCTACTCTTTTGTTATAAAAGAATTTTTTTTAAAATTTTTGAAAACGTTGTGCTTATGCAAAGTATGATGCAAATTGATGTGTAAATAAGCACAAACCTCCCCCAAACCTGTTTACAGCAGTGTCCTCACTGATGTCATCCATTAAGCTCAAAAAAACCTGTAGACTTGGGAGGAAATTATTAATGGGGGCAAGAATATATGAAAGTGAAAATCCTCCCCCAAACTTATTTTAGGCTCACAATTTTGTAAAAATCATTTTCTTTCAAGAGCCAAAATATACCACCCCTCCCCCAAACTTGAGTTAAACAATTTTAATCTTTTAAAATCACATGAGGGGGTCAAGGTTATTGGTCAATGCCAAGCTTTGCAAAGACCGAAGGTCAACACCAACCATTCAAAAATTTTATTAATGAAGTACCAAGGTTGGTGAAAGAACATGTCACCTTTTGATGTGAAGAAGTGGGGAGGTGACAAGAGGTGTAATGGAAAAGGATTGCGTCTCAATTTGGAGAGACGACACAGTGATAGTGATGATGGATTACTCGCATTATCATGATTGTCCAAAAGAGGGGGTGGGGGTCCAATTTCTTCATCTTGGAGTTGATTCATCTCAACACCCGTGTCTTGTAAAAATGCGAGTTCATCAGCGAAAATTTGCTCAAAGCTTTCATCGATACCCCGAAAAATAATGTCATCAGAAAAAATGGGGTGATCGTCAGACTCTATAAAAGGTTTCTCATTAGATGTTGACCCGGACAACTTGGTGGAAGAGTAAATGGTTGGGTCAAACAACAACATATGAAAAGAGTCTGTATCATGAGGTTGATCAAATTCGCTGCTGTCGACATCCATTAATTCGACAGAACACACATGAGCATAGGGTTCGGAGGGTTCACTTCCCAACTTGTAAATATTAAGCTCAATTGACTTCTTTCCAAAGGATAGGGTCATAGAGCCGTTTCTACAATTAATTACTGCGTTGGAAGTGGCCAAAAAGGGTCGACCGAGTTTCACCGGGATTTGATTGCGTGGGTTTGCCACAGGTTGTGTATCAATAACGATAAAGTCCACAGGAAATATGAATTCTCCGACTTTGATTAACACATCCTCTAGCTCACCCCTAGGTTGGGTGATAGATCGATCAGCCATCTGAAGAGTGCAATGCGCCGGCTTTAACTCTCCGATCCCTAATTGCTCATACACAGAATACGGAAGCAAGTTAACACTAGCACCAAGATCGAGTAGAGCACGATTGATATTTTTACCCCCAATAGAAATTGAAATTGTAGGACTTCCGGGTCCTTTCGTTTCTTGGGAAGTTGTTGTGTAAAAGCTGTGCTCACATTACTCGTAAGGAAAACTTTTTTAGGTACTTGAACTTTTCTCTTCCTAGTGCACAAGTCCTTTAGGATTTTCGCATATGACGGAACTTGTTGAATAGCATCTAGGAGAGGAATGTTTATGTTAACTTGCTTAAAAATTTCCACAATCTTCTCCATTTGTGGACTTGGTATGTTGCTCCTTAACCTGTTTGGATAAGGTGCTTTATCAATAAGGGTTTGGTCCAACATTGGAGAGGATTGTGGGGACGGGTTCGATCCCAAAATTGGAGTGGGAATCGACTTAGATAGATTTGGCGAAATGGGCGAAGGGTTCGAGCCTTGGGGAAAACGGAGAATAGGCTCGGATGAAGGTGGGAGACTAGACGAATTAGGGGAAGAAGAAGAAGAAGAAGGGGTATCAAATGTGTCACTATCATCAAATTGCTCACCCACTTGGTTATTCAGCACTCTCCCCGATCTCAACGTAGTAATGGCATTCACATTATGACTTTGTGAATGGCCAGGATTCGGTAGGGGTTGAGATGGGAGTTTCCCTTTCTCTCTCGCACTCATTGCGGCGTTTAACTGTGCGATTTGGTTTTCTATTGATTTAATACTCTCACCATGGGAGGAGGAGTTTTTCGTTAGGGTATCAATAGAAGACCTTATCTCAGCCGAATTTTGCATGGATTGTTTCATGAACATATCCAAAGTTTGTGCAAGCGAGTTGTCAGTACCGGCCATTTGTGGTGTAGAAATGTTGGCCGGATTTTGGAAATTTTGTGACTGAAAGGGGGGCTGATTCTGTGGTTGTGGTTGCTGTGGAGGAGGTCTTTGATAATTACTTTGTTGGTTTTGATTCCAAGCAAAGTTAGGATGATTCCTCCATCCTTGATTGTATGTGGAAGAATAAGGGTCGTTTCTAGGTCGCTGCTGAAAAGAAGCATTAGCTTGAGACGATGCATTCATAGGACATTCTTCCGTTAAGTGTGAAGGATCCGAACAACAACCACAGACGGTCTTAGGAAGCGTAACCTGATTTAGGGAGACTGATGAGAATCTGCTCTCAATAGCGTCGAGTTTCTTCTACATCGCTGCCATTTCGGCTTTCACTGCGATGGAAACATCGAGCTGGTGAACTCCTCCCTTAGTTGTAGGTGGTCTTACGCTTTCCCACTGCAACGTGTGTTCAGCGAGATCTTCCAGATATTTCCATGCTTCACCGTCATCTTTAGACATGAAATTGCATTGACACATTGTTTCAAGCATCTGCTTTGTCGCTGGATTAATGCCCTCATATATAATCCGACATAAATCCCATCTTTGTATTCCGTGATGGGGGCATTGGACAAGCAGATCTTTGAAACGTTCAAAGCACTTCCAAAATGGTTCATTGGGAAGCTGGGTGAACTGATTGATCTCGCTCCTAACATGTGCAGTCTTATGATTTGGGTAAAACTTCTTAAGAAATGCTACGACGAATTCATCCCAATTAGCGATAGAGTGTGCGGCAGTATTATAAAGCCATTTTTCTGCCAAGTCGCACAGTGTGAATGGGAGAAGACGTAAGCGCATAGCATCTAAAGTCAATTGTGAAGTACCCATCATTGCGCATACGTTTTCGAATTTGGTGATGAAAACGTACGCGTCTTCCGACTCAAGCCCGTGAAATTTGGGCAGCAGATTGATGTAGTGGGGTTTGATTTCGAAATTATCCCCGTTAGGTGGTGGAAGAGATAGACAAGTAGGAAGAGGACCACGAATAGGATAGCATCTCTCTTGGAGAGAGATGCGCGGTGGATTCTGCGCACCTTCGGGCGGTGGCAGCGTGGTGTTATACTCTGATGAAGTGCCGTCCATCTCGGTTGATGTGGTGTATGGTGGGGGAAAAGAAGATGAAGAAGTACCGACTTCGGTGTCGATAGCAGGAACGCGGACAAGACGGGCACTAGGATCCCGTGTCCAGCCGAGCATGCACTAAGCGGGTTTAGTGCAAGTGGCAGCGTGTGTGTGATTTAAAATTGGCTTGTTTTGAAAAAGTGGGACTCAAGACAAATCACCCTATGATGCACAAGCAACCCTAGAACTATGGTCACCTAGGTCTGCTAGACAGCTCCTAACTGGGGCTAGAAATAGGACCTCAAACCGCCTCTTCATGGACAAGTACGGCCAGGTAAGTGGGAAGGAACCACCACTACAGTGGGCCTAATTAAAAACCACTAGCCTAGACACCGCAATGTCAGTTAGGATAAACGGCCGATGCCTATACTAGTCTTTTTCCTATTGAGCTCGACAGTCCTTAGAGTCTGGTCTAGATATTTTTTAAATTAATGAAGGGTTGTTCTATATGCTCGGTTTGTGATTTGTGGGGCTTAGGAAGGGTGATGAAATCCCCACCTAATCTTGATTTGGTCTTTGCCCCTTAAAATCCGTATTAAATATGCAAAACAAAACCAATAACAAAACTTTTGCAAAAAGATTTTTTTTTTGAGCGGCGCAATTTTGCAAAGAATCCTGCAGAAGATAGATTTTATTAGATTTGAGAGGAGAGAGGAGGAGTTGAAAGAAAATACCAGAGAAGATTGAAGCCCTAATTCCCCTAAGCAGCCGCGTTTCCGCCGCAGGAATGGTACTTTTGCCGCGGTTCCGCCGCAAGGTGGAAGGAACAATTGCTGAAAATTTTTCTCAAGCCCTCTGTGCTCCTCTGGATCTCGATGAATGCCTCTGTCTTCTGTTTTCCTCAATTCTGTAACTCCAGATCTCCTTGCAAAATTCACGCACAAATCGTTAAATATGCAATTTACAGTTTTGTGTTAATAATGATATAAATCGTCTAAGAATTCAACACAAATAGTAAAAATAAAAAATTACGCACATATCCCCGGCAACGGCGCCATTTGATTTTCTCGAAAGAGTGTGTTTGTAGTTTAACCGCAATCAGAACGGTGTCGCGTGTAGCTAGACCGAGATGAGTACGGGTCGTCCTCAGAGAAACGTGAAACCTTTTATTTTTACTTTAGATGTGTTGAGAAAGAGAGGAGGAATAAAGAATTTTGTGAAAAGTTTCTAGATCTACTTTAATGTAAAATATAGATCTAGATTATTTTAGAGATTTAAATAATATAATAATAGGGCTTGTAGGGTTCGTTAGGATTTAGTAGTTATGGAAGATTAATTAAAAGTTACCCTTTTTATCCATCAATAGATTTAGAACTAGAACGACGGTGATGCGTGTAGATTAGGGTTTCTGGAGGGAAAAGGAATCCCACTCGTAACCCTTATCTCGACACGGAACTCCGTTCATATCTAGCCTTTACCAAAACAATCATTAATCTAATCTCTAATTGCGGTCGGAACTAGCAAAGAATTGCTAGCGCGCCCGATTAGGATATTAATGATTCTTTTGATAAAGTTCCTAAACTTTATAGGACTTAAAAAGAGCTTAATTATTTTCATCGTCCATTAGCCTACCCTAATCCTACGAACCCTAACAAGCGGAGAATTACTCGCGCATGTTGGGAGAAGAAGATGAAAAGAAAGAGAGGGAGAACATAATGTAAAAAAAACAATTAAATAAAAAAAACTACTTTTATTAATCAACTCCTTCAAACTACACTTTTAATCCATAGAAAATGATTACAAAACTTGATTTGCTTCTCGATCTTTCCTAAGGAGGTAGTCGAACAGTCGATGATCAGCCTGGATGCGTGAGCATCGGGAGCTTCGTGATCTCTTCGGCTTGATGGCTTTTCCAAGAGGCTCTCGGTGCCTTTTTATAGTGCAAAGCCAGAATCTTTTGCTTCAAAAGTTGGTAAAATATAGTAGAGAATCATGCCCCAAAATCTTTCCTTCCAACTCCATAATATTGCGGCGGATCCGCGGCCCAAGGGTGGGTTTGGCCGCGGATCCGCGCTCAAGGGTGGGGATCATTTGATGATTTTTCTTGTGCTTTCATCTGGTGACATTTGGCAATCCTAGGCATCTTCAGAATCTGAAAATCTTTTCTCGGTTGCTTCCAGACTTGGTCTCCAAGTTTTGGTTCTTAATTTAGAAAGTTTTCTTCAACAAATTGATTTGTTTGATAAATTCTGCATAACAATTTGGAAAATTCTGCACAATAATCTCAAATAATATTTAGTAGACTTAGTCCTACTAGGATTTGGTCAATAGATTTATTTGCATACATTTTCCTACCAAATGATAATTAAAATATATTAACACATGGAAAATAATGTTTTTACACATAAACCCCCATATGTATAATATATTATAATAAAGTCCTTTTTTAATATGAAAATGGTAGGAAAAATGTAATACAAATGTGCAGTTTTATCAACTGAACAGATATCAATCAAATAATATTCTCTAAAGTGTACCTGACATGGCAATTACCGATGCTGATGTGTGTGAGCCGGCAAGTAAGTGTATGTGGAACATACGCATCATCGGTAATGGTGCCGGTGTCCTGACAGCATGATTTCAGTATTAACATATGAAAACACAATATAAGCATGCAATGCGATGCGGACAACAATAATATGCGGGAGTTGAATAATAAGCACAACAATAATGAATATGCAATAAATAATATGGGTCATACAGTAAACTACAGGTCTAAACTAACAGTATAATGAAAAGGTAAGGAAACCACCTAAATCTGAGTCGATATATATATAATAATAATAATAATAATAATAATAATAATAATAGTCGGTGATCCCGCCTCAATAGTATCCCATACGATACCCTATATAATATGACATCCTCGAGTCAAGAGTGCGGATCTATCATCAATATAGCTCGAACGGTAAATCCATCGTATGGCATCCCAAATCTGGGTACGGGTCAAATATCACATTTATCTCATTTCTCATATGGTATCCTTTTCATCATATATCATGATCTGGGGGTACTGATCTACATCTAGTACAATCTGATACCATCTATGTATATGCATGCGTGTGTATGAAAACACCACGCCTAAAGGACCCGCTAAACATCGTATCGAATCTCATAATACGAACCACGTCATATCACCGATCTCATGGCATCCAGCCCAATCTCATCGACTCATCTCCTAATATCATGTACTATCCTCATAATCCATACACACACACACACACATACATAGTCCTATACCAATGTGTGTGTGTGTGTGTGTGTGTATACATATCCCTATATACGCACAGGTAATAAAATGAATGCAGGTGTGTGTGTGAGTGTAATCCCTAATCTAGGGTTTCGCGACTAAGAGGTTAAACTAAGTTACTTTTAATTACACTACACTATACCATGAACCTTATAACCTATCATGAATATCCATGTTTCACATAACAATATCATATATATATATATATATATATATATATATATAACATATATATAGCATACTATACTTCGAACTGCGGGGGTGCTATACGCCATCCACCCGACTTCCCCCGTAGATATATATCTACCCACATTGATCTTGCTTGCCGAAGTCGATGTCGCCACGCCCATCCTTGTTGCTCCGAACCCACTCGGGGGTACCTACATGTATATCACATGACATTATAATTCGAAATCGCATACGAAAATCAAATCGGCACGCGTATCATACATGGGTTAAAACCCATGATCTACGTATGCAAGAATAACTAACAACCCTCGACGATTGACGTATGAACGTGAATCGTCCGATAAAAACACTAATATCAAAAATTTATTTCATAAATAACACGAAACATAAAGCAGCAACTTTGAAAACATGCTCCAGATTTTACCCTAGGCCAAACTAGCCAATTTTGCATACAGGAGCGGTCTAATTTACTGGAGATAAACAGAACCAATACGAACCAATTTGAACCAGTTGCGGCCAGAACGAATATATTTGCGGCCTTGGAGAGGAATTAGGGTCTAGGGTTTCAGTGGGGGGTCCTACGTTGCCTGCACACTCCCCTGTGTTTGCTAAAAAATTTTCAGGTCACCCGGGTGTTAGCAGATTTCATTATACCTTCACAGAATCCACAATTTTCCGATATCGAGTTTTCTAAGTTCGTAATCCGGGGTTTATTTCTCAGGTTCAGTCCACTATATCATCACAACAGGGGTTGCATAGCCTCTACTAACCTCAATTTCACATCACAACTCAAGAATTCCTCAAACCCTAACTAGAAATTTCTAAACCTCACTAAGCGACACTAAATCGGTTCTAAGTTAACATGGATGCAAAGCAAATGGGAAAACTACACTAATGATGGATAAATTACCTCCTTTGGCAACTCAAGAAAATTCTTGAGTTGCCCCTAGTGTCCAAAATCCTTGCTTTCTTGGTCCAAAGTGAAGCTTGTGAGCTAGTGCACATTTTTAATGAAGTGGGGATGAGGTTTTGAGCTTGTTTTGATGGTGTTTTGTGAGTTTGTAGAGGAGGGAGGAGAGAGGCTGCCATGGAAATGAAGAGGAGAGAAGAAGATGAAGAGATGAAGGAATGGAAGATGAGCCATGCCCAAGGTTTGACCCCTCACCCTCTCTCTCTCTCTCTTGCCCATGCCCCATTTTTTATTGTTTTCCTTTATCTTTTCTTTTCTTTTCTTATCTTTCCCATTCAAAACAAATCCAAGCAAATCAAAAAGAAAAGCCATGATAGAAAAGATGAAAAAGTGTAGAATATGACACGGTGCGTGTCATGTGCGCAAATTCGGCTTAAAACACGATTAGCGATATTTAATCGCGATTAGCACTAAAATAGTGTATAATTAATCATAAAATTTTATAATCCAATAAAACACCCTCTTTTTAGTAATTTCTATAATTTTCCAAATTTTTCCCGATTTATCGATATTTAATTATACCGAAATATTAAAATATTCATTATATTTATTATTAAATTATAAAAATTCCCAAAAATAATATTTTATTTTTCTGAAATGTTACAGTTTCCTTGCATTTATGATATTATTGGTTATAGAGTCGATTGCGGAGACTCCTGAGGCAACGAGGAGAGGCGCGACAGTCGTGGGATTCGACTAGCTCGAACAACATTAATGTGAGTAGATTTGTATCTACAAGTGGGGAATCAGATGGATGGCGTATAGCACCCCCGTGAAACATATTGTTTAGTTATGCTATTGATACGTTTACGAGTCATGTTACGTATATCTAGATCTGTTTGTTGATTAGTAGATTCGTAGTTTAGTTTTAGTAGGCATATTGTAAACACACTGTGTAGAACACTAGCACAACTACTAATAATTGTCATGTTGTACAATCACAGACTCGCATGCACATCATTAGTATTGCCATGCTACGTAGAACTTGCCATGCTTACATATCATAGTGTGATTAACGTTATATATAAATTAATGTTATAATATGATTAATATTATGTACGCGTATGAGACTAGACGTCCGTACTGATTGTTAGGCAAGTAAATGACTAGAGATCCGTACCAGTCACTATGTGTGTACATGACTTGACGTCCGTACCGATCGTTGTGCGAGTGCGTTGACGAGATGTCCGCACCAGTCGTTGTGTGCGTACGTGACTAGATGTCCATACTAATAGTATTCCGTTACTGTGTGTACGTAGATTTGATATCCGTACTATTTTAAGTATGTATTTCCGTACATAGACTATATGTCCGTACTATTTAAACTATGTGTTCGGATACGTAGACTAGATATCTATACCGACTATTATTGACTGATTAAATGGAATATTAGGTGTCATCGTATGAAGGGAGATTCCGTACTGGATAAGATGGTGATATTGAGCCGAATAGCCTTATATTATATTGACTCGTGGAGTCTTGTTATTTATCTCTATTGAGAGATTATGAAAATATAAAGGTTTTTACCCATTTTCAAATAACGATTTGTTCATGTTTTAAAAACGATAATGCCAAGAATATGCTGTTGGGATTTCAACAGGATGTATATATATTTTAAACGTCGCAGCCTTCTTATATTCAAAATAACGATTCATTCTACTTATATATATATATATATATATATATATATATATATATATATATATATATATACACACACATACATACATACATACATATATACTTGGAAGTATTCATTTATTTATCTAATATGCTCGTTCACGCTATACTTTCTTTACTTATTATTCATTCACGCTATGCTTGCTTCATGTTATCCATTCACGTTACGTTTATTTTATTAGTTGTGTTACGTCTACATTATCCGTATGCTTTATGATTCCATTCGCGCTATGAGTAAATTACTATTTGTGTTGATATGATACCAGTCTGTGCTATACTTATTTTACAAAGACAAAAATGGTTCGATTTAAATGAGATATATTATTGTGGATATGATATGCTATCAATTCTAATAGATTGAGAATGTAAATGGTTGAGAATATATATATATATATATATATATATATATATATATATATATATATATGTAACATTTCAGAAAATTTAAAATATTATTTTTGAATCTAAATAATAAAATAATAAATTTCAAGGATATTAAACAAATTTAAAATATTATTTTTGAATCTAAATAATAAAATAATTAATTTAAAATATTATTTTTGAATGTAAATGATTTGAGTTTTCGTAAAATGGTATAATAATATACCTATATTTTAGAAAATAATTGGAATTTAAAATAAATTATCATTTATGAGAGCATTCATTTGACTTGGGTTTTTTTTATAAATTAATATATAATTATTTACATATAAGTTTAATGTTAAACTTGATTAGTATTTCATTAATTATGTATTAAACCAAATTTGTTTTGTTAATCATGCTTTGCGTGCAAGACATGTAATATTTTGTTCATATTCCATACCATGGTTTCATTTTATTTTGTATTGAATTTGTTTTAAAGGAAAAGATAAGAAAAGAAAAGAAAAGAAAACGAAAAAAAGAAAAT
Organism: Agapanthus africanus; assembly: GCA_030015575.1. Taxonomy (NCBI): domain Eukaryota; kingdom Viridiplantae; phylum Streptophyta; class Magnoliopsida; order Asparagales; family Amaryllidaceae; genus Agapanthus; species Agapanthus africanus. The sequence continues at coordinate 179,118,050 of JASDDO010000008.1, forward strand.
GGGGGACAAGGGCACACCAAGGTATGGGCATGAGAGAATGAGAGAGAGAAAGGATGATATGGTTGATTAGACATCTTTTTCCTTCATCCCATTATTTTTCTTCACCTCCTTCTTCTTCATCTCTACTTCATCTCCTTCTTCCTCACCTCCTCCACCCTCACTACCACCATAGAAACACATCTAAAGCCACCTTAAAACTGTTGGCTATAGTGCTCTCAAGGCAATTATTGTAATTGCAGGCAGGCGATTATGATGATTGCAGGAGGATCTATACGGGTAGAACAGTATTACTTGAGATGATAGTATGCTATCTGGTTTGACTCTATCATCATGTACATGCGTTATATGGTATTACAGATCACTATTACATGTTGATAGAGCCCATAGGATTCTTGCTTGACTACCAGCATTATGATGGCGATCATATACGTCGAAGCTAGGTGGACTATAAGCACATCCTTAAATGTCCATAGTCGAGAGAGTATTGAGACTGGGCATCGATACTCCAGAGTAGACCGGTGTATACTTTTCGAGACCCTGACGAGGGGTGGTGGCCGGTCTTACAAGCCATTGGCATCAGTTAGTCACCTAAGATAGTATACAGGTGTTCATTGGGTTATGAGTACACTGGACGGACTCGCCGGGAACATGCTAGATGGTATTATACCTATTGTCAGATGGCGGTTCTCAGGTGACATGAGTACAGCTTAGTCTGTCAACTTGAGATCGTCATTTGCCCTGTGTGAGTTCCCACTGTGCTTTGATTATTACCCTACCACGGTTCAAAGGAGTCGTGCAAACAGGTTTTAGTTAGGTATAGTCCCGAGCCACATGGAGGCAGTGAGCGGATCGTCGGGGATTCGACTCTCCCGGTATCGGGGGTTGATGTCGCGCGGTGCACGGGTGGCCATCACCAGAAATCCTTAGCCAAGGTAGACGATAATTACTGATTTGGATCAGCAGTTTCTCAGTGGGTGATGGGCTTCACACCGACACGAAATATCGCGTTATTAGGGGTCTGACTTTATCCACCCCTTAGAATCGATATGCGATACTCTTAGATGAACATACCGGACTGTATGGAGATTGTCACTGACAGGCTCAGTAAGAGTTCGGATGAGTTTGCTCAACGGCCTCCCTTTCGCTCAATACCTGGGTAGCCGTTATGTACAGCTAGTGCCGCTGACGTGCTTGTGGTTAAATCCACTGCCAGCTTATTGACGAGTCTTTAGAGTCCAACACAGAGGGTTTCCCTGGTTCTGGAAAAATAATGTAGTAGCCGTATTGGATACGTGCAGGGTTCCGATCGAATGATTGTACTAGTTACCTGGACTTTTGATCGGACGGTTGATAATACTAGCCGGATCGGGTTTAAGCCGGATTATTAAATCAGGTATTAATTTAATAATTTACGTATATGTATTTCGATATGTGCAGGGTTCCCTAGGACGGCAGCAAGGTTTCGGGAGGTATCGTCCATGCCAAATTAAAATTTTGCCGTTCTAGCTAACCCTAAACATAGAATCGTTTACTAGAAATCGACGGAATACAATGCAAACAACTTTGCAATAAGAAGTGAGCAAGGAATACAACCTTTGTAGACCGGTCCTTCACTTCAATAGCTCCATGTAGTAGTCCTTTTCGGTGCGATCGTGAACTTTGGACTCTAGAGAGGCTCCTATGATGAAACGAACATGCTTGCTTTGATGTCTTCGAGGTCGAAGATGATCTACGTCGAGGAGACACTAACCCAAGCTATCTCTTCACTAATTACGGAATTAGTGAAGCAAACACCCTATACTAGATGGCAAGTAGTAGAGGATGATAAAGTAGGAAGTGGGCTCACTTTAGATTTCATATTCTCACTCATTTTCTCACATCTCCATTAAAGCTAGAAAGCTTGAGAGGAAGAAGAAGAAGAATGAACTCATCAAGTGAGAAATGAATAATTCATGAGGTTAGAAATGCAACCATGGTGAGTTATCATCTCATGCTAAACTCATGTAGAGAATAAACCATGGTGTATGGTTAAAGTTGGGTTAACAAATATCCTAAGCTAGACAAACAAGTTGACTAAGTCTTTGTTCTACTAGCTTCTCCAAGCTTCACATTGACTTAATCCAAATGTTTGAATTGCTTAAAACAAATAAAACCCTAATTTTAACCCTAGCATGGTATAATTCTCATACTCATATGTTGCATTTGTAACCCAGCATGATACAAACATGAACACAAATATACATATCACATATATATATTGTGCACATCAAGTGAGAAAAGAAATCATAAGTGAGCAAGTATTTAGTTAACGTAACTTAATATATCAAATATTTAATTATAGATTAAATTATTAAATCAACACTTGATTTAATAATCCGGCTATATCACATATAACCGACTAATACCAAATGTAAGAACTTATCGAATCAACACTTGATTCAATAACTCGGCTATATCGCATATAACCGACTAATGTCACAAATCGCGAGAATAGAATATGGTATCTCATATCGTATCAATTTCGATCCCGCACATATCACATATGTGCTCCTACCCCGTTTCGCTTGAGCCAGGAAACCCATGTGTAAGACTCTAAAGACTCGTCAATACGCCGTCAGTAGGTGATGATCATATCAAACACCCATAAGACGCATGCGGTCTGCTAAACGTAACGGCCACCCGGGTATTGAGCGATTAGAAGATCAACAAGCAAGCCTGCTAGTACTCCTGCGAATCCAATCAGTAACACTACCGTACAGTCCGGTCTCTTCGTCTGATATGTTGCATATCTCGCCTAGGGGTGGTAAACGTCAGACCCCAGTAACTCGATAAGTCGTGTCGATATGAGTCTCATAACGGGTCGAGAAACTATCGATAACACTTACTAGTATATCTCTGAAGCAGCCCTAGCCAGGGACTTCCTGTTATAGCCAATCGAGTACAGCGCAACATCAACTCCCAATACCGGGAGAGACGAATCCCCTCCTATCGCTTATTGCCTCCATGTGACTCGGGACTGTACCCAAAAACCACCGTTTTGCACATCCTCTTGAACATGGTAAGGTGGAAATCAAAGCACAGTGGGAATCACACAAGACTCTATGACGATCTCGGGTCGACAGACTAACCTGTACCAGTGTCACCAGAGAACTGCCATCTGACATGAGGTATAATACCATCTGGAAGTTCTCGGCGAGTCCGTCCAGTGTACCCAGTCACCACTGAACACCCATATATCATCTCTGATGTCAAACACCAATGAATATGGGATCATCCATCTCCCATCTACATGGGTCGAGATGGTATACGCTAGTCTACTATGGTATATCGATGCCCTGTCTCGATACACGCACGACTAGAGACATTAAAGGATGTACTCACAGACTACCTTTATCCCACTAGTATGATCTCCATCATAATCTAGGTAGTCAAGTACGCATCCTAAGGGTTTTACCAACATGTAACAGAGAGACAATCAGTGTATATGTTAAGATAAAGAGTAACCAGATAGCATACTATCATGTCGAGCAAGAAAGTCATCCTTATATATGTCCAAGCATCCACTACAATATACATCTCATGTACAATAATGGCCTCTAGGGCATACATATAACTAACAATCTCCCACTTGCACTAGGGCCATCATATAGCAGTGGTTGTAGTATCTCATACTCAACCATCCCATAAAAGTCTCTCTCTGGGAAAAGGCCTTTGTGAGTGGATTCGCCGTGTTGTCCTCTGAGTCTACTCTCCTAACCTCGATCCCCTGGAGATCAACCATCTCCATGATCAGGCGATACTGCCTTAGAATATGTCTGGATCACTGATGGGACAGGGGTTCTTAGGCCTAAGCCACAACTCCATTGTCACACAATGGTAGGAACGAAGTTCATCTCATGAACTAATATACCCCCAGACTTCCTCTTTGGTAGCATCTTTGGTAGCGATGTATCCAGCCTTTATCATCTAGTTTGCCACGGTATCTAGCCTGGAACTCTTCCAACATACCGTCCCTCCACTGAGGGTAAAGATAATGCCTGTGACTGACATTCAGTCGACCTTACTACCCTGGAAGCTATTAAGTGTTTCTCCCCAGGATCGATTGATACCATCTCACTACACCTATAACATCCACATAGATCTATCTCATAGATCCAAAACCCAGAATTTAGGAGGTATCACCTTGATCCTATATGGAGAATCAATGTGATAAGAGGAGATTGACCGAGTGTAGCATAGGAAACTCCTTTCCTATCAAGAGTATGTCATCCACGTGCAATACGAGGAAGAACACATTACTCTCTACTACCTTTTTGTATATACAAGGTTCATATACCATTTTGATGAAGTCAAACTCTTTGACTACCACATCAAAACAGACGTTCCAACTCCGCGATTCCTGCTTTAACCCATAAAGTAACTTGCACACGTTTCCGCTGCTCCCACTGTCTACAAAGCCCTCTGGCTGTGTACTTATAGATGCTCTCTTCTAAATCATTATTTAGAAAAGCAGTCATGACACCCAACCGCCAGATATCGTAGTCATGGTATGTAGCAATTGCAAGTAGGATCTGGATGGACTTAAGCATAGCTTTGAAAGTCTCAACTTTTCCATGTACACCATGTAATCTTCTCAAGATATACTTGCTTCTGATGGGGATTTAACCCTTCAGATAAAGCAACCAAAGTCCATACTTTGTTGGTGTACATGGATTCCATCTCAGATCGCTTAGCACCCAGCCATTCTCACAGAGTCCCCACTCCTGATGGCCTGCTCGAAACTAGTTGGGTCATCATCTCATGATGCAATCCCCGTTCCCACTGTCATAAAGGAACTGAAGTATCTCTCAGGTGGATGAGGAACCCTACTAGATCGGCGGAGAGGCTGAGATTCGTTGGAAACTATTGAATCCTCCGGTTCTACCAAATCATCAGCTGTAGTTTGTATAGCTGGAACTCCTTCCAGTTCTACCTCATGACCACTAATTTCTTCACAAGAAATACCCTTTCCAAAAGGTGGCATGCCGAGAAACAAAACACCTTTTTCTCCCCAGTGTGGTAGAAGATATTCCCTTGCGAATGCTTGGGATATCCAACAAACTTCCACAGAACTGACCTTGCCTCGAGCTTTTCCGGATTTCACTTTTAGGCATAGGCCGGACAACCCCAAATCTTAACATACTTAAGAGATGGGCTCTTCCCATTTCATATCACATATGGTTTGGTAGGCACCTGATTTGATTGGAACCCTATTCAATAGGTATGCAGTTTCTCAAATGCATAACCCCCAAAAGGAAATAGGCAACTCAGTAGTACTCATCATAGAGCACACCATATCACATAGGGTGCGATTCCTCCGCCCCGATATACCAACGTGTTGTGGTGTATACAGAGGAGTAATGCTGAGAGAAAATCTCATTCTCCTTTAGAATAGTCCAGGAATTCCGTGCTCAAGTATTTTCCTCCCTTATCTCATCATAGGACATAATACTTATATCCGTTTTTGGTTCTCTACTTCTAACTTATATTCTTTGAATTTCTCAAAAACTTCAGACTTGTGTTTCAACAGGAACATATGTCTGAATCTTGAGAGATCATCAATGAATGTAATGAAGTACAAAGAACCAGTCCTGGCATGTATAGACAGGGGACTTACATACATCAGCATGTATCAATCCCAAGAGCTCACTAACTCTTTCTCTGTTTCCAATAAACAGAGCTATGGTTATTTTATCTTTGTGACATGACTGGAAAGTTTTATAAGATGTAAATTCAAACCGATTTAAATATGCATCTTTATATAACTTAGCTAGTCGGGTCGCATTGATATGACCTAGTCTACAATACCTCAAGAAGGATTCATTCATTTCTGAACTCTTCCTCTTATGTGTGTTCTGTACGTTAAGAACTATAGTTTGATTTAGAACGTTTATACCATTAGATAACGTGCCTGAACCGATCAACTCTTGATATAGGAAATGTTCAAAACATTATCCAGCAATACAAAATTATATCCTTCTTTACTAAATAAAGAGACTGATATGATATTGTATATCAGGTTCGGTATTTAATAACATTCGTTCAGAATCAATGTATTTGGTAATACAGGGTGATAACTGCCAACTGCTTTAGCTGCAACACTTGCACCGTTTCTAACTCTTAAAACTTATCACCCATTCCCAGTTCTCTACCTATCTGTAGCCCATGTAACAGATTACATATGTGGGATCCTGATCCGGTATCTCATACCCAGGATGTAAAGGAAACTGAGAAACGGTTCTTTGTAATAAACACACCCGAAGAAGATACATCATTATCCACTTTCTTCGTTTGGACGGCACGGGAATCCTGGTAATCCCCTATTTCCTGCTCGGTCTTATAGAAATTATAAGTTGGAGCGAGACTAACGTTCCTTAGAGCAGTATAACAAGCGGGTTCAGTCAATACATCCGTATTATTATCTTGATTAAGGCGTGACATGGTCGCTACCTGGAAAGAGAGAGAGAAGAGAACACTCTGCGTGCGCTCCTGCAAGATCAGATTGGTTATTATTTTATCTAATCAGGATGACTCCCACTATTTTTATCAAATCTTCCTCCAAACCCTAAAAGGAAAGACTAGCCGGGATTAATTACACCCCAAAATTTCGCCAATCTTTCATCCAGGCCAGTGTCGGTACTTTGAGGGAGGTTCCCCGTGCTTTCGTACAGACCTAATTAAAATAAACCTCGTTTTCCCAGGGCGTAACCCCGTTGACACCTTTCTAAACACCTACTTGATCGGCTAATTGTAATGTGCAAAATTCTCCCAGGAGTAACTCTTACTCGCAGTGGGTATCGGGATCCAACTATCTCATAGAAGGTATGCAATCTCATTGCAAATTTCAACACTTGAAATTCCCGATAATATTTTGCCCCAAGCGATCTATGACCTTGAAAAGGTCAAAAAACCATAGACCGCAAGTCATGTTCAACCCGTCATTTCTTGATTGAATTAAACCCACATGCACGAACCTTGACAAGGTCAACAAGGTCGTATGACTGCCCTAATCCAATCGCATCATATCCTAGCAGATAAGCACTAATCAGCTACCGCACAATACGCCTTAACAAGGTCAACAAATGCAGCATGAATACTAAATACTACTTATCTGAAATGACGGAGGGCTACGACAGGTTTTTAAGAAAACCTTTTGCGTAATGAACTTGATATCATTGTAGAATCGAGTGATTTTGAAATGGAGTGGTTTTTAGGCTTTTACTAGTTTTGCTAAAGAGGTCACTCCCGGTGAAGGGATCTCGGCTCTTTCCTCATCGAATGAGGTGCAGGATATTTCACAAATACCACTATGCAAAGAAAAAACTATAAAAGCAATCAAAAGACAAACCGAGTTTGTAGCATCTGCTAGTTTCGCTAAAGAGATCACTCCCGGTGAAGGGATCTCGGCTCTTTCCTTATTGAATAAGGTGTTGGATATTCTACAAGGAATACCGCTATGCAAAACAAGAACTAAAGCTACCAGTTTTTAAAACAAGTTTCTACAACATCTTTAGGTTTCTTTTATTTCATTAATCTCATTAATGATGTCCCATCATTTTAAGTTACCTAAACATCACAGATAAATACAACGTACGCTTATGCCATCTGCATTCGCCTCTATGTCCCTGTTGGATATAGTGCCCTCAAAGTAAATTATTGGATCGCAGGTACATGATTGCAATGATTGAGGGATGACCTATACCGGTAGGACAGTCTTACTCGAGATGATAGTATGCTATATGGTTTGTCTTTATCATCGTGTACAGTTTTTTGGTGACATGATCACTATTATACGTTGATAGAGCCCTTATGATTCTTGCTTGACTACCAGCAGTATGATGGTGATCATATATGTGAGATTTGGATAGTCCATAAGCACATCCTTAAAAGTAGTCCCTAGTCGTGGGAGTTTCGAGACAGGGTATCGATACTCCGGAGTAGACTAGTGTATACAGTCGAGACCCCGACGAGGGGCGGTGGCTGGTCTCACAAGACATTGGTGTCAGTTGGTTCACCTAAGATGTATACAGGTGCTTATTGGGTTATGAGTGCACCGGACAGGACTCGCCGGGAACCTGTTAGTTGGTATTATACCAAGCGTCAGACAGCAGTTCCCTGGCGACATGTGTACAGGTTAGTTCATCGACCTGAGTTCGTTATTTGTCTCATGTGAGTTCACACTGTGCTTAGATTACTACCCTACAACGGCTCAAAGGAGTCGTGCAAACAGGTTTTAGTTGGGTACAGTCCCGAGCCACATAGAGGCAGTGAGCGGATCGACAGGGGATTCGTCTCTCCCGGTATTGGGGGTGAGATCGCGCTGTGTCTAGGAGAGCCATTACACCAAGTCCTTGGCCAAGGCAGGTGAGAATTACTGGTAGGTATTCCAGTAGTTTCTCAGAGTGTTCAGGGCTACCCTCCGACACGACTTATACCGCTATTGGGGGTCTGACGTTACCAGCCCCCTAGGCCAGATATGCGATGCTCATAGACGAATGGACCGGATTGTACAGATATTGTCACTGATAGGCTCAGTATGGTTTCAGGATGAGTTCGCTCATTGGCTTCCCTTTCGGTCAGTACATGGGCAGCCGTTACGCACAGCTAGTGCCGCTGACGTGCTTGTGGTTAAACCCACTACCAGGGTACTGACGAGTCTTTAGAGTTCCCCACAGATAGTTTCCCAATTTCGGGCGAAACGTTGTAGAGGCCGTATGGTTTTATGGCAGGGTTCGAACATGCACGTGCACTTGTGCACGCGTCATGATTCAGACAGATAATACTGGTGGGCTTTGGTTTAAGCCGGATCCAAGTATTATATCGAGTCGGAATATTTTTTGTCTCATCGTTTTCGTATCCGATCGGCATACGGATACAAGTATGTATATACAGGTGAGGGGTATTCTCGTAATCCGTTACGAGATTAATCTAGAAGATGCATTTCTTTTTGGGTTAATCATTTTGGTTTAAATGATTATTGTATTTAGAAATTGTGACTCATTTTTGGTGACTCATTAGTTCTAGCATGTTCACTAATGACTCATGCTAATGAGTCATGTAGTGAGTCATGAAGAGTTAATGAGTTTTGTTTTGGGTGTGATTTTTTAGGGTTGAGTTGGAGATATTTTGGTGAGATATTTTCTTTGTTTTTCCAACACAAAACCTCATATATATCACACAAAAAAATAAAAGGGCAGCCAAGGTTATTATTTTTGGTGCTTGGTTTTTTGCACTCTTGATAGTTTCTTGAGCTCACAATTTCCATCTCTTTGCATCTTCTTCAACCACCACCCTAACCCTCTCATGTGATGAGAACCCTAGGGTGTAATGAGACAAAGTATTCTACTCTTTCTCTACTTCATCTTGGTCATCTCTTTTAGCAGATTTGATGTCCGAGTTGCCTCCGAATAGAGGCGGGAGCCCGTATAAAGATTCGTTGACGTGGTGCCACCTCGACGAGAAGATCGGAGTCGCAGCAAGGAGCGTGGGATGATGGCTAAAGACCGAAGGACACGGATCGATCGGTATAGCCTTTCTACCTCTTTACAGTTTGTGAGTTTAGCGTTAATGACAAGATCCGGGTTATAGTATGCGATAACGCCAGTTGTAAAAGTTTTTGTTCCGCGTTTGGTATCAGATTGACGGCCGGGACGCTACCGTAGACTTACATGGTATCAGAGCCACGCCATTAATCTTTACTAGCTTATTCTAACATGTTTAAAATATCGATCGAACGAAATTTCCAAAACCGCATTTTCAATATTAATGTTTCTGTCGAATTTTTAAACTGGTCTAAAAATTAGTTTAGGTATGTCAGAAAATCGTGCAGGCTTTTCTAAGACTACTGTAGAAATTTGGTCGACTGAACCTTTAAGACTGCCGCGGAATCGCCGCACAAGCCTTGTATTGGCCGCGGTTCCACCGCCGTTTTGGGGCTTCAGTGTACCATTTTTCTTCAGGGTGTCTTTCATGTGGAATTTTGGTTTCTGGAATATTTTGTTTGGGCCCAGATTTTGTTTGAGTACTGGATATGTAGTTGGGGCCCACTTTGGGAAGTTTTGTCGATCGGAATTTTAAATATGTTAGTTTACAGTACTTACTTTATATCTCCGACCGTGAATGTCATTCGAGTGGTAAATCGTGTCTAATTGCTATAGCTCTTTTAGACGGGTTTGCGAACGTGACATTCGCGTTGATGTTCTGTGTTGTGCTGTGATGTTGCAGATTTGTCGTGATGGATAGCTGTGTGCAATGGTAGTGCAGTTTGGATTTATTTGCACATTTGATATTGCGGGGCGAGCGTCCAACATGTGGACTGCCATCACTGCCTGTTTGTATATTATTCTTTTGGGGCACGACCGGGTTGAGGTCGATGTACCCGTTGTACATATTTTCATTTTTGTACTAGGTTTACCCCGCGACGGAGTGCACGGATAGCCGGGTTCTGGAGGGCAACAGGTCCGCTCTCATGGCTTTGAGAGGGAGGTGACCTCACTCTAGGATTGGCAGGCTATTCGCCACACTCGTAGGGGGTTACAGGTTGACCGAAGATGGAGTGACCAAGTTACCGGATTCCGTGAAGTGCTGGGTGGTCCATTCACTTTGCTGTAGGAGGCTGCCTCGCTTCAGGTTTTGGCGGGTAACTTGCCGCACTCGTAGGGGTCTAGGTTTCATTGCACAGGCTATCCACACGACCAGGTGTCACGACCCGCAAGCTACGGAACGCGACCGGTACTTAGATTACGAAACGTCTCAAGACGTCCGTAAAATAAGTAAGCCGAAACCCAGAATACAAAACCCAATTAAGATTTTTAGAGTGAAGGAAAACCAATTTATTTAAGTATTTTACTCCATTACCATATCAAGATCCCTTTTTGAAATAATTTTCCTTTTTCCCAAAATTCATACAGAGTTTTCTTTCAAAAAAACCCCAGACGGGTACAACAGGAATAAAAATGAATAACATGAAAATGGCATCCCCAAGCGGGAGCTAGCCCTTCGCCTCAGGGCGGTCACAAATCCCACGCAATATAAAATAACAGGGTGCATAAGAAATAGCATGTCGACTCAAGTGAGCTCGACCCAGATATATCATAAAACAAATCCCCAAGTCTCACAATCTCACATCTAGGTCAATATACAGTAATCCAAATAAAATAAGTACAGCTGAAATGATAGTAGCAGTAGATGGGGTGTTCTAGATACAATGAAAATACAAGGTGGTACAAAATGATAATAACCCACCTATGAGCAAAAGCCTCGAGTCCAGACAAAAGCGCAAAGGAAGCAAAAGTATCCGCCGCTATAGTGCTGACGGAATGGACCTGCAGAAAAGCTGTGGCACAACGGGGGTGAGTTGCCAGCTCGTGAGTAATAATAACATCTACTAAGGCTATCGTATGCATGCACACAAGTGTCCTGGCATCCCTAAAACAGGTATGGCTACATGCACTAGCAGGTATGTATGCATCAACAGTGTACTAGCAAGTATATATATGTCACATGGATGTAATAACAGGTATGTATGCCACATGAAAGTACTATCAAGTATGTATGAGAATTATTCCTTCCTTTGCTTTGAAACTTCCTTTTTAAACATCAGCATAATATCCAAGAAATCAGTAAAATCCGTGTCCAGCAACGACACCTCAAAACTGTTCAAATCTCATATATCCATGTCCAGTATCTCTAGCCTCAGCCATCCGGCTGATCCATATCAAATATCCATATCTCAACCCAGCGGCCACGGTCGGTATCCTCTGGATATCCGCCGTGCCAAATGAAGTCACCGGTAGGTAATCCGTCCCCTGCCAGGCTCAACGCCATCTCCTGCGATCTTCTTGCCCCGGGGTATCTTACCGGGCCCACCATGTACCCGTGACGGTTCCTCCGCTCCTCGAAATGGATCTCGAAAACCAAAGCAAACTCATGGTGGACGACACTTTACATCACTAGAAAACCGCAACTTTTTATATTTTAAAAGATAATAAGTTTGTAAATCTTGCGGCTTTCCCCCGAAATCCAGAAATATCATAAAATCTCAAGAAACCATCAGGGGTGCATATGTCAATGATAATGAATGCATATGGTATCAATGTTCAGTTGCAATGTATGATTAATAACTAGGCATGAACAATGATATAATGATATACATGCACGTGAATAGCCATTGACAATTTCATTTTAAGGGTTTATTTTAATGGCACAGGTTTAAGCATTTATTTTTAACATGTTTGAAATTATAAGTTTTCTAGTGTCGTGACATGGCAATTATCAGGGGGTGTGTGTACACATGAATAGTGCTCGTGCTGCATATAAAAACCCTGATAAGGGTGCATGTGTCTTACAGGATGAATTCGCACATGTATGACAGTATAGAGCATGAATGTAGCAGATAACATACAAGTATTATAATTTCTAATGTCACTAACAATCTTTAAATTTACTAAATCTATCGGGCGACTTGCTCCATCCAAACGATGGTCCCCCATAAATGTTAAATCTACTCACCCGTGATCCCGCGCTAGGTGTGTCCGACCACTTGCTTTCCTTTCTCCGCTGCGCTCGAAGTCTCCGCCGGCGAACCTAGAATTTACAAAAGTCACACATAAGGCAAATCCTGCAAAAACGCGATATATCGCTAAAAAGGGATACGCGTGCATGAAACTAAACGCGCGTGCACACGATACGTCGCGACGCGTGCAACCTCTCCAGAATCCACTCCGACGCGCTGTATCGCGCAGCGCGCCACAGAACCACGCGCGTGTCACACAAGTTTTTTTTTTTAAAAAAAAAACATCGATAACACGCTTAAGGCTCCAGATTCTGCCTCTGGGCCAAACTCAAAAAGTTACAGATACCAACACCCTAAGCTACCCAGCAGAACCCCACACCCAAAAACCCAACACCCCACCCCCTGTTATGGCCGCAAATTGCGGCCAGATTGATTAAATCGGCGGCCAGAAAGGGGAGAGGGGTCCCCATGTTTTGTGTGTGTGTCTTTGCTAAGTTCACCATGCTACAGTTTCACTAATTTTATTCTTAACGGTTCGGGTCCACAGCAGATCTTACAGAGGCTAAAAAGTCGCTAAATACGCTAAATTATGCCAAGTCGAACAAATCTGGTATTCCGGTGAAATCTGTGATAAATCTTGGATGATCTAGTCTCAACAATATCTAATAAGGATACTTTAACCATCACAACCATCACTTGGCTATATCTCACTCAAAATTGCTAAAACTAGCACTAAACTATATATTATGAACACTAACTACACTATCGACATAACTTAGCACAAAGGAGTTGAGTTAAGGGGTTATACCTCTAAAGATCCTAGATGAAGGAGAAGAGAAGAAGGAGGAGGGTGTTGTGCTGCTGCTACAGCTCCTGGTGCTGAAATTCTTGGCTGGAATGTGCTGTTGCTGCTGTTGTGCTTCACTGCTGCTGATGCAGTTCAGGCTGTTGATGTTTCCCTTTTTTTGTGTTAGAAGCTGTTGTAGCAGCAGGTGGTGAAGGAGTTGGTATATGTTGTGTTGTGTGGTGTTGTGGTGATGGTGTGTGGGTGTTGTTTATGAAGTTGGGGGCTGTTGTTGCTGTTTCATTGCAGCTGTGTTGCTGATGTCTTGGGTGGCTGATGATGTGCTGATGTTTGGGCTGATGGTGTAGTATCAGGTGTTGTTGCAGCAGCTGATGTTGGTTTAGTGGCTGAATTGAGCTGATATTGGCTGATATGTGTGCTGAAATTGGCTGATGTGTGTGCTGAAATTGGCTGATATGTATGTGCTGAATTGAGCTGAATTGAGCAGAAATTGGGTTGAAATTGGTGGCTGAATTGAGCTGAAATTGGCTGATATGTGTGCTGAAATTGGCTGATGTGTGTGCTGAAATTGGCTGATGTTGTTATGTTGGGCTGATAAGGTGTGGTGTTGTGGCTGATGTTGTTATGTAGCTGGTGTGTGTTGGCTGATAATGTTGCTGCCTCAGCTGATGTTGCTAGTGCTGGAAATAGAGCTGAAGCTGGGCTGGTTTGTGGTGTTTTGGTGCTGAATTGTGGCTGAAATGATGATAAATGGGGCTGATGTTGTGTGGGTGTGGCTGAAGTTGGGGGGGGGGGCTGTTGTGCAGCTGCTGCTGCTGTTTTATGGTGTTTGCTTGGCTGTAGCAGCAGCTACTGTTCTATTGGAGGCTGGTTTTGTGGCTGATGATGTTGTGGTGCTGATGTGAGGGGTTAAGTAGCTGTAGTATTGTGGTAGGGGGGCTGGTTAGGCTGTTGTAGATGATGGGGTTTAGCTTCAGCTGCTGATGCTGATTGCTATAGCTAGGCTGATGCTATGATGTGGTTTTTTTTTGATGGCTGATGGTGTGCTGTTGGTGGCTAAGCTGATGTTGTTTTGATGGCTGATGAAGCTAAGGGGTAGGTAGCTGATACTAATGATGTTGTTGGGAGCTGATGTGCTGCAGCTGATGCTGGTGTATGGCTGAAGTTTGGGGCTGGTGCTGTTCTGGTGGCTGAAGCTGATGTCATTTTGGTGGCTGAAGTGAACCAGGGATTGGGCTGAATGGTGTATGTGAGAAGGATCAGAGAGGTAAGATGAAAGGGAGTGTGAGAGGGACATGCAAAAAGTATTGAAATGGAATGGGGGTGACATAACCATGGCCATCATTCTCTCTTCCCTCACTAAGTGCTACAAGACACCCATCACATTCTCTCCTACTTATCATAAGTCAACCTTAAACCCTAATCCATCCTTAAAACTAAAACTCCTTAATTAACACCAATAATCTTAATAAGGGTTTAAACCACCATGGTTAATTTAAACATGGTTAACCCACAAGCTCAAATATGGCAAGCCCTAATCTTAATCCTATTTAACGTGCACAAGTGCGTGTGGGCGAGATAAAATTCTACAAAAATAACCATAAACCCAGATAATTTATTAGAAACCCGTTTTGGTAAACCTTTTACCAAAAACCCCACATTAACATTTAATTACTACTAACCCTAAACTCAGGTGTTACAGTCTTCCCCCCTTTAAGAAAATTCGTCCCCGAATTTTAAAATATGCAACTACGCGTACCTTCAAAAAGATGAGGGAATTTCTTCCACATCTCTCCCTCGGCCTCCCAAGTGATCTCCTCGCTGCTCGGGCTGCGCCAAAGAACTTTCACGGACGGCAGGTC
Organism: Agapanthus africanus; assembly: GCA_030015575.1. Lineage (NCBI taxonomy): Eukaryota > Viridiplantae > Streptophyta > Magnoliopsida > Asparagales > Amaryllidaceae > Agapanthus > Agapanthus africanus. The sequence continues at coordinate 179,133,270 of JASDDO010000008.1, forward strand.
CTTTGATCGAAGTTTCTTCACTTGCCGATCCAATATCTTAACTGGCTGCACGGTGAACGAAAGGTCCGGCTCAAGCTGAACTGTCTGATGCTGAATCGTGTTGGAAGGGTCATGAAGATAACGGCGTAGCATCGACACGTGGAAGACGGGATGAACATCTGAAAAGCTGGGTGGAAGAGCCAAACGATATGCAACAGCGCCGACACGCTAGAGGATCTCGAAGGGACCTACGAATCTAGGGCTAAGCTCCCCCTTTCGCCCAAAACGCATCACGCCCTTCATCGGAGAGACTCTCAGAAAAACATGGTCGCCAACTGCGAACTCTAATCTGCGACGGTGCCTGTCCGCATATGATTTCTGTCTGCTCTGAGCTGCTCTCATCCGGTCTCGAATCAACTGCACTTTCTCGGTCGTCTCCTGCACAATCTGCGGCCCGAAAATACTGCTCTCGCTCAACTCGGTCCAACAAACGGGCGATCTACATTTCCTCCCATACAACGCCTCGAAAGGTTCCATCTGAATAGTATCCTGGAAGCTGTTGTTATAGGAGAACTCCACTAGAGGTAAATGACGATCCCAGCTACCGCCGAAGTCTAAAACGCACGCTCTGAGCATGTCCTCGAGAGTCTGAATGGTCCGCTCTGACTGTCCGTCGGTCTGCGGATGAAATGCTGTGCTGAAGCTCAAATGAGTGCCCAAAGCCTCCTGAAGTCTCTGCCAAAATCGGCTGGTAAACTGGGTGCCTCGGTCTGACACGATACAAGTCGGTACGCCATGCAACCGCACGATCTCGTCGATGTAAAGCTGGGCATACTGAGCGAAGCTGAAAGTGGTCTTCACTGGAAGGAAGTGAGCCGCTTTCGTCAATCGATCTACAATCACCCAGATGGAGTCGTACCCTCGGCTGGTCCTGGGTAGACCCATAACGAAATCCATCGAAATCTGCTCCCATTTCCACTCCGGAATGGGTAACGGCTGTAGCTCTCCTGCGGGCCTCTGGTGCTCGGCCTTGACTTGCTGACAAGTCAGGCATCTCGATACGAACTCCGCGATGTCCCTCTTCATTCCGTCCCACCAGTAGGTCTCCCTGATATCATGGTACATCTTGGTGGAACTGGGGTGGACACTATATACCGATCGGTGTGCCTCCTCAAGAATATCGCGCCGCAATCCCTCAGCATCTGGTACGCACAGTCTAGACCCAAATCGTAATATCCTCTGATCATCAATCACGAACTCGGAAAATCTGCCCTGTGCCATCCGTGCCATGATCTCTGAGCAACGGTCATCTCTGCGCTGTGCCTCATATATACGGTCAAGCAACTGTGGGCGTGCACGAACATGCGCAAGCTGTCCCCCTGTCTGAGTGAACTCGAACTCAACTCGGCTGTCGCATAAAATCTGCCAATCTGCTGACGACTGCCTCTGCACTGCGCGCAAACAGGATAGACTACCCCCGGGCCTCCTGCTCAAAGCATCCGCTACCACGTTCGCCTTGCCCGGGTGGTACAAGATCTTGTAGTCATAGTCTTTCACCAACTCCATCCAACGACGCTGTCTGAGGTTCAGGTCTCGCTGCTGAAATATGTATTTTAAGCTCTTGTGGTCTGTGAATATTTGGCACGACTCGCCATATAGGTAATGTCGCCATATCTTCAGTGCAAAGACCACTGCAGCCATCTCCAAATCGTGAGTGGGGTAGTTCTGTTCATTCTTCTTCAACTGCCGAGAAGCATAAGCGATCACCCGGTCATGCTGCATCAATACGCATCCTAGCCCCACTCGCGAAGCATCACAGTAGACCACAAATCCGCCTGATCCCGAAGGCAAAGATAATACCGGCGCCGTGGTCAAACACGTCCGCAGCTGCTGAAAACTGCGCTCGCACTCCTCCGTCCAAATGAAAGGAACTCCCTTCCGGGTCAAACTGGTCAAAGGTGCAGCTATACGGGAGAAGTCCTGAACAAAACGCCTGTAGTAGCCTGCCAGGCCTAGAAAACTACGGATCTCAGTAACCGATGTAGGTCGGGGCCACTGCTGAACAGCCTCAATCTTCTTCGGGTCCACACATATGCCGTCTCTCGTAATCACGTGACCCAAGAATCCGACGCTGTCCAGCCAGAATGCACACTTGGAGAACTTCGCGAACAGCTGGTGCTCCCTCAGAGTCTGTAACGTAATCTGCAGGTGCTGCTCGTGCTCCTCTCGGCTCTGGGAGTACACCAAAATATCGTCGATGAACATGATGATGAAAAAGTCAAGATACGGCCTGAAGGTACGGTTCATTAAATCCATAAATGCTGCGGGAGCGTTGGTGAGTCCGAACGACATCACCAGAAACTCATAGTGGCCATAGAGTGTACGGAAGGCTGTCTTCGGTATCCTCCTGTCGGACTCGCAGCTGGTGGTATCCTGATTGTAAGTCGATCCTCGAAAAATAAACCGCACCCTGGAGCTGGTCGAACAAATCATCAATGCGTGGCAACGGATATCTGTTCCGAACGGTCACCTTGTTCAGCTGGCGGTAGTCGATATATAAGCGCAAACTTCCGTCCTTTCTCTTGACAAACAGGACCGGAGCACCCCATGGAGAAACACTGGGCCGAATAAGTCCCTTATTTAACAAATCTTGTAGCTGAACCTTCAACTCTCTAAGCTCCGCCGGGGCCATCCGATAAGGCGGTAAAGAAATAGGCCCCGAGCCGGGAATCAAATCGATACAGAACTCAACATCGCGCTCAGGTGGCAGTCCTGGCAGCTCGTCAGGGAAAACATCGGGGAACTCGCATGCAATAGGAACCTGGTCCAATGGAACATCCGTAGATCTAGTATCGCATACACAGGCTAGACATCCCCGACATCCCTTCCTCAATAGCTGATCAGCGTGAAGAGAAGAAATCAATATGTGAGGGGCGGCACCACGGTCCCCCTGCACAACAAAAGCCGACTCGCCGGGAAAACAAAATCTAACTGTCTTCTTGCGGCAGCCCACCGACGCATAGCACGTGGCTAACCAATCCATGCCCAAAAGAACGTCGAAGTCCAACATCTCCAGAAGGATCAAGTCGACAGGCAGCTCTCGTTCGCCGATACGAACGGTACAGGATCGGAACATGTGCCTAGTAACAAAAGACTCTCCCACAGGAGTGGTCACAACAAGCGGCTGATCAAGCAAACCGGACTCTCTACCCAAACTCGGCACGAAGTGTGTGGAAACGTAAGAGTGCGTGGATCCGGGATCAAACAACACGTGTGCGTCTACAGAGCATACTGATAGGGTACCTGTCATGACGGCATTGGATGCCTGTGCATCCTGTGGTGTCAATGCAAATACTCGGCCTGACCTCCTCCAATAGCGGGCTGACCTCGGCCTCGGCCTCTGCCGCTTCGTCCTCTCTGGATCGGTGCGCCGCGTCCACGACCTCTGGGTGCACCTAAGTGGCGTGAAGCATCGCCTGTGGCAGGTAGTAGAGCTCTCTGAGGAGGAAGCGGTGATGGAGGTAGAGTCACATGCGGAACTGTCGCCACACCCTGTCGCCTCACTGGACAATCTCTAATACGATGGTGCAGACTCCCGCACCTAAAGCACCCTGGCGACGACTGCTGTCCCTGTGTATACGATCCGTACAGCTGACCTCGTCCGAACCCTCTGCCGGCCCTATCTCTCGGAATGAATCTGGCACGCTGTCTCTGATCTTGTGTGCCGGTACGAATCCTCTTCGGCCCGGGAACGGCCGACGTCGCTGAAATACGTGTCTCCATCCGCAATGCCGTATCCATAGCTGCCGAATAGGTATCAAAATGCTGAGCGCCAATGGCAAGATATAGCTGGGCATCCAGTCCCTGTATGAACCTCTTCACCCTCTTCGCTTCGGTATCTACCAGGTACGGGGCATATCGGGACAACTGTGTGAACTGGACGTCATACTCAGACACCGTCATCCCAGGTGTCTTGACCAAGGCCTCGAAACCATGAGCTCTGGCGTCGCGAACGCTCCCCAGGAGGAAACGGGCAAGGAAAACTGCTGTGAACTCGGTCCAGGTCATGGGCGGTAGACCTGCAGCTCGACCTCTCAGAACTGACTCCCACCATATCTGTGCGAGACCCTCTAGTTGAAAACTCGCAATCTCTACCCAGCGATCATCAGAACATCTCAGCGATCGGCAGATCCTGGCCAAGCTATCAAGGAACGTCTGCGGGTCCTCTGCAACATCGGTACCCGTGAAAACTAAAGGTCTCAGCCTCATGAACTCCTATAGCGAAACCGGGATGGTCACGGCGGTAGTAGTAGGAGCAGTTATCATAGTAGTCTGGGATGTAGTAGGTGCGTCCTCCGGCCTCGGTGTACGACTGGCTGCAACTAGGGATCCTACCATCTGACGGAGCTCCTGCATACTCCCCATCATCTGTCGCAACTCCTCCATACCAGCCTCAAGTCTATCCATACGGCCTGGGGAAGGTGGATCGGTCTGTCCCTGCGGCGTAGGCATACCACCCTGCTCAGTCCTAGTCTCGGATGAGCCAGCTCGAATCTCGTCTTGGGCGGCAGCCCTCTGCGCTCTGGTAGCCCTCTGTGGCATAGTGACTGGTACAGGAAACATGACAGTAAGAACGATGCAAGAGAATCACAGGATACATGGAATCGAAGAAGGAATTTCAAGCAAGTTATGTCCTAAAGTCACCTAGGCGGAGTACCGCATCGCAAGTATGCCGCGGACATACGTACGCTACGCTACCTTGCTTAAGTCACTTACTCCATCTACTAAGGGTCATCCTATACTCGGAAAGGTGAAACCTATCGCTCTGATACCAACTTTGTCACGACCCGCAAGCTACGGAATGCGACCGGTACTTAGATTACGAAACGTCTCAAGGCGTCCGTAAAATAAGTAAGCCGAAACCAAGAATACAAAACCCAATTAAGATTTAGAGTGAAGGAAAACCAATTTATTTAAGTATTTTACTCCATTACCATATCAAGATCCCTTTTTGAAATAATTTTCCTTTTTCCCAAAATTCATACAGAGTTTTCTTGCAAAATAAACCCCAGACGGGTACAACAGGAATAAAAATGAATAACATGAAAATGGCATCCCCAAGCGGGAGCTAGCCCTGCGCCTCAGGGCGGTCACAAATCCTACGCAATATAAAATAACAGGGTGCATAAGAAATAGCATGTCGACTCAAGTGAGCTCGACCCAGATATATCATAAAACAAATCCCCAAGTCTCACAATCTCACATCTAGGTCAATAAACAGTAATCCAAATAAAATAAGTACAGCTGAAATGATAGTAGCAGTAGATGGGGTGTTCTAGATACAATGAAAATACAAGTTGGTACAAAATGATAATAATCCACCTATGAGCAAAAGCCTCGAGTCCAGGCAAAAGCGCAAAGGAAGCAAAAGTATTCGCCGCTATAGTGCTGACGGAATAGACCTGCAGAAAAGCTGTGGCACAACGGGGGTGAGTTGCCAGCTCGTGAGTAATAATAACATCTACTAATGCTATCGTATGCATGCAAACAAGTGTCCTGGCATCCCTAAAACAGGTATGGCTACATGCACTAGCAGGTATGTATGCATCAACAGTGTACTAGCAAGTATATATATGTCACATGGATGTAATAACAGGTATGTATGCCACATGAAAGTACTATCAAGTATGTATGAGAATTATTCCTTCCTTTTCTTTGAAACTTCCTTTTTAAACATCAGCATAATATCCAAGAAATCAGTAAAATCCGTGTCCAGCAACGACACCTCAAAACTGTCCAAATCTCATATATCCATTTCCAGTATCTCTGGCCTCAGCCATCCGGCTGATCCATATCAAATATCCATATCTCAACCCAGCGGCCACGGTCGGTATCCTCTGGATATCCGCCGTGCCAAATGAAGTCACCGGTAGGTAATCCGTCCCCTGCCAGGCTCAACGCCATCTCCTGTGATCTTCTTGCCCCGGGGTACCTTACCGGGCCTACCATGTACCCGTAACGGTTCCTCCGCTCCTCGAAACGGATCTCGAAAACCAAAGCAAACTCATGGTGGACGACACTTGATTGAACTAAATTTCAGATGTGTCGTATCGAATCAAAAATTTAAATTGACCGCAATCAAACTACGGTGTCAGCTGTAGTTAATGAATGAGTGTGGATCGTCCACAGGGATTTCGCTCTTCGTTTGTATTTTAATGTGTTTGAAATGAAATGTTAAGCAACAATAAAAGAAAACATGATTCAAGAATGATTTGTATTCGTGTGTCACTATTCTCTATTAAAGAATCAAGAAACTATAAACAATCAAGTATCGGGTTTCAATGGTATTTTCCAAACAACAGTCAAGAATAAGAGAGAGGCTCGTAGGAATCGATCGGATCTTTAGATGTGATGTAGTCTACAAGATTTCATATTCTTGTCCTTCGAAGAATTGATACTAGATCAATGGTGATCGACGAGAGTTAGGGTTTTCTTGATGAAATTAAGGTTTCATCTCTTAACCCTTGTTCTTTCGAGGATACCATTTATATTCTAGCCTCTAGCAATTTCAAGAAGCGATCGGATTTCCCCAATCTCGAGCGATGTCGATCAAGAAAGCATCGCAACGAATTGGGTCGTCGATTCTTGAACTTGCTAGGGTTTACAAACTCGTGGGATTCAAGAATCGATTACAAATTTGTTACATCATCATACTAAAGATCGTTTCGACTCCTTAACGAGCGGAGTTTTATTCACACATCACCACATAGACAATATTCAAGAATAGTAATGATAACATGATGCGGAATTTAAAGAAAACAAGATAGAAGAAATATCACCTTTTATTTAATCAACAATTTCAATACATTCTTTCAAGATCTACAAGAAGAAGAAATTGATCGTTGACTCGGCTTTGCTCGTCTCCGTGGATCGTGGATCTACTTTGATCTCTTGCCCGATTGAAGATCGGCTTGGCTCATAAAAGGGTTGAAGGTATCTTGCTTGGCTTGCACTCAAGATCTTGAATTGTGGTTGGATTTAGGGTTAGGGTTTCCTACAAGCTCTCTCACTAAACTTGAGGAAGAGGAAGATGAAGAAAGATAATGGCTAAAATCTAAGATGTTGAATTATTTTCCAAGAGATAGCCCAAGATATAACATGATTAATGAGTGAGTCTAGGGTCTTATTTATAGAACTCTCAAACCCTAGGTTTAGGTTTGAATTGGACTTTCCCTCCCAAAGTTTGTTGCCAAAGTTTGTTGGGCTTTAGCTTAGGGTTTAAGCTAGGGTTTAGGGAAAGTTCTAGAAAGATTAGGCTAGTTTAGGTGTTTGCTGATCTGGTGGAAGTATCTGGAATCTTCTGGAAGTTTGTGTGCATTATTGAGCTGTAGCCACTGAAACAGGAGTTGTGGTGCAATTTTGAGGAGCTAACTCCTTGGTCCCACCGCGGATCCACCGCAAGTACATGGTAATGGCCGCGCTTCCGCGGCTCATTGATGGCCTTGGGATCTGTGCCTTCTTCTGTTGCTTGGTACTGCTGTTTGGGCTTTTCTCTGATGTTTTTATTTGTATAATCCCTTCTGTGTTGATACCAGATTTGAGTTCAGTGAGTTTACGAGCAGTGTAATGGTCGAGCAATGTAATGATCGAGCAAGCTTCCCTTTTCCTGCACAGACTTCTCAACACGGGTTGCAAGATATGGAAAATATGCTATGTAATGCAATGCAGTCAATTTCCCTAGAAATGCCGGTTTTAAGGTCCAGTACATGTAATCTGATATTTTGCGACCGATTAGCTAATATGTGAATTATGAATACCGTACACTTCTATATGTATGCAGATGATAGGGAAATTGCCGGTTAAAATATGCAATATTTTCGACTGATCAAATACCCCCAAACTTAATTTCGATCGTCTCGAGCGATTTTTTTATTAAAAAGAGAAGGAGAAAATAAAGAAAGAGAAAAACTAACTAGCACACTTTCGTAGGCAACACGATTGCACTGAGCACGTGCAACAAGCCTTTAAACCTCTAGGTGTCCCTAGTAGGAGGAGTGTTGTCTCCTGAGGGTTTTCAGCGGATTGCACCCACAAAATCCAAAAATAAAAGTAAGATCATGAATATTACATTTAAAGACAAGAATTGTAAAAGAAAAGCCTTGAAAATTAGGGTTTCCAACTAAGCTAGCTTTTCGGTTGCCATGAGCCCTATCTTAATGGTCATGAAAAAATGTCAGAAATCACGTCCTCCCTCAATAAAACATCGTCTTATTCTTCATTCCTATTTTTATTCCAAACATCGATCATATCACCCTGCGTGTGTGTAAAGACATCCCTACACCCGGAGAATTCAATTCAAGCTATCATACCCTTGCCCATCGGCCTCAGTACTTCTTGGCAAACGAGATTGCTTACACACTTTCATGCGACCGTTAATACTTCTTGAGGTACTAACCGACCGATTACTAATGTGCTTGCTAACTTGGTGTATTTTCCTAGTCTTGCACCACCTCAGGCATAGCAGTGACTCCCAGACCAGTTGACCTTGGGGCACTAGGTGAAGAAGTACCCATTTGCTATATATTTTTATTGCCCTTGGTGATAACAAAACCAGTATCCATTTTTTTCACCACTTTAAAACACATTTTTCTTTTTCATACTTTTGGCTTTAAGACAAGAGCATTTCAAGGTATCCTCTACTATCCCAGGCTTCAAGATGTGTGTAAGTGCGAATAGCAGGGTAGCAGCGTTCAAAATGTTTGGCTTCCAGAATAGAAACTATTTTTCAGACTTATTTTTATCCTCAGATTAGTGACGTCCTTCATCTTACTAACCCTTGGGACAACGGCTCATAACTACTTATTACTAGTTCGTATAAGAAAACTTCTAATTTTCTTAGTTTTCTTAAATTTTTCTAATCTCATGGATGTAATTTTTCACTGTCTAAACTTTTATTATCTTATTTATATAGAAAAAAGTGTAAATATTAAAATTATTTTTATATTTGAAAATTTTTAAATTTTTATGGGTTTTGAAAATTTTTCAATTTTTTATAGATTTTTAAAAGAAATGTTTTGTGCTTATGCGATGATATGCAAATGATGCAAAAATAAGCACAAACCTCCCCCAAACTTGTTTTCAACAGTGTCCTCACTGTTGCCGACAGCTATACCTACAAAAATCTGTAAATCTGGGAGGAATTATTAGTGGGGGCAAAATATATAAGTGAAGAACTTCCCCCAAACTTATTTTTTTACTCACCTTCATTCAAAAGATGATGCAATGATATACTGGACATGAAGGTGAGACAGAGGAATTTTAATCAAAATAAACTGGCTCTTGTAAGAACAAGAGCTCCTCCGTGGGGTCAGTAGAAAAATACGGCTTTAATCTATGTCCATTTACTTTGAAAACAGTGCCGTTTTTAACATTTTCAACTTCTACTGCCCCGTGCGGGTATACAGACCGCACAACAAAAGGTCCCTTCCAACGAGATCGGAGCTTACCTGCGTGAAGGTGTAATCGTGAATCATAAAGAAGGACTTGTTGACCAGGTAAAAATGTTTTCCTTAAAATGTTTTTATCGTGAAAAACCTTAGTCCTATTCTTTGTGATTACAGCATTATCATAAGCTTCATCGCGGAGTTCGCTTAGCTCGTTAAGTTGCAGCTTCCGAAAGTTGCAAGCAAGGTTTAAATCAAAATTTATTTCTTTTATAGCCCACAATGCTTTATGTTCTATCTCAACAGGTAGATGACATGCTTTTCCAAACACTATCCTATATGGAGACATTCCTAGGTCGGTCTTATATGCAGTCCTGAATGCCCAAAGAGCATCCGTCAATTTGGTCGACCAGTCTTTTCTATTTTTAGCAACAGTTTTCTCCAGGATAAGTTTGATTTGTCTGTTTGAGATCTCAGCCTGCCCGCTTGTTTGAGGGTGATAGGGTGTAGAAAGATGGTGGTTGATTGAGTATTTCCGCATCAGAGTCTCGAAAGATCTGTTGCAGAAGTGTGTCCCATTATCGCTAATAATAGCGCGTGGGTGTCCAAATCGCGAGAAGATATTCTCTTTCAAGAACTTAATGACAACTTTCTTGTCATTAGTGCGACTTGGAATGGCTTCTACCCACTTGGAGACATAATCAACCGCCAGCAATATGTATAAATTCCCAAAGGAGTTGGGAAAAGGACCCATAAAATCTATGCCCCAAACATCAAACATTTCAACAACCAGAATGGGTTGCTGAGGCATTTCATTCCTTTGGGATATTCTACCCGTATACTGACATTGTGTACAGGTTTTGCAATGTTCAAATGCGTCCTTGAATAAGGTCGGCCAATAAAATCCACATTGCAAAACCTTTTCCGCTGTTTTTCTTGGACCAAAGTGACCCCCACAGGCCTGATCATGACAAAATGAAAGAATACTCTTGAACTCTTCATTCGGGACGCACCGGCGAATGATCTGATCAGGACAATATTTAAACAAGTAAGGCTCGTCCCAGTAATAGTGTTTTACTTGGGATAGAAAGCGGTATTTGTCCTGTTTTGACCAATCGCTCGGTATAAGTCCCGTGGCATGAAAGTTCATAATATCCCTGAACCATGGTTCAGTGGATATGCTCAAGAGTTGTTCATCAGGGAACGAGTCATCGATCGGCTGGGTCACAGGGGAAGAAACGATGCGTGAAAGGTGGTCAGCTACTACGTTTTCACATCCTTTCTTATCTTTGATAACAAGATCGAATTCTTGTAAAAGAAGGATCCAACGTATTAGTCGACCTTTGGCATCTTTCTTCGCCAACAGATGTTTTAAAGCGGAATGGTCAGTATATACAACAATAGGTGAGCCGATTAAGTAAGGCCTGAATTTTTCTAATGCGAATACAACCGCTAATAGTTCTTTTTCTGTGGTTGTATAATTGATTTGCGCATCATTCAGGGTCTTACTAGCATAGTAAATCACGTGTGGCATCTTTTCAATGTGTTGTCCTAGGACAGCACCTACTGCAAAATCAGATGCGTCACACATCAGCTCAAAAGGGTAGTCCCAGTTTGGTGATGATAAAACGGGGGCTGAAGTGAGTGAGTGTTTAAGTGAGTCGAAAGCTGTCTCGCAATCCGAGTCAAAGTGGAAGGTCGTATCCTTGGCCAGGAGTAGTGTTAAAGGTCTAGCAATTTTGCTAAAGTCCTTTATGAATCTCCTATAAAAGCCTGCGTGGCCAAGGAAAGAGCGAATATCTTTGACGCTTCTGGGATGAGGGAGGTTTTGAATGACATCTACTTTAGCTCTGTCAACCTCAATGCCTTTCTGTGAAATGACATGTCCAAGGACTATTCCTTCTTGGACCATAAAGTGGCATTTTTCCCAGTTCAAAGTCAAGTTCTTCTCTTTGCATCGAGTAAGAACAGCGTCAAGATTCGCTAGGCATTCAGAAAAAGAATCACCAAAAATCGAAAAGTCGTCCATAAAGATCTCCAGGAAATTCCCTACCATATCAGAGAATATCCCCATCATACACCGCTGAAAGGTAGCGGGAGCATTGCATAGCCCGAAGGGCATGCGACTGTAAGCAAAGGTACCAAAAGGACAAGTAAAAGTGGTTTTATCTTGATCCTTTTTGGCGATGGGGACCTGATTGTAGCCTGAGTAACCGTCCATAAAACAATAGTACTGTCGTCCCGCTAAGCGTTCCAGCATCTGATCTATAAATGGTAGAGGAAAATGATCTTTCCTCGTAGCAGCGTTGAGTTTTCTATAATCGATGCATACACGCCACCCAGTTTGGGTGCGTGTCTGAATCAACTCATTCGCCTCATTTGTGATAACTGTGATGCCGGATTTCTTAGGAACGACGTGTATAGGACTTACCCACTGGCTATCGGAGATCGGGTATATAATACCACTATCTAAGCATTTGACGATCTCTTTCATGACTGCTTCCTTCATGACGGGATTTAACCGTCTCTGTGGTTCTCGGGTCGGTCTGGCATCATCCATCACATGTATATGATGTTCAACTATCAAGGGACTAATCCCTTTGATGTCCGCCATACTCCAACCAAACGCCTCTTTGTTAGATCTTAATACCGATAAAAGTGCATTCTCTTGCTCTGATGCAAGAGAAGCGGATATTATAACCGGTAATGTCTCCTTTTCACCAAGATATGCATATTTAAGGTGAGAAGGTAAAACCTTGAGATCTAATTCAGGCGGAGAAATGATAGAAGGAAGGATCATAGAATGATTTTTGGATTTACAAAGAAGCTCAGAGCCTGTGAAAGATGCAGACTCGGGTGGAGAAAGGTCAGAAGTGCAGGACTCAAGTGTAAGTGAAGTGTCCTCACTAAGATCAAGTGTAAGATCAAGCAGAGATGTGGTAATGTCATCGAGATCAGTAAAGCAAAGTTCCTCGGCTCCACAACTATCGGGAGCGATCTCATGGACAGAGCACACGTCTAAAATATAAGCACTAGGTTCTGATGGCTGACTTCCAACTTTGTAGATATTTAGTTCAATGGTCATATTTCCAAATGATAAGTTCATTGAACCATTTCTACAGTTTATAACAGCGTTGGAAGTGGCAAGGAAAGGACGACCTAAAATCACCGGAATTTGGCCCCGGGGGTTTGCTACAGGATGTGTGTCGAGCACAATGAAGTCTACATGGAAAACAAATTCCCCGACCTTTATCAACACATCCTCTAATTCACCCCTTGGTTTGGTGATAGATCGGTTTGCCATCTGGAGAGTACAATGAGCAGGTTTCAGCTCTCCAATTCCTAGTTGCTCATAGACAGAATAAGGTAACAGGTTAACACTCGCGCCAAGGTCTAAAAGAGCACGATTTATGTTTTTACCCCCAATAGAAATCGATATTGTAGGACATCCTGGGTCCTTTCGTTTCTTTGGTAGCTGGGGAATAAAAGCAGTGCTGATATTATTAGACATAAAGACCTTCTTCGGCACTTGAGTCTTCCTCTTCCTAGTGCACAAGTCCTTGAGAATTTTCGCATAAGCGGGGACTTGTTGAATTGCATCTAGGAGAGGGATATTGATGTTAACCTGTTTGAACATTTCTAAAATTTTCTCCATATGAGGACTCGTTCTGTTAGCCCTTAACCGGTTCGGGTAAGGTGCTTTCGCAATAAGCGCAGGGTCTATCATAGGAGAAGGAAAGGGGGGTAGACGAGATCCCAAAAGAGGTGTGGGGACCGTCTGTGGAGAACTATAAGGGTTGGGTGAAGGTGTTGAGCCTAAAGGGAAATGGAGAATAGGCTCATGAGAAGGTGGTTTGGTAGAAGAAGAAGGATCAGAAGGAGAAGTGTGTGTGTGTGAAAAGGTCTCAGCCGGGGTTTTGATATGATTTTCAGTATTATCAATATCTTCCCCGACATTATTATTCAGCACTCTTCCCGATCTCAACGTCGTGATGGCATTTACATTGTAATGCCCAGGATTCTGTAGGGGTTGAGAGGGAAGTTTCCCTTTTTCTCTCGCACTCATTTCAGCTTTGAGGCGTGCGATTTCAGCTTCCATCGTTCTAATACTCTCAGCTTGTGACGCTGAGTTTTTCTTTATTTCACTGACGGAAGATCTAACCTCAGTTGAAACTTCCATGAAATTGGATAAAAGTGATTTCATGGTTTGAGTGAATTGAGAAAACTCGTCAGAACAGGACTGCATAGGATTAGACTGTGCAGGAGTGTTGCCCTGGTTTTGGAAATTTTATGACTGGTAGGGGTGCTGAGTGAGTTGGAGGGGTTGCTGTTGTGGTGGAGGAAGAGCCCTTTGAAAGTTATTTGTGTTTGGAACCGTGTTTTGAGATTGATTTTGGTTCCAAGCAAAATTCGGATGGTTCCTCCAACCCTGATTGTACGTGGAAGAATATGGATCGTTTCGCGGTCGTGGAAATGCGGCATTAGAATGCTCGTGACCTTGAAACGCCGAGTTTAAAGGACATTCTTCCGTTAAATGTGACGGATCAGAACAGCACCCACAAACAGTTTTGGGGAGTGATACCGGGTTTAGGGAGGCTGCTGCAAATTTGTGTTCCATAGCGTCGAGCTTCTTTTGCATTGCTGCCATTTCAGCTCGAACACCTATGGACACATCTATTTGGTGTACGCCACCCCTATTCAATGGTTGGGTTCCACTCTCCCAAATTAGTGATTTTTCAGCGAACTCTTCTAAGTATCGCCAAGCTTCCCCATCGTCTTTAGTCATAAATGTACCTTGACACATATTTTCAAGGCTCTGTTTAGTGCTAGGGTTACTGCCCTCATATATGATTCGGCAAAGCTCCCATCTCGGGATGCCGTGGTGAGGACATTGAACCAAGAGATCCTTGAATCGTTCAAAGTATTTAGAAAATGGTTCGGCAGGGAGCTGGGCAAATTGGTTCAGTTCGCTACGGATTCGAGCCGTCTTTTGGACTGGGTAAAATTTCTTAAGGAATGCAGCGACGAATTCTTCCTAATTTGTAATAGAGTGTGCGGTAGTGTTATATAGCCACTTCTCGGCTATATCGCACAAGGTAAAAGGAAGAAGTCGTAGACGCATCGCATCCACAGAAAGTTGAGACGTACCCATCATTGCGCATACGTTTTCAAATTTGGTAATGAAAACGTAAGCGTCCTCGGTCTCGAGTCCGTGGTATTTGGGTAAAAGATTGATATACTGGGGCTTTATTTCAAAGTTATCCCCATTGGCTGGTGGTGTGGATAAGCAGGTCGAAAGAGGACCTCTATGTGGATAGCATCTTTCCTGGAGAGAAATGTGGGGAGGATTCTGCGCACCAACGGAAGGCGGCAGATTAGGGTTAAAGAAGTTTGATGGATTCGGATCCATCGGTGTGGGTGTGGTAGTAGGTAAAGAAACGGTAAATGGAGAATTATCGACTTCTGAGTCGATAAAGGGTACGCGGACTAAACGGGCACTAGAATCCCGTGTCCAGCCTATCTTGTACTAAAAAGGGTTACTACAAGTGGCTGCGTTGACTTATAATTAGGGGTAAAATGAATGCGGTGTTTGCTTTTGAAAAGGGACGGATTTTGAAAAAATGATGCGACAACCAAATGCAGCACACCAACCCTAGAATCTAGTGGTCACCTAGGTCCGGCTCTAGACCGCTCCTAACTGCCAAAAGACAAGTCGCGGGATCAATCCTCCACTGCCTCTTTGTCCCCCTGTGGCCGGATGAGTGCCAGGTAAGTGGGAAGGTACTCCACTACGTAAGTAGTGGGCCTAATTAATAACCACTAGCCTTAGACACACTCGCCTTAGGCACCACAAGAAAACGCGGATAAGCAATAAATTACCCACGGCCCTCTCTTGTCCTAAATGAGCGCGACAGTCCTTAGAGTCATCTCTAGATTTCTTTTAGTTAATGTGGGTCAATGCGGATGCAAGTTTGGTGGTTTTCGGGGCCTAGGAAGGGTAATGAAATCCCCACCTAATTTGGATTTGGCCGTGCCCCTTAAATTCCGTATTTAATATGCAAAACAACCAAGAAAAACAAAATCACGCACAATTTTAATTTGCTTTTGCGGCGCAACGATTATTTGCAAAGAATCCTGCAGAAAGGATTAGTTGGAGCTAAAAAGGGAGAGGGGAGAGAGCAAGAAAGTACCTGCTGGAAAATTTTCCAGAGAACCCCCTAGTACACCGCGGTTCCGCCGCAGATACTGGGTATTAGCCGCGCTTCCGTGCTCAGGTTATGGGTTCATTGTACCAAACTTCTTCAGCTGCTTTCTGTTCCTATCTCCAGCTCTCTGGTATATCCCAAATAATTTTTCCACAGCACAAAATGCTCCAGATCACCTTGCAATCAATCACAACACACGTGTAAGAGTTTGTACGAATTTTGATTTCAAGAAGTGAAACGTAATAATTCTTTCACTTCAAACTATAAAATGTAAACGAATTAGCGCGTAATCCCCGGCAACGGCGCCATTTTGATTGAACTAAATTTCAGATGTGTCGTATCGAATCAAAAATTTAAATTGACCGCAATCAAACTACGGTGTCAGCTGTAGTTAATGAATGAGTGCGGATCGTCCACAGGGATTTCGCTCTTCGTTTGTATTTTAATGTGTTTGAAATGAAATGTTAAGCAACAATAAAAGAAAACATGATTCAAGAATGATTTGTATTCGTGTGTCACTATTCTCTATTAAAGAATCAAGAAACTATAAACAATCAAGAATCGGGTTTCAATGGTATTTTCCAAACAACAGTCAAGAATAAGAGAGAGGCTCGTAGGAATCGATCGGATCTTTAGATGTGATGTAGTCTACAAGATTTCATATTCTTGTCCTTCGAAGAATTGATACTAGATCAATGGTGATCGACGAGAGTTAGGGTTTTCTTGATGAAATTAAGGTTTCATCTCTTAACCCTTGTTCTTTCGAGGATACCATTTATATTCTAGCCTCTAGCAATTTTAAGAAGCGATCGGATTTCCCCAATCTCGAGCGATGTCGATCAAGAAAGCATCGCAACGAATTGGGTCGTCGATTCTTGAACTTGCTAGGGTTTACAAACTCGTGGGATTCAAGAATCGATTACAAATTTGTTACATCATCATACTAAAGATCGTTTCGACTCCTTAACGAGCGGAGTTTTATTCACACATCACCACATAGACAATATTCAAGAATAGTAATGATAACATGATGCGGAATTTAAAGAAAACAAGATAGAAGAAATATCACCTTTTATTTAATCAACAATTTCAATACATTCTTTCAAGATCTACAAGAAGAAGAAATCGATCGTTGACTCGGCTTTGCTCGTCTCCGTGGATCGTGGATCTACTTTGATCTCTTGCCCGATTGAAGATCGGCTCGGCTCATAAAAGGGTTGAAGGCATCTTGCTTGGCTTGCACTCAAGATCTTGAATTGTGGTTGGATTTAGGGTTAGGGTTTCCTACAAGCTCTCTCACTAAACTTGAGGAAGAGGAAGATGAAGAAAGAGAATGGCTAAAATCTAAGATGTTGAATTATTTTCCAAGAGATAGCCCAAGATATAACATGATTAATGAGTGAGTCTAGGGTCTTATTTATAGAACTCTCAAACCCTAGGTTTAGGTTTGAATTGGACTTTCCCTCCCAAAGTTTGTTGCCAAAGTTTGTTGGGCTTTAGCTTAGGGTTTAAGCTAGGGTTTAGGGAAAGTTCTAGAAAGATTAGGCTAGTTTAGGTGTTTGCTGATCTGGTGGAAGTATTTGGAATCTTCTGGAAGTTTGTATGCATTATTGAGCTGTAGCCACTGAAACAGGAGTTGTGGTGCAATTTTGAGGAGCTAACTCCCTGGGCCCACCGCGGATCCGCCGCAAGTACATGGTAATGGCCGCGCTTCCGCGGCTCATTGATGGCCTTGGGATCTGTGCCTTCTTCTGTTGCTTGGTACTGCTGTTTGGGCTTTTCTCTGATGTTTTTATTTGTATAATCCCTTCTGTGTTGATACCAGATTTGAGTTCAGTGAGTTTACGAGCAGTATAATGGTCGAGCAATGTAATGATCGAGCAAGCTTCCCTTTTCCTGCACAGACTTCTCAACACGGGTTGCAAGATATGGAAAATATGCTATGTAATGCAATGCAGTCAATTTCCCTAGAAATGCCGGTTTTAAGGTCTAGTACATGTAATTTGATATTTTGCGACCGATTAGCTAATATGTGAATTATGAATACCGTACACTTCTATATGTATGCAGATGATAGGGAAATTGCCGGTTAAAATATGCAATATTTTCGACTGATCAACACTTTACATCACTATAAAACCGCAACTTTTTATATTTTAAAAGATAATAAGTTTGTAAATCTTGCGGCTCTCCCCCGAAATCCAGAAATATCATAAAATCTCAAGACCATCAGGGGTGCATATGTCAATGATAATGAATGCATATGGTATCAATGTTCAGTTGCAATGTATGATTAATAACTAGGCATGAACAATGATATAATGATATACATGCACGTGAATAGCCATTGACAATTTCATTTTAAGGGTTTATTTTAATGGCACAGGTCTAAGCATTTATTTTTAACATGTTTGAAATTATAAGTTTTCTAGTGTCGTGACATGGCAATTACCAGGGGGTGTGTGTACACATGAATAGTGCTCGTGCTGCATATAAAAACCCTGATAATGGTGCATGTGTCCTACAGGATGAGTTCGCACATGTATGACAGTATAGAGCATGAATGTAGCAGATAACATACAAGTATTATAATTTCTAATGTCACTAACAATCTTTAAATTTACTAAATCTATCAGGCGACTTGCGCCATCCAAACGATGGTCCCCCATAGATGTTAAATCTACTCACCCGTGATCCCGCGCTTGGTGTGTCCGACCACTTGCTTTCCTTTCTCCGCTGTGCTCGAAGTCTCCGCCGGCGAACCTAGAATTTACAAAAGTCACACATAAGGAAAATCCTGCAAAAACGCGATATATTGCTAAAAAGGGATACGCGTGCATGAAACTAAACGCGCGTGCACACGATACGTCGCGACGCGTGCAACCTCTCCAGAATCCACTCCGACGCGCTGTATCGCGCAGCGCGCCACAGAACCACGCGCGTGTCACACAAGTTTTTTTTTTTTTAAAAAAAACATCGATAACATTCTTAAGGCTCCAGATTCTGCCTCTGGGCCAAACTCAAAAAGTTACAGATACCAACACTCTAAGCTACCCAGCAGAACCCCACACCCAAAAACCCAACACCCCACCCCCTGTTATGGCCGCAAATTGCGGCCAGATTGATTAAATCGGTGGCCAGAAAGGGGAGAGGGGTCCCCGTGTTTTGTGTGTGTGTCTCTGCTAAGTTCACATGCTACAGTTTCACCAATTTTATTCTTAACGGTTCGGGTCCACAGCAGATCTTACAGAGGCTAAAAAGTCGCTAAATACGTTAAATTACGCCAAGTCGAACAAATCTGGTATTCCGGTGAAATCTGGGATAAATCTTGGATGATCTAGTCTCAACAGCATCTAATAAGGCTACTTTAACCATCACAACCATCACTTGGCTATATCTCACTCAAAATTGCTAAAACTAGCACTAAACTATATATTATGAACACTAACTACACTATCGACATAACTTAGCAAAAAGGAGTTGAGTTAAGGGGTTATACCTCTAAAGATCCTAGATGAAGGAGAAGAGAAGAAGGAGGAGGGTGTTGTGCTGCTGCTACAGCTCCTGGTGCTGAAATTCTTGGCTGGAATGTGCTGTTGCTGCTGTTGTGCTTCACTGCTGCTGATGCAGTTCAGGCTGTTGCTGTTTCCCTTTTTTTGTGTTAGAAGCTGTTGTAGCAGCAGGTGGTGAAGGAGTTGGTATATATTGTGTTGTGTGGTGTTGTGGTGATGGTGTGTGGGTGTTGTTTATGAAGTTGGGGGCTGTTGTTGCTGTTTCATTGCAGCTGTGCTGCTGATGTTTTGGGTGGCTGATGATATGCTGATGTTTGGGCTGATGGTGTAGTATCAGGTGTTGTTGCAGCAGCTGATGTTGGTTTGGTGGCTGAATTGAGCTGATATTGGCTGATATGTGTGCTGAAATTGGCTGATGTGTGTGCTGAAATTGGCTGATATGTATGTGCTGAATTGAGCTGAATTGAGCAGAAATTGGGCTGAAATTGGTGGCTGAATTGAGCTGAAATTGGCTGATATGTGTGCTGAAATTGGCTGATGTGTGTGCTGAAATTGGCTGATATGTGTGCTGAAATTGGCTGATGTGTGTGCTGAAATTGGCTGATGTTGTTATGTTGGGCTGATATGGTGTGGTGTTGTGGCTGATGTTGTTATGTAGCTGGTGTGTGTTGGCTGATAATGTTGCTGCCTCAGCTGATGTTGCTGGTGCTGGAAATAGAGCTGAAGCTGGGCTGGTTTGTGGTGTTTTGGTGCTGAATTGTGGCTGAAATGATGATAAATGGGGCTGATGTTGTGTGGGTGTGGCTGAAGTTGGGGGGGCTGTTGTGCAGCTGCTGCTGCTGTTTTATGGTGTTTGCTTGGCTGTAGCAGCAGCTACTGTTCTATTGGAGGCTGGTTTTGTGGCTGATGATGTTGTGGTGCTGATGTGAGGGGTTAAGTAGCTGTAGTATTGTGGTAGGGGGGCTGGTTAGGCTGATGTAGATGATGGGGTTTAGCTTCAGCTGCTAATGCTGATTGCTATAGCTAGGCTGATGCTATGATGTGGGTTTTTTTTTGATGGCTGATGGTGTGCTGTTGGTGGCTAAGCTGATGTTGTTTTGATGGCTGATGAAGCTAAGGGGTAGGTAGCTGATACTAATGATGTTGTTGGGAGCTGATGTGCTGCAGCTGATGCTGGTGTATGGCTGATGTTTGGGGCTGGTGCTGTTCTGGTGGCTGAAGCTGATGTCATTTTGGTGGCTGAAGTGAACCAGGGATTGGGCTGAATGGTGTATGTGAGAAGGATCAGAGAGGTAAGATGAAAGGGAATGTGAGAGGGACATGCAAAAAGTATTGAAATGGAATGGGGGTGACATAACCATGGCCATCATTCTCTCTTCCCTCACTAAGTGCTACAAGACACCCATCACATTCTCTCCTACTTATCATAAGTCAACCTTAAACCCTAATCCATCCTTAAAACTAAAACTCCGTAATTAACACCAATCATCTTAATAAGGGTTTAAACCACCATGGTTAATTTAAACATGGTTAACCCACAAGCTCAAATATGGCAAGCCCTAATCTTAATCCTATTTAACGTGCACAAGTGCGTGTGGGCGAGATAAAATTCTACAAAAATAACCATAAACCCAGATAATTTATTAGAAACCCGTTTTGGTAAACCTTTTACCAAAAACCCCACATTAACATTTAATTACTACTAACCCTAAACTCAGGTGTTACACCAGGGGAACATCGGGTTTCAGTTGCGGCTCTGTGAAACCCGGGGATCCCAGATTATCTGCATTGTTCTGTGATGCTTATTACTTTTCTATAATGTTGCATTTATCACGCCTGGAGCGATTATTGTATATTGGTATATATACTAGTAGATGTTGTATATGTTTTGCACCCGCGCTAGTCCAGTCCCCGCTCTGTCGTTAGTTAAGTAACCTAACGGGTGATGACGGGACCCAGTGACGAATGCAGATGGCATATACGTACATTTTATTTTCGTTCTTTTCTGGTGTGATTAATTGATGGGACTACGTTGATTCTGATCATTGCAAAGGAAAACAAACCTGTTTGACGTTGTTGGAACAATTTTAAAAAAGTGTTATTATAAGGACGTTTTCTTTTGTTTTGCACAATGGTATTCAGTTGGAATATCCTGCACCTCATTCGACGAGGCAAGGGCCGAGATCCCTTCACCGGGAGTGACCCCTTGGGCAGAAGTTTGTGTCAGGGTAATAACTTCACTATAGTCGATTACTTGTTGCTTTGCATCGCGGTATTCAGTTGGAATATCCTGCACCTCATTCCATGAGGAAAGAGCCGAGATCCCTTCACCGGGAATGACCTCTTTAGCAAAGGTTTTCACCGCTATATTTTTGTAAAATGCTATCAGGTTCCTTCAGCGATATCAAGTTCGTTACGTTAAAGATCTTTCGCCAAAAACCAGCCGTAGCCTTCCGTCATTTCAGTTGGGTATTCAGTATTTTCAAGCTATGTATTTTGACCAACGCCAAGGCTTAGTGTTTGGTAGCTACTGGGTATTCATCTGTTGCATAGATAGATGAGTTGGTTTGGGACAGTCGTTCTGCCATTTGGCCAACGTCAGGGGTATGTACGAGTGGGTTCAAATTAATAAGATAATGATGGGTAGAACTTGACATGTGACTTATGACATTTTGGCCAACGTCAAGGTCATAAGAGCATGGGGCAAAAATCCATATCGGGAGTTTCCAAAGAAACTGAAACTTGCCAGGCATGCGCATACCTTTTGGAGTGTGATAACGTGAGTGGATTCCTTCACATTATCATGCGATGATAGTTGGATCCCGATTCCCACTGATGAGTTGGTTTACTCTTCGGGTGATCCCGACTAATTCTTCTTTCAGGGTTGGAGGAGAATTTGACAGTACAGTGGGAGGTTTCTTGATTAAATAAAGTGATAACCATTCTGATCTAGGTTAGAGTGCACGCATAGTGTTTCTTTTCTCTCTCTCTTTGGCAGCGACCTTTGACCGACCCTAGACTATGACTTAGTGACCAAGTTGACCGAACCTTTTTAAAATACAGGCTTTTGGATTGTCTGAGTTGCATACATCATTGCCGCTCCTTCTTTTACCCTTTGCATTTCTCCAGAACACCTCGTATCATTACGAACATCCACTTCCATTGGATAAATCCGTCGTATGGTTATATATGAACTCGAAGGGACTTCTTCGGGGATGGATTCAGGTTCAGGAGAAATTGAATTGGTTTATTCAGTTGTCTTTTATCATCACCTTCTTTCAGGTTGAGAGTACTCCTTGGTTTAGGAGAGTACACTTATTACGCTTATTGGATAGTCTTCTTCCAAACCATAGGCATGTGCCGAAAGGTAGGGAATGAAGAAAACCAATTAGCCTAAGTAGGGTGTACAGAAGGTAATAAGTAAAGACAAAATAAAGGGATTAGAAAGAGGGCAAGGTAAATTGCGACTGCTATCATTCACGACCAAATCGTGTAGTTCATCGCCACTCCAACTTCACCTTTGCTTTTTCTCCAGTTCAGGAGAAATAGAATAAGGTTTTATTCAGTTGTCTTTTATCATCACCTTCTCTCAGGTTGCGAATACTCCTAGGATTAGGAGAGTGCACCTATTATGCTTACTGGATAGTCTTCTTACAAACCATAGGCTGGTGCCGGACGGTAGGGAAGGAAGAAAACCATTTAGCCTAATTATGGTGTACAGAAGGTAATGAATAAAGACAAATAAAGGAATTTGGAGAGATGGCAAAGAAATATACGGTTACAGTCATGGACTAGATTAGAAAGAGGGCAAAGTAAATTGCGACTGCTATTATTCACGACCAAACCGCGTAGTTCATCGCCACTCCTACTTCACCTTTGCTTTTTCTCCAGTTCAGGAGAAATAGAATAAGGTTTTATTCAGTTGTCTTTTATCATCACCTTCTCTCAGGTTGCGAGTACTCCTAGGATTAGGAGAGTACACCTATCATGCTTATTGGATAGTCTTCTTCCAAACCATAGGCTGGTGCCGGACGGTAGGGAAGGAAGAAAACCATTTAGCCTAATGATGGTGTACAGAAGGTAATGAATAAAGACAAATAAAGGGATTTGGAGAGATGGCAAAGAAATATACGGTTACAGTCATGGATTGGATTATGGAAGAGGCATACTACGAATACCCGGATACCCCTTCGAAACATTTTCATGTTTCAGTTTCACTATGCGTTGTTAAAGGAAAACTGTTTTCCCGATTAGATACTTACTCCAGGGTATGTATTTACCAGATATGATTATCATATCTGTATGGTTTTACAGATGATGAGTGGGAGTAAGTTATTGGGAATTAGGTGATCATCCTCATTATATCGGAATTCGTTGTAATTGGTGATATTTAAGGAAATTGCCTAGGTTTTTGCCTGACGGCAAGTATTTGGTTTTGAATATCCGTTGTTATGCACCAATTTCAAATTGATATATCTGTACGTTTAATTTCATAAAATGAGATATAACTTTTGAAATTATGTCTGTGACATTTACCTATATGAGTTGACGATTGGGTAAGGAGCGTTAAACAGCGGAGTGGTTCTTAACCATAAGTACAGTTTTCAACCTACGATGCACAGGTTTTGAGTTGTTCAACTCAGCGAACTTATATAGAGTATTGTATGTTGTCCAGTGTCCATTAGGACAAAGGGGTTGGTCCTCGTACTATGTTCTGTTTACTTGTGACTTCTCTAGTTTTTAGACAAGTGTTTCGTAGAAATACAAGGTCTAAGTTTTGAGAAGTTATAGGTAAAAGAATAAATTAGAGAACCAGGTGTAGCAAGTATCGGGATTCTTCAAGGTGATCGAAGATGTAGATACTTGTGTTTGGTATTCAGTTGATAGTAATGGTTTTGAGAAACTTGTTTCTCTTTCGGGTTACTCATAATTGGATATATTCCTAAGGTGAGTAATGCTGATCGGCCTCTCTCCATTTTGTTGACATGCACTGGAGACAGCTGCATGATTTGAATCTGGTTCCAATTAAATCAGTGCCAAAGTTTCTATATTGGATATAGAATGGTTCATATCTTAACGATGTTAAGGTACGGGGAGTTGTCCGGCTTATGCTTAAAACCAGACTCTGGATAACTCAAGGCACGTTTCTGTAATGGCAGTTTGTGGGTTGACCCGGGCTATGAAGAGGGTTGATTTTCTACCATCTGGAAGATCAATAGTGATATTGTTCTTGACTCGCCACAGTTTTAGTAAAATGGATTTTTTCAGAAAACAGTAGTGGGAGTATGGTAGAACTGGAAGTGATTCCAGAACCGCAAACGATTACTGAAAATTTAATAGAACCTAAAGATTCAATCAGGTTTGACATTCCATTAGCCACTCCGCATATATGGTGGGTAACCTCAGGCACCCGAGAGGTACTTCGGTAGCCTCAAGGACGGTGACAGGGAGGTTCTTGTTTACCCAGACTTGACACTACTGTTGTTCCAGGCTATGAGACCCGACAGGAGGATGGGTATAGCGTCGTTCTAAACTAGTTTTAGAAGTGTACGTATATATTATTCTGCCAGAGGGTTGTTGTGGTCAGTGGGAGCAGTGGAAGCATAGTGGGCAAGCAGCTTATGTCTAATTATAGACTAGAGCAAATATAGCGGAGATAGATCATCTAATTTTGATGTGACAGTCATGGGTTTGACTTCATCAGAATAGGGGATGGATCTGTTAAGAAGGTAGTAGGGTGTGATGTCCTGGTATTTGGATGACATACACAGAGTAAGAAGTAAAATTCCTATAATACGATCGGTTATATTGTGGTTGCCACACAGTTGTTTCTCCTTACAGGATATGGATATAATATCAGACATTCTGGTTACTAGATCTATGGTTTTAGATCTAGATTTGGGTAGTTTCCCAATCTGGGTACGTAGACAGTATTCTAAATGGTATTTTAGAATGGACGACTCCTGGCATGGTGGTGTACCTGCAGGTGATGGAGTCTCTCTCTCTCTCTAAAGGTATCTTACAGACTAAAGGGGAGAGGGATGTGCATGATTGGCATATCACTTGCTTAGGCAATTGAGTCAATCATGATATGTCAAGTACCACACCAGATGTTGTTTTTGTACTAGATGCAATAAGTTTATATTAATCCAATCCTGGAGAAACATACGGAAGCAGTTTTAAAACATAAGTAGATGTTCTAGGGATTTGATAACGGCAGCCTCCTTTGGGAGACGGTTATTATTCTAGGCTTCCAAGGTGACATAGATGACAGAGTGACTGTCAGAGTTATAGTTTTCCTTCTGACGAGGGGCAGTAGTTTGGACAGATGGTCCAACAGGATACTATGGGAGGCATGGTGCAGGATACTGATTAGGTTCAGTTGACGATACAGTCTAAGAAGTTTGGATTTGGAGTTCATTTATGAACTAGGTCCCATCAGATATCCAGACATACTCTAAGATAGGTATTACTCAATTCGGTAGATGGCTTTCTCCGTGAACTTGAGATTAAGAGAGACATAGAAAGAAACATCAGGGCGGATCCACTCACTGTGGCTTTTTCTCGAACACAAGATTTTTACAAACGAGCTTTGTGAAACTGATTAGTAGAGGAGTTGGGGGTTCGGTATCACACGGGCTGTGAGTATGCGACATCGCAATAATTAGCCTTAAGTGCAAGTGGGAGATTGTTGGATATAGTGCCTTCAAAGTCAATTATTGGATCGCATGTACGTGATTGCAATGATTGAGGGAGGACCTATACCGGTAGGACAGTCTTACTCGAGATGATAATATGCTATCTGGTTTTTCTTTATCATCGTATACAGTTTTGTGGTGACATGATCACTATTACATGTTGATAGAGCCCTTAAGATTCTTTCTTGACAACCAGCAGTATGATGGAGATCATATACGTGAGAGTTGGGTAGTCCATAAGCACATCCTTAAAAGTAGTCCCTAGTCGTGGGAGTTTCGAGACAGGGCATCGATACTCTGGAGTAGACTAGTGTATACAGTCAAGACCCCGACGAGGGGCGGTGGCCGGTCTCACAAGCCATTGGTGTCAGTTGGTTCACCTAAGATGTATACAGGTGCTTATTGGGTTATGAGTGCACCGGACAGGACTCGCCGGGAACCTGCTAGTTGGTATTATACCTAGCGTCAGATAGCAGTTCCCTGGTGACATGTATACAGGTTAGTTCATCGACCTGAGGTCGTCATTTGTCTCGTGTGAATTCCCACTGTGCTTAGATTACTACCCTACCATGGCTCAAAGGGTCGTGCAAACAGGTTTTAGTTGGGTACAGTCCCGAGCCACATAGAGGCAGTGAGCGGATCGGCAGGGGATTCGTCTCTCCCGGTATTAGGGGTGAGATCGCGCTGTGTTTAGGAGAGCCATTACACCAAGTCCTTGGCCAAGGCAGGTGAGAATTACTGGTAGGTATTCCAGTAGTTTCTCAGGGTGTTCAGGGCTACCCTCCGACATGACTTATACCCATATTGGGGGTCTGACATTACCAGCCCCCTATGCCAGATATGCGATGCTCATAGATGAACGGACCGGACTGTATATATATTGTTACTGATATGCTCAGTAGGGTTTCAGGATGAGTTCGCTCATCGGCTTCCCTTTCGGTCAGTAGACGGGCAGCCGTTACGCACAGCTAGTGCTGCTGACGTGCTTGTGGTTAAACCCACTGCCAGGGTACTGACGAGTCTTTAGGGTTCCCCACAGATAGTTTCCCAAGTTCAGGCGAAACGTTGTAGAGGCCGTATGGTTTTATGGAAGGGTTCGAACATGCACGTGTACTTATGCACGTGTCATGATTCAGACAGATAATACTGGTGTGTTTTGGTTTAAGCCGGATCCAAGTATTATATTGAGTCGGAATATTTTTTGTCTCATCGTATTCGTATTCGGTCGGAATACGGATACAGGTATGTATATACAGGTGAGGGGTATTCTCGTAATCCGTTACGAAATTACTTTAGAAGATGCATTTCTTTTTGGGTTAATCATTTTGGTTTAAATGATTATTGGATTTGGAAAGTGTGACTCATTTTTGGTGACTCATTAGTTCTAGCATGTTCACTAATGACTCATGCTAATGAGTCATGTAGTGAGTCATGAAGAGTTAATGAGTTTTGTTTTGGGTGTGATTTTCTAGGGTTGAGTTGGAGATATTTTGGTGAGATATTTTCTTTGTTTTTCCAACACAAAACCTCATATATATCACACACAAAATAAAAGTGCAGCCAAGGTTATTATTTTTGGTGCTTTTTTTTTTGCTCTCTTGATAGTTTCTTGAGCTCACAATTTCCATCTTTTTGCATATTCTTCAACCTCCACCCTAACCCTCTCATGTGATGAGAACCCTAGGGTGTAATAAGACAAAGTATTCTACTCTTTCTCTACTTCATCTTGGTCATCTCTTTTAGCAGAATTGATGTCCGAGTTGCCTCGGTATAGAGGCGGGAGCCCGTATAAAGATTTGTTGACATGGTGCCACCTCGACGAGAAGATCGGAGTCGCAGCAAGGTGCGTGGGATGATGGCTAAAGACCGAAGGACACGGATCGATCGGTATAGCATTTCTACCTCTTTACAGTTTGTTAGTTTAGCGTTAATGGCAAGATCTGGGTTATAGTATGCGATAGCACCAGTTGTAAAAGTTTTTGTTCCGCGTTTGGCCTCAGATTAACGGCCGGGGCACTACCGTAGACTTACAGTCCCCTTATGCACCGTAGGTTATGTAACTAACAGCAGAGCGGGATAGGGCTAGCGCGGGTGTAAAACATAAGCAACGTCTATATAATATATCACATATACTATATCCTGTATTCATCTCAACAATATATCAAACGATCACATCACAGATATCGCAGCAGAAAACAATATATGAAATATTGGATATACTAGGATTTCCGGGTTTTATTTTATGCCTGTATAAAACACGGATTCCACGGTCGTGATGAATAGCCAATCCCACACCCCTAGACCCCTACGAGAGCGGCAAGCAACCCTACCGATTCTAGAGTTAGAAGACCCGGACTCGACGCCTCGAGATGGTCTCCTACTGGACCCTAGAACCCGGTTACTTGTGCTCCCTGTCTTGGGTCTATCCTAATTTGGAAAAGTAAATAATATACAATGGTGACATCTGTTAGTGTATATGCCCTAGAGGCCATTACTGTATCATACTAGTTTGTATATTACTTAATGGAAGCTTGGGATATTCACCTTGTATAAACAATCTTGCTCAAAATAGTAGTATGCTACTTGGTTTGTTTCTACTTCAATGTGTACATGTGTTTATTTTAGTATATCACCTATACACATTAGTGGAGCCCTTAGGATCTTTGCTTGATTACCAGCGTTGTGATGGCAGTCACACTAGTGGGGCTGGGTAATCTATAAGCACATCCTTATACAGGTCCCTAGTCGCAGGACTATCGAGACAGGGCATCGATACTCCGGAGTAGACTAGCGTATGCGCTTCTCATCCCAGAGTGGGAGATGGTCTGTCCCACAGCCATCAGTACGTCGTACTGGAGATAGTATGCGGGTGCTCGTTAGGTTACGAGTACACTGGACAGGACTCGTCGGGAACTGACCGGTTGGTATTATACCTATCGTCAGTTATCAGTTCCCAGGTGACATGAGTACAGCTTAGTCCGCTGACTTGACACTGTCACTTCGCCTGTCACTTGAGTACACTGGACAGGCTCAAAGGAGTCGTGCAAACAGGTAGTAGTTGGGTGCAGTCCCGAAGCATTTGGAGGCAGTGACGGTTAGAAAGGATTCTTCTCTCCCGGTATTGGGGGTTGACATCGCGCTGTGTCTAGGAGAGCCATTACACAAGTAGTCCCTGGCCAGGGCAATCGAGATATACTGGTAGGCTTCCAGTGTTATCTCAGGGTGTTTTGGGCTTCACTCCGACACGACTTGTACCGCTATTAGGGGACTGACGTTTACCGCCCCCCTAGGCCCGCCATGCGATGTATCAGACGAATAGACCGGACTGTACGGAGAATGTCACATTCAGGCTCAGTAGGAGTTCAAATGGGTTTTCACCTCGTCAGTCTTCTTGTCGGTATCTACCTGGGGACCGTTACGCATAGCTAGTGCCACTTGCGGTCTGTGGTTAAACCCACTGCCAGCGTAGTGTCGAGTCTTTAGAGTCCCACACAAAAAGCTATTCGCCTTTAGGCAAAAGAGTAGAGGTCGCATGGTTTTGCGACAGGGTTCGGTCACATCCGTGCACTTATGCACGTACAGTGTCCGGACAGTTAACACTAGCGGGCTTTGGTTTAAGCCAGATCCTAGTGTACGTTTTGGGATTGGTTTTATCCAGTATGTATTCGTGTTCCTCGGAACGCGGATGCGGGTGTGTATGCATAGTTGACGGAGAGACAGAGGCCGAGAATTCTCATTAGGGTTGTTGACCGTTGACTGTTGACTATTGACTTTTTGCTCAACCCTAATCAGAATATGATATATAATTAGCAATAATATTAATTAAGTATTATAGTGACATGGTTGTTGAGGGGTTGACTTTGTTGACTTGTTGACTTTGTTGACCGGTTGACTAGGTTGGACTAGTTGACCATCATCATCACAATGGTTGTCATGTTCATAAAGACTTTTGCTTGCTTGTTGTGGTTTGCATAATGAGTGCGTGAAAATGATATTGCCTTTGACATGATATGAACCATCACATAATACTTGATTGACATTATGGCTAATGATGCTTTTGGATTATGAGAGGGAGATAGAGAAAAGAGAGGCTCATTCTTTCATTGTCTTTCTCTCTCTTGGTTTGGAGCTCTCTCATTCTCTTGCTCTCACACTCTTCCTCTTGCTCTCTCTCTTGTCTATGGTTCACTTGTCTCATGTGTTGAGAAGCAAGAACCATAGAGAAAATCCCATCACACTCTCCTCTACTCACTCTAGTTCACAAGGTTTAGCAAACCTAGTGGACTAGTTTCTTCAAAGTTCGAAGAAGAAGCCAAAGGTAGAAGCTTTCAGGTGGATCGATCTTCGGCGCAAGAAGACGACGGGGTGAAGCCGATCCGGACAACCATCGAGGCTTGAAGACGAAGGAGTTCAAGAAAGAAAGGTATAACCCCTAACCGAGTAGTTAACAAATCCTAGTTAGGTTGTTAGTTAGATGTTTAACAAAGATCCGGTTTTGAGTCCATGTTACCGCCTCTAGAAAATTGTTTTTCACCAAATTCCGCATGCCCGAAAGTACCGGGAGAGGTAGCATGGACTTATAGTGGTATCAGAGCCTAGTTAAACTCTATCTAACATGTTAGCAAAGTAACTAGAAGATCGATCAAAGAAAAAGTCACGAAACGAACCCGATATGTCAAGTTTCTGCCGATTTTTATTCTGTTCAAAAATTGATAAATTTCATCTTAAAAATCGGCTCAGGCTTTTTATTGAATAACCACAAAATTTGGTCCCACGAACCGTTCAAAGCGCAGCGGAAACGCGGTGGGAGCACGCTCCCGCCGCGGTTCCGCGGCCGAGTTGACTCGGCCGAGGTCCAAATTTAGTGCAGTGTATTTCTGGGGTTGTTTTGGGATTTTTGGAATATGTCTTTTCAGCCCAGATTTTCCAGAACGAAAATTTTGTGTTTGGGGCCTAAAAATCCGTATTTTTGATCGAACTTCTAAAAGACTTAAGCTGACGGGTTTTTCTGTGATGTGATATTTGTATTGAATGTCTGCTAATCGCTATATGTCGATTAGTGGGGGTTATACAAATCTGTGTTCTGTAATGTTATTGGTTTGTGTATATGAATTCTTTGGATTGTCGCGGGTGAATAGCCGGGGGTTGTGAGACGAGAGTTTTCTTTTCTTTCAATTCATGTAAATTTGTAAATTGATGTAATAATTATTTGTATGGCCGCACAACCGGGTCGGGGTTGTAGCCGTCATTGTATAATTTCTTTTTACTGTTTTTGCTCCTAGGATAGACCCATGGAGGGGGTGCACAAACTACCGGGTATGCCGAAGTGCCGAAGTGCCGAGTGGCCTACTCACTGGGTTGCTTCGAGTACTTGGCGGGTAGTTTGCCGCACCCGTAGGGGTCTTGGGTGGGGTCTTGGCTATTCACCGCGACCGTGTAATCTGCTTTTCGTTACAGGCTCGTACGAATTGCGGGTTCCTAGTATATCCAATGTGTTCATCCGTGATCTGAAATGTCTATCATTGCAATATATCTATATATGATATTATTTAGGCGTTGCTTATGTTTTACAGCCGCGCTAGCCCAGCCCCCGCTCCGTCGTTAGTTAAGTAACCTAACGGGTAATGACGGGGCCCCGTGGCGAATGCGAATGGCATAAGCGTACGTCATATTTTGGTTGTTTTCTGCAATGGTAGGATTAAATGATGGGACGCATTAAAAGAACTAA
The DNA here is from genome assembly GCA_030015575.1 of Agapanthus africanus. Lineage (NCBI taxonomy): Eukaryota > Viridiplantae > Streptophyta > Magnoliopsida > Asparagales > Amaryllidaceae > Agapanthus > Agapanthus africanus. Next base: position 179,164,836 of record JASDDO010000008.1, read on the forward strand.
TGCAAGAAAAATACGCATTAAAAGAACTAATGCTAAAAAAAATAAACCAAGTAAAAGTCGTTGGAACACTTTCAAAAACCACTCGGTTTCTTTTCAAAATAACTTTTAAACGCGGAGCTTAAGCCACTCCTTTTTAAAAGCTATCTCGTTCCATCGATTATATCAAGTTCACTACGTTCGAGGTTTCGCCAAAACCATTCGTAGCCCTCCGTCGTTTCGTATGAATATTCAATAGTATTCAAGCTATGTTTGTTGACCTTCGTCAAGGCATAGTGATTGGTAGCTGTTGGGTGTTCATATGTAGCATAGATAGATGCGTTGGTTTGGGACAGTCGTATTACCTTGTTGACCTTCGTCAAGGGTATATACGGGTGGGTTCAAATTAACCTGGATAATGACGGGTAGAACTTGACATGTTACTTATGATTTGTTGACCTTCGTCAAGGTCATAAGAGCATGGGGCAAAAATCCACATCGGGAGTTTCAAAAGAACTGAAACTTGCTAGAACTGCATACCATTTGGAGTGTGATGATTCTGGTAGGATTCCTTCAGTTTTGTCACGCAATGATATTTGGATCCCGATCCTACTGTGAGTATATGCTACTCCTCGAAATTTCTCACTTAACGATCAATGCTATAAACCAAGTAGGTGTCTAGAAAGGTGTTAGCGGGGCTACGCCCCCAGGGAAAAGAGGTTCTTAAATTAAGGAACTTCGCGAAAGCGTTGGAAAACCTCCCTCGAAGTACCGACACCAGCCTGGCTGAACGGTTAAGCAAGAATTGTACGGTGAGATTGATCCTGACTAATTCTTCCTTTTTGGTTTGAGGAGGGATTCGAGAGACAGTGGGAGCCATCCTGTTTAGACAAATTAAAAACCAATCTAAACTTGCAAGAGCATCATGTTGAGTGTATTCTTCTCTCTCTCTTAATTGCAGCGACCCTGTGACCACACCTAGGTTACATCTAGATAATAAGATGACTGAACCTGACTGTTATGACTGGCAAAGGTCTGTCCAGATGTCCATTGCCCATGACAAGCTGGGACACCTCTTAACTAATCAAACCCCTGCCGTCTCAGGTCCAGTTTCCCCTGTCACGGATGTTTACATCCACAGGACATCGGAAAAGGATTGTGCGAAAGCCAAGTGCCTCGTGTTAGCCTCAGTTGATGGTGCAAACCAGAGGCAGCACGAGAAGATGAACTCAGTTTCTATCTTCCTCCATAACAAAGTTTTATATGGAGAGCAATCTTGTATCGCAAGATATGAGACCTCGAACGAATTGCTTCAAGCGAGGTTGGCTGTCGGGTCATCTGTAGAGGGCAACGCCCTTACAGAGACTAGCTATCTTGAGCTCACGGACCTAGTGACCACGTTGGAGAATGGGTCAAGTACTGACTTAATTATACAGTCCCTGCCCTATGCTTATACCCTGAAGGAAACCAGGGAAGAAGAAGAAGGAAAAGGAAGGGCAAAAGTTTCAGGACTGGATATGGTTAAAGAGGGTCGTTCCTATTGTAACGGGAATGAACATTGGCAGAAGGATTGCAGGGCTTGCAAAGCCAGTAGCCAGAATTCGAAGCATGTTGTGGCTTCGGCTTCGAGTGTGTTTGTAATTGAAAACTGTATGTCAGTTAACCCTACTTCCTGGGTATTGGATACCGGGTCAGGATCTTATATCTGTAATTCGTTATAGGCTCTGAGAAACCGTAGGGTTATCAGGAAAGGTGATATGACTCTCAGGGTTGCTAACGGAATGATCATGGATGCTGAATCCGTAGGGGAATATCATCTTGGACTGACAACTGGGCAGATATTGATTTTGCGTAACTGTTTGTATATACCTGATGCAACTTGTAATACCATATCTGTATCCATACTTTCTAAGGAAGGATATGAATTTACTTTTGTAAGCGATGTAGTACACATCCACCTAAATCAAGTTCTGATTGGGTCAGGTACATTACAGAACGGAATATACGTGTTAAATCAAGCTCAGATTTTCAGTGTCCAGAACACACTTAAAAGAAAGTCTCCGGAAACAAATTAGGCTTTCTTATGGCATTGTAGACTGGGTCACATTAATGAGACACGATTAACTAAGTTACATAGAGAAGGGTACTTGAATCCGTTCGAGTATCAGTCTTATGCCACTTGTGAATCTTGTCTCATGGGAAAGATGACAAAGACTCTGTTCACTGGACGCGGAGAAAGAGCGAGCGAGCTCTTCGGACTCATACACAGTGATGTGTGTGGTCCAATGTCTACACATGCGCGAAGTGGTTATTCATACTTCATTACTTTCACAGATGATTTCTCTAGGTATGGACATGTCTTCTTAATGAAGCACAAATCCGAGGCCTTTGGGAAATTTCGAGAATACAAGAATGAAGTTGAAAAACAAACCGGCAAAAGTATCAAGATTCTAAGATCGGATCGAGGTGGAGAATACTTGAGTGCCGAGTTTCTGGGCTACTTATAAGAGAATGGAATTCTCTCTCAACTTACTCCTCCATACACACCACAACACAACGGTGTATCGGAAAGGCGGAATCGGACCCTATTGGATATGGTTCGTTCCATGATGAGTAAGGCTGAGTTACCGCGATCTTTCTGGGGTTATGAACTAGAAGCAGCTGCATATCTCTTGAACAAGGCTCCAACCAAGACTGTGCCTACCACCCCATATCAGATGTGGAGTGGGAAGAAACCCTGTCTTAAGTATCTTAAGGTATGGGGATGTCCAGCTTTTGTAAAAAAGTAGCATGCGGACAAGCTCGAGGCACGCTCAGTATTGTGTAAGTTTGTGGGATATCCAAAGAACTCCAGGGGGTATCTTTTCTATTCCGCAGAAGAACAAAAATTTTTTGTTTCTCCGCATGCCCACTTCTTGGAAACTGAATTTTTGGAAAATCAGATAAGTGGGGGTGCAATAGAACTGGAAGAAATTCCAGAACCACAAGCTGTTACTGAAAGCTTGGATGAACCAGACGTTTCAAGAGAACCAGACACTCCTACGCCGCTCCGCAGAAGTAGTAGGCAGTCTCATCCTCCCGAGAGATACTTCGGTTTTCTCATAGACAGGGATAGAGAGGATTGCACAGTTAATTATGACAAGCCTACTAGCTTCCAGCAAGCCATTCAGAGCGGTGACTCGGTAAAATGGCTGGATGCAATGCGGACCGAGATGGAGTCCATGTACACCAACAAAGTTTGGACTTTGGACTTTGCTCCAGAAGGGGTAAAACCCATAGGCTGCAAATGGATCTTCAGAAAGAAGATTGGTGTAGATGGGCAGGTTGAAACCTATAAAGCTAGGCTCGTTGCAAAGGGATTTCGTCAAAGACCTGGTTTGGACTATGACGAGACCTTTTCTCCGGTAGCCATTCTTAAATCCATTCGGATCCTTCTTGCCATTGCTGCCTTCCACGATTATGAGATCTGGCAGATGGACGTAAAGACGGCTTTCCTAAATGGAAATTTGGAAGAGTGCGTCTATATGGATCGGCCAGAGGGATTCATTCAGAGTGGGAGCAGCGGTATAGTGTGCAAGTTGCTCAAGTCCATCTATGGACTTAAGCAGGCATCGCGGAGTTGGAACATCTGCTTTGATGATACTGTCAAAGAATTCGACTTTGTCAAAAACCCAGATGAACCATGCATTTACAGTAAGATTGTAGGGAGAAATGTGGTATTCCTCATCTTGTACGTCGATGACATTCTCCTAATAGGAAATGATATTCCTATGCTACAGTCAGTCAAAGGATTCTTGTCGTAGAGGTTCTCCATGAAGGACCTGGGCGATGCCAACTACATTCTGGGGATCCAGATCTATCGTGATAGATCTAAGAGGATGTTGGGACTTTCACAGTCAAGGTACATCGACACCATACTGAAACGATTCAGTATGGAAGATTCCAAGCGCGGTAATCTACCGGCTTGTCATGGAATCACCCTCTCCAAAGAGATGTCTCCCAAGACTGATTTGGAAAGGGCTCGCATGTCATCAATACCCTACGCATCTGCGGTAGGCTCTATTATGTATGCGATGTTATATACCAGACCAGATGTAGCATACGCATTGAACGTTGTAAGCCGGTATCAGTCGAACCTAGGGGAGAAACACTGGATAGCAGTAAAGAACATTCTCAAGTACCTGAGAAGGACTAAGGAGATGTTCTTGGTGTATGGCGGAAAAGACCTCCAGATTGAGGCCTTTGCTGACTCCAGCTTCCAGAGTGACAAGGATGACTCCAAGTCCATGTCGGGTTATGTGTTTACCCTCAATGGGGGGGCGGTTTGCTGGAAGAGTTCCAAGCAGGAAACCGTTGCTGACTCAACCATGGAAGCGGAGTACATAGCTGCTTGCGATGCCGCAAAGGAAGCTGTCTGGATGAAGAAGTTCCTCACGGAACTTCAGGTGGTTCCTACCAGTGTTGATCCAATACCGCTGTATTGTGACAACAACGGCGCTATAGCTTTAGCGATGGAACCCAGGTCCCATCAGAAGTCCAGGCACATTTTGAGGCGGTTCCACCTGATCAGGGAGATCATTGATCGCCGGGAGATCGAGGTAAAGAGAGTAAATTCAGAAGATAACACTGCAGATCCACTCACGAAGGCCCTACCCCAGACTCAGTTCGAGCGGCTAATCGAGATGATAGGTTTTCGATACGCCAGTACATGGCCTTAGTGCAAGTGGGAGATTGTTAGTGTATATGCCCTATAGGCCATTACTGTATCATACTAGTTTGTATATTACTTAATGGAAGCTTGGGATATTCACCTTGTATAAACAATCTTGCTCAAAATAGTAGTATGCTACTTGGTTTGTTTCTACTTCAATGTGTACATGTGTTTATTTTAGTATATCACCTATACACATTAGTGGAGCCCTTAGGATCTTTGCTTGATTACCAGCGTTGTGATGGCAGTCACACTAGTGGGGGCTGGGTAATCTATAAGCACATCCTTATGCAGGTCCCTAGTCGCAGGACTATCGAGACAGGGCATCGATACTCCGGAGTAGACTAGCGTATGCGCTTCTCATCCCAGAGTGGGAGATGGTCTGTCCCACAGCAATCAGTATGTCGTACTGGAGATAGTATGCGGGTGCTCGTTAGGTTACGAGTACACTGGACAGGACTCGTCGGGAACTGAAGAGTTAGTATTATACCTATCGTCAGTTATCAGTTCCCACGTGACATGAGTACAGCTTAGTCCGCTGACTTGACACTGTCACTTCGCCTCGAGTGTGTTCCCACTGTACTTTGATTACTACCCTACCACGGCTCAAAGGAGTCGTACAAACAGGTAGTAGTTGGGTGCAGTCCCGAAGCACTTGGAGGAAGTGACGGTTAGAAAGGATTCGTCTCTCCCGGTATTGGGGGTTGACATCGCGCTGTGTCTAGGAGAGCCATTACACAAGTAGTCCCTAGCCAGGGCAATCGAGATATACTGGTAGGCTTCCAGTGTTATCTCAGGGTGTTTTGGGCTTCACTCCGACATGACTTGTACCGCTATTAGGGGACTGACGTTTACCGCCACCCTAGGCCCGCCATGCGATGTATCAGACGAACAGACCGGACTGTACGGAGAATGTCACATTCAGGCTCAGTAGGAGTTCGGATGGGTTTTCACCTCGTCAGTCTTCTTGTCGGCATCTACCTGGGGACCGTTACGCACAGCTAGTGCCGCTTGCGGTCTGTGGTTAAACCCACTGCCAGCGTAGTGTCGAGTCTTTAGAGTCCCACACAGAAAGCTATTCGCCTTTAGGCAAAAGAGTAGAGGTCGCATGGTTTTGCGACAGGTCGCATGGTTTTGCGACAGGGTTCGGTCACATCCGTGCACTTATGCACGTACAGTGTCCGGACAGTTAACACTAGCGGGCTTTGGTTTAAGCCAGATCCTAGTGTACGTTTTGGGATTGGTTTTATCCAGTATGTATTCGTGTTCCTCGGAACGCGGATGCGGGTGTGTATGCACAGTTGACGGAGAGACAGAGGCAGAGGATTCTCATTAGGGTTGTTGACCGTTGACCGTTGACTATTGACTTTTTGCTCAACCCTAATGAGAATATGATATATAATTAGCAATAATATTAATTAAGTATTATAGTGACATGGTTGTTGAGGGGTTGACTTTGTTGACTTGTTGACTTTGTTGACCGGTTGACTAGGTTGGACTAGTTGACCATCATCATCACAATGGTTGTCATTTTCATGCAAAGACTTTTGCTTGCTTGTTGTGGTTTGCATAATGAGTGCATGAAAATGATATTGCCTTTGACATGATATGAACCATCACATAATACTTGATTGACATTATGGCTAATGATGCTTTTGGATTATGAGAGGGAGATAGAGAAAAGAGAGGCTCATTCTTTCATTGTCTTTCTCTCTCTTGGTTTGGAGCTCTCTCATTCTCTTGCTCTCACCCTCTTCCTCTTGCTCTCTCTCTTGTCTATGGTTCACTTGTCTCATGTGTTGAGAAGCAAGAACCATAGAGAAAATCCCATCACACTCTCCTCTACTCACTCTAGTTCACAAGGTTTAGCAAACCTAGTGAACTAGTTTCTTCAAAGTTCGAAGAAGAAGCCAAAGGTAGAAGCTTTCAGGTGGATCGATCTTCGGCGCAAGGAGACGACGGGGTGAAGCCGATCCGGACAACCATTGAGGCTTGAAGACGAAGGAGTTCAAGAAAGAAAGGTATAACCCCTAACCGAGTAGTTAACAACTCCTAGTTAGATTGTTAGTTAGATGTTTAACAAAGATCCGGTTTTGAGTCCATGTTACCGCCTCTAGAAAATTGTTTTTTCACCAAATTCCGCATGCCCGAAAGTACCGGGAGAGGTAGCATGGACTTACAACATCATCCTCAACCCTGAAGTGCCCCAATAAAAGAATATTACAGCCAATGAATTTTACATGAATGAAAATGAAAAACTCTCATCTCACATAAAACACCCCGGCTATTCAAACACGACGATCCAATATAACATATCCCAGTAACACATAACATCACATGTTATCAACATAAGTAAATGTGCGTATCCCAGTTGTCATTGACATATAGCAACGAAACCGGCGATACACCACATATTACACTTACGGTCGCAGAAAAGAAAGTGAAAAACTACAACAGTTGGAATCCGCAACCACCTTAGACATCACATGCCTAACCAAATGAATTCCTTAGACATCGCATGCCTAACAATTATAAACCCCGCATTTTAGTCTCGATCTCGAAAACTCTTTTCAATATCTAGTCGGGCAATTCAACAAGATTCCCGACATCCTGATCGAATACTCGTTGGAAACATTAGTAGACGGCCGCACCCCCCGATGCCGTCGACGAAGTGCACTAAGGCGGAACACCGCTGCCGCGAGCACCCGAACGGATGCTTTTAGCGATGGGGTTCTCCTATAGTCACTTGGTCGGGGCTATGGGGCGTGGCTATCTATTAAGTTTACCCGACAAGTATCTACGTATGCTATGTGATTGGGACGGACTTTTGATCGCATCAAAATCCCGTGCCAACCGATCAAAAGAGACTAAATTGCTAGATTTATAACATTCAAATTAGTTATTTGATAACTGCATTTGTGGATTCCAAATATTGTATCCCATCACATAATACCTGGACGACGTTAAAATTTTCGATCGATCCATCAAAGTCCCACAATTTCCCGACGGCTCAACACTTGAGCACAGTTCAACAATACCCATAATATGCCACAGTACCTATGCACCATCTGTAGAAGGGCAAACCTAAGCCTCACTCATGTCGCCACGGAACTGCGGAAAACCCTAGGGTATGACCACGGTTTCGCGATCCAAAAAGTCGAGTTAGGGTTTCATTCTTCTAGAGGGTTCATAAGATTACTTGCATGTTTTTCCGAATACGTTAAATTTAGAAAAATGGGTTTTTAACATTCGATCGAACTTTTTAACTTCGTTTAGACAACATGCGAATATTCCGAAACAATGTTAAAAATACGAATACGAAACACTTCGAATTTCTTATAGTGTAAGTTCACATCACATGCAAAATTACCAAAAACAAACAACACCTGAAACATAAAAACCAAGTTTCAGAAACACAGGAAAAATTTCAAGGGGGGCTCGGATTTGGCCGAGATGGGGGGTGGTGTCACCAGCCAAAAATTACCAAAATGCCCTCAAATTTCACCTATGTTCATGTCATATCTTATACAACACTTTGCACTTTTTTAAATTTTTTTTTGACAATTATTTAAAAACGATAGAAACATGATTTTTCCGTTTCAAGTTTCGGAGTATTTCGGTTTCGTAATCCTAACAAAATCCGTCTGAATTTCTAGCATGGCTCTGATACCACTGCAGGGTTCCCTAGGACGGCAGCAAGCTTTCAGGAAGCATCGTCCATGCCAAATTAAATTTTTGTCGTTCTAGCTAACCCTAAACATAGAATCGTTTACTAGAAATCGACGGAATACAATTCAAACAACTTTGTAATAAGTGAGCAAGGAATACAACCTTTGTAGACCGGTCTTTCACTTCAATAGCTACATGTAGTAGTCCCTTTCGCTGCGATCGTGAACTCCGGACTCTAGAGAGGCTCCCATGAAGAAACGAACATGCTTGCTTTGATGTCTTCGAGGCCGAAGATGATCTACGTCGAGGAGACACTAACCCAAGTTATCTCTTCACTAATTACGGAATTAGTGAAGCAAACACCTATACTAGATGGCAAGTAGTAGAGGATGATGAAGTAGAAAGTGGGCTCACTTTAGATTTCATATTCTCACTTATTTTCTCACATCTCCATTGAAGCTAGAAAGCTTGAGAGGAGGAAGAAGAAGAATGAACTCATCAAGTGAGAAATGAATAATTCACGAGGTTAGAAATGCAACCATGGTGAATTATCAACTCATGCTAAATTCATGTAGAGAATAAACCATGGTGTATGGTTAAAGTTGGGTAAACAAATATCCTAAGCTAGACAAACAAGTTGACTAAGTCTTTGTTTTACTAGCTTCTCCAAGCTTCACATTGACATAATCCAAATGTTTGAATTGCTTAAAACAAATAAAACCCTAATTTTAACCCTAGCATGGTATAATTCTCATACTCATATGTTGCATTTGTAACCTAGCATGACACAAACATGAACACAAATATACATATCACATATATACATTGTGCGCATCAAGTGAGAAAAGAAATCATAAGTTAGCAAGTATTTAGTTAATGTAACTTAATATATCAAATATATAATTATAGATTAAATTATTAAATCAACACTTGATTTAATAATCCGGCTATATCACATATAACCGACTAATACCAAATGTAACAACTTATCGAATCAACACTTGATTCGATAACTCGGCTATATTGCATATAACCGACCAATGTCACAAATCGCGAGAATAGAATACGGTATCTTATATCGTATCAATCTCGGTCCCGCACATATCACATATGTGCTCCTACTCTATTTCTCTTGAGCCAGGAAACCCATGTGTAAGACTCTAAAGACTCGTCAATACGCCGGCAGTAGGTGATGATCAAATCAAACACCCACAAGCCGCAAGCGGTATGCTAAACGTAACGGCCACCCAGGTATTGAGCGATTAGAAGATCAACAAGCAAGCCTGCTAGTACTCCTGCGAATCCAATCAGTAACACTACCGTACAGTCCGGTCTCTTCGTCTGATATGTCGCATATCTCGTCTAGGGGTGGTAAACGTCAGACCCCAGTAACTCGATAAGTCGTGTCGATATGAGGCTCATAACGGGTCGAGAAACTACTGATAACACTTACCAGTATATCTCTGAAGCAGCCCTGGCCAGGGACTTCCTGTTATAGACAATCGAGCACAGCGCAACATCAATTCCTAATACCGGGAGAGACAAATCCCCTCTTATCGCTCATTGCCTCCATGTGACTCGGGACTGTACCCAAAAACCACCGTTTTGCACGTCCTCTTGAACGTGGTAAGGTAGAAATCAAAGCACAGTGGGAATCACACAAGACCCTATGACGATCTCGGGTCGACAGACTAACCTGTACCAGTGTCACCAGAGAACTGCCATCTGACGTGAGGTATAATACCATCTGGAAGTTCTCGGTGAGTCCGTCCAGTGTACCCAGTCTCCACTGAACATATCATCTCTGATGTCAAACACCAATGGATATGGGATCATCCATCGCCCATCTACATGGGTCGAGAAGGTATACGCTAGTCTACTTTGGTATATCGATGCCCCGTCTCGTTACACCCACGACTAGGGACATTAAAGGATGTACTCATAGACTACCTTTGTAACATTTTCAAAAAGGTAAAATATTAATTTTGGGAATTTTTATAATTTAATATTATTTTATTGATTATTTTAATATTAAATTTATAATTAAATGCAAATAAATAGGAAAAATTTGAGAAAAATTATGGAATATTATAAAATAGGATAAATTAGAGAATTATGATATTTTTAAGTTTTTGCGATTAGTTTGACACTAATTTAGTGCTAATCGCGATTAAAAATCGCTAATCGGATTTTTTTGGCTTTTTGTGCAAAACTTGCACATATCACTTTTCCTACACTTGTGCATTTTCTACCATGTTATTTTGGGTTACTATTCTTGAGAGAAGAGTTTTGGAGGAAAAGAAAAAGGAAAAGGAAAATAAAAGAGAAAAGATTAAAGAATGGAGGGTTGGTGAGAAGAGAGGTATGGGGCATCATTGACTAAAACCCTTAACCATTTCTCCCATCATTTTTCCTCCCTCTTCTTCCTCCTACTGCTGCTGCCCCTCCTCCATCTTCTTCCCCTCTTCAACTCCTCACATCATCTCAAAAACAACCCCAAAACCTCACACTCATTTCATTAAAATTGCGCACAAGCCCGAGACCTACAAGACGGACTAAGAAAGCATGGATTTTGGCCACTAGGGGCAACTCAAGAAAATTCTTGAGTTGCCAAATGAGGTATTTTTCTGAACCATTAGCTTAGTTATAGCATTCCCTTTACCCCATGTTTAGTTTTTAATCGATATTATGTGATATTGTGGACTTGAGGATAACCAAGTTAGGGATTGAGGGAATTGGTGTTGTATTATGAAATTGAGCTCAGTAGAGGTCTTACCAACACCTCAGTGTATGAATTGGAACCCAAAACCTGAAGCTATAACCAGAATACGGATTTTAGAAACCGATATCGGGGAAATTATGAAGTCTGTGAAGGTTAACTTGAATCTGCTATCATACGAGACACCTGAAAATAATATTGAGTGGACAGTGAGATGTGCAGGCACCATTGAACCATCACCCCAAACCCTAGCTCCCCACTCCACTTCGAGGCCGCCGAAATCCCCATTCTGGCCGCAATTTGCGGCCAGAGCAGTGAGGAATTTCCTCGTTTTGCGTGCCTGCCCCCATTACCTCAATTCTTGGCCCAGGGTACTTCTAGTTTTGACAGATTCTATCTAGGGTGAAATCTGGGACATATATCCTAAGTTGTTATTTTGGATTCGTGTTTCCGTATTCCGTATTTTGATTCTGAAATTGTGGATTGTGTTTTGCCTCGACTATTTGGCGTTTATACGACGATATAGAGGATTTATTGATGGTTTTGAAGGCGTGCCATAGGTTCTCACCTATAGGCCCCTTATCGTATCGTTTTGGATTTCATGCGCCGTTTTAGCTTGGATGTGATTTTAATGCGCATATACGATATTTTGATGTGTAGGTACCCATGAAGACTTCGGGACGACAAGCAAATACGTGGTGACGTCCGCAAATGATGATGCAGGTGAGTAGATTATATCTACAGGGGGAAGTCGGGTGGATGGCGTATAGCACCCCCGCAGTCCGTAATTAGTACTATGTAGTATACTTATATGTTTGATAGTTAGTGTGTTATGGTTAGTTAGGGATAGAAATAACTAGCGTAGTTCCTAGTTGCGAACCATAGGATAGATTTGCACCCACACGCATACACCTGTGTGTTTCTTATACTTGCACTGTGTTTGATGATATGGGATGACTTTGGAGTTGAGTCGATGATGTGGGCTTTGTGTCGCGAGATCGGTGATTTGATATGATTCGTATTTGGGATACGAAATGTGATTCTTACTGGTTTGGGATGTGTGTTTACCCCCGCATTCATACTTTGTAGATGATATCAGTTGTACTAGACTTAGATCAGTACCCCAGATTATATGATATGATGATAAGTGATACCCGAAATGTGATGAGATGGTGTGATATTGACCCATACCCAGCTATTGGGATGCCGTACGACGATTTACCGTATGAGCTTTACATTGATGATAGATCCGCACTCATGACTTGAGGATGTCATATGATATACTGTATCGTACGCGATACTATTGAGGCGGAATCACCGACTATTATATCTATATATCGACTCAGATGTTAGGCGGTTTCCTTACCTGTAGCTCAGCTTGTTAGCTCAGCCGTTTAGTTTAGAGTAGTTGTTAGATTAGATTAGACTCCTACCTATTTCAAAACTAGCGGGTCGTGGGTATTTTAAAAGACAGGTCAAGGGATCTACGGATATTTAAAAAGGCGTATCTTTTCATAAAAACACCGTAGCCCCTATTTTCAAAACCCCATGATTCGTGTTCTTTCAAAAGGCATCATTTGTAGGACTTATGTTAGATTTATGCAGATTAGTTATAGTTGCGTCTAGTATTCAGCTCCCGCTCCTTTTTGTGGTTCGCTTCGCCTCGCATGCTTATATTATGTTTCATACTCCATTATTGATATCATGCTGTTAGGACACCAGCACCATTACCGATGATGCGTATGTACCACGTACACTTACTTGCCGGCTCACACACATCTTCATCGGTAATTGCCATGTCACGTACACCTTAGAAAATATATTATTGCTTGACATAGCCTATTAGCTAATAGTTTAGACATTGCAGTTATTACCTGCTACTTCATGCATACTGTTATTCATTGTTATGCCGCATTTATGGATTCTCATGCATATATTCACTATTTTACGTGCTATTGAGGTTTGGATTTAGATTTCTATGAGATTTTCTGGATTTGGAGGAAAACCGCAAAGACACAAATAATCATATTCTCTCTTTTAAAATAAAAAGTGCGGTTTTCCCATGATGTATGAGTCGTCCACCATGAGTTTGCTGATGGATTTGGAAACCCGATTCGAGGAGACGGATGAACCGTTTCGGGTACATGGTGGACCCGGTGCGGTATCCCGGGGCAAGAGGAATGTGGTGATGACGTTGAGCCTGGCAGGGGAGTACTACCTACCGGTGATTTTACCCGACGCGTCGGATATCCGGAGGATACCGTCGTGGTCTTGAGATTGATGGTAGGGGCCGGTCTGGACTGACGGCGCCCTAGATATTGTGGTTGAGACTTTGAGATATCGGGATTTTGGGATTTCGTTTTGTGCCGATGCTAGGCACAGTTCTATGCTGATTTCATTATGGTACCTCATTTTAAAAATACAAGGGAAATCTCACTAAATTATGAAAACAGTTGCTTCATGTAAATGTATTCTGTTTTCACGCATTCATATCTCATTCATATGCTATATTGCTACCTGAGGCACTGACACAGGCACATGAGATTGCACTCGGGTTAGATATTTACCCTAGCCTTGTTATAGGCTGCATGTTTTATATTGAGGATTTTATATGCTGATCGTATTGACCTAGGATTATGTCTTGCTTTCGGTTTCTGCTTGTAGATATTTCTATTCACGAGTTGGCAACTCACCCCCGTTGTGCCACAGTTCTTGCTGGTTCTGTCGTATAGGTTCCATTGCGGCATTTCTGGCATACTACTTTCTTGCGGGTGAATTGCTTTTGGTAGGTGGATTCTTTCGCATCAAGAACCACCATTGTATTTATTTTATTCATTGTATCTAGAATTTCCATCAACCAAAACTCGTATATTGTTTTAGACCTAGACTTTAGTGATGTATTATTCGACCTTAGAGTCGCGCTTAGTAGTATTGCGGTTTTCTTGTTGCTTTTGAGTTCTTTTGGTTTAACCCTCGCCTTTCGGCGTTGTATATTCTTATTGCTTGCGTGGTTGTGACCGTCGATTGACGAAGAGCTAGCTCCCGCTTGGGGATGCCTTTATCATTGCATATATTGTTATCCTTGTTGTACCCCATTCGGGGCCAGTTTTACAAAAGAAACTCTGCCGAAATTTTTAGAAAAGACTTTACTGTTTTAAAAACCTTGATTTCAAACATGTTTTTCTTCACTTCTTAAACCAGTTTCTTTACTTATTCTTAAAAATGGTTTTAGATTTCTGGGCTTTTGGCTTACTTGGATCAGATGGAGTCCTATAGACTTCATATGGTTCAAGGGCCAGTCACGTGCTCTTTCGGGTCGTGACAACCTTTATCCCACTAGTATGATCTCCATCATAATCTAGGTAGTCAAGTACATATCCTAAGGGCTTTACCAACATGTAACAGAGAGACAATCAGTGTACATGTTAAGATAAAGAGTAACCTGATAGCATACTATCATGCCGAGCAAGAAAGTCCTCGCTATATATGTCCAAGCATCCACTACAATGTACATCTCATGTACAGTAATGGCCTCTAGAGCATACATATAACTAACAATATGTATATTCTAGTATTATGTTCTTTGTGTTATTCTATCTCTTTTGGTATTCGTATTTCGGTACGAATACAGGTATGTATATACAGTAGAGTGTAATCCATATTTATACGGAAAACATTCTAGAAGGTGGACACCTCATTTTAGATTTATCCATTTATTTTAATGGAAAAAGAGGTGTAAAGAAAAATGATGGGAGTATGGTGAGAACCATGCTTCAATAGTGTTGCACAAATGAATTAACAATTCATTTGTGCAAACTATTCAAGCATGGTTGGAATTGTTTATTTGAAAAATGAGTTTTATAAAACCATGCTTCTTATTATTTTCTCACTTGATGTTGGAAATGGTATTGGGATGGTTCATTCTTACATGATTTCTCACCCTCACTATTAGCTTCACTCTCCTCACTTTTTTTCTTGAGCTCCTCCACCTTCATCTTCAACCTCCTCTTTACAATCTCATGTGTTGAGAATCAAGAGAGGAGGTGAGATAGATACACACATAGAACACTTCACTACATCCTAGGCACTCTAGATTAGCAACCTAGAGTCCCTAGTTGCTTCACTAGATTCTTAGTGTGAAGCTAGAGCCAGAAGCTACATCCCTCGGATGGATCATCTTCGACAGAGGAAGATCGGCGGCCAAGCCTATTCAAGGAGACCTCTAGGAGCTAAGGAAGATGGTAGAAGACCGAAAGACACGATTCATTCGGTATAACAACTCTATCACAGTAGCTAGAACATCTTTGTAGCCTGCTAGTTTCATGTTTGGTTTCGATTCTAGGTAGTTGTTTCTAGCACCAAGTTTTTAAACGCCAAAATTTTTCGTTCCGCAACTGCCGCGGTCTGTGGGCAGGGAGCTAAGTGTACAGAAGGTAAGAAGTAAAGACATCTAAAGGGATTGGACTGACGGTAAAGAAATATATGGTTACTGTCATGAATCTGGATAATGGAAGAGATATTACGAGGAATACCCGGCTAACCCTTTCGAAACATTTTCATGTTTCAGTTCCACTGTGCAATGTTAATTGAAACTATTTCCCAATTAGATTCTGACTCCAGGGTATGTATTTACCAGACTTTATTCTCACATCTGTATGGCGTTACAAATGCTGAATGGGAGTAAGATATTGGGAATTGGGTGATTAGATGCTCTATATATCAGAATTCTTTGTAATTGGTGATATTTGAGGAAATCACCTGGGTTTTGCCTAACGGCAAATATTTGGTTTTGAATTGTTAGATATATGTATTCCCTAGAGACCATTATATGTATAGTAGATGCTTGGACATGTAGATATGTGTATTGATGGCTTTCTTGCTCGACATGATAGCATGCTATCTGGTTTACTTTATCTTTACATGTTCATTTAATCATGCATCTTATTCATTTGGTACATGTTGATAAAGCCCATAGGATATTTGCTTGACTACTGCGACTATGATGTAGATCATACTAGTAGAACACGTGTAGTTTATAAGCACATCCTTTAAATGTTCCTAGTCGTGGGCGTATCGAGACAGGGCATCGATATGCTAGAGTAGACTAGTGTATACCATTCTTGTCCCATATGATGGGCGATGGATGATCCCATATCCATCTGGTGTGCTGACACCAAAGATTGTACGCAGGTGCTCAGTGGAGACTGGGTACACTGAATGGACTCGTCGAGAACTCTTATGTGGTATTATATCTATCGTCGGATAGCAGTTCTCAGGTAACACTGGTACAGGTTAGTCTGTAGACCCAAGATCGTCATAGAGTCTTGTGTATCCTCCCACTGTACTTTGATCTCCACCCTACCACGGCTCTACCGAGTCATGCAAACAGGTGGACTTTGGGTACAGTCCCGAGGCACATGGAGGCAATGAGCGATAGGAAGGGTTTCGTCTCTCCCGGTATTGGGAGTTGATGTTGTGCTATGCTCGATTGGCTATAACAAGAAGTCCCTGGACATGGCTACTGAGATTTACTGATAAGTGTTATCAGCAGTTTCTTGATCTGTTATGAGCCATACACCGGCATGACTTATTGAGTTATTGGGGTCGACGATTCCATCCCTAGACTCGATATGCAACATATCTGACGAAGAGACCAGACTGTACGGTAAGTGTTGCCAGTTGGCTCGACGGGAGTTTTGATAGCTTTGCTGGTTTTCTTCTGATCGCTCAATACCCGAGTAGCCATTATGTTTAGCTGACCGCTTGCGGCTTGTGGGTGTTTGATATGATCATCACCCAATGTCGGCGTACTGACGAGTCTTAGAGTCCCACACAGGAGTTTCCTGGCTCAGGAGAAACGATGTGGTGTGCATATGAGATATGCGCGGGGACCCGATTGAATGCGAGTATATGATACCGTATGTTAATTGGGCACTTTTCTATTGGTCGGGTTGTATGTGATATGACCGGTTTGTTAAATCAAGTGTTGATTTAACATTTGACTTTTAGTTTAAATTCTTTATTTAAACCCTTTTTCTTTAAAGAAGATGTATGCATGTATGTATGCAAATGTTGATATGCATGGACACATACATGCATAGTGTCATGGTTGATGATACACAATTGGTGGCAACATAAGACTTACATGGTTCAATATATATATATATATATATATATATATATATATTTTCTATTTGGATTATAAAAGGCAAATGGAAATTAAATCTTTAATGGGTTTTTTTACACTCTTCTTGACTTTGACCTAGCTTAAACCCATGGTTTACTTTTTATTTGGACTTTAACCCAAATGGAAAATATCTAGATATTATTGAACCACGGTTTGAAATGAGAGAAAGAAAATATATATATATACTTTCTTTTCTTATTTATTCATTAAGCTTATCATTATCTTTTTGACAAAAACTTTTGCCATCATCTTCTTCTTCCTCCAAGCTCTCTTGAGTTCTCATTTGAGTGAGTTAGTGAAAAAGAAAGGGTTTTGATTAAAGAATATAAACCACCTCATCATTCTACACACATCTAGCCCATTTGTGTAGGGTGTTTGCTATACTTCTTTCACAAATCAAGTAAAGCAAGGAGCTTTGGGGACAGAGACTTCGGGTGGATCATTGTAGACGAGGAAGGACTCTAGCAAGCCGTTCCAAACTCTCAAAGGTCCAAGGAGTGTGTAAGGGAGGTCTACAAAGGTTGTAATCTCTACACTTAGTGATAGAATCAAATTAGTATGTGATACTTTAGATGTTACCCTAAACTTCTAGTTAAAGATTCATGTTTTGTTTTCTTAGCATCTTTAAAAATTTTAAAGTGGCATGTGTGATGCTTCTATACTCTACAGTAGGTGCTCGGGAAACCCAACAATGGTATCAGAGCCAGGTTAGAATTTTAGACACAGTGTTAAAACAATTACGAAAACGAAATCGACTCCGAAAAACACGATATGTGAAACCCTAATTTTGCTCTCTGGAAATTTTTTAAAATGTCGTTTAAAAATTTTTTAAACAGCTGCAGAACACTGTATGGGACAATCTAAGAACACAGGTGAAATACAGGGACCAGTGCTCGGATTTTGGCCGAGCACTTTCATGCCACGACCGGCCTGCTCGGCCCCCTAACCCCAATTCCCCCCGTATTTCTCTAGTGCCCTGTTGTTTAGAATTTGGGGTTTCAGGTATTGTTTGCTTAGCCTAAATTTTCATGTGATGATTATTTTGATTAGGGGCTAATTCGTAGTGTTTCGTAGTCTATATTCTAACACTGTATTGGTAACCTTGACAATGTTTAGGAGTTCGAACGAACTTCAAAATCCCACATCTTGACCCCGCAGAAATTTCTAAGTGTTGTAATTTTCCTAAGTTAACTTCATATTCAATAGTCGTGCAAGTGTTCCCATGGACCTTCTAGAAGAATAGAATAAGCTTAACTCGATTCTATGCCCACGGAACCACGATCGAACCTTAGGGTTTGCCGTAGTTCCGTGGTGTCATAGGTGAGGCGTTGGTTAACCCCTTCTACGGCTGGTCCAAAGACACTATAGCACGTTTTTGAGTATTTGTAACTTTGCTCAAGTGTTGAGCTCTCGGGGTAATTTGTGGGTGTATGATGATTCGATCGAAACGTTAAATATCGTCTTGATATATGTGATTGTGATAATTACAATTGTTGTTTTTCACTTTCTTTTCTGCGACCGTAAGTGTAGTATGTGATGTATCGCCGGTTTCGTTGCTATACATCAACGACAATCGGGATACGCATACTTGCTTACGTTGATGATATGAGATATTATGTGTTGTTAAGATATGATGTGCAGGATTGTCGCGATCGAATAGCCGGGGTTTTATATGAGATGAGAGTCTTTATTTTCATTCATGTAAATATCAATTGTATGTAATATTCTTTTATTTGGGGCACTTCCGGGTTGAGGATGATGTCACCATTATTGTATATTATTTACATTTCCGCATTAGGATAGACCCAAGGAAGGGAGCATAAGTGATCGGGTTCTAGGGTTCAGTGGGAGGCCATCTCGAGGAGTCGAGACCGGGTCTCCTAAACTCTAGAATTGGTAGGATCACTTGCCGCTCTCGTAGGGGTCTAGGGGTGTGGGCTTGGCTATTCACCGTGACCGTGGAATCCGTATTTTCTATTGCTGAATACAAAATACGGACCTCCTAGATATCCTTTTTTATTTTGATATGTGCTTCTGCCGTTGATATTCTGTAATGTGATTACTTAGTATCTGAGACGAATGGATTATTATTGTATATATATGATATATAATAAACGTCGCTTATATTTTACACCCGCGCTAGTCCCGCCCCGCTATGCCGTTAGTTAAGTAACCTAACGGTGCATAACGGGACACTGTGGCAAATGCGGATGGTATAAGTGTACGTTCTATTTTCGTTTCTTTTCTGTGATGGCTTAGGAACTTAAATGATGGGACTACATTAATAAGATTAATGTAAAGAAAAAGAAACCTAAAGATGTTGTAGAATCGGATTTGAAACACACTAAGCCTTTTTATGAAAAATGCAAGTTTCAAAAGATGCGGAGCTTAAGCCACTCCTATTCTAAACTGTTTTGATTCTACAACGAGATCAAGTTCAAAGCGTTAAAGGTTTTCATAAAAACCATCCGCAACCCTCCGTCATTTTAGGAAGCAGAGTACTTAGTATTCGTGCTACGTATGTTGATCATAGTCAAGGCGTAGTGTACGGTAGCTAAGTGATGTCTTCTTACAAAGCATATGATGCGATCAGTTAGGACATTCATGTGATTATGTTGATCATAGTCAAGGGTCATATGGGTGGGTCTAGGTAATCTCGAAATGACGGGTAGAACTTGACTAGTGCTTATGATATGTTGACCATAGCCAAGGTCATAAGTAACTAGAGGTAAAAACCATATCGGGAGTTTCAAGAGTTGAAATTTGCAATGAGATTGCATACTTTCTGTATGATAGATGGATCTCGATCCCACTGTGAGTAAGAGTTACCCGCAGGAGAGTTTTGCACTTTACAATTAGCTAATCCAGTAGGTGTCTAGAAAGGTGTCAACGGGGTATGACCTCTGGGAAAACGAGGTTTATTTTAATTAGGTCCGTGCGAATGCACAGGGAACCTTCCTCAAAATATCGACACTGGCCTGGCTGACCGGTTAGCGAAACTGTAGAATGTAATTAATCCTGGCTAGTTTTCTTTTAAGGTTTTGAAAGAAAGTTTGATAAAAGCAATGGGAGACATCGATTAGATAAGATAATAACCAATCTAATTCTTTGCAAGAGCATTTCGCTGAGTGTATTCTTTTCTCTCTCTTAATGGCAGATACCGATGACGGAACTTAAGCTTCTTTTAGAGAAAAACAAACTGACAGGACCAAATTATAAAGAATGGTTGAGGAACTTGAACATTGCACTCATATATGATAAAGTAACATATGTCCTCACTACCAAAACCCCACCCGTCCCAGGACCTGAATCATCTGTTTCGGATAGGGAGATCCGAAAAACATGGGATATTGATTGTGACACGGCCAAGTGCCTCGCGCTTGCTTCTATGGACAGTATCGATCAGAAACAGCACGAGAAGATGGATGTTCAATCCATCTTTCTTCATACAAAGGAGTTGTATGAAAAGCAATCTCGGACTTTGCGATACGAGGCATCTCGAAAGTTGTTTCAGATGCGTATGGCCCCTGGCACATCAGTAGGAGAACATGTTCTGAAGATGATTGGTCTTATAGAAAAACTTGAGGGACTGGGATGGACCATGGATAATGAGTAATATACAGATATTGTTCTGCAGTCTCCCCCCCATTGCTCTGTTCATAGTGAATTTCAATATGAACGATTTGGAGAAATCATTGCCTGAACTTCTCAATATGTTGAGAAGTGCAGAGAGCACGCTTAAGACAGCGAAGACTCCTGCTCTGCTTGCTGGGCCATCTTCCTCTTGTATCCCAAAAACCAAGGCCAAGGGAAAGAAGAAGAAGTCCACCAAACCGAAAGGTGGAGTCCAAAAGGCGAAGGGGAAAGACAAATCCGGGGCCGCGGGAAGTGGAAAAGGAGAATGTTTTTATTGCCACAAGTCGGGACATTAGAAACGCAACTATGATGTGTATCTTGCTGATCTCAAGAAGAAGAAGCATGTTGATACTTCCGCTTCAGGTGTGTTTGTAACTGAGAACTGTTTTTCAATTAACTCTACATCTTGGGTATTAGATACTGGTTCTGGTTCTCACATCTGCAATTGTATGCAGAGATTGAGAAACATTAGAGTTTTGAAGACTGGAGACCATACTCTGCGGGTTGGAAATCATTCCAATGTACATGCTGTATCCGTAGGAGAGTATCATCTGGGGTTGCTTTCGGGTTGTATTATGGTTTTGAACCCTTGTTATTTTGTACCAAGTATGCTATGTAATATAATATCCGTTTCTTTGTTGGACAATGAAGGATATCATTTTGTGTTGCAGAATAATGTTATGAACATTAACTTGAATCAACAGTTGATTGGGTATGGTACATTAAATAACGGTATTTACGTCTTAAACCAACACACAGTTTTCAATATACAACATACTAATAAAAGAAAATTTTCAGATATGAATGAAGCTTTTCTTTGGCATTGTAGACTTGGTCATATTTTTGAAACAAGACTAAACAAGCTACATAAAGATGGATATTTAAATCCTTTTGAATATAAATCTTATGCGACTTGCCAGTCTTGTATTAAAGGTAAAATGACCAAAACTCTGTTTACTGGACACAGAGAAAGAGCTGTGGAACTCTTAAGCCTCATACATAGTGATGCATGCGGACCAATGTCTACACATGCACGAGGTGGTTTTTCATACTTCATTACCTTTACTGATGATTTCTCAAGATTCGGGCACGTGTTTTTATTAAAGCATAAATCCGAAGCTTTCAAGAAATTCAAGGAGTATAAACTTGAAGTAGAAAAACAAACAGGCTTGAGTATCAAGAAACTTCGATCAGATCGAGGTAGAGAGTATTTGATTACAGAGTTTTCAGACTTCTTAAAAGAGAATGGGATTCTCTCTCAACTCACTCCTCCTTACACACTACAACACAATGGTGTGTGAGAATGGAGGAATCGTACCCTATTAGATATGGTACGGTCCATGATGTGTGATGCTGAGTTACCACTTTCCTTTTGGGGGCATGCATTGGAGACAACAATGTATCTGTTAAACAGAGTTCCAACCAAGACCATGACTACCACTCCATATGGGATATAGAGTGGAAAGAGTCCATCTCTTAAAAGAGTTAGGATATGGGGTAGTCCGGCTTTTGTCAAAAAGCAGAATCCGGATAAACTCGAGACACGATCGGTCATGTGTAAATTTATGGGATATCCAAAACATTCATATGGATATCTATTCTACCACAAAGAGGAACAAAAAGTGTGTGTTTCTCAACATGCCACATTTTTGGAAAATAAAATCTTTACAAATTGTACTGATAGCAATGCGGTAGAATTAGAAGAAATTCTAGAGACACAATTTACTCAGGACGAATTGGTTGAAACTGATGTTGCAGTAGAACTTCAAGAACCTCAGCCGCTCCGGAGATCTAGTAGAACTTCTCACCCACCAGAGAGATACTATGGGTTTCTCATTGATGGTGATAGAGAAGATTGCATCATGGATGATGATGACCCTACTAGTTTTCAGCAAGCTATCACGAGTGGTGACTCAGTGAAGTGGCTGGAAGCCATGAGATCCGAAATGGAGTCTATGTATACCAACAAAGTATGGACTTTGGACGTTGTGTAAGTCCACGTTGCCCACCCCGGTACTTACGGGGAGGCGGAAAATGGAATAAAAATCAAATTTTTAACAACTTAGGTAATATGGACTAGACAAAGAAGGATCTTTGCTAAACAAAAACAAGCTAAAGCTAACTAGAAACTAGCAAGGTGTTAGAAAGGTTATACCTAGGGCTTTATGTCCTTCTCTCCTTGCTCCTTGGAGTAGTGGAAGGAGGTCACCTTTGTCGACTTCTCACGTCGAAGAAAGATCCACCCGAAAGCCTCGACCTTTGGCTTCAACTCCAAGCTAGAAGTAACTAGGGTGCAAGAAGTGCTAATCCTTGAACCCTAGATGAGAGTAGAGATTATCAAGAAGGGGTTTTTCTCAAGCTCAAGTGTTTCTCAACACATGAGAGGGGAGAGCTTGAGGGAGAGGAAGAACAAGAGAGAGAAAGTAAATGATAGAATGAGAATAAAATAAACCATTCTCACATATATGTGTGAATTATTGTAATTAGATAATTAGTGAGATAATTGTCATGGCTTAATCAAGACATGACCATTATCATTTCATTTTTAATGCAAATTGCAAGGATCAAAGAGCATCTTCCAAATGAAATGATGATGGTCAAAGTGTCAACCAAGGTCAACAAGTCAAGAAGGTCAAATGGTCAACAACCATAACCATGCACAATTATTAAACTAATATCAATTAACCATAATACACACATAAGCATTAGGGTTAATAAAATGACAATGGTTATTAACCCTAATCAAAGTCCTCTCCCTCTGTCTCAAGCAACTGTGCATACACACCCGTATTCGTGATCCGAGGAACACGAACACAATGAGAAAAACCAATCCCAAATCATATACTAGGATCCGGCTTAAACCAAAGCCCGCTAGTATAAGCTGTCCGGACAGCAAACGTGCACAAGTGCGCGGATGTGAACGAACCCTGTCGCAAAACCATGCGACCTCTACTCATTTTGCCTAAAGGCGAATAGCTCTCTGTGTGGGACTCTAAAGACTCGACACTACGCTGGCAGTGGGTTTAACCACAGACCGCAAGCGGCACTAGCTGTACGTAACGGTCCCCAGGTAGATGTCGATAAGAAGACCGACGAGGTGAACCCCATCTGAACTCCTACTGTGCCTGTATGTGACAGTCTCCGTACAGTCCGGTCTGTTCGTCTGATACATCGCATGGCGGGCCTAGGGGGGCGGTGAACGTCAGTCCCCTAATAGCGGTACAAGTTGTGTCGGAGTGTAGCCCAGAACACCCTGAGATAACACTGGAAACCTACCAGTATATCTCGCTTGCCCTGGCCAGGGACTACTCGTGTAATGGCTCTCCTGGACACAGCGCGATGTCAACCCCCAATACGGGGGGAGACGAATCCTGTCTAACCGTCACTGCCTCCAAGTGCTTCGGGACTGCACCCAAAAACTACCTGTTTGCACGACTCCTTTGAGCCGTGGTAGGGTAGTAATCAAAGTGCAGTGGGAACACACTCGAGGCGAAGTGACAGTGTCAAGTTAGCGGACTAAGCTGTACTCATGTCACTTGGGAGCTGATAACTGACGATAGGTATAATACCAACCAACAATTCCCGATGATTCCTGTCCAGTGTACTCGTAACCTAACGAGCACCCGCATACTATGTCAAGTACGACGTACTGACGGCTGTGGGACAGATCGTCTCCCACACTGGGATGAGAAGCGCATACGCTAATCTACTCCGGAGTATCGATGCCCTGTCTCGATAGTCCAACGACTAGGGACCTGTATAAGGATGTGCTTATAGATCACCCAGCTCCCACGAGTGTGAGCGCCATCACAACGCTGGTAATCAAGCAAAGATCCTAAGGGCTCTACTAATATGTATATCAGCGATATGCTAAAAGAAACACATGCACATATTAAAGCAGAGACAAGCCAAGTAGCATACTACCATTTCGAGCAAGATTGTATATACAACTGTGAATATCCCAAGCTTCCATCAAGTAATATACAAACTAGTATGATACAGTAATGGCCTCTAGGGCATATACACTAACAATCTCCCACTTGCACTAAGGCCATGTACTGGCGTATCGAAGATCTATCATCTCGATCAGCCGCTCGAACTTAGTCTGGGGCAAGGCCTTGGTGAATGGATCTGCTGTGTTATCTTCTGAAGCAACTCTCCGAACCTCGATCTCCTGGCGATCTACGATCTCCCTGATCAGGTGATACCGCCTCAAGATGTGTCTGGATTTCTGATGGGACCTGAGTTCCTTCGCTAAAGCTATAGCCCCGTTGTTGTCGCAATACAGAGGTATTGGGTCAACAATGGATGGAACCACCTGAAGTTCTCTCAAGAACTTCCTCATCCAGACAGCTTCTTTTGCGGCATCAGATGCAGCGATGTATTCCGCTTCCATAGTCGAGTCAGCAACGGTTTCCTGTTTGGAGCTCTTACAACACACCGCCCCTCCATTGAGGGTAAAGACAAAACCCGACATGGACTTGGAATCACCCTTGTCACTCTGGAAGCTGGAGTCAGTAAAGGCCTCAATCTGGAGGTCTTTTCCGCCATACACCAAGAACATCTCCTTAGTCCTTCTCAGGTACTTGAGAATGTTCTTTACTGCTATCCAATGTTTCTCCCCAGGGTTTGACTGATACCTGTTTACCACACTCAGTGCATAAGCCACATCCGGTCTGGTACACAACATCACATACATTATAGAGCCTACCGCAGAAGCGTAGGGTATAATAGACATGCGATCCCTCTCCAAATCAGTCTTGGGAGACATCTCTTTGGAGAGGGTGATCCCGTGACAAGCCGGTAGATTACCGCGCTTGGAATCTTCCATACTGAATCTCTTCAGTATGGCGTCGATGTACCTGGACTGTGAAAGTCCTAATATCCTTTTGGATCTGTCACGGTAGATCCGGATACCCAGAATGTATGAGGCATCACCCAGGTCTTTCATGGAGAACCTGTGTGACAAGAACCCCTTGACAGATTGTAGCATAGGAATGTCATTTCCTATTAAGAGAATGTCATCCACGTATAAAACGAGGAATACTACAGTTCTCGCTACAAATCTACAATAGATGCATGGTTCATCTGGATTTTTGATAAAGCCAAATTCCTTGACCGTCTCATCAAAACAGATGTTCCAACTCCGCGATGCCTGCTTTAGTCCATAAATGGACTTAAGCAACTTGCACACCTTTCCGCTGCTCCCACTCTGAATGAAACCTTCTGGCTGGTCCATATAGACACACTCCTCTAAATGTCCATTTAGAAAAGCTGTCTTTACGTCCATCTGCCAAATCTCATAATCGTGGAAGGCAGCAATGGCAAGAAGGATCCGAATGGATTTCAGCATAGCTACTCGAGAAAAGGTTTCGTCATAGTCCAAACCAGGTCTTTTGACGAAAACCCTTTGCAACCAGTCTAGCTTTATAGGTCTCAACCTGTCCATCTACACCAATCTTCCTTTTGAAGATCCACTTGCATCCTACGGGTTTTACCCTATCTGGAGAAATGTCCAACGTCCATACTTTGTTGGTGTACATGGTCTCCATTTCGGTCCGCATTGCATCCAGCCATTTTACCGAGTCGACGCTCTGAATGGCCTGCTGGAAGCTAGTAGGCTCATCACAATCTATGATGCAATCCTCTCTATCCCCGTCAATGAGAAAACCGTAGTATCTCTCGGGCGGATGAGACTGCCTACTACTCCTGCGGAGTGTCATGGGAATGTCCTGATCTTTCGAACCCTCTGGTTCTACTAAGCTTTCAGTAATAGCTTGTGGTTCTGGAATTTCTTCCAGTTCTATTGCGCTCCCACTTAATTCTTTTTCTATGAACTGGTGTTCTAGAAAGTGGGCATGGCGGGAAACAAATACCTTTTGTTCCTCTTCGCAATAGAAGAAATATCCCTTGGAGTTCTTTGGATATCCCACAAACTTGCACTGTACTGAGCGTGCCTCGAGCTTGTCCGCATGCTGCTTTTTTACAAAAGCTGGACATCCCCATGTCTTAATGTGATTAAGATAGGGTTTCTTCCCACACCATATCTGATATGGTGTAGTAGGCACAGTCTTAGTTGGAACTCGGTTCAAAAGGTATGCAGCTGATTCTAGCGCATATCCCCAGAACGATCGCGGTAACTCAACGTTACTCATCATGGACCGTACCATATCCAATAGGGTTCGGTTCCGTCTCTCCGATACACCATTATGTTGCGGAGTGTATGGAGGAGTAAGCTGAGAGAGAATTCCATTCTCTTTTAAGTAACCCAGGAACTCGGCACTCAAGTATTCACCACCTCGATCAGATCTTAGTGTCTTGATACTTTTGCCTGTTTGTTTTTCTACTTCATTCTTATATTCCTGGAACTTTTCAAAAGCCTCGGATTTATGTTTCATTAAGAAGACATAACCGTACCTTGAAAAGTCATCCGTAAAAGTAATGAAGTAAGAATAACCGCTTCGCGCATGTGTAGACATTGGACCGCACACGTCGCTGTGTACGAGTCCCAAGAGCTCGCTCGCTCTTACTCCGTGTCCAGTGAACGGAGTCTTTGTCATCTTTCCCTTGAGACAGGATTGACAAGTTGCATACGATTGATATTCGAACGGATCCAAATATCCTTCTGTATGTAACTTAGTCAACCTTCTCTCATTGATGTGACCCAGTCTACAATGCCATAAGAAAGTTTTATTGATTTCTGGAGACTTTCATTTGTGTGTATTCTGGACATTGAAAATCTGTGGTTGGTTTAATACGTATATACCGTTGTTCAATGTACCTGACCCAATCAAAACTTGATTAACGTGAATGTTCACTACATTACTTACAAATGCAAATTCATAACCTTCTTTAGATAATAAAGATACAGAAATGATATTACAGGTTGCATTTGGTACATAATAACAACTACGCAAAACCAAAAAGCGTCCATCCGACAATCCCTGATGATAGTCCCCCACGGCCTCAGCATCCATGCTAGCACCGTTTGCAACTCTGAGGGTCATGTCACCTGCCTTCAAAACTCTACGCTTTCTCAACGCCTGCAAAGAATTACAGATATGAGATCCTGATCCGGTATCCAATACCCAGGATGTAGAGTTTATTGATAGACAGTTTTCAATAACATACACACCTGAAGCTGAAGCTACAACTCGCTTCAAATCCTGTGTTCTGGCCTTCCAAGCCTTGCAATCCTGTTTCCAGTGACCACTTTTGTGACAATAGAAGCATTCTTCCTTCCAAACCAGCTTTCCCGCTACCTTTGTTGCTTTTCCTTTTCCCTTCGTATCCACTTTACCGACACCGCCTCTTAGTTTGGCGGTGGCTTTCTTCTTCTTACCCTTGGCTTTCGTCCTGGATCTAGAAGAGGAAGATCCTCCTACAAACAAACTGGATGTCTCCCTACCTTTCTGTAGGGTGCCCTCAGCACTCCTCAACATGTTCAGAAGTTCGGAAAGTTCAACCTCCTTTCCTTGCATGTTGAAGTTAAGGATAAACTGGGCGTAAGTGGAAGGAAGGGACTGGAGAATCAAATCAGTATAGAGTTCATTCTCCAATGTGGTCCCAAGGTCCGCGAGCTCCTCTATGTAGCCAATCATCTTAAGCACGTGTTCCGCTACCGATGATCCGACGGCCAACCTTGCCGAAAACAACTTCTTCGACACTTCGTATCATGCGATACGAGACTGCTCTCCATACAGTTCTTTTGTATGAAGAAATATGGACTATAGGTCCATATTCTCGTGCCTCCTCTGATGTTCGTTGTCCATCGAGGCTAGTACGAGGCATTTGGCCTTCGCGCAATCTATTTCCCAGGTCTTGTAGATTTCCCTATCTACGACACTGGTTTTGGGACCTGGGACAGGGGGAGCTTTGGTGGTAAGGACATACCCCAACTTGTCGTAAGTGATTTCCATCTTGACATTCCTGAGCCAATATTTGTAGTTTGGCCCTGTCAATATGTTTTTATCTAGTAATAACTTAAGTCCGGTCATGTTGAATGGTCGCTTCAATTAGGAGAGAGAAAAGAAACACTTTAGCATGATGCTCTTGCAAGTTTAGAGTGGTTTTTAATTTGTCTAAACTGGATGGCTCCCACTGTCTCTCGAATCCCTTCTCAAACCGTAAAGAAAGGATTAGTCAGGATCAATCCCATCGTACAATACTTGCTTAACCGTTCAGCCAGGCCAGTGTCGGTACTTCGAGGGAGGTTTTCCAACGCTTTCGCGAAGTTCCTTAATTAAGTAACCTCTTTTCCCAGTGGGCGTAGCCCGGCTAACACCTTTCTAGACACCTACTAAGTTTATAGCATTGATCGTTAAGTGAGAGTTTTCCCGAGGAGTAGCATATACTCACAGTAGGATCGGGATCCAAATATCATCGCGTGATAAAACCGAAGGAATCCTACCAGAATTATCACACTCCAAATGGTATGCAGCGCTAGCAAGTTTCAGTACTTATGAAACTCCCGATGTGGATTTTTGCCCTATGCTCTTATGACCTTGACTTTGGCCAAAATATCATAAGTCACATATCAAGTTCTACCCGTCATTCTCCTGGTTAATTTGGACCCACCCGTACCTACCCTTGACTTTGGCCAAAATGGCAGCACGACTGTCCCAAACCAACGCATCTATCTATGCTGCATATGAATACCCAATAGCTACCAATCACTATGCCTTGACTTTGGCCAAAATACATAGCTTGAATACTTTTTGACCATTCATGTGGAATGACGGAGGGCTACGAATGGTTTTGGCGAAACCGTGAACGTAGTGAACTTGATCTAATCGATGGAACGAGATAGCTTTTAAAAGGAGTGGTTCAAGCTCCGCGTTTAAAAGTTTAGTTTTGAAAAGAACCGAGTGGTTTTCAAAGTGTTCCAATCGACTTTTACTTGGTTTATTTTCTTGCATTAGTTCTTTTAATGCGTCCCATCATTTAATCCTACCATTGCAGAAAACAACCAAAATATGACGTACGCTTATGCCATTCGCATTCGCCACGGGGCCCCGTCATCACCCGTTAGGTTACTTAACTAACGACAGAGCGGGGGCTGGGCTAGCGCGGCTGTAAAACATAAGCAACGCCTAAATAGTTATCATATATAAATATATAGCAATGATAGACATTACAGATCACAGATGAATACATTGGATATACTAGGAATCCGCAATCCGTTCGAGCCTGTAACGAAAAGCGGATTACACGGTCGCGGTGAATAGCCAATACCCCACCCAAGACCCCTACGGGTGCGACAAACTACCCGCCAAGTACCCGAAGCGAAGCAACCTCCCTCAACACCGTGAGTAGGCCACTCGGCACTTCGAGATACCCGGTAGTTTGTGCACCCCATCTATGGGTCTATCCTAGGAGCAAAAACAGTAAAAAGAATTATACAATGACGGCTACAACCCCGACCCGGTTGTGCGGCCATACAAATAATAATATTACATCAATTTACATATTACAATGAATGAAAGAAAAATCAACACTCATCTCACATCCACCCCGGCTATTCATCCGCGACAATCCAACCCATTCATATACACATACCATCATCAATCACAGATCACAAATATGTATAACCTCGACTAATCGACATATAGCGATTAGCCGACGTTCAATATATGTAAACATCATAGATATAACCTTTTAGTCAAAGTGTATTGAAGTTCGATAAAAAATACGGATTTATAGGCCCCCAAAAACAAATTTCTATTCTGGAAAATCTGGGCACATATAAACCATTTTAAAAATCCCAAAACCAAGACAGAAATACACTGCACCAAACTCGACCCAGAGACGAGCCTAGACGGCCGCGGTTGCGCGGCAATAGCTTGCTATTGCCGCGGAACCGCGGCTCTTTGGTCGAATTACTGGATCATTTTTGGTGGCTTTCTTCACAAAACCCTGAGATGATTTTTGGAGTATGATTTTTTTTTTTGAACAGAAAAAATTTTAACAGAAACTTTGGGTTTTGAAAACTCGGTTTTTCGATTTTTCCGATTCGAACTTCGATACACTTTGCTACCTAGCTAGTTTATATTTAGTTAGGCTCTGATACCACTGTAAGTCCACGTTGCCCACCCCGGTACTTACGGGGAGGCGGAAAACGGAATAAAAATCAAATTTTTAACAACTTAGGCAACATGGACTAGACAAAGAAGGATCTTTGCTAAACAAAAACAAGCTAAAGCTAACTAGAAACTAGCAAGGTGTCAGAAAGGTTATACCTAGGGCTTTATGTCCTTCTCTCCTTGCTCCTTGGAGTAGTGGAAGGAGGTCACCTTTGTCGTCTTCTCACGTCGAAGAAAGATCCACCCGAAAGCCTCGACCTTTGGCTTCAACTCCAAGCTAGAAGTAACTAGGGTGCAAGAAGTGCTAATCCTTGAACCCTAGATGAGAGTAGAGATTATCAAGAAGGGGTTTTTCTCAAGCTCAAGTGTTTCTCAACACATGAGAGGGGAGAGCTTGAGGGAGAGGAAGAACAAGAGAGAGAAAGTAAATGATAGAATGAGAATAAAATAAACCATTCTCACATATATGTGTGAATTATTGTAATTAGATAATTAGTGAGATAATTGTCATGGCTTAATCAAGACATGACCATTATCATTTCATTTTTAATGCAAATTGCAAGGATCAAAGAGCATCTTCCAAATGAAATGATGATGGTCAAAGTGTCAACCAAGGTCAACAAGTCAAGAAGGTCAAATGGTCAACAACCATAACCATGCACAATTATTAAACTAATATCAATTAACCATAATACACACATAAGCATTAGGGTTAATAAAATGACAATGGTTATTAACCCTAATCAAAGTCCTCTCCCTCTGTCTCAAGCAACTGTGCATATGCACCCGTATTCGTGATCCGAGGAACACGAACACAATGAGAAAAACCAATCCCAAATCATATACTAGGATCCGGCTTAAACCAAAGCCCGCTAGTATAAGCTGTCCGGACAGCAAACGTGCACAAGTGCGCGGATGTGAACGAACCCTGTCGCAAAACCATGCGACCTCTACTCATTTTGCCTAAAGGTGAATAGCTCTCTGTGTGGGACTCTAAAGACTCGACACTACGCTGGCAGTGGGTTTAACCACAGACCGCAAGCGGCACTAGCTGTACGTAACGGTCCCCAGGTAGATGTCGATAAGAAGACTGACGAGGTGAACCCCATCTGAACTCCTACTGAGCCTGTATGTGACAGTCTCCGTACAGTCCGGTCTGTTCGTCTGATACATCGCATGGCGGGCCTAAGAAGGCGGTGAACGTCAGTCCCCAAATAGCGGTACAAGTCGTGTCGGAGTGTAGCCCAGAACACCCTGAGATAACACTGGAAACCTACCAGTATATCTCGCTTGCCCTGGCCAGGAACTACTCGTGTAATGGCTCTCCTGGACACAACGCGATGTCAACCCCCAATACCGGGAGAGACGAATCCTGTCTAACCGTCACTGCCTCCAAGTGCTTCTGGACTGCACCCAAAAACTACCTGTTTGCATGACTCCTTTGAGCCGTGGTAGGGTAGTAATCAAAGTGCATTGGGAACACACTCGAGGCGAAGTGACAGTTTCAAGTCAGCGGACTAAGCTGTACTCATGTCACCTGGGAACTGATAACCGACGATAGGTATAATACCAACCAACAGTTCCCGACAAGTCCTGTCCAGTGTACTCGTAACCTAACGAGCACCCGCATACTATCTCAAGTACGACGTACTGACGGCTGTGGGACAGACCGTCTCCCACACCTGGATGAGAAGCGCATACGCTAGTCTACTCCGGAGTATCGATGCCCTGTCTCGATAGTCCAACGACTAGGGACCTGTATAAGGATGTGCTTATAGATCACCCAGCTCCCACGAGTGTGAGCGCCATCACAATGCTGGTAATCAAGCAAAGATCCTAAGGGCTCTACTAATATGTATATCAGCGATATGCTAAAAGAAACACATGCACATATTAAAGCAGAGACAAACCAAGTAGCATACTACCATTTCGAGCAAGATTGTATATACAACTGTGAATATCCCAAGCTTCCATCAAGTAATATACAAACTAGTATGATACAATAATGGCCTCTAGGGCATATACACTAACACGTTGCACCTCCTGGGATAAAACCCATAGGGTGCAAATGGATTTTTAAGAGGAAGGTTGGTATAGATGGACAGGTGGAGACCTTTAAAGCAAGGCTTGTAGCGAAAGGTTTTCGTCAAAGACAGGATTGGACTATGATGAAACTTTCTCTCCAGTAGAAATGCTTAAATCCATTCGGATCCTACTTGCTATTGCTGCTCACTACGATTATGAAATCTGGCAGATGGACGTTAAAACTGCATTTCTAAATGTTGATTTAGAAGAATGCGTTTTTATGGATCAACCAGAGGGTTTCAATGACAGTGGGAGCAGCAGAAAAGCATGTAGGTTGCTTAAATCCATTTATGGATTAAAGCAGGATTCACGGAGCTGGAACATCTGCTTTGATGACACAATCAAAGAGTTTGATTTTGTCAAAAATATAGATGAACCATGTATTTATAAGAAGATTATAGGGAGTACTGTTACATTCCTCGTATTATACGTGGATGACATTCTCTTGATAGGAAATGATATTCCAATACTACAATCGGTCAAACTATTTTTATCACAAAGGTTCTCCATGAAGGACCTAGGTGATGCCTCATGCATTTTGGGCATAAGGATCTATAGAGATAGATCCAAAAGGTTATTGGGATTGTCCCAATCAAAGTACATTGACACCATCCTAAAAAGGTTTAGTATGGAAGATTCCAAGTGTGGTGCCTTGCTCGCTTGTCATGGAATCACTCTCTCCAAAGATTTCTGTCCGAAGACTGATGAAGAGAGAGCTCGCATGAGCATTATACCCTATGCTTCAGCCATAGGATCTATAATGTATGCGATGTTCTGTACTCGCCCTGATGTGGCTTATGCACTAGCTGTAGTGAGCATGTATCAATCCAACCCAGGGGAGAAATATTGGATAGCAGTGAAGAACATTCTTAAGTACTTGCGAAGGACTAAAGAATTGTTCTTGGTATATGGTAATGGGGATCTCCAAATGGAGGCCTTTACCGATTCCGGCTTCCAAAATGATAAGGATGACAACAAATCTATCTCAGGGTTTGTATTTACCCTCAATAGAGGGACGGTAAGTTGGAATAGTTCCAAACAGGATACCGTTGCAGACTCTACGATGGAAGCTAAGTATATTGCTGCAAATGATGCTGCCAAGGAAGCCTTCTGGATGAGGAAGTTCATCGTGGAACTAAGAGTAGTTCCAACCATTGTTGATCCAATACCATTGTATTGTGATAATAATAGGGATATGGTATTAGCCAAAGAACCGAGGTCCCATCAGAAGTCTAAACACATCCTGAGGCGATATCATTTGATCCGGGAGATAGTAGATCGCCAAGAGATCGAGATTCGGAGAGTAGATACAAAGAATAACACAGCGGATCCACTCACCAAGGCCCTTCCACAGCCGCAGCATGAGCGACTTTTTGAGATGCTGGGTATGAGATTCGCCAATAATTGGCCTTAGTGCAAGTGGGAGATTGTTAGATATATGTATACCCTAGAGACCATTATATGTATAGTGGATGCTTTGACATGTATATATGTGTATAGATGACTTTCTTGCTCAACATGATAGTATACTATCTGGTTTACTTTATCTTGACATGTTCATTTGATCATGCATCTTATTCATTTGGTACATGTTGATAAAGCCCATAGGATATTTGCTTGACTGCTGCGACTATGATGTAGATCATACTAGTGGGACACGTGTAGTTTATAAGCATATCCATTAAATATTCCCAGTCGTGGGTGTATCGAGACAGGACATCGATATGCCAGAGTAGACTAGTGTATACCATTCTTGTCCCATATGATGGGCGATGGATGATCCCATATCTATCTGGTGTGCTAACACCAAAGATTGTATGCGGGTACTCAGTGGAGACTGGGTACACTGAACGGACTCGCCGAGAACTCCTATATGGTATTATATCTATCGTCGGATAGCAGTTCTCAGGTAACACTGGTACAGGTTAGTCTGTAGACCCAAGATCGTCATAGAGTCTTGTGGGTCCTCCCACTGTACTTTGATCTTTACCCTACCACGGCTCTACTGAGGCGTGCAAACAGATGGACTTTGGGTACAGTCTCGAGGCACATGGAGGTAATGAGCGATAGGAAGGGTTTCGTCTCTCCCGGTATTGGGAGTTGATGTTGTGCTATGCTCGATTGGCTATAGCAGGAAGTCCCTGGCCAGAGCTACTGAGATTTACTGATAAGTGTTATCAGTAGTTTCTCGATCTGTTATGAGCCATACACCGGCATGACTTATTGAGTTATTTGGGTTGACGATTCCATCCCTAGACTCGATATGCAACATATCTGACGAAGAGACCGGACTGTACGGTAAGTGTTGCCAGTTGGCTCGACGGGAGTTTTGACAGCTTTGCTGGTTTTCTTCTGATCGCTCAATACCCGGGTAGCCATTACGTTTAGCTGACCGCTTGCTGCTTGTGGGTGTTTGATATGATCATCACCCACTGCCGGCGTATTGACGAGTCTTAAAGTCCCACACAGGAGTTTCCTGGCTCAGGCGAAACGATGTGGTGTGCATATGAGATATGCGCGGGGACCCGATTGAATGCGAGTATATGATACCGTATATTAATTGGGCGCTTTTCTATTGGTCGGGTCGTATGTAATATGATCGGTTTGTTAAATCAAGTGTTGATTTAACATTTGACTTTTAGTTTAAATTCTTTATTTAAACCCTTTTTCTTTAAAGATGTATGCATGTATGTATGCACATGTTGATGTGCATGGACACATACATGCATAGTGTCATGGTTGATGATACACAATTGGTGGCAATATAAGACTTACATGGTTCAATATATATATATATTCTATTTTGATTATAAAAGGCAAATGGAAATTAAATTTTTAATGGGTTTTTCTACACTCTTTTTGACTTTGACCTAACTTAAACCCATGGTTTACTTTTCATTTGGACTTTAACCCAAATGGAAAATATCTAGATATTATTAAACCATGGTTTGAAATGAGAGAAAGAAAATATATATACTTTCTTTTCTCATTTATTCATTAGGCTTATCATTACCTTTTTAACAAAAGCTTTTGCCATCATCTTCTTCTTCCTCCAAACTCTCTTGAGTTTTCATTTGAGTGAGTTAGTGAAAAAGAAAGGGTTTTGATTAAAGAATACAAACCACCTCATCATTCTACACATCTAGCCCATTTGTGTAGGGTGTTTTCTATACTTCTTTCACAAATCAAGTAAAGCAAGGAGCTTTGGGCAAAGGGACTTCGGGTGGATCATCGTGGACGAGGAAGGACTCTAGCAAGCCGTTCCAAGGTCCAAGGAGTCACTATGGGAGGTCTATAAAGGTTGTAATCTCTACATTTAGTGATAGAATCAAATTAGTATGTGATACTTTAGATGTTACCTTAAACTTCTAGTTAAAGATTCATGTTTTGTTTGCTTAGCACCTTTAAAATTTTTAAAGTGGCATGTGTGATGCTTCCATACTCTACTTTAGGTGCTAGGGAAACCCAATATGAATATCCGTTGTTATGCACCAATTTCAAACTGATATATCTGTATGTTTATTTTATAGAGTGAGAAATAACTTTTGAAATTATGTTTATGACATTTACCTATATCAGTTGATGGTTAGGTAAAGTGCATTCAACAACGGTGTAATTCTTCTTAACCATAACACAGTTTTCAACCTACGACGCACAAGATTTGAGTTATTAAACTCAGAAGAATTATACAAAGTATTGTATGTTGTCCGATGTCTATTAGGACAATGGGGTTGGTACTCGTACTATATTCCGTTTACTTATGACTTCTCTAGTTTTAGACAAGTATTTAGTTGAAATACAAGATCCAGATTTTGAGAAGTTATAGGTATAATAATAAATTATAGAACTATATGTTGCAAGTATCAGATTCTTCGAGGTGGTCAAAGATGTAGATACTTATGCTAGGTATTCCGTTGTAAGTAATATATTTAAGAACTTGTTTCTCTCTCAGGTTACTCATCCGTGAGTACGCTCCTTGATGAGTAATGTTGCTTGGCCTTCTTCCATTTAGTCGATATGCAATGGAAATAGCTGCTTGATTTTTGAATCTGGTTCCAATCAAATTAGTGCATTTGTTTCTATATTGGATACAGAATGGATTCATATCTTAACGATGTTAAGGTATATGGAGTTGTCCGGCTTGTGGTTTTCCCGGGCTTTGACGAGGGTTAATATTCTACCATTTGGAAGATCAATAGTTATATTGTTCTTGACTCGCCACATTTTTAGTAAAATGAATTCTTTTCAGAAAATATTAGTGGCGGTATGGTAGAACTGGAAGTGATTCCAGAACCATAATCGATTACTGAAAATTTAGTAGAACCTAAAGATTCAATTGGTTTCGACGATCCATTAGCCACTCCGCAGATTTGGTGGGTAACCTCAGCCACCCGAGAGGTACTTCGATCTCCTCAAAGATGGTGATAGGGTGGTTTTTGATGACCCAAGATTGCCACTACTGCTGTCCTAGACTATGAAATCTGGCAGGTGAATGACTATAACGCCGTTCTAAATTAGCTTTAGAACTGCACGTGTATATGACTCTGCCAGAGGGTTGTTGTAGTCAGTGAGAGCAGCAGAAGTATGGTGGGCAAGTAGCTTATGTCTATTTATAGACTAAAGCAAGTATAGCGGAAATAAATCGCCTATTTTTGATGTGATAGTCATAGAGTTTGACTTCATCAGAATAACAGATGGACCTGGTAAGAAGGTAGTAGGGAGTGATGTCCTGGTATTTGGATGACACGCCCTTAATAGGAAGTGATCTTCATATACTATGATTGGTTATACTGTGGTTGTCAAAAGGTGTTTCTCCACATAGGATCTAGATAAAATATCAGGGATTCTGGTCACTAGATCTATGGTTTTAGATCTAGATTTGGAAAGTGTCCCAATTTGGGTACTTTGACGCTATTCTAAAGAGTTTTTAGAATGGACAACTCTTGGCGTGGTGGTGTACCCGCAGGTGATGGAGTCACCCTCTTTAAAGAGATGTCTTCCAGACTGATGTGGAGAGGGATTTGCATGATTGACATATTTCTTGCTTAGACAATTGAGTTAATCATGAAATGTCAAGTACTACATCAGATATTACTTTTGCACTGGCTGCAATAAGCATATATATATTAATCCAATCCTGGAGAAATAGTGGGAAGAAGTTATGAACATAAGTGGATGTTCTTAGTATATGGTAACGGCAGCCTCCTTCAGGAGGCGGTTATCATTTCTGGCTTTCAAGATGACCTGGATGACAGAGTGACTATCATACTTATAGTTTTCCCTATTTTGAGGGGCAGTATGTTGGACAGGTAGCCCAAGTGGATACTGAGGAAGACATGGCGCAGGATACTGATTAAATTCAGTAGATGATACGGTCTAAGAAGTTTGTTGGATTTGGAGCACCTTTGTGAATTGGGTCCCATCAAATATCCAAACAAATTCTAAGACAGATATCGCTCGTTTCGGGAGATAGTCTTTCTTCGCGAAATTGAGATATAGGTAGATAAAGATAGAAATATTGGAGCGGATCTACTTACTAAGGCTATTTCTCGAACGCAATAGTTTCACAAACGGGCATTGCGAGACTGATTAGTAGAGAAGTTGGGTGTTCGGTATCACATGGGCTGTGTGTATGCGACACCACAATGATTGGCCTTAAGTGCAAGTGGGAGATTGTTGGCTATAGTGCCCTCAAGGCAATTATTATAATCGCAGGCAAGCAATTATTATGATTGCGGGAGGATCTATACAGGTAGAACAGTCTTACTCGAGATGATATTATGCTATCTGGTTTGTCTCTATCATCATGAACATGCATTATGTGGTATTACAGATCACTATTACATGTTGATAGAGCCCATAAGATTCTTGCTTGACTACCAGTATTATGATGGCGATTATATATGTGGGAGCTGGGTGGTCTATAAGCACATCCTTAAATGTCCCTAGTCGAGAGAGTATCGAGACTGGGCATCGATACTCCGGAGTAAACTGGTGTATACTTTTCGAGACCCCGACGAGGGGCGGTAGCCGGTCTTACAAGCCATTGGTGTCAGTTAGTCACCTAAGATAGTATACAGATGCTCATTAGGTTATGAGTACACTGGACGGACTCGCCGGGAACATGCTAGATGGTATTATACCTATTGTCAGATAGCAGTTCTCAGGTGACATGACTACAGGTTAGTCTGTCGACCTGAGATCGTCATTTGTCTCGTGTGAGTTCCCACTGCGGTTTGATTACTATCCTACCATAGCTCAAAGGAGTCGTGCAAACAGGTTTTAGTTGGTTACAGTCCCGAGCCACATGGAGGCAGTGAGCGGATCGTCGGGGATCTGTCTCTCCTGGTATTGGGGGTTGATGTCGCGCGGTACACGGGTGGCCATCACCAGAAATCCTTGGCCAAGGTAGACGAGAATTACAAATATGGATCAGTAGTTTCTCAGTGGGTGATAGGCTTCACACCGACATGAAATATTGCGTTATTAGGGGTCTGACTTTATCCACCCCCTTAGACTTAATATGCGATACTCTTAGACGAACAGACCGGACTGTATGGAGATTGTCACTGACAGGCTTAGTAGGGGTTCGGATGAGTTTGCTCGTCGGCCTTTCTTTCTCTCAATACCTGGGTAGCCGTTACGTACAGCTAGTGCCGTGGACGTGCTTATGGTTAAACCCACTACCAGCGTATTGACGAGTCTTTAGAGTCCCACACAGAGGGTTTTTCTGGTTCTGGAGAAATGATGTAGTAGCCGTATTGGATACGTGCAGGGTTCCGATCGAATGATTGTACTGTTACCCGGACTTTTGATCGGACGGTTGATAATACTAGCCGGCTCGGGTTTGAGCCGGATTATTAAATCAGGTATTGATTTAATAATTGACGTATATGTATTTCGATATGTATATTCTAGTATTATGTTCTTTGTGTTATTCTATCTCTTTGGGTATTCGTATTTCGGTATGAATACAGGTATGTATATACAGTAGAGTGTAATCCGTATTTATACGAAAAATATTCTAGAAGGTGGACACCTCAAAATATTCTAGAAGGTGGACACCTCATTTTAGATTTATCCATTTATTTTAATGGAAAATGAGGTGTAAAGAAAAAGGAGGGGAGTATGGTGAGAACCATGCTTCAATAGTGTTACACAAATGAATTAACAATTCATTTGTGCAAACTATTCAAGCATGGTTGGAATTGTTTATTTGAAAAATGAGTTTTATAAAACCATGCTTTATATTATTTTCTCACTTGATGTTGGAAATGGTTTTGGGATGGTTCATTCTTGCATGATTTATCACTTTTACCATTAGCTTCACTCTCCTCACTTCTTTTCTTGGGCTCTTCCATTAATCTTCAACCTCCTCTCTACAATCTCATGTGTTGAGAATCAAGAGAGGAGGTGAGATAGATACACACATAGAACACTTCACTACATCCTAGGCACTCTAGATTAGCAACCTAGAGTCCTTAGTTGCTTCACTAGATTCTTAGTGTGAAGCTAGAGCCATGAGCTACATCTCTCGGGTGGATCGTCTTCGACGGAGGAAGACCGGTGGCCAAGCTCATTCAAGGAGACCTCTAGGAGTTATGGAACATGGTAGAAGACCGAAGGACACGATTCATTCAGTATAACAACTCTATCACAGTAGCTAGAACATCTTTGTAGCTTGCTAGTTTCATGTTTGGTTTCGATTCTAGATAGTTGTTTTTAGCGCCAAGTTTTTAAACGCTAAAATTTTTCCTTCCGCAACGGCCGCGGTCGACGGCCAGGGCGTTAGGAACCCCAACAAAAACCACATGGTCTCTTCACAAAAAATGTTCTTCATCTCATCCTAAGCATCTTGGACCATCTTAGAATTTTCTTGAGTTGCTTTTTTGTGGTAAAACACTCACCTTTCTTCAAGTCTTAAGTTTCCTAACCTCGTATTATAGTGTAGAGTTAAAAAAGTTTATGTTTTGTGAACTTGGAAAATTCTAGGATGATCTTTAGTGGATTAAATGAGTAGTGGTGGTGTAGTATAGACATAGTTAGTGACTATAACCTCTTTAAATTATAGTAAGGGCCTGTGAGTGCATATAACCTCAGTTAGAATGAGTTTAGAATTTTCCCGATGTCGGTTTTGTGGAGATATTGAGGTTCAAATGAAATCTGGTATTACTCAGGGACTCTAAAAATTAAATTGAGGATACAGTGAGATGTGCAGGCCAATAGAAAGCTACCTTAGAAACCCGAGCCTCAAATTCAAGGACATGGCCACAAATAAATTGGGTTTAGCCACAATTTGCAGGTGGATTTTTGAGTTTGGCTGTGGGTTTTGTTCTATAGCTCTCTCATTAGATAACTAGACCTACCATATATGCAAAAAAGTCTAATTTCACCTTAAGAATAATCTGGAGTTATTTTACTAAGTTTTTATCAGTGTTGTGCGATATTTGAAAACTTGGATTTTGGTATTTGTGTTTTGACTCGGTCGTTTGACGTTTGTATGTCGAAGTCGGGGATTATTTTGTTGTTCTAGCATGCGTTGACCATAGGTTTTAACCTATGTGTACTTCGCTTGTCATATCGGTTTTCGAATTTGATTTTGATGCGATACGATATGCTTTGATTTGTAGGTATAAGCGTGTGGGCTTTCGGGACAACGAAGGAGGGAAAGGCTTCTGTCGGATCGACTAGAGTGAGGCATTGTAAGTGAGTAGATGTATATTTACGGGGGCAAGTCAGGTGGATGGCGTATAGCACCCCTGCAACCGTAGTATTATGGTATATATGTAAATATATATAGGATACGAATACCTAGCTAATAGGGTTCTACAATACTATATACAATAGTAGAATACTTGTAGGAAGGTACATCCCTAGTTCTAGTTTTTCTTAGCCTTTGAGCTATATATATATGAGAATAATTACGATATGATATAATGAGATGAGGCTATGATCTGATATGATGATGCTGTTGGGATCAAGCACCCACACCACGGAGGCCGCGGGCAATGCGGAAGCGAAAACAAAAACTTTTTACGGGCACTGGACTCTCACACCCGAGGATTCAAACCAAACATCCTAAACTAGAATACTAAAACATGCAAGGTTGAGAAATATATCCTTTGTTGCGTGTCCACCCAAATATGAAAGACCCTTCCAAGCTCGTAGCCGCCGGGAACGCGCTTGAGCATCGACTATCCTTGCCGAAGATGATCCACCTGAGGGAACGCGGAGGAGGCTCTAACCGACGGTCCAAATTGCTAGGTTTGGATGGCCGGTGATGTAGGAATACTTCACTATATTTCTCTCTCTAGAATCTTGCTTAAAAACGATAGCAAGAAGAAGAAGGAGATGATCTAGAGGAAGCATGAGCTATGGTGGAGGAGATGAAGAAAAAATCTCATCAAGTGAACTAGTAGAAAAGTGAATGGCTAAAATAATTCAACTATGATGCAATAGTGCTCACAAATGAATAAATCATTTTATAAACAAAGCCATGCCTTTCTACAAGTCCACAACCATACTTCATGTCTTCCACATGCCACCTCATTTCCCATTTAATTTTCCAAAAAGGAAAATCAAATATGAGGTGTTCTTCTTCTAGAAGTATTCCCGTACAAATACGGAATACTTCACCAGGTATATGTATCGCTACATATACGCGTATCCATATAAAAATACGGATAGCACCAAAGAGAGAAAATGTATAGTGAACAATAATACTAAAATATATGTATCAAAATACATATATAAATTATTAAATCAAAACCTGATTTAATAATCCGGCTTAATCCTAAGCCAGCTTGTATTATCAACCGTCCGATTAAAGTCCGTGTATCGCATACACGTATTTAATCGGACCCTCTGCACGTACCACCGTATGGCTCCTACATCTGTCGCCTGAACCGGGAAAACCCTCTGTGTTGGACTCTAAAGACTAGACAATACGCTAGCAGTGGGTTTAACCACAAGCACGTCAGCGGATCTAGCTGTACGTAATGGCTACCCAGGTACTTGTCGAAAGGGGGGTCGACAATCAAGTGCGTCCTTACCCTACTGAGCCTAAATATGTCAATCTCCGCATAGTTCGGTCTCTTCGTCAAAGAGTATCGCATATCGGGTCTAGGGGGTGGATAACGTCAGACCCCTACTAACTCGATAAGTTGTGTCTGAGTCTATCTCATCACCAACTGAGATAATACTGATCAACTATCAGTAAATCTCCCTTACCATGGCTATGGATTTATGGTAATAGTCAATTGAACACTGCGCGACACTGACTCTTAATACCAGGAGAGATGAATCCATGACAGTCGACCACTGCCTTCATGTGGCTCGAGACTGTACCCAACTAAAACCTGTTTGCATGACTCCTCTGAGCCGTGGTAGGGTAGTAAGTACAGTGGGAACTCACACGAGAAAAATGACGACTTCAGGTCAAAGGACTAGCCTGTACTCATGCCACCTGAGAACTTCCATCTGACGATAGGTATAATACCATCTAGAAGTTCTCGGCGAGTCCGTCCAGTGTACTCACCTCCAGTGAGCACATGTATACTATCTTAGTCGACACAACACCAATGGCTTATGAGACCGGCCACCGCCCTTCGTCGGGGTCTCGAAACGTATGCACTAGTCTACTCCGGAATCAATGTCCAGTCTCGATACTCCCACGACTAGGGACATTTAAGGATGTGCTTACAGACCACCCAGTTCTTACGAATGTGATCGCCATCATAATACTAGTAGTCAAGCAAGAATCTGTCATGACCCGAAATATTAGCTCGTGACCAGCACTTAAATCACGCGACGTCTACAGGCGTAACGAGATTTAGGTAAGCTGAAACCCAGAAATCTAAACCTTTTTAAGAAATAAGAGGTGAAGCTTTGAAATAAAGGTATAATAAATCATGTTTTGTCTTTTGAAAAATTTGGGCAGCACCTCCTTTACTAGCCCCGAAAACGGGTACAACACAGAAAATAAATAAAGCATCCCTAAACGGGAACAAATCACGCCCAACGGCGGAAACAACCACCACATGCATAAATATATATACGACGCCCAACGGCGAAAATCCACACAAGGAAATAAAGTAAAGCAAGACATCAACCCCAAAAGAGAACATAAAACCCATCGCTCAAGTCTCGCCACTACAAATCTTTCTAAGTCTTCAACATATACAATTACTAGTTTCTGATTTGATGGAGTTGACTAGATACAATAGGAATAATAATACAAGAGTGGCATGATCCAACATGTACCAACTACCAAAAGCAAATCACCAGAAAACAGCTGTGTGCTAGCGATGCCGCTACTGATCCGTGCGGTCAACCTGCAAGAACTGTGGTACAACGGGGATGAGTTGCCAACTCGTGAGTAGAAAATATCATCAGGTAGAAATCGAAA
The DNA here is from genome assembly GCA_030015575.1 of Agapanthus africanus. Lineage (NCBI taxonomy): Eukaryota > Viridiplantae > Streptophyta > Magnoliopsida > Asparagales > Amaryllidaceae > Agapanthus > Agapanthus africanus. The sequence continues at coordinate 179,209,308 of JASDDO010000008.1, forward strand.
TAAACAACGATTCCTAGGTCAACTATATCATAAAGGTAATACTATGATATCTAGGGTGACTGTATCTGCATATGTGCCAACACATAATAAATTCCTATCAGCAAGTGGATATCATCCAACAATATAATCAATGCATGTATGCAGGTGGATCTCGTCCAACAATATAATCAATGCATGTATGCAGTGGATCTCATCCATGTGTCAACCATTGACACAACAACTCCTGCATGTAAATATCATAAAAGCATATGTAGGTAAATTTGAGGATATATATCAACGTGTGTCCCTCGCGACACAACAAAATCATGGAACCTGAATGTCTAACATTGACACTCAAAATATCATGAAACCCGTGTTTAGCATCGACACGTAAATCCTCATGTCTCAGGCGCCGTCACTATGACTGACCCTGAAGTCATGTCCGTACATCACTCCGGTCAGTATCCCCACGATAACCGCCGAGTCGAAATACTATCACTGGTAGGTACTTGTCCAGCCTTCCAGACTCATCGCCATCATCTGGGATCTTCTTGCTGAGGGGAACCATACCGGGCTCTACCATGTACCCGCACATGGCCCACTCCACTCCTCACATTGGATATATATCACAAATCTCAGAACCGAGAAATCTCATGGTGGATGCTGAAATATCATATCAAGAGAAACCGGGTTTTCAAATAATACATAAATTCTTGAAATACCCCCACGGTTCTCAAATCCATAAGTCATATGAAATCCATATCTCAATGCATAAATCCATGAAAACTGATATATGCAATATAGAACAGCAATATGAGCATGTTAAGGGAAAACCACTCTTTTAAATGAATCCAGTTTTAAAAATATATCATGATGTTCCCAAACCCTCCGAAATCAAGTGCAGCATCATATGAGGTGTACATGTAACTATAGCAAGATAAGTGTATCTACATGTAAGCGGGTATGTATGATGCATCTCATAAGAACAATAGCACAATAATCAACGTCCCAATGTCAAAAGACAATACAATACCACTTAGGGGTGTATGTGTAAGCCTGTAGGTATGCAACATATAACAAGATGTAAGCATGTCTGTATATCTCATGCAACGTGGAACAGTGATATGAACATAGCAAGTATATCATGCAACATAGTATAGTGATGTGAGCATAGCAAGTATATCATAGCATGATGTAGAAATTCTACTGTGTAGTGACATAGCAATTATCGATGATGAAGGTGTGTGAGCTGGCCAATCTGTGTAAGTGTAACATACGCATCATCGATGATGGTGTAGGTGTACTAGCACAGGTATAAGTAATGCAATGAGAATAATATGAACATAGCACAAAGTACATCGTCAGCTAAATGCTATAAGGTATACGTGTCTATAATATATCCGAGTCGGTGAATTCATCAATCGACATCCAGCCTCACAACATCATGTACGGTACAATCCATCGTATGGCATCCTCTAATCAAGGGTATGGACATATCAACAAGTAAAACTCATCGCGTACGGTAATCTATCGTACGGCGGCATTAAACAAATTAGGGATTCTATCAACCTATACAACATCGGGGGTACGGATCTAAGTCTCGTACGACATATCACTCATTATACATATCAGTATCCATATATATATACCTACCTCTCAAGTCACATCCGTGTCAATCTCATATCAGGGGACCGGCAAGGTATCAACTATTTCTTTATCGACTCGCATCCATATAACGACATATCAACCAAGTCATCATATCTCATCGTATACTCTTTTCATTGCATCAATCTCTCACATCAAGTCATTTTACATAAGCATTCTATCATATGAATCTTATGTCACGCTACTCTAAATCTCATACCTAAACCCGTGCAACTACATATTTATATATTGTGATTCACATTCACTTTTCATATCCTTATATATATCAATTTGAAACATCAATTCTATCATATCATGTCCAAGGTTTATGTCCCTATAGCTTTCATCCCATATCTCGATATATACTCAAGCATTAATATCACCACTAATTATCTTTTTAACCACATCTATAGTTTTCAAATGTAGGTCCCTCCTACAGTATTCTATGTATATATCGGTTTCCATTCATAAATTTGTGGGGGTGCTATACGCCATCCACCCGACTTCCCCCATAGATATAAATCTACTCACCTGCTAAACTTCTCGCTTAGCCAAAGTCTATGCGCTTCGTCATCTCGGAATCCACACGAATGTACCTACAATCAATATGAAATCGCAAAACTATTAACATCAAGTTCCGAAATCCAAATACGGCACACGGTGTGCTCATAGGTTAGAACCTATAGCCTACGCATGCAAAACAACCAAACAACTCTCGTCGTTGACGTACAAACATCCAAAGACCAAATACAATATCAAACCTCAAAACCAAGAACCCTAATACTGGAAAACATAGCCAAAATCCTAACTAGGGTCGCTATTCGTGAAAACCACCAAGACTAAAACCCCAATCGTAGCAATAACCCTATATTAGTAAACTGTAAAGTGGTTTAAGAAATTATACAGATCAATCCGTATCCTTTGGTCTCCAACCTCAGTCCTTAGCATGTTGCGGCTGCCTCGACGAAGTTCGCTCTCCGGTCACGCTCGTGGAAGAGAACAAACGTCGAGGAATCTTAATACGGGCTCCCGCCTCAAAACTGAGGCAACTCGGACATCAAGTTTGCTAGTCGAGATGTCCAAGGAAGTGTTAGTTATGTATATGCCCTAGAGGCCATTGTTGTACATATGATGTATATTATAATGGATGCTTGGATAACTATAGAGATGACTTTCTTGCTCGTCATGATAGTATGCTATTTGGTTTCACTTTATCTTAACATGTTGACTTGTATTGGTTTACTGTTTTTCTCTCACATGTTGATAAAGCCCTTAGGATCTGTACTCGACTACTGGGACTATGATGAGATCATACTAGTGGGGCCTTGGTAGTCGATGAGTACATCCTATAACTGTTCCTAGTCGAGGGTATATCGAGACAGGGCATCGATACACCAGAGTAGACTAGCGTATACGCATCTTGACCCATATGATGGGCGATGGATGATCCCATATCCATCGGTGTTTGACATCAGAGATGGTGTACGGGTGCTCAGTGGAGACTGGGTACACTGGACGGACTCGCCGAGAACTCCCAGATGGTGATATACCACACGTCAGATGGCAGTTCTCCGGTGACACTGGTACAGGGTAGTCTGTAGACCCGAGATCGTCATAGAGTCTTGTGTGATTCCCACTATGCTTTGATTTCCACCTTACCATGTCCAAGAGGGCGTGCAAAACGGTGGCTTTTGGGTACAGTCCCGAATCACATGGAGGCAATGAGCGATAGGAGGGGATTCGTCTCTCCGGGTATAGGGAGTTGATGTTGTGCTGTGTTCGATTGGCTATAACTGGAAGTCCCTGGCCAGGACTGATATAGAGATTTACTGTTAAGTGTTACTAGTAGTTTCTCGACCCGTTATGAGCCACACATCGACACGACTTATCGGTTACTGGGGTCTGACGTATACCACCCCTAGACTTGATATGCGACATATCAGACGAACAGACCGGACTGTACGGGAGTGTTACTGATTGGATTCACAGGAGAACGCAGAGGCTAGCTTGTTGATCTTCTGATCGCTCAATACCTGGGTGGCTGTTACGTTTAGCTGACCGCTTGCAGCTTGTGGGTGTTTGATATGATCATCACCTGCTACCGGCGTATTGACGATTCTTTAGAGTCCTACACAGAGGTTTCTTGGCTCAGGCGAAACGGAGTAGAGGCACATATGTGATATGTGCAGGACCGAGAATAATGCGATATGAGATACCGTATTATATTCTCGCGATATTTAGATATGAACCGGGTCATCGGATCAAGTGTTGATTCGATGAATCGGTACATGATATATTAGTCGGTAATATTCGATATAGCCGGATCGTCGGATCAAGTGTTGATTCGATGATTTAATGTATAATAATATATATGATATATTGTATTACAATATCTAATATTGGCTTGCTTTATTATTTCATTTTCTCACTGGATGATACATTGATATATATGCGATATATGTTAATTGTATTATTTTCTTTTGTTGCAAATATATAATATATATGTGATATATATTATTGTGACATGATATGATTTATTATTAAACATGTTTAAGGATGATTAAATGAGGTTAGGGTTTGATTAGGGTTAGTTGCTTCATGCACCTTCTAGAAACAATTTCTTTTGTCATGGTTAAGATATTTGTTGATGACACATTATCTAACCCAACCAAACCCTAACTCTAGTTTATTCTCTACACATTATTAGCCACTCATCCTTGACCATGGTTAATATATCAATCATATAGCTTTATTTTCTATTCATCACAAAAGGATTATTATCATTATCTTTTCCATTATCATCTTCTTCTCTCTTGAAAAAGCTCACTAGAAATTCTTTATGTGATGAATAAATATGAGAAAATGATTTAAAAAGAAAGCATAAATACTACTCTCTCATCCTCATCTCATCTAGCCCATGAGATTAGTGTGTTCATCTCTTTAGAGTGAGAAAGCTTGAGTCTTTGCAACTTCGACGTAGATCATCGGCGATTTGGAACACTTCAAGCTAGCATGGATCGTTCGAGTCGTGGAGCTTCTCTTGAGTCCGGGAGATCGTGGATCGCGGCGAAGGGACTTCTACTCGGAGCTTGTGAAGCGAAGGAGCGGACTACAAAGGTTGTAATCCCTCACACTTAGCTTAAAAGATGTAATCTTGTATGCTTAACCCTAATTATCTAGCAAAGATCCCGGCTTTAGGTTGTTCGGCACGTCTAAAATTTTATCCGGGCATGTTTGATGCCTTTTGAACCTTCACAAGAATGCCTAGGAACCCTACAGTGGTATCAGAGCCTAGTTAGAGCATTAGGCGATGTGTTTACGAAGTTAAAACTCCAATCGAACCCGAACCGACAAAATTTACCCCCTCTCTGGAAATTTTTCAAAAACTGTGATTTTTCTGAATTAAAAATACGTAAAAAAATCAGCAGGGAATTCTAAGAATTACCATGAAATACGGGCCCACAAATCCACCAAACTGCGGCGGCACCGCGGCAGGAACCTGCTTCCCGCGGCGGTTCCGCGGCGGAATTGTGACACGTGGTTTTCATGGTAATATCCGTAGGTGCTTGTTGATGCTTCTGGGTATTTTTAAATCTGATTCAAGTGTTGTTTAATCTGGGGTTTATTTTGTAATCGTAGATTCGATCGGAAAATTTAAATTCGTTGTTTTTCCAGATATTTAGAAATTGTTAAAAAGTTCGAACGGATGTCATTAACTCACTTTTTCCCGGCACGTAAAACTTTCAAGTGTTGAATTTTTATCGGGTTTAAATCTTTCGGAAAAATTGTACAAGTTAAGCGGTGGACCCTCTAGAAGACAACAAACCTTAACTCGATTATGTGACCGTCTTGAACTGCCTTTTGAACCTTCGGGTTTGGGGCAGTACGGCGTGCCACATGTGAGGCGTTGGCTTGACCCTTCTACGGCTGGATCACCGGTACTGTGACATATTCTGGGATTATTTGAACTCCGCTCAAGTGTTGAGCACTTTAGGAAATTTTGGGTATTTGATTATCTGTTCGGAAAGTTTAATACTGTCTATTTATCTGGAATGTGATACAATATGTGGAATTCATAGAGTTAGGCATGAAATGCGAAGTATGTGATATTTCGGATTTACGATGTCTAAAGTGATTGTGGATTCCAAATGTTGTAGTTTTATACTTTCTTTTCTGCGACCGTAAGTGTAATATGTGATATCATCGGTTTCGTTGCTATATGTCAACGACAATTGGGATGCGCATATTTACTTACGTTGATGATATGTGATATTATGTGTTGCTGTGATATGTGCTATTGGATCGTCGTGTTCTGAATAGCCGGGGGTTTTATGTGAGATGAGGGTTTTTATTTTCATTCATGTAAAATTCATTTGTATTGTAATATTCTTTTATTTGGGACACTTCCAGGTTGAGGTTGATGTCACTAGTGTATATTATTTACTTTTCCGCATTAGGTAGACCCAAGGAGGAGAGCACAAGTAACCGGGTTCTAGGGTCCAGTGGGAGGCCATCTCGAGGAGTCGAGACCGGGTCTCCTAACCCTAGAATTGGCAGAGTTACTTGCCGCTCTCGTAGGGGTCTTGGGATGTGGGTTTGGCTATTCGTCGCGACCGTGGAATCCGTGTTTTATACAGGCTCATTTTGAAAACACGGACGTCCTAGTATATCAAATATTTCATATATGTTCTTCTGCTGCAATGTTCTGTGATGAGATCATATTACTGCCTGAGACGAATGCTTATACTATATATATATGTTGATATATAAATATTACTGCTTTCGTTTTTTCTGTGATGCTTAGGAAGCATAAGCTGATGGGATTTTTTTAATGAGATTAATAAAAAGAAAAGAAACCTAAAGATGTTGTAGAATCAAAACTTTATAAAAAGGGTAGCTACAGTTTTGCTTTGCACAGTGATATATATGATATATCCTGCACCTTATTCGATGGGGAAAGAGCCGACGATCCCTTCACCGGGAGTGACCTCTTTAGCGAAACTGGTAGATGCTACAAAACGTGGTATGTCTTTTGAATGCTTTTAGTGTTTTGCTTTGCACAGCGGTATATATGATATATCCTGCACCTTATTCGATGAGGAAAGGGCCGACGATCCCTTCACCGGGAGTGACCCCTTTAGCAAAACGAGAAAAGCCTCAAAAACACTCCTTTTCAAATTACTCGATTCTACGACGATATCAAGTTCATTACGCTTAGGGTTTTCTGAAAAACCTGCGTAGCCCTCCGACATTTCAGATAGGTAATACTTAGTATTCGTGCTACGTTTGTTGGCTTTCGTCAAGGCGTAGTGTGCGGTAGCTAATTATTACTTGTCTGTTACATATGATGAGATTGGGTTAGGGTAGTCGTGCGGCTTTGTTGGCTTTCGTCAAGGGACGTACGGCTGGGTTTAATTCAATCAAGAAATGTTCGGGTTGAACTTGACTAGCGGACTATGGTTTGTTGGCTTTCGTCAAGGTCATAGAACGTTAGGGGCAAAATATTATCGGGAATTTCAAATGTTGAAATTTGTAATGAGATTGCATACCTCCTATGTGATAGTTGGATCCCGATACCCACTGCGAGTAAGAGTTACTCCTGGGAGAGTTTTACACAGGACAATTAGTCATTCAAGTAGGTGTCTAGAAAAGTGTTAACGAGGTTACGTCTCTGGGAAAATGAGGTTTACTTTAATTAGGTCCGTGCGAAAGCACGGGGACCGTCCCTCAAAGTACCGACACTGATCTGGCTGAAAGATTGACGAAATTGTAGGGTGTAATTAATCCAGGCTAATCTTACCTTTTAGGGTTTGAAGGTAGATTTGATAAAAACAGTGGGAGACATCCTGATTAGATAAGATAATAACCAATCTAATCTTGCAAGAGCATACGCTAAAGTATTTTCTTCTCTCTCTCTCCAGGTAGCGACCATGTCAGGCCATAATCAAGATAATAATATGGATGTATTAACTGAACCCGATTATTGTACTGAGCAAGGGAACGTTGGACCCGTTCTTTCTTATAAGAGTTATAAGACTGAACAGGAAACAGGAGAATATCTGGATTCTCAAGCCGCCCAAAAGAACATGCATGTTGATGCATCTTCTTCAGGTGTGTTAGTTATTGTGAACTGTTTCTCAGTTCACCCTACGTCCTGGGTATTAGATACCGGATCAGGATCCCACATATGTAAACAGTTACATGGGCTACGTAAAGGTAGAGAACTGGGAAAAGGTGATCATTCCGTTCAAGTAGGGAACGGTGCAAGTATTGTAGCCAAAGCAGTTGGCGAATATCACCTTGTATTACCAAGTCGTAATACACTGATTCTGAATGAGTGTTATTATATACCGAACATGATGTGCAACATTATATCAGTTTCTTTATTAAGTAAAAAAGGATATAATTTTGTAGTAAAGGATAATGTTATGAACATATTCCTAGATCAAAAGTTGATTGCATCAGGCTCGTTACATAATGGCATATTCATTCTAAATCAGAACACAGTCCTGAATATACAAAACACACACAAGAGGAAAAGTTCAGATATGAACGAATCCTACTTGTGGCATTGTAGACTTGGTCATACCAATGCGACACGACTGGCTAAGTTACATAAGGATGGTTATTTGAATCCGTTCGAATTATCATCTTATGATACTTGCCATTCATGTCTCAAAGGAAAAATGACCAAAGCTCCGTTTAGTGAACACGGAGAAAGAGTTACTGAACTCTTAGGACTAATACATAGTGATGTATGCGGTCCCATGTCTACTCATGCCAGGAACGGTTCTTCCTACTTCATTACATTCACTGACGATCTCTCTAGATACGGACATGTGTTTATGATGAAACACAAGTCTGAATCTTTTGAGAAATTCAGAGAATATAAGCACGAAGTAGAGAACCAAACGGGCAAAAGTATTAAGATCCTTCGATCTGATCGAGGAGGTGAATACTTAAGCAGTGAGTTCCTAGATTATTTAAAAGAGAATGGGATTCTCTCTCAGCTTACTCCTCCTTATACACCACAGCACAACGGTGTATCTGAGCGGAGGAATCGCACCCTATTAGATATGGTGCGCTCTATGATGAGCGAGGCTGAGTTACCTATTTCCTTCTGGGGGTATGCGCTTGAGACAGCCATACATCTATTGAATATGGTTCCTACCAAATCAGTACCTACCACTCCATATGAGATATGGAAAGGGAAGAGACCATCTCTTAAGTATGTTAAGATATGGGGTTGTCCAGCCTATGTCAAAAGACAAAATCCGGACAAACTCGAGGCAAGATCTGTCTTATGTAAGTTTGTAGGATATCCCAAGAACTCACAAGGGTATATCTTCTACCACACTGAGGAACAAAAGGTTTTTGTTTCTAAACATGCCACCTTTTTGGAAAAGGAATTTCTTGCAAAAGAAATTGATGGCAATGAGGTAGAACTGGAAGAGGTTCCAGCGACACAAACTACAACAGATGATTTAGTGGAACCAGAGGATTCAGTAGTACCCAACGAAAGCCAGCCTCTCCGCCGATCTAATAGGGTTTCTCATCCACCTGAGAGATACTACGGTTTTCTCATTGATGGTGGTAGCGAGGATTGCATCATGGATGATGATGACCCGACTAGTTTCGAGCAGGCCATCACGAGTGGTGACTCTATGAAATGGCTGGATGCAATGCGATCTGAGATGGAATCCATGTACACCAATAAAGTATGGATTTTAGAAAATGCTCCTGAAGGGGTAAAACCCATTGGGAGCAAGTGGATTTTTAAAAAGAAATTTGGTGTAGATGGAAAAGTTGAGACTTTCAAAGCTAGACTTGTAGCAAAGGGTTTTCGTCAACGACCAGGTCTGGATTATGACGAAACCTTTTCTCCAGTGGCTATGCATAAGTCCATCCGGATCTTACTTGCCATTGCTGCATACCATGACTACGAAATCTGGCAAATGGATGTTAAGACCGCCTTTCTAAACGGTGATTTAGAAGAGAGCGTGTACATGACTCAGCCAGAGGGCTTCGTAGATAGTGGGAGCAGCGGAAAGGTGTGCAAGCTGCTTAAATCCATTTATGGGTTAAAGCAAGCATCGCGGAGTTGGAACATCTGTTTTGATGTTGTAGTCAAAGAGTTTGACTTCATCAAAAATATAGATGAACCTTGTATTTATAAGAAGGTAGCAGAGGGTAAGGTAGTCTTCCTCGTATTGTACGTGGATGATATACTCTTGATAGGAAATGATATTCCTATGCTGCAATCAGTCAAGCTCTTCTTATCACAGAGATTCTCAATGAAAGATCTAGGTGATGCCTCCTGCATATTGGGAATCATGATCTATAGAGATAGATCTAAACGGATACTGGGATTGTCCCAATCCAGGTACATTGACACCATTCTAAAGAGGTTTAGAATGGAAGAATCTAAGCGTGGGAACCAACCCACGATCTATGGACTCACTCTCTCCAAAGAGATGTCTCCCAAGACTGATTTAGAGAGAGCTCGCATGCAAGGGATACCCTACGCTTCGGCAGTAGGCTCTATCATGTATGCGATGCTATGTACCAGACCCGATGTAGCATACTCACTAAGTGTAGTGAGTCGGTATCAAGCAGATCCTGGAGAGAGTCATTGGACAGCAGTGAAGAACATTCTCAAGTACTTATGAAGGACTAAGGAGATGTTCTTGGTGTATGGTAACGGAAAACTCCAGGTGGAGTCCTTTACCGATTCCATCTTCCAAAGTGATAAGGACGACTCTAAGTCGCATTCGGGTTTTGTCTTTACCCTCAATGGAGGGGCGGTATGTTGGAAGAGTTCCAAACAGGATACCGTTGCAGACTCGATGATGAAGGCTGAATACATCGCTGCCAACGATGCTGCCAAAGAGGCTGTCTGGATCAAGAAGTTCATTACTGAACTTGGAGTGGTTCCATCCATTGAGCATCCAATACCTCTGTATTGCGATAACAATGGAGCTGTGGCATTGGCCAAGGAACCCAGATCCCATCAGAAGTCCAGACATATTCTGAGGCGGTATCACCTGATCAGGGAGATAGTTGATCGCCGGGAGATCGAGGTCAGGAGAGTAGATACGAAGGACAACACTGCGGATCCATTCACGAAGGCTATTCCCTAGATACAGTTTGAGAGATTAATCGGGATGCTAGGTATGAGATACTACAGCAGCTGGCCTTAGTACAAGTGGGAGATTGTTAGTTATGTATATGCCCTAGAGGCCATTGTTGTACATATGATGTATATTATAATGGATGCTTGGATATATATAGAGATGACTTTCTTGCTCGTCATGATAGTATGCTATTTGGTTTCACTTTATCTTAACATGTTGACTTGTATTGGTTTACTGTTTTTCTCTCACAAGTTGATAAAACCCTTAGGATCTGTACTCGACTACTGGGACTATGATGAGATCATACTAGTGGGGCCTTGGTAGTCGATGAGTATATCCTATAACTGTTCCTAGTCGAGGGTATATCGAGACAGGGCATCGATACACCAGAGTAGACTAGCGTATACGCATCTTGACCCATATGATGGGCGATGGATGATCCCATATCCATCGGTGTTTGACATCAGAGATGGTGTATGGGTGCTCAGTGGAGACTGGGTACACTGGACGGACTCGCCGAGAACTCCCAGATGGTGATATACCACACGTCAGATGGCAGTTCTCCGGTGACACTAGTACAGGGTAGTCTGTAGACCCGAGATCGTCATAGAGACTTGTGTGATTCCAACTGTGCTTTGATTTCCACCTTACCACGTCCAAGACGGCGTGCAAAACATTGGCTTTTGGGTACAGTCCCGAATCACATGGAAGCAATGAGCGATAGGAGGGGATTCGTCTCTCCGGGTATAGGGAGTTGATGTTGTGCTGTGTTCGATTGGCTATAACTGGAAATCCCTGGCCAGGGCTGATATAGAGATTTACTGGTAAGTGTTACTAGTAGTTTCTCGACCCGTTATGAGCCACACATCGACACGACTTATCGGTTACTGGGGTCTGACGTATACCACCCTTAGACTTGATATGCGACATATCAGACGAACAGACCGGACTGTACGGGAGTGTTACTGATTGGATTCACAGGAGAACGCAGAGGCTAGCCTGTTGATCTTCTGATCGCTCAATACCTGGGTGGCTGTTACGTTTAGCTGACCGCTTGCAGCTTGTGGGTGTTTGATATGATCATCACCTGCTACCGGCGTATTGACGATTCTTTAGAGTCCTACACAAAGGTTTCTTGGCTCAGGCGAAACGGAGTAGAGGCACATATGTGATATGTGCAGGACCAAGAATAATGCGATATGAGATACCGTATTATATTCTCGCGATATTTAGATATGAACCGGGTCATCGGATCAAGTGTTGATTCGATGAATCGGTACATGATATATTAGTCGGTAATATTCGATATAGCCGGATCGTCGGATCAAGTGTTGATTCGATGATTTAATGTATAATAATATATATGATATATTGTATTACATTATCTAATATTGGCTTGCTTTATTATTTCATTTTCTCACTGGATGATACATTGATATATATGCGATATATGTTAATTGTATTATTTTCTTTTGTTGCAAATATATAATATATATGTGATATATATTATTGTGACATGATATGATTTATTATTAAACATGTTTAAGGATGATTAAATGAGGTTAGGGTTTGATTAGGGTTAGTTGCTTCATGCACCTTCTAGAAGCAATTTCTTTTGTCATGGTTAAGATATTTGTTGATGACACATTATCTAACCCAACCAAACCCTAACTCTAGTTTATTCTCTACACATTATTAGCCACTCATCCTTGACCATGGTTGATATATCAATCATATAGCTTTATTTTCTATTCATCACGAAAGGATTATTATCATTATCTTTTCCATTATCATCTTCTTCTCTCTTGAAAAAGCTCACTAGAAATTCTTTATGTGATGAATAAATATGAGAAAATGATTTAAAAAGAAAGCATAAATACTACTCTCTCATCCTCATCTCATCTAGCCCATGAGATTAGTGTGTTCATCTCTTTAGAGTGAGAAAGCTTGAGTCTTTGCAACTTCGACGTGGATCATCGGAGATTTGGAACACTTCAAGCTAGCATGGATCGTTCGAGTCGTGGAGCCTCTCTTGAGTCCGGGAGATCGTGGATCGCGGCGAAGGGACTTCTACTCGGAGCTTGTGAAGCGAAGGAGCGGACTACAAAGGTTGTAATCCCTCACACTTAGCTTAAAAGATGTAATCTTGTATGCTTAACCCTAATTATCTAGCAAAGATCCCGGGTTTGGGTTGTTCGGCACGTCTAAAATTTTATCCGGGCTTGTTTGATGCCTTTTGAACCTTCACAAGAGTGCCTAGGAACCCTACAGTGGTATCAGAGCCTAGCTAGAGCATTAGGCGATGTGTTTACGAAGTTAAAACTCCGATCGAACCCGAACCGACAAAATTTACCCCCTCTCTGGAAATTTTTCAAAAACTGGGATTTTTCTGAATTAAAAATACGTAAAAAAATCAGCAGGGAATTCTAAGAATTACCATGAAATACGGGCCCACAAATCCACCAAACTGCGGCGGCACCGCGGTGGGAACCTGCTTCCCGCGGCGGTTCCGCGGCGGAATTGTGGAATTGTGACACGTGGTTTTGATGGTAATATCCGTAGGTGCTTGTTGATGCTTCTGGGTATTTTTAAATCTGATTCAAGTGTTGTTTAATCTGGGGTTTATTTTGTAATCGTAGATTCGATCGGAAAATTTAAATTTGTTGTTTTTCCAGATATTTAGAAATTGTTAAAAGTTCGAACGGATGTCATTAACTCACTTTTTCCCGGCACGTAAAACTTTCAAGTGTTGAATTTTTATCGGGTTTAAATCTTTCGGAAAAATTGTACAAGTTAAGCGGTGGACCCTCTAGAAGACAACAAACCTTAACTCGATTATGTGACCGTCTTGAACTGCCTTTTGAACCTTCGGGTTTGGGGCAGTACGGCGTGCCACATGTGAGGCGTTGGCTTGACCCTTCTACGGCTGGATCACCGGTACTGTGACATATTCTGGGATTATTTGAACTCCGCTCAAGTGTTGAGCACTTTAGAAAATTTTGGGTATTTGATTATCTGTTCGGAAAGTTTAATACTGTCTATTTATCTGGAATATGATACAATATGTGGAATTCATAGAGTTAGGCATGAAATGCGAAGTATGTGATATTTCGGATTTACGATGTCTAAAGTGATTGTGGATTCCAAATGTTGTAGTTTTATACTTTCTTTTCTGCGACCGTAAGTGTAATATGTGATATCGCCGGTTTCGTTGCTATATGTCAACGACAATTGGGATGCGCATATTTACTTACGTTGATGATATGTGATATTATGTGTTGCTGTGATATGTGATATTGGATCGTCGTGTTCTGAATAGCCGGGGGTTTTATGTGAGATGAGGGTTTTTATTTTTATTCATGTAAAATTCATTTGTAATGTAATATTCTTTTATTTGGGGCACTTCCAGGTTGAGGTTGATGTCACCAGTGTATATTATTTACTTTTCCGCATTAGGTAGACCCAAGGAGGGGAGCACAAGTAACCGGGTTCTAGGGTCCAGTGGGAGGCCATCTCGAGGAGTCGAGACCGGGTCTCCTAACCCTAGAATTGGCAGAGTTACTTGCCGCTCTCATAGGGGTCTTGGGATGTGGGTTTGGCTATTCGTCGCGACCGTGGAATCCGTGTTTTATACAGGCTCGTATTGAAAACACGGACGTCCTAGTATATCAAATATTTCATATATGTTCTTCTGCTGCAATGTTCTGTGATGAGATCATATTATTTCCTGAGACGAATGCTTATACTATATATATATGTTGATATATAAATATTACTGCTTTCGTTTCTTCTGTGATGCTTAGGAAGCATAAGCTGATGGGATTTTTTTAATGAGATTAATAAAAAGAAAAGAAACCTAAAGATGTTGTAGAATCAAAACTTTATAAAAGGGTAGCTACAGTTTTGCTTTGCACAGTGATATATATGATATATCCTGCACCTTATTCGATGGGGAAAGAGCCGACGATCCCTTCACCGGGAGTGACCTCTTTAGCGAAACTGGCAGATGCTACAAAACGTGGTTTGTCTTTTGAATGCTTTTAGTGTTTTGCTTTGCACAGTAATATTTTATATTTTCTGAAATGTTACAGAATCCTATGGGCTCTATCAACATGTAATAGTGATTTGCAATACCGCATAATGCATGAATATGATGATAAAGACAAACCAGATAACATACTATCGTTTTAAGTAAGCCATCTTTACGTCCATCTGCCGAATCTTTCAATCTTGGAAGGCAGCAATGGCAAGAAGGATCCGAATAGATTTGAGCATAGCCACTGGAGAAAAGGTTTCATCATAGTCCAAACCAGGTCTTTGACGAGAACCTTTTGTAATAAGTCTAGCCTTATAGGTTTCAACCTGTACATCTACACTAATTTTCTTTCTGAAGATTGTTACTTATATGTATGCCCTATAGGCCATTATTGTACATATGATGTATATTATAGTGGATGCTTGGACATATATAGGGAGGACTTTCGTACTCGACATGATAGAATGCTATCTGGTTACTCTTTATCTTAACATGTACACTTATTGTCTCTCTGTTACATGTTGATAAAGCCCTTAGGATGAGTACTTGACTAAAAGGATTATGATGTAGATCATACTAGTGAGGCCAGGATAGTCCGCAAGTACATCCTTCAATTGTTCCTACTCGTGGGAGTATCAAGACGGGGTATCTATATTCCAGAGCAGACTAGCGTATACGCTTCTTGACCCATATGATGGGTGATGGATGATCCCACATCCATTGGTGTTTGACATCAAAAATAGTATACGGGTGCTCAGTGGAGACTAGGTACACTGAACATGACTCGCCGAGAACTCCTAGATGGTATTATACCTCACGTCAGATAGCAGTTCTCTGGTGACACTGGTACAAGTTAGTCTGTATACCCGAGATCATCATAGCGACTTGTGTGATTCCTATTGTACTTTGATTTCCACCTTACCACGTTTAAGAGAACGTGCAAAACGGTGGTTTTTGGGTACAGTCCCGAGTCACATGGAGGAAATGAGCGATAGGAGGGGATTTCGTCTCTCCCGGTATTGGAGGTTGATGTTGTGCTATACTCGATTGGCCATAACAGGAAATCCCTGGCCAGGGTTACTGAGATTTGTTAGTTATGCGTATGCCTTAGAGGCCATTACTGTACATGTGATGTATATTGTAGTGAATGCTTGGACATATATAGGGAGGACTTTCTTGCTCGACATGATAGTATTGTAGGGTTCCTAGGCACACTCAAGAGGTTCCACAAGGCATCAACCATGCCAAACAAAAATTTTCCGGTGTCGAGAAACCCTAATATAGATCGTTAACTGGAAGTAAAGGCGAAAAGCTAGCAAGTAAATAACTTTATTGCTAAGTGAAAGGGATTACAACCTTTGTAGATCCGGTCCTCCACTTCTTTAGCTCCGTGTTGACGTCCCTTCGCTGCGATCATCGGATCCCGGACTTTCGCGATGGTTTCGTCGGAGAAATGATCGGGTTAGGTCATTGACTTCGAGGCCGAAGATGATCTACGTCGGGGAGACTCAAACTCAAGCTATTCCTTCACTTGGTCAAAAACTTTGTGAAGAGAACACCCTATACTACATGGCAAGTGGTAGAGGATGAAGAAATATGAAGTGGGTTCACTTTAGAATTGGATTTCTCACTCTTTTTCTCATGGCACCATTGGAGCTCTCAAGCTTTTGTGAGCTTGATGAAGATGAAGAAGAAGGAATCATATGAATTAAAAGAATAATATGAATACTTATCTTTTTAATCATGGCACCATGGTTGAGTTAAGCCCTCATGCTTAACTCATGTAGAGAATTAACCATAGCATTAGGTTAAGGGTTGGGTTGGTTAATATCTTAAACAAATGACAAAGAGAGTTGACTTTGTCAATGATTATCAAGCTTCATGAAGCTTGATAACTTTGACCAAAGTCACACTCTTTTGTTATTTGTTTAGGAAAATAGTAAACCCTAATCTAACCTTTATATGGTTCAAGTCTCATACACACAACTTGTTTGTATCATCAAGCATGATACAAACATGTACACTTGCATATATCACATATAAACAATGTGCACATTCAAGTTTGAAAATCAATCTTAAATGAACCAATACTAGTTAATGTAAAGTAATATATCAAATATATAATTATACATTAAATCATTAAATCAACACTTGATTTAAGAATCCGGTCATATCGCATATAACCGACTAATATCAATAGTAACAACTTATCGAATCAACACTTGATCTGATAACCCGGCTATATTGCATACAACTGATCAATGTCACAAATCGCGAGAATAGAATACAGTATCACATACTGGTATTATTCTCGGTCCCGCACATATCTCATATGCGCTCCTATTTCGTTTCGCTTGAGCCAGGAAACCCCTGTGTAGGACTCTAAAGACTCGTCAATACGCCGGCAGCAGGTGATGATCATATCAAACACCCACAAGCCGCAAGCGGTCTGCTAAACGTAACGGCCACCCGGTTATTGAGCGATCAGAAGATCAACGAGCAAGCCCGCTCACACTCCTGTGAATCCAACGAGTAACACTACCGTACAGTCCGGTCTATTCGTCTAATATGTCGCATATCTCGCCTAGGGGTGGTAAACGTCAGACCCCAATAACTCGATAAGTCGTGTCGATATGAGGCTCATAACGGGTCAAGAAACTACTGGTAACACTTACCAGTAAATCCCTAAACAGCCTTGGCCAAGGACTTCCTGTTATAGCCAATCGAGCACTGCGCAACATCAACTCCCTATACCGGGAGAGACGAAACCCCTCCTATCGCTCATTGCCTCCATGTGATTCGGGACTGTACCCAAAAGCTACCTTTTTGCACGCCCTCTTGGACGTGGTATGATGGAAATCAAAGCACAGTGGGAATCACACGAGACTCTATGATGATCTCGGGTCTACAGACTAACCTGTACCAGTGTCACCAGAGAACTGCCATCTGACGTAAGGTATAATACCATCTGGGAGTTCTCGGCGAGTCCGTCCAGTGTACCCAGTCTCCACTGAGCACCCGTATATCATCTCTAATGTCAAACACCAATGGATATGGGATCATCCATCGCCCATCTATATGGGTCGAGAAGCTACACGCTAGTCTACTCTGGTATATCGATGCCCCGTCTCGATACACCCACGACTAAGGACTTTTAAGGATGTACTTATGGACTACCACGTCCCCACTAGTATGATCCGCATCATAGTCCAGGTAGTCAAGTACACATCCTAAGGGCTTTACCAACATGTAACAGAGAGACAATCAGTGTACACGTTAAGGTAAAGAGTAACCAGATAGCATACTATCATATCGAGCAAGAAAGTCATCCCTATATATGTCCAAGCATCCACTACAATATACATCCTATGTATAGTAATGGCCTCTAGGGCATACATATAACTAACAATCTCCCACTTGCACTAGGGCCATCTGATAGCAGTGGTTGTAGTATCTCATACTCAACCATCCCATAAAAGTCTCTCTCTGGGAAAAGGCCTTTTGTGAGTGGATCCGCCGTGTTTTCCTCTGAGTCTACTCTCCTGACCTTGATCTCCTGGAGATCAACCATCTCCACGATCCGGTGATACTGCCTAAGAATATGTCTGGATCACTGATGGGATGGGCGTTCTTTGGCATAAGCCATAACTCCATTGTCACACAATGGGAGGAACGAAGTTCATCTCATGAACTAATATATACCCAGACTGCCTCTTTGGTAGCATCTTAAGTAGCGATGTATCTTGCCTTTAATCGTCTAGTATGTCACGGTATCTAGCTTGGAACTCTTCCAACATACCATCCCTGTACTGAGGGTAAAGACAATGCCTGCGACTGACATTCAGTCGTCCTTACCACCCTGGAACCTTTCCAGTGATTCTCCCCAGGATCAATTTATACCATCTTACTACACCTGGTGAGTATCCTAGCATCCAATTAGATCTATCTCATAGATCCAAAACCCAGGATTTAGTAGGTATCACTTTGATCCTATATGGAGAATCCTTGTGATAAGCGGAGATTGACCAAGCGTAGCATAGGAAACTACTTCCCTATCAAGAGTATGTCATCCACGTACTCTACGAGAATCATCACCATACTCCCTACTACCTTCTTGTATATACAAGGTTCATCTACCATTTTGATGATGTCAAACTCTTTGACTAACTCATCAAAACAGATGTTCCAACTCCACGATGCCTGCTTTATCACATAAAACATCTTGCATACGTTTCCGCTGCTCCCACTGTCTACGAAGACCACTGACTGTGTACTTACGGACCATCTCTTCTAAAACATCATTTAGAAAAGCAGTCAAGACACCCAGCCGCCAGATATCATAGTCATGGTATGTAGCCGTGGCAAGTAGGATCTGGATGGACTTAAGCATAGGTACTTTGAAAAAGTTTCATCACAATCCATAGCTGGTCAATGATACAAACCTTTAACAAGTCTAGCTTTGAAAGTCTCAACCTTTCCATGTACACCAAGTAATCTTCTCAAGATATACTTGCTCCTGATGGGAATTTAAACTTCAGATAAAGCAACTAAAGTCCATACTTTGTTGGTGTATAAGGATTCCATCTCAGATCGATAAGCATCCAGCCATTCTTACAGAGTCCTACCCCTGATGGCAAGCCCGAAACTAGTTGGGTCATCATCTCATGATGCAATCCTCGCTCCCACTGTCATAAAGGAACCAATGTATCTCTCAGGTGGGTGAGGAACCCTGCTAGATCGGCGGAGAGGGTGAGGTTCGTTGGTTGATATTGAATCCTTTGGTTCTACCAAATCAGCAGCTGCAGTTTGTATAGCCGGAACTCTTTCCAGTTCTACCTCATGTCCACTAATTTCTTCATAAGAAATTCCCTTTCACAAAGGTGGCATACTGAGAAACAAAACATTTTTGTTCCTCGGTTAGGTAGAAGATATTCCCTTGCGTATGCTTGGGATATCCAACAAACTTCCACAGATCTGACTTTGCCTCGAGCTTGTCCGGATTTTGCTTTTAGACATAGGCCGGACAACCCCAAATCTTAACTGACTTAAGAGATGGGCTCTTCCCTTTCCATATCTCATATGAAGTGGTAGGCAACTGATTTGATTTGAACCCTATTCAATAGGTATGCAGCTTCTCAAGTGCATAACTCCCAATAGGAAATAGGAAACCCAGTAGTTCTCATCATAGAGCACACCATATCACATAGGGTGGTATTGCTCCGCCCCGATATACCATTGTGCTATGGTGTATACGGAGGAGTAATGCTGAGAGAGAATCTTATTCTTAGAATGTTCCAGGAATCCCGTGCTCAAGTATTCTCCTCCTTGATCACATCAAAGAACATAATACTTATACCCGTTGTTGGTTCTCTACTTCTAACTTATATTCTGTGAATATCTCAAAAGGTTCGGACTTGTGTTTCAATAGGAACATATGTCTGAATCTCGAGAGATTATCAGAGAATTTAATGAAGTACAAAGAACCGGTCTTGGCATATGTAGACAGGGGACCTTCATACATCAACATGTATCATCCCAAGAGTTCACTAACTCTTTCTCTGTTTCCAATAAACAGAGCTATGGTCATCTAATCTTTGTGACATGACTGGCAAGTTTCATAAGATGTAAATTCAAACAGATTTAAATATGCATCTTTTTGTAACTTCAGCTAGTCGGGTCGCATTGATATGACCTAGTCTATAATACCTCAAGAAGAACTCGTTCATATCTGAACTTTTCCTCTTGTGTGTATTCTATATACTAAGAACTGTAGTTTGATTTAGAACGTTAATGCTTTTAGATAACGTTCCTGAACCGATTAACTCTTGATTTAGGAAATGTTCAAAACATTATCCAACAATACAAAATTATATCCTTCTTTATCTAAATAAAGAGATTGATATGATTTTGTATATCAGGTTCGGTATCTAATAACATTTGTTCAGAATCAATGTATTCTGGTAATACAGGGTGACAGTGACCAACAGACTTGGCTGCAACACTTGCACCATTTTCTGCCTCATGAAACTTATCACCCGTTCTCAGTTCTCTACCTTTTTGTAGCCCATGTAATATATTACATATGTGGGATCCTGATCCGGTATCATATACCCAGGATGTAAAGGACATTGAGAAACAGTTCTCTGTAATGAACACACCCGAAGATGATGCATCAACATGCACTTTCTTCGTTTGGTGGCACGGGAATTCTGGTAATCCCCAATTTCCTGCTCGGTCTTATAACAATTATAACTTAGAGCGGGACCAACGTTCCCCAGCTCAGTATAACAAGCGGGTTCGGTCAATATATCCATTTTATTATCTTGATTAAGGCGTGATATGGTCGCTACCTGGAGAGAGAGAAGAAAACACTCTACGTGCGCTCTTGCAAGATTAGATTGGTTATTATTTTATCTAATCAGGATGGCTCCCACTGTTTTTATCAAATCTTCCTTCAAACCCTAAAAGGAAAGACTAGCCGGGATTACTTACACGCTACAAGTTCGCCAATCTTTCAGCCAGGACAGTGTCGGTACTTTGAGGGAGGTTCCCCGTGCTTTCACACGGACCTAATTAAAGTAAACCTCGTTTTCCCAGAGGCGTAACCCCGTTGACACCTACTTGATCGGCTAATTGTAATGTGTAAAACTTTCTCAGGAGTAACAATTACTCGCAGCGGGTATCGAGATCCAACTATCTCATAGAAGGTATGCAATCTCATTGCAAATTTCAACACTTGAAATTCCCGATAATATTTTGCCCCTAGCAGCTATATGACCTTAACATAGTCAACAAATCATAAGTGCCAGTCAAGTTCAACCCGTCATTTCCCGATTGAATTAAACCCACCCGCACGACCCTTAACATAGTCAACAAAGTCGCACGACTACCCTAATCCAATCACATCATATGCTTATACAGATAAGCACTAATTAGCTACCGCACACTACGCCTTAACATAGTCAACAAACGTAGCACGAATACTAACTAGTACTTATCTGAAATGACGGAGGGCTACGACAGGTTTTTCTGAAAACCTATTGCGTAATGAACTTGATATCGTTGTAGAATCAAATGATTTAAAATGGAGTGTTTTTTAGGCTTTTGTAGTTTTGCTAAAGGGGTCACTCCCGGTGAAGGGATCGTCGGCCCTTTCCTCATCGAATAAGGTGCAGGATATATCATATATACCGCTGTGCAAAGAAAAAACTATAGAAGTAATCAAAAGACAAACCGAGGGTGGTAGTATCTGCTAGTTATTGCTAAAGGAGTCACTCCCGGTGAAGGGATCTCGGTCCTTTCCTTATCGAATAAGGTGCAGGATGTTCAACAAGGAACACCGCGATGCAAAGCAAGAACTGTAGCTACCTGTTTTTGAAAATTCGATTCCACAACATCTTAGGTTTCTTTTCTTTCATTAATCATATTAATGAAGTCCCATCATTTAAGTCACCAAAACATCACAGATAAATACGACGTACACTTATGCCATCCGCATTCGCCTCGATGTCCCCTCGTGCACCGTTAGGTTAGGTAACTAACGACAGAGCGGGGCAGGGCTAGCGCGAGTGCAAAACATAAGTAACGTCTATATAATATATCATATATATCATATACAGTATTTATCACAGAACATCAAATAATCACATCACAGATATCGCAGCAGAAGAATCATATGAAATATTGGATATACTAGGACGTTCGTGTTTTCAATACGAGCCTGTATAAAACACGGATTCCACAGTCGCGATGAATAGCCAAACCCACACCCCTAGACCCCTACGAGAGCGGCAAGCAACCCTACCAATTCTGGAGTTAGGAGACCCGGACTCGACTCCTCGAGTTGGTCTCCCACTGGACTCTAGAACCCGGTTACTTGTGCTCTCCTTCTTGGGTCTATCCTAGTGCGGAAAAGTAAATAATATACAATGGTGACATTTTTCGCAACCTGGAAGTGCCCCAATAAAAGAATATTACATACAAGTTTTTACATGAATGAAAATGAAAAACACCCATCTCACATAAAAAACCCCGGCTATTCAAACACGACGATCCAATATAACATATCCAGCAACACATAACATCACATGTCATCAACGTAAGTTAACATGCGTATCCCAATTGTCGTTGACATATAGCAACGAAACCGGCGATATCACATATTACACTTACGGTCACAGAAAAGAAAGTGTAAAACTACAACAGCTGGAATCCGCAAACTCTTTAGACATCGCATGCCTAACCAATGAATTCCTTAGACATCGCATGCCTAATAATTATATACCCCGCATTTTAGTCTCTATATCGAAAACACTTTTCAATATCTAGTTGGGCAATTCAACAAGATTCCCGATAAACTGATCGAATGCTCGTCGCAAACTTTAATAGACGGCCGCACCCCCTATGCCGTCGACGAAGTGCACTAAGGCGGAACACCGCTGCCGCGAGCACCCGGACGGATGCTTTCGGCGATGGGGTTCTCCTACAGTCACTTGGTCGGGGCTAAGGGGTGTAGCTGTCTATTAAGTTTATCCGGCGAGTATCCGCGTACCCTACGTGATTGCGACGGACTTTTGATCACATCAAAATCCCGTAGCAACCGATCAAGTGAGACTAAAGTGCTATGTTTATAACATTCAAATCAGTTATCTCATAACTATTTGTGGATTCCAAATATTGTATCAAATTCCAGATAAATAGAAAATGTTAAACTTTCCGATCGAACAATCAAACACCCAAGTTTTCCCAAAACAGCTCAACTCTTGAAATAAGTTCAAAAACATCCACTTCATGCCACAGTACCAACGGTCCAGCCGTAGAAGGGTCAAGCCAACGCCTCACATGTGGCACGTCGTACTGCCCCAAACCCTAAGGTCAAAGGGCAGTTCAAGACGGTCACATAATCGAGTTAAGGTTTGTTGTCTTCTAGAGGGTCCATCGCGTTACTTGCACTACTTGGAACGTTATTAAACTACGGAAAAATCCAACACTTGGAAATTTCCCGGCAGGGGAAAAATTGGGTATTTATATCCGGTCGAACTTTTTAACATATTGTAAATTATCCGGAAAAACACAGACAAAGTTAAAGATTCCGATCGAATCGTCAAACTTCCAATACAACCCAGAAAACTCAACTCTTGAGCAAACTTTAAAAATTCCCAGAAAATACAGGAATCAATATAGGACATTACTATGCAAAGCACGTGCCAAGAATCAACTTTATGGCCGCGGAACTGCCGCACATTCTTGGGTGGGGCCGCGGTTCCGCGGCGCTTTAGTTGACTTGGGCTCACGTGCTTCACAGTAACTCTTATAATACCCCGCTGTATTTTTTGGATATTTTTAATTCGGAAAAATCCACATTTTCAGAAAATGTACAGAGAGGGTTAAAAGTTAGGGTTTCGGGGTTCGATCGGATTTCTAACATCGTCTACACTTCGCCTAAAGCTCTAGCTAGGCTCTGATACCACTGTAGGGTTTCTAGGCACACTCAAGAGGTTCCACAAGGCATTAACCATGCCAAACAAAAATTTTCCGGTGCCGAGAAACCCTAATATAGATCGTTAACTAGAAGTAAAGGCGAAAAGCTAGCAAGTAAACAACTTTATTGCTAAGTGAATGGGATTACAACCTTTGTAGATCCGGTCCTCCACTTCTTTAGCTCCGTGTTGACGTCCCTCCGCTGTGATCATCGGATCCCGGACTCCCGCGATGGTTTCGTCGGAGAAATGATCGGGCTAGGTCATTGACTTCGAGGCCGAAGATGATCTATGTCGGGGAGACTCAAACTCAAGCTATTCCTTCACTTGGTCAAAAACTTTGTGAAGAGAACACCCTATCCTACATGGCAAGTGGTAGAGGATGAAGAAATAGGAAGTGGGTTCACTTTAGAATTGGATTTCTCACTCTTTTTCTCATGGCACCATTGGAGCTCTCAAGCTTTTGTGAGCTTGATGAAGATGAAGAAGAAGGAATCATATGAATTAAAAGAATAATATGAATACTTATCCTTTTAATCATGGCACCATTGTTGATTTAAGCCCTCATGCTTAACTCATGTAGAGAATTAACCATAGCATTAGGTTGAGGGTTGGGTTAGTTAATATCTTAAACAAATGACAAAGAGAGTTGACTTTGTCAATGTTTATCAAGCTTCATGAAGCTTGATAACTTTGACCAAAGTCACACTCTTTTGTTATTTGTTTAGGAAAATAGTAAACCCTAATCTAACCTTGATATGGTTCAAGTCTCATACACACAACTTGTTTGTATCATCAAGTATGATACAAACATGTACACTTGCATATATCACATATAAACAATATGCACATTCAAGTGAGAAAATCAATCTTAAATGAACCAATACTAGTTAATGTAAAGTAATATATCAAATATATAATTATACATTAAATCATTAAATCAACAATTGATTTACCGATCTGGTCATATCGCATATAACCGACTAATATCAATAGTAACAACTTATCGAATCAACACTTGATCCGATAACCCGGCTATATCGCATACAACCGATCAATGTCACAAATCGTGAGAATAGAATACAGTATCACATACTGGTATTATTCTCGGTCCCGCACCTATCTCATATGCGCTCCTATTTCGTTTCGCTTGAGCCAGGAAACCCCTGTATAGGACTCTAAAGACTCGTCAATACGCCGGCAGCAGGTGATGATCATATCAAACACCCACAAGCCGCAAGCGGTCTGCTAAACGTAACGGCCACCCGGTTATTGAGCGATCAGAAGATCAAGGAGCAAGCCCTCTCACACTCCTGTGAATCCAACGAGTAACACTACCGTACAGTCCGGTCAGTTCGTCTGATATGTCGCATATCTCGCCTAGGGGTGGTAAACGTCAGAACCCAATAACTCGATAAGTCGTGTCGATATGAGGCTCATAACGGGTCGAGAAACTACTGGTAACACTTACCAGTAAATCCCTAAATAGCCTTTGCCAAGGACTTCCTGTTATAGCCAATCGAGCACTGCGCAACATTAACTCCCTATACCCGGAGAGACGAAACCCTTCCTATCGCTCATTGCCTCCATGTGATTCGGGACTGTACCCAAAAGCCACCTTTTTGCACGCCCTCTTGGACGTGGATTGATGGAAATCAAAGCACAGTGGGAATCACACGAGACTCTATGACGATCTCGGGTCTACAGACTAACCTGTACCAGTGTCACCAGAGAACTGCCATCTGACGTAAGGTATAATACCATCTGGGAGTTCTCGGCGAGTCCGTCTAGTGTACCCAGTCTCCACTGAGCACCCGTATATCATCTCTGATGTCAAACACCAATGGATATGGGATCATCCATCGCCCATATATATGGGTCGAGAAGCTTCACGCTAGTCTACTGTCGTATATCGATGCCCCGTCTCGATACACCCACGACTAGAGACTTTGAAGGATGTACTTATGGACTACCACGTCCCCACTAGTATGATCCGCATCATAGTCCAGGTAGTCAAGTACACATCCTAAGGGCTTTACCAACATGTAACAGAGAGACAATCAGTGTACACGTTAAGGTAAAGAGTAACCAGATAGCATACTATCATATCGAGCAAGAAAGTCATCCCTATATATGTCCAAGCATCCACTACAATATACATCCTATGTATAGTAATGGCCTCTAGGGCATACATATAACTAACAAGTATGCTATCTGGTTGCTCTTTATCTTAACATGTACACTTACTGTCTCTCTATTACATGTTGATAAAGCCCTTAGGATAAGTACATAACTACCAGGATTATAATGCAGATCATACTAGTAGGGCAGAGATAGTCGGTAAGTAAATCCTTCAATTGTTCCTAGTCGTGGGAGTATCGAGACGGGGCATCGATATTCCAAAGTATACTAGCGTATACGCTTCTCGACCCATATGATGGGCGATGGATGGTCCCATATCAATTGGTGTTTGACATCAGAGATGATATACGGATGCTCAGTGGAGACTGGGTACACTGGACGGACTCACCAAGAACTCCCAGATGGTATTATACCTCACGTCAGATGGAAGTTCTCTGGTGACACTGGTACAGGTTAGTCTTTCAACCCGAGATCGTCATAGAGTCTTGTATGATTCCCACTGTGCTTTGATTTCTACCTTACCACGTTCAAAAGATCATGCAAAACGGTGGTTTTTGGGTACAGTCCCGAGTCACATGGAGGCAATGAGCGATAGGAGGGGATTTCGTCTCTCCCGGTATTGGGGGTTGATGTTGCGCTATGCTCGATTGGCCATAACAGAAAATCCCTGGCCAGAGTTGCTGAGATCTACTGGTAAGTGTGTAACGCTTCGAATATCGTCTAGGCAGTTTTTCGGTAATCGGCAAAATTAGCAGTCTTTTCCGAAAAAAGTCGAAATGATTATTTTTTCAATATAGGCCTAATTATACAAAATCTAGATAAGATATTGCTAAAATTTGGTCACTAATTTGTCACTTAAAATTTTCTAGTTAATTAAAAAAAATTGCTTAATTAATTATTTTTAATATTATTTTAAGCTTTTAAAAATACATTTAATTAGTGATAAATACAAATTTAATTGGGTAAATTACATAAACTAAAATTTAGTGTAACAAAAATTTTAGCAAAACATTTCAAAATTAGTTGTTTATGGTAAAATGGGTTGAAAAATGAAATGAAAAGGGTTTTTTTTTTGAAAAGTTTTGATGTAACATGCATTAATTGAACTTAGATGATATTTTTGTGTGGAAATTTCCACACAAATCTTTCATTTCATCCCCTTCCACTCCTGGCCAAGCCAAACCTGCAGGAAATCCCTCATTTTTTTTTTCCATTTCTTGCTTCTAAAATCATGCTAAAATCATCAAAAATCCACAAAAATCCACCATTTTCTTCACTAATTCAAACCTAACCCTTATGCTATCCCTTCTCAAGCCCAAATTGGTCCAAGACAAGGAGAAAGGAGACCTCTTTAGAGGCTAGGTGCAAGGGGATCACAACTTGGGAGGTATAATTTTTAATTTAGTTGTTAAATTGGTAGCTTAAATATGTTAAATTAGATATCTAAAGTGTGAAATTTGGTTAACTTTGCTTGCTAGTGAATTTCAAGAGAAGGGTAGATGTTCTAATTAGGATTTAATGTAGGATGAGTGGGTTTAAGTTAGTGTTGTGGCCATCTAGTTGGTTAGATTGGTTGTTTGTGCGATGTAGCGATCGCTATATCGTTAAATCGCGATATTTGCATCGAAATTGCTATGTCAATGCTTACTAGATTTTCTAAAAAATTAGGAGGTGATCTAATTGCGATATATGGATGATAGCTACAGCATCTCATACGACTATTAGGGGGTGTGAATGCGGAGTTTGGTTTAGTCGGGTTTTAGTTTTGACGGTTGCCCGAAACGACGATTTTAGTTAAGGTTTTAGCGATTTTCGTGCGTTTTCCGCGCACCGAGTGCACGTTGTGATTAATTCATGAGCGTTGATCTTGTCATATAGTGGCTTGCGTTGTTTCATGAGGTGAAATCTTATGTTATGTGTTGTGCAATTCTAGGATCGGTTGCGGAAATATCGGACGCGGCGTGCAAAGGCAAAGCGATGGGTGGATCAGATTAGCGAGGCGTCCAGGTGAGTAGATGTATACATCTATGGGGGAATCGTCTGGATGGCGCGAGGCGCCCCATAGTTAGGCTTACTATATTACTTGCAACAATATGCATTGTTAGTTAGCTAACCCCCCTTCATTCACATTGCATACCTTATTAGCTATTCGTCTGCTAGAATTGCATGGATATCCATATATACACGTGTGATATCACTTCATAGGGCACGTACACCATTACCATTGGCTCCTGCTGCACGCGCACTGTTCATGTGACACACACGCCTTTGGTAATTGCCATGTCACGAGCACTGTAGAACCCGATTAGTTCAGTATCAACCCTTGCATCGTATATGATGCATCGAATTGCATAGAATATATATATATATATATATATATATATATATATATATATATATATATATATATATATATACCTCACTTCATCATCATGCTATATAAGTTTCTAGCTATAAATCACATTGCATACCTATGACATCATAAGCATTTATCATATACAACATGTTGGGTATTATGATTTTCTTGAGGATTTCAGTATTGCTGCGATTTCTGGATTTTGGGGAAAACCGCAAGAATTTAACAAAAGCTTATTATCATCATTTTTAAAACAAAGTTGCAGTTTTCTCGTGATGTATGTGTCGTTCACCATGAGTTTTCATGTTTTCTGTTGGATTTCGAGACCCGATTCGAGGAGTGGATGAACCGTTTCGGGTACATGGTGGGCCCGGTATGGTACCCTGGGGCAAGAAGATCGAGTTGCAGACGATGAGCCTGGCAGGGGAAGACTACCTACCGGTGATGTCTGGAGCGGCGGATATCCAGAGGATACCGACCGTTGTCGTGAGATTTGATGATATGGGCCGATCCGGACTGACGGAGCCCAATGTATTGAGACATTGATACAGTGAGACATTGAGACAGATATATTTCCATATTTGGTGTCGATGTTTGACACGGTTTTCAGATGATTTCATGATGGTACTTAGCTATTGCACATATATTCTTTTTCTAAAGTTAAGAATGCAGAGCTTATAACATTTTAAAACACTTAAAGATTTCGTATTGATATTGCATACATGTGCATGCATACTCGAGGCATTATATCACTTCTAGACATACATGTTGTGACGCATTTGCGTGCATTCTTACGATACCCTTACTAGATGTTACTTGCTACTCACGAGCTGGCAACTCACCCCCGTTGTGCCACAGTGTCTTACAGGTCGGACTCATCAGCCTTGTAGCGGCGGCTTATCTTATTGTTGACTTCTTTTTCTCAGACTCGCGACATTGCTCATAGGTGGATTGCGATGGCACTTTTATCTCTTTTTGTACTATTTTTGTATCTAGTATTCTCCATCTACCACTTCTTATTTGTATATACGACCTAGTGATGAGACTGAGAGATTTGTGTATATATGGTTTCTTTGGGGTCGAGCTCATTTGACCCGACGTTGTGTTTTCTTATATTTTGCATTTCTTTGTGCTCTTTTTTCTTGATATTACATATATATTGCGTGTGGTCGTGATTCGCCTTGGGCGAAGAGCTAGCTCCCGCTTGGGGATGCCATTTTGTGATTACAGGTTTATATATCTTGTTGTACCCATTTTGGGGGATAGAATTTACAAAGGAGACTCTGCCGAAATTTTCGGAAATTTTTGATGTTTTTTTAAAGGGTTCAATGCAACTTAATTGATTTCAAAGTCGTTTTCATGAAAGGTTTCCTTCACTCTCTTTGGTTTTGGTTTAGATTTTCTGGGCTTTGGCTGACTTAGTTTATGTTACGCCTTTAGACGTCTCGTAATCTAAGTGCCAGTCACGTTCCGTACTTTCGGGTCGTGACAAAGTGTTATCAGTAGTTTCTCGAACCGTTATGAGCCTCACATCGGCATGAGTTATCAGGCTATTGGGGTCTGACGTTATACCACCCCCAGGCTGTG
Organism: Agapanthus africanus; assembly: GCA_030015575.1. Classification (NCBI taxonomy): domain Eukaryota; kingdom Viridiplantae; phylum Streptophyta; class Magnoliopsida; order Asparagales; family Amaryllidaceae; genus Agapanthus; species Agapanthus africanus. The sequence goes on from JASDDO010000008.1 coordinate 179,239,665, forward strand.
ATATGCAACATATCAGACGAAGAGACCGGACTGTACGGTAGTGTTACTGATTGGATTCGCAGGAGTATGAGCAGGCTTGCTTGTTGATCTTCTGATCGCTCAATACCCGGGCGGCCGTTACGTTTAGTAGACCGCTTGTGGCTTGTGGGTGACTAATATGATCACCACCTACTGCCGGCGTATTGACGAGTCTTTAGAGTGCTACACAGAGGTTTCCTGGTTTAAGAGAAACGAAGTAGGAGCACATACGTGATATGTGCGGGACCGAGATTATTACGTGTATGTGATACCGTATTCTATTCTCGCGATTTTGTTATCGGTCGGTTATATGTGATATAACCGGGTTATTGAATCAAGCGTTGATTCGATAAGTTGATACATATAATATTAGTCGGTTATATGTGATATAGCCGGATTATTAAATCAAGTGTCGATTTAATAATTTAATGTATAATTGTATATTTGATATGCTAATTTACATTAACTAATATTTGCTCACTTATACATTTCTTTTCTTACATGTGCACACTTAATATATATATGATATATATTATTTGTGTTTTCTTTTTGTCATGCTTGATTATACATGCAACATGGGTGTATGAGACTCATACCTTTATTTTAGATTATAAATTAGGTTTTTTATTTATCTAAGTAATTGATAATTAGATGGAATTAGTCATGGCTATGAAGTTTGTAGAAGCTTGTAGTAGCCATTGACTTAGTCCACTAATTTGTTTTACATAAGATATTTATTAACCTAACCATAATCTTTAGCCATGGTAATGTCACTACCCGAAATTTGGCACGTGAAGGCCCTTAAAACAAGTAACGTCTCCAGACGTAACGTAATTCAAGTAAGCCAAAAACCCAGCAATCTAAACCATCAAAAGTAGTAAGTGATAATAATATTGTTAAAACTTTTGAAATCTCAATCAAATTCTTTAAAGTCCAAATTTACATCCTTTAAAATTTTGACAGCATCTCCTTTGTAAAACATGCCCCCAAAAAGGGTACAACAAAAGATATAAGTAAAGCATCCCCAAACGGGAGCAAATCCACGCCTAAAGGTGGAAAACAACCACCACAACAGATATACGACGCCGTAGCGAAGAAAAAGACGATATAAGTAAAACTGCATAAAAGACCTCCACAGTCATCAAAATAATATACAATATCGTCCTCACAACTCGTCTCTAAGTCAATACATGAAAATGGTAGATGGAGAGTACTGGATACAACGAATATATAATGAGCAGCATCGGATAACCGCAAAACCCATCTATAGCAAAACTGCACCCAGTTAGCCGTAGCGGTATCCGCTGCAAAAGATGAAACGATGTGAAGAAGATAGCCCTGCCTCTGACTGCTCTGAGGGACAACATGTACAACCCTGTGGCACAACGGGGGTGAGTAGCCAACTCGTGAATAGTAAATAACATATGCAGATAATCGCAAGTATATACATACTGCGCTAATCTATCACATGAAATCTGATAGCAATAAATGGCAATATGTATATGCAATAGTCATGAAAGGTACTCTATCAGGTACTACTAATATATGAAGCAATGCATATCAAATAAATGCAGAGTATGGAATAAAACATGTCATCCTCATATCGGGCACATAGGCCCTTCACATCGGGCGCATAGGCCCCTCATATTGAGCGCATAGGCCCCTCATATCGAGCACATAAGTATATTTGCACAGATCATTATGATGATATATATTATAGGTATACATATATAACAGCGTCCCATACCACTGATATATATATATATATATATATTATAGGTCTACATATATAACAGCGTCCCATACTACTGATATATATATACATGTATATATATCAGCGTCCCATACCACTGATATATATACCCAGGAGTAAAACATCCAGAAAACATCATATGAAATCCATATATCAATGCGAAATCCATGAAATATAATATATGCAACATGAAGCAGTAATATGAGTATATAAAGGAAAAACAGCTATTTAACTGCAACAAGTTATTAAATATATCATACGGTTCCTAATTTCTCCAAAATCCATACAACATCATATAAATGTGAACATGTAGCTATAACTAGGTATGCGTAACCATGTCGGTATAGCAAGATATGTGTATCTACCTATCAATAATGATGTAATACCCGCCAGGTATATGTGTAGCTATATGAAGGTATACGGGTGTACATATAAGTATGTATGCAAGATGTACATGTAGCTATGTCTCATATGTGTTTATACCTATCACTAATGGTACAATACCATATAGGTATACGGGTAGCTAGCATGTAGTCATGGCAATGCATATGTGTAAGCATGTAGGAATACAGATATGCTATATGTCATATGCACAATGGAATATGAATCAACGTCTCAATGTCCCTAACCATACAATATCACGTATGTATAGGTGTCAACTATATCTCGTATGTATATGGGTTGTGCGTGTCATGGCAATTATCGACGGTGTGTGTGGCATATAATCAGTGCTCGTGCAACATAAGCCGTTAATAATAGTGCAGTGTCCAATGGGTACAAGTCCAAGCACAATAAGTAATAATATGCAATGAAGTTTATGCGCAAACTCTATATGTGCAATATAAACATGCGATTAATATTATATCATATCTAGATCAGACGCATAACGTCATGCGAGCGATTCCCCTGTAGATGTTAAATCTACTCACAAATGATCTTGGGCTAAGTAAAGCCAACCATACACTTTCCCTTCTTCGCAGCGTCCGAAGTCCCCGCCTGCGTCCCTAAGATCAAAACATAACAAGTATATATATTAGCTATCGACAAATAACACGTACAAACTGTGTTTGACCGTTGCACCAACTCCAAACATACTCTCAAGCGTTCGTCTAGTGGCTAACGTGCATAGCGACACTACGAAACCAATTCAAGAGTAAAAACCACACAAAGTACACGAACCGTGTCGGATAACGTAACGCGCGTAGGTCGTAACACTAGAAACAAGTTAAGTGATCCCAGATTTTGTATACAGTGAAAACCCAAAAATCAAACAAGACCAAACATACTTAAACCACTGCAGACAGCTACCCACAAAAACCCACACCCTAACTCTATCCAATGGCCGAGGTCGCCGGAAAAATCCTCCTTGTCGCCGGCCAAATCCGAGCTGTAGGGGTTTGTGTTTCAGGTGAAGGCTTAGGGTCTCTGGTACAATACAACTTCTCTGCTAGATTTTCTAGTATACTCTCGGGGTTACAGCAGATCACAGATATCACAAATGACACTAAAAATACGATATTTGCACGAAACTTTACTTTACGTGTTCTAAACCGAAACGAACAAGATACACAACACTATAACATCCTATTTAACAGATAGAGATCATTATCTACTCCCACGAGCTCAAAGATCCTAGCTTTCCAAGCTCCAAGAGATCCTAGAGGCAAAATAAGGTTTATGAAGTGATTCGGGTGAGATTTGATGAAGTTTAGTGAGAGATTAGTGAAAGGGTAGTATAGGGTTCAGTTGAGGTAAGAGGAGATGAGAATAATGAGAATGAGAAAGAGATAGAGTGAGAATGAGAGTGTGTGAGGTGAAAAGAGAGAGAGGTGAGTGTAGGGTGAGATAAGTCCTTATTCTTACTCTCTCCCCCTCACCTCCATTAATGCCCATTAATGCCCTCCATGATTCACCTTGCTACCTCCCCTCATCCAAACAAATATCTCACACAATATCTAGGGTTAGGGTTAAGGTTTAAACAAAGGATTGGATTAGCTTAAGGTTGACATGGTTACTAAACAAGATAACACAAACACACCCTCACATTAACGTGCATAAGTGTGTGCAAGACATAACAAATAATAATAAATTATTAATTAAATGTTATAAAATGTGAGGAAACCGAATTGGTAAACTTTTTACAGAAAACCCGCATTATCGCATAAATTAACACTAATCGAAAACCCTAAGGTGTTACAATCTCACCCCTTATAGAAAATTCATCCCCGATTTAAAATTCTCACTATGCAGACCTTCAAAGAGATGAGTGCAAATCATCCACATCTCGCTCGTAGCCTCTCAAGTGATCCCCTCACTAGACGGGCTATGCTTAAAAAACCCTCCACAGATGGCAAGACCCTTGACCGAAGTTTCTCCACCTGCCGATCCACTAACACCATCGGCTTCCGGTGAACGAAAAGATCGCGTCCAAGCTAAATGGTCTGATGCTGAATCATGTGACAAAGGTCTTGAAGGTATTTGCAAGGTATCAACACAAAGAATACGGGGTGAATACTCAAAAATCTGGGGTGGAAGTGCCAAATTATAGGCAACGGTACTAACTCGCTAAAGGATTTCAAAAGGACCTACAATCTGGGACTAAGCTTCCTAAAACTCAACACGCCATTTCATCAGAAAAATCCGTAGGAATATATGATCTCCCACTGCGAACTCAAGTCTGAGACCACCACGGTCGGCAAAAGACTTCTGTCTGCACTGGGCTGCTCTCATCCTGACTTGAATCAACTGGATCTTCTCCGAAGCCTCTCGACTAGCCGGGGTCCAAAAAATCCGGATCTCGCGGAGTCAGTAAAACAAACTGGCGATCGACACAACCTACCACACAAGGACTGAAAGTTTCCATTTGAAATGTCTCCTGATAACCGTCATCATAGGAGAACTCCATCAATGGCAAGTGACGATCCCACAGCCAACAAACGCTTAGTACGTACGCACAAGCATATCCTCCAGAGTCTACATAGTCCGCTCTATCTGACCATCGGCCTACGGATGGAAAGCGGAGCTAAAACTCAACCAGTACCCAAGGCTTCCTGAAGCTTCTGCCAACGACGGCTAGCGAACTGGGTGCCTCTATCGGATACAACGCATGAAGGAACTCCATGCAAACGCATAAACTTACCGAAGAACAACGAGCAAACTGAGCATAACCGGACAACAATCTGTTAGTTATATGTATGCCCTAGAGGCCATTACTATACATAAGATGTATATTGTAGTGGATGCTTGGACATATATAGGAAGGACTTTTTTGCTCGACATGATAGTATGCTATCTGGTTACTCTTTATCTTAACATGTACACTGATTGTCTCTCTGTTACATCTTGGTAAAGCCCTTAGGATGCGTACTTAACTACCTAGATTATGATGCGGATCATACTAGTGGGACAAAGGTAGTCGGTAAGTACATCCTTTAATGTCCCTAGGCATGGGTGTATCGAGACGGGGCATCGATATACCAGAGTAGACTAGCGTGTAGCTTCTCAACCCATGTAGATGGGCGATGGATGATCCTATATCCATTGGTGTTTGACATCATAGATGATATACGGGTGCTCAGTAGAGACTGGGTACACTGGACGGACTAACCGAGAACTCCCAGACGGTATTATACCTCACGTCAGATGGAAGTTCTCTGGTGACACTGGTACAGGTTAGTCTGTCAACCCGAGATCGTCATAGAGTCTTGTGTGATTCCCACTGTGTTTTGATTTCCATCTTTCCATGTTCAAGAGAACGTGCAAAACGGTGGTTTTTCGGTACAGTCCCGAGTCACATGGAGGCAATGAGCGATAGGAGGGGATTCGTCTCTCCCGGTATTGGAAGTTGATGTTGCGCTGTGCTCGATTGGCTATAACATGAAGTCCTTGGCCAGGGCTGATTCTGAGATTTACTGGTAAGTGTTACCAGTAGTTTCTCGACCTGTTATGAGCCTCACATCGGCACGACTTATCGAGTTACTGGGGTCTGACGTTTACCACCCCTAGATGAGATATTCAACATATCAGACGAAGAGACCGAACTGTACGGTAGTGTTACTGATTGGATTCACAGGAGTATGAGCAGGCTTCCTTGTTGATCTTTTGATCGCTCAATACCCAGGTGGCCGTTACGTTTAGCACTCCTCTTGCGGCTTGTGGGTGTTTGATATGATCATCACCTACTGCCGGCGTATTGTCGAGTCTTTAGAGTCCTACACAGAGGCTTCCTGGCTAAGGCGAAACGGAGTAGGAGCACTTATGTGATATGTGCGGGACCGAGATTAATACACGTATGAGATACCATATTCTATTCTCGTGATATATTCATATCGATCGGTTATATGTGATATAGTCGGGTTATCGAATCAAGTGTTTATTCGATAAATTGATACACGTGGTATTAGTCGGTTATATGTGATATAGCCAGATTATTAAATCAAGTGTTGATTTGATAATCTAATGTATAATTATATATTTGATATATTAATTTACATTAACTAGTAATAGCTCACTTAAGATTTCTTTTCTCACTTGATTTGTGCATTAAGTGTATATGTGATATATACTTATGTACATAGTTTGTATCATGCTTGATGATATATGCAAGCATGGGTGTGTGTGTGACTTACACCATGATAATTAAAATGTGAAGGTTTTTATTTATCTTAATAATTCAAAATTAGTGAGTATTTTTTCATGCTTGGAAGCTTGGAGAAGCTTGAAGCATCTTTGACAAAGTCCACCTGTTTTATCTCACTTAAGATATTTATTAACCTAACCATTTCAATTAGCCATGGTTTAGTCTCTACAATGGTTAGTATATGACACTAACTCACCCATGGTTGCTATTCTCACCTCATTAGTTTTCATTCTTCATTTTTCATGGTAGCTTTTTCATCTCCTTCCTTCTTCAAGCTTACTAGTTCCATGAAACATGAAGAAATATTGTGAGAAAATAAAATCTAAAGTGAGCCCACTTCCTACTTCATCATCCTATACACTTGCTTAGGTAGTAAAGGGTGTTCTCTTCACAAAGTTCTTGACCTAGTGAAGAGGTAGCTTGGGTTTGAGTCTCCTCGACGTAGATCATCTTCAGCCTCGAAGACTTCGGGCAAGCTTGTTCATTTCTCCAAGGGAACCCATACTAGAGTTCGGGAGATCTTCGATCGCAGCGAAGGGACTACTACACGGAGCTTTAGAAGTGAAGGACCGATCTACAAAGGTTGTATTCCTCTTCACTTAGTGTAATGGTAGATTATATGTTATATTTTCTAGTTACTCTTGTTTGATCCTAGCTTTGGATTGATTAGCACCTTAGAATTTTTAAATTTGGCATGTAGTTGCTGTGAAAACCCAGTAGGGTGCTAAGGAATCCCAACAGTGGTATCAGAGCCAGGCTAGAGTATTAGACGGTGTTTGTTAGATTACGAAACTGAAACTACTCCGAAACTTGAAACACCGACATAACATGAACACTGGCAAAATTTGGAGTGTTTCGTATTCGTATGAACCCAACTTATTAGATTACGAATATTTAAATTCTGTCAATTTTTAAATGACCTAAAAAAATATTTCAAACAACTACAGAATGTTGTATGTGATATAACATGAACACTCGCAAAATTTGAGGCATTTTGAAGAAAATTTGGCCGGCCACCATACCCCCCATCTCGGCCAAAAACCAAGCTCACCCCCTGAAATTTTGCCTGTGTTCCAGTCTCTGGGTTTTGGTGTTTCAGGTGTTGTTTGTTTTTGCTAATTTTGCAAGAGATGTAATCTTACACTATAAACAATTCTGAGTGTTTCGTATTCGTAGTTTAACATTGTATTTGGGTTTTCACAAGTTGTCTAGGCGAAGTTAAAAAGTTCGATCGAATGTCAAAACCCCATTTTGCCAAGTTTAACGTATTCAGAAAAACATGCAAGTAATTCTGTGGACCCTCTAGAAGAATGAAACCCTAACTCGACATAATGACCATGGAACCGCTTTGAACCTTAGGGTTTGTGGCAGTTCTGTGGTGCCATTAATGAGGCTTGGGTTTGTCCTTCTATGGTTGGTCCATAGGTACTGTGGCATGTTCCGGGTATTATGAAAACTGTGCTCAAGTGTTGAGCTGTCGGGAAATTGTGGGACTTTGATGAATCGATCGAAAAGTTTAACGTCATCCGGATATCATATGATGGGATACAATAATTGGAATCTATCCAGTTGCATGCAAGTTTAACATTTCGGCCTCGGATGGAATCGGGAATCTTGTTGAATTACCCGACTTCCTTTGAAAAGTGTTTTCATGGCTGAGACCTAAATGTAAAATTTGCATTGTTAGGCATGAAATCCAGAATATATGATATTCTGGGTTTATGATGTCTAAGGGCAGTGCGGTTTCTAATTGTTGTAGTTTTTCACTTTCTTTTCTGCGACCGTAAGTGTAATATATGGTGTATCGCCGGTTTCGTTGCTATATGTCAACGACAATTGGGATACGCATATTTACTTACGTTGATGACATGTGATGTTATGTGTTGTTGGGATATGTTATATTGAATCGTCGTGTTTGAATAACCGGGGTTTTTATGTGAGATGAGAGTTTTTCATTTTCATTCATGTAAAAACTTGTATGTAATATTCTTTTATTGGGACACTTCCGGGTTGAGAAAGATGTCACCGTTGATGTATATTATTTACTTTCTGCATTAGGATAGACCCAAGGAGGGGAACATGAGTAACCGGGTTCTAGAGTCCAGTGGGAGACCATCTCGAGGAGTCGAGTCCGGGTCTCCCAACTCTAGAATTGGTAGGGTTGCTTGCTGCTCTCGTAGGGGTCTAGGTGTTAGTGTATATGCCCAAGAGGCCATTACTGTATCATACTAGTATGTATATTACTTGATGGAAGCTTGGGATATTCACAGTTGTATAGACAATCTTGCTCGAAATGTTAGTATGCTACTTGGTTTGTCTATGCTTTTATGTGTACATGTGTTTCTTTATTGTATCACCTATACGCATTAGTGGAGCCTTTAGGATCTTTGCTTGATTACCAGCGTTGTGATGGCAGTCACACTCGTGGGGGCTGGGTAATCTATAAACACATCCTTATATATACACGTCCCTGGTCGTGGGATTATCGAGACAGGGCATCGATACTCCAGAGTAGACTAGTGTATGCGCTTCTCATCCCAGCATGGGAGACGGTCTGTCCCACAGCCGTCAGTACGTCGTACTTGAGATAGTATGCGGGTGCTCGTTAGGTTACGAGTACACTGGACAGGACTCGTCGGGAACTGTTGGTTGGTATTATACCTATCGTCAGTTATCAGTTCCCAGGTGACATGAGTACAGCTTAGTCCGCTGACTTGACACTGTCACTTCGCCTCGAGTGTGTTCCCGCTGTACTTTGATTACTACCCTGCCATGGCTCAAAGGAGTCGTGCAAACAGGTAGTAGTTGGGTGCAGTCCCGAAGCACTTGGAGGCAGTGAATGTTAGATAGGATTCGTCTCTCCCGGTATTGGGGGTTGACATTGCGCTGTGTCCAGGAGAGCCATTACACAAGTAGTCCCTGGCCAGGGCAAGCGAGGTATACTGGTAGGTTTCCAGTGTTATCTCAGGGTGTTCTAGGCTACACTCCGACACGACTTGTACCGCTATTAGGGGACCGGCGTTTACCACCCTCTAGGCCCACCATGCGATGTTATCAGATGAACAGACCGGACTGTACGGAGACTGTCACATTCAGGCTCAGTAGGAGTTCAGATGGGTTCACCTCGTCAGTCTTCTTATCGGTATCTACCTGGGGACCGTTATGTACAGCTAGTGCCGCTTGCGGTCTGTAGCTAAACCCACTGCCAGCGTAGTGTCGAATCTTTAGAGTCCCACACAGAGGGTTATTCGCCTTTAGGCAAAATGAGTAGAGGTCACATGGTTTTGCGACAGGGTTCGTTCACATCCACGCACTTGTGAACGTTTGGTGTTCGGACAGCTTATACTAGCGGGCTTTGGTTTAAGCCGGATCCTAGTATATGATTTGGGATTGGTTTTATCTCATTGTATTCGTGTTCCTCGGAACACGGATACGGGTGTGTATGCACAGTTGACTGAGACAGAGGCAGAGGACTTTGATTAGGGTTGATGACCATTGTCATTTTCTTAACCCTAATATTTATGTGTGTGAATTATGATTTATTAATAATTAGTTAATTATAATTGTGCATGGTTAGGGTTGTTGACCATTTGACTATACTTGACTTGTTGACCTAGGTTGACAAGTTGACCATCATCATTCCATATGAAAGACGCTCTTTGATCCTTGCAAAAGCATTTAATGTGAAATGATAATGGTCATTTCTTGATTAACCATGACAATTATCTTAGCTAATTATCTAATTTCCATAATTCACATATATGTGAGAAGGTTGAATTATTCTCATCACTTGTTCATTTCCATTCTCACTCCTCCTCTTCCTCTCTCTCTAGCTCTCCCTTCTCATGAGTTGAGAACCATTTGAGCTTGAGATAATCCCTTCAAAAATACTCTCTACTCTTTCTAAGGTCCTAGGTCTAGCACACCAAGCACCTTAGTAACTTCTAGTTTGAGGTTAGAGCCAAAGGTTGAAGCCCTCGGGTGGATCTTTCTTCGGCAAGAGAAGCGACAAGGAGAACCCGTTCTTTCACTCCAAGGAGCAAGAAGAGAAGGAATTGAAGACCTAGGTATAACCCCCTTTCCGAGTAGCTAACTCTCTTTAGCTTTGTAGTTAGTTTTGTTTAGCAAAGATCCCTTCTTTTGCTAGTCCATGTTGCCTAGTGTGTTAAAAATCCGATTTTTCAATACGTTTCCGCCTCCTCGCAAGCACCGGGGTGGGTAACGTGGACTTACAGTGGTATCAGAGCCTAACTAAACATAAACTAGCTAGTTAGTAAAGTATATAGAGCTTCGATCGAAAAAAATCGCAAAACACTTTTTCAAAACCCCAAGTTTCTGCCGATTTTTAAACCTGCTTTAAAATCAATAAATCATATCTTAAAAATCGGCTCAGGGTTTTTACAGAACACACAAGGAAAACGATCCACTGACTCGGCCGACTCACCGCGGATCCGCGGCCGAGTTGACTCGGCCGTGGGTCATTTTCCTTGTAGTGTTCTTCTGTTACTGTTTTGGGATTTTTGGTATATTTTATTTCTGCCCCGATTTTCCAGAAAAGAAATTTGTATTTGGGGTGGTTATAAATCCGTATTTTTTATCGAACTTCCCTATACTTTAGCTAATGGGTTATATCTGTGATGTTATATATGTATTGAACGTCTGCTAATCGCTATACGTCGATTAGTCGGGGTTATACATATCTGTGATCTGTAATGTTGATGGTTTGTGTATATGAACTCGTTGGATTGTCGCGGATGAATAGCCGGGTGGATGTGAGATGAGAGTTTCTTTTTCTTTCATTCATGTAACATGTAATTTGATGTAATATTATTTGTATGGCCGCACAACCGGGTCGGGGTTGTAGCCTTCATTGTATAATTTCTTTTTACTGTTTTTGCTCCTAGGATAGACCCATGGTGGGGTGCACAAACTACCGGGTATCTTGAAGTGCCGAGTGGCCTACTCACGTCGTTGAGGGAGGTTGCTTCGCTTCGGGTACTTGGTGGGTAGTTTGCCGCACCCGTAGGGGTCTAGGGAAGGGTATTGGCTATTCATCGCGACCGTGTAATCCGCTTTTCGTTGCAGGCTCGAACGAATCGCGGATTCCTAGTATATCCAAAGTGTTCATCTGTGATCTGGATTGTCTATCATTGCTATATATCTATATATGATATCTATTTAGGTGTTGCTTATGTTTTGCATCCGCGCTAGTCCAGCCCTCGCTCTGTCGTTAGTTAAGTAACCTAACGGGTGATGACGGGGCCCCGTGGCGAATGCGGATGGCATAAGCGTACACCATATTTTGGTTGTTTTCTGCAATGGTAGGATTAAATGATGGGATGCATTAAAATTAATGCAAGAAAATAAACCAAGTAAAAGTCATTGGAACACTTTCAAAACCACTCGGTTCTTTTCAAAAACCAACTTTTAAAATGCGGAGCTTGAACCACTCCTTTTAAAAGCTATCTCGTTCCATCGATTATATCAAGTTCACTACGTTCACGGTTTCGCCAAAACCATTCGTAGCCCTCCATCATTTCAGTTAAATATTCGGTAGTATTCAAGCTATGTATTTTGACCTCATGCCAAGACATAGTGATTGGTAGCTGCCGGATATTTATCTGTTGCATAGATAGAATGCGTTGGTTTGAGACAGTCGTACTGCCATTTTGGCCTACGTCAAGGGTAAGTACGGGTGGGTTCAAATTAACCTGGATAATGATGGGTAGAACTTGACATGTGACTTATGACATTTTGACCTCACGCCAAGGTCATAAGAGCATGGGGCAAAAATCCACATCGGGAGTTTCAAAAGAACTGAAACTTGTTAGCGTTGCATACCATTTGGAGTGTGATGATTCTGGTAGGATTCCTTCAGTTTTATCACGCGATGACAGTAGGATCCCGATCCTACTGTGAGTATATGCTACTCCTCGGGAAATTTCTCACTTAACGATCAATGCTATAAACCTAGTAGGTGTCTAGAAAGGTGTTAGCGGGGCTACGCCCACAGGGAAAAGAGGTTACTTAATTAAGGAACTTCGCGAAAGCGTTGGAAAACCTCCCTCGAAGTACTGACACTGGCCTGGCTGAACAGTTAAGCAAGTATTGTACGGTGAGATTGATCCCGACTAATTCTTCCTTTATGGTTTGAGGAGGGATTCGAGAGACAGTGGGAGCCATCCTGTTTAGACAAACTAAAAACCACTCTAAACTTGCAAGAGCATCATACTAAAGTGTTTCTTTTCTCTCTCCTAATTGCAGCGACCAATCAACATGACCGGACTTAAGTTATTACTAGATAAAAACATACTGACAGGGCCAAACTACAAAGATTGGCTCAGGAATGTCAAAATGGCAATCACTTACGACAAGTTGGGGTATCTCCTTACCACCAAAGCTCCCCCTGTCCCAGGTCCCACCTCCAGCGTCGCGGATATAGAAATCCGTAAGACATGGGAGATCGATTGCGCGAAGGCAAAGTGCCTCGTGCTTACCTCTATGGACAACGAACATCAGAGGAGGCACGAAAATATGGACCTAGAGTCCATATTTCTTCATACAAAAGAACTGTATGGAGAGCAATCTCGTATCGCCAGATACGAAGTGTCGAAGAAGCTGTTTTCGGCAAGATTGGCCGTCGGATCATCGGTAGTGGAACAAGTGCTTAAGATGATTGGCTACATAGTGGAGCTCGCGGACCTTGGGACCACGTTGGAGAATGAACTCTACACTGACTTGATTCTCCAGTCCCTTCCTTCCACTTACGCCCAGTTTGTCCTAAACTTCAACATGCAAGGAAAGGAGGTTGAACTTTCCGAACTTCTGAACATGTTGAGGAGTGCTGAGGGCACCCTACAGAAAGGTAGGGAGAAATCCACTATGTTTGTAGGAGGATCTTTCTCTTCTAAGTCCAGGGCGAAAGCCAAGGGAAAGAAAAAGAAAGCCCCCGCCAAACCAAGGGGCGGTGTTAGTAAAGTGGATACGAAGGGAAAGGCAAAGGCAACAAAGGTAGCGGGAAAGCTTGTGGGAAAGGAAGAATGCTTTTACTGTCACAAGAGTGGACACTGGAAACAGGATTGCAGGGCTTGGAAGGCCAGAACCCAGGATCTGAAGCGAGTTGTGGCTTCAGCTTCAGGTGTGTATGTTATTGAAAACTGTCTATCAATAAACTCTACTTCCTGGGTATTGGATACCGGATCAGGATCTCATATATGTAATTCTTTGCAGGCGTTGAGAAAGCGTAGGTTTTTGAAAGCAGGTGACATGACCCTCAAAGTTGCAAACGGAGCTAGCATGGATGCTGAGGCCGTGGGGGACTATCACCTAGGATTGTCAGATGGACATGTTTTGGTTTTACGTAATTGCTTTTTTGTACCCAATGCAACTTGTAATATCATTTCTGTATCTTTAGTTTCTAAAGAAGGTTATGAATTTGCGTTTGTAAGTAATGTTGTAAACATTCACTTTAATCAAGTTCTGATTGGGTCAGGTACATTGAGCAATGGTATATACGTATTAAACCAACCACAGATTTTCAATGTCCAGAATACACACAAAAGAAAGTCTCCAGAAATCAATCAGGCTTTCTTATGGCATTGTAGACTCGGTCACATCAATGAGAGAAGGTTGAAAAAGTTACATATAGAAGGATATTTGGATCCGTTCGAGTATCAATCGTATGCAACTTGTCAATCCTGCCTCAAAGGGAAGATGACAAAAACTCCGTTCACTGGACACGGAGTAAGAGCGAGCGAGCTCTTGGGACTCGTACACAGCGACGTATGCGGTCTAATGTCTACACATGCGCGAAGCGGTTATTCTTACTTCATTACTTTTACAGATGATTTTTCAAGGTTCAGACATGTCTTCTTGATGAAGCATAAATCTGAAGCCTTTGAAAAGTTCCAAGAATACAAGAATGAAGTAGAAAAACAAACAGGCAAAAGTATCAAGACACTGAGATCTGATCGAGGTGGTGAATACTTGAGTGCCGAGTTCCTGGATTACCTAAAAGAGAATGGAATTCTCTCTCAGCTTACTCCTCCATACACTCCGCAACATAACGGTGTATCGGAGAGATGGAACCGAACCCTATTGGATATGGTACGGTCCATGATGAGTAACGCTGAGTTGCCGCGATCATTCTGGGGATATGCGCTAGAATCAGCCGCATACCTTTTGAACCGAGTTCCCACTAAGACTGTGCCTACCACACCATATGAGTTATGGAGTGGGAAGAAACCCTATCTTCAATACCTGAAGGTTTGGGGATGTCCAGCTTTTGTCAAAAAGCAGCATGCGGACAAACTCGAGGCACGCTCAGTACTGTGCAAGTTTGTGGGATACCTAAAGAACTCCAGGGGGTATCTTTTCTATTACGCAGAGGAACAAAAGATCTTTGTTTCTCGTAATGCCCACTTTCTGGAACACCAGTTCTTAGAAAAGGAAATAAGTGGGAGCGCAATAGAACTGGAAGAAATTCCAGAACCACAAGCTATTACTGAAAGCTTAGTAGAACCAGGGGGTTCGAAAGATCAGGACATTCCTACGCCGCTCCGTAAGAGTAGTAGGTAGTCTCATCCACCCGAGAGATACTGCGGTTTTCTTATAGACGGGGATAGAGAAGATTGATAGTGATGAGCCGACTAGCTTCCAGCAGGCCATTCAGAGGGTTGACTTGGTAAAATGGCTGGATGCAATGCGGACCGAAATGGAGTCCATGTACACCAACAAAGTATGGACGTTAGACATTGCTCCAGATGGGGTAAAACCCGTAGGATGCAAGTGGATCTTCAAAAGGAAGATTGGTGTAGATGGACAGGTCGAGACCTAAAAAGCTAGACTTGTTGCAAAGGGTTTTCGTCAAAGACCTGGTTTGGACTATGACAAAATCTTTTCTCCAGTGGCTATGCTGAAATCCATTTGGATCCTTCTTGCCATTGCTGCCTTCCACGATTATGAGATTTGGTAGATGGACGTAAAGACCGCTTTTCTAAATGGAAATTTAGAAGAGTGTCTCTATATGGACCAGCCAGAGGGTTTCATTCAGTGTGGGAGCAGCGGAAAGGTGTGCAAGTTGCTTAAGTCCATTTATGGACTAAAGCAGGCATCACGGAGTTGGAACATCTGTTTTGATGAGACGGTCAAAGAATTTTGCTTTATCAAAAATCTAGATGAACCATGCATCTATAATAGATTTGTAGCAAGAGCTGTCGTATTCCTCATTTTTTACGTGGATGACATTCTCTTGATAAGAAATGACATTCCTATGCTACAATCTGTCAAAGGGTTCTTGTCATACAGGTTCTCCATGAAAGACCTGGGTGATGCTTCCTACATTCTGGGGATCCGGATCCATCGTGATAGATCCAAGAGGATATTAGGACTTTCGCAGTCCAGGTACATCGACACCATACTGAAAAAATTTAGTATGGAATATTCCAAGCGTAGTAATCTACCGGCTTGTCACGGGATCACCCTCTCCAAAGAGATGTCTCCCAAGACTGATTTGGAAAGGGATCGCATGTCTATTATACCCTACGCTTCTGCGGTAGGCTCTATAATGTATGCGATATTGTTTAC
The DNA here is from genome assembly GCA_030015575.1 of Agapanthus africanus. NCBI lineage: Eukaryota > Viridiplantae > Streptophyta > Magnoliopsida > Asparagales > Amaryllidaceae > Agapanthus > Agapanthus africanus. The sequence goes on from JASDDO010000008.1 coordinate 179,255,660, forward strand.
CAGACTAGATGTGGCTTATGCACTGAGTGTGGTAAGCAGGTATCAGTCAAACCCTGGGGAGAAACACTGGATAGCGGTAAAGAACATTCTCAAGTACCTGAGAAGGACTAAGGAGATGTTCTTGGTATATGGCGGAAAAGACCTCTAGATTGAGGCCTTTGCTGACTCCAGCTTCCAGAGTGACAAGGATGATTCTAAGTCCATGTCGGGTTTTGTCTTTACCCTCAATGGAGGGGCAATGTGTTGGAAGAGTTCCAAACAGGAAACCGTTGCTGACTCAACTATGGAAGCGGAATATATCGATGCATCTGATGCCGTAAAAGAAGCCGTTTGGATGAGGAAGTTCTTGAAAGAACTTCAGGTGGTTCCGTCCATTGTTGATCCAATAACTCTGTATTGTGAAAACAACGGGGCTATAGCTTTAGCGAAGGAACCCAGGTCCCATCAGAAATCCAGACACATCTTGAGGCGGTATCACCTGATCAGGGAGATCGTGGATCGCCAGGAGATCGAGGTTCGGAGGGTTGCTTCAGAAGATAACACTGCAGATCCATTCACGAAGGCCTTACCCCATACTCAGTTCGAGCGGCTGATCGAGATAATAGGTCTTCGATATGCCAGCACATGGCCTTAGTGCAAGTGGGAGATTTTTAGTGTATATGCCCTAGAGGCCATTACTGTATCATACTAGTATGTATATTACTTGATGGAAGCTTGGGATATTCACAGTTGTATAGAAAATCTTGCTCGAAATGGTAGTATGCTACTTGGTTTGTCTCTGCTTTTATGTGTACATGTGTTTCTTTATTGTATCACCTATACGCATTAGTGGAGCCCTTAGGATCTTTGCTTGATTACCAGCGTTGTGATGGCAGTCACACTCGTGGGGGCTGGGTAATCTATAAGCACATCCTTATATATACACGTCCCTGGTCGTGGGATTATCGAGATAGGGCATCGATACTCCGGAGTAGACTAGCGTATGCGCTTCTCATCCCAGCACGGAAGACGGTCTATCCCACAGCCGTCAGTACGTCGTACTTGAGATAGTATGCGGGTGCTCGTTAGGTTACGAGCTGGACAGGACGCGTCGGGAACCGTTGGTTGGTATTATACCTATCGTCAGTTATCAGTTCCTAGGTGACATGAGTACAACTTAGTCCGCTGACTTGACACTGTCACTTCGCCTCGAGTGTGTTCCTATTGTACTTTGATTACTACCCTAGCACGGCTCAAAGGAGTCGTGCAAATAGGTAGTAGTTGGGTGCAGTCCCGAAGCACTTGGAGGCAGTGACGGTTAGATAGGATTCGTCTCTCCCGGTATTGGGGGTTGACATCGCGCTGTGTCCAGGAGAGCCATTACACAAGTAGTCCCTGGCCTGGGAAAGCGAGGTATACTGGTAGGTTTCCAGTGTTATCTCAGGGTGTTCTGGGCTACACTCCGACACGACTTGTACCGCTATTAGGGGACTGGCGTTTACCACCCCCTAGGCCCGCCATGCGATGTTATCAGACGAACAGACCGGACTGTACGGAGACTGTCACATTCAGGCTCTGTAGGAGTTCAGATGGGTTCACCCCGTCAGTCTTCTTATCGGCATCTATCTGGGGACCGTTACGTACAGCTAGTGCCGCTTGCGGTCTATGGTTAAACCCACTGCCAGCGTAGTGTCGAGTCTTTAGAGTCCCACATAAAGGGTTATTCGCCTTTAGGCAAAATGAGTAGAGGTCGCATGGTTTTACGACATGGTTCGTTCACATCCGCGCACTTGTGCACGTTTGGTGTCCGGACAGCTTATACTAGCGGGCTTTGGTTTAAGCCGGATCCTAGTATATGATTTGGGATTGGTTTTTTTTAGTTATATGTATGCCCTAGAGGCCATTACTGTACATTAGATGTATATTGTAGTGGATGCTGGGACATATATAGGTAGGACTTTCTTGCTCGACATGATAGTAAGCTATCTGGTTGCTCTTTATCTTAACATGTATACTTTTTGTCTCTCTGATTACATGTTGATAAAGCCCTTAGAATGTGTACTCGACTTCCAGGACTATGATGTAGATCATACTAGTGGGGCCTGGGTAATCCATGAGTACATCCTTCAAGGTTCCTAGTCGTGGGAATATCGAGATGGGGCATCAATATTCCAGAGTAGACTAGCGTATATCTTCTCGACCCATGTGATGGGCGATGGATGATCCCATATCCATTGGTGTTTGACATCAGAGATGGTATGCGGGTGCTCAGTGGAGACTGGGTACACTGAACGGACTCGCCGAGAACTCCCAGATGGTATTATACCTCACGTCAGATGGCAATTCTCTGGTGACACTGGTACAGCTTAGTCTGTTGACCCGAGATCGTCATAGAGTCTTGTGTGTCTCCCTCTGTGCTTTGATTTCCACCCTACCACGGCTCTACTGAGTCGTGCAAACAGGTGGTTTTTTTGTACAGTCCCGATTCACATGGAGGCAACGAGCGATAGGAGGGGATTCGTCTCTCCCGGTATTGGGGGTTGATGTTGCGCTATGCTCGACTGGCCATAACAGGAAATCCCTGGCCAGGGTTGCAGTGATATACTGGTAAGAGTTATCAGTAGTTTCACGATTGTTATGGACCTCACGTCCGCATGACTTATCGAGCTATTGGGGTCTGACGTTTACCACCCCTAGGCGAGATATGCGACATATCAGACGAACAGACCGGACTGTACGGTAAGTGTTACTGGTTGGATTCACAGGAGTGTGAGCGGGCTTGCTCGTCGATCTTCTGATCGCTCAATACCCGGGTGGCCGTTACGTTTAGCAGACCGCTTGCGGCTTGTGGGTGTTTGATATGATCATCACCTGCTGCCGGCGTATTGACGAGTCTTTAGAGTCCTACACAGAGGTTTCCTGGCTCAAGCGAAACGAAATAGGAGCGCATATGAGATATGTGCGGGACCGAGAATAATGCGTGTATGTGATACCGTATTCTATTCTCGCGATGAATGTGTTGAATGGTTGTATGCGATATAACCTAGTTATCGAATCGAAGATTGATTCGATAAGTCGATACATTGGATATTAGTCGGTCATATGCGATATGACCGGATCGTTAAATCAAGTGTTGATTTAATGATTTAATGTATAATTATATATTTGATATATTACTTTGCATTAACTAGTATTTGTTCACTTTAGATGGATTTTCTCACTTGAAGTGCACATTGTATATATGATATAGTTTTGTGCACTAGTTTGTATCATGTTTGATGATACATGCAAGTTTGGGTGTATGTTTAGTTTAAACCATGTTTAAGTGAATGGTTAGGGTTTTATTATCTTCTCTTGATTATTTATTTTATTTATTTATTCTTTATTTGGAAAGGAATTGAAATGGTTGCTTCTTTTGTTCTTTTCTTTGAAGCTTCAAGAAGCTTTGACCATTCTTGTTCTTTTCCTAAATCTAACCATTCACCTAACCCTAGTTTATTCTCTACACTTAACCAAGGTTGCATTATGATAAGAATGAATGGGATTTTCTTATTAAGAGACTTCTTTTTATTCTTTCATCTTCATCATCTTCTTCAAGCTTCAAAAAGCTTGCTAGATTCAATGGTGAAATAAGAAAAAGAGTGAGAAATCCAATTCTAAAGTGAACCCACTTCCTATTTCTTCATCTTCTACCACTTGCCAAGTAGTATAGGGTGTTTTCTTCACAAGTTTCATGACTTGGTGAAGTTGGAGCTTGATCTTGAGTTGCCTCGACGTAGATTATCTTCGGCATCGAAGTCGACGACCTAGCCCGATCATTTCTCCGATGAAACCTTCGCCAGAGTCCGGATTCCGATGGGTACAGCGGAGGGACTTTATCATGGAGCCTAGGAAGTGGAGGACCGGATCTACAAAGGTTGTAGTCACTTTCCTTTAGCAATAAAGTTGTTTACTTGCTTGCATCGCCTTATCATCTAGTTAACGATCCGTATTAGGGTTTGTAGGCACATGAAAAAATTTGAATTGGCCATGTTTGATCACTTGTAGAACCTTATGGGTGTGCCTAGGAACCCTACAGTGGTATCAGAGCCTAGCTAGAGCCTTAGGCGATGCGTAGACGGAGTTAGAAGTCCGATCGACCCGAAACCCTAATTCAAAATTGCTCTCTGTACATTTTTTGAAATCGTGGTATTTTCCAGATTAAAAATGCTTAAAAAATTCAGCAGGAAGATTTAAGAATTACAGTGCAAAACGACAAAAAGATACGACTAAAGCGCGTCGGAACCGCGGCAGAAGCTTGGCTTCTGCGGCGGTTCCGCGGCCATCTGATGACGTAAGCTTTCAATTTTTGCACAGTAATTTCTTTCTTTAGGTGCCGAGTTTTTTGGGAATTTTTAATTTGCACTCAAGAGTTGAGTTTTCTGGGATGTTTTGGGGCTTCGATGATTCGATCGGAAATTTTGACTTTGTCTATGTGTTTTTCCGGGTAACTTTAGAATATGTTAAAAAGTTCGACCGGATAAAAATACCCACTTTTTCCCCTGCCGGGAAATTTTCAATTGTTGGATTTTTCCGTAGTTTAACGACGTTCAAAGTAGTGCAAGTAACGCGATGGTCCCTCTAGAAGACAACAAACCTTAACTCGATTATGTGACCGTCTTGAATTGCCCTTTGAACCTTAGGGTTTGGGGCAGTACGGCATGCCACATGTGAGGCGTTGGCTTGACCCTTCTACGGCTGGACCGTTGGTACTGAGGCACGAAGTGAATGTTTTTAAACTTATTTCATGTGTTGAGCTGTTTCGGGAAAACTTGGGTGTTCGATTGTTCGATCGGAAAGTTTAACATTTTCTATTTATCCGGAATGTGATACAACATTTGGAATCCACAAGTAGTTATGAGATAACTGAATGAATGTTATAAACATAGCAGTTTAGTCTCACTTGATTGGTTTCCACGGAATTTTGATGCGATCAAAAGTCCGTCGCAATCACGTAGCGTACGCGGATACTCGCCGGGTAAACTTAATAGATAGCCATACTTCATAGCCCCGACCAAGTGACTGTAGGAGAACCCCGTCGCCGAAAGTATCCGTTCGGGTGCTCGCGGCAGCGGTGTTCCGCCTTGGTGCACTTCATCGACGGTATCGGGGTGCGGCCGCCTAGTAAAGTTTGCGACGAGCATTCGATTAGTTTTTTGGGAATCTTGTTGAATTGCTCGACTTGATATTGAAAAGTGTTTTCGATAATGAGACTAAAATGCGGGGTTTGTAATCGTTAGGCATGCGATGTCTAAGGAATTCATTGGTTTAGGCATGCGATGTCTAAAGAGTTTGCGGATTCCAACTGTTGTAGTTTTACACTTTCTTTTCTGTGACCGTAAGTGTAATATGTGATATCGCCGGTTTCGTTGCTATATGTCAACGACAATTGGGATGCGCATATTTACTTACGTTGATGACATGTGATGTTATGTGTTGCTGGATATGTTATATTGGATCGTCGTGTTTGAATAGCCGGGGTTTTTTTTATGTGAGATGAGTGTTTTTCATTTTCATTCATGTAAAAACTTGTATGTAATATTCTTTTATTGGGGCACTTCCAGGTTGCGGATGATGTCACCATTTGTATATTATTTACTTTTCCGCATTAGAATAGACCCAAGGAGGGGAGCACAAGTAACCGGGTTCTAGGGTCTAGTGGGAGACCATCTCGAGGAGTCGAGTCCGGGTCTCCTAACCCTAGAATTGGTAGGGTTGCTTGCCGCTCTCGTAGGGGTCTAGGGGTGTGGGATTGGCTATTCATCACGACCGTGGAATCCGTGTTTTATACTGGCTCGTATTGAAAACACGGACATCCTAGTATATCCAATATTTCATATGATACTTTCTGCTGCGTTATCTGTGATGTGATCATGTGATATGTTCAGATAGATATAGTATATAGTATATATGATATATTATATAGACGTTGCTTATGTTTTACACCCGCGCTAGCCCTGCCTCGTTCTGGCGTTAGTTACCTAACCTAACGGTGCAGACGGGACATCGAGGCGAATGCGGATGGCATAAGCGTACGTTATATTTATCTGTGGTGTTTAGGTGGACTTAAATGATGGGACATTCATTAATGAGATTAATGAAAGAAAATAAACCTAAAAGATGTTGTGGAATCGAATTTCAAAATAAAAACAGGTAGCTACAGTTCTTGCTTTGCATCGCGGTATTCCTTGAAGAACATCCTGCACCTTATTCGATGAGGAAAGGACCGAGATCCCTTCACCGGGAGTGATTCCTTTAGCAATAACTGGCAGATGCTACACACTCGGTTTGCATTTTGATTGATTCTATAGTTTCTGCTTTGCACAGTGATATATATGATATATCCCGCACCTCATTCGACGAGGAAAGGGCCGACGATCCCTTCACCGGGAGTGACCCCTTTAGCAAAACTAGAAAAGCCTCAAAAACATTCCATTTAAAAACCATTTGATTCCGCAACGAGATCAAGTTCAAAGCGTTAATTTTCATAAAAACCATCCGCAACCCTCCATCATTTTAGGAAGTAGAGTACTTAGTATTCGTGCTACGTTTGTCGACCATAGCCGAGGCGTAGTGTGCGGTAGCTAAGTGATGTCTTCCTACACAGCATATGATGCGATTAGTTAGGACAGTCATGTGGATTTGTTGACCTTAGCCAAGGGTCATGTGGGTGGGTCTAATTAATCACGAAATGATGGGTAGAACTTGACTAGTACCTATGATTTGTTGACCTTAGCCAAGGTCATAGGTGCTAGGGGTAAAAACCATTATCGGGAGTTTCAAGTGTTGAAATTTGCAATGAGATTGCATAGCTTCTATATGATAGTTGGATCCCGATACCCACTGCGAGTAATTGTTACTCCTGGGAGAGTTTTGCACTTTGTAATTAGCCGATCAAGTAGGTGTCTAGAAAGGTGTCAACGGGGTTACGCCTCTGGGAAAACGAGGTTTACTGTAATTAGGTCCGTGCGAAAGCACGGGGAACCTCCCTCAAAGTACCGACACTGGCCAGGCTGAAAGATTGGCGAACTTGTAGAGTGTAATTAATCCCAGCTAGTCTTTCCTTTTAGGGTTTGAAGGAAGATTTGATAAAAACAGTGGGAGCCATCCTGATTAGATAAAATATATAACCAATCTAATCTTATAAGAGCGCACGCATAGTGTTTTCTTCTCTCTCTCTCTAGGTAGCGACCATATCACGCCTTAATCAAGATAATAATATGGATGTATTGACCGAACCCGCTTGTTATACTGAGCTGGGGAACGTTGGTCCCGCTCCAACTTATAATTGTTATAAGACAGAGCAGGAAATAGGGAAATACCAGAATTCCCATGCCGCCCAAACGAAGAAAGTGCATGAGATGCATCTCCTTCGGGTGTGTTCATTATAAAGAACTGTTTCTCAGTATCCTCTGAATCCTGGGTATTTGATACCGGATCAGGATCCCAGATATGTAATCTGTTACATAGGGCTACAAAAAGGTAGAAAACTGAGAACGGGTGATAAGTTTCATGAGACAGAAAACGGGGCAAGTGTTGCAGCCAAGTCTGTTGGTCACTGTCACCCTGTATTACCAATACATCGATTCTGAACAAATGCTATTAGATACTGAACCTGATATACAAAATCATATCAATCTCTTTATTTATTAAAGAAATGATAAAATTTTGTATTGATGGATAATGTTTTGAACATTTCCTATATCAAAAGTTGATCGGTTCAGGCACGTTATCTAAAAGCATTGACGTTCTAAATCAAACTACAGTTCCTAGTATACAGAACACACACAAGAGGAAGAGTTCAGAGATGAACGATTCCTTCTTGAGGTATTGTAGACTAGGTCATATCAATGTGACCCGACTAGCTTAAGTTACATTTTAGATGCATATTTAAATCAGTTTGAATTTACATCTTGTGAAACTTGCCAGTCATGTCACAAAGATTAGATGACCATAGCTCCGTTTACTGGAAACAGAGAAAGAGTTAGTGAACTCTTGGGACTGATACATGATGATGTATGTAAAGTCTCCTGTCTACACATGCCAGGACCGGTTCTTTATACTTCATTACATTCTCTGATGATCTCTCAAGATTCAGCCATATGTTCCTGTTGAAACATAGGTCCGAAACTTTTGAGATATTCACAGAATATAAGTTAGAAGTAGAGAACCAAAAACCGGGTATAAGTATTCTGTCCTATGATAAGATCAGGGAGGAGAATACTTGTGCATGGAATTCTTGGATATTCTAAAAGAAAATGAGATTCTCTCTCAGTATTACTCCTCTGAATACACCACAGCACAACGGTGTATCAGGGCGGAGAAATCACACCGTATTAGATATGGTGTGCTCTATGATGAGTACTACTGAGTTACCTATTTCCTTTTGGGTTGTGCACTTAAGAAGCAGTATACCTATTGAATTGAGTTCGAATCAAATCAGTGCCTACCACTCCATATAAGATATGGTATGGGAAGAGCCTATCTCTTAAGTAAGTTAAGATTTGGGATTGTCCGGCCTATGTCAAAAGCAAAATCCGGACAAGATCGAGGCAAGGTCAGTTCTGCAGAATTGGAAAGGTTCCAGCTATACAAAACTGCAACTGATGATTTGAAAGAACCAAAGGATTCAATAGTCCCCGACGAACCTCAGCCTCTCCGCCGATCTGGTAGGGTTCCTCACCTGCCTGAGAGATACTTCGGTTTCTCGATGACAGTGGGAGTGAGGATTGCATCATGAGATGATGACCCAACTAGATTCGAGCAGGTCATCGAGAGTAGGGACTCTGTAAGAATGGCTGGATGCTTAGCGATCTGAGATGGAATCCATGTACACCAGCAAAGTATGGACTTTGGTTGCTATATCTGAAGGGTTAAATCCCCATCAGAAGCAAGTATATCTTGAGAAGATTGTTTGGTGTAGATGGAATGGTTGAGACTTTCAAAGCTAGACTTGTTAAAGGTTTTCGTCATCGACCAGGCGTGGATAATGATGAAACCTTTTCCAATAGCTGTGCTTAAGTCCATCCAGATTGTACTTGCCATTGCTACATACCATGACTACGATATCTGGTGGTTGGGTGCCATGACTACTTTTCTAAATAATGATTTAGAAGAGAACGTCTATAAGAACATAGCCAGAGGGCTTCGTAAACAGTGGGAGCAGCGGAAACATGTGCAAGTTGCTTTACAAAATAAAGCAGGCATCGCGGAGTTGGAACATCTGTTTTGATGCGGTAGTCAAAGAGTTTGACTTCATCAAAATGGTAGATGAACCTTGTATGTACAAAAGGGTAGTATGGAGTATGGTGATGATCCTCGTAGAGTACGTGGATGACATACTCTTGATAGGAAAGGAGTTTCCTATGCTACGCTCGGTCAATCTCCGCTTATCATAAGGATTCTCCAATAGGATAAAAGTGATACTTCCTAAATCCTGGGATTTGGATCTATGAGATAGATCTAAATGGATGTTAGGATTCTCACTAGCTGTAGTAAGATTGTATCAATCGATCCTGGGGAGGATCACTGGAAAGATTCCAGGGTGATAAGGACGACTGAATGTCAGTCGCAGGCATTGTCTTTACCCTCAGTAAAGGGACGGTATGTTGGAAGAGTTACAAGCAAGATACCGTGGCATACTAGACGATAAAGGCTGGTAACATCGCTATTAAAGATGCTACCAAAGAGGCAGTTTGGGTGTATATTGGTTCATAAGATGAACTAGGTTCCTACTATTGTATGGCAATGGATGTGTGGCTTTGGCCCATGAACCCTGGTCCCATCAGTGACCCAGACATATTCTGAGGCAGCATTACCTGATCATGGAGATAGTTGATCTCCAGGGTGATCGAGGTTAGGAGAGTAGACTCAGAGGACAACACAGCGGATCCACTCACAAAGGCTTTTTCCCAAAAAGAGACTTTTATGGGATGGTTGAGTATTAGATACTGCAACCACTGCTACAGATAGCCCTAGTGCAAGTGGGAGATTGTTAGTTATATGTATGCCCTAGAGGCCATTACTGTACATTAGATGTATATTGTAGTGGATGCTGGGACATATATAGGTAGGACTTTCTTGCTCGACATGATAGTACGCTATCTGGTTGCTCTTTATCTTAACATGTATACTTTCTGTCTCTCTGATTACATTTTGATAAAGCCCTTAGGATGTATACTCGACTTCCATGACTATGATGTAGATCATACTAGTGGGGCCTGGGTAGTCCATGAGTACATCCTTCAATGTTCCTAGTCGTGGGAATAGCGAGATGGGGCATCGATATTCCAGAGTAGACTAACGTATATCTTCTTGACCCATGTGATGGGCGATGGATGATCCCATATCCATTGGTGTTTGACATCAGAGATGGTATGCGGGTGCTCAGTGGAGACTGGGTACACTGAACGGACTCGTCGAGAACTCCCAGATGGTATTATACCTCACGTCAGATGGCAGTTCTCTGGTGACACTGGTACAGCTTAGTCTGTTGACCCGAGATCGTCATAGAGTCTTGTGTGTCTCCCACTGTGCTTTGATTTCCACCCTACCACGGCTCTACTGAGTCGTGCAAACAGGTGGTTTTTGGGTACAGTCCCGATTCACATGGAGGCAATGAGCGATAGGAGGGGATTCGTCTCTCCCGGTATTAGGGGTTGATGTTGCGCTATGCTCGACTGGCCATAACAGGAAATCCCTGGCCAGGGTTGCAGTGATATACTGGTAAGAGTTATCAGTAGTTTCACGATTGTTATGGACCTCACGTCGGCATGACTTATCGAGCTATTGGGGTCTGACGTTTACCACCCCTAGGCGAGATATGCGACATATCAGACGAACAGACCGGACTGTACGGTAAGTGTTACTGGTTGGATTCACAGGAGTGTGAGCGGGCTTGCTCGTCGATCTTATGATCGCTCAATACCCGGGTGGCCGTTACGTTTAGCAGACCGCTTGCGACTTGTGGGTGTTTGATATGATCATCACCTGCTGCCGGCGTATTGACGAGTCTTTAGAGTCCTACACAGAGGTTTCCTGGCTCAAGCGAAACGAAATAGGAGCGCATATGAGATATGTGCGGGACCGAGAATAATGCGTGTATGTGATACCGTATTCTATTCTCACGATGAATGTGTTGAATGGTTGTATGCAATATAACCTAGTTATCGAATCGAAGATTGATTCGATAAGTCGATACATTGGATATTAGTCGGTCATATGCGATATGACCGGATAGTTAAATCAAGTGTTGATTTAATGATTTAATGTATAATTATATATTTGATATATTACTTTGCATTAACTAGTATTTGTTCACTTTAGATGGATTTTCTCACTTGAAGTGCACATTGTATATATGATATAGTTTTGTGCACTAGTTTGTATCATGTTTGATGATACATGCAAGTTTGGGTGTATGTTTAGTTTAAACCATGTTTAAGTGAATGGTTAGGGTTTTATTATCTTCTCTTGATTATTTATTTTATTTATTTATTCTTTATTTGGAAAGGAATTGAAATGGTTGCTTCTTTTGTTCTTTTCTTTGAAACTTCAAGAAGCATTGACCATTCTTGTTCTTTTCCTAAATCTAACCATTCACCTAACCCTAGTTTATTCTCTACACTTAACCAAGGTTGCATTATGATAAGAATGAATAGGATTTTCTTATTAAGAGAATTCCTTTTATTCTTTCATCTTCATCATCTTCTTCAAGCTTCAAAAAGCTTGCTAGCTTCAATGGTGAAATGAGAAAAAGAGTGAGAAATCCAATTCTAAAGTGAACCCACTTCCTATTTATTCATTCTCTACCACTTGCCAAGTAGTATAGGGTGTTTTCTTCACAAGTTTCATTACTTGGTGAAGTTGGAGCTTGATCTTGAGTTGCATCGACGTAGATCATCTTCGGCATCGAAGTCGACGACCTAGCCCGATCATTTCTCCGACGAAACCTTCGCCAGAGTCCGGATTCCGATGGGTACAGAGGAGGGACGTCATCACGAAGACTAAGAAGTGGAGGACCGGATCTACAAAGGTTGTAGTCACTTTCCTTTAGCAATAAAGTTGTTTACTTGCTTGCATCGCCTTATCATCTAGTTAACGATCCGTATTAGGGTTTGTAGGCACATGAAAAAAATTTGAATTGGCCATGTTTGATCACTTGTAGAACCTCGTGGGTGTGCCTAGGAACCCTACAGTTTTATCTCATTGTATCCGTGTTCCTCGGAACACGGATACGGGTGTGTATACACAGTTGACTGAGACAGAGGCAGAGGACTTTGATTAGGGTTGATGACCATTGTCATTTTCTTAACCCTAATGTTTATATGTGTGAATTATGATTTATTAATAATTAGTTAATTATAATTATGCATGGTTAGGGTTGTTGACCATTTGACTATACTTGATTTGTTGACCTAGGTTGACAAGTTGACCATCATCATTCCATATGAAAGATGCTCTTTGATCCTTGCAAAAGCATTTTATGTGAAATGATAATAGTCATTTCTTGATTAACCATGACAATTATCTTAGCTAATTATCTAATTTCCATAATTCATATATATGTGAGAAGGTAGAATTATTCTCATCACTTGTTCATTTCCATTCTCTCTCCTCCTCTTCCTCTCTCTAGCTCTCCCTTCTCATGAGTTGAGAACCATTTGAGCTTGAGATAATACCTTCAAAAATACTCTCTACTCTTTCTAAGGTCCTAGGTCTAGCACACCAAGCACCTTAGTTACTTCTAGTTTGAGGTTGGAGCCAAAGGTTGAAGCCCTCGGGTGGATCTTTCTTCGGCAAGAGAAGCGACAAGGAGAACCCATTCTTTCACTCCAAGGAGCAAGAAGAGAAGGACTTGAAGACCTAGGTATAACCCCCTTTCCGAGTAGCTAACTCTCTTTAGCTTTGTAGTTGGTTTTGTTTAGCAAAGATCCCTCCTTTTGCTAGTCCATGTTGCCTAGTGTGTTAAAAATCCGATTTTTCAATACGTTTCCGCCTCCCCGTAAGCACCGGGGTGGGCAACGTGGACTTACACTACGGATGTGGGTTTGGCTATTCATCACGACCGTGGAATCCATGTTTTATACAGGCTTAATATAAAACCCGGAAATCCTAGTATATCCAATATTTCCTATGTTGTTTTCTGCTGCGATATCTGTGATGTGATCATTTGATATGTTGAGATAGATACTGTATATAATATATATGATATATTATATAGACGTTGCTTATGTTTTACACCCGCGCTAGCCCTACCCCGCTCTGCCGTTAGTTACCTAACCTAACGGTGCATGACGGGACATCGAGGCGAATGCAGATGGCATATGCGTACATTCTATTTATCTGTGATGCTTAGGTAACTTAAATGATGAGACTTCATTAATGAGATTAATGAAAGAAAAGAAACGTAAAGATGTTGTAGAAACTTGTTTTAAAAGCCGGTAGCTCTAGTTCTTACTTTGCATAGCGGTATTCCTTGTAGAATATCCAGCACCTTATTCGATAAGGAATGAGCCGAGATCCCTTCACCGGGAGTGACCTCTTTAGCGAAACTAGCAGATGCTACAAACTCACTCGGTTTTGTTTTTGATTGCTTCTATAGTTTTTTGTAACGCCTTAGATTTCGGTTAGTGTTAGTTTAGACGGTAATGCGGGTTTTTGGTAAAAAGTTTACCAATTTGGGTTCCTCACATTTTATAACATTTAATTAATAATTTATTATTATTTGTTATGGCATGCACACACATGTGCATGTTTATGTGAGGGTGTGTTTGTGTAATCTGTAAGTGCACGGCGGCGCCCCGGCCGTCAATCCGACGGCCAAATGCGGAAGCGGTGATAAACTTTAATTTTCTTGAACTGGCAAACCGTCGCGCACTAATACCCGGATCGAACCACTAACTAGTCCTAGCTATCTACAAGAAAGGGAAGAGAGATATACCGACAGATCCGAGTCCTCCGGTCTTCTCGTCGTCGTTCCGATCTCCTGCGGAATGTGCCGTCTCCTCCTCGTCGCCGGAAGTGCACCACATCGCCTACTTCTTTTACGGGCTCCCACCTCAATGCCGAGGCAACTCGGGCACGAAGCTGGCTAGTCGACGTGCCCAAGATTTGCTGTAGAATGTTGTGTAGAACTTGTGTCTCTTTTGGGATTATGGAGTTGCCCTTTTTGGAGGAATTGAAGTGAACCTTTTTGGAGAGGGAGTTGTAGGGATTTTTCTCAACTCAAGGTATCAAAATTCCACACCCAATGAAATGAATCCCATCCCTTCTCTAGGAATGGCAGGCCCCCCCCATGTGTGATTGGAGAGAGAGAGAACAAAGACAAGGGGGTGGGTGGAAAGTGAGTGATGATGAAAAGTCAAATGATCACCACAAAACCCAACACTCAATCAACAACCATGAAAGCAAAAGTCAAGCCATCATGAAGCATGGAAGGTCAAGGGATGGGCTCCATCATGAAACCATCATGATACAACAAAAATGCAAAGACCCCCTCCACAACCACTTATTTGCAACAATGCAAATAAGCCCTCCTCCACCACTCTTTGGCCAATGAACGATACAAAGGAAATCGGCCGAAACGAAAAGCAAACTGGCAACTCCAGAAAACTGGTCCCGTAATAAATTACAGGAAAACCCCGCTACTGTGCATACACACCCGCATCTGTATTCCGACCGAAATACAAATGCAATGAGACAAATTCTACACTGTACTATACTAGGATCCGGCTTAAACCAAAGCCGGCTAGTATTAACCGTTCGATCCTGATCCGTGCAATACCGCACGTATCTGATCGAACCCTGCCATATAACCATACGGCCAGTAGTACAAACTGTCCGATCCTGATCCGTGCAATACCGCACGTATCTGATCGGACCTTGCCATATCTCCATACGGCCTCTACAACTTTTCGCCCGAAAGCTGAGTAACTGAATGTGGGGGACTCTAAAGACTCGTCAACACCTCGGTTGTGGATTTAACCACTAGCACGTCAGAGGTATAAGCCAATACGTAACGGGCTACCAGGTATTGACTAAAAGGGACGTCTGTGAGCGAACTCAGCCTGACAACCCTACTGAGCCTGTCAGTGACAATATCCGTACAGTCCGGTCCGTTCGTCTATGAGTATCGCATGGCGGGCCTAGGGGGTTGGTAAAAGTCAGACCCCCAAAAGCGGTACAAGTCGTGTCGGAGTGTAGCCCAGAACACCCTGAGATACTACTGGAATACCTACCAGTAAATCTCCTTGCCTCGGCCGAGGGCTTCGTGTAATGGCTTTCCTAGACACGGCACGACCTCACCCCCAATACCGGGAGAGACGAACCCATGAAGATACGCTCACTGCCTCCATGTGGCTCGGGACTGTACCCAACTAAAACCTGTTTGCACGACTCCTTTGAGCCGTGGTAGGGTAGTAATCAAAGTACAGTGGGAACTCACACAAGACAAATGACGATCCCCAGGTCGATGAACTACCCTGCACACATGTCACCAGGGAACTGCCATCTGACGTCTGGTATATGACCAACTGGCATGTTCCCGGCGAGTCCTGTCCGGTGTACTCATAACCCAATGAGCACCTGTATACATCTTAGGTGATCCAACTGACACCAGTGGCTTGTGAGACCGGCCACTGCCCCTCGTCGGGGTCTCGACTGTATACACTAGTCTACTCTGGAGTATCGATGCCCTGTCTCGAAACTCACACGACTAGGGACCATTTAAGGATATGCTTATAGACTGCCAGCTCCCACGTATATGATCGCCCTCATACTGCTGGTGGTCAAGCAAGAATCCTAGGGGCTCTATCAACGTGTAATAGCGACTTGTCAGGTCACCTAAAGCAGTACACGATGATAAAGGTAAACCAGATAGCATACTATCATCACGAGTAAGACTGTCCTATCGGGATAGGTCCTCCATCAATCATTGTAATCACGTGCCTGTGATCGAATAATTGAATCTGAGGGCACTACCTCTAACATAATCTTGTTCTTAGCAACCATGACAACATAACCTAATCTAATCATTGCTTTAATCCAATCCTTTGCTTAATATTATCCTTAACCTTAATCCTAGATATTTTGTGTGAGAAGAGAGATATTTATTTTGGAAGTGAGGAGGTGGCATGGTGGTGTGTGAATGCATTAATGGTGGTTTAATGCAAAGGATACACTCACCTCACTCTCACCCTACACTCACCTTCCTCTCTCATTATCCTTACACTCTCTTATTTTCTCTATCTCTTTTTATTTTCTCATTCCTCTATCATATCAACTGAACACTTCATCATTCTATCACAAATCCATCTCAAATCTACACAAAAACTCACAAAAATCACATCTTTTGCCTCTTGAATGCCTTGGAGCTTGGGAAGCTAGGATTTTTGAGTTCTTTTGGTTAGGTAATGATCTCTTTCTGTTAGTTATGTGTTTATTGTGTAGCGTAGCTTATTAGTTTCAGTTTAGATCGTGTATAGTTTTGTTTCGGGTAAATATCGTATTTTTAGTGTTGTTTTGGGGTCTGGGATGATCTGCTATCAAACCAGGTAATTGTTGCAAAAGTTCGCATCATAGTGACCTAGTGTAGTGACTTAGAACCTACCCTTAAAATACGAGCCCATTCCCTCTTGTTACGGCCGCAGATTTAATGGTTCTGGCCGCAATTTGCGGCCAGAGTGGGGACTGAGGTGGTGAGTTTTGGTGTAGGGGTCTCTGGGGTTGTATGTGGTCTCATGGTACTTGCAACTTTTACAGATTGTTGGTATTGCAAAATCTGGGACCACTTTGCGTATTTCTTGTGTTTCATTTCACGCGTTACGTTATCCGATATGGTTTGTGTCCTGCGTTGCTGTTGCTCTGAGTTGGTTTCGTAGCGTCGTTATGCACGTTAGCTACAATACGAACACTTGAGAGTACATTTGTGTTGTCGCGTTGGTCAGCGTAGTTTGTACGTGTTTTGGGTCTATTGCTAATATATACTTATTTTGTTGTGTTATGTATTAGGTTCGCAGGCGGGGACTTCAGGCGCTGTGAAGAAGGGGAAACAGGTGGTAGGCTTTACTTAGCCAGGAGCGTTGGTGAGTAGATTTAACATTTACAGGGGAATCGCCCGTATGGCGTTATGCGTCTGGGCTGGAGATGTTAAGATATTGTCGCATATTCTATTTCATATATAGAGTTGCGCATACACCTTATTGCTTAGTTACTAGTTGTGCGTGGACTTGTACCCTTAGGACACTGCACTATTATTGACGGCTCATATTGCACGGGCACTGATTGTATGCCACACACACTGTCAATAATTGCCATGACACGCACAACACACATATAGATATGATATTGTTTGATTAGGGATATTGAGTCATTGATTCATATTCTTTATTGCATATGACATATAGCATACATATACCTTCATTCTTACACATATGCCTTGACATGCTTATATGCTAGTTACCTGTATACCTATATGGTATTGTACCATTAGTGATAGGTATATTTCACACATAATGTCATAGCTACATGTATATGTTGCATATATACTTCACTTATACCTGGAGGGTATATTACATCATTACTGATAGGTAGATACTTATACTTTGCTATACCTTTATGTTTACACATATATCTGGATATAGCTACATGTTTACCTTTATTTGATGTTATATAGACTTGGAGAAATTAGGAAACCGCATGATATATATTTTAACTAGTTGCAGTTAAATAGCGGCTTTTCCTTTATATGCTCACATTACAGTTTTCTGTTGCATATATTATATTCATGGATTTTCGCATTGAGATATGGATTTTTCATGATGTTTTCTGGATTTGAGGACTGTGGTAGTTTCATGAAATTATGCATTATTTGAAAAACCCGGTTTCTCTTGATATGGTATTTCAGCATCCACCATGAGATTTATCGGTTCTGATATATATATATATACCCCACGTGGTGGGTACATGGTGGGGTCCGGAGGTACCCCGGGGCAAGAATTTTGTGGAGCAGACGATGAGTAGGTAGGGGAACCATACCTACCGGTGACAGAACCTATGACTCGGCGGTTATCGTGGGGATACCGACGGGAGTCATGTACATATGTATACGTCGAAGGATGAGGGTCGAAGCTGGGAACTCGGGTTTTCGGAATAGCGTATGATACGTACCTATCAGGGGCCAGTCGTGGTGACAACACCTGATAGATCAGTATTTTTGTGTCGATGCTTGACACATTGGTTTCATGATATTTTTACTCCTAAGTATATATAACAGTGGAATGGGACGCTGTTATATATATATATATATATATATATATATATATATATATATATTAGTGGAATGGGACACTAATATATATGTATACATATCAATTTATATACATCATCATATTTATTAATGCAAATATACTTAGGATATATGAGATTTACTTGATATTGGATACATGATATATGTGATTTAATTGATATTGGATACAGGATATATGAGATTTACTTGATATTGGATACAGGATATATGAGATTTACTTGATTTTATACATTCAGGATATATGAGATTTACTTGATATTGTACATTCAGGATATATGAGACTTACATGATATGCGAGCCAATTTGGGGGCTGATTTGAGGAAAATAGGATTTGGTTTGTCTTGATGGACTTTGGTCCTACCACGAGGTCAGGATTCCGTGGAAATGACATGTTTCATCCCATACTTCGTAATTATTGTTTATGCATTTCTTCATGTATTAGTTGTACCTGATAGAGTACCTTCCATGACTGCTGCATTTACATACCTTATTTTTATGCATTGCTTCATGTATTAGTTGTACCTGCTAGTACTTTTCATGGTTGTTGCATACATATGACCTTTTATTGCTATTAGCTTACATATGTTAGATTCGCGCTGTACGTGCATACTTGCGATTACCTGTATATGTTATTTACTATTCACGAGTTGGCAACTCACCCCCGTTGTGCCATAATGTTTTGCAGGTTGTTTCCCCAGAGTAGTCGAGGCATGCTATTCATCTATCATATCATCTTTTGCTACGGATACCGCTTCGGATCACAGTGTGCAGTTTTGTTTTAGGTGGGTTTTGTGGTTATCCGTTCATGTTTATTGTATATTCGTTGTATCTTGTACTCTCCATCTACCATTATCTTGTATGACTTAGAGACCTGATGTGAGGACGATATTGTATATTATTTTGGTGTCTTGGATGTCTTTTATGCAGTTTTATTTATATCGTCTTTTATTTCTTCGCTACGGGGTCGTATATCTGTTGTGGTGGTTGTTTTCCTCCTTTGGACGTGTTTTTGCTCCCGTTTGGGGATGCTTTACTTATATCTTTGTTGTACCCATTTTTGTGGTTGGTTTTTACAAAGGAGGTGCTGCCAAAATTTTAAAGGAAATAAAATTGGGACTTTAAAGAATTTGGATTGAGATTTTAAACTTTTAAAGTTTTCTATTATTTCTTACTACTTTTGATGGTTTAGATTGCTGGGTTTTCGGCTTACTTAAATTGCGTTACGCCTGTAGACGTTGCGTAGTTTAAGGGCCGTCACGTGCCAATTTCGGGTCGTGACATTTTTGCTTTGCATAGTGGTATTTGTGAAATATCCTGCACCTTATTCGATAAGGAAAGAGCCGAGATCCCTTCATCGGGAGTGACCTCTTTAGCAAAACTAGTAAAAGCCTCAAAAAACACTCCTTTTCAAAATCACTCGATTCTACAACGATATCAAGTTCATTACGCAAAATGTTTTCTTAAAAACCTGTCGTAGCCCTCCGTCATTTCAGATAACTACTTCATAGTATTCGTGCTACGTTTGTTGGCCTGCGTCAAGACGTAGTGTGCGGTAGCTATTTATGCTTATCTGCTAAAGCATATGATGCGATTGAGTTAGGGTAGTCGTGCGACTTTTTTGGCCTGCGTCAAGAGTCGTGCGAGTGGGTTTAGTTCAATCATGAAATGCAAGGGTTGAACTTGACTAGTGGAGTATGATTTGTTGGCCTGCGTCAAGGTCATAGCTTGCTAGGGGAAAAATTATTGTGAATTTCAAGTGTTGAAATTTTTAATGAGATTGCATACCTTCTATGAGATAGTTGGATCTCGATACCCACTGCTAGTAAGAGTTACTCCTGAGAGAGTTTTGCACATTAAAATTAGCCGATCAAGTAGATGTCTAGAAAGGTGTCAACGGAGTTACACCCCTGGGAAAACGAGGTTTATTTTAATTAGGTTCGTGCGAAAGCACGGGGAACCTCCCTCAAAGTACCGGCACTGGCCTGGCTGAAAGATTGGAGAAATTGTAAGGTGTAATTAATCCCGGTTAGTCTTTCCTTTTAGGGTTTGAAGGAAAATTTGATAAAAACAGTGGGAGCCATCCTGATTAGATAAAATAATAACCAATCTGATCTTGCAAGAGTATACGCTGAGTGTTTTCTTCTCGCTCTCTCCAGATAGTGACCATGTCATGCCTTAATCAAGATAATAATATGGATGTATTGACCGAACCCGCTTGTTATACTGTGCTGGGGAACGTTGGTCCCGCTCCAACTTATAATTGTTAAAATACCGAGCAGGAAATAGGGGATTACCAGGATTCCCGTGCCGCCCAAACGAAGAAAGTGCATGATGATGCATCTTTTTCGGGTGTGTTCATTATCGAGAACTGTTTCTCAATATCCTCTACGTCCTGGGTATGAGATACCGGATCAGGATCCCACATATGTAATCTGTTACATGGGCTACAGATAGGTAGAGAACTGAGAACGGGTGATAAAGTTTCAAGAGTTGGAAACGGTGCAATTGTTGCAACCAAGTTGTTGGCAGATATCACCCTGTATTACCAAATACATTGATTCTGAACGAATATTATTAGATACCGAACCAGATATACAACATCATATCAGTCTCTTTATTTAGTAAACAAGGATATAATTTTGTATTGTTGGATAATGTTTTGAACATTTCCTATATCAAGAGTTGATCGGTTCAGGCACGTTATCTAAAAGCATATACGTTCTAAATCAAACCACAGTTCTTAACGTACAGAACATACACAAGGGGAAGATTTCTGAAATGAACGAATCCTTCTTGAGGCATTATAGACTAGGTCATATCAATGCGACCCGACTAGCTAAGTTACATTAAGATGCATATTTAAATCAGTTTGAATTTACATCTTGTGAAACTTGCTAGTCATGTCACAAAGATAAAATGACCATAGCTCCGTTTATTGGAAACAGAGAAAGAATTAATGAACTCTTAGGATTGATACATGATGATGTATGAAGGTCCCCTGTCTACACATGCCAGAGCTGGTTCTTTGTACTTCATTACATTCAATGATGATCTCTCAAGATTCAGACATATGTTCCTGTTGAAACACAAGTCTGAAACTTTTGAGAAATTCAATGAATTTATCAGAAGTAGAAAACCAAACGGGTATAAGTTTTATGTCGTTTGATGTGATCAGGGAGGAGAATACTTGAGCACGGAATTCCTGAACTATTCTAAAGGAGAATGAGATTCTCTCTCAGCATTACTCCTCCGTATACACCACAACACATCGGTATATCGGGATGGAGCAATCGCACCCTATTAGATATGGTGCGCTCTATGACGAGTGCTACTGAGTTGCCTATTTCCTTTTTGGGAGTTATGCACTTGAGAAGCTGTGTACCTATAGAATCGGTACCAACCAAATCAGGTGCTTACCACTCCATATGAGATATGGTATGGGAAGAGCCCATGTCTTAAGTAAGTTAAGATTTGGGGTTGTCCGGCCTATGTCTAAAAGTAAAATCCGGACAAGTTCGAGGCAAGGTCAGTTCTGTGGAAGTTTGTTAGATATCCCAAGCATTTGCAAGGGAATATCTTCTACCGCACCAAGGAACAAAATGTGTTTTATTTCTCGGCATGCCACCTTTTTAGAAAAGGAATTTATTTTAGAAAGAAATTTGTTGTCATGAGGTAGAACTGGAAGAAGTTCCAGCTATACAAACTACAGATGATGATTTGGTAGAACTGAAGGATTCAATAGTTCCCGATGAACCTCAGCCTCTCCGCCGATCTGGTAGGGATCCTCATCCGCCTGAGAGATACTTTGGTTTTCTCAATGACAGTGGGAGCAAGGGTTGCATCATGAGATGATGACCCAACTAGTTTCGAGCAGGCCATCAAGAGTAGGGACTCTGTAAGAATGGCTGGATGCTAAGCGATCTGAGATGGAATCCATATACACCAACAAAGTATGGACTTTGGTTGCTTTATCTGAAGGGTTAAATTCCCATCAGGAGAAAGTATATCTTGAGAAGATTACTTGGTGTAGATGGAAAAGTTGAGACTTTGAAAGCTAGACTTGTTGTAAAAGAAACTCGCCATTGACCAGGTGTGGATTATGATGAAACCTTTTCTCCAATGCCTATGCTTAAGTCCATACGGATCCTACTTGCCATTGCTACATACCATGACTATGATATCTGGTGGCTGGGTGTCATGAATGTTTCTAAATATTGATTTAGAAGAGAGCGTCTATAAATACACAACCAGAGGGCTTCGTAGATAGTGGGAACAGCGGAAACGTGTGCAAGTTGCTTTACGGGTTAAAGCAGGCATCGCGGAGTTGGTGTTGGGTTCCCATCGACGGCAGCAAGGTTTCGGGAGGCATCATTCATGCCATTTTCAAAAATTTGCCATTTCAAGGAACTCTAAACAAGAATCGATAACTAGAATATAATACGGAAAACATATAGTAAACCAGTTACTATCTAAGTGAAGAGAAAATACAACCTTTGTAGATCGGTCCTTCACTTCATATGCTCCTTGTAGTAGTCCCTTTGCTGCGATCATCGTGCTCCCGGACTCTCGGACGGCTCCATGAGAAGATAGCAACGGTATTGCTTGAAGTCTTCAAGGCCGAAGATGATCTACGTCGGGGGATTACTAACTCAAGCTACCACTTCACCAAAGTGAAGCAAACACCCTATACTAAAGTGCTAGTCTAGTAGAGGATGATGAAATAGAAAGTGGGTACACTTTAGAATTTCTTTTCTCACATTATTGCTCTCTCTTTATCAAACCCTAGCAAGCTTTTTGAAGGAGGAAGAAGATGAGCTCAAGAAAAATAAGAATGAAAACTAATCAAGAGAGAGAGTGAACCATGGGTGAGTTTGTATCATATCCTAACTCATATAGAAACATAACCATGGCTAATTAACATGGTTGGGTTAACAAATATCTAAAGTAAAACAAACCTAGTGGACTTAGTCAATACATCCACAAGCTTCCACTAGCTTCATGCATATTTCTAATTTTCCACTAATTTTGTAATTACTTTTGTAAGTCCACGTTGCCCACCCCGGTGCTTGCGGGGAGGCGGAAAACGGAATAAAAATCGGATTTTTATGAGCTTAGGCAACATGGACTATACTTTAAAGGATCTTTGCTAAACAAAAACTTGCTAAAGCTAACTAGAAACTAGCTAAGTGCTAGAAAGGTTATACCTTGGGCTTTAAGTCCTTCTCTCCTTGCTCCTTGGAGTGGTGGAAGGAGGTCACCTTGGTCGTCTTCTCACGTCGAAGAAAGATCCACCCGAAGGCCTCAACCTTTGGCTTCAACTCCAAGCTATAAGTAACTAGGGTGCAAGAAGTGCTAGTCCTTGAACCCTAGATGAGAGTAGAGATGATCAAGAGAGGGTTTTTCTCAAGCTCAAGTGTTTCTCAACACATGAGAGGGGGGAGCTTGAGGGAGAGGAAGAATAAGAGAGAGAAATGAAATGATAGAATGAGAATAATGTGAACCATTCTCAATAATATGTGCATATTATTTTAATTAGATAATTAGCTAGATAATTGTCATGGTTAAATCAAGACATGACCATTATCATTTCATTTTAAATGCAAATTGCAAGGATTAAAGAGCATCTTCCAAATGAAATGATGATGGTCAAAGTGTCAACCAAGGTCAACAAGTCAGTAAGGTCAAATGGTCAACAACCATAACCATGCTCAATTATTAAACTAATACCAATTAACAATAATACACACATAAACATTAGGGTTAATAAAATGACAATAGCCATTAACCCTAATCAAGGTCCTCTCCCTCTGTCTCAAGTAACTGTGCATACGCACCCGCATTCGTGATCCGAGGAACACGAATATAATGAGAAAAACCAATCCCAAATCATATACTAGGATCCGGCTTAAACCAAAGCCCGCTAGTATAAACTGTCCGGACAGCAAACGTGCACAAGTGCGCGAATGTGAACGAACCCTGTCGCAAAACCATGCGACCTCTACTCATTTTTCCTAAAGGCGAATAGCTCTCTGTGTGGGACTCTAAAGACTCGACACTACGCTGGCAGTGGGTTTAACCACAGACCGCAAGCGGCACTAGCTGTACGTAACGGTCCCCAGGTAGATGTCGATAAGAAGACTGACGAGGTGAACCCCATCTGAACTCCTACTGAGCCTGTATGTGACAATCTCCGTACAGTCCGGTCTGTTCGTCTGATACATCGCATGGCGGGCCTAGGGGGGCGGTGAACGTCAGTCCCCTAATAGAGGTACAAGTCGTATCGGAGTGTAGCCCAGAACACCCTGAGATAACCCTGGAAACCTACCAGTATATCTCGCTTGCCCTGGCCAGGGACTACTCGTGTAATGGCTCTCCTGGACACTGCGCAATGTCAACCCCCAATACCGGGAGAGAGGAATCCTGTCTAACCGTCACTGCCTCCAAGTGCTTCGGGACTGCACCCAAAAACTACCTGTTTGCACGACTCCTTTGAGCCGTGGTAGGGTAGTAATCAAAGTGCAGTGGGAACACACTCGCGGCGAAGTGACAGGGTCAAGTCAACGGACTAAGCTGTACTCATGTCACCTGGGAACTGATAACTGACGATATGTATAATACCAACCAACAGTTCCCGACGAGTCCTGTCCAGTGTACTCGTAACCTAACGAGCACCCGTATACTATCTCAAGTACGACGTACTGACGGCTGTGGGACAGACCGTCTCCCACACTGGGATGAGAAGCGCACACGCTAGTCTACTCCGGAGTATCGATGCCCTGTCTCGATAGTCCAACGACTAGGGACCTGTATAAGGAAGTGCTTATAGATCACCCAGCTCCCACGAGTGTGAGCGCCATCACCACGCTGGTAATCAAGCAAAGATCCTAAGGGCTCTACTAATATGTATATCAGCAATATGCTAAAAGAAACACATGCACATATTAAAGCAGAGACAAACCAAGTAGCATACTACCATTTCGAGCAAGATTGTACATACAACTGTGAATATCCCAAGCTTCCATTAAGTAATATACAAACTAGTATGATACAGTAATGGCCTCTAGGGCATATACACTGACAATCTCCCACCTGCACTAAGGCCATGTACTGGCGTATCGAAGACCTATCATCTCGATCAGCCGCTCGAACTGAGTCTGGGGCAAGGCCTTGGTGAATGGATCTGCTGTGTTATCCTCTGATGCAACTCTCCGGACCTCGGTCTCCTGGCGATCCACGATCTCCCTGATCAGGTGATACCGCCTTAAGATGTGTCTGGATTTCTGATGGGACCTGGGTTCCTTCGATAAAGCTATAGCCCCGTTGTTGTCGCAATACAGAGGTATTGGGTCAACAATGGACGGAACCACCTGAAGTTCTTTCAAGAACTTCCTCATCCAGACAGCTTCTTTTGCGGCATCAGATGCAGCGATGTATTCCTCTTCCATAGTCGAGTCCGCAACGGTTTCCTGTTTGGAACTCTTCCAACACACCGCCCCTCCATTGAGGGTGAAGACAAAACCCGACATGGACTTGGAATCATCCTTGTCACTCTGGAAGCTGGAGTCAGCAAAGGCCTCAACCTGCCGGTCTTTTCCGCCATACACCAAGAACATCTCCTTAGTCCTTCTCAGGTACTTGAGAATGTTCTTTACTGCTATCCAATGTTTCTCCCCAGGGTTTGACTGATACCTGCTTACCACACTCAGTGCATAAGCCACATCCGGTCTGGTACACAACATCGCATACATTATAGAGCCTACCGCAGAAGCGTAGGGTATAATAGACATGCGATCCCTCTCTAAATCAGTCTTGGGAGACATCTCTTTAGAGAGGGTGATCCCGTGACAAGCCGGTAGATTACCGCGCTTGGAATCTTCCATACTGAATCTCTTCAGTATGGTGTCGATGTACCTGGACTGTGAAAGTCTTAATATCCTCTTGGATCTGTCACGGTAGATCCGGATACCCAGAATGTATGAGGCATCACCCAGGTCTTTCATGGAGAACCTGTGTGACAAGAACCCCTTGACAGATTGTAGCATAGGAATGTCATTTCCTAATAAGAGAATGTCATCCACGTATAAAACGAGGAATACTACAGTTCTCGCTACAAATCTACAATAGATGCATGGTTCATCTGGATTTTTGATAAAGCCAAATTCCTTGACCGTCTCATCAAAACAGATGTTCCAACTCCGCGATGCCTGCTTTAGTCCATAAATGGACTTAAGCAACTTGCACACCTTTCCGCTGCTCCCACTCTGAATGAAACCCTCTGGCTGATCCATATAGACACACTCCTCTAAATGTCCATTTAGAAAAGCCGTCTTTACGTCCATCTGCCAAATCTCATAATCGTGGAAGGCAGCAATGGCAAGAAGGATCCGAATGGATTTCAGCATAGCTACTGGAGAAAAGGTTTCGTCATAGTCCAAACCAGGTCGCTGACGAAAACCCTTTGCAACCAGTCTAGCTTTATAGGTCTCAACCTGTCCATCTACACCAATCTTCCTTTTGAAGATCCACTTGCATCCTACGGGTTTTACCCCATCTGGAGCAATGTCCAACGTCCATACTTTGTTGGTGTACATGGACTCCATCTCGGTCCGCATTGCATCCAGCCATTTTACCGAGTCGACGCTCTGAATAGCTTGCTGGAAGCTAGTAGGCTCATCATAATCTATGATGCAATCCTCTCTATCCCCGTCAATGAGAAAACCGTAGTATCTCTCGGGCGGATGAGACTGCCTACTACTCCTGCGGAGTGGCGTGGGAATGTCTTGATCTTTCGAACCCTCTTGTTCAATCAAACTTTCAGTAATAGCTCGTGGTTCTGGAATTTCTTCCAGTTCTATTGTGCTCCCACTTAATTCTTTTTCTATGAACTGGTGTTCTAGAAAGTGGGTATGGCGAGAAACAAGGACTTTTTGTTCCTCTTCGCAATAGAAGTAATATCCCTTGGAGCTCTTTGGATATCCCACAAACTTGCACTGTACTGAGCGTGCTTCGAGCTTGTCCGCATGCTGCTTTTTTACAAAAGCTGGACATCCCCATGTCTTAATGTGATTAAGATAGGGTCTCTTCCCACACCACATCTGATATGGTGTAGTAGGCACAGTCTTAGTTGGAACTCGGTTCAAAAGGTATGCAGCTGATTCTAGTGCATATCCCCAGAACGATCGCGGCAACTCAGCGTTACTCATCATGGACCGTACCATATCCAATAGGGTTCAGTTCCGTCTCTCCGATACACCATTATGTTGCGGAGTGTATGGAGGAGTAAGCTGAGAGAGAATTCCATTCTCTTTTAAGTAACCCAGGAACTCGGCACTCAAGTATTCACCACCTCGATCAGATCTCAGTGTCTTTATACTTTTGCCTGTTTGTTTTTCTACTTCATTCTTATATTCCTGGAATTTTTCAAAAGCCTCGGATTTATGTTTCATTAAGAAGACATAACCGTACCTTGAAAAGTCATCCGTAAAAGTAATGAAGTAAGAATAACCGCTTCGTGCATGTGTAGACATTGGACCGCACACGTCACTGTGTACGAGTCCCAAGAGCTCGCTCGCTCTTTCTCCGTGTCCAATAAACGGAGTCTTTGTCATCTTTCCTTTGAGACAGGATTGACAAGTTGCATACGATTGGTATTCGAACGGATCCAAATATCCTTCTGTGTGTAACTTAGTCAACCTTCTCTCATTGATGTGACCCAGTCTACAATGCCATAAGAAAGTTTTATTGATATCTGGAGACTTTCTTTTGTGTGTATTCTGGACATTGAAAATCTGTGGTTGGTTTAATACGTATATACCGTTGTTCAATGTACCTGACCCAATCAAAACTTGATTAAGGTGAATGTTCACTACATTACTTACAAATGCAAATTCATAACCTTCTTTAGATAATAAAGATACAGAAATGATATTACAGGTTGCATTTGGTACATAATAACAACTATGCAAAACCAAAAAATGTCCATCCGACAATCCCAGGTGATAGTCCCCCACGGCCTCAGCATCCATGCTAGCACCGTTTGCAACTCTGAGGGTCATGTCACCTGCCTTCAAAACTCTACGCTTTCTCAACGCCTGCAAAGAATTACAGACATGAGATCCTGATTCGGTATCCAATACCCAGGAAGTAGAGTTTATTGATAGACAGTTTTCAATAACATACACACATGAAGCTGAAGCTGCAACTCGCTTCAAATCCTGTGTTCTGGCTTTCCAAGCCTTGCAATCCTGTTTCCAGTGACCACTTTTGTGACAATAGAAGCATTCTTCCTTCCCCACCAGCTTTCCCGCTATCTTTGTTGCTTTACCTTTTCCCTTCGTATCCACTTTACCGACACCGCCTCTTGGTTTGGCGAAGGCTTTCTTCTTCTTACCCTTGGCTTTCGCCCTGGATCTAGAAGAGGAAGATCCTCCTACAAACAAAGTGGATGTCTCCCTACCTTTCTGTAGGGTGCCCTCAGCACTCATCAACATGTTCAGAAATTCGGAGAGTTCAACCTCCTTTCCTTGCATGTTGAAGTTAAGAATAAACTGGGCGTAAGTAGAAGGAAGGGACTGGAGAATCAAATCAGTATAGAGTTCATTCTCCAACGTGGTCCCAAGGTCCGCGAGCTCCTCAATGTAGCCAATCATCTTAAGCACGTGTTCCGCTACCGATGATCCGACGGCCAACCTTGCTGAAAATAACTTCTTCGACACTTCGTATCTTGCGATACGAGACTGCTCTCCATACAGTTCTTTTGTATGAAGAAATATGGACTCTAGGTCCATATTCTCGTGCCTCCTCTGATGTTCATTGTCCATCGAGGCTAGTACGAGGCATTTGGCCTTCGCGCAATCTATCTCCCATGTCTTACGGATTTCCTTATCCGCGACGCTGGAGGTGGGACCTGGGACAGGGGGAGCTTTGGTGGTAAGGACATACCCCAACTTGTCGTAAGTGATTGCCATCTTGACATTCCTGAGCCAATCTTTGTAGTTTGGCCCTGTCAATATGTTTTTATCTAGTAATAACTTAAGTCCGGTCATGTTGAATAGTCGCTGCAATTAGGAGAGAGAAAAGAAACACTTTAGCATGATGCTCTTGCAAGTTTAGAGTGGTTTTTAATTTGTCTAAACTGGATGGCTCCCACTGTCTCTCGAATCCCTTCTCAAACCGTAAAGAAAGGATTAGTCAGGATCACTCTCACCGTACAAAACTTGATTAACCGTTCAGCCAGGCCAGTGTCGGTACTTCGAGGGAGGTTTTCCAACGCTTTCGCGAAGTTCCTTAATTAAGTAACCTCTTTTCCCTGTGGGCGTAGCCCCGCTAACACCTTTCTAGACACCTACTAAGTTTATAGCATTGATCGTTAAGTGAGAGTTTTCCCGAGGAGTAGCATATACTCACAGTAGGATCGGGATCCAAATATCATCGCGTGATAAAACCGAAGGAATCCTACCAGAATCATCACACTCCAAATGGTATGCAACGCTAGCAAGTTTCAGTACTTATGAAACACCCGATGTGGATTTTGGCCCTATGCTCTTATGACCTTGACTTTGGCCAAAATATCATAAGTCACATGTCAAGTTCTACCCGTCATTCTCCTGGTTAATTTGGACCCACCCGTACCTACCCTTGACTTTGGCCAAAATGGCAGCACGACTGTCCCAAACCAACGCATCTATCTATGCTGCACATGAATACCCAATAGCTACCAATCACTATGCCTTGACTTTGGCCAAAATACATAGCTTGAATACTTTTTGACCATTCATGTGGAATGACAGAGGGCTACGAATGGTTTTGGCGAAACCGTGAACGTAGTGAACTTGATCTAATCGATGGAACGAGATAGCTTTTAAAAAGAGTGGTTCAAGCTCCGCGTTTAAAAGTTTAGTTTTGAAAAGAACCGAGTGGTTTTCAAAGTGTTCCAATCGACTTTTACTTGGTTTATTTTCTTGCATTAGTTCTTTTAATGCGTCCCATTATTTAATCCTACCATTGCAGAAAACAACCAAAATATGACGTACGCTTATGCCATTCGCATTCGCCACGGGGCCCCGTCATCACCCGTTAGGTTACTTAACTAACGACAGAGCGGGGGCTGGGCTAGCGCGGCTGTAAAACATAAGCAACGCCTAAATAGTTATCATATATAAATATATAGCAATGATAGACATTACAGATCACAGATGAATACATTGGATATACTAGGAATCCGCAATTCGTTCGAGCCTGCAACGAGAAGCGGATTACACGGTCGCGGTGAATAGCCAAATACCCCACCCAAGACCCCTACGGGTGCGGCAAACTACCCGCCAAGTACCCGAAGTGAAGCAACCTCCCTCACCACCGTGAGTAGGCCACTCGGCACTTCGAGATACCCGGTAGTTTGTGCACCCCTCCATGGGTCTATCCTAGGAGCAAAAATAGTAAAAAGAATTATACAATGACGGCTACAACCCCGACCCGGTTGTACGGCCAAACATATAATAATATTACATCAATTTACATATTACCAATGAATGAAAGAAAAGCAACACTCATCTCACATCCACCCCGGCTATTCACCCGCGACAATCCAACCCATTCATATACACATACCATCATCAATCACAGATCACAGATATGTATAACCCCGACTAATCGACATATAGCGATTAGCCGACGTTCAATACATGCAAACATCACAGATATAACCCTTATAGTCAAAGTGTATTGAAGTTCGAAAAAAAATACGGATTTATAGGCCCCCAAAAATAAATTTCTATTCTGGAAAACCTGGGCACATATAAACCATCTTAAAAATCCTAAAACCAAGCCAGAAATACACTGCACCAAACTCGACTCAGTGAAGAGTCAAAACGGCGGCGGTTCCGCGGCAATAGCTTGCTATTGCCGCTGAACCGCGGCGGTTTAGACGACTCACTGGACCGGGTTTGGTGGTTTTCTTCACAAAACCCTGAGATGATTTTTGGAGTATAACAAATTTTTTTTTGACCAGAAAAAATTTTAACAGAAACTTAGGGTTTCGAAAACTTGGTTTTTCGATTTTTCCGTTTCGAACTTCGATACACTTCACTACCTAGCTAGTTTGTGTTTGGTTAGGCTCTGATACCACTGTAAGTCCACGTTGCCCACCCCGGTGCTTGCGGGAAGGCGGAAAACGGAATAAAAATCGGATTTTTATGAGCTTAGGCAACATGGACTATACTTTAAAGGATCTTTGCTAAACAAAAACTTGCTAAAGCTAACTAGAAACTAGCTAAGTGCTAGAAAGGTTATACCTTGGGCTTTAAGTCCTTCTCTCCTTGCTCCTTGGAGTGGTGGAAGGAGGTCACCTTGGTCGTCTTCTCACGTCGAAGAAAGATCCACCCGAAGGCCTCAACCTTTGGCTTCAACTCCAAGCTAGAAGTAACTAGGGTGCAAGAAGTGATAGTCCTTGAACCCTAGATGAGAGTAGAGATGATCAAGAGAGGGTTTTTCTCAAGCTCAAGTGTTTCTCAACACATGAGAGGGGAGAGCTTGAGGGAGAGGAAGAACAAGAGAGAGAAATGAAATGATAGAATGAGAATAATGTGAACCATTCTCACTAATATGTGCATATTATTTTAATTAGATAATTAGCTAGATAATTGTCATGGTTAAATCAAGACATGACCATTATCATTTCATTTTAAATGCAAATTACAAGGATCAAAGAGCTTCTTCCAAATGAAATGATGATGGTCAAAGTGTCAACCAAGGTCAACAAGTCAATAAGATCAAATGGTCAACAACCATAACCATGCTCAATTATTAAACTAATACCAATTAACAATAATACACACATAAATATTAGGGTTAATAAAATGACAATAGCCATTAAACCTAATCAAGGTCCTCTCCCTCTGTCTCAAGTAACTGTGCATACGCACCCGCATTCGTGATCCGAGGAACACGAATATAATGAGAAAAACCAATCCCAAATCATATACTAGGATCCGGCTTAAACCAAAGCCCGCTAGTATAAACTGTCCGGACAGCAAACGTGCACAAGTGCGCGAATGTGAACGAACCCTGTCGTAAAACCATGCGACCTCTACTCATTTTTCCTAAAGGCGAATAGCTCTCTGTGTGGGACTCTAAAGACTCGACACTACGCTGGCAGTGGGTTTAACCACAGACCGCAAGCGGCACTAGCTGTACGTAACGGTCCCCAGGTAGATGTCGATAAGAAGACTGACGAGGTGAACCCCATCTGAACTCCTACTGAGCCTGTATGTGACAATCTCCGTACAGTCCGGTCTGTTCGTCTGATACATCGCATGGCGGGCCTAGGGGGGCGGTGAACGTCAGTCCCCTAATAGCGGTACAAGTCGTGTCTGAGTGTAGCCCAGAACACCCTGAGATAATACTGGAAACCTACCAGTATATCTCGCTTGCCCTGGCCAGGGACTACTCGTGTAATGGCTCTCCTGGACACTGCGCGATGTCAACCCCCAATACCGGGAGAGAGGAATCCTGTCTAACCGTCACTGCCTCCAAGTGCTTCGGGACTGCACCCAAAAACTACCTGTTTGCACGACTCCTTTGAGCCGTGGTAGGGTAGTAATCAAAGTGCAGTGGGAACACACTCGAGGCGAAGGGACAATGTCAAGTCAACGGACTAAGCTGTACTCATGTCACCTGGGAACTGATAACTGACGATAGATATAATACCAACCAACAGTTCCCGACGAGTCCTGTCCAGTGTACTCGTAACCTAACGAGCACCCGTATACTATCTCAAGTACGACGTACTGACGGCTGTGGGACAGACCGTCTCCCACACTGGGATGAGAAGCGCACACGCTAGTCTACTCCGGAGTATCGATGCCCTGTCTCGATAGTCCAACGACTAGGGACCTGTATAAGGATGTGCTTATAGATCACCCAGCTCCCACGAGTGAGAGCGCCATCGCCACGCTGGTAATCAAGCAAAAATCCTAAGGGCTCTACTAATATGTATATCAGCAATATGCTAAAAGAAACACATGCACATATTAAAGCAGAGACAAACCAAGTAGCATACTACCATTTCGAGCAAGATTGTATATACAACTATGAATATCCCAAGCTTCCATCAAGTAATATACAAACTAGTATGATACAGTAATGGCCTCTAAGGCATATACACTAACAACTTTAAATACTAAACCCAACATGATAATTAGCATGGTGTAAGTCTTGTACACCCATGAAAGTTGTATCAACAACCATGATACAAAAGTATGCACTATTTAATATATATCTCATATATAATAAATGTGCATATGTGAGAAAAACAAATGCTTAAGTGAACCAATGTTAGTTAATGTAAATTAGTATATCACATATACAATTATACACTAAATTATCAAATCAACACTTGACTTAATAATCCGGCTATATCACATATAACCAACTAACATCCAATGTATCGCTTTATCGAATCAACCCTTGATTCGATGACCCGGCTATATCACATATAACCGGCCGATACAAAAATTCGCAAGAATAGAATACAGTATCACATGCACGCATTATTCTCGGTCCCGCACATATCACATATGTGCTCCTATTTCGTTTTTCCTGAGCCGGTAAAACCTCTATGTAGGATTTTAAAGACTCGTCAATACGCCGGCAGTAGGTGATGATCACATCAAGCATCCACAAGCCGTCAGCGGTACTAGCTGGACGTAACGACTACCCGGGTATTGAGCGATCAGAAGATCAGCAAGCAAGCCCGCTCAAACTCCTGCAAAAGCCTGACAGTGACACTACCGTACAGTCCGGTCTCTTCGTCTGACATGTCGCATATCAAGTCTAGGGGTGGTAAACGTCAGACCCCAATAACCGATAAGTCATGCCGATATGAGGCTCATAACGGGTCAAGAAACTACGGGTAACACTACTGGTATATATATCAATATATAATAATCGCTCCAGGTATGATAAATGCAACATCACAGAAAAGTAATAAGTATCACAGAACAATACAGATAATCTGGGAACCCCGGGTTTCATAGAGCCGCAAATGAAACCCGACGTTCCCCTGGTCGTGTGGATAGCTTGTGCAATGAAACCTAGACCCCTACGAACGCGGCAAGTTACCCGCCAAAACCTGAAGCGAGGCAGCCCCCTTCAACAAAGTGAATGGACCACCCAGTACTTCACGGAATCCGGTAACTTGAGCACCCCTCCTTGGGTCAACCTGTACCCCCTACGAGTGTGACGAATAGCCCGCCAATTCTAGAGTGAAGTCCCCTCCGTCTCAACGCCATGAGATGCGGGCCCGCTGTCCTCTAGAACCCGGCTATCCGTGCACCCCACTATGGGGTAATCCTAGTACAGAAAAGAAAATATATACAACGGGTACATCGACCTCATCCCGGTCGTTCCCCAAAAGAATAATATACAAAAAGGTAGTGACGACAGTCCACATGTCGGACGCTCGTCCCGCAATATCAAATGTACAAATAAATCCAAACGGCACTACCATTGCACAGGAGCTATCCACCACGACAAATCCGCAATACCACAGCACAACACAGAAAATCAACGTGAATGTCACGTTCGCAAATCCATCTAAAAGGACTATAGCAATTAGACAAGATTTACCGCTCGAATGACTTTCACGGTCGCAGATATAATGTAAGTACTGTAAACTAACACATTTAAAATTCCGATCGACAAAACTTCCCGAAGTGGGCCCCAAGTACAAATCCAGCAATCAAAATAATCTTGGCCATTACTAAAACTTCCAGAAACCACAATTCCATGCAAAAGACTGCCACAAGAAAAATGGTGCACTGAAGCTACTGTTCTGCCGCGCAACCGCGGCAAACACGTGGGTTTGGCCGCGGTTCCGCGGTGACACAGAGGCATTGTGCTATCAAATTTCTTGTGGTGACTTTAAAATGCCTGCCTGATTTTCTGAAACAATCAAAATAATTTTTCGACAAGTTTAAAAATTCGACAGAAACTTTGAACATGAAAATGCGGTTTTGGAAATTTTGTCCGATCGAGCTTTTAAACATATTAGAACAAGCTAGTATACGGTTAATAGTGTGGCTCTGATACCATGTTGGGGTATGGGGGGCCCCGGCCATCTGAACGACGCCAGATGCGGAACAAAAACTTTTTACTGGACCGGCGCCACCGCGACCCAAATACCCGGATCTTTCCATTAACCGTAAACTAGCAAAATGTAAATGGAGTGGAAAAGATTATACCGATCGATCCGTGTCCTTCAGTCTTTAATCTCCGCACCAAGCTCCCCGCTGCTGCGCCGACGAAGTCCGCTCCCCGATCACGCCCGTCAAAATGGCACCACGTCTATGAATCTGTATACGGGCTCCCGCCTCAAGACCGAGGCAACTCGGACATGAAGTTTGCTAGCCGACATGTCCAAGATTGATGTAGAGAGAGAGTGTATGATCTTTTTTCTCAAGACTCCCAACGAATCGGGTGGAGGTTGAAGTTGCCAAGGATGTTGTGAGCATGGAAATTTCTTTGAGAAAAGAGAATGAGCTCTCTGGAAATTTGCCCAAGATCAAGGGCTCGGCCACACTCAGCCAGAATGAAAGGGGGGCTCCTAAAAACTCTCTGGAAATTGCAATATATGGTGTGTATTAATCAAGTGAGGAGGTGGTGTGATAAAAAGGAATTGTATAAGTAAATTAATCACAACCAATATATATACCATGCACTCACAAACCCACGCTACACTAAACCCCCTGCAAAATAATCATGCTGGCCAAAATTCCAAAGAACCCCCTCGCCACTAATTTCTGGCGAGATTGCAAGAAAACCCCCATCAGAAAAAACAGACACCGAAACTAAAACCCATGCCTCATAAAATATACACCCATGCCTCATTAAATGAGGCAACCCCCTTCACTGTGCAGCCCATGCAGTAGCAGGGGATGGTGGAAAAAAGAAAGGTCAAGGGGGAAAAAAAACAAGGGTCAAGGCTCACATGATCAAGATGTTTCGAGACGAAAAAAAGAAAACCGACAAGTCCCAAAATAATCCCGTAACGAATTACGAGATTACACCTCAACTGTAAATACATACTCGCATTTGTATTCGGACCGAATACAAATGCAATGAGACAAAAAATATTCCTACAATGTAATACTAAGATCCGGCTTAAACCAAAGCCCGCTAGTATTATCCGTCGATCATGATCCGTGCCTAAGTGCACGGATATGATCGAACCCCGCCATATATCCATATGGCCTCTACAACGTTTCGCCAGAACTTGGGAAAGTGTCTGTGGGGGACTCTAATGACTCATCAATACACTGTCACTGAGTATAACCACTAGCACGTCAGAGGTACTAGCTGTACGTAACGGTTGCCGATGTATTGATCGGGAGGGAAGCTGACGAGCGAACTCATCCTGAAACCCTACTGAGCCTGACAGTGACAATATCCGTACAGTCCGGTCCGTTCGTCTATGAGTATCGCATATAGGGCCTAGGGGCTGGTAAACGTCAGATCCCAAATAGCGGTATAAGTCGTGTCGGAGAGAAGCCCAGAACACCCTGAGATACTACTGGAATACCTACCAGTAAATCTCGATTACCCTGGACAGGGATTTCGTGTAATAGCTCTCCTAAATACAGCGCGATCTCACCCCTAATACCGGGAGAGACGAATCCCTGACGATCTGCTCACTGCCTCCATGTGGCTTGGGACTGTACCCAACTAAAATCTGTTTGCACGACTCCTTTGAGCCGTTGTAGGGTAGTAATCAAAGCACGGTGGGAACTCACACGAGACAAATGACGATCTCAGGTCGACAGACTAACATGTACACATGTCACCTGGGAACTGCTATCTGACGATATGTATAATACCAACTAGCATGTTCCCGGCGAGTCTTGTCCGGTGTACTCATAACCCAATGAGCACATGTATACATCTTAGGTGAACCAACCGACACCAATGGCTTGTGAGACCGGCCACCGCCCCTCGTCGGGGTCTCGACTGTATACACTAGTCTACTCTGGAGTATCGATGCCCTGTCTCGAAACTCCCACGACTACGGACACTTTAAGGATGCACTTATAGACCCCAGCTCCCACGTATATGATCGCCATCATACTGCTGGCTGTCAAGCAAGAATCCTATGGGCTCTATCAACATGCAATAGTGAACTAAAGCATGTATACTATGATAAAGACAAACCAGATAGCATACTATCATCTCGAGCAAGACTGTCCTATAGGTATAGGTCCTCTCTCAATCATTGCAATCACGTACCTGCGATCCAATAATTGACTTTGAGGGCACTATATCCAACAATCTCCCACTTGCACTTATGGCTAATTATTGCGACGTCGTTTACCCACAGCTCGTGTGATACCGAACATCTAACTCCTCTACTAATCAGTTTCACAAAGCTCGTTTGTAAAACTATTGTGTTCGAGAAATAGCCTCAGTGAGTGGATCCACCCTGATGTTTCCTTCTAGGTCGCTCTTTGTCTCAAGTTCGCTGAGAAAGCCATCTCCCGAAATGAGCAATACCTTTCTTAGAGTATGTCTGGATATCCGATGGGACCCAGTTCATAAATGAACTCCAAATCC
This sequence comes from Agapanthus africanus, assembly GCA_030015575.1. Taxonomy (NCBI): domain Eukaryota; kingdom Viridiplantae; phylum Streptophyta; class Magnoliopsida; order Asparagales; family Amaryllidaceae; genus Agapanthus; species Agapanthus africanus. The sequence continues at coordinate 179,293,584 of JASDDO010000008.1, forward strand.
AGCAAACTTCTTAGACTGTATCGTCAACTGAATTTAATCAGTATCCTGCACCATGCCTCCCTCAGTATCCGCTTGGACCACATGTCCAAACTACTGCCCCTCGTCAGAGGAAAATCTATAACTCTGACAGTCACTCTGTCATCCGGGTCACCTTGGAAGCCTGGAATGATAACTGACTCCCGAAGGAGGCTGTCATTATCAAATCCCTAGAACAACAACTTATGTTCTAAAACTTCTTCTGAACATTTCTCCACGATTGGAATAATATATCAACCTATTGCATCTAGTGCAAAAACAACATATGATATTATATCCATATCCTATATGGAGAAACTGTTGTGTGACAACAACGGTATAACCGATCGTAGTGTAGGAATTTCACTTCCTATAATGTGTATGTCATCCAAGTACCAGGACATCACACCCTACTACTTTCTTAACATATCCATCTCCTATTTTGATGAAGTCAAAGTCCATGACTGTCACATCAAAAATAGATGATCTATCTCCACTATATCTGCTTTAGTCTATAAATAGACATAAGCTACTTGTCCACTACGCTTCCGCTGCTCCCACTGACTACGGCAACCCTCTGGCAGAACCATATACCCGTGCACTTCTAAAGCTAGTTTAGAACGACGCTATACTCATCCTCCTGTCAGGTCTCATAGTCTGGAACAGCAGTAATGGCAAGTCTGGGTAAACAAGAACCTCCCTGTCACTGTCCTTGAGGCTACCGAAGTACCTCTCGGGTGCCTGAGGTTACCCATGAAAGGTTCCTAGGCACCCTATAGTGGTCTCACAAGGCATCAACCATGCCAATTTACAAAAATTATGGTGCCGAGAAACCCTAATACGGATCGTCGGCTAGAATCCTAGGCGAAAAACGAATCTAGTTAACTTTTTAACTAAAGGAGAGAGGCTACAACCTTTGTAGATCCGGTTCTCCACTTCCTTAGCTCCACGTAGGTGTCCTCTCGCTGTCCATCTCTAATCCTAGACTCAATCGTCGGCTTCATAGGGAAAACGAGCGGGCAATGTCGTCGGCTTCGTGCCGAAGATGATCTACGTCGAGGTTGCACAAGGTCAAGCTCCAACTTCACCAAGTTGTGAAACTTGTGAAGAAAACACCCAAAACAACTTGGCAAGAGGTAGAGGGTGAAGAAATAGGAGGTGGGTTCACTTTAGAATTGGATTTCTCACTTTAGATCTCAAGTTGCCATTGATGGCATCAAGGTTTCTTTCTTGAAGAAGAAGGTCAAGAAGAAGAAAGAATATGATAAGTGTTGAATTAAAATGAAAATAATTCAATACTTATCATAAGCAAACCATAGTTGAGTGTAGAGAATAGACCATGGTTAGTTGGATAGGTTAGGGTTAAGCATGAAGACAAGAATGGTTAAGAAGTCAAAGCTTCATGAAGCTTCAACTAAAAACAAACTTCTCCACCATTCTTATCTCAATCTTTTCTAAATAAATAAATGAACAAATAAATAAATAAATGAATAAGCAAAACCCTAATTATCACTTAACCATGGTTTAATTCTTCACACTTAACCAAATGATCAAGTATCATCAAACATGATACAAATATGTGCACAAAAGTATATCACATATACAACTTGCACATCAAGTGAGAAAATCCTTTTAAAGTGAACCAATACTAGTTAATGCAAAGTAATATATCAAATATATAATTATACATTAAATCATTAAATCAACATTTGATTCAATGATCCGGTCACGTCGCACATAACCGACTAGTATCCAATGTATCGATTTATCGAATCAATGATTCGATAACTAGGTCATATCGAATATAACCAATCGAAACATTTACCGCGAGAATGAAATGCGGTATCACATACACGCATTATTCTCGCTCCCGCAAATATCTCATATGCGCCCCTATTGCGTTTCGCTTGAGCTAGGAAACCTCTGTGTAGGACTCTAAAGACTCGTCAATACGCCGGTAGCAGATGATGATCATATCAAGCACCCACAAGCCGCAAGCGGTCTGCTAAACGTAACGGCCATCCGGGTATTGAGAGATCAGAAGATCGACGAGCTAGCCCGCTCACACTCCTGTGAATCCATCCAGTAACACTTACCGTACAGTCCGGTCTGTTCGTCTGATACGTCGCATATCAAGTCTAGGGGTGGTAAACGTCAGACCCCAATAACCGATAAGTCGTGCCGATGTGAGGCTCATAACGGGTCGAGAAACTACTGGTAACACTTACCAGCAAATCTCTGATCAGCCCTGGCCAGGGACTTCCCTGTTACGGCCAATCGAGCACAGCGCAACATCAACCCCCAATACCGGGAGAGACGAAACCCCTCCTATCGCTCATTGCCTCCATGTGACTCGGGACTGTACCCAAAGACCACCGTTTTGCACGCCCTCATGGACGTGGTAAGGTGGAGATCAAAGCACAGTGGGAATCACACAAGACTCTATGACGATCTCGGGTCTACAGACTAACCTGCACAAGTGTCACCTGAGAACTGCCATCTGACGTAAGGTATAAAACCATCTGGGAGTTCTCGGCGAGTCCGTCCAGTGTACCCAGTCTCCACTGAGCACCCGTACACCATCTCTGATGTCAAACACCAATGGATATGGGATCATCCATCGCCCATCTCATGGGTCGAGAAGCGTATACGCTAGTCTACACTGGTATATCGATGCCCCGTCTCGATACACCCACGACTAGGGACCTTGAAGGATGTACTTATGGACTACCATGTCCCCACTAGTATGATCTGCATCATAGTCCAGGCAATCAAGTACACATCCTAAGGGCTTTATCAACATGTAACTATAAGACAGATTAAAGAGACAAGTGTACATGTTAAGACAAAGAGTAACCAGATAGCATACTATCATATCGAGCAAGAAAGTCATCTCTATATATGTCCAAGCATCCAATATAATATACATCATCTGTACAATACTGGCTTCTAGGGCATACATACAACTAACAATCTCCCACTTGCACTAGGGCCAGCTGCTGTAGTATCGCATACCGAGCATCCCGAAGAGTCTCTCAAACTGTATCTGGGGAATGGCCTTCGTGAGTGGATCCGCCGTGTTGTTCTTCGTGTCAACCCTCCTGACCTCGATCTCCCGGCGATCAACTATCTCCCGGATCAGGTGATACCGCCTCAGAATATGCCTGGACCGCTGATGAGACCTGGGTTCCTTAGCCAAAGCCACCGCTCCATTGTTATCGCAATACAAAGGTATTGGATGCTCAATGGATGGAACCACTCCAAGTTCAGTAATGAACTTCTTAATCCAGACAGCCTCTTTGGCAGCATCGTTGGCAGCGATGTATTCAGCCTCCATCGTCGAGTCTGCCACGGTTTCCTGCTTGGAACTCTTCCAGCTAACTGCCCCTCCGTAAAGGGTAAAGACAAAGCCCGACTGCGACTTAGAGTCGTCCTTATCACTCTGGAAGCTCGAATCGGTAAAGGACTCCACTTGGAGCTGTTCGTTTCCATACACCAAGAACATATCTCTAGTCCTTCGTAAGTACTTGAGAATGCTCTTCACAGCTGTCCAGTGACTCTCTCCAGGATCAGCTTGATACCTACTCACTACACTTAGTGAGTATGCTACATCGGGTCTGGTACATAGCATCGCATACATGATAGAGCCTACTGCCGAAGCATAGGGTATCCCTTGCATGCGAGCTCTCTCCAAATCAGTCTTGGGAGACATCTCTTTGGAGAGAGTGACTCCAGAGATCGTGGGCAAGTTCCCACGCTTGGACTCTTCCATACTAAACCTCTTTAGTATGGTGTCAATGTACCAGGATTGGGACAATCCCAAAATCCGTTTGGATCTATCTCTATAGATCCTAATTCCCAATATGCAGGAGGCATCACCAAGATCTTTCATTGAGAATCTTTGTGATAAGAAGAGCTTGACCGATTGCAGCATAGGAATATCATTTCCTATCAAGAGTATGTCGTCCACGTACAATACGAGGAAGACAACCTTACTCTCTGCCACCTTCTTGTAGATACAAGGTTTATCTGGATTTTTTACGAAATCAAACTCTTTGATAACGACGTCAAAGCAGATGTTCCAACTCCGCGATGCTTGCTTTAATCCATAAATGGATTTAAGCAGCTTGCACACCTTTCCGCTGCGCCCACTGTCTACGAAGCCCTCTGGCTGAGTCATGTACACGCACTCTTCTAAATCACCGTTTAGAAAGGCGGTCTTAACATCCATTTGCCAGATTTCGTAATCATGATATGCAGCGATGGCAAGCATGATCCGGATGGATTTAAGCATAGCCACTGGAGAAAAGGTTTCGTCATAGTCCACAACTGGTCTTTGACGAAAACACTTTGCTACAAGTCTAGATTTGAAAGTCTCCACTTTCCCATCTACACCAAGTTTCTTCTTGAAGATCCACTTGCTCCCAATGGGTTTTACCCCTTCAGGAGCAACGTCCAAAGTCCATACTTTGTTGGTGTACATGGATTCCATCTCAGACCGCATAGCATCCAGCCATTTCACTGAGTCCCCACTCGTGATGGCCTGCTTGAAGCTAGTTGGGTCATCATCTTCCATGATGCAATCCTCGCTTCCACCATCAATGAGAAAACCGTAGTATCTCTCAGGTGGACGAGAAACCCTACTAGATCGGCGGAGAGGCTGGGGTTCGTCGGGTACTATCGAATCTTCTGGTTCCACTAAATCTTCAGTTATAGTTTGTGTATCTGGAATTTCTTCCAGCTCTACCACTTTGCCACTAATTTCTTTTTCAAGGAATTCCTTTTCTAAAAAGGTGGCATATTGAGAAACAAACACTTTTTGTTCTTCAGCATGGTAGAAAAAATATCCTTGGGAATTCTTAGGATATCCCACAAACTTGCAAAGAACTGACCGTGCCTCGAGTTTGTCTGGATTTTGCCTTTTGACATAGGCCGGACAACCCCATATCTTAACTCGTTTAAAATATGGTCTCTTCCCACTCCATATCTCATATGGTGTGGTAGGTACAGATTTAGATGGAACTTGATTCAATAGGTATGCTGCTGTCTCCAGCGCATAACCCCAGAAGGAAATAGGTAACTCAGCTGTGCTCATCATAGAGCGCACCATATCTAATAGGGTGCGGTTCCTCCGTTCAGATACACCGTTGTGCTGTGGTGTATATGGAGGAGTCAGCTGAGAGAGAATCCCATTCTCTTTTAGGAAGTCCAGGAATTCATTGCTTAAGTATTCACCTCCTCGATCAGATCGTAGGATTTTAATACTTTTTCCGGTATGGTTCTCAACTTCTTGTTTATATTCCCTAAATTTCTCAAAAGCTTCTGATTTGTGTTTCATCAGGAACACATACCCGAACCTAGAGAGATCGTCAGTGAATGTAATGAAGTATGAAGAACCATCCCTGGCATGTCTAGACATGGGACCTCATACATCACTATGTATAAGTCCCAAGAGTTCGGTAACTCTTTCTCCGTGTCCCGTAAACGGAGTTTTGGTCATCTTGCCTTTGAGACATGACTGGCAAGTGTCATAAGATGAAAATTCGAAAGGTTTCAAATATCCATCCTTATGAAACTTAGCCAGTCGTGTCACATTGATGTGACCCAGTCTACAATGCCACAAGTAGGATTCGTTCAGTTCTGAACTCTTCCTCTTGTGTGTGTTTGTTATGCTCAGAACTGTTGATTGATTTAGAACATAAATGCCATTGCACAACGTGCCTGATCCAACCAACTTTTGGTTACGGAAAATATTCATAACATTATCCTGTAATACAAAATTATATCCCTCTTTTCTTAATAAAGAAACCGATATAATGTTGCATATCAGGTTCGGCATGTAATAGCATTCGTTCAGAACCAATGTATTACCAGTTGGTAATACAAGGTGATATTCCCCGACAGTCTTAGCTGCAACAATTTCACCATTTCCAACTCTAATGTCTTTATCACCTTCTCCAAGTTCTCTACCTTTCCTGAGCCCATGTAACTGATTACATATATGGGATCCTGACCCGGTATCTAATACCCAGGACGTAGAGCAAATGGAGAAACAGTTCTCAGTAACGAACACACCCGAAGAAAATGCATCAACATGTACTTTCTTCAATCGGGTGGCATGAGAATCTTGGTATTCCCCTATATCCTGTTTATTCCTATAACTTTTATAAGAAAGAACGGAACCAACGTTCCCCAGCACAGTATAACATGCGGGTTCGGTCAATACATCCATATTATTATCTTCATTAGGGCATGAAATGGTCGCTACCTGGAGAGAGAGAGAAGAAAACACTTTAGCGTATGCTCGTGCAAGATCAGATTGGTTATTATCTTATCTAATCAGGATGGCTCCCACTGTTTTTATCAAATCTTCCTTCAAACCCTAAAAGGAAAGACTAGCCGGGATTAATTACACACTACAAGTTCGCCAATCTTTCAGCCAGGCCAGTGTCGGTACTTTGAGGGAGGTCCCCCGTGCTTTCGCACGAACCTAATTAATGTAAACCTCGTTTTCCCAGAGGCGTAACCCCGTTGACACCTTTTTAGACACCTACTTGATCAGCTAATTGCAATGTGTAAAACTCTCCCAGGAGTAACTCTTACTCGTAGTGGGTATCGGGATCCAACTATCTCATAGAAGGTATGCAATCTCATTGCAAATTTCAACACTTGAAATTCCCGATAATCTTTCGCCCCTAGCAACTATATGACCTTAACATAGTCAACAAATCACAAGTGCTAGTCAAGTTCAACCCGTCATTTCCTGATTGAATTAAACCCACCCGCACGACCCTTAACATAGTCAACAAAATCGCACGACTACCCTAATCCAATCTGCATCATATGCATAAGCAGATAAATACTGGTCAGCTACCGCACACTACGCCTTAACATAGTCAACAAACGTAGCACGAATACTAACTAGTACTTATCTGAAATGACGGAGGGCTACGACAGGTTTTTCTGAAAACCTATTGCGTAATGAACTTGATATCGTTGTAGAATCAAATGAAGTTTTGAAATGGAGTGATTTTGAGGCTTTTCTAGTTTTGCTAAGGGGGTCACTCCCGGTGAAGGGATCGTCGGCCCTTTCCTCGTCGAATGAGGTGTGGGATATATCATATATATCGTTGTGCAAAGCAAAAACTCTTAAAAGCAATCAAATTCAAACCGAGTGTGTAGCATCTACCAGTTATTGCTAAAGGAGTCACTCCCGGTGAAGGGATCTCGGTCCTTTCCTCATCGAATAAGGTGCAGGATATATCACATATACCGCTATGCAAAGCAAGAACTGTAGCTACCTGTTTTGTTTTAAAATTTGATTCTACAACATCTTAGGTTTCTTTTCTTTCATTAATCACATTAATGAAGTCCCATCATTTAAGTACCTAAACATCACAGATAAATACGACGTACACTTATGCCATCCGCATTCGCCTCGATGTCCCCTCGTGCACCGTTAGGTTAGGTAACTAACGACAGAGCAGGGCAGGGCTAGTGCGGGTGCAAAACATAAGTAACGTCTATATAATATATCATGTATACTATATAAAGTATCTATCATAGAACATCACATATATCGCAGCAGAAGAAACATATGAAACATTGGATATACTAGGACGTCCGTGTTTTCAATACGAGCCAGTATAAAACACGGATTCCACGGTCGTGATGAATAGCCAATCCCACACCCCTAGACCCCTACGAGAGCGGCAAGCAACCCTGCCAATTCTAGGGTTAGGAGACCCGGACTCGACTCCTCGAGTTGGTCTCCCACTGGACCCCAGAACCCGGTTACTTGTGCTCCCCTCCTTGGGTCTATCCTAATGCGGAAAAGTAAATAATATACAAAAGGTGACATCTTCCGCTACCTGGAAGTGCCCCAAATAAAAGAATATTACATACAAGTTTTTACATGAATGAAAATGAAAAACACTCATCTCACATAAAAACCACCGGCTATTCAAACACGACGATCCAATATAACATATCCAGCAACACATAACATCACATGTCATCAACGTAAGTAAGTATGCATACCCCAATTGTCGTTGACGTATAGCAACGAAACCGGCGATATGAACATACTACACTTACGGTCACAGAAAAGAAAGTGTAAAACTACAACAGTTGGAATCCGCAACCTCTTTAGACATCACATGCCTAATCAAATGAAATACTTAGACATCACATGCCTAACAGTTATAAACCCCGCATTTTAGTCTCATTATCGAAAACTCTTTTCAATATTAAGTGAAACTAAACCGCTAGATTTATAACATTCATTTAGTTATCTCATAACTATTTGTGAATTCCAATTATTGTATCACATTCCAGATAAACAGAAAATGTTAAACTTTCCGATCGAACAGTCGAATACCCAAGTTTTCCCGATACAGCTCAACACATGAAATAAGTCTAACAACATTCAGTTAGTGCCTCAGTACCAACGGTCCAGCCGTAGAAGGGTCAAGCCAACGCCTCACATGTGGCACGCCGTACTGCCCCAAACCCGAAGATTCAAAGGGCAGTTCAAGACGGTCACATAATCGAGTTAAGTTTTGTTGTCTTCTAGAGGGTCCATCGCGTTACTTGCACTACTTAGAACGTCGTTAAACTACGGAAAAATCCAACACTTGGAAATTTCCCGACAGGGGAAAAGTTGGGTATTTATATCCGGTCGAACTATTTAACAAATTCAAAAATTATCCGGAAATACACAAAGACGAAGTTTGATAATCCGGTCGAAACACCGAAGCTCTAAAACACCCCAGAAAATTCAACTCATGAATAATTATTAAAAATACCCATAAAACTCAGCTGCAGAAACTATGAATTACTGTGCAGAGGAGGATGGCTGACGTCATTCTTTAGCCGCGGAACCGCCGCCTAAGATGGCTTAGGCCGCGGTTCCGCCGCGCATTACACTGTTCATTGAATAAAAATTGCACCGTAACTCTTAGAATTCCCTGCTGAATTTTTTAAGCATTTTTAATATTGAAAAATCCCATATTTTAGAAAAAGTCCAGAGAGCACTTGGGTTTTAGGGTTTCGGGTTCGTTCGGGTTTCAAACGTCGTCTAGACTTCGCCTAAGGCTCTAGCTAGGCTCTGATACCAGTGAAAGGTTCCTAGGCACCCTATAGTGGTCTCACAAGGCATCAACCATGCCAATTTACAAAAATTATGGTGCCGAGAAACCCTAATACGGATCGTCGGCTAGAATCCTTGGCGAAAAACGAATCTAGTTAACTTTTTAACTAAAGGAGAGAGGCTACAACCTTTGTAGATCCGGTTCTCCACTTCCTTAGCTCCACGTAGGTGTCCTCTCGCTGTCCATCTCGAATCCTAGACTCAATCGTCGGCTTCATCGGAAAAACGAGCGGGCAATGTCGTCGGTTTCGTGCCGAAGATGATCTACGTCGAGGTTGCACAAGTTCAAGCTCCAACTTCACCAAGTTGTGAAACTTGTGAAGAAAACACCCAAAACAACTTGGCAAGAGGTAGAGGGTGAAGAAATAGGAGGTGGGTTCACTTTAGAATTGGATTTCTCACTCTAGATCTCAAGTTGCCATTGATGGCATCAAGGTTTCTTTCTTGAAGAAGAAGGTCAAGAAGAAGAAAGAATATGATAAGTGTTGAATTAAAATGAAAATAATTCAATACTTATCATAAGCAAACCATAGTTGAGTGTAGAGAATAGACCATGGTTAGTTGGATAGGTTAGGGTTAAGCATGAAGACAAGAATGGTTAAGAAGTCAAAGCTTCATGAAGCTTCAACTAAAAACAAACTTCTCCACCATTCTTATCTCAATCTTTTCTAAATAAATAAATGAACAAATAAATAAATAAATGAATAAGCAAAACCCTAATTATCACTTAACCATGGTTTAATTCTTCACACTTAACCAAATGATCAAGTATCATCAAACATGATACAAATATGTGCACAAAAGTATATCACATATACAACTTGCACATCAAGTGAGAAAATCCTTTTAAAGTGAACCAATACTAGTTAATGCAAAGTAATATATCAAATATATAATTATACATTAAATCATTAAATCAACATTTGATTCAATGATCCGGTCACGTCGCACATAACCGACTAGTATCCAATGTATCGATTTATCGAATCAATGATTCGATAACTAGGTCATATCGAATATAACCAATCGAAACATTTATCGCGAGAAGGAAATGCGGTATCACATACACGCATTATTCTCGCTCCCGCACATATCTCATATGCGCCCCTATTTCGTTTCGCTTGAGCTAGGAAACCTCTGTGTAGGACTCTAAAGACTCGTCAATACGCCGGTAGCAGATGATGATCATATCAAGCACCCACAAGCCGCAAGCGGTCTGCTAAACGTAACGGCCATCCGGGTATTGAGCGATCAGAAGATCGACGAGCTAGCCCGCTCACACTCCTGTGAATCCATCCAGTAACACTTACCGTACAGTCCGGTCTGTTCGTCTGATACGTCGCATATCAAGTCTAGGGGTGGTAAACGTCAGACCCCAATAACCGATAAGTCGTGCCGATGTGAGGCACATAACGGGTCGAGAAACTACTGGTAACACTTACCAGCAAATCTCTGCTCAGCCCTGGCCAGGGACTTCCCTGTTACGGCCAATCGAGCACAGTACAACATCAACCCCCAATACCGGGAGAGACGAAACGCCTCCTATCGCTCATTGCCTCCATGTGACTCGGGACTGTACCCAAAGACCACCGTTTTGCATGCCCTCATGGACGTGGTAAGGTGGAGATCAAAGCACAGTGGGAATCACACAAGACTCTATGACAATCTCGGGTCTACAGACTAACCTGCACAAGTGTCACCTGAGAACTACCATCTGACGTGAGGTATAAAACCATCTGGGAGTTCTCGGCGAGTCTGTCCAGTGTACCCAGTCTCCACTGAGCACCCGTACACCATCTCTGATGTCCAACACCAATGGATATGGGATCATCCATCGCCCATCTCATGGGTCGAGAAGCGTATACGCTAGTCTACACTGGTATATCGATGCCCCGTCTCGATACACCCACGACTAGGGACCTTGAAGGATGTACTTATAGACTACCATGTCCCCACTAGTATGATCTGCATCATAGTCCAGGCAATCAAGTACACATCCTAAGGGCTTTATCAACATGTAACTATAAGACAGTTTAAAGAGACAAGTGTACATGTTAAGACAAAGAGTAACCAGATAGCATACTATCATATCGAGCAAGAAAGTCATCTCTATATATGTCCAAGCATCCAATATAATATACATCATCTGTACAATACTGGCCTCTAGGGCATACATACAACTAACAACCCACCATCTCTGCGGAGTGGCTAATGGAATGTCAAACCTGATTGAATCTTTAGGTTCTATTAAATTTCAGTAATCGTTTGCGGTTCTGGAATCACTCCTAGTTCTACCATACTCCCACGACTGTTTTCTGAAAAAGTCCATTTTACTAAAACTGTAGCGAGTCAAGAACAATATCACTATTGATCTTCCAGATGGTAGAAAATTAACCCTCGTCTTAGCCCGGGTTAACCCACAAACAGCCATTACAGAAACGTGCCTTGAGTTATCCGGAGTCTGGTTTTAAGCATAAGCCGGACAATTCCCCGTACCTTAACATCGTTAAGATACGAACCATTCTATATACAATATAGAATTAGAGGCACTGATTTAATTAGAACTGGATTCAAATCATGCAGCTGTCTCCAGTGCATGTTCTCTAAATGAGAGAGGCCGATCAACATTACTCAACTTAGGAGTGTATCCAATTATGAGTAACCTGAAAGAGAAACAAGTTTCTCAAAAACCATTACTGTCAATTGAATACCAGCCACAAGTATCTACATCTTCGATCACCTTGAAGAATCCCGAAACTTGCAACACCTGGTTCTCTACTTTATTCCTTTACTTATAACTTCTCAAACTTAGACCTTGTATCTCTACAAAACACATGTCTAAAACTTGAGAAGTAACAAGTAAACAGAATACAGTACGAGGACCAACCCCTCTGTCCTAATGGACACTGGACAACATACAATATTTTGTGTAAGTCCCGTGAGTTGAATAACTCAAACCCTGTGCGTCGTAGGTTGAAAACTGTACCCAGGCGATTTCTTCAAATATCACCAATTTCAACGAATTCCGATATAATGAAGATGATCACCTAATTCCCAATAACTTACTCCCACTCATCATCTATAATACCATACAGATATGAGAATCATACCTGGTAAATACATACCCTGGAGCAAAGGTCTAATTGGGAAATCAGTTTTCTATTAACAATACACAGTGAAACTGAAACATGAATATGTTTCAAAAAGGTGCATCCGGGTATTTCTAGTAATGCCACTTCAATTATGCAGATTCATGACTGTAACTGAATATTTCCTTGCCATTTCTCCAATTCCCTTTATTTGTCTTTAGTCGTTACCTTCTGTACACCATCGTTAGGCTTAATGGTTTTCTTCCTTCCCTACCATTCGACACCAGCCTATGGTTTGGAAGAAGACTATCCAATAAGCATAATAGGTATACTCTCCTAATCCTAGGAGCACTCCCAACCTGAGAGAAGGTAAAGATAAAACACAACTGAATAAACCTTATTCCTATTTCTCCTGAACTAGAATCCATCCTCGAAAAAGTTCCTTCGAGTTCGTATATAACCATACGATGGATTTATCCAATGGAATTGGATGTTCGTAGTGATACGGGGTATTCTGGAGAAATACAAAGGTGAATTAGGAGTGGCGATGAAAAACTTGGTTTGGTCGTGAATGTTAACGGTCGCAATTTACATTGCCCTCTTTCTGATCCCTTTATTTTGTCTTTACTTATTACCTTCTATACACCCAACTTAGGCTAATTGGTTTTCTTCATTCCCAACCTTTCGGTACCTGCCTACGGTTTGGAAAAAGTCTATCCAATAAGCGTAATAGGTGTACCCTCTCCTAATCCTAGGAGCCCTCACAACCTGAGAGAAGGTAAATGGAAAAGACAACTGAATAATCCTATTCGATTTCTCCAGAACCAGAATCCATTCTCGAAGAAGTTCCTCCGAGTTCGTATATAACCATACGATGGATTTATCCAATGGAAGTGGATGTTCGTAATAATACGGGGTGTTCTGGAGAAATACAAAGGGTAAGAGAAGGAGTGGCAATGATGTATGCAACTCAGACAATCCAAAAGCCAGTGTTATAAGAAAGTTCGGTTAACTTGGTTACTGAGTAATTATCTAGGGTCGGGTCATGGTCGCAGTCAAAGAGAGAAAAAGTAGAAACACTCTGCGTGCATTCTAACCTAGATCAGAATAGTTAATCATTTTATCTAATCAGGAAACCTCCCACTGTTTCTCAAATTCTTCTCCAAACCTGAAAGAAGAATTAGCCGGAATCACCCGAGGAGTAATACTACTCATCAGTGGGAATCAGGATCCAACTATCATCGCATGATAACGTGATGGAAGCCACTCACGTCATCACACTCCAGGCGCAAGCCTGGCAAGTTTCCTGTATGTTTGAAACTCCCGATGTGATTTTACCCCTAGGATCCAAGTGACCTTGACAAGGTCAAAAAGTCAAAGGGTCCTAGTCAAGTTCAACCCGTCATTTTCTTGATTGCATTAGACCCACCCGCACAGACCCTTGACAAGGTCAACAAGGTCGAAAGACTGTCCTAACCAATCCACATTTGCTTGCGACAGAAAAGTATTACAGAGCTACCGCTCACTACGCCTTGACAAGGTCAACAAACGCAGCACAAATACTAAGCAATACTAATCTGAAATGACGGAGGGCTACGGCTGGTTTTTGGCGAAAAACCTTTAGCGTAATGAACTTGATATCGTTGAAGGAATCCAAGTGGTTTTATAAAAATATAGTAGCGAAAACCTTTGCTAAAGAGGTCACTCCCGGTGAAGGGATCTCGGCTCTTTCCTCGTCGAATGAGGTGCAGGATATTCCAAACTGAATACCACGATGCAAAGCAAAAAGTAATCGACTATAGTGAAGTTATTACCCTGACGTAAACCTCTGTCCAAAGGGTCACTCCCGATGAAGCGATCTCGGCCCTTGCCTCGTCGAATGAGGTGCAGGATAATCATAACCGAATACCACTGTGCAAAATAAAAGAGAACGACCTTGCAATAACAGCTTTTTGAAAATTTGGTTCCAACAACATCATATATAGGTTTGTTTTCCTTGCATTGATAAGAATCAACGCAGTCCCATCAATTAATCACACCAGAAAAGAACGAAAATAAAATGTACGTATATGCCATCCGCATTCGCCACTGGGTCCCGTCATCATCCGTTAGGTTACTTAACTAACGACAGAGCGGGGACTGGACTAGCGCGGGTGCAAAACATATACAACATCTACTAGTATATATATCAATATATAATAATCGCTCCAGGTATGATAAATGCAACATCATAGAAAAGTAATAAGCATCACAGAACTGCTGGATATAGTGCCCTCAAAGTCAATTATTGGATCGCAGGTACATGATTGCAATGATTGAGGAAGGACCTATACCGATATGACAGTCTTGCTTGAGATGATAGTATGCTATCTGGTTTGTCTTTATCATCATGTAGATGTTGATAGAGCCCATAGGATTCTTGCTTGACTGCCAGCTGTATGATGGCGATTATATATGTGGGAGCTGGGGTCTATAAGCACATCCTTAAAATGTCCCTAGTCGTGGGAGTTTCGAGACAGGGTATCGATACTCCATAGTAGACTAGTGTATACATTCGAGACCCCGACGAGGGGCGGTGGCCAGTCTCATAAGCCATTGGTGTTAGTTGGATCACCTAAGATGTATACAGGTGCTCATTGGGTTATGAGTACACTGGACAGGACTCGCCGGGAACATGCTAGTTGGTATTATACATATCGTCAGATAGCAGTTCCCTGGTGACATGTGTACAGGTTAGTTCATCGACCTGAGGTCGTCATTTGTCTCGTGTGAGTTCCCAATGTACTTTGATTTATACCCTACCACGGGTCAAAGGAGTCGTGCAAACAGGTATATTTTTGGTACAGTTCCGAGCCACATTGGAGGCAAGTGAGCGGATCGGCAGGGGATTCGTCTCTCCCGGTATTGGGGGTGAGATCGCGCTGTGTTTAGAAGAGCCATTACACGAAATCCCTGGCCAGGGTAATCGAGATATACTGGTAGGTATACCAGTAGTATCTCAGGGTGTTCTGGGCTGCTCTCTGACACGACTTATGCAGCTATTGGGGGTCTGACATTTTACCGACCCCCTAGGCCTAATATGTGATACTCATAGACGAATGTTCCGGACTGTACGGATATTGTCACTGTCAGCCTCAGTAGGGTTTCTGGATGAGTTCGCTCGTCAGCTCCCCTTCCTTCAATAAATAGGAAAACCGTTACGTACAGCTTGTACCTCTGACGTGCTAGTGGTTATACCCAGTGCCAGTGTATTTATGAGTCATTAGAGTCCCCTACAGACACTTTCCCAAGTTCGGGCGAAACGTTGTAGATGCCGTATGGTATTATGGCAGGGTTCGGAAAATGCACGTGTGTTTTTGCACGTGTCATTTTTCGGGCAGATAATACTGGTAGGCTTTGGTTTAAGCCGGATTCCAGTATTATACTGTGTAGAAATAATATCTTTGTCTTAGTTGCATTTGTATTCAGTCGTAATACAAATGTGGGTATGTTTATACTGTTACGGGGTTATCCTGAAATTCGTTTCACGATCACTTTTGGAAGTTGCCAGTTTTCTATCACCCGTATTTAACATTCGGTTAAATACGGATTTGTCTTTTCGTCTTGAGGGTGAGTCATTCTTCTAGAAGGTTCTAGAAGTGGTGATTAGGCTTATGACTCATTTGTTCATTAATGGTGCTTTAATGATTCATTTATTGTGTTCATACTTGTTTTTACATGACTCATCCTCTTCATTATGGTGATGGTGACCCTCCCCTCTCCTACACTCACCTCCCCCCCTCTACTTATATGGTCGGCCACCCTTTGGTGGAGAGATATGTTTTTTTGGATAGAAAAGATGAAATTTTTAGTGTATGGAAATTTGACAGATACTCATTTCACATTTCCACCCGATCCAAAAGGCAACTTCATTAACCGTTCGTCCATAACCTTGGACGTAACGAGACAAAGTGTTCTACTCATTCTCTACATCATCTTGGTCGTCTCTTTTGGCAAACTTGGCGATCGAGTTGCCTCGGTTCAGAGGCGGGAGCCCGTTTAAAGATCCGTCGACGTGGTGCCACCTGGACGACGAGACTGGTGTTTCAGAAGATCGAAGCCGCCGCAACAAAGCGCAGGATGATGATTAAAGACTGAAGGACTCAGATCGTTCGGTATAACAATTCTACCATCTTTACAATTTGTTAGTTTAGCTTTAATGGCAGATCCGGATTATAGTACGCGATAGCGCCAGTCGTAAAAGTTTTGTTCCGCATATTGGGGTCTGTTAGACGGCCGGGGCGCTGCCGCATACTTACAGTGGTATCAGAGCCTCACCATTAAGTTATACTAACTTGTGCTTACGTGTTTAAAACATCGACCGAACGTAATTTCGTAAACCGCAAAATTCCATGTTCTGAGTTTCTGTCGATTTTTAAAAGAGTCTAAAAATAATTTTGCATATCACAGAAAGTCAAGCAGGGTTTTCTAAGCATACTGGTGAAATTTGGTCACGTGATCCCGCAGAACGGCCGCGGATCCGCGGCCCAAACCAGGGTTTGGCCGCTGATCCGCCGCACTTTTGTGGGAATAGTAGCGCCAAATTTTTCTTGTGAGTTTGCCATGGGAAATTGTGGTTTTTGGTATATGTCTTTTTGGCCCAAATTTTGTTACTCTACAGCAGATGTTTGTGGGGCCCACTTCGGAAA
Source organism: Agapanthus africanus (assembly GCA_030015575.1). Lineage (NCBI taxonomy): Eukaryota > Viridiplantae > Streptophyta > Magnoliopsida > Asparagales > Amaryllidaceae > Agapanthus > Agapanthus africanus. Next base: position 179,310,527 of record JASDDO010000008.1, read on the forward strand.
ATTTTGTCGATCGAAATTTTAAACGTGTTAGTTTTCAGTACTTACTTTATATCTCCGACCGGGAATGTCATTTGATCGGTAAACCGCGTCTGATTGCTATAGTTCTTTTAGACGGGTTTGCGAACGTGACATTCGCGTTGATGTTCTGTGTTGTGTTGTGATGTTGCGGATTTGCCGTGGTGGATAGCATGTTGCAATGATAGTGCAGTTTGGATTTATTTGTACATTTGATATTACGGGGCGAGCGTCCGACTTGTGGACTGTCGTCACTGCCTGTTGTATAATATTCTTTTGGGGCACGACCGGGTTGAGGTCGATGTACCCGTTGTATAAATTTTTATTTCTGTACTAGGTTTATCCCGCGAAGGAGTGCACGGATAGCCGGGTTCTGGAGGGCAACGGGTCCGTATCTCATGGCTTTGAGAGGCAAAGGGACCTCACTCTAAAATTGGCAGACTATTCGCCTCACTCGTAGGGGGTACAGGTTGACCCAAGGAGGGGTGCTCAATTTACCGGATTCCGTGAAGTGCTGGGTGTTCCATTCACTATGTTGTGGGGACCACATCGCTTCAGGTTTTGGCGGGTAACTTGCCGCACCCGTAGGGGTCTAGGTTTCATTGCGCAGGCTATCCACACGACTAGGGGAACGTCGGGTTTCAGCAGCGGCTCTGTGAAACCCGGGGATCCCAGATTATCTGTATTGTTCTATGATGCTTATTACTTTTCTGTAATGTTTCATATTATCACGCCTGGAGCGATTATTGTATATTGGTATGTATACTATTAGATGTTGTACATGTTTTACACCCGCACTAGTCCAGCCCCCGCTCTGTCGTTAGTTAAGTAACCTAACGGGTGATGACGGGACCCAGTGACGAATGCGGATGGCATATACGTACATTTTATTTTTTCGTTCTTTTCTGGTGTGATTAATTGATGGGAATGCGTTGATTCTTATCAATGCAAGATAAAACAAACCTATATTTGATGTTGTTGGAACAAATTTTAAAAGGGAGTTATTACAAAGATGTTTCCTTTTGTTTTTGCATAGCGGTATTCAGTTGGAATATCCTGCACCTCACTCCACGAGGAAAGAGCCGAGATCCCTTCACCGGGAGTGACTTCTTTAGCAAAAGGTTTTCGCTACTATATTTTTTATAAAATTCTATCAGGTTCCTTCAACAAGATCAAGTTCTTTACGTTAAAGGTTTTTTGCCAAAAACCAGCCGTAATCCTCCGTCATTTCTTATGGATGGTCAGTAGTATTCAAACTATGTTTGTTGGCCTACGTCAAGGCATAGTGTTTGGTAGCTGCTGGGTATTCATTTGTTGCACAGATAGATGCATTAGTTTAGGACAGACGTACAGCCTTGTTGGCCTACGTCAAGGGCATGTACGATGACCTAAATTAATCAGGACAACGACGGGTAGAACTTGACATGTGGCTTATGATTTGTTGGCCTACGTCAAGGTTATAAGTGCATGGGATAAAAATTATATCGGGAGTTTCAAACATACAAGAAACTTGCCAGACTTGCGCATACCTTCTGGAGTGTGTTAACTTGAGTGGCTTCCATCAAGTTATCATACGTTGATAGTTGGATCCCGATTCTCCCTGATGAGTTGATTTACTCTTCGGGTGATCCCGACTAATTCTTCTTTCAGGTTTGGTGGAGAATTTGAGATTACAGTGGGAGGTTTCCTAATTTGATAAAGTAATAACCATTCTGATCTAGGTTTGAGTGCACGCAGAGTGTTTCTTTTCTCTCTTTCTCTTTGGCAGCGACCTTTGACCGACCCTAGACTATAACTCAGTGACCAAGTTGACCAAACCTTCTTAATATACTGGCTTTTGGATTGTCTATAGTTGCATAAGTCATTGCAGCTCCTTCTTTTACCCTTTGTATTTCTCAGAACAACCCGTATTACTACGGATATCCACTTCCATTGGATAGATCCATCGTATGGTTATATACGAACTCGAAGGGATTTCTTCGAGGATGGATCCAGGTTCAGGAGAAATAGAATTGGTTTATTCAGTTGTCTTTTATTATCACCTTCTCTCAGGTTGCGAGGGCTCCTTGGTTTAGGAGAGTACACCTATTACGCTTATTGGACAGTCTTATTCCAAACCATAGGCAGGTGCCGAAAGGTAGGGAATGAAGAAAACCAATAAGCCTAAGTAGGGTGTGCAGAAGGTAATATGTAAAGACAAGATAAAGGAATTAGAAAGAGGGCAAAGTAAATTGCGACTATTCATATTCACGACCAAACCACGTGTTTCATAGCCACTCCTATTTCACCTTTGATTACTCCAGAACAACTCGTATCACTACGAACATCCAAGTCCATTGGATAAATCCATCGTATGGTTATATACGAACTCGAAGGATATTTTTTCGAGGATGGATTCTGGTTCAGGAGAAAAAGGAATAAGGTTTATTCAGTTGTCTTTTATCATCACCTTCTCTCAAGTTGCGAGTACTCCTAGGATTAGGAGGTTACACCTATTATGCTTACTGGATATTTTTCTTCCAAACCATAGGCTGGTGCCGAACGGTAGGGAAGGAAGAAAACCATATAACCTAATGATGGTGTACAGAAGGTAACGACTAAAGACAAATAAAGGGAATTGGAAAGATGGCAGGGAAATATACGGTTAAAGTTATGAATTGGATTATGGAAGATGCATTACTAAGAATACCAGGACACCCCTTAGAAACATTTTCATGTTTCAGTTACACTGTGCATTGTTAATTGAAATCTGATTTCCCGATTAGATACTTACTCCAGGGTATGTATTTACCTGGTATGATTCTCACATCTGTATGGTTTTACAAATGTTGAGTGGGAGCAAGTTATTAGGAATTAGGTGATCATCCTCATTATATCAGAATTCATTTTAATTGGTGATATTTGAGGAAATCACCTGGGGACAGTTTTCAACCTACGACGCACAGGTTTTGAGTTATTCAACTCAGCGGACTTATACAGAGTATTGTATATTATCCAGTGTCCATCAGGACAAAGGGGTTAGTCCTCGTACTATATTCTATTTACTTGTGATTTCTCTAGTTTTTAGACAAGTGTTTCGTAGAAATACAATGTCTAAGTTTTGAGAAGTTGTGGGTATAGGAATAAAGTAGAGAACCATGTATCGCAAGTATCGGGATTCTTCAAAGAAATCGAAGATGTAGATTCTTGTGATTAGTATTCAGTTGATAGTAATTGTTTTGAGAAACTTGTTTCTCTTTCAGGTTACTCCTAATTGGATGGATTCCTAAGTTGAGTAATGCTGATTAGCCTCTCTCCATTAAGTTGATATGCACTGGAGACAGCTGCAGGATTTGAATCTGGTTCCAATTGAATAAGTGCCTATGTTTTTATATTGGATATAGATTGCTTCATATCTTAACGATGTTAAGGTAAGGGGAGTTGTCCAGCTTATGCTTAAAAACGGACACTGGAAAACTCAAGGCACGTTTCTGTAATGACAGTTTGTGGGTTGACCCTAGCTTTGACGAGGGTTGATTTTCTACCATCTGGAAGATCAATAGTGATATTGTTCTTGACTCGCCACAGTTTTATTAAAATGGATTTTTTCAGAAAACATTAGTGGGAGTATGGTAGAGCTGGAAGTGATTCCAGAACCACAAACGATTACGGAAAATTTAATAGGACCTATATATTCAATCAAGTTTTGACATTCCAATAGCCACTCCGCAGATATGATGGGTAACCTCAGACACCCAAGAGGTACTCAGGTAGCCTCAAGGACGGTGACAGAGAGGTTCTTGTTTACCCAAACTTGACACTACTGTTGTTCCAGACTATGAGACCCGGTAGGAGGAAATGTATAGCGTCGTTCTAAACTAGTTTTAGAAGTATACGTATATATTATTCTGCCAGAGGGTTGTCGTAGTCAGTGGCAGCAGCGGAAGCATAGTGGGCAAGTAGCTAGTGTCTATTTATAGACTTGAGCAGAAATAGAGGAGATAGATCATCTATTTTTGATGTGACAGTCATAGGTTTGACTTCATCAGAATAGGAGATGGATCTGTTAAGAAGGTAGTAGGGTGTGATGTCTTGGTATTTGGATGACATACACAGAGTAGGAAGTAAAATTCCTATACTACGATCGGTTGTACTGTGGTAGTCACACAGTTGTTTCTCCACAAAGGATATGGATATAATATCTGACATTCTGTTTACTAGATCTATGGTTTTAGATCTAGATTTGGGTAGTTTCCCAATGTGGGTACTTTGACAGTATTCTAATAGTATTTTAGAATAGTTGACTCTTGGCATGGTGGTGTACCTGCAGGTGATAGAATCACCCTCTCTAAAGGTGTCTTACAGACTAAAGAGGAGAGGGACGTACATGATTGACAGATCACTTGCTTGGGCAATTGAGTCAATCATGAGATGTCAAGTACCACACCAGATGTCGTTTTCGCACTAGATGCGATAAGTTTATATTAATCCAATCCTGAAGAAATATACGTAAGTAGTTATAGAACATAAGTACATGTTCTACGGATTTGATGACGGCAGCCTCCTTCGGGAGACGGTTATTATTCCAGGCTTCACAGGTGACATGGATGACAGAGTGATTGTCAGAGTTATAGTTTTCCCTCAGACAAGGGACAATATTATGGACAGGTAGTCAAAGGGGATACTGTGGGAGGCATGGTGCTGGGCACTGATTAGTTTCAGTGATTGATACAGTCTAAGAAGTTTGGATTTGGAGTTCATTTATAAACTAGGTCTCATCAGATATCCAGACATATTCTAAGACAGGTATTACTCAACTCGGGAGATGGTTTTCTCCGTGAGGTTAAGATATAGAGAGATACAGAAAGAAACACCGAAGCGGATCCACTCACTGAGGCTATTTCTCGAACAAAATAGTTTTGCAAACGAGTTTTGTGAAACTGATTAGTAGAGGAGTTGGATGCTCGGTATCACACGAGCTGTGAGTACACAACATCGCAATAATTAGCCTTAAGTGCAAGTGGGAGATTGTTGGATGTAGTGCCCTCAAAGTCAATTATTGGATCGCAGGTACATGATTGCAATGATTGAGGAAGGACCTATACCGATATGACAGTCTTGCTCGAGATGATAGTATGCTATCTGGTTTGTCTTTATCATCATGTAGATGTTGATAGAGCCCATAGGATTCTTGCTTGACTGCCAGCAGTATGATGGCGATCATATATGTGGGAGCTGGGGTCTATAAGCACATCCTTAAAATGTCCCTAGTCGTGGGAGTTTCGAGACAGGGTATCAATACTCCAGAGTAGACTAGTGTATACATTCGAGACCCCGACGAGGGGAGGTGGCCGGTCTTACAAGCCATTGGTGTTAGTTGGATCACCTAAGATGTATACAGGTGCTCATTGGGTTATGAGTACACTGGACAGGACTCGCCGGGAACATGCTAGTTGGTATTATACATATCGTCAGATAGCAGTTCCCTGGTGACATGTGTACAGGTTAGTTCATCGACCTGAGGTCGTCATTTGTCTCGTGTGAGTTCCTACTGTACTTTGATTACTACCCTACCACGGCTCAAAGGAGTCGTGCAAACAGGTTTTAGTTGGGGCGAAACATTGTAGATGCCGTATGGTATTATGGCAGGGTTCGGAAAATGCACGTGCGTTTTCGCACGTGTCATTTTTCGGGCAGATAATACTGGTAGGCTTTGGTTTAAGCCGGATCCCAGTATTATACTGTGTAGATATAATATCTTTGTCTCAGTTGCATTTGTATTCAGTCGTAATACAAATGCGGGTATGTTTATACTGTTACGGGGTTATCTTGAAATTCGTTTCAGGATCACTTTTGGAAGTTGCCAGTTTCCAGTTTTCTATCACCCGTATTTAACATTCGGTTAAATACGGATTTGACTTTTCGTCTTGAGGGTGAGTCATGCTTCTAGAAGGTTCTAGAAGTGGTGATTAGGCTTGTGACTCATTTGTTCATTAATGGTGCTTTAATGATTCATTTATTGTGTTCATACTTGTTTTTACATGACCCATGCTCTTCATTATGGTTATGGTGACCCTCCCCTCTCCTACACTCACCTCCTCCCCTCTACTTATATGGTCGGCCACCCTTTGGTGGAGAGATATGTTTATTTGGATAGAAAAGAAGAAAGTTTTAGTGTATGGAAATTTGATAGATACTCATTTCACATTTCCACCCGATCCAAAAGGCAACTTCATTAACCGTTCGTCCATAGCCTTGGACGTAACGAGACAAAGTGTTCTACTCATTCTCTACATCATCTTGGTCGTCTCTTTTGGCAAACTTGGCGATCGAGTTGCCTCGGTTCAGAGGCGGGAGCCCGTTTAAAGATCCGTCGACGTGGTGCCACCTGGACGACGAGACTGGAGTTTCAGAAGATCGAAGCCGCCGCAACAAAGCGTGGGATGATGATTAAAGACCGAAGGACTCGGATCGTTCGGTATAACAATTCTACCCTCTTTACAATTTGTTAGTTTATTTTTAATGGCAGATCCGGGTTATAGTACGCGATAGCGCCAGTCGTAAAAGTTTTGTTCCGCATATTGGCGTCTGTTAGACGGCAGGGGCGCTGCCGCATACTTACAAGAACAATACAGATAATCTGGGAACCCCGAGTTTCATAGAGCCGCAAATGAAACCCGACGTTCCCCTGGTCATGTGGATAGCTTGTGCAATGAAACCTAGACCCCTACGAGCGCGGCAAGTTACCCGCCAAAACCTGAAGTGAGGCAGCCCCCATCAACAAAGTGAATGGACCACCCAGTACTTCACGGAATCCGGTAACTTGAGCACCCCTCCTTGGGTCAACCTGTACCCCCTACGAGTGCGGAAAATAGCCCGCCAATTCTAGAGTGAAGTCCCCTCCGTCTCAACGCCATGAGATGCGGGCCCGTTGCCTTCTAGAACCCGGCTATCCATGCACCCCACCGCGGGGTAATCCTCGTACAGAAAAGAAAATATATACAACGGGTACATCGACCTCATTCCGGTCGTTCCCCAAAAGAATAATATACAAACAGGCAGTGACGGCAGTCCACATGTCGGACGCTCTCCCCGCAATATCAAATGTACAAATAAATCCAAACGGCACTACCATTGCACATGAGCTATCCACCACGACAAATCCGCAATACCACAGCACAACACAGAACATCAACGTGAATGTCACGTTCGCAAATCCGTCTAAAAGGACTATAGCAATTAGACAAGATTTACCGCTCGAATGACATTCACGGTCGCAGATATAATGTAAGTACTGTAAACTAACACATTTAAAATTCCGATCGACAAAACTTCCTAAAGTGGGCCCCAAGTATAAATCCAGCACTCAAAATAATCTGGGCCATTACTAAAACTTCCAGAAACCACAATTCCATGCAAAAGACTGCCACAAGAAAAATGGTGCACTGAAGCTACCGTTCTGCCGCGCAACCGCGGCAAACACGTGGGTTTGGCCGCGGTTCCGCGGTGACACAGAGGCATCGTGCTATCAAATTTCTTGTGGTGTCTTTAAAATGCCTGCCTGATTTTCTGAAACAATCAAAATAATTTTTCGACAAGTTTAAAAATTCGACAGAAACTTTGAACATGAAATGCGGTTTTGGAAATTTTGTCCGATCGAGCTTTTAAACATATTAGAACAAGCTAGTATACGGTTAATAGTGTGGCTCTGATACCATGTTGGGATACGGGGGCGCCCCGGCCGTCTGAACGATGCCAGATGCGGAACAAAAACTTTTTACTGGACCGGTGCCACCGCGATCCAAATACCCGGATCTTTCCATTAACCGTAAACTAGCAAAATGTAAATGGAGTGGAAAAGATTATACCGATCGATCCGTGTCCTTCAGTCTTTAATCTCCGCACCAAGCTCCCCGCTGCTGCGCCGACGAAGTCCGCACCCTGATCATGCCTGTCAAAATGGCACCACGTCTATGAATCTGTATACGGGCTCCCGCTTCAAGACCGAGGCAACTCGGACATGAAGTTTGCTAGCCGACATGTCCAAGATTGATGTAGAGAGAGAGTGTAGGATCTTTTGTCTCAAGACTCCCAACGAATCGGGTGGAGGTTGAAGTTGCCAAGGATGTTGTGAGCATGGAAATTTCTTTGAGAAAAGAGAATGAGCTCTCTGGAAATTTGCCCAAGATCAAGGGCTCGGCCACACTCAGCCAGAATGAAAGGGGGGGCTCCTAAAAACTCTCTGGAAATTGCAATATATGGTGTGTATTAATCAAGTGAAGAGGTGGTGTGATAAAAAGGAATTGTATAAGTAAATTAATCACAACGAATATATATACTATGTACTCACAGACTCATAAACCCACGCCACACTAAACCCCCTGAAAAATAATCGTGCTGGCCAAAATTCCAAAGAACCCCCTCGCCACTAATTTCTGGCGAGATTGCAAGAAAACCCCCATCGGAAAAAACAGACACCGAAACTAAAACCCATGCCTCATAAAATATACACCCATGCCTCATTAAATGAGGCAGCACCCTTCGCTGTGCAGCCCATGCAGTAGCAGGGGATGGTGGAAAAAAGAAAGGTCAAGCGGAAAAAAACAAGGGTCAAGGCTCACATGATCAAGATGTTTCGAGACGGAAAAAAGAAAAATGGCAACTCCTAAAATAATCCCGTAACGAATTACGAGATTACACCTCAACTGTAAATACATACCCGTATTTGTATTCCGACCAAATACAAATGCAATGAGACAAAAAATATTTCTACAATGTAATACTAGGATCCGGCTTAAACCAAAGCCCGCTAGTATTATCCGTCCGATCATGATCCGTGCCCAAGTGCACGGATATGATCGAACCCCGCCATATATCCATATGGCCTCTACAACGTTTCGCCCGAACTTGGGAAACTGTCTGTGGGGAATTCTAATGACTCATCAATACACTGGCACTGAGTATAACCACTAGCACGTCAGAGGTACTAGCTGTACGTAACGGTTGCCGATGTATTGATCGGGAGGGAAGCTGACGAGCGAACTCATCCAGAAACCCTACTGAGCCTGACAGTGACAATATCCGTATAGTCCGGTCCGTTCGTCTATGAGTATCGCATATAGGGCCTAGGGTCTGGTAAACGTCAGATCCCAAATAGCGGTATAATTCGTGTCGGAGAGAAGCCCAGAACACCCTGAGATACTACTGGAATACCTATCAGTAAATCTCGATTACCCTGGCCAGGGATTTCGTGTAATGGCTCTCCTAAACACAGCGCGATCTCACCCCCAATACCGTGAGAGACGAATCCCTGATGATCCGCTCACTGCCTCCATGTGGCTCGGGACTGTACCCAACTAAAACCTGTTTGCACGACTCCTTTGAGCCGTGGTAGGGTAGTAATCAAAGCACAGTGGGAACTCACACGAGACAAATGACGATCTCAGGTCGACAGACTAACCTGTACACATGTCACCTGGGAACTGCTATCTGACGATATGTATAATACCAACTAGCATGTTCCCGGCGAGTCCTGTCCGGTGTACTCATAACCCAATGAGCACATGTATACATCTTAGGTGATCAACTGACACCAATGGCTTGTGAGACTGGCCACCGCCCCTCGTCGGGGTCTCGACTGTATACACTAGTCTACTCTGGAGTATCGATGCCCTGTCTCGAAACTCCCACGACTAGGGACACTTTAAGGATGCGCTTATAGACCCCAGCTCCCACGTATATGATCGCCATCATACTGCTGGCTGTTAAGCAAGAATCCTATGGGCTCTATCAACATGCAATAGTGAACTAAAACATGTATACTATGATAAAGACAGACCATATAGCATTCCATCATCTCGAGCAAGACTGTACTATAGGTATAGGTCCTCCTTCAATCATTGCAATCACGTACCTGCGATCCAATAATTGACTTTAAGGGCAATATATCCAACATTGTCCTCTGAGTCTACTCTCCTAACCTCGATCCCCTGGAGATCAACCATCTCCATGATCAGGTGATACTGCCTTAGAATATGTATGGATCACTGATGGGACGGGCGTTCTTAGGCATAAGCCACAACTCCATTGTCTCACAATGGTAGGAACGAAGTTCATCTCATGAACTAATATACACCCAGACTTCCTCTTTGGTAGCATCTTTGGTAGCGATGTATCCAGCCTATATCGTCTAGTATGACACGGTATCTAGCTTGGAACTCTTCCAACATACCGTCTCTTTACTGAGGGTAAAGACAATTCCTGTGACTGACATTCAGTCGACCTTACAACCCTGGAAGGTATCCATTGATTCTTTCCAGGGTCGATTGATACTATCTCAATACACCTAGTGAGAATCCTAACATCCACTTAGATCCATCACATAGATCCAAAACCCTGGATTTAGGAGGTATCACCTTGATCCTATATGGAGAATCCTTGTGATAAGAGGAGATTAACCGAGTGTAGCATAGGAAACACCTTTCCTATCGAGAGTATGTCATCTACGTACAATATGAGGATGACAGCCTTACTCTCTACTACCTTTTTGTATATACAAGGTTCATCTACCATTTTGATAGAGTCAAACGTTTTGACTACTGCATCAAAATAGACGTTCCAACTCCGCGATGCCTTCTTTAACCTGTAAAGCAACTTGCACACGTTTCCGCTGCTCCCACTGTCTACGAAGCCCTCTGGCTGTGTACTTATAGACGCTCTCTTCTAAATCGCTATTTAGAACAGTAGTCATGATACCCAACCGCCAGATATCGTAGTCATGGTGTGTAGCAGTGGCAAGTAGGGTCTGGATGGACTTTAAGCATAGGTACTTAGAAAAGGTTTCATCATAAGCCACACCTGGTCGATGATGCAAACCTTTAACAAGTCTAGCTTTCAAAGTCTCAACCTTTCCATGTACACCAATTAATCTTCTCAAGATATACTCACTCCTAATAGGGATTTAACCCTTTAGATATAGCAACCAAAGTCTATACTTCGTTGGTGTATATAGATTCCATCTCAGATCGCATAGCATCCAGCCATTCTTACAGAGTCCCCACTCTTGATGGCCTGCTCGAAACTAGTTGGGTCATCATCTCATGATGCAGTCCTCGCTCCCAGTATCATAGAGAAACCAAAGTATCTCTCAGGTGGGTGAGGAACCCTACCAGATCGGCGGAGAGACTGAGGTTCGTTGGGAGCCATTGAATCCTCCGGTTCTATCAAATCATCAGCTGCAGTTTGTATAGCTGAAACTCCTTCCAGTTTTACCTCATGACCACAAATTTCTTTCCAAAATAAATTTCTTTTCTAAAATGGTGGCACGCCGAGAAATAAAACACCTTTTGTTCCTCGGTGCGGTAGAAGATATTCCCTTGCGAATGCTTGGGATATCTAACAAACTTCCACAGAACTGACCTTACCTCGAGCTTGTCCGGATTTTGCTTTTAGACATAGGCCGAACAACCCCAAATCTTAACTTCCTTAAGAGATAGGCTCTTCCCATACCATATCTCATATGGAGTGGTAGGCACCTGATTTGGTTGGAACCCTATTCAATAGGTATGCAGCTTCATAAGTGCATAACACCCAAAAGAAAACAGGCAACTCAGTAGTACTCATCATAGAGCGCACCATATCACATAGGGTGCAATTGCTCCACCCCGATACACCATTGTGCCGTGGTGTATACGGAGGAGTAATGCTGAGAGAGAATCTCATTCTCCTTTAGAATAGTCCAGGAACTCCGTGCTCAGGTATTCTCCTCCCTGATCTCATCAAAGGACATAATACTTATACCTGTTTTGGTTATCTACTTCTAACTTATATTCATTGAATATCTCAAAAGGTTCAGACTTGTGTTTTAACAGGAACATATGTCCGAATCTTGAGAGATCATCAGTGAATATAATGAAGTACAAAGAACCGGTCCTGGCATGTGTAGACAGGGGACCTACATATATCATCATGTATCAATCCCAAGAGTTCACTAACTCTTTCTCTGTTTCCAATAAACGGAGCTATGGTCATCTTATCTTTGTGACATGACTGGCAAGTTTCACAAGATGTAAATTCAAACTGATTTAAATATGCATCTTTATGTAACTTCAGCTAGTCGGGTCGCATTGATATGACCTAGTCTACAATGCCTCAAGAAGGATTCGTTCATTTCTGAACTATTCCTATTGTGTGTGTTCTGTACGTTAAGAACTGTGATTTGATTTAGAACGTATATGATTTTAGATAACGTGCCTGAACCGATCAACTCTTGATATAGGAAATGTTCAAAACATTATCCAACATTACAAAATTATATCCTTCTTTACTAAATAAAGAGACTGATATGATGTTGTATATCAGGTTCGGTAGCTAATAACATTCGTTCAGAATCAATGTATTTGGTAATACAGGGTGATAACTGCCAACATCTTGGTTGCAACAATTGCAACATTTCCATCTCTTGAAATTTTATCACCCGTTCTCAATTCTCTACCTATCTATAGCCTATGTAACAGATTACATATCTGGGATCCTGATCCGGTATCTCATACCCAGGAAGTAGAGAATACTGAGAAACAATTCTCGGTAATGAACACACCTGAAGAAGATGCATCATCATACACTTTTGAATTGCTGAACAAGGCGCGCAGGAACTCTCCTACTGCCGTATTGAAAAAATCTCCTCCACCCGTGGAGAATGTTATAGAAATAAAGCCAGATCAGCCCTCTCAGCGGCTTTCTTCCAAAGTTTACAAAGTCTGGCGACAGGTCCAGGAGTCAGTGATCGATCAGGACTATCTCCGCCGACAGAAGAAGCTGAAGGTTCAGCAGGAAGAGAACCGTCCTAGCAAGCCACAAAGGACGACAGCCACCTGGGTGCCCGCTGCAACGGCCCCCTCAATATCAACTGCTCAAAATAAAAGGAGGCCATAGAAAGCCCCTATGACTACGGCAGATCACAAAGACGCTGAGCCCAAACGCCCCAAGTCTGGAGGCATAACGGTGCATACCGTTTACATGGCTTCCGGAAAAGAAGAAAGCCGCACTTCGACTGTAGCGTTTTGAAAATCGTTTCGGTGAAATTTCGAAAAAAAACGGTAAAATAAGGGGGTTTTCGGTAAAAAGTCAAAATACAAATATCTTTATTATAAAATTAAATATACATATTCTAGCTATGTAATTGCTAGTATTTGGTGTTTATTGACCCACTGGTGAAATCTCAAATTTTCTGAAAATTTTTCCGAAATTAAGTATTTTAATATTATTTTAAGCTGTCACTAATATATTTAATTAGGGAAAATTACAAATTGGAATGAGTTGAAACAAATTTTGTGCATCATAAAACATTAAATAAAATTTTATCACATGGTTTTTGAAACGAAATCGTTTGCCAAAACGGTTTAGAAATTATTGAAGAAAAAAGGCTTTTTCTTAGTGTAAATGGATGTTTGGGGTATTGTATTTATCATTTTTCATCACCCCACACCCATACCCACACTCACACACCCTCATTTATTCCCTCCCTTGGCTGAATTCAGTAGCCCCATCAATTGTCCCCACTTCTTTTGATAAAAGAAAAGAAAACAAAGGAAATAAGAAAATAGTAAAAAGAGTATGGTCTTTTGTTGACTTGGTCTTCTTTTCTCCCCTTGACTTCACCCACCCCCACACCACACCTCACCCCTCTCCTCTCCTGGCCGAAACTGATCTCTTGGCAGCCCCCCCATTTTCTTCAAGTCTTCATCTTCCTTCACCTCCAAATTCATTCAAAAATCCACCAAAATCAACACAAATCAAAGCAAACTCAAAATCTAATCCCTACCCATTATTCCTTTGCCATTCAAGCTTGGATCTTGGTGAAAAGAGAGCATTTTGGGAGGCTAGATTTCTTGTGAGGTCAATAAAATTATGGAGGTATAATCTTGACCTTTTGTTTAAATTGTTGGTTATTGCTTTAATCTAACTTATTTAGGAAATGAATTATGGTTCTAATTGAAGGATTGGGTTTTCAAGAGAATGATTAAATTATAGTTAGGGTTTTTGTTGTGTGATTATGGTTACAATGTGGAATTCATCATTTTGTGAAATGTGAAACATAACCAAGATTGTTAGTTGCAAATTGTTAAGTTGGAATTGTAATAATTATGCTAATTTGCTAACTAGTTTTTTTAAAAAATGGTTTAATAATTGAGATTAAAAATGTAATTAGGTTTTTATGACTTCTTTAACATTATAAAGTGTAGTTTAACACTTTAGTTCATGGAAATCCAACCTAAATTGTTGTATGTGCATTTTTGCTATAAAATGGTTGAAATTGGTTAAAATTGCAAACTAGGTTTTTGAAATTGAATTAAATTGTGGGTTTAAAATTTACGTTGCGGTTTCTATGGCATAATTAACATATTAAGTTATCATCTTGGTCACTAGAATTATTAAAACGTCATGTTTCGTACAAAAACGGTAATTTGTGCTTGCTATATTTTCGGAAAAATGACTTTTTAAGTGAAATTGGGGTTTTTGGGAATTGTAAGCTGTTTTATATTATAATTAGTGCTTGTAATTGTACAAATGAGTGTGTTGGGAGTTTTCTCGATTGTTTGGCGTTTGTACGCCGACGTCGAGGGTTTTTGGGTTCATTTGTGAAAGCAACCATAGGTTTTGACTTATGTGGGATTCGTGTGTCGTTTTAGTCATGAGTCGGATTTTAATGCGATACGGTGCGTTATGATATGTAGGTACCCCATGTTGACTTCTAGACGACAAGAGAGCGCGTGGCGACGTCGGCACCGGCAAGCGAGGACCAGGTGAGTAGATTTATATCTACGGGGAGAAGTCGGGTGGATGGCGTATAGCACCCCCGCAGTCCGAGGTGATGTATACGGATGCGTATACACACCTATAAATATTATATGTTGTTGGGTTTATTATTGATGTTTAAATGGATATTGGTATATCGGATTGATGAGAGGTTACGAAACCTTAGGGTATTGGGTGCACTACACATACGTACACACACATACATACTTGCATGCATCCTTATGTCATATGTGGTTATAGGATCCTATGTGGATATGTGTTCACATAGATTTTGGGAATGATGATGCCATAGCAATAGTGATATATATATTTTAGATGATCAACATTTGATTATGTTATGAGATATGATATGATATGACAGGATACTTGTGATAGGCCGCCTTGGGCGATGTATACTCTTGTGATGATATATGATGAAAATACCGATTTATACTAGACTGTCGATCAGTAGTCAGATCTTGATTTTTGTGATGATGTTGGCATTGTGCTAGACGTAGGTCAGTACCCAGATGATGATCTTGATAAAGAGAATACTTGATGAATAATATGACAAATGTGATATTGACCCGTACCCAGATTTGGGGATGCCATACGACGGATTTACGTACGAGCTATATTTTGATGATTGATCCGCACTCTTGACTTGGGATGTCTGGTTATGGATATGATATTATTGAGGCGGGATCACCGACTATATATATACAAGTATGTATATGTATCGACCCAGATGATAGGCGGTTTCCTTACCTGTAGTCCAGCTTGTTAGCTTAGCCCTTTAGTTTAGTTTAGTTGTTGGATTAGATTCGATTCTTACCTATTTCAAAACTAACGAATCGTGGGTATTTTAAAAGACAGCCCAAGGGATCCTACGGATATTTCAAAAGACGTATCTTTTCATAAAAACACCGTGGCCCCTATTTTCAAAACCTCATGATTCGTGTTATTTCAAAAGGCACCACTTGTAGGACTTATATTAGATTAATGCAGATTGGTTATAGTTGCGTCTAGTTTTCAGCTCCCGCTCATTTTTGTGGTCCGCTTCGCATCGCATGCTTATTTTATGTTCATACTCCATTATTGATATCATGCTGTTAGGACACCAGCACCATTACTGATGATGCGTATATACCACGTACACTTAATTGCCGGCTCACACACATCTTCATCGGTAATTGCCATGTCACGTACACCTTAGAAAATATTATTGCTTGACATAGCCTATTAGCTAATAGTTTAGACATGATATTAGCGTACTTGCCTTATATGTTAGTTAGACATTGTAGTTATTACCTGCTACTTCATGCATACCGTTATTCATTGTTATGCCGCATTCATGGATTCTCATGCATATATTCACTATTTTACGTGTTATGGAGGTTTTGGATTCGGATTTCCATGAGATTTGTTTCTGGATTTGGAGGAAAACCGCAAAAACATAAATAAACCTTTTCTCTCTTTTAAAAATAAAAAGTGCGGTTTTCCCATGATGTATGAGTCGTCCACCATGAGTTTGCTGATGGATTTCGAGACCCGATTCGAGGAGACGGATGAACCGTTTCGGGTACATGGTGGACCCGGTAAGGTACCCCGGGGCAAGAAGCGCGTGATGATGACGATGTGAGCCTGGCAGGGGAGCACTACCTACCGGTGATATTACCTGACGCGTCGGATATCTGGAGGATACCGTCGTGGTCTTGAGATGGATGGTAGGGGCCGGTCTGGACTGACGGCGCCCTAGATATTGTGATTGAGACTTGAGGTACATAGATTGTGACACAGAGATATCGAGGTATTTGGACACTTGTTTTGTGTCGATGCTGGGCACTGTTTTATGCTGATTTCATATATGGTACCTCATTTCTTTTAAAATACAGCAATCTCATTGATTTATGAAACCAGTTTTATTCAGTACATGCATTCTGTTTCTTGCATTCATACATCATCCATATGATGTATTGCTACCTGAGGCACTGACTCGGGCACATGAGATCACACTCG
Organism: Agapanthus africanus; assembly: GCA_030015575.1. Taxonomy (NCBI): domain Eukaryota; kingdom Viridiplantae; phylum Streptophyta; class Magnoliopsida; order Asparagales; family Amaryllidaceae; genus Agapanthus; species Agapanthus africanus. The sequence continues at coordinate 179,327,336 of JASDDO010000008.1, forward strand.
GTAAGATATTACCCTAGCCATTGTTATAGGCTGCATGTTATACATATATTTGAGGTTATATTATGATCATTGACCCAGGTTGCGTTATTTATGCGATTTCTTTCCGTAGATGTTTTTCTATTCACGAGTTGGCAACTCACCCCCGTTGTGCCCCAGTTTCTTGCAGGTTTGCCGTACATGCTTCTTTACGGCTTTGCGGGCACTGTACCTTTCGGGTGACTTGCTAGTAGGTGGGTTTATTGTATCGTACCCATCATTATGCATTGTATATTATATTTCAGTTGTATCTAGAATTTCCATCAACCAAACATGTATTTATTTTTTTGAGATAGAGACCAGTAATGTTATTCTTTCGACCTTAGAGTCGCGTGTTATATTACCTTGGGTTCTTGCTGGTTGAGTTTCATTTCTGTTGTGATCCTCGCCTTTAGGCGTTGTATATTATGTTGCATACTGGTTGTTTTGATATGGTTCTTCCTACTCTCTACTACTTTTCTTGGTTTGGATTTCTGGGTTCGGCTTACTTATAGTACGTACGCCTCGAGACGTTCGTAGTCTAAGTGCCGGTCATGTTCCGTACTTTCGGGTCGTGACAAAGTTGGTATCAGAGCGTTAGGTTTTACCTTCGGAGCGTAGGATGACCCTTGGTTGATGGAATAGGTGACTAAAGTAGAGTGACGTACCGTTGGTATGTTCCGCGGCATACTTACGACACGCCACTTCACTTAAGAAGCCTTAGGATGTACATTTCCTTGTGCAGTATCATATTCATTCCTGATCTAGCCTCATCGGTACCGGTTATGGTTTTGCTGCCACGATTATGGGCAGGGAGAGCTACGGCTAGAGTTGCGGTCAGCACGAGCTCGTTACGAACGAGGACTGACCAGGGCGTGACTCCGGCGACACACGATTGCAGAAATGTGTCTCTTGATTGTGTTTTGCGCCACGAGCGTTGGATGGATCACTGTATGAGATTACTCGGACGTGCAGATCAGCACCAGAGGATTGAGCCACTGGCAGAGGCCAGCCAGATATTGATGACCGTTGGTGTATTGCTTACTCATGATGATTGAGGCACGGTTCAGCGTGCAGACGAGCGAGCCAGTTTTTGCTGCGGGCGACGAGATACTGCCCCAGATGTTGGAGCTATTACAGTACGAGATTGTACTAAGAGATTATAGAAGGTCGCTAGTCACCGAGGATGAACGACTAGGACATGTGGTTCGTTCGCTACCCCGATGCGAGGTAATCAGATATATTGATTCCAGCTGAGACGACTTCACGCGGAGACGTTGAGAGTCGACAGAGACGATCGAAAGCCAGAAACCTATTATTCCAAGTTTAAAGTATTCGGAAAGACATGCAGGCAATTCTATGGTCCCTCTAGAAGAATGAAACCCTAACTCGACTTAATGACCGTGTGAAAGCCTTTGAACCTTAGGATTCACGGCAGTTCTGCGGCGCCATTAGTCAGGCTTGGGTTTGCCCTTCTACGGCTGGACCACCGATGCTGTGATATGTACTCGATACTATTAAACTGTGCCCAAGAAGTTGAGCTCTTGGGGGATTATGAGGTTTTGACGACTTGATCGGATGGCTCGACTTAATACGGATGCTAGGTGGTGAGATGCATTTCTTGGGAGACTCCCGATACGAGGATAGCCGTTGGAGCTCAGTCCATGTAGCCACGATGAGACGAGTCCGGAGCAGTCGACATTAGAGAAAGTGGAGTAAGAGGTTCGTACCAGATCTAGATGAGATGACGTTCCACTCCGTCGACATCAGAGATGCGATGCGCATGCCGAGGCATGGTACTTGGATTACTTTCCAGAAGAAGTTGCGATGAGTATGCAGTCGTTCCAGAGCAAGATGCAGATATAGGAAAGGACGATGACTTCCGGACAGTTGGCAGAGACGAGACATGGAAGAGACCGTGAGCAGGATTCCTTCCAGGACACTGCTGCAATGACACTTGCACCCAGGATCAGATGTGTCACGTACATTCAGAGAGCCAGAGGCCGACGCCAGTGAATTGCTGTCTTACGAGTGGTCGCGATGATTGACCGAGAGATGACCAGAGAAGTGCCAGAACGGGATCATCCCCGTTAGCACACCTGACAAGGCCGATGAGCCGATGGACCGAGAGATTGGTAATTCCCAGTGAAGACCTTGACCCAGGAGTGGTCATTGTTACGCACACCAACAGGCCAGAGTTCATGATCATAGACGAGACGTCCCACTAGTGACCGCGACAGTTGGCCCGAGATTCTTAGAGGATGCGCTTGAGTGGTACTATGCCGCCATTATTGATTTCGATGTTTTGGGTGATTTATTCGAATGATTTGATTTTAATGATTGAGGATTTACGATCCTTGCACAGTGTTGCACTTGATATCGTTTTCGTGCTTGGGTTTCACATGATTGTGATTTTACGGTTTTGGGCATTTGAGTTGATTTGGTGCGTACGCACGCACACGATTTGGTTTCTGCACTCTGTATAGTTTATATATGCTTGCAGTGCAGTGATACGCCTTTTGTGCACTTAGATGCATTGGACTTTGATTTCGATGGTGATGTTCGATATTTGTTTTGTGCACCTTATGCACCTGATTTGATTTTGCGCATGTTCGGCACTTGATATTGGATTTCATGATTTCGTGCACGATGGATGCACCTGATTGGATTTTCGCGCATGTTGGGCGCATGTTTTGAAGTGTTATTTTGGTGCACACCAGATGCACTAAATCGAGATTTTTCGTCCATGTCAGATGCACCTGATTTTGCTGTCAGGCACACATGTTGCCTACGACAGATGTTTCGTGCACACCCGATGTACTTAGATGTTGTTTCTGTGCATATGTATGGCACATATTTGGATTTTGATTTCCGTGCGCACAAGACGCGCGTAGTATTCATACGCGTATTTTGGGATTGATTTTTCTTATAGAGCAGTACGTTTTTATGATATTGCTATGTGTTTTCGTACTGAGCAGGACTAGTCAGAGGACAGTACCTGAATATATTTGGCATTCATTTCCTTCAGATATTTACATATATAGATTTGATATTTACGTGTGTAGTTCCGATTTATAGCATATTGGTTTTGTATTGGATTTGACATTTGTGTCTTTACCATGACTCCAATGATGGTGGGATGCTTGACGGAGTTTTGATTTTGAGTTATATGCTCATTCTTCACGCGCATGCGTTGCGCTACGATTTATTTTATGTATTTATAATTTCGCAGCCCCGACGACTTGATGGTTTTGGTTTAGATGTTTTAGTATTTGAGGGGAGTTTTACTTTAAATTCGGGGACCGAATTTTTTTAAGGGGGGAAGATTGTAGCGTTTTTAAAATCGTTTCGGTGAAATTTCGAAAAAAAACGGTAAAATAAGGGGGTTTTCGGTAAAAAGTCAAAATACAAATATCTTTATTATAAAATTAAATATACATATTCTAGCTATGTAATTGCTAGTATTTGGTGTTTATTGACCCACTGGTGAAATCTCAAATTTTCTGAAAATTTTTCCGAAATTAATTATTTTAATATTATTTTAAGCCGTCACTAATATATTTAATTAGGGAAAATTACAAATTGGAATGAGTTGAAACAAATTTTGTGCATCATAAAACATTAAATAAAATTTTATCACATGGTTTTTGAAACGAAATCGTTTGCCAAAACGGTTTAAAAATTATTGAAGAAAAAAGGCTTTTTCTTAGTGTAAATGGATGTTTGGGGTATTGTATTTATCATTTTTCATCACCCCACACCCATACCCACACTCACACACCCTCATTTATTCCCTCCCTTGGCTAAATTCAGCAGCCCGATCAATTGTCCCCACTTCTTTTGATAAAAGAAAAGAAAACAAAACAAAGGAAATAAGAAAATAGTAAAAAGAGTATGGTCTTTTGTTGACTTGGTCTTCTTTTCTCCCCTTGACTTCACCCACCCCCACACCACACCTCACCCCTCTCCTCTCCTGGCCGAAACTGATCTCTTGGCAGCCCCCCCCCATTTTCTTCAAGTCTTCATCTTCCTTCACCTCCAAATTCATTCAAAAATCCACCAAAATCAACACAAATCAAAGCAAACTCAAAATCTAATCCCTACCCATTATTCCTTTGCCATTCAAGCTTGGATCTTGGTGAAAAGAGAGCATTTTGGGAGGCTAGATTTCTTGTGAGGTCAATAAAATTATGGAGGTATAATCTTAACCTTTTGTTTAAATTGTTGGTTATTGCTTTAATCTAACTTATTTAGGAAATGAATTATGGTTCTAATTGAAGGATTGGGTTTTCAAGAGAATGATTAAATTATAGTTAGGGTTTTTGTTGTGTGATTATGGTTACAAGGTGGAATTCATCATTTTGTGAAATGTGAAACATAACCAAGATTGTTAGTTGCAAATTGTTAAGTTGGAATTGTAATAATTATGCTAATTTGCTAACTAGTTTTTTAAAAAATTGGTTTAATAATTGAGATTAAAAATGTAATTAGGTTTTTATGACTTCTTTAACATTATAAAGTGTAGTTTAACACTTTAGTTCATGGAAATCCAACCTAAATTGTTGTATGTGCATTTTTGCTATAAAATGGTTGAAATTGGTTAAAATTGCAAACTAGGTTTTTGAAATTGAATTAAATTGTGGGTTTAAAATTTACGTAGCGGTTTCTATGGCATAATTAAGATATTAAGTTATCATCTTGGTCACTAGAATTATTAAAACGTCATGTTTTGTACAAAAACGGTAATTTGTGCTTGCTATATTTTCGGAAAAATGACTTTTTAAGTGAAATTGGGGTTTTTGGGAATTGTAAGCTGTTTTATATTATAATTAGTGCTTGTAATTGTACAAATGAGTGTGTTGGGAGTTTTCTCGATTGTTTGGCGTTTGTACGCCGACGTCGAGGGTTTTTGGGTTCATTTGTGAAAGCAACCATAGGTTTTGACTTATGTGGGATTCGTGTGTCGTTTTGGTCATGAGTCGGATTTTAATGCGATACGGTGCGTTATGATATGTAGGTACCCCATGTTGACTTCTAGACGACAAGCGAGCGCGTGGCGACGTCGGCACCGGCAAGCGAGGACCAGGTGAGTAGATTTATATCTACGGGGAGAAGTCGGGTGGATGGCGTATAGCACCTCCGCAGTCCGAGGTGATGTATACGGATGCGTATACACACCTATAAATATTATATGTTGTTGGGTTTATTATTGATGTTTAAATGGATATTGGTATATCGGATTGATGAGAGGTTACGAAACCTTAGGGTATTGGGTGCACTACACATACGTACACACGCATACATACTTGCATGCATCCTTATGTCATATGTGGTTATAGGATCCTATGTGGATATGTGTTCACATGGATTTTGGGAATGATGATGCCATAGCAATAGTGATATATATATTTTAGATGATCGACATTTGATTATGTTATGAGATATGATATGATATGGCAGGATACTTGTGATAAGCCGCCTTGGGCGATGTATACTCTTGTGATGATATATGATGAAAATACCGATTTATACTAGACTGTCGATCAGTAGTCAGATCATGATTTTTGTGATGATGTTGGCATTGTGCTAGACGTAGGTCAGTACCCAGATGATGATCCTGATAAAGAGAATACTTGATGAATAATATGACAAATGTGATATTGACCCGTACCCAGATTTGGGGATGCCGTACGACGGATTTACGTACGAGCTATATTTTGATGATTGATCCGCACTCTTGACTTGGGATGTCTGGTTATGGATATGATATTATTGAAGCGGGATCACCGACTATATATATACAAGTATGTATATGTATCGACTCAGATGATAGGCGGTTTCCTTACCTGTTGTCCAGCTTGTTAGCTTTGCCCTTTAGTTTAGTTTAGTTGTTGGATTAGATTCGATTCTTACCGATTTCAAAACTAACGAATCGTGGGTATTTTAAAAGGCAGCCCAAGGGATCCTACGGATATTTCAAAAGACGTATCTTTTCATAAAAACACCGTGGCCCCTATTTTCAAAACCTCATGATTCGTGTTATTTCAAAAGGCACCATTTGTAGGACTTATATTAGATTAATGCAGATTGGTTATAGTTGCGTCTAGTTTTCAGCTCCCGCTCATTTTTGTGGTCCGCTTCGCATCGCATGCTTATTTTATGTTCATACTCCATTATTGATATCATGCTGTTAGGACACCAGCACCATTACCGATGATGCGTATGTACCACGTACACTTAATTGTCGGCTCACACACATCTTCATCGGTAATTGCCATGTCACGTACACCTTAGAAAATATTATTGCTTGACATAGCCTGTTAGCTAATAGTTTAGACTTGATATTAGCGTACTTGCCTTATATGTTAGTTAGACATTGTAGTTATTACCTGCTACTTCATGCATACCGTTATTCATTGTTATGCCGTATTCATGGATTCTCATACATATATTCACTATTTTACGTGTTATGGAGGTTTTGGATTCGAATTTCCATGAGATTTGTTTCTGGATTTGGAGGAAAACCGCAAAAACATAAATAAACCTTTTCTCTCTTTTAAGAATAAAAAGTGCGGTTTTCCCATGATGTATGAGTCGTCAACCATGAGTTTGCTGATGGATTTCGAGACCCGATTCGAGGAGACGGATGAACCGTTTCGGGTACATGGTGGACCCGGTAAGGTACCCCGGGGCAAGAAGCGCGTGATGATGACGATGTGAGCCTGGCAGGGGAGCACTACCTACCGGTGATATTACCTGACGCGTCGGATATCCGGAGGATACCGTCGTGGTCTTGAGATTGATGGTAGGGGCCGGTCTGGACTGACGGCACCCTAGATATTGTGATTGAGACTTGAGGTACATAGATTGTGACACAGAGATATCGAGGTATTTGGACACTTATTTTGTGTCGATGCTGGGCACTGTTTTATGCCGATTTCATATATGGTACCTCATTTCTTTTAAAATACAGAAATCTCATTGATTTATGAAACCAGTTTTATTCAGTACATGCATTCTGTTTCTTGCATTCATACATCATCCATATGATGTATTGCTACCTGAGGCACTGACTCGGGAACATGAGATCACACTCGGTTAGATATTACCCTAGCCATTGTTATAGGCTGCATGTTATACATATATTTGAGGTTATATTATGATCATTGACCCAGGTTGCGTTATTTATGCGAGTTCTTTCCGTAGATGTTTTTCTATTCACGAGTTGGCAACTCACCCCCGTTGTGCCCCAGTTTCTTGCAGGTTTGCCGTACATGCTTCTTTACGGCTTTGCGGGCACTGTACCTTTCGGGTGACTTGCTAGTAGGTGGGTTTATTGTATCGTACCCATCATTATACATTGTATATTATATTTCAGTTGTATCTAGAATTTCCATCAACCAAACATGTATTTATTTTTTTGAGATAGAGACCAGTAATGTTATTCTTTCGACCTTAGAGTCGCGTGTTATATTTCCTTGGGTTCTTGCTGGTTGAGTTTCATTTCTATTGTGATCCTCGCCTTTAGGCGTTGTATATTATGTTGCATACAGGTTGTTTTGATATGGTTCTTCCTACTCTCTACTACTTTTCTTGGTTTGGATTTCTGGGTTCGGCTTACTTAGAGTACGTACGCCTCGAGACGTTCGTAGTCTAAGTGCCGGTCATGTTCCGTACTTTCGGGTTGTGACATCGACGGGCCACCGACCGCTCAGTCGATCAATAATAAGGGCTCAGGAACAACAACAGCAGAAGCTTCAAGAGATGCTGACTGCAATGGCCGCACTCACTATGCCGAAAGAAACTCCAGAGACCTCGGAGCAGTGTCGGGAACAAGAAACTGACACCGAGTTCCTCCGAAGAATGCTCGAGAGGAAAGAAAAAGAGGCTGCAGAACAGGCAGCCAATATAAAATGAATGGCGCTTCTCTTCCAAGACATGGTTGGGATGATGTTACAGCCGGATCCTCCAGCTGAAGACCCTCCGATCATCATTGAAGACGACCGAGCGGAGACGTCAAATCCCCTTCCGGCTTGTTCAGCAGCCAAAGAGGAGACCATCTCAAAAGCTGCGCTCAATGATTATATAGCTCAGCAAATACGAGCTCACCAGGCGAACGAAGCGGCCGGTCAGATTGTTAAGACTGGACGACCCTATCAGGGTTGGTATGACCAAATAAAGTACCCGCTGGGATACACGATCCCCAAATTCCACGTATATAAGGGGACAGGAAATCCGCATCAGCATGTCGCTCAATTCAGAGCCTTGTGCGGCAACACCAGAGGGGATGATAAGTTACTGCTTCGCCAATTCGTCGGCAGCTTGGCAGAGACGGCGTTTGAGTGGTATTCAGAGCTGCCCAACGACTCCATCAAAACTTTTACAGAGATGGAATTACTGTTCACCCAATGTTTTGCGAGTACTAGCGAGTGCACCCCGATCACCGCATTGATCAACGCCAGGGTAAGACCAGGCGAAACATGGGTTCAATACGCAATACGATGGCGGAATCTGTGGTCGAAATGCGAACAACGCATCGAAGAAGCGCCTGCGGTAGGCATGTTTATGGGTACCCTCGACCCTCAAGCGACCATCTCGCAATTCATGATGTTCTTCAAGCCGACTACTTTCCAGGTCTTGATCGACAAATTGGCCCAAATGGATCAGATGGGTCATAGACCGTCTCCTCCAAAGCCGGATTCTCAAAATGAAAAAGGGAAAGGAAAAGCAACTTTCGTCGCCAATACTCAACAACAGCCGAGCAACTTAAAGCCGATTGTTCGCCAAAACAATATGGGTCCACGCCCATACCTTGAGGAGAGACTAGGACGTCCCTACTCGTTTCCCCAAGATAAAATGAGGAGACTGTTCGAGCTGGCGGTGCGCAACGGACTCATCAATCTGCCAGATCCAAAACGTCCGTTACAGCCAAACGACGTCAACGATCCCAATTACTGCCCCTACCACCGAGTATTGAGCCATCCGATCGAAGACTGCTACGTCTTCAAAAACTAGGTTGAAGACCAATACCAACAAGGCAAGTTCGCGTTATCGGAAAATTGGAAGGTGAAACCGCCACAACCTCATGCCCCTAAAAAGGTGGACACGTCGGGGGCATCATGCTCTTTTATAGAAGAAATTCCATGGGAGGTCGCTCTTTCAGCCAAAACTAAAATAATGCTGAAGAATCTCCAAACGTGCCCGGCAATCAGGTGGAAAAATCCACTGGAACCCGAAATCGTCGAGGGAATGCTAAAACCGTGCCCAACTCCAAAGATCGGTGGTGATAGCCAAAGCACACACACCCAGCCATCGAAATCTTCAAAAAAGAAGAAGAAGCCCGTGAAGCCTGGTGACAAGCGCACGGACCTACAAAAGCAGATTGACGCGCTGGAAGAGTATAAACAGAAGGCGCGGACTCCAGTCACACTCCAAGAGCTTCTCAGTCACGTTCTTGAGAACGAAGATGATGGAGAAGACTCGTCGAGTGAATCTGAAGATTACGTAGCAATCTGCCATGTGATCTCTCACTCGTCAATAAACAATGAGGAAGCTCCTTGCACCGAGAAACTGGGGGCAGGATCGAAGCCAAAACCCTTGGAGCCGTCTGACGAGATGATCGACTTGCTGTTGAACGAAGCCCGTCAGAAAAGCAAAACCAATCGAGAGCGTGAACTGGCAATATTCAAAAAAGCCATACGCCGACGACTGGAGGAAAAGGTCGAAACACCCCAACTGGAGCAGAGCATCCCTACCGCCAGCAAAAGCAAGCTTAAAGTAAGGAAATGATTCGCTAGGACCCTAGCAATAGGAATGAAGTTACCCTCTTTCAAAGGAAATTCCCCTGGCAATATACGTCTTGATGAAGCGGACATACATCCTAACTTTTGCTTATACCATCAGAGGATTGCACACCCTATCGAGGAGTGCATAGCCTTTAAAAACTGGTGGCAGGGATATGTTGCCCATCGACGACACGTTCAACGAGTGAAGCGCAAGGCTCGTCGGGAACAGAAAAGCATGACAGATGAGCGTGAAAGAGCTGCTGGCAACTGTCACATAGCCGACACCAAGGGATCGCAAGTTATCACCTTTGGAAGCGACTGTGACGAAGAAATCGCCCTCAGCCCTCTCTTCAAGGAATCCACCTCCGACACAAAACATGCGAAGATTTGCGGCAAAATCTAGCTGCGTAATCGTAAGCAGGCTAATGACCGAAACGTCGTTAAACTACTACCAACCCGAGGCATCCTCAGGCTGACGTGGCAAAAAAAAAGGTATGTCCATAAGCAAAATGGGCACGGATGAAAACCCGAAAGGGCTCTGTGAGTAAAAACAGCAGGGCTACCGGCGAGTTTTATGAAAACCCGAAAGGGCGCAATCACGTTAAAAGACACTTACAAGGTCCTCTCGACCTTGTGAGGAGAAACCACCTGCGTGAGATCCTTACGACTCACAAGGAAGCAACACACTTAGGGATCCCCACGATTCCTAAGGAGAAATTACACTCACGAGATCTTTACGACTCGTAAGGAGAACCCTCTTATGAGACCCTCACGGCTCATAAGATTTGAAAGTCTTAAGCTACAAGGATCTAAACCTGTTCGTAAGCAACCACCACAACCTCCAATATTGCCCTACAAGCGACTCAATGCTGACCCTTGTATACAATCCACGGGCGCGAATAAACATTTCCCTAACAAAGTCCCATCCGTGACTAGGGATATGTCTATACGGTGAACAGCCCTTGCAAGTTCTCTCGACTTATAAGGAGAAAGCACTTTTGTAAGATCCTTACGACTTATAAGAGACCATACACTTAGGGATCCCCACGATCCCTAAGGAGAAAACACACCTACGAGATCCTCACGACTTGTAGGAAGAAATACCTTTATGAAACCCTTACAGCTCATGAAGTCAAAAGCCTTAGTCGATAGGATCCTAACCCTGTTCGCTAAGCCACCTTTGTTCGACATCGATAGAGGCAAATGATGATTCGCTCCTGGCAATATTCCAGTTGTAGCGGTGCTGATGCCGAAATCGATATCTAATCCTAGGTTTGCAGCAAGAAGCTAGTGAGCCACACATGCATACGAAATAGCCGAAATGATGGGGCAACTTGCAACAAAATTAGCAAGTAAAAATGTATGCATGAAAAATAGCCGAAATGATTGGGCATCTCGCAATAAAAAGCAGCGAGTAAAAAATAAATAAATAGCCGAAATGATTGGGCAACTCGCAATAAAAAGCAGCGAGTAAAAATGAAATAAATAGCCGAAATGATTGGGCACCGCGAAAGATAGCCGAAATGATTGGGCAATCGCGACGTTCGCGATATTAAAACTGAAATGATAGAGCATCGCGGAAAGAAATAAAAAAAATGAAATTTATGCCCTACAAGTGATATCACATCAATCCCTGTATACAATTCAGGGGCGCAAACAAAGAGGGAACCATATCATCCCATCAGGCTTCATCAGAAAACGAAGCAAAAATCTCGACGGTTCAAGGATAGCCTAGAGATCATCAACAGCGTTCCTCACCATTCCAGCAGGATTCAGACGCTGCAATCAACCCTGGAGCCACGGCAAAATCCCTAGTTACAAGTCTCGATGGCCACATATATAGCCTGAAGACCCATAACGGTGTTCCTTCGCAGTCCAGCAGGATGCATACGCAACGTCAACAAAAGACCTCACGTCAAAACAAAGCGGGGTGATGGCAAAATCCCAGCTCCACCGCAGCATTCGTGTCGCTACATCAGACGCAATGCCAGCAAACGAAGCGAACGCCAAATTCCTAGCTTCAGTGTCTGGACGGTAACTCATATAAAACCTGAAAGACCATCGGAGATCATCTCACACCAGCGCGGAGTGGTCACCACCTCGACGTCTGTCTCGATACAGCAGACGAGATGTCACCACAGCGTTCTTCCTCCAGCAGGATTCAGACGTGACAATCAAACAACGGAGCCACGGCAAAATCCCTAGTTCCAAAACTCGACGGTTCACCAGCAAGCTAGAGACAACCGCGACATTCGTCTCGATACAGCAGACGCAATGCCAGCAAAAGAAGCAAAGGCCAAATTCCTAGCTTTAGGGTCTTGACGGCAACTCATTTAAAACCTAAAAGACCATCGGAGATCATCTCACACCAGCGCGGAGTGGTCACCACCTCGACGTTCGTCTTGATACAACAGACGAGATGTCACCATAGCGTTCTTCCTCCAGCAGGACTCACACGCGACAATCAAACAACGGAGCCACGGCAAAATCCTTAGTTCCAAACCTCGACGGTTCACCAGCAACCTATAGACAACCGCGACATTCGTCTCGATACAGCAGACGCAATGACTGCAAAAGAAGCAAAGGCCAAATTCCTAGCTTCAGGGTCTTGACGGAAACTCATATAAAACCTGAAAGACTATCGGAGATCATCTCACACCAGCACGGAGTGGTCACCACCTCGACGTTCGTCTCGATACAGCAAACGAGATGTCACCATAGTGTTCTTCCTCCAGCAGGATTCAGACGCGACAATCAAACAACGGAGCCACGACAAAATCCCTAGTTCCAAACCTCGACGGTTCACCAGCAACCTAGAGACAACCGCGACATTCGTCTCGATACAGCAGACGCAATGCCAGCAAACGATGCAAAGGCCAAATTCCTAGCTTCAGGGTCTTGACGGCAACTCATATAAAACCTGAAAGACTATCGGAGATCATCTCACACCAGCGTGGAGTGGTCATCACCTCGACGTTCGTCTCGATACAGCAGACGAGATGTCACCAAAACGTTCTTCCTCCAGCAGGATTCAGACGCGATAATCAAACAACGGAGCCACGGCAAAATCCCTAGTTCCAAACCTCGACGGTTCACCAGCAACCTAGAGACAACCGCAACATTCGTGTCGATACAACAGACGCAATGCCAACAAACGAAGCAAAGGCCAAATTCCTAGCTTCAGGATCTTGACGGTAACTCATATAAAACCTGAAAGACCACAAGAGATCATCTCACACCAGCACGGAGTGGTCACCACCTCAACGTTCGTCTCGATACAGCAGACGAAATATCACCACAGCGTTCTTCCTCCAGCAGGACTCAGACGCCACATCACCAAGCGGAGCCACGGCAAAATCCCTAATTCCAAACCTCAACGGTTCACCAGCAACCTAGAGACAACCGCAACATTCATCTCCATACAGCAGACACGATGCCAGCAAACGAAGCAAAGGCCAAATTCCTGGCTTCAGGGTCTTGTCGATAACTCATATAAAACCTGAAAGACCATCGGAAATCATCCCACACCAGCGTGGAATGGTCACCACCTCGACATTCGTCTCGACACAGCAGACGAGATGTCACCACAGCGTTCTTCCTCTAGCAGGATTCAGACACGACAATCAAACAACGGAGCCACGGCAAAATCCCTAGTTCCAAACCTCGACGGTTCACCAACAACCTAGAGACAACCGCGACATTCGTCTCGATACAGCAGACGCAATGCCAACAAACGAAGCGAAAGCCAAATTCCTAGCTTCAGGGTCTTGACGGCAACTCATATAAAACCTGAAAGACTATCGGAGATCATCCCACACCAGCGCGGAGTGGTTATGACTCATCAGGGCTCTCCAAAATGAGCCTAACCTCAAGTAAAAAGCGGCATGGCAAAAATCCTAATGCTTGCTCTTCCGATGGTCAAACTGCCTAGGAGGATTGCTTGAAGACGTCTTGTCCAGCCCCCGAAGGGATCAAAGACACGACAATCGCAAGGCTACTCGAACAGCAAGATTGCCTATCGAGGAATATATCAGCCAACGCGACGGTACGACGGACAAAACCCTAGTACCACAGACCCTAACGGGCCTTTGTCGTAAAGAGCAGAGGTTAACTGTGATGTTAGGATATCCTTGCGAGAAATGCTCGATTCGTCTCGACTCGTAGGGAAAAACCTTAGGCAATCGGGATAAGAATCGGTTTCCTAAGCACCGGGGCCTTGCAAGTCGGTCCAAAATGGACTTTTGCATACTATTCACGGGCCACACTCTCCAAAGTCGAATCTCGATAAGGAGGGAAACAACCGCTTACGGGTCCTCTCGACTTGTAAGAGGAAAAATTCTCTTGTGAGATCCTTACAGCTCTTAAGAGAAAACGCACTTAGGAATCATCACGATTCCTAAGAAGAAAATACACCTACGAGATCCTCTCGACTCGTAGGAAGAAAAATCTTTATGAGACCCTCACGGCTCATAAAGTTGAAAAGTCTTAGGTGACAGATCCTACCCCTGTCTCCTAAGACATCACTATCTTATAAAGAGTTCAAGATTAACTGTTATCTACGATCTATGGGCCACACTTGCCAAAGCTACAAGCCACTGAATTGGAGAAGTTACTCATGAGCATATAAACTACTTCACGCCCGACTAAAACATAAAGGAATAGAAGGGTACGGCTCATGGAGCTGAGGGTTTGGGATTATATCCCTTAAGAGTCGAGATTTGAGTCAATGATAAATGACGACGCTTGTGTCCACTCGTTATCTTCTCAGATCAAGATTCTGAAAATTATATACCAACCCGAAACTGGTCATACACTATGAATTACTCTGCACTACTTCACCCACATATATACTTACGCGGGCAAAGTAGTGGGGGGCATTTGTTCCCGCCAAAAATTTCTGCACAAAAGAGCCCAAGGCATCAAATGGCAGCGATACGCTTAAGAAAATGTGAACCTGTATTTTCCGGGCTGTATTTTGATAAACTTCCGAATGAGAAATAGCTAAATTCTGATGGTAATGAAAGCATCTCGAAAAAACCTTCGATTTAACCTTCGATTTGATATATTATGGGCCTCATAATTTATCCGAGATCAAAAGTTATGAGCAAATGTCTATGCACATGTGATCTAAGGAAGAAGATGCGAACCGGTATTTCCGAGCTGTATTTTGACAAACTCCAGAATGAGAAACAGCTAAATTCTGATGGTATCCAAAGTGTCTCGAAAAATCCTTCGATTTGATATATTATGGCCCTCATAATTCATCAGAGATCAAAAGTTATGAGCAAATGTGCTATGCACGTGTAATCTAAAGTAATGCTCCACTACATGGGGAATGCATTTTTAGTCCCATATCGGGAAAAGGAGATATGGCTTCTCTACCACTCCCATATAAATAAGAGGGGATACCTCTTAGAAAGGGTGGAGTTCAATCCTCAAAGGATTCAATTCTCCAAGGAGCTTAGTTCTCCATAGGAGCTTAGTTCTCCAAGATAGGAACATGCTCCTCCCCATAATGCGTATATGCGCAAGCGCCACGTGCGCTACGTGCAACGCACGTGTGCCCGCCATGCGCGCACTACGTGCAATGCACGTGCGCACCACATGAGAATATTTAATAATATTAAAAGGAGCTTAGTTCTCCATATGAGCTTAGTTCTCCAAGATAGGAGCATGCCCCTCCCCATAATGTGCATATGCGCAAGCACCATGTGCGCTACGTGCAACACACGTGTGTCCGCCATGCGCGCACAACGTGCAATGCACGTGCGCACCACATGAGAATATTCAATAATATTAAAAGGAGCTTAGTTCTCCATAGGAGCTTAGTTCTCCAAGATAGGAGCATGCTCCTCCCCATAATGCGCATATGCGCAAGCGCCATGTGCGCTACGTGCAACGCACGTATGTTCGCCATGCGCGCACCACGTGCAACGCACGTGCGCACTACATGAGAACATTTAATAATATTAAAAGGAGATACGTTCTCCATAGGAGCTTGCTCCCCCCATAATGCGCATATGCGCAAGCTCCATGTGCGCTACGTGCAAATATGTGCGCCCAACACGTGCGACGCACGTGCGCCCAACACGTGCGACGCACGTGCGCGAAACACGTGCGACACACGTGCGCGAACGCAAAGAATCCTTTTTCAGTTGCGAGAAGCTTAAGCTCCTGCCTGTTCTTTCCCCTAATGAGTGGGACATGGTTCAAAGGGTGCATCCCTCCACACCTTCGATATATGGCGCTGTAATCTCTCATTGTCGTCGGAGAGATGGTGGGTCCCAACGACCAATGATCCTTCTTTTCAATAAAAAAAGGAAAAGAAACAGATATACAGAAGCAAAAATAGAAAATATAGAGAAACGTCCCTACAAACTTTGAGAAAACTCAAAGAAAGAAGAGCAAGCTCTTAGCAAAAGAAGATTAATTCTTCAAGGTAAAGATCATGAACAATGAACACAGAGATGAAATTATCTCATAAAAGAAGAACTATCTTCTAAAAAAGATCATAGATCTACAAAAGACTAAGGTCTTTCATAAAAAAGATCAAAAGATCTCATCATAAAAATAAAAGAAGTATTTACTTCATCCACAGATCCCTTGATCTACAAAGGCAGAGCCCTTTTATAAATAAGAACTTTTGTTCTTGAAATATTGAGGCAAAGCCTCCTTTAAAAGAGCATGAACTTGTTCTCTGATCGTAAATTTGATCAAGTACGCTCTGCGCTATTGAAAAGTGCCTTACACTCATGAACTGCGCCTTTGCGCTTCTTGGACCGGCGCTCAGTGCCAAAACGTGCCACGTGTCAACCACGTATACAACTTGCGCTTTGCGCTACTGAAACAGCGCACTGCGCTCGTGGGCTGGCGCTCAGCGCCAAGCGCGCCACGTGTCACTCACTGGTGCGCCACTAAACTAGCGCAACGCGCTCATAAATTGAAAGCGCAACGCGCTCATAAATTGAAAGCGCAATGCGCTCATAAACTGGCGCTTAGCGCTAAGCGCGACACGTGGCGCGCTGTCAGAACATACATTGTTCTGATGAATGCTATGCATTCAATACAAGATAAAAAAATGTCAGAACCCAATGCTTAGCATTATTAAAAGGGCCTAGCCCAAATAAAGGCTCAATAGCCAGAACAATAAAATGTTAAACATTTTAATTGGATTTAGCCTAAGATTGGCCGTAAGTCCTCAACTCATATCAACTGAGCCCATATGCTCATAAACCTTTTAACAGACTTTAGTCGCAAATTGGACTATAGATCTCCCAACCAAAATTGGTTCAAGGGTACATCTCTGAACTCCTCTGATATTTGTCGTTGTAATCCTTCAACGTCTTCAGAGAGGTGACGGGTCCCGACAGCCATACATTCCATAGACTATGATGTCTTTAAACTACGGACTGTGGGGTCCTTAAACTCATGGACTACGATGTCCTTAACCTGGACTATGGGGTCCTTAAACCCATGGACTACGATGTCCTTAACCTGGACTGTGGGGTCCTTAAACCTATGGACTACGATGTCCTTAACCTCGGACTGTGGGGTCCCTTTAAACCCACGGACTATGATGTCCTTAACCTTGGACCACCATGTCCTTAAACTGGTAATCGACCGCAATGTCCCTAAACTAAACAAAAGAGCCTAAATGCTCTTTTGTTGGATCTAAACGATCCCGTTAAGTTGATCTTAGTCTAAAAATTAGACTAACCTATCCTTAACATACGTTTAAGTTGATCTTAGTCTCAAATGAGGCTAACGTATCCTTAAACCAAAACCAAAACCCAAATCTAAGAAGATACGGATTTGGACTAATCCACGCACTACGGGCGACAACGTAAATTAGTCTCCGTATACAATCCACGGGCAACCACAAACAAAACAAGCACCCACGACACGAAGTGAACATCTGGAGAAGGAGAAAGTGGTTGCCGCGATGCGGTAGCGTAATTAACTGCAGGGGCTTGCGCCTGCAGGGAAGAGCGTCCCCACAATCAAAAACCCCTCACCATGAGGGGGAATCTGACGAAGTCTGCTACATCGGCCGCATCCGTTTAACCTTCGATATACGGTGCCATAAATCAACTTGGCATCTTCGGAGAGGTGGACGAATAGTACCTATTAGCATCTGCCCCGAAATTCAGGCAAGACGTTCGTCTTCCCTGTTTCCGGCGGTAAACAACAATGAGTCCTATAACCTAGCACACCCTGGTCACAAATCATAACTCCGAATCTGCACCCTGCCGAACAAGCTCACGAATCTCAAACAAACGAGCGTCGGTGAGCTATGCCTCAGTCTAAAGAAGAAGAACTTCCTTCCTGGTCAACCTGGTCAATGGTGCAACGATACACAAGAAATCCTGCATGAAACGGCGGCAAAAACTGTTTAAGCCTAAAAATCTGCGGACCTCTATCCCTGATGCAAGTCTGGGCCAAAGCTGTACGGCCTCGATCTCCCTTGGATCCATACGAAAACCGTCTCCCATAACCACATGACCTCGGAAGTCAACACTATCAAGCCTGAAGGAACACTTCGAGAATTTAACAAACCGTTGGTGCTCTCCCAATGTCTGCAAAGAAAATCCTCAAGTGCCACTCATGTTCCTCACGACTCTTGGAATATACCAGAATGTCATCAATAAAACAACAATCAACTGGTCGAGGAACGGCCTGAGAAACCTGGTTCATCACATCCACGAATGCTGCTAGGGCATTGGTGTGTCCAACGACACCACCAAAAACTCATACTTCCCGTAGCGCGCACAAAAAGCAGTCTTCGGAATGTCATCACTCCGAACCTGCAACAATGATGACCTGATCCCAAATCTAACTTAGAAAAATGTCTCGCACCCTGGAGCTGATCAAAGAAATCGTCAAGAGAGGTAAAAGATGCCTATGCGCACCATAAGTTGGTTCAATTGACGATCAATCAATACACAACCTCAAACTGCCGTCCTTCTTCTTGACGAACAGAATAGGAGCTCCCCAAAGCGAAACACTCAGACGCACAAGTCCCCCTATCTAGCAACTCTGCAGCAGATCCTTAAGCTCCTGAAGCTCCGCCGGCTCATTTGGAACAACGTCGGAAAACTCGCCCAAAAGAAACCCAGTCCAACGAGCCCACTGTGGCTCCGGTATCACAAATGAAAGCCAAGAATCCTAGATATCCTCTCCTCAAAAGCCGACTAGTGAAAAAAGGCTGAAATCAAGCTGTGAGAGGCGGCTCCACAGTCCCCCTGCACAACAAGAACTGACTCGCCGGGAAAACAAAACCTAACTGTTTTCTCGCGGCAGTCCACAGACGCATAGCACGTAGCTAACTAGTCCGTGCCCAAGAGAACGTCAAAATCCAACATCTCCAGACGGATTAAATCGATGGACGAATCTCTATCTCCTACCCAATTGTCACATGGCCGAAACACGTGTCGCGCAATCAAGGGATCGGTAACAAGAGTAAACACAACAAACGGTTGATCTAGTATACACGACTCTCGGCCTAACCTCGGCACGAAGTGTGTAGAACAACGAGTGCATAGATCCTGAATTAAACAGACATACGCATCAAAAGAACATACGAATTACGAATACCTGAAAACTCTGCATTAGACGCCCGCGCGTCCCTATGAGTAGAAGCAAACGCTCGTGTCTTCCCTCTACCTGCAACTGGTTGTCTTCCTCCTCTACCATCCTGTCCTCTTTGAACAAACCCTTCGCGACCACGACCTCTCTGAACATAAGTCTAACGCAGTGCCAAGGAGAAATTTTTGACGAGGTGATGAAGGCTCCCGCATCGAAAACATCTATGCGATGACTGCTGATCCTCCTAGGGATAAGAGCTAAACAACTGTCATCGTCCAAAGCCTCTGCTACTCCCGTGACGTAAACGAAATCTGTCGCGGCGACTAAGCCTCTGTCTCTGGGCTGATACACCTGCACGAGCCCTCCTCGGTCTCGGAACTTCCAAGGTATCGGGAAAACGCTCCTCAGCTAAATGGGCTGTATCCACTGATGCTGTATACGTGACACAATGTTGTGTGCTGATAGCAAGGAATAACTGGGTAACAGGGGTGGCAACCTCCTGTCGCTGCGCTCGATTGGCCTCAACTAACGACCTCATCATCTGGCGCAAGTCCTGCATATCTTCCTCAAGCATAGCGATACGATCTATCGAAGGCGGATCAATCTGCTCCTATGCAACAAGCATACCATCCTGGTTAGTCCTCGTCCCAAAGGAGTCAACTCTGACCTCGGCCTTCACTGCCTCTCTCTGTGCCCTCATAGTCGTCGGCGGCAAAAGGCTATAAATGGAAATAAGATTCGATATGAACACGGAAATCAAATCACAAGGATATGTATCATCATGGAAGGAATTTCAAGCAATTAGTACTTAGGTCACTTAGGCGGAGTACCGTGTCGTAAGTATGCCGCGGTTATACACACGCTACATCACTCTGCTTAAGCTACCCACTCCATCATACCAAGGTCATCCTACACTCCGAAAGGTAAAACCTAGCGCTATGATACCCATTTTGTCACGACCCAAAATTTGGCACGTGACGGCCCTTAAACCACGTAACGTCTCCAGACGTAACGTAATTCAAGTAAGCCAAACACCCAGCAATCTAAACCATCAAAAGTAGTAAGTGATAATAACATTGTTAAAACTTTTGAAATCTCTATCAAATTCTTTAAGGTCCAAATTTACTTCCTTTAAAATTTTGACAGCACCTCCTTTGTAAAACAAGCCCCCAAAAAGGGTACAACAAAAGATATAAGTAAAGCATCCCCAAACGGGAGAAAATCCATGCCCAAAGACAGAAAACAACCAACACAACAGATATACGATGCCGTAGCGAAGAAAAAGACGATATAAGTAAAACTGCATAAAAGACCTCCAGAGTCATCAAAATAATATACAATATCGTCCTTACAACTCGTCTCTAAGTCAATACATGAAAATGGTAGATGGAGAGTACTGGATACAACGAATATACAATGAGCAATATCGGATAACCGCAAAACCCACCTATAGCAAAACTGCACCTAGTTAGCCGTAGCGGTATCCGCTACAAAAGATGAAACGATGTGAAGAAGATAGCCCTACCTCTGACTGCTCTTAGGGACAACCTGTACAACCCTGTGGCACAACGGGGTGAGTTGCCAACTCGTGAATAGTAAATAACTTATGCAGGTAATCGAAAGTATGCACGTACTGCGCTAATCTATCACATGCAATCTGATAGCAATAAATGGCAATATGTATATGTAACGGTCATGAAAGGTACTCTATCAGGTACTACTAATACATGAAGCTATGCATATCAAATAAATGCGGAGTATGAAATAAAACATGTCATCCTCATATCGAGTACATAGGCCCCTCACATCGGGCACATAGGCCCCTTATATCGAGCGCATAGGCCCCTCATATCGAACGCATAGGCCCCTCACATCGAGCGAATAAGTATATTTGCACAGATCATTATGATGATATATATATTATAGGTATACATATATAACAGCGTCCCATACCACTGATATATATATATATATATATATATATATATATATATATATTATAGGTGTACATATATAACAGCGTCCCATACCACTTATATATATATACATACATACATGTATATATATCAGCGTCCCATACCACTGATATATATACCCAGGAGTAAAACATCCAGAAAAGATCATAAGAAATCCATATATCAATGCGAAATCCATGAAATATAATATATGCAACATGAAACAATAATATGAGCATATAAAGGAAAAACCGCTATTTAACTGTAATAAGTTATTAAATATATCATACGGTTCCTAATTTCTCCAAAATCCATACAACATCATATAAAGGTGAACATGTAGCTATAGCCAGGTATGCGTAACCATGTCGGTATAGCAAGATATATGTATCTACCTATCAATAATGATGTAATACCCTCCAGGTATATGTGTAGCTATATCAAGGTATACGGGTGTACATGTAAGTATGTATGCAAGATGTAAATGTAGCTATGTCTCATATGTGTTTATACCTATCACTAATGGTACAATACCATATAGGTATATGGGTAGCTAGCATGTAGTCATGGCAAGGGATATGTGTAAGCATGTAGGAATACAGGTATGCTATATGTCATATGCACAATAGAATATGAATCAATGTCTCAATGTCCCCAACCATACAATATCACGTATATATAGGTGTCAACTATATCTCGTATGTATATGGGTTGTGTGTGTCATGGCAATTATCAACGGTGTGTGTGGCATATAATTCGTGCTCGTGCAACATGAGCCGTCAATAATAGTGCAGTGTCCAATGGGTACAAGTTCAAGCACAACAAATAATATGCAATGAAGTTTATGCGCAAACTCTATATGTGCAATATAAACATGCGACTAATATCATATCATATCTAGCCCAGACACATAACGCCATGCGGACGATTCCCCTATAGATGTTAAATCTACTCACAGATGATCTTGGGCTAAGTAAAGCCAACCACTCGCTTTCTCTTCTTCGCAGCGTCCGAAGTCCCCGCCTGCGTCCCTAAGATCATAACATAACAAGTATATATATTAGCTATCGACAAATAACACGTACAAACTACGTTTGACCGACGCACCAACTCCAAACATACTCTCAAGCGTTCGTCTAGTGGCTAACGTGCATAGCGACACTACGAAACCAACTCAAGAGTAAAAACCACACAAAGTACACGAACTGTGTCGTATAACGTAACGCGCGTAGGTCTTAACACTAGAAATAAGCTAAGTGATTCCAGATTTTGTATACAGTGAAAACCCAAAAATCAAACAAGATCAAACACACTTAAACCACTGCAGACAGCTACCCACAAAAACCCACACCCTAACTCTATCCAATGGTCGAGGTCGCCGGAAAAATCCTCCTTGTCGCCGGCCAAATCCGAGCTGTAGGGGTTCGTGTTTCAGGTGAAGGCTTAGGGTCTCTGGTACAACACAACTAGCCTGCTAGATTTTCTAGTATACTCTCGGGGTCACAGCAGATCATATATATCACAAATGACACTAAAAATACGATATTTGCACGAAACTTTACTTTACGTGTTCTAAACTGAAACGAACAAGATACACAACACTATAACATCCTATTTAACAGATAGAGATCGTTACCTACTCCTACGAGCTTAAAGATCCTAGCGTTCCAAGCTCCAAGGGATCCTAGAGGCAAAACAAGGTTTATGAAGTGATTCGGGTGAGATTTGATGAAGTTTAGTGAGGGATTAGTGAAGGGGTAGTGTAGGGTTCAGTTGAGGTAAGAGGAGATGAGAATAATGAGAATGAGAAAGAGATAGAGTGAGAATGAGAGTGTGTGAGGTGAAAAGAGAGAGAAGTGAGTGTAGGGTGAGATAAGTCCTTATTCTTACTCTTTCCCCCTCACCTCCATTAATGCCCTCCATCATTCTCCTTGCCACCTCCCCTCATCCAAACAAATATCTCACACAATATCTAGGGTTAGGGTTAAGGTTTAAACAAAGGATTGGATTAGCTTAAGGTTGACATGGTTACTAAAAAAGATAACACAAACACACCCTCACATTAACGTGCACAAGTGTATACAAGCCATAACAAATAATAATAAATTATTAATTAAATGTTATAAAATGTGAGGAAATCGAATTGGTAAACTTTTTACAGAAAACCCGCATTATCGCATAATTAACACTAATCGAAAACCCTAAGGTGTTACAGGTAATGTCTCTACAATAGTTAATATGAGATATTATCTCACCCATGGTTGCTATTCTCACACATAACATTATCTCTTCATCTTCTTCTTCATCGAGAGCTTAGCTCTCTAGGTTTATGAGAGGTGCGGAAAAATAATGAGAAAAAGAATTCTAAAGTGAGAAAAATTCCTACTTCATCATCCTCTACTAGATTAGCCATTTAGTTTAGGGTGTTAGCTTCACTAATCCCTAATTAGTGAAGAGATAGCTTGAGTTGGTGTCTCCTCAAAGTAGATCATCTTCGGCCTCAAAGATCATTGAGAAAGCTCGTTCATTTCGACTAGTGGAGCCTACGGAGAGTCCGGATCACCACTACTTAGAGCGAAGGGACTTCTATACAGAGCTATTGAAGTGAAGGACCGGTCTACAAAGGTTGTATTCCATATTCACTTAAATGTAAAGATGTTTACATGTTGTATTGTTTAATTCTCTAGTTAAGATCTAGGATTAGGGTTGTTTAGCATAGCAATTTTTTGAAAATGGCATGGACGATACCTCCTGAAACCTTGCTGTTGTGCTAGGTAACCCTACAAGATTTACTGGTAAGTGTAGTCAGTAGTTTCTCGAATTGTTATGGGCCTCACATCGGCATGACTTATCAGGCTATAGGGGTCTGACGTTTACCACCCACAAGCGGATATGCGACATATCAGATGAAGAGACCAGACTGTATGGTAGTGTTACTTATTGGATTCGCAGGGGTATGGACAAGCTTGCTTGTTGATCTTCTGATCGCTCAATACCCGGGTGGCCGTTACGTCTAGCAGTACCGCTGATAGCTTGTGGGTGACTGATATGATCACCACCTACTGTTGGCGTATTGACGAGTTTTTAGAGTCCTACACAGTGGTTTCCTGGCTCAGGCGAAACGAAGTAGGATCACATATGTGATATGTGCGGGGCCGAGATTAATACGTGTATGTGATACCGTATTCTATTCTTGCGATGTGTGATATCGGTCGGTTATATATGATATAGCCGAGTTATCGAATCAAATGTTGATACATATGATATTAGTCGGTTATATATGATATAGACGGATTATTAAATCAAGTGTTGATTTAATAATTTAATGTATAATTATATATTTGATACATTAATTTACATTAACTAATATTAGCTCACTTAAGCATTTTTTTCTCACTTGTGTGCACTTAATATATATGTGATATATATTATTGTGTCATACTAGTTGCTACATGCTACATGGGTGTACGAGACTCATACCATACAAATAATAATGTGGGGTTTTATTTATTAAGAGTAAAAGAAAATTAGTTGGAAATTAGTCAAGGTTAGAATCTTGGAGAAGCTTAGTACTAACCTTTGACTTAGTCCACTAATTTTGTCTCACTCTAGATAGTTATTAACCTAAGTATTAATTGTTTAGCCATGGTTTAGTCTCTACAAGAGTTATATAAGGTATTTCTCACCCATGGTTGCCATTCTACACTAGTTTTTTTCCATGGTTGCTTTTCTTCATCACCTTCCTCAAGCTCTCTAGCTTTTTGGGAGGTGAAGAAAATTAGTGAGAAAAATATTTATAATGTGAGCAAAATTCCTGCTTCATCAACCTATACTAGACTAGCCATTTAGTTTAGGTTGTATGCTTCACCAATTCATAATTAGTGAAGAGGTAGCTTGAGTTGGTGTCTCCTCGACTTAGATCATCTTCGGCTTCGAAGACTTCAAGCAAGCTTGTTCATTTCACCTTGTGGAGCCTTACTAGAGTCCGGGAGATTGCTACTTGGAGCGAATGGACTACTACATGGAGCTTTTGATGTGAAGGACCGGTGTACAAAGGTTGTATTCATTTTTCACTTAGATGTAAAGATGTTTACATGATATGTTTCGTCTAATTCTCTAGTTAAGATTCTAGGTTAGGGTTCTTTAGTGCGCCAAATTTTTGAAAACGGCATGGTTGATGCGTCCCGAAACCCAGTGGCGGTGCTGTGGAACCCAGCAGTGGTATCAGAGACATACTAGAGAATTAGACGATATTTATAGAATTACGAAACCGTAACAACTCCGAAACATCGAAACAAAAAACCTATGTTTGTAGAATTACGAAACCGTAACAAATCCGAAACATCGAAACAAAAAACCTAGTTTATGTTGAATTTTTCAGAGTGTCTAAAATTTTTTTAAGCAATTGCAGAATGTTGCATGAGATGTAACATGAACACCAGATGAAAACGAGCCCCTTTCACCGGTTTTGACCCGGTGAAATATGTGTTTAGACCAATCCCACCGGTTTTTTAATTGTGGTTTTGCCTCGTTTTGGTTTGGTGTTCCAGGCTCTGGGTTTTGGTGTTTCAAGTGTTGCTTGTTTTTACTGAGATTGCATGTGATGTTATCTTTAATGTAAAGGCAATTCGGAGTGCTTCGTAGTCATAATTCTAGCATCGTTTCGGGTAATCTTGACGACGTTAAAAAGTTCGAACGAATATCAATAACCCATTTTCTCCCATGCTGGAAATTTTCCAAAAGTTGGATTTTTCCAAGTTTAAAATCTTCAGAAAATCATGCAGGTGATTCTATGGACTCTCTAGAAGAATGAAACTCTAACTCGATTCTATGACCGCCGGAACTGCCACCAAACCCTAGAGTTTGTGGTAGTTTCACGGTGCCATAGGTGAGGTAAGGGTTGGCCCTTCTACGGTTGGTCCATAGGTGTTGTGGTATGTTCTGGATGTTTTTAAACTGTACTCAAGTGTTGAGCTCTCTGGGAAATTTTGGGTGTTTGTTAATTCGATCGAAATGTTTAACATCGTCTAGCTATCTGTGATTGTGATACAGTATTTGGAATCCACAATAATCGGTTTTGTGAAAACTGATTTGAATTTTATAAATCTAGAAATTTAGTCTCATTTGATCGGTTGCCATGGGATTTTGATGTGGATCAAAAGTCCGTCGCAATCACGTAGCGTACGCGGATACTCGCCGGGCAATCTCACTAGATATCTACGCCCCATAGCCCCGACCAAGTGACTGTAGGAGAACCTAGTTGCCAAAAGCATCCGTCCGGGTACTCACAGCCGCAGTGTTCCGCCTAAGTGCACTTCGTCAACAATATCGGGGGTGCATCCGTCTACTAAAGTTTCCGACGAGCATTCAATCATGTTGTCGGGAATCTTGTTGAATTACACGACTGGTTATTGAAAAGTGTTTTCAATATCGAGACTAAAATGCGGGGTTTATAATTGTTAGGCATGCGATGTCTAAGGAATTCATCTGGTTAGGCATGAAATCCAAAATATGTGATATTTCGGGTTTATGATGTCTAAGATGGTTGCGGATTCCAATAGTTGTAGTTTTCACTTTCTTTTCTGCGACCGTAAGTGTAATATGTGGTGTATCGCCAGTTTCGTTGCTATATGTAAACGACAATTGAGATACGCATATTTACTTACGTTGATGACATATGATGTTATGTGTTGCTGTGATATGTTATATTGGATCATCCTGTTTGAATAGCCAGGTTTTTTTTATGTGAGATGAGAGTTTTTCATTTTCATTCATATAAAAATTTGTATGTAATATTCTTTTATTGGGGCACTTTCGGGTTGAGGATGATGTCACCATTGATGTATATTATTTACTTTTCCGCATTAGGATAGACCCAAGGTGGGGAGCACAAGTAACCGGGTTCTAGGGTCCAGTGGGAGACCATCTCATGGAGTTGAGACCGGGTCTCCTAACTCTAGAATTGGTAGGGTTGCTTGCCGCTCTCGTAGGGGTCTAGGGATGTGGGTTTGGCTATTCATCACGACCGTGGAATCCGTGTTTTTACTTACTTAATTTAAAACACGGAATTCTAAGTATATCCAATATTTCATATGTGGACTTCTGCTGCTGATATTCTGTGATGTGATCACTTTATATGATGAGACGAATGTTGTTA
This sequence comes from Agapanthus africanus, assembly GCA_030015575.1. Classification (NCBI taxonomy): domain Eukaryota; kingdom Viridiplantae; phylum Streptophyta; class Magnoliopsida; order Asparagales; family Amaryllidaceae; genus Agapanthus; species Agapanthus africanus. The sequence goes on from JASDDO010000008.1 coordinate 179,354,833, forward strand.
TTATATATATGATATATGATAAGTGTTGCTTATGTTTTGCACCCACGCTAGTCCCACCCCGCTATGCCGTTAGTTAAGTAACCTAACAGTGCATAACGGGACACCGTGGCGAATGTGGATGGCATAAGCGTACGTTCTACTTTCGTTTCTTTATCTGTGATGCTTAGGAAGCATTAATGATTGGACTTCATTAATGAGATTAATGAAAAAGAAAGAAACCTAAAGTTGTTGTAGAATCAAATTTTCAAAAAGGGTAGCTCTAGTTTTTTGCTTTGCATAGCGGTATTCCTTGTAGAATATCCAGAACCTTATTCGATAAGGAAAGAGCCGGAATCCTTTCACCGGGAATGACCTCTTTAGCGAAACTAGCAGATGCTACAACCCACTCGGTTTTGTCTTTTGATTGCTTTTCTAGTTCTTGCTTTGCATAGTGGTATTCCTGAATATCTAGCACCTCATTCGATGAGGAAAGAGCCGAGATCCCTTCACCGGGAATGACATCTTTAGCGAACTAGTAAAAGCCTCAAAAACACTCCTTTTCAAAATCACTCGATTCTACAACGATATCAAGTTCATTACGCATAAAGGTTTTCTTAATAACCTGTCGTAGCCCTCCGTCATTTCAGATAAGGACTATTTAGTATTCGTGCTACGTTTGTTGACCTCCGTCAAAGCATAGTGTGCGGTAGCTGATTAGTGCTTATCCGCTAAAGCATGTGATGTGATTGGATTAGGGTAGTCATGCGGCCTTATTGACCTCCGCCAAGGGTCGTGCGGGTGGGTTTAATTCAATCATAAAATGTACGGGTTGAACTTGACTAGCAGCCTATAGTTTGTTGACCTCCGTCAACGTCATAGGACGCTAGGGGTAAAATATTATCAGGAATTTCAAGTGTTGAAATTTACAATTAGATTGCATACCTTTTATGAGATAGTTGGATCCAGATACCCACTGCGAGTAAGAGTTACTCCTGGGAGAGTTTTGCGCATTACAATTAGCTGATCAAATAGGTGTCTAGAAAGGTATTAACGGGGTTACGCCCCTAGGAAAACGAGGTTTATTTTAATTAGGTCCGTGCGAAAGCACGGGGAACCTCCCTCAAAATACCAACACTGGCCTGGCCGAAAAATTGGCGAACTTGTAGTGTGTAATTAATCTCGGCTAGTCTTACCTTTTAGGGTTTGAAGGAAGATTTGATAAAAACAGTGGGAGCCATCCTGATTAGATAAAATAATAACCAATCTAATCATGCAAGAGCACACGCTGAGTGTTTTCTTCTCTCTCTCCTGGTAGCGACCGTGACATGCCTTAATCAAGATAATAATATAGACGTATTGACCGAACCTACTTATTATGCTGAGCTGGGGAACGTTGGTTCCGCTCTACCTTATAATTGTTATAAGTCTGAGCAGGAAATAGAGCAATAGCAAGATTCCCATGCGACCCAATCTAGGAATAAGCATGTTGATGCATATTCTTCGGGTGTGTTCGTTACCGAGAACTGTTTCTCAGTATCCTCTATATCCTAGGTATGAGATACCGGATGAGGATATCATATATGTAATCTATTACATAGGCTACAGAAAGGTAGAGAACTAGGACTGGGTGATATGTCTCTAAGTGTAGAGAATTGTGCAATTGTTGCAGCCAAATCAGTTGGCAAATATCACCTTGTATTACCAAATGGTGGATACATTGATTCTGAACAAATGTTATTACATGCCGAACCTGATATACAACATTACATCAGTTTTTTTATTAAGTTAAAGAAGGATATAATTTTGTATTGCAGGATAATGTTGTGAACATTTTCCTTAATTAAGAGTTGATTAGATCATGCATGTTATGTAATGGAATATACGTTCTAAATCAAATCACAGTTCAAAGTATATAAAACACACACAAGAGGAGTAGTTCATGAATAAACGAATTCTTCTTAAGGCATTGTAGACTAGGTCATATCAATGCGACGCAACTAGCTAAAGTTACATAAGGATGAATATTTGAATCCGTTTGAATTTTCATTTTATAATACTTGCCAGTCTTGTCTCAAAGGTAAAATGACCAATACCCCGTTTACTGGAAACAGAGAAATAGTTACTGAACTCTAGGGACTGATATATAATGATGCATACGGTCCTATGTCTACAAATGCCAGGGTTGGTTCCTCACACTTTATTATATTCACTGACCATCTCTCAAGATTCGGACATATGTTCCTGTTGAAACACATGTTTTAAACTTTTGAGAAATTTAAGGAATATAAACTTAAAGTTGAGAAACCAGACGGGTAGAAGTATTAAGTCCTTCGATGTGATCGGGGAGCAGAATACTTAGGCACGGAGTTCCTGGATTATTTAAGAGAGAATAAGATTCTCTCTCAGCTTACTCCTTCATGTACACTACAGCACAACAATGTATCGGGGCGGAGGTATCACACCCTATTAGATATGGTGCGCTCTATGATGAGTACTGTTGAGTTACCTGTTTCCTTTTTGGTGTTATGCACTTGAGAAGCTACATACCTATTGCATGGGGTTCCATCCAAATCTATGCCTACCACTCTATATGAGATATGGAATGGGAAGAGACCATGTCTTAAACGAGTTAAGATATGGGGTTGTCCGGCCTATGTTGTAAAGCAAAATCCGGACAAGCTCGAGGCAAGGTTAGTTCTATATAAGTTTGTTGGATATCCCAAACATTCGCGAGGGTATATCTTCTACCAAACCAAGGAATAAAAGGTGTTTTGTTTCTCAGCATGACATCTTTTTCAGAAAAGGAATTTCTTATGGAAGAAATTTGTGGTCATGAGGTAGAACTGGAAGGAGTTCCAGCTAGACAAACTAACAGCTGATGATTTAGTGGAACCAAAGGATTCAATAGTTTCCAATGAACCTCAGCCTCTCCGCGAATCTGGTAAGGTTTCCTCATCCACCTGAGATATACTACGGTTTCCTCAGTGACGATGGGAGTGAGGACTGCATCATGGTAGAAGATGACCCAACCAGGTTCAGGCAGGCCATCACGAGTAGGGACTTTGTGAAATGGCCGGATGCTATGCAATCAGAGATGGAATCCATGTACACCAACAAGTATGACTTTGAATGTTGCACCTGAAGGGGTAAGACCCATTGGGAGCAAAAGGATCTTGAGAAGATTCTTGGTGTAAATGGAAAAGTTGAGACATCCAAAGCTAAACTTGTTGTAAAAGGTTTTCGTCAATAACCAGGTGTTGATTATGATGAAACATTTTCTCCAGTGGCTATGCTTAAGTCCATCAGGATTAAAACACACATCGCGGAGTTGGAACATCAGTTTTGATGTGGCAGTCAAAGAGTTTGACTTCATCAAAAAGATAGATGAACCTTGTATATACAAGAAGGTTATAGAGAGTAAGGTTGTCTTACACGTATTGTACGTAGATGACATACTCTTGATAGGAAATAGTTTCCTATGCTACACTCGGTCAAGCTCCTCTTATCATGAGAATTTTGTAGGGTTCCGTAGGGCGGCAGCAAGGTTTTGGGGGGCATCGTCCATGCCAAATTAAAAAAATTCCATGCTAAGGAACCCTAAGCTAAGGATGTTTAACTAAAGAATCATACGAAACAACAATGTAAACGACTTTACATCTAAGTGAATAAGGTATACAACATTTGTAGACCGGTCCTTCACTTCTAAAGCTCCGTGTAGTAGTCCCTTCGCTCCAAGTAGTGAACACCCAGACTCTAGTAAGGGCACACTTGAAGAAATGAACAAACTTGCTCAATGTCTTCGAGGCCGAAGATGATCTATGTCGAGAAGACTCAAGCTCATGCTACTTTTTCACTAATATGGAATTAGTGAAGCAAACACTCTAAACTAAATGGCTAATAGTAGAGGATGATGAAGTAGGAATTTTGCTCACTTTAGATTTATTTTTCTCATAATTTTTCATCACCTTTTTTAAAAGCAAGAGAGCTTCAACGAGATGAAGAAGAAGATGATGAATAATGAGATGAGGTTAGAAATGCAACCATGGGTGAGTTTATGTCATACATAAACTCATGTAGAGAATAAACCATGGTGTAAGGTTAATGGTTAGGTTAATAAATATCTTAAGCAAGACAAAAACAAGTGGACTAAGTCAATGTTCTACAAGCTTCTTCCAAGCTTAGCCATGACTAATTCCAAATGATTTTGAATTACTTAATAACAAATATTAACCCACATTAAACCTAGCATGACGTGAGTCTCATAGATCCATGTTGCATGTGTAACCAAGCATGACACACTAATATATATCACATATATATTATATGTGTGCAAAACAGAAAATAATAATATTAACATATATCACATATATATTAATGTATCATAAGTGAGAAAAAGAAATGCTTAAGTGAGCTAATATTAGTGAATGCAATTTAATTTATCAAATATATAATTATACATTGAATTATTAAATCAACACTTGATTTATTAATCCGGCTATATCACATATAACTGACTAATATCAAATGTAACAATCCATTGACTCAACACTTGATCCGATAACCCGGCTATATCACATATAACCGACCGATATCACATATCACGAGAATAGAATGCAATATCACATACGCTCATTAATCTCGGTCCCGCACATATCACATATGTGCTCCTACTTAGTTTCGCATAAACCAGGAAACCTCTGTGTAGGACTCTAAAGACTCGTCAATACACCGGCAGTAGGTGATGATCATATCAAACACCCACAAGCCGCAAGCGGTCTTCTAAACGTAACGGCCACCTGGGTATTGACCGATCAGAAGATCAACAAGCAAGCCTGCTCATACTCCTGTGAATCTAATCAGTAACACTACCGTACAGTCCGGTCTCTTCGTTAGATATGTCGCATATCACAGCCTGGGGTGGTATAACGTCAGACCCCAATAGCCTGATAAGTCATGCCGATGCAAGGTCCATAATGGTTCAAGAAACTACTGATAACACTTACCAGTAGATCTCAGCAACCCTAGCCAAAGATTTCCTGTTATGGCCAATCGAGCATAGCGCAACATCAACTCCTAATACCGGGAGAGACGAATCCCCTCCTATCGCTCATTGCCTCCATGTGACTCGGGAATGTACCCAAAAAAAACTTTTTTGCACGATCTCTTTATCGTGGTATGGTGGAAATCAAAGCACAGTGGGAATCACACAAGACTCTATGACGATCTCGGGTTGACAGACTAACCTGTACCAGTGTTACCAGAGAACTGCTATCTGACGATAGGTATAATACCATCTAGGAGTTCTCAGCAAGTCCGTCCAGTGTATCCAGTCTTTATTGAGCACCTGTATACCTTCTCTAATGTCAAACACCAATGGATATGGGATCATCTATCGCCCATCATATGGGTCAAGAAGTGCATACGCTAGTCTACTCTGGAGTATCGATGCCCTGACTCGATACTCTTACGACTAGGAACATTTGAAGGATGTACTTACCGACTACCATTGCCCCACTTGTATGATCTTCATCATAATCCTGATAGTCAAGTACTCATCCTAAGGGCTTTATCAACATGTAATAGAGAGACAATAAGTGTACATGTTAAGATAAAGTGCAACCAGATAGGATACTATCATGTCGAGCAAGAAAGTCCTCCCTATATATGTCCAAGCATCCACTATAATATACATCATATGTACAGTAATGGCCTCTAGGGCATACATATAATTAACAATCTCCCACTTGCACTAAGGCCATTTGTTGCAGTATCTCATACTCAACGTCCAATAGAAGTCTCTCTAGGGAAAAGGCCTTTGTGAGTGGATCTGCTGTGTTTATCTTTTCCGTCAACTCTCCTTACCTCGATCCCTTGGAGATCAACCATCTCCTTGATCATGTGATACTGTCCTCAGAATATGTCTGGATCACTGATGGGACCGATGTTCCTAGGCTAAAGCCACAACTCCATTGTAGTCACAATAACAGTTATTGGACGCTCAATGGTAGGAACCATGTTCATCTCATGAATAAGAAATGTCCAGACAGCTACTTTGGTAGTATCGTTGGTAGCGATATATTCAGCCTTTATCGTCTAGTATGCCACGGTATCTTGCTTGGAACTCTTCCAACATAACGTCCCTCCACTGAGGGTAAAGACAATGCCTGTGACTGACTCTCAATCGACCTTATCACTCTGGATGCTCGAACCAAGAACATTCATTTAGTGCTTCTCAAGTACTTAAGAATGTCCTCCACAACTTTCTAGTGATTCTCCCAAGATCCGATTGATTCCTGATCACTACACCCAATGAGTCATCAACATCTGGTCTGGTACATAACATCGCATACATGATAGAGCCTACTGCCGAAGCATAGGGTATCCCTTGCATGCGAGCTCTCTCCAAATCAGTTTCGAAAAGACATCTTTTTGGAGAGAGTGATCCATGAGTAAGTGGGTGAACCACCATGCTTAGAATCTTCCATACTAAACCCCTTTAGTATGGTGTTAATGTACCTGGATTTGGGACACTCCCAACATCCACTTAGATCTATCACCAAAGATCATAATCCACAAGATGTAGTAGGTATCATCCAGATCTTCCATTGAGAATTCTCGTGATAAGAAGAGCTTAACCGAGTGTAGCATAGAAAACCATTTCCTATTAAGAGTATGTCATCTACGTACAATACGTAGAGGACAACCTTACTCTCTACAACCTCCTTGTATATACAAGGTTCATCTACCTTTTTGATGAAGTCAAACTCTTTGATTGCCATATCAAAACAGATGTTCCAACTCTGCGATGCGCGCATTGATCCTGATGGACTTAAGCATAGCTTTGAAAGTCTCAACTTTTCCATCTACAAAAAGAATCTTCTCAAGATCCATTTGCTCCCAATGGGTTTTACCTCTTCAGGTGCAACATGCAAAGTCATACTTTGTTGGTGTACATGGATTCCATCTTTGATCGCATAGCATCCATCCTTTTCACAGAGTCGCCACTCGTGATTTCCTTCCTAAAGCTAGTTCGGTCATCATCTACCATGCTGCAATCCTCGCTCCCACTGTCACCGAGAAGACCGTAGTATCTCTTAAGTGGATGAGGAACCCTACCAGATTCACGGAGAGGCTGAGGCTTGTTGGAGACTATTGAATCCTTTGGTTTCACCAAATCATCAGCTGTTAGTTTGTCTAGCTGGAACTCCTTCCAGTTCTACCTTATGACCACTAATTTCTTCACAAGAAATTCATTTTCTAAAAAGGTGGCATGCTGTGAAATAAAGCACCTTTTGCTCCTCAGTGTAGTAGAAGATATTCCCTCGTAAATGTTTGGGATATCCAACAAACTTACAGAACTGACCTTGCCTCGAGCTTATCCGGATTTTGCTTTTCAACATAGGTCGGACAACCCCATATCTTAACTCGTGATAAGACATGGTCTCTTCCCATTCCATATCTCATATGGAGTGGTAGGCACTAATTTGGATGTAACCCCATTCAATAGGTATGCATCTTCTCAAGTGCATAACACCAAAAGGAAATAGCTAACTCAGCAGTACTCATCATAGAGCGCACCATATCTCATAGGGTGCGATACCTCTTCCCCAATACACCGTTGTGTTGTTGTCTATACGAAGGAGTAAGCTGAGAGAGAATCTCATTCTCTTTTAAATAATCCTAGAACTCCATGCCCAATTATTCTGCTTCTCGATCACATCAAAGGACTTAATACTTTTACCCTTCTGGTTCTTAACTTCAAGCTTATATTCCTTGAATTTCTCAAAAGTTTTAGACTCGTGTTTCAACAGGAATACATGTCAGAATCTTGAGAGATCGTCGATGAATATAATGATGTACAAAGAACCAACTCTGGTATCTGTAGACATAGGACCGAATACATCATCATATATCTGTCCCAAGAATTCACTAACTCTTTCTCTGTTTCCAGTAAACGGAATATTGGTCATTTTACCTTTGAGAAGACTGGCAAGTATGATAAGATGAAAATTCGTACAGATTCTAATATTCATCCTTATGTAACTTAGCTAGTCGTGTCACATTGATATGACCAAGTCTACAATGCCACAAGAAGGATTCATTCATTTCTGAACTATTCCTCTTCTGTGTATTCTATATACTTTGAACTGTTGTTTGATTTAGAACTTATATGCCATTACATAACATGCCTGATCCAATCAACTCTTAATTCAGGAAAATGTTCACAACATTATCCTCCTATACAGAATTATATCCTTCTTTAACTGAATAAAGAAATTGATGTAATATTGTATATCAGGTTTGGTATCTAATAACATTTGTTCGGAATCAATATATTTACCATTTGGTAATACAAGGTGATATCTGCCAACTGATTTGGCTGCAACAATTGCACCATTCTCTACACTAGATAATTATCACCTATTCTCAGTTCTCTACCTGTCTGTAGCTCATATAACAGATTACATATATGGGATCCTACTCTGGTATCACATACCCAGGACGTAGAGGATACTGAGAAACAGTTCTTGGTAATCGAACATACCCGAAGAATATGCATCTTTATGCTCATTCCTCGATTGGGTGGTATGGGAATCCAGATATTCCCCTATTTCCTGCTCGAACTTATAACAATTATAAGATAGAGTGGAACCAACGTTCCCCAGCTCAGTATAATAAGCAGGTTCGGTCAATGCATCCATATTATTATCTTGATTAAAGAGTGACATGGTCGCTACCAGGAAAGGGAGAGAAGAAAACACTCTGCATGCGCTCTTGCAAGATCAGATTGGTTATTATTTTATCCAATCAGGACGGCTCCCACTATTTTTTTTATCAAATCTTCCTTCAAAACCTAAAAGGTAAGACTAGCTGGGATTAATTACACCCTAGAAGTTCGCCAATCCTTCGGCCATGCCAGTGTCGGTACTTTGAGGGAGGCTCCCCGTGCTTTCGTACGGACCTAATTAAAATAAACCTTGTTTTCCCAAGGGCGTAACCCCGTTAACACCTTTCTAGACACCTACTTGATCGGCTAATTGTAAAGTGTAAAACTCTCCCAGGAGTAACTCTTACCCGCAGTGGGTATCGGGATCCAACTATCTCATAGAAGGTATGCAATCTCATTTCAAATTTCAACACTTGAAATTCCCGATAATATTTTACCCCTAGCCTCCTATGATCTTGACGAAAGCCAACAAACCATAGGCCGCTAGTCAAGTTCAACCCGTACATTTCATGATTGAATTAAAGCCACCCGCACGACCCTTGACGGAGGCCAACAAAGTCGCACGACTACCCTAATCCAATCTCATCTTATGTTGCAGTAAACACTAGTTAACTACCACACACTACGCCTTGACGGAGGACAAACTACCGTAGCACGAATACTAAATAGTACTTATCTGAAATGATGGAGGGCTACGACAGATTTTTAAGAAAACCCTTTGCGTAATGAACTTGATATCGTTGTAGAATCGAGTGATTTTGAAAATGAGTGTTTTTTAGCCTTTTACTAGTTTTGCTAAAGAGGTCAATCCCAGTGAAAAGATCTCGGCTCTTTTCTTATCGAATAAGGTGAAAAATATTTCAAAAATACCACTATGCAAAGCAAAAACTAAAGAAGAAATCAAAAGACAAACCACGTGGGTTGTAGCATCTGCTAGTTTCGCTAAAGAAGTCACTCCCGGTGAAGGGATCTCGGCTCTTTCTTTATCGAATAAGGTACTGGATATTCTACAAGGAATACCACTATGCAAAGTAAGAACTAGAGCTACCAGTTTTTAAAATAAGTTTCTACAACATCTTTAGGTTTCTTTTATTTCATTAATCTCATTAATGAAGTCCTATCGAATTATGCTTCCTAAGTATCACATAATAAACGAAAGCATCAATATTTACTATATATCATCATATATATAATATAAGCATTCGTCTCAACATATCAAGTGATCACATCACAGTATATCAGCAGCAGAAGAACACATGAAATATTGGATATACTAGGAATTCCGTGTTTTAAATTAAGCCAGTAAAAAACATGGATTTCACGGTCGCGATGAATAGCCAAACCCACATCCCTAGACCCCTATGAGAGCGGAAAGCAACCCTCCCAATTCTAGAGTTAGGAGACTCGGTCTCGACTCCTCGAGATGGTATCCTACTGAACCCTAAAACCCAGTTACTTGCGCTCTCCTCCTTAGGTCTATCGTAATTCGGAAAAGTAAATAATATACATCAACGGTGACATCATCCTCAATCCGGAAGTGCCTCAATAAAAAAATATTACATACAAGCTTTTACATGAATGAAAATGAAAAACTCTTATCTCACATAAAAAAAACTCGGCCATTCAAAATACGACGATCCAATATAACATATCACAGCAACACATAACATCACATGTCATCAACATAAGTAAATATGTGTATTTGTTGACATATAGCAACTAAACCGGCGATACACCACATATTACACTTACGGGCGCAGAAAAGAAAGTGAAAAACTATAACAATTGAAATCCGTAACAACCTTAGACATCATAAACCCAATATATCACATACTTTGGATTTCATGCCCAACCAAATGAATTCCTTAGACATCACATGCCAAACAATTATAAACCCCGCATTTTAGTCTCGATATTGAAAACACTTTTCAATGACCAGTCGGGTAATTCAACAAGATTCCCGATAACCTGATCGAATGCTCGTCGGAAACTTTAGTAGACGGCCGCACCCCCAATGCCGTCGATGAAGTGCACTAAGGTGGAACACCGCGGCCGTGAGCACCCGAACGGATGCTTTTGGCGACGGGGTTCTCCTACAGTCACTTGGTCGGGGCTATGTGGTCTTTTTAAAGACTGAACTATCTAGTACAGTTACCTGGAGAGTATTCGCATACACTAAGTAATTGCGACGGACTTTTGATTCACATCAAAATTCCATGGCAACCGATCAATTGAGACTAAACTGCTAGATTTATAAAATTCAAACTAGTTATCACATAACTAATTATGTGGATTCAAAATATTGTATCACAATCACAGATAGCTAGACGATGTTAAACTTTTCGATCGAATAAACAAACACCCAAAATTTCCCAAATAGCTCAACACTTGAGCGGAGTTCAAAAAGTACTCAGAACATGCCATATCACCTATGAACCATCCGTAGAACGGCCGACCCATGCCTCACTCATGTCGCCACGGAACTGCCGCAAACCGTAGGGTATGACCATGGTTCCACGATCCAAAAAGTCGAGTTTGGGTATCGTTCTACTAGAGAGTCCACAGAATCGCTTGCATGATTTTCTGAAGATTTTAAACTCGGAAAAAATCCAACTCTTGGAAAATTTCCATCGAGGGAAAATATAAGTTATTGATATATGTTCGAACTTTTTAACGTCGTCTAAATAACCCGAATAGATGTTAGAATTATCATTACGAAACACTTCGAATTGCCATTGTAGAAAGTTAACATCACATGCAAATTTAGCAAAAACAAGCAACACCTGAAACACTAAAACCCAGAGACTGGAACACACTAAAAATTTCAACCCTGAACACCATTAGAAAACCGAGGCCGGTTTTTGGAGCATTGTGGCCGGCCAAATTCCGATGACGAGGGCTAAAATTTTTATGGTGTTCATGTTATATCACATACAACATTCTGCAGTTGCTAAAAAATTTTTTTAGAGGCCATTTAAAATTTGACAGAAACTAGGATTGTATTTCGGGTGTTTCGGAGTTATTTCGGTTTCGTAATCTAACAGACATCATCTAATTCTTTAGCTTGGCTTTGATACCACTATAGGGTTCCGTAGGGCGGTAGTAAGGTTTCGGGGGGCATCGTCCATGCCAAATTAAAAATTTGCAATGCTAAGGAACCCTAAGCTAAGGATGTTTAACTAGAGAATCATATGAAACAACAATGTAAACAACTTTATATCTAAGTGAATAGGGTATACAACCTTTGTAGACTGGTCCTTCACTTCTAAAGCTCCGTGCAGTAGTCCTTTCGCTCCAAGTAGTGAACACCCGGACTCTAGTAAGGGTTCACTTGAAGAAATGAACAAGCTTGCTCAATGTTTTTAAGGCCGAAGATGATCTACGTCAAGGAGACTCAAGCTCATGCTACCTCTTCACTAATATGGAATTAGTGAAGCAAATACTCTAAACTAAATGGCTAATAGTAGAAGATGATGAAGTAGGAATTTTGCTTACTTTAGATTTATTTTTCTCACAATTTTTCATCACCTTTTTTTAAAAGCAAGAGAGCTTCAAGGAGATGAAGAAGAAGATGATGAATAATGAGATGATGTTAGAAATGCAACCATGGGTGAGTTTATGTCATGCACAAACTCATGTAGAGAATAAACCATGGTTTAAGATTAATGGTTGGGTTAATAAATATCTTAAGCAAGACAAAAACAAGTGGACTAAGTCAATGTTCTACAAGCTTCTTCCAAACTCAACCATGACTAATTCCAAATGATTTTGAATTACTTAATAAAAAATATTAACCCACATTAAACCTAGCATGGTGTGAGTCTCATAGATCCATGTTGCATGTGTAACCAAGCATGACACACTAATATATATCACATATATTATATGTGCAAAAAAGAAAACAATACAATTAACATATATCGCATATATATTAATGTATCATAAGTGAGAAAAAGAAATGCTTAAGTAAGCTAATATTAGTTAATGTAATTTAATATATCAAATATATAATTATACATTAAATTATTAAATCAACACTTGATTTAATAATCCGGCTATATCACATATAACCGACAAATATCAAATGCAACAATCCATCGAATCAACACTTGATCTAATAACCCGGCTATATCACATATAACCGACCGATATCATATATCGCGAGGATAGAATGCGGTATCACATACGCGCATTAATCTCAGTCCCACACATATCACATATGTGCTCCTACTTCGTTTCGTATGAACCAGGAAACCTCTGTGTAGGACTCTAAGGACTCGTCAATAGGCCGGCAGTAGGTGATGATCATATCAAACACCCACAAGCTGCAAGCGTTCTGCTAAACGTAATGGACACCCAGGTATTGAGCGATCAGAAGATCAACAAGCAAGCCTGCTCATATTCCTGTGAATCCAATCAGTAACACTACCGTACAGTCCGGTCTCTTCGTCAGATATGTCGTATATCACAGTCTGGGGGTGGTATAACGTCAGACCCTAATAGCCTGATAAGTCATGCCAATGCAAGGTCCATAACAGTTCGAGAAACTACTGATAACACTTACCAGTAGATCTCAGTAACCCTGGCTAAGGATTTCATGTTATGGCCAATCGAGCATAGCGCAACATCAACTCCCAATACCGGGAGAGACGAATCCCCTCCTATCGCTCATTGCCTCCATGTGACTCGGGAATGTACCCAAAAACCACCTTTTTGCATGATCTCTTGACCGTGGTATGGTGGAAATCAAAGAACAGTGGGAATCAAACAAGACTCTATGACGATCTCGGGTCGACAGACTAACCTGTACCAGTGTCACCAGAGAACTGCTATCTGACGATTGCTATAATACCATCTAGGAGTTCTCGGTGAGTCCGTCCAGTGTACCCAGTCTTTACTGAGCACCCGTATACCTTCTCTGATTTCAAACACCAATGGATATGGGATCATCCATCACCCATCATATAGGTCAAGAAGCGCATACGCTAGTCTACTCTGGAGTATCGATACCCTGTCTCGATACTCTCACGACTAGGAACATTTGAAGGATGTACTCACCGACTACCATTGCCCTACTTGTATGATCTGTATCATAATCCTGGTAGTCAAGTACTCATCCTAAGGGCTTTATCAACATGTAATAGAGAGACAATAAGTGTACATGTTAAGATAAAGTGCAACCAGATAGCATACTATAATGTCGAGCAAGAAAGTCTTCCCTATATATGTCCAAGCATCCACTACAATATACCTTACATGTACAGTAATGGCCCCTAGGGCATACATATAACTAACAGATTCTCCATGGAAGATCTGGATGATACCTACTATATTTTAAGGATTATGATCTATAGTGATAGATCTAAGTGGATTTTGGGAGTGTCCCAAATCCAGGTACATTAACACCGTACTAAAGGGGTTTATTATGGAGGATTCTAAGCATGGTGGTTTGTCCACTTACTCAGGAATCACTCTCTCCAAAAAGATGTCTTCCAAGACTGATTTGGAGAGAGCTCACGTGCAAGGGATACCCTATGGTTCGGCGGTAGGCTCTATCATGTATGTGATGTTATGTACCAGACCAGATGTAGCTAACTTACTAGGTGTAGTGATCAGGAATCAATCGGATCTTGGGAGAATCACTGGAAAATTTTGAAGGACATTCTTAAGTACTTGAGAAGTACTGAAGAAATGTTCTTGGTGTTTGGTAACGGTGAACTCCAGTGGGAGTCCTTTACCAATTCGAGCTCCCGGTGTGATAAGGTCGACTGAAAGTCAGTTACAGGCTTTGTCTTTACCTTTAGTGGAGGGACGGTATGTTAGAAGAGTTACATGCTAGATACCGTGCCAAACTAGACGATAAAGGCTGAATACATCGCTACCAACGATGCTTCCAAAGTGGGTGTCTGGATATTTCTTGTTCATGAGATGAATACGGTTCCTACCATTGAGCGTCTAATAGCTTTTATTGTGACAACAATGGAGTTGTGGCTTTGGCCTAGGAACTCCGGTTCAATCAGAGATCCAGACATATTCTGAGGCAGTATCACCTGATCAGGGAGATGGTTGATCTCCAAGGGATCGAGGTAAGGAGAGTTGAAATGAAGGATAACACAGCGGATCCACTCATAGAGGCCTTTCCCTAGAGAGACTTTTTTTGGGACGTTGGGTATAAGATACCACAACAACTGGCCCTAGTGCAAGTGGGAGATTGTTAGTTATATGTAGGCCCTAAAGGCCATTATTGTACATATGATGTATATTATAGTGGATGCTTGGACATATATAGGGTGGACTTTCTTGCTCGACATGATAGTATACTATCTGGTTACTCTTTATCTTAACATGTACACTTATTGTCTCTCTGTTACATGTTGATAAAGCCCTTAGGATGGGTACTTGACTACCAGGATTATGATGCAGATCATACTAGTGGGGCCAGGGTAGTCCGTAAGTACATCCTTCAATTATTCCTAGTCATGGGAGTATCGAGACGGGACATCGATATTCCAGAGTAGACTAGCGTATACGCTTCTTGACCCATATGATGGGCGATGGATGATCCAACATCCATTGGTGTTTGACATCAAAGATAGTATACGGGTGCTCAGTGGAGACTGGGTACACTGAATAGGACTCGCCGAGAACACCTAGATGGTATTATACCTCACGTTAGATATCAGTTCTCTGGTGACACTGGTACAGGTTAGTCTGTAGACCTGAGATCGTCATAGAGTCTTGTGTGATTCCAATTGTGCTTTGATTTCTACCTTACCGCGTTCAAGAGAACGTGCCAAATGGTGGTTTTGGGGTACAATCCCGAGTCATATGGAGGCAATAAGCAATAGGAGGGGATTTTGTCTCTTCCGGTATTGGGGGTTGATGTTGCGCTATGCTCGATTGGCCATAACAGGAAATCCCTGGCCAGGGTTGCTGAGATTTACTCGTAAATATTATCAGCAGTTTCTCGAATTGTTATGGGCCTCACATCGGCATGACTTATCAGGTTATTAGGTCTGATGTTTACCACCCCCAGGCTGGATGCAACATATCAGATGAAGAGACTGGACTGTACAGTAGTGTTACTTATTGGATTCACACGAGTATGGACAAGCTTGCTTGTTGATCTTCTGATTGCTCAAAACCCGGGTGGCCGTTACGTCTAGCAGTACCGCTGACGGCTTGTGGGTGACTGATATGATCACAACCTACTGTCGGCGTATTGACGAGTCTTTAGAGTCCTGCACAGAGGTTTCCTGGCTCAGAAGAAATGAAGTAGGAGCACATATGTGATATGTGCGGGACTGAGATTAATACGTGTATGTGATACCGTATTCTATTCTCGCGATGTGTGATATTGGTCGGTTATATATGATATAGCTGGGTTATCGAATCAAGTGTTGATTTGGTAAGTTGATACATATGATATTAGTCGGTTATATGTGATATAGCCGGATTATTAAATAAAGCGTTGATTTAAATTTTTTATGTATAGTTATATATTTCATATATTAATTTACATTAACTAATATTAGCTCACTTAAGCATTTTTTTCTCAATTGTATGCATTTAATATATATGTGATATATATTATTGTGTCATGCTAGTTGCTACATGCTACATGGGTGTATGAGACTCATACCATACAGATAATAATGTGGGGTTTTATTTATTAAGAGTAAAAGAAAATTAGTTGGAAATTAGTCAAGGTTAGAAGCTTGGAGAAGCTTAGTGCTAACCTTTGACTTGGTCCACTAATTTTGTCTCACTCTAGATATTTATTAACCTAACCATTATTGTTTAGCCATAGTTTAGTCTCTACAAGAGTTATATGAGATATTTCTCACCTATGGTTGCCATTCTACACCAGTTTTTTTCCATGGTTGCTTTTCTTCATCTCCTTCCTCAAGCTCTCTAGCTTTTTGGGAGGTGAAGAAAATTAGTGAGAAAAATATTTCTAAAGTGAGCAAAATTCCTACTTCATCAATCTACACTAGACTAGCCATTTAGTTTAGGTTGTTTGCTTCACTAATTCCTAATTAATGAAGAGGTAGCTTGAGTTGGTGTCTCCTCGACGTAGATCATCTTCGGCCTCGAAGACTTCAAGCAAGCTTGTTCATTTCACCTTGTGGAGCCTTGCTAGAGTCTGGGAGATCGCTACTTGGAGCGAAGGGACTACTACACGGAGCTTTTGAAGTGAAGGACCGGTCTACAAAGGTTGTATTTCTTGTTCACTTAGATGTAAAGATGTTTACATGCTATGTTTCGTCTAATTCTCTAGTTAAGATTCTAGGTTAGGGTTCTTTAGCGCGGCAAATTTTTGAAAACGGCATGGTTGATGCCTCCCGAAACCTAGTGGCGGTGTTGTGGAACCCAGCAAAGATCCATTTGCAGCCTATGGGTTTTACCCTTTCTGGAGTAATGTTCAAAGTGCATACTTTGTTGGTGTACATGGACTCCATCTCGGTCCATATTGCATCCAACTATTTTACCAAGTCACCGCTCTGAATGGCTTGCTGGAAGCTAGTTGGCTCATCATTGTTAATGATGCAATCCTCTATATCCTCGTCTATAAGAAAACTGTAGTATCTCTCGGGCGGATAAGACTGCCTACTGGTCCTGCGGATTGGCGCAGGGATGTCCGGTTCTTTTGAAACCTCTGGTTCTACCATACTTTCAGTAATAGTTTGTGGTTCTGAAATTTCTTCCAGTTCTATTGAGCTCCTACTAGTTTCTTTTTCAAAAATTGATTTTCTAAAAGGTGGGCATGATGAGAAACAAAAAACTTTTTTCCTCTGCGTAATAGAAAAGATACCCCTTGGAGTTCTTTGGGTATCCCACAAACCTACACAATACTGAGCGTGCCTCGAACTTCTCCGCATAATTCTTTTCGACAAAAGCTGGACATCCCTATATCTTCAGATGCTGAAGATAGGGTTTCTTCCCACTCCATATCTGATATGGTGTGGTAGGAATAGTCTTGGTAGGAACCTTATTCAAATGATATGCAGCTGATTCTAGTGCATAACTTCAGAAAGATTGCGGTAACTCAGCATTACTCATTATGGAACAAACCATATCCAATAAGGTTCTGTTCCGCCTTTCCGATACACCGTTGTGTTGTGGTGTGTATGGAGGAGTAGGCTGAGAGAGAATTCCATTCTCTTTTTGGTAATTTAGTGTCATGACCCGAAATAACACGTGACTGGAACTTGAATCAGATGAAGTCTATAGGACCACATCTAATTCAAGTAAGCCAAAAGCCCAGAAATCTAAAACCATTTTAAATAATAAATGAAGGAAAACTTGTTTAAAAGAAAGTGGTTTTAATAGCATAAGCCAAATTATGTGCTTTTAAAACATCAAGTCTTTTCTGAAAATTTCAGCAGAATTTCCTTTGTAAATACTGGCCCCGAACGGGGTACAACATGAATAATATATACATGAATGATAAAAGGGCATCCCCAAAAGGGAGCTAGCTCTTCGCCAATCGACGGTCACAACCACATAAGCAATATAATATACAACGCCGAAGGGTGAGGATCAAAACTGAAAGGAAACTCAAAGACAACATGAAACCCATAATAATACAACGCGCGACTCTAAGGTCGAAATAATATATAACTGGTCTCTAAGTCTGAAATAAATATACATGTCTGGTTGATGGAGTTACTAGATACAACTGAATGTAAATAAAATACAATGGTGGTCACGATGCAAGTGAACCCACCTACCAAAGCAAATCACCCGGAAAGGAAGCAGTGTACCAGCAAAGCCGTAACGAAACATGTACGGCAAAACCTACAAGAAACTGTGGCACAACGGGGGTGAGTTGCCAACTCGTGAGTAGAAAACATCACCGAGTAGAAATCGTATGTATGACTCAATCCTAGGTCAATACGATCAATAATATATAACCTCAAATGATAAAGTCTGAAGCATGAAAAGGTGGCAAGGCTAAACAGCTATACATAAGTGTAATCCCATGTGCTCGTGTCAGTGCCTCAGGTAGCAATATATCATGTATATGAGGTATGAATGTGATAATATGAAAACAGAACGCATCATGTATGAGAAAACTGTTTTCTTAATTTAGTGAGATTTCTATAATTTAAAATGAGGCATCATCAATGAAAACAACATAAATCAGTGTCTAGCATCGACACAAAACATAAATCCCAATATCTCAATATCTAGGGCTCCGGCTATCCGGACTGGCCCATATCATAATATCTTAATACCTCAATATCAATATCTGGGATCCGGCTATCCGGACTGGCCCCTGGGCTCCGGCTATCCGGACTGGCCCAACTCCGATCGGTATCCTCCGGATATCCGAAGATTCACAATACAATCACCGGTCAGCAATGCTCCCCTGTCACAGGCTCAACACCGATCAACTGCGATCTTCTTGCCCCGGGGTACCGCACCGGGTCCACCATGCACCTACAGACGGACGCTACTCCTCCTCGAATTGGGTGTATGATATCGTTCAAGAGCCGAGAAAACTCATGGTGGACAATCTCAAATTATATCATGAGAAAACCGCAACTTTCATTTTAAAATGATAATCAGTTTTATAAAATCTTGCGGTTTCTCCAAATCCATAAATCTCATGGAAATCCCAAATCTCGAGAATAAATAACAATGAATTTAAAAGCATTGGGCTCCGGCAATCCGGACTGGCCCTAAATAAAAATGCATGACCGTGAATAATAATATGCATGAAATAGCAAGTAATAAATGCAATGTCTAAACTAGCATATAAAAGCAAGTACGCTAATACCATGTCGAAACTATCAGCTAACAAGCTATACCAATGGAATAATATTCTCTAAAGTGTATGTGACATGGAAATTACCGATGATGATGTGTGTGAGCCGGCAAGTAAGTGTATGCGGAACATACACATCATCGGTAATGGTGCTGGTGTCCTGACAGCATGATTTCAATCTTAACATATGAAAACACAATATAAGCATGCGATGCGAACAACAATAATATGCAGGAGCTGAATAATAAGCACAACAATAATGAATATGCAATAAATAATATGAGTCATATAGTAAACTACAGGTCTAAACTAACAGTTTAATCAAAAGGTAAGGAAACCACCTAAATCTGAGTCGATACATATATATATATATATATATATATATATATATATATATATAGTTGGTGATCCCACCTCAATAGTATCCCATACGATACCCTATATAAAATGACATCCTCGAGTCAAGAGTGCGGATCTATTATCAATATAGCTCGTCCGGTAAATCCATCGTACGGCATCCCAAAACTGGGTACGGGTCAATATCACATTTATCTTATTATTCATCTGGTATCCTTTTTATCATATATCATGATTTGGGGGTACTGATCTACATCTAGTACAATCTGATACCATCTATGTATATGCATGCGTGTGTATGAAAACTCCACGCCTAAAGGACCCACTAAACATCGTGCCGTATCTCATAATACGAACCACGTCATATCACCGATCTCATGGCATCGAGCCCAATCTCAATCGACTCATCTCCAATCCAAAGTATTATCTTCTTAATCCATGTATATATATATATATATACATAGTCGTATACCCGTGTGTGTGTGTATACATATCCCCATATACGCACAGGTAAATAAAATGAATGTATGTGTGTGTGCGCGTGTATGCAAATCACTACCCTAGGGTTCGCGACTAAACACTAACTTACAAGTACACTATACTAATCCAAAGTCATTCCATATCACATCCGTATAAGTATATATAATATAGATATAACGCATTCGTGTTCTAATACAAAACTGCGGGGGTGCTATACGCCATCCACCCGACTTCCCCCGTAGATATATATCTACTCACCTTGATCCTCGCTTGCCGGAGTCGATGTCGCCACGCCCATCCTTGTTGTTCCGAACCCACTCGAGGGTACCTACATGTATATCACATGACATTGTAATTCGAAATCGCATACGAAAATCAAATCGGCACGCGTATCACACATGGGTTAAAACCCATGATTTACGCATGCAAGAATAACTAACAACCCTCAACGATTGACGTATGAACGTGAATCGTCCGATAAAAACACCAACATCAAAACTTTATTTCATAAATAACACGAAACATAAAGTAGCAACTTTGAAAACATGCTCCAGATTTTACCCTAAGTCAAATTAGCCAATTTTGCATATATGGAGGGTCTATTTTACTGATAAAGGAGCCAGAGAACAAAAACTGACCAATTTTCCCCTACTCTGGACGCAAATTGCGGCCAGAACGATTAAATTTGCGGCCTTAGCTTGGGGGTTGTGGTTCGGGTCTCTGTGGTAGCTTCCTAGGTGCCTGCATGACTCACTGTGTATGCTAAATAATTTTCCAGGTCCCCGAGTGCTAGCAGATATCAATTTCCCTACACAAATTCCACAAATTCCCGATATCGGGGTTTCTAGGTTTAGGGTTTGGGGTTCTATCTTAGGTTTCAGTCCAATATGATATCATTAAAGGGGGTTTAAGGTCACTACCAACCTCAATTACACTATCACAATTCAATTCAAACCCTAACCCTAAACATAGAATTTCCAAACCTCACTAAATATCGCCTAATAACTTCTAAACATGCATTGGTGCTAAAGCAATTGAAATACTACACTAATGGCATAAGAATTACTTCATTTGGCAACTCAAGAATGTTCTTGAGTTGCCCCAAGTGTCCAAAATCCTTACTTTCTTGGTCCAAAGTGAAGCTAGTGGGATTGTGCATGTTTTTAATGAAGTGGGGATGGAGTTTTGATTATGTTTTGGGGGTGTTTTGAGGTGATGGAGGATGGAAGAAGAAAAGGGCTGCCTTGGTGAAAGAGGAGAGGGAAATGGTGAGGAAATGAGAAGGAAACAAATGGCTAAGGTCAACACAAGACCCCTCGCCTTCTCTTTTCTCTCTTGCACATACCCAATTCTTTAACCTTTTTTTTCCTTTTCATTTCTTTTCTTCTCTTTATCTTTTCTTTTCTTTTAAACCCAAAACTAAACCATGCATGAAGAATAAAGAAAAGACCATGTAAGAAAATGTAAAAATGTGTATTATGACATGGTGCATGTCATGTGCACAAAACATGTTTAATGCGCGATTAGCGATATCTAATCACGATTAGCATTAAAATAGTGTATAATAAATTATAAAATTTCATAATTTGCTTAAATCTAATAAAACACCATCATTTTAGTAATTTCTATGATTTTCCAATTTTTTCCTAAATTATCGGTATTTAATTATACCGCAATATTCAATATATTTATTATTTAATTATAAAAATTCCCAAAAATAATATTTTATTTTTTTGAAATTTTACATTTAGGAACTCGGCAATTAAGTATTCATCATATCGATCAGATCTCAGTGTCTTGATACTTTTGCCTGTTTGTTTTTCCACTTCATTCTTATATTCTCATAATACCTCAAAAGGCCTCGGATTTATGCTTCATTAAGAAGACATGTCCTTACCTAGAGAAATCGTCCGTAAAAGTAATGAAATATGAATAACCACTTTGTGCATCTATAGATATTGGACCACACACGTTGCTGTGTATGAGCCCTAAGAGCCCGCTCGCTCTTATTCCGTGTCCAGTGAACGGAGTCTTTGTCATCTTTCCTATGAGACAAGATTGACAAGTTGCATAAGACTGATATTCGAACGGGTCCAAATATCCCTCTCTATGAAACTTAGACAACCGTGTTTCATTGATTTGACCCAGTCTACAATGCCATAAGAAAGTCTTGTTTAATTCTGGAGACTTTCTTTTAAGTGTGTTCTGGACATTGAAAACTTAAGCTTGATTTAACATGTATATACTGTCCTCTAGTATACCTGATTGAATCAAACTTTGATTTAGGTGGATGTGGACCACATCGCTTACAAACTAGACTAGGTATACACAAACAGTTACGTACAATCAATATCTGCCCACTTGTCAATTTTAGATGATATACCCTACGGATACAGCGTCCACGCTCATTCCTTTTAGCAACCCTAAGAGTCATATCACCTGCCCTAATAACTCTACGGTTTCTCAAAGCCTGTAATGAATTACAGATATGAGATCCTGATCCGGTATCTAGTACCCAGGAAGTAGAGTTAATTGACATACAGTTTTAAATTACAAACACACCCGAAGTCAAAGTCACAACATGCTTCGGATCCTGAATTCTGTCTTTCAAAACCCTGCAATCCCTTTGCCAATGCCCTTTCCCGTGACAATAGGAACAACCTCATTCCCTATTGTCAGCCCTGAAACTTTTGCCTTTCCCTGTCCCTCTACCTTACTGTCACGACCCGTAATTTTGCACGTGACCGGCACTTAAATTACGTAACGTCTAAAGGCGTGATGTAAATCAAGTAAGCCGAACCCCAGAAAATCTAAACCTTTTTGTGGAAAATAGTTGGGGTGCAGTTTTGAAATAAAGGTATAACGAAGTCAAGTTTTTTTTTTTAAATGCATAGCTAATGAAACATGAAAATTCAAGTGGATTATACTAGAGTTGAAAACATGTTCGTATTTTAAAATTTCGGGCAGCACCTCCCTGGTATATTTTGGTCCAAAACCATATACACAACAATATATAGGCATCCCCAAGCGGGAGCTAGCTCTTCGCTAACCGGCGGAATCACAACCACGCAACAACATATATACGACGCCCAACGGCGAATAATCAACCCAGAAATAACAAATAAGGAAGCAAGTCATCAAAACTCAAGAGAGCGATCATAAATCCATCGCTCTGGGTCTCACACAATACCCAAGTCTAACTAGGTCTACCAATATACAATTTCTAGTTTCTCATTTGATCTGATGGAGTTTATCAAGATACAACGGAATATAAAGTATGAGAGTGGGCACGATCCAACATGTGCCCTACTTACCAAAGCAAAACACCCTGTAAAAGCTGTGTGCCAGCAATACCGCAACTGATTCCAAGTAGTCAAACCTGCAAGAACTGTGGCACAATGGTGGTGAGTTGCCCACTCGTGAGTAGAAAACATCAGCAAGTAGAAATCGAATAAAACAATGATTTCCTAGGTCACTATATCCTGGAGGTAATACTATGATATCTAAGGTGACCATGTATGCATATATGTCAATAATCGAATCAATGCAATGACATATATAAATAAATATCCGACATCATATGCCTGTATGCATGTGAATATCATCCACGTGTCCATCAATGACACAAACAATATAATGGAACCTGAGTGTCCCACACTGACACTCGAACATCATAAAAACATAAGCCTATATATATATGAGGATATCAACCATGTGTGTCCATCAACGACACATCAAAATCATGGAACCTGAGTGTCCAACACCGACACTCGAAACATCATGAAACCCGTGTCTAGCTTCGACACGTAAATCCCCATATCTCAGGCGCCGCATACTCAGATCGGCCCACATATCTATCTCATCTCAGGCGCCGCATCCTCAGATCGGTCCTCATATCCATCTCATGTCATAACTCCAAAACGGTATCCTCTGGATATCCGTCGAGTTCTATACAATCACCGGTAGGTAGTGCTCCCCTGCCAGGCTCACCGCCTAATAATACGAGTCTTCTTGCCCCGGGGTACCTCACCGGGTCCACCATGTACCCGCAGAAGGTGCCTATCGCTCCTCGAATCGGGTATACTCACTGCTCAGAACCGAGAAAACTCATGGTGGACACCTCGAAATAACATATCAAGAGAAACCGCATTTTTAAAACAATACACAATTTCCTTTGAAATTAAACCGCGGTTCTCAAATCCAGAGATCTCATAAAAATAGCATCTCAATGCATATAACCATAAAGTACGATTTATGCAACATAGAGTAGTAATATGAGTATATAGAGTATATCATGCAAGCATGTCAAGTGATAATACTGAACAATGAATGTACTTTTTCGGTTAAGAGTAATATCATGATAGGGCAGTTCTACTGTGTAAGTAGCATGGCAATTACCGATGATGAATGTGTGTGAGCCGGCAATCTGTGTACGTATAACATGCGCATCAACGGTAATTGTGCAGGTACTAGCAATGATATCATATAACATTACATACTGGAAACATGATAGGTATCACATGAGGAATAATCCAACATAAACATGAACTATAATAAGGTAGCCTCTTATGTCAACGATCCCGCCTCAAAGTATCAGGTATCGTAATATTCTCGATCATCATTCTCAATTCATGAGCGCGGATAAAACATTTAGTAAACGCATCGCGTACGCTAATCCATCATACGGTGTCACAAACAGAGTTGGGAATCTATCATCATATTTGCCAGCAAAGGTACGGATCTATAATCTCGTACGGCATACCTTATCAATCACATAACACATCTATAACAATCTTATATCATGTCATCTTGCATACACGTTATATCTTGTAAATCTCAAGTCTTATCGATCTCGATCTCATATCCTATTATTATCAACTCATACTTGTCCTCTTTCAAATTATACTGATCATGATTCACTTTCTCATTTTATATTCTCATATATTAATCCGAGTCATCTATATCTACATCATGTTATCTATTATACCTATATTATATTCTTAATATCCATTAGAGCCAACTTCTATCATATTATCTTTTACTAAATCCTATAATCATGTCCGTAAGTCCGTAGCATATCCTTTATTTGATTATAATTTATAACGCAATCTTCCATATCAATGGTTGCGGGTGTGCTATACGCCATCCATCCGACTTCTCCCGTAGATATAAATCTACTCACCAGCAATTCTCCTCGGTTAGCCGAAGTCGATGTGCTTCGTCGTCTCGGAAGTCCACGCGGAGTACCTATAATCAATACACACCGAAATGCAATTAAAACTAATATCTAAAAACCGATACGGCACACGGATTCGCTTATAGGTTAAAACCTATAGCTTCGCATGCAAATAAAACAAATAACCTTCGTCCGTTGATGTACAAACATCCAACGACGGAATCCAAATCAAATACCAAAACCAAGTTTCACAAGTCGCATAACACGAAATCATCAACTAAGGAAATCTATCCCAGATTTTGACTCAGGTAAAATTAGACAATTTTGCACATGGGGTTGCTCTAGATATCTGATAACAATGCCACACACCAAAAATCACATGATTCCACCATGACGTGGCCGCAATTTGCGGCCACATGGAATAAATCTGCGGCCAGAAAAGAGTTGCGGCCACATAGAATAAATCTGCGGCCAGAAAAGAGTGGGATGGGCTCGGGTTTCTAGGGTAGGTTCCTGGTTGCCTGCACGACTCTCTGTGTTCGCTAAATAATTTTTAGGGTCTCCGGGTTATAACAGATCTCAGTATCCCATCACAATTCTTACAAAATATAATATCGGCCAATTTCAAAGTTCGTGTTTTGGGTTTCTAGTATTTGGTCTGGCCAATAAAGCGATCTCTAAGGTCTTATAAACACTCACTACACCTCAAATTAACCCTTAACAGCAACTTGTAAATTTCCAAAATCACAAAACCTAACTAATTCAAATTCTAAACTAAACTAGGATATTTAACATAAACACTAATCTAAAGTGAAGGGATTACCTCAATTTGGCAACTTAGGAAAATTCTTAAGTTGCCCAAAGTCTTCAAAATCCAAACTTGAATGGTTCTAAGGGTTTAGAATAGGTTTGTGCATGTTTTATATGAAGGTGGCATGAGGTTTTGAAGAGGGATTGAGATTGTGCCTGGAGGTAGTGAGGTGAAGAAACATGAAGAAATGGAGATGAAGAAGAGAAGAAGCAATAGGGATGAAGGAATATGGAGCAGCCAAGTCTTACCTTCTCTCTTTCTTAAGCTCACTCTCTCTCACTCTAAATATCTCCTACACTCACCTCTCCAAAATATGTGCTTTTCATTCTTTGTTTTCTTTTTCTTTTTCTTTTCTTTGTTTTCTTTTTTTCTTTACTTTTCTTTTCTAATCTCATAACTCACAAGCACAAACACAATAACAACATGCACATGACATGGTGCACTAGCCATAGAAAAATATATAAATACGGATTTGACCAAATCACGATTAGTAGTGAAATAATCAATTTTAATTTAAACTTGCATATAATTAATTATAAAAATGCCAAAATCCGATAAATATCTTTTTAATGAATAAATTATTTTAATTTTCGATTATTTTTGTAACAACCCTAAACTTTTTGTACAATTTTTTTCAAAAATACAGAAAGGGGTACCTGAGCCTGAGAACAAGTTATAAATTTGATTTGCTTTTTAACAGTAAGAAGGAGCTTGTAGCTCATTAGTAAGACCTTGCACTGCTTAACCAAAGCACCAGAGTTCAAATCCTATAAACCACACATTTTTTAATTAAATTCTTTTAATATTTTAGAAGCCCAAGAGTATACACATGTACTTCACATAATAGGGTAAGTTACAAAAAAAACAAATGTGACCACGAAGTTAGACCAATCGTCAGGGACACGTGGCAGCAAGACGAGCCCCGACTCGCCCGACTCGGGCCGACGACTCGGTTGACTCGGCCGGCGCCACCGGTCCAACTCGGTCCGATCTCATTTTTTCTTGAATCTCCTGCACCCTTTGGACTACCCCACTCCCCCTGCACTGTTTAAATTCTCTACAATTAACCAAAGAATTAAAATACCCCATTTTAATCCTTTTTAATGCAAATTTAAATACAATTTTTATCATACACTTTCAATACCGTAAACCCTAGATTTTTCTTATAAATACCACCCCTAAAATCACCCCCCCCCCCTCACTCACAAATCCCTTCCCAAACTCTCAAAAAAATTCCCAAGTCTTTTGTGTGCAAGTGGAGTTAGCAAAAGGGCGAAGCTCCGACGAACTTTCCACGGCAATCCGAGGAGATTCCGACGATGAAATGACACACCGGCACCTCCCACCTCTTCCTCCTTCTCTCTTCTAGTCTAATAACCTGTAAGTCCCTAATTCTTCTTCTTTTCTCTATTCTAAAAACATTCAAAACTAAAACCCGACGGAAGCGGAGTTAGTCCGACTTCCGATTCGGTTTTCTTTAAAAACTATAATTTTTCTTAATCAAGATTCCTTCATATCATCATATATTGTTCATTAAATATTAATAAACATTTTTAACAAGTTTCATCACAAAAGATTGCTATATTCATCTTTTATCACACTTTTACATTAAAATACTTTCATGTTTCATTTCGACATACTTGAACTTTTTAAATCATATTACCTAAAAAACTCATGAGGTAATGACCTGTCTCCTCACAACACACATATCTAATATAGCACGATAAAATTTGGGAACATAGATTTGGGAAAATACGACTTTATGTATAAATACCATCAACTAATGAAACATTTTTCTCAAATCGTCACGCCCTGCTTCCCAGTATACGGGCAGAGGACGCGACGAGGCCGCTACGTATTTACTCAGAAGTAAACACGCTAAGCGTATCTATGCAATATAAAGAAAAATGAACACAAGAGACAAATGCGAATGAACATAATTGAACAACAACTTTATTTATTAAATATTCTTTTAACAATACAACTGAAAAGAAAATACATGGAATGGAAAGCAATGCCTAAACAGTGGCATAACAGAAATGGAAAATACAGAATGTAAATGTGTACAAAGAATCTAAAGCTCTGGGTTGAAAGCTAGCTGGTCCAAATCCTCGCTGGTGGGCTCGATCTCCAGTGAGTCCGAATCACCTGACGACATTCCAAAGAAGAAGAAAGAGAATGTCGTCAGCGAACAAATCGCTCGGTAAGTCCTGTAAATAGACAAGAATGGAATAGACAGAATAGAGAGTATATTGTTATAATGTTGTATTTAATGTTAACGCTTTTATTTGTAGCTTGGTACAGAAGATGCCAGTGCATACGAGGAGTCTCACTTTCCCCGGAGACTAAGGTATCAGGAGTGCAAGGCTCCATCGATAATACCACGGAACAACGACATGGATGTAATTACGTCTTAAGTGACCATTTCGTGCCACCTTTAACATGTTCTATACCAGTCTACCCCTTATAAACCCCACGATGTATTGTTTGTATTGTATTGTCTTGTAGATTAAATTGTATAGATGGATGACTTGCCGAAACCATGATATCAGTAGATGGGTGTAACTAGAGAATCATGTAGATGGAGGTATATCCATAGTTTGGTTCAGTCAATATAGATTGAATATATGGATTCATATTGAATTGTGTTATATACTTGAATCATATTCAACTCAGATTGATTATATTGAGACTCGGTCTGAGTCAGACAATTAGTAAAGAAATTGAATTCCTGAATTATGTTTTGGTGCTATCGGTAACTGCTGCACATGGACGGTAGGATTTATGTCTTTTTCAAAGACAATTACAGTGTTGATAACACTGTTTGTTAAGTTGTCTACCTTAAATAGGCAAGCACCCATATCTCCGGCTCCCTAAGGCTCAAGAGACTGGTCCCGCTTAAACCTATGTTTATTAGGGTCCTTATTGTAATTTAATATAACTCGAGGGGGTTTTATGTAAAATAGTTTTGTTATATTTTCAAAATACACCTCAAGTATTTTATTATCATCTTTATAGTTTTCATGAATGTATATTTTATCAATGTGACATTTCTAGTGAATAAAACCTAATTTCATAATATATGGTATTTATTTGTAATATTGGATTTGTATGGTATTTTCTTGTAAATGGAATGTTTTTCTTGAATTTTGGAAATGTGGAATATTATAAATATTAAAAATAGATATTTTGATATTAATTACATATATATATATATATATATATATATATATATTTAAAATATAAGTTTTATTTATAATAGAAATCACATTTTCTAAAGAAAATCTTATTTTAAATCTTTCGAGATCGTATGCCCCTTGCGGAGGTTTGCATCTCACTCTACTAGGCCCGAAGATGTGCGATCCGCACCATCCCGAATAGGTTCCCTAAAATGGGTTGTAGAGACGCAAGTGCAAAGATTTGTTAAAATACACATCTTGTAGAAAAACGTTTTTATAAGTCGGGGGTAGTTATGTTTAAAGTCGTATTTTTTTTCCAAATCTATGTTCCCAAATTTCATTGTTCTATGTTAGATATATGTGTTGTGAGGAGGTAGGTCATTACCTCGTGAGTTTTCTAAGGTAATACGGTTTAAAAAGTTCAAGTATGTCGAAATGAAACATGAAGGTATTTTAATGTGAAAAATGGAATAAAACTTGCTACGGTTATTATTTTGATGTAAAACTTGTTCTATTGTCTTTGTTAATATTTAATGGTCATGACATAAGAGTTTGGTATCATTGTGTTTAAGAAAAATAGAACTTTTAAAGGAAAAACCGAATTGGAAGTCGGATTAACTCCGCTTCCGTCGGGTTTTAGTTTTAAATATTTTTAGAATAGAGAAAAGAAGGAGAAGTGTGGGCTT
This sequence comes from Agapanthus africanus, assembly GCA_030015575.1. Classification (NCBI taxonomy): domain Eukaryota; kingdom Viridiplantae; phylum Streptophyta; class Magnoliopsida; order Asparagales; family Amaryllidaceae; genus Agapanthus; species Agapanthus africanus. The sequence goes on from JASDDO010000008.1 coordinate 179,385,003, forward strand.
ACTTGATGATTGGCTAGAGGAGAGAAATAGGAAGAGGTGGGAGTTGCTGGTGCGTCGTTTCGTCGTCGGAAACTCCTCGGATTGCCGTCGGAAGTTCGTCGGAGCTTCGCCCTTTTGCTAAATCCACTTACACACAAAAGACTTGGGAATTTTCTTGAGAGTTTGGGCAGGGATTTGGGAGTGAGGAGGGGTGATTTGAGGGTGGTATTTATAGGAAAAATTAGGGTTTTAGGGTAGTGAAAGGGTGTATTAAAATTGTAATAAAAATGGATTAAATGTGAGTTTTATGGTGCTCTGTAAATGTGCACTAAAAATAAATAATACAGGGGTTATGGAGGGAGTCCAAGAGTCACCAGAGTAGAAGAAAATATGGTTTTGGACCGAGTTGGACTGGCGGTGCGTCAACGAGTTCGCCAGCCCGAGTCGGGTGAGTCCGGGTTCTTCTTGGTGCCACGTGTCCCTGATGCTTGGTCTAGCCTCGTGAACATGTTTGTTTAGGCTGTGACTTACCTTATTACGTGTAGTGCACGTGTAGAATCTTAAGCTTCTAAAAGATTAAAAGAATTTTAAATAAAAATAATGTATGGTTGATGGGATTTGAACTCTGGTGCTTTGGTTCAGCAGTGCAAGGTCTTACCATTAAGCTACAAACTCCTTCTTGCTGTTAAAAAGCAAATAAAATTTATAACTTGGGCTCAGGCTCAAGTACCCCTTTCTGTATTTTTGAAAAAAAATGTACAGAAAGTTTAGGGTTGTTACATTCTACCCTCCTTATAAAAATTTCGTCCTCGAAATTTGTAAAAGGAAAGTGTAACGGATTCAAGGAAAGCTTGGTGATAGAAGTACTGATAGTGTATGAAAAAAATAAAAAAGTGGTACAATGGTTTGAAATTTTTGAAGAGAATTACCGGTGTTATCTTAGTGTACAGTCTCTGTTTCTTCGGCTGTTAAAAGGAAAGCCTGACGCCGGGGTACATTCCACCTAGCCGGAGGCACATTCATCTGTCCTTGGGACATGATCCTCAGTGCTTGTTGGAATTGGCGAGTAGGCTGTGCAGGTGGTGGAGCCGTGAGTGCAAGACGAGATACAGGGGCCTGGATAGCTGGCCGCCGCGGGTAGTTGGTGGGTGTGTGAGCTGAGTTGCGTCTATAAGGACAGTTTCCAATTCCGTGATTGGATGCACCACAAACTAGGCACAGGCCTTTTGCTCTCCTACAGTCCTTCCACAAGTGTCCTTCCCTCTTGCAATAAAAGCAAAAATCGGGACTCGACTGGTTATTGATTTCTTCCGATCTCCTCGGTTCAATAGTTGGTCTTGAAGAGGCTCCTCCTGCCATCTGAGTGGCAGGACGCTTCACTCCGGTAGATTGAGGTCTGCCTTTCCTCTTTACCACTGCCTCATATCGTCGGGCCCAAATCATGGGTTGGGAAATCCCCTGTAGCTAATGCAGCTTGGATTTCTGAGTCCAATCCTTGTTGAAATCTCCTAGCTCTGATCTCAGTAGTCGGTATGAGATAGGTCGCAAAACTGTTACGGTTTTGTGTTAGCTGTGTAGTATGTGATATAAAATCGATCATTGAGACATATCTTACCTGCTGAGCATGGTAAACTCAGCATCATACTCATCTACAGATTTGGTCCATATTGAACCTTGTTGCAGATGGATGAACTGTTGTTCCATATCAAAGCGGGCAGTCTCAGGGAAGTACTTTACATCGAACATGTCACGGAAAGTCTTCCATTCGATAGGTTGGTCAAGACGACTTTCTTCCGCCTTCCACCAAATCCGTGCATTGTCAGCGAGCAGCAGCTTTGCAACTCGTACCTAAGCGACCTCTGGCACTTGTGCTACTGCTAAGTCATCTTCAACGCTTTGAGTCCATTCCTCCACTTCCAGAGGGCGCTCTTTTCTCGAAAAATTCTTGGGGTGCAGTGCCCGGAATTGCTTCACTCCGGGTGCTTCTACTTCTGAACGGTTCAAGAGAATAGCAGTCTGTTGTTGCTGTCCATCCTGGAGGTTTCAGATTGCCTCAAGCAGAACCGTCTGCTCGCTGATCAGAACAGCGATGTCAGGTGTGAATAGTAGTGGTGGGGGAGTGTTGTTGACATTCGTGCTAGTGTTGTTTGGGAAATCCATGACCTTGAAAGAAGAATTTGGTTTAGGATAGATTTAAAGTATATGAAATGATAAGATTCAAGGAATATGAATTGTAAAGAATGTTTTCAGTTGCTGGTTCTTGTGTTATATTGCTTAGGTTGTCCACGCAGAACTGAACTGCATGGTAGGGTTCCATACAGCTCTGACCTGAATGGGCCACCAACAAAACCTGTCACGTCCCGCTTCCCAATATACCGGCAGAGGACGTGATGAGGCCGCTATGTATTTACTTAGAAGTAAACACGCTAAGCGTATCTAAGCAATATAAGTAAAATGCATGAGAGACAGGATGTAAATGAACAACAACTTTATTTATTAACATTCTTTTTACAATACATCTGAAAAGATAAATACATGGAATGGAAAGCAATGCCTAAACAGTGGCATAACAGAAATGGAAAATACAGAATGTAAATGTGTACAAGGAATCTAAAGCTCTGGGTCGAAAGCTAGCTGGTCCAAATCTTCGCTGATGGGCTAGATCTCCTGAAAGTCCGATCCACCAGACAACATTCCAAAGAAGAAAGATAAGGAATGTTATCAACGAACAATCGCTCGGTAAGTCCCAAAGATGAGGAAGAAGTAGAATAGACAGAGGGAGAGTATTGTTTTATAGTATTTTATTATAATGTTAGTTGTAGCTTGGTACAGAAAATGCTAGTGTATACGAGAGGAGTCTCACTTTCCCTGGAGACTAAGGTATCAGGAGTACAAGGCTCCGTCGATAATACCACAAAACAATGGCATGGATATAATTATGTCTTAAGTGACCACCTCGTGCCGCCTTTAACATGTTCCTTACCAGTCTACCCTTTATAAATCCCGTGATATCTTGATTGTATTGTTTATATTGTTTGAATTGTATATTGTATATAGATGGATGACTTGCCGAAACCATGATATCAGTAATGGAACGGATATAATGGATGAACATGTAGATGGAATATATCCATGGTTCGGTTCAGTCAATAAAGATTGATATAGATTGAATAGACGGATTCATGGATCCATGTTGTAATGAAGTTTGATACTTGAATCATATTCAAATCAGATTGATTATATTGAAACTTAGTCTGAGTCAGAAAATTAGAAAAGAAATTGAATCCTGAATTATGTTTTGGTGCTATCGGTAACTTCTGCATAAGGACGACAGGATTTGTGTCATTTTTAAAGACAATTACCGTGTTGATAACACCGTTTGGTAAGTTGTCTATCTTAAATAGGCAAGCACCCTGATTGTCATCCGATATTGATTGGTTTCGAATGTCCGATTGAATGAAAAATATAATCACAATCAAAGAATTTATAACCACAATCAATAATGGTATCGTTTGTAGTTCGTTAATGAGTATGGGTCGTCCACTGAGATTCGTGTATTTATTCATTCTTGCTTTAGTTGAGCCGAAAGAAAATAGTAAAGAAAATTCAAGAAAATGAGATTTCAAGATTTAATTGAGTTTATCATTTCATGAAAATCAAGGAAGAGTTTAAGATTTAGTAATCAAGAAAGTGTCCAATATCAATTTTAGTTATCAAGAAAATTGAAGAATAGCTTGTAGGATTCAATAGGAATTAGTAGCAATTATGAATACTAAAAATGACTCATCTTATCTATTGATGAATTATAGCTAAAACGATGGCGATGAATGAAGATTATGGATCTTTTGAAGAAACTAGGGTTTCTCCTTCACTATCTCTTGTTTTTTCATTGATCACCATTCAAATCTAGCCTTTAGCAAAAAGAATTATCAATCATTTAATCCCAAATTGCAATGAAATTATCAAGAACGGTGATCTCGCTCCAAATTTGGTCGTTGACGATTCTTTTTCCTAAAGTTCATAATTCTCATAAGACTTAAGATGCGTATAGGATTTTATCACCATTTGATCTACCGAATTCCTTCGAATCCTTAGCAAGCGGAGATTTACTCACGCATCATGAAAATAAAAGAATAAAGAATTAGAAATTTCATAATGCGAAAATTTAAAGAAAGCGAGAATTAACAATTGATCACCTTTATTATTCAACTTCTAATTACACTTTCCTTCAATCCGAGATTATAAGAATTGCTCTCGATCACTCCCTTGAAGAGATAACTATTCCGTCGAATTTCGCATTGCTCGATCTCCGTGAGACTTGGACCTGTCGAGGATCTCGTGCTCTTGATGAAGATCGGCTTCGTGTAAAAGATCTTGAATGTCGTCGCTTGATGTTGTTCTCAACGATTCTTGATTTTGGATCTTGATTTGGAATTGGAGTTACAAGTTGTGTCACTCAACTTGTGTAATGAATTGTTCAACTAAAAATTGAGTCTAATTGTGTAACCTCCTAAAATGAAGGCTTAGGTCCTTTTTAGAGCCCTCACCAATCTTCCACTAGAATCTTGGTCAATCATCCCCAAGAAGCTAGGTAGTTGTAAGGAAACTTCTAGAATAAGGTAGTTATCAAGCTTCCTCAAGAAGCTAGGCTATTGTAGGGAAGTTTCCAGAACAAGATTGTTATAATGGAGCGTCTTCAGCAAGCTAAGATGTTGGAATGAAGCTTCTGGAGAATTGTCGTCACCGAAGCGCCCAACTCGGCCGCGGATCCGCGGCGGATCGGCCTGACTCGGCCGCGGTTCTGCGGCCGTTTGGTAAGATCACTGCCTCATTTTCTCTGTGTATTCTGGTGTTGGCCAATTGGTGTTCAGGTGATATCTAGAATTTTTTTATCTCTTCTGAATCTCTGCCAGATTTTAACTCTTTGATTTCCTGTAATTTGTCGGTGAATTTGCGATTCCGATATCTGTCATGAAATAATTTTCTGCACAAAAATCTCAATAAAGATTGTTGAGATAGACAATATCATGCGTGAAATAATAAATACACAATTTCCTCCAAAATGTTGATTATAATGTATAACACTTGGTATTTGGTATTTTCCTGATGAACTTGTAATACGTGTTATATTTATAACAAACATCCTTAGATGATTAGAAAAGTGAGGAAATTGTTATGTTAAAGATTGCGATATTTTCGTCTGAACTAATTCCCCCAAACTTGATTTTGATCGTCTCGAGCAAACTTATTTTATTCAAGAGAATGAGAAAATATAAAGAAAAAGAAAAACTAACTAGCACACTTTCGTAGGCAATACGATTGCACTGAGCACGTGCAACAAGCGTTTAAACTTCTAGATGTCCCTAGTAAGAGGAGTGTTGTCTCCTGAGGGTTTTCAGCGGATTGCACCCATAAAATGCTATAATAAAAGGAAGACTGTGAAAGTTACATATAAAAGATAAGAATTATAAAAGAAAGACTTTGAAAATCAGAGTTTTCAACTACACTAGCTTTTCGGTTGTCATGAACCCTATCTTAATAGTCATGAAAAGATGATAGAAATCACATAATCCCTCAATAAAACATCGCCTTTATTTTTCATCCCTACCTTTCTTCCAAACGCCGATCATGTACCCCTACGTGTGTGTAAAAGACATCCCTACAATCGGAGAATTCAATTCAAGCTATCATACTCTTGTCCATCTACCTCAGTACTTTTTAGTCAGTGAATATTTTAGATGGAATTGCTCACACATTTTTCATGCGACCGTTAATACTTCTTGAGGTACTAACCGACCGATTACTAAATTTGCTTACATATTAGGCGTAATTAGCAATTTTCTCGTCTTGCAACACTTAAGGTTTAGCAGTGACTCCCAAACCAGTTGGTCTAAGGCACTAGGTGATGAAGCACCCTCGCTATATATTTTTTATATGCTGCCTTGGTGATTACAAAACCAGTGTTCATTTTTCTTCACCATTTTATTCTTTTATACTTCATTTATTATTTTCTTCGTACTTTGGCTTTTAGACAAGAGCATTTCAAGGTATCCTCTACTTTCCTGAGTTTCAAGACGTGTGTAAGTGCGTATAGTAGGGTATCAACGTTCAGATATTTGGCTTCCAGAATAAGAACTATTTTTCGGACTTATTTTTATCCTCAGATTAGTGATTTCCTTCATCTTACTAACCCTTGGGACAATGGCTCATAACTACTTATTACTAGTTTCGTTTAAGAAAACATCTAACTTTCTTGGTTTTCTTAAATTCTTCCGATCTTTTAAATGCAATTATTCACTTTCTAATCTTTTATTATCAAAGAAAAAAATTTGAAATTTTTTGTGTTTTGTGCTTATGCAAAGTGTAATGCAATGTGATGCGTAAATAAGCACAAACCTCCCCTAAATTTGTTTACAGCAGTATCCTCACTGTTGTCGTCTTTTAAAATCTCAAAAACCTATAGGCTTGGGAGGAAAAGTTATTAACGGGGATAAGAATAAATGAACGTGAAAATCCTCCCCCAAACTTATTTTTGACTCATAATTTTATGTACAAATTTTATTTTCAAGAGCCAAAAATATATCCCCCCAAACTTGATTTAAACAATATTAAGCTTTTAAAAATCATAAGAGGGGGGGTAAAGTTATTGGTCAATGCCAAGTTTTGCAAAGACCAAAAGTTAATACCAACCATTCAAAGATTTTATCAATGTAATGCACCGCTTGGTGGAAGAATATGTTTTGTAGAGCCAAGAAGAAGTGGGGAAGAAACAAGAGGTGGTATGAAATGGATCTGTGTCTCAATTTGGAGAGATGACACAATGATAATGATGGATTACTCGCATTCTCGTTATTGTTAAGAACTAGGGGTGATGGTTCAACTTTTTGGTTTAGGGTTGATTCATCACAACTCCCGTGTCTGCTAAGAATGCAAGTTTATCGGCGAAAATTTCTTCAAAACTTTCATCGATATGCCAAAGAATATTCTCATTTGAAAGAGCGGGATGATACTCAGACTCCATAACAGGTTCATAATAAGTGTTGGATGTTGACCCGGACAACTCGAAAGAAGGGTCCGTATGTGTATAATACATCGCTGGGTCAAACAACAACGTACTAAGGGAGTCTGGATCTGTATCGTGAAGCTGTTCTAATTCGCTGCTATCGACATCCATTAATTCGACAGAACATACTCGAGCATGAGGTTCGGAGGGTTGACTTCCCAACTTGTAAATGTTAAGCTCAATTGACCTATTCCCGAATGATAGGTCATAGAACCGTTTCGACAGTTGATTACAGCATTGGAAGTAGCTAAAAAAGGTCAACCGAGAATCACCGGAATTTGGTTCCGTGGGTTTGCTACAGGCTGTGTATCTATAACAATAAAGTTCACAGGGAATATAAATTCCCCGACTTTTATTAACACATCCTCTAACATACCCCTTGGTTGGGTGATAGATCGATCTGCCATTTGTAAAGTTGTGTGCGTGGGCTTTAACTCTCCGACACCTAATTGCTCATAGACAGAATATGGAAGCAGGTTAACACTAGCGCCTAAATCGAGTGAAGCGCGATTGATATTTTTAGCCTCAATAGAAATAGAGATTGTAGGACAGCCAGGGTCCTAACATTTCTTGGGTAATTACTGTGTAAAAGCTGTGCTTACATTACTCGACATGAATACCATCTTGGGCACTTAAGTTTTTCTCTTTCTAGTGCACAAGTTCTTAAGTATTTTTGCATAAGTCGGAACTTGTTGAATCGTATCTAGGAAAGATATGTTTACGTTAACCTTCTTAAACATATCCACAATCTTCTCCATTTGTGTGTTAGGTTTGTTGGCCCTCAATCTGTTTGGAATTGGAGCTTTATCAATAAGGGTGGGGTCCAACATTTGTGGAGAAGTTTATGGAGGTGGAATCGATGAAATGGGTGGAGGGTTTGAGCCTTGTGGAAAACGGAGAATAGGCTCGGAAGAAGAAGGTAAACTAGACGAAATAGGGTAAGAAGTAAAAGTGGAAGCCGGGGTGTCATTGATTATTTCATCATTATCAGTATCAATCTGTTCACCCACATGGTTATTCAACACTCTTCCAGATCTCAACGTGGTAATAGTACTCACATGATATGAGTAGCCACGATTAGGTAGGGGTTGAGCTGGAAGTTTCCCTTTCTCTCTAGCACCCATTTCGGCGTTTAATCGTGCAATTTGTTCTTCTATCGATTTTATACTCTCACCGTGGGAGGTGGAGTCATTCTTTATGGTGTCGATAGAAGACCTTATATCAGCTGACATTTGCATGGTGTGTTTCATGAACAAATCTAAGGTTCGTTCGAGTGCAGAGGAGTTTTCAGTACAGGCCGTTTGGAAAGAATTATTATACGGTGCAGAATTGTTGGCTGGATTTTGAAAAGTTTGTGGTTGAAAGGGGTGCTGGTTTTGTGGTGGTTGCTGTTGCTGTGGAGAAACCCTTTGAAAGTTATTTTGTTTTGGAACCGTATTTTGAGTTTGGTGTTGGTTCCAAGCAAAATTAGGGTGATTCCTCCAACCTTGATTATAAGTAGAAGAATAAGGATCGTTTCTAGGTCGTTGTTGAAAAGAAGCATTGGTGTGTTCTTGACCCTGAAACGGAGAATTCAAAGGACATTCTTCTGCATCCACACACAGTTTTAGAGAGTGTGACCTGGTTTAGGGAGGCTAATAAAAATTTGTGTTCCATAACTTCAAGTTTCTTTTGCATTGCTACCATTTCAGCTTTGACTGCTATGGAAACATCAAGTTGATGGATACCACCCCTAGATGATGGTTGACTAACACTCTCCCATTGCAAAGTTTTTTCAGCAAAATCTTCTAAAAATTTCCAAGCTTCACCATCGTCTTTAGACATGAAATTGTCTTGACACATGGATTCAAGCATCTGCTTTGTTGTTGGATCAATGCCCTCATATATGATTCGACAGAAATCCCATCTATGGATTCCGTGATGAGGACATTGGACTAGCAGATCCTTGAACCGTTCAAAACACTTCCAAAATTGTTTATTGGGAAGCTGAGTAAATTGATTGATTTCGCTGCGGACATGGGCGGTCTTATGATTGGGATAAAATTTCTTAAGGAATGCTATGACGAATTCATCCCATATTAAAATAGAGTGTGCAGCTGTGTTATATAGCCATTTCTCGGCTAAATCGCACAAAGTGAATGGGAGAAGACGTAAACGCATAGCATCCACAGAAAGCTGTGAAGTGCCCATCATAATACATACGTTTTCAAATTTGGTGATGAAAACGTATGCGTCTTCAAACTCGAGACCGTGAAATTTATGTAAAAAATTGATATAGTGTGATTTGATTTCAAAATTATCCCCGTTGGCTGGTAGAATGGAAAGACAAGTAGAGAGGGGACCTCGAATAGGATAGCATCTCTCTTGGAGAGAGATGCACGGTGGGTTCTGCGCACCTGCGGGCGGTGGCAAAGTGGTGTTAAAATTTGATGGAGATCCGTCCATCTCGGTGGATGTGGTGAGTGATGAGGAAAACTAAGATGTAGAATTACTGATTTTGGAGTCGATAGGAGGAACGCGGACAAGACGGGCACTAGAATCCCGTGTCCAGCCGAGCATGCACTAAGCGGTTTAGCACAAGTGACAGCGTTTGTGATAATTAGAGAAAAGTTTTGTTTTGTTTTGAAAAAGACAGATTTAGAAAAAATCACAACAAAAAAATGCACAATCAACCCTAGATCTACGGTCACCTAGGTCAAGTCATTAGACCGCTCCTTGACTTCCAGAAGACAAAACGCATGATAAATCCTCTAGTACCTCCTTATCCCTCCTGTGGCCAGGTAAGTGTCAGGTAAGTGGGAGGTATCCGCTACGTAAGTAGCGGGCCTAATTAAGTAACCACTTGCCTTAGACACACTTTCCTTAGACACCACAAAAGAAATGCGGATAAGCAATAGATTACCCATGACCTTCCTCTGTCCTAATTGAGCACGACGGTCCTTAGAGTCTTGTCTAGATATTTTTTAGTTAATGAAGGGTGATGCAGATGCTAGTTTTGTAATTTTTTGGGCTTAGAAAGCGTAATGAAATCCCCACCTAATCTGAATTTTGTCTTTACCTCTTAATTTCCGTATTAAAATATGCAAGCACAACCAATACCAAAACATGCAACAAATTTTTATTTTTGAGCGGTAAATTTTTGCAAAGAATCCTACAGAAAAGTTGTTATTGGACAGATCAGAGAAGAGATAAGAAAGTAGAGAATATACCACAGAGAGCTGGAGCCTTAAATCGTCAAGAATTCCGTGGATCCACCGCCAATACCTGCATTTTTCCGCGGTTCCGCGGTTGATTGAACGGTTCTTTGAACAAAATTTTGTACTGCTGCTACCTTTTCTCCTCCGTCCTAAATGAAATGATCTGAATAATTTTCTCCCTGCTGCAGAGATTCCAGATTTCCTTGCAAAATTCACACACTAATCGTTAAGCACACGATGCAATTTTGATTCAAATTTTTGATGGAATAATAATATTTCAACTCAAATAGCACGAACGAACAAATTACGCACGCATCCCTGGCAACGGCGCCATTTGATTGTTATCCGATTTTGATTGGTTTCGAATGTCCGATTGAATGAAAAATATAATCACAATCAAAGAATTTATAACCGCAATCAATAATGGTGTCGTTTGTAGTTCGTTAATGAGTACGGGTCGTCCACTGAGATTCGTGCATTTATTCGTTCTTGTTTTAGTTGAGCCGAAAGAAAATAGTAAAGAAAATTCAAGAAAATGAGATTTCAAGATTTAATTGAGTTTATCATTTCAAGAAAATCAAGGAAGAGTTTAAGATTTAGTAATCAAGAAAGTGTCCAATATCAATTTTAGTTATCAAGAAAATTGAAGAATAGCTTGTAGGATTCAATAGGAATTAGTAGCAATGATGAATACTAAAAATGACTCATCTTATCTATTGATGAATTATAGCTAGAACGATGGCGATGAATGAAGATTAGGGATCTTTTAAAGAAAGTAGGGTTTCTCCTTCCCTATCCCTTGTCTTTTCATTGGTCACCATTCAAATCTAGCCTTTAGCAAAGAGAATTATCAATAATTTAATCCCAAATTGCAACGAAATTATCAAGAACGGTGATCTCGCTCCAAATTTGGTCGTTGACGATTCTTTTTCCTAAAGTTCATAATTCTCATAAGACTTAAGATGCGTATAGGATTTCATTACCATTTGATCTACCGAATTCCTTCGAATCCTTAGCAAGCGGAGATTTACTCACGCATCATGAAAATAAAAGAATGAAGAATTAGAAATTTCATAATGCGAAAATTTAAAGAAAGCGAGAATTAACAATTGACCACCTTTATTATTCAACTTCTAATTACACTTTCCTTCAATCTGAGATTATAAAAATTGCTCTCGATCGCTCCCTTGAAAAGGTAACTATTCCGTCGAATTTCGCTTTGCTCGATCACCGTGAGACTTGGACCCGTCGAGGATCTCGTGCTCTTGATGATGATCGGCTTCGCGTAAAGGATCTTGAATGTCGTCGCACGATGTTGTTCTGAACGATTCTTGATTTTGGATCTTGATTTGGAATTGAAGTTACAAGTTGTGTCACTCAACTTGTGTAATGAATTGTTCGACTAAAAATTGAGTCTAATTGTGTAACCACCTAAAATGAAGGCTTAGGTCCTTTTTATAGCCCTTCACTAATATTCCACTAGAAGCTAGGTCAATCTTCCCCAAGAAGTTAGGTAGTTGTAAGGAAACTTCTAGAATAAGGTAGCTATCAAGCTTTCTCAAGAAGCTAGGCTATTGTGGGGAAGTTTTCAGAACAAGATTGTTACAATGGTGCGTTCTTAACAAGCTAAGAAGATGGAATGAAGCTTCTGGAGAATTTTCGTCACCGGAGCCCCCAACTCGGCCGCGGATCCGTGACAGATCGGCCTGACTCGGCCGCAGTTCCGCGGCCGTTTGGTAAGATCACTGTCTCATTTTCTCTGTGTATTCTGTTGTTGGCGAATTGGTGTTCAGGTGATATCTAGAATTCTTTTATCTCTTCTGAATCTCTGCCAGATTTTAACTCTTTGATTTCCTGTATTTTGTTGGCGAATTTGCGATTACGATATATGTCATGGAATAATTTTCTGCTCAAAAATCTCAATGAAGATTGTTGAGATAGACAATATCATGCGTGAAATACTTAACACACAATTTCATTCCAAAATGTTGATTATAATGTATAACACTTGGTATTTGGTATTTTCCAGACGAACTTGTAATACGTGTTATATTTATAACAAATATCCCTAGATAATTAGAAAAGTGAGGAAATTGTTATGTTAAAGATTGCAATATTTTCGACTGAAGACACCCATATCTCCTGCTGCCTGAGGCTCAAGAGACTGGTCCCGTTTAAACCTATGTTTACTAGGGTCCTTATTGTAATTTAGTATAACTTGAGGGGGTTTTATGTAAAAATAATTTTGTATAGTTTTCAGAATACACCTCAAGTATTTTATTATCGTCTTTAGAGTTTTCATTGATGTATATTTTATCAATGTGACATTTCTAGTGAAATAAACCTAATTTCATAATATATGGTATTTATTGTAATATTGGAATTGTATGGTATTTTCTTGTAAATGGAATGTTTTTCTTGAATTTTGGAAATGTAGAATATTACAAATATTAAAAATAGATATTTTGATATTAATTACATATATATTTATTTATTAAAAATATAAGTTTTATTTATAATATAAATCACATTTTCTAAAGAAAATTATATTTTAAATCTTTCGAGATTGTATGCTCCTTACGGAGGTCTGCATCTCACTCTACTAAGTCCGAGAATGTGCGATAATCCACACCATCCTGAACGGGTTCCCCGAAATAGGAGCAATTGCAAAGATTTGTTAAAATACACATCTTGTAGAAAAAAGGTTTTTATAAGTCGAAGGTAGTTATGTGTAAAGTCGTATTTTTCCCAAATTCATGTTCCCAAATTTTATCGTGGTATGTTAGATATGTGTGTTTTAAGGAGGTAGGTCATTACCTCATGAGTTTTCTAATGTAATACGGTTTAAAAAGTTAAAGTATATCGAAATGAAACATGAGGGTATTTTAATGTAAAATTGCGATAAAAGATGCATATAACAATCTTTTGTGATGAAACTTGTTAAAGATATTTAGTAATGTTTAATGAACAATATATGATGATATGAAGGTATCTTGATTTAGAAAAATTATAGTTTTTAAAGAAAACCGAATCGGAAGTCGGACTAACTCCGCTTCCGTCGGGTTTTAGTTTTGAATGTTTTTAGAATAGAGAAAAGAGAAAAAAGTAGGGACTTACAGGTTATTAGTCTAGAAGAGAGAAGGAGGAAGAGGTGGGAGGTGCCGGGTCATCGTTTCGTCGTCGGAAACTTCTCGGATTGCCGTCGGAAATTCGTCGGAGCTTCGCTCTTTTGCTAACTCCACTTGCACACAAAAGACTTATGAATTTTCTTGAAAGTTTGGACAGGGATTTGAGAGTGAGAGGGTGATTTGAGGGGTGGTATTTATAAGAAAAATCTAGGGTTTAGGGTAGTGAAAGGGTGTGATAAAAATTGTATTTAAATTTGCATTAAAAAGGATTAGAAGGGGGTATTTTAATTCTCTGGTTAATTGCAGAGAATTTAAACAGTGGAGGGGGAGTGGGGTAGTCCAAAGGGTGCAGGGGTTCAAGAAAAAGTGGGATCGGACCAAGTTAGACCGACGGCGCTGGCCGAGTCAACCGAGTCGCCGGCCCGAGTCGGGTGAGTCGGGGCTCGTCTTGCTGCCATGTGTCCCTGACGATTGGTCTAGCCCCGTAGTCACGTTTGTTTATTCTATAACGTACACTTTTACGTATAGTGCACGTGTAGACTCTTGGGATTCTAAAAGATTAAAAGAATTTAATTAAAAAAAATGTGTGGTTGATAGGATTTGAACTCTAGTGCTTTGGTTCAGCAGTGCAAGGTCTTATCAATGAGCTGCAAGCTCCTCTTGCTGTTAAAAAGCAAATCAAATTTATAACTTATGCTCGGGCTCAAGTACCCCTTTCTGTATTTTTGAAAAAAATTGTACAGAAAATTTAGGATTGTTACATTCTACGCTCCTTATAAAAATTTCGTCCTCGAAATTTGTAAAAGGAAAGTGTAATGGATTCAAGGAAAGTATGGTGATAGAACTATTGGCAGTGTATGAAAGATATGTGAGAGAATGAAAGAATGCGAGAGATCTGAAATGAGTTGAGGAAATTACCAGTTTTACCTTGGTCTACGGCCTTTGCTTCTTCGGCCGCTAGAAGGAAAGCCTGACGCCATGGTACATTCCTCCTAACTAGGGGCACATTCCTCTATCCTGGGGGCATGTTTCTCTGCCCTCAAGACATGTTCCTCGGTGCTTGATGGAATTGGCGAGTAGGATAGCAGGTGGTGGAGCTGGGAGTTCAAGACGAGGTGGAGGAGCCTGGGTAGATGGCCGCCGCGGGTAGTTGGTGGGTGTGTGATCTGGGTTGCGTCTATAAGGACAATTTCCAATTCTGTGATTGGATGTGCTACAAACTAAGAACAGGCCTTTTGCGCCTACAGTCCTTCCACAAGTGTCATTCCCTCTTGTAATAGAAGCAAAAGTCAGGACTTGACTGGTTATATGTTACTTCCGGTCTCCTCGGCTCAACAGTTGGTCTTAAAGAGGCTCCTCCTGCCATCAGAGTGGCAGGACGCTTCACTCCGGCAGATTGAGGTCTGCCCTTCCTCTTTACCACTGCCTCAAATCGTCGGGCAGCCTTCAAAGCCAAATCATGTGTTAGGAAATCCCCTGTAACTAATGCTGCTTGGATTTCCGGGTCAAACCCTTGCTAAAATTTTCTAGCTCTGACCTCAGCAGTCGGTATGAGATGGGTCGCAAACCTGTTACGGTCTTGTGTTAGCTGTGTAGTATGAGATATAAAGTCGAACATTGAGACATATCTTACCTGCTGAGCATGGTAAACTTAGCATCATACTCATCTGCTGATTTAGTCCACATTGAACCATGTTGCAGATGGATGAACTGCTGTTCCATATCAAAGCGGGCGGTCTCAGGGAAGTACTTTGCGTCGAACATGTCACGGAAAGTCTTCCATTCGATAGATTGGTCAAGACGGCTTTCTTCCGCCTTCCACCAAACCCATGCATTGTCAGTGAGCTGCAGCATTGCAACTCGTACCCAAGCGACCTCTGGCACTTGTGCTGCTGCCAGGTCATCTTCAACGCTTTGAGCCCATTCCTCCACTTCCAGAGGGCTCTCTTTTCCTACAAACTGCTTGGGGTTCTTCTTCCTCTTTTCATTATTCTAAAAATATTCAAAACTAAAAACCCGACGGAAGCGGAGTTAGTCTGACATTCGATTCGGTTTTACCTTAAAAAGTTCTATTTTTCTTAAACACAATGATACCAAACTCTTATGTCATGACCACTAAACATTAACGAAGACAATAGAACAAGTTTGACATCAAAATAATAACCGCAGCAAGTTTTATTCCATTTTTCATATTAAAATACCTTCAAGTATCAATTCGACATACTTGAACTTTTTAAACCGTATTACCTTAGAAAACTCACGAGATAATGACCTACCTCCTCACAATACACATATCTAACATAGCACGATGAAATTTGGGAACATAGATTTGGAAAAAAAATACGACTTTACACATAACTACCTCCGACTTATAAAGACCTTTTTCTACAAGATTTGTATTTTAACAAATCTTTGCAATTGTGCCTCTACAACCCATTTCGGGGAACCCTTTCGGGATGGTGTGGATTATCGCACATCCTCGGGCCTAGTAGAGTGAGATGCAGACCTTCGCAAGAAGCATACGATCTCGAAAGATTTAAAATACAATTTTCTTTAGAAAATGTGATTTCTATTATAAATAAAACTTATATTTTAAATAAATATATATATATGTAATTAATATTAAAATATCTATTTTTAATATTTATAATATTCCACATTTCCAAAATTCAAGAAAAACATTCCATTTACAAGAAAATACCATACAAATCCAATATTATAAATAAATACCATATATTATGAAATTAAGTTTTATTCACTCAAAATGTCACATTGATAAAATATACATCCATGAAAACTCTAAAGATGATAATAAAATACTTGAGGTGTATTTTGAAAATATAACAAAATTATTTTACATAAAAAACCCTCGAGTTATATTAAATTACAATAAGGGCCCTAGTAAACATAGGTTTAAGCGGGACCGGTCTCTTGAGCCTCAGAGAGCCGGAGATATGGGTGCTTGCCTATTTAAGGTAGACAACTTAACAAACGGTATTATCAACGCGGTAATTATCTTTGAAAAAGACACAAATCCTGTCGTCCATGTGCAGCAGTTACCGATAGAACTAAAACATAATTCTGGACTTCAATTTCTTTTCTAATTGTCTAACTCAGACCGAGTCTCAATATAATCAATCTGACTTGAATATGATTCAAGTATATAATACAATTGAATATGAATCCATATATTCAATCTGTTCAATCTATTTGACCGAACCGAACCATGGATATACCTCCATATACATGATTCTCCAGTTACACCCATTTACTGATATCATGGTTTCGGCAAGTCATCCATCTATACAATTCAATCTACAAGACAATACAATACAAACAATACAAACAATGATACCAAACTCTTATGTCATGACCATTAAACATTATCGAAGACAATAGAATAAGTTTGACATCAAAATAATAATCGTAGCAAGTTTTATTCCATTTTTCACATTAAAATACCTTCATGTTTCATTTCAACATACTTGAACTTTTTAAACCAGATTACCTTAGAAAACTCATGAGGTAATGACCTACCTCCCCACAACACACATATCTAACATAGCACGATGAAATTTGGGAACGTTGATTTGGAAAAAATACGACTTTACACATAACTACCTCCGACTTATAAAACCATTTTTCTACAAGATGTGTATTTTAACAAATCTTTGCAATTATGCCTCTACAACCCATTTCGGGGAACCTGTTCGGGATGGTACGGATTATCACACATCCTCGGGCCTAGTAGAGTGAGATGCAGACCACCGCAAGGAGCATATAATCTCGAAAGATTTAAAATACAATTTTCTTTAGAAAATTTGATTTCTATTATAAATAAAACTTATATTTTTAATAAATATATATATGTAAAAATATCTATTTTTAATATTTATAATATTCTACATTTCCAAAATTCAAGTAAAACATTCCATTTACAAGAAAATACCATACAAATCCAATATTACAAATAAATACCATATATTATGAAATTAGGTTTTATTCACTAGAAATGTCACATTGATAAAATATAACATCCATGAAAACTCTAAAGACGATAATAAAATACTTGAGGTGTATTTTGAAAATATAACAAAACTATTTTACATAAAAACCCCTCGAGTTATATTAAATTACAATAAGGACCCTAGTAAACATAGGTTTAAGCGAGACCAGTCTCTTGAGCCTCAGGGAACCGGAGATATGGGTGCTTGCCTTTTTAAGGTAGACAACTTAACAAACGGTGTTATCAACACGGTAATTGTCTTTGAAAAAGACACAAATCCTGCCCCCCATGTGCAGCTGTTACCGATAGCACCAAAACATAATTCAGGACTTCAATTTCTTTTCTTATTGTCTGACTTAGACTGAGTCTCAATATAATCAATCTGACTTGAATATGATTCAAGTATATAACACAATTCAATATGAATCCATCTATTCAATCAAAACAATCTATATTGACTGAACCGAACCATGGATATATTCCATCTATATATTCATTCATTATATCCGTTCCACAACTGATATCATGGTTTCGGTAAGTCATCCATCTATACAATTTACAATACAAACAATACAAATAAGACATCGCGGGGTTTATAAGGAGGGTAAGATGTAACAATCCTAAACATTCTGTACAATTTTTTTTCAAAAATACAGAAAGGAGTACTTGAGCCTGAGCACAAGTTATAAATTTGATTTGCTTTCTAACAGCAAGAAGGAGCTTGTAGCTCATTGGTAAGACCTGCATGGGCCACCAACAAAACTTGTCATGCCCCGCTTCCTAGTATACGGGCAAAGGACGTGACAAGGCCGCTACGTATTTACTCAGAAGTAAACACGCTAAGCGTATCAAAAAAATATAAGTAAAATACACAAGAGACAGGATGTAAATGAACAATATATATGATATGAAGGTATCTTGATAAAGAAAAATTGTAGTTTTTAAAGAAAACCGAATCGGAAGTCGGACTAACTCCGTGGTTTTAAATGTTTTTAGAATAGAGAAAAGAAGAAGAAGTAGGGACTTAAAGGTTATTAGACTAGAAGAGAGAAGGAGGAAGAGGTGGGAGGTGCCGGTGCGTCGTTTCGTCGTCGGAATCTCCTCGGATTGCCGTCGGAATCTTCTCGGATTGCCGTCGGAAGTTCGTCGGAGCTTTGCTCTTTTGCTAACTCCACATGCACACAAAAGACTTGGGATTTTTCTCGAGAGTTTGGGCAGGGATTTGTAAGTGAGGGGGTGATTTGTGGGGTGGTATTTATAGGAAAAATCTAGGGATTAGGGTAGTGAAAGGGTGTGATAAAAATTGTACTTAAATTTGCATTAAAAATGATTAAAATGGTGTATTTTAATTCTCTGGTTAATTGCAGAGAATTTAAACAGTGCAGGGGGAGTGGGGTAGTCCAAAGAGTGCAGGGGTTCAAAAAAAAGTGGGATCGGACTGAGTTGGACCGGCGGCGCCAGTCGAGTCAACCGATTCGCCGGCCCGAGTCGGGTGAGTCGGGGCCCGTGTCTTCGCCACGTATCCCTGAAGCTCTTGGGCTTCTAAAAGATTAAAAGAATTTTAAATAAAAAGAATGTGTGGCTAATAGGATTTGAATTCTGGTGCTTTGGTTCAGCAGTGCAAGGTCTTACCAGTGAACTACAAGCTCTTTCTTGTTGTTCAAAAGCAAATCAAACTTATAACTTGTGCTCAGGCTCAAGTACCCCTTTCTGTATTTTTGAGAAAAAAAATTTGTACAGAAAGTTTAGGGTTGTTACATTAAAATACACAACCCTAAACTTTCTGTACAATTTTTTTTTCAAAAATACAAAAAGGGGTACTTGAGCCTAAGCATAAGTTATAAGTTTGATTTGCTTTTGAACAATAAGAAAGAGCTTGTAGCTCACTGGTAAGGCCTTACACTGCTGAACCAAAGCATCAGAGTTCAAATCCCATCAGCCACACATTCTTTTTATTTAAAATTCTTTTAATCTTTTAGAAGCCCAAGAGTCTACATGTGTACTACACGTAATAGGGTAAGTTACAGTATAAATAAACGTGTCCACGAGGATAGACCAAGCGTCAGGGACACATGGCGAAGACACGAGCCCCGACTCGCCCGACTCGGGCCGGCGAATCGGTTGACTCGGCCGGCGGCGCCGGTCTAACTCGGTCCGAACCCAATTTTTCTTTAACCCCCTGCACCCTTTGGCCTGCCCCACTCCCCCTGCACTGTTTAAATTCTTTGCAATTAACCAGAGAATTAAAATACCTTTATTTAATCCATTTTAATACAAATTTTTAATACACCCTTTCACTACCCTAAAACCCTAATTTTTCCTACAAATACCACCCTCAACTCACCCCTCCTCACTCCTAAATCCCTGCCCAAACAATCAAGAAAATTCCTAAGTCTTTTGTGTGCAAGTGGAGTTAGCAAAAGGGTGAAGCTCCGACGGCAATCCGAGGTGATTCTGAGGACGAAACGATGCACCGGCACTTCCCACCTCTTCCTCCTTCTCTCTTCTAGTCAACTAACCTGTAAGTCCCTACTTCTCCTTCTTTTCTCTATTCTAAAAACATTTAAAACTAAAATTCGACGGAAACGGAGTTAATCCGATTTCCGATTCGGTTTTTCCTAAAAAGTTCTATTTTTCTTAAACACAATGATACCAAACTCTTATGTTATGACCATTAAACATTAACGAAGACAATAGAACAAGTTTGACATCAAAATAATAACCCTAGCAAGTTTTATTCAATTTTTCACATTAAAATACCTTCATATTTCATTTCGACATACTTGAACTTTTTAAACCGTATTACCTTAGAAAACTCATGAGTTGATGACCTACCTCCTCACAACACACATATCTAACATAGCACAATAAAATTTTGGAACATAGATTTGTAAAAAAATACGACTTTATACATAACTACCTCCGACTTATAAAAACCTTTTTCTACAAGATGTGTATTTTAACAAATCTTTGCAATTGCGCCTCTACAACCCATTCAGGATGGTGCGGATTATCGCACATTCTCGGGCCTAGTAGAGTGAGATGCAGACCTCCGAAAGGAGCATACGATCTCGAAATATTTAAAATATAATTTTCTTTAGAAAATGTGATTTCTATTATAAATAAAACTTATTTTTTAATAAATAAATATATATGTAATTAATATCAAAATATCTATTTTTAATATTTATAATATTCCACATTTCCAAAATTCAAGAAAAACATTCCATTAGTAAGAAAATACCATACAAATCCAATATTACAAATAAATACCATATATTATGAAATTAGGTTTTATTCACTAGAAATGTCACATTGATAAAATATACATCCATGAAAACTCTAAAGACGATAATAAAATACTTGTGGTGTATTTTGAAAATTTAACAAAACTATTTTACATAAAACCCCCTCAAGTTATATTAAATTACAAAGGACCCTAGTAAACATAGGTTTAAGCGGGACCAGTCTCTTGAGCCTCAGGGAGCCGGAGATATGGGTGCTTGCCTATTTAAGGTAGACAACTTAACATACGGTGTTATCAACACTGTAATTGTCTTTGAAAAAGACATAAATCCCGTCGTCCATGTGCAGCAGTTACCGATAGCACCAAAACATAATTTAAGACTTCAATTCTTTTCAAATTGTCTGACTCGGACCGAGTCTCAATATAATCAATTTGACTTGAATATGATTCAAGTATATAACACAATTCAATATGAATGTATATATTCAATCTGTTCAATATATATTGACCGAACCGAACCATGGATATACCTCCATCTACATGATTCTCCAGTTACACCCATTTACTGATATCATGGTTTCGGGATGTCATCCATCTATACAATTCAATCTACAAGACAATACAATACAAACAATACAAACAAGATATCGCGGGATTTATAAGGGGTAGACTGGTACGGAACATGTTAAAGGTGGCACGAGGTGATCACTTAAGACGTAGTTACATCCATGCCGTTGTTCCGTGGTATTATCGATGGAGCCTTGTACTCCTGATACCTTAGTCTCCGGGGAAAGTGAGACCCCTCTCGTATACACGGGCATCTTCTGTACCAAGCTACAAACAAAACCGTTAACATTAAATACAACATTATAATAATATACTCTCTATTCTGTCTATTCCATTCTTGTCTATTTACGGGACTTACCGAGCGATTTATTCGCTGACGACATTCTCTTTCTTCTTCTTTGGAATGTCGTCAGGTGATTCGGACTCACTAGAGATTGAGCCCACCAGCGAGGATTTTGACCAGCCAGCTTTCGATCCAGAGCTTTATATTACTTGTACACATTTATAGTCTGTATTTTCCATTTCTGTTATGCCACTGTTTAGGCATTGCTTTCCATTCCATGTATTTACTTTTCAGTTGTATTGTAAAAAGAATATTTAATAAATAAAGTTGTTGTTCAATTATGTTCATTCATATTTGTATCTTGTGTTCATTTTCCTTTATATTGCTTAGATACGCTTAGCGTGTTTACTTCTGAGTAAATATGTAGCGGCATCGTCGCGTCATCTGCCCGTATACTGAGAAACGGGGCGTGATAAGTTTTCTTAGTGACCCATCCAGGTCTAGCTGTATGGAACCCTACCATGCAGTTCAGCTCTGCGTGGACAACCTAAGCAATATAACACAAGAACCAGCAACTGAAAACATTCTTTACAATTCATACTCCTTGAATCTTATCATTTCATATACTTTGAATCTGTTCTAACCCAAATTTTTCTTTCAAGGTTATGGATTCCCCAAACAACACCAGCACGAATGTCAATAACACTCCCCCACCACTACCACTCACACCTACCGTCGCTGCTCCGATCAACAAGCGGACGGTTCTGCTTGAGGCAGTCCGAAGCCTCCTGGAAGGACAGCAGTAGCAGACTACTTTTCTCTTGGACCGTCCAGAAGTGGAAGCACCCGGAGTGAAGCAATTCCGGGCACTGCACCCCAAGCAATTCGTAGGAAAAGAGAGCCCTCTAGAAGCTGAAGAATGGGCTCAAAGCATTGAAGATGATCTGGCAGCGGCATAAGTACCAGAGATAGCTTGGGTCCGAGTTGCAAAGCTGCAGCTTACTGACAATGCACGGGTTTGGTGGAAAGCGGAGGAAAGCCGTCTTGACCAACCTATCGAATGGAAGACTTTCCGTGACATGTTCAACGCAAAGTACTTCCCCGAGACTGCCAGATTCGACATGGAACAGCAGTTCATCCATCTACAACAGGGTTCGATGTGGACCAAATTCATGGATGAGTATGATGCTATGTTTACCATGCTCAGTCAGTAAGATATGTCTCTATATTTCGATTTTCAAATATCACATACTACACAGCTAACACTAGACTGCAACAGATTCACGGCACACTTGATACCGACTGCTGAGATCAGGGCCAGAAGATTTCAGCAAGGGTTGGACCAGGAAATCCAA
This sequence comes from Agapanthus africanus, assembly GCA_030015575.1. Taxonomy (NCBI): domain Eukaryota; kingdom Viridiplantae; phylum Streptophyta; class Magnoliopsida; order Asparagales; family Amaryllidaceae; genus Agapanthus; species Agapanthus africanus. Next base: position 179,407,828 of record JASDDO010000008.1, read on the forward strand.
GCTGAATTAGCTACAGGGGATTTCCCAACCCATGATTTGGCTTTGAAGGCTGCTCGATGATATGAGGCAGTGGTGAAAAGGAAGTGCAGACCTCAAGCTGCCGGAGTGAAGTGTCATGCCACTCAGATGGCAGGAGGAGCCTCTTCAAGACCAACTGTTGAACCTAGGAGAATGGAAGAACCCAATAACCAGCCGAGTCCCGACTTTTTCTTCTATTGCAAGAGGGAAGGACACTTGTGGAAGAACTGTAGGCGCCCAAAAGGCTTGTGCCTAGTTTGTGGCGCGTCCAGTCACCTGTCCTTATAGATGCAACCCAGCTCACACACTCACCAATTACTCGCAGCGGCCAGCTATCCAGGGTCCTGCACCTCGTCTTGCACTCTCGGCTCCACCACCTGCATAGCCTACTCACCAATTCCATTAGGCACAGAGGAACATACCTCGAGGGCAGAGAAACATGCCCCAAGGATAGAGGAATGTGCCTCCATTTAGGAGGAATGTACCACGGCGTCAGGCTTTCCTTTTAGCGGCCGAAGAAGCAGAGGCCGTAGACCAAGGTAAACCTGGTAATTTCCTCAACTCTTATCAAATCTCTCGCATTCCTTCATTCTCTTACATATTTTTCATACACTACCAATAGTTCTATCACCAAACTTTTATTGAATCTGTTACACTTTCCTTTTACAAATTTCGAGGACAAAATTTTTATAAGGAGGATAGAATGTAACAACCCTAAACTTTCTGTATAATTTTTTTTTCAAAAATACAGAAAGGGGTACTTGAGCTTGAGCACAAGTTATAAGTTTGATTTGCTTTTGAACAACAAGAAAGAGCTTGTAGCTCACTGGTAAGACCTTGCACTGCTGAACCAAAGCACCAGAGTTCAAATCCGATCAGCCACACATTCTTTTTATTTAAAATTCTATCAATCTTTTAGAAGCCCAAGAGTCTACACGTGCTCTACATATAATAGGGCAAATTACAGAATAAACAAACGTGTCCACGAGACTAGACCAACCGTCAGGGACACGTGGCGAAGACACGATCCCCGACTCGCCCGACTTGGGCCGGCGAATCGGTTGACTGGACCGGTTCCGTCGGTCCAACTCGGTCCGATCCCAATTTTTCTTTAACCCCCTGCACCCTTTGGCCTACCCCACTCCCCATGCACTGTTTAAATTCTCTGCAATTAACCAGAGAATTAAAATACCCCCATTTAATCCATTTTAATACAAAATTTTAATACACCCTTTCACTACCCTAAAACCCTAATTTTTCCTATAAATAACACCCTCAAATCACCCTTCCTCACTCCCAAATCCCTGCCCAAACTTTCAAGAAAATTCCCAAGTCTTTTATGTGCAAGTGGAGTTAGCAAAAGAGCGAAGCTCTGTCGAACTTCCGACGACAATCCGAGAAGATTCCGAGGACGAAACGACGCACCGGCACCTCCCACCTCTTCCTCCTTCTCTCTTGTAGTCAACTAACCTGTAAGTCCCTACTTCTCCTTCTTTTCTCTATTCTAAAAAACATTTAAAAATAAAACCCGGCGGAAGCGGAGTTAATCCGACTTCCGATTCGGTTTTTCCTTAAAAAGTTCTATTTTTCTTTAACAAAATGATAACAAACTCTTATGTTATGACCATTAAATATTATCAAAGACAACAGAACAAGTTTGACATCAAAATAATAACCGTAGCAAGTTTTATTCCATTTTTCACATTAAAATACCTTCATGTTTCATTTCGACATACTTGAACTTTTTAAACCGTATAACCTTAGAAAACCCATGAGGTAATGACCTACCTCCTCACAATACACATATCTAATATAGCACGATGAAATTTGGGAACATAGATTTGGAAAAAAATACGACTTTACACATAACTACGTCCAACTGATAAACACCTTTTTCTACAAGAAGTGTATTTTAACAAATATTTTCAATTGCGCCTCCACAACCCATTTTAGGGAACCCGTTTGGGATGGTAAGGATTATCCCACATCCTCGGGCCTAGTAGAGTGAGATGCAGACCTCCGCAAGGAGCATACGATCTCAAAAGATTTAAAATACAATTTTCTTTAGAAAATATGATTTCTATTATAAATAAAACATATATTTTTAATAAATAAATATATATGTAATTAATATCAAAATATATATTTTTAATATTTATAATATTCCACATTTCCAAAATTCAAGAAAAACATTCCATTTACAAGAAAATACCATACAAATCCAATATTACAAATAAATACCATATATTATGAAATTAGGTTTTATTCACTAGAAATGTCACATTGATAAAATATAACATCCATGAAAACTCTAAAGACGATAATAAAATACTTGAGGTGTATTTTGAAAATATAACAAAACTATTTTACATAAAACCCCTCGAGTTATATTAAATTACAATAAGGACCCTAGTAAACATAGGTTTAAGCGGGACCAGTCTCTTGAGCCTCAGGGAGCCGGAGATATGGGTGCTTGCCTATTTAAGGTAGACAACTTAACAAACGGTGTTATCAACACGGTAATTGTCTTTGAAAAAGACACAAATCCTGCCGTCCATGTACAGTAGTTACCGATATCACCAAAACATAATTCAGGATTTCAATTTCTTTTCTAATTGTCTGACTCAGACCGAGTCTCAATATAATCAATCTGACTTGAATATGATTCAAGTATATAATGCAATTCAATATGAATCCATATATTCAATCTGTTCAATCTATTTGACCGAACCGAACCATGGATATACCTCCATCTACATGATTCTCTAGTTACACCCATTTAATGATATCATGGTTTCAGCAAGTCATCCATCTATACAATTCAATCTACAAGAAAATACAATACAAACAATACAAACAAGACATTGCGGGGTTTATAAGGGGTAGACTGGTACAGAACATGTTAATGGTGGCATAAGATGGTCACTTAAGAAGTAATTACATTCATGTCGTTGTTCCGTGGTATTATCGACGGAGCCTTGTACTCCTGATACCTTAGTCTCCGGGGAAAGTGAGACTCCTCTCGTATACACTGGTATCTTCTGTACCAAGCTACAAACAAAAGCGTTAACATTAAATACAACATTATAACAATATACTCTCTATTCTGTCTATTCCAGTCTTGTCTATGTATGGGACTTACTGTCACGACCAGTAATTTAGCATGTGACCGGCATTTAAATTACGCAACTTCCAAAGGCGTAACGTAAATCAAGTAAGCTGAAGCACAGAAAATCTAAACCTTTTTGTGAAAAATAGTGGCGGTGCGGTTTTGAAATAAAGGTATAACGAATCATGTTTTTCGTTAAAAATTTGGGCAGCACCTCCCTTGTATATTTGATCCAAACACATATACATAACAATATGTAGGCATCCCCAAGCGGGAGCTAGCTCTTCGCCTACTGGCGGAATCACAACCACACAAAACATATATATACGATGCCCAACGGTGAAAATTCAACCCAGAAAGAACAATAAAGAAGCAAGATATCAAAACTCAAGAAAGAGATCATAAATCCATCGCTCTAAGTCTTGCACAAAACCCAAGTCTGACTAGGTCTACCAATAATACAATCTCTAGTTTCTGATCTGATGTGATGTGATGGAGTTTATCTAGCTACAATAGATTATAACAGTACGAAAGTGGGCACAATCCAACATGTGTCCCACCTACCAAAGCAAACACCCTGGATGAAACTGTGTGCCAGCAATACCGAAACTGATCCAAAGCGGTCAAATCTGCAAAAATTGTGGCCTAACGGGGCTGAGTTGCCAGCTTGTGAGTAGAAAACAATGGCAAGTAGAAATCGAATAAAACAACTGTAACATTTCAAAAAATATAAAATATTACTTTTGGAATTTAATATTAAAATAATATTTTTCCCAAAAACTGCCCGATTTGCGAAATTGTGGTTTTCGAAAAAGGGTATGAATATATACCAATAATTGTGAAATAAATGAAAATTAAAATGATTTATTCATTTAATAATATAATTAAAGGATTTGGCATTTTTAAAATTTATTATACGCAGTTTTGATAAAAACCCGATTAGTGCACTGCTAATCGCGATTAAGCAAATCCGTGTTTCTATAATTTTCCATGGCTAGTGCACCATGTCATGTTCCATTTGGTTACATGTTGTTGTATTTGTGTTGTTTTATGGGTATTATGTGATTTGGTTTTGAAATTTGAAAGAGAAAAGATAAAGAAATGGCAAAAGGGTAATTTAGTAAAAAAGGTATGATTAGAGATAGAGTGTGTGTGTGAATAAGTGAGAAGAGAGGGGGGGCTGCTGCCTAATCACTTCCCCCCCCATCATTTTCCTCCTCCTTATTCATCTTCCTCCAATCCCACATCCCTCCACTTCAAACCCTAGATCCATCTCCAAATAATCCCCAAAACCTTATACTCCCTTCACAAAAATTAATCCCCATCTCTTCCTCTACACATTGAACCAAGCAAAGTGGAATTTTGATGACATTGGGGAGCTAGGGCTGTCTAGAGTGGCTTGAATGAGGTATAGCTTCTTCCATTTAGCTAGTTTTAATCTTCTTTCTATTCTAGTTTAGTTTAGAGATGGTTTGGTGGTGATTTGTGGAAATTGGAAAACCCTAGTGAGGGTTTGAGTGAAATTGTGGATTGGTGATACTTGAGTGGCTGTTGAGTGGCTGTTTAAGACTTGGGAATGAGTATGAGAAACCAAAATACGGATTTAGGATTTGATCCATGTCGGTTTTGTCGGAATAAAGGGTGTGCAGGGAAATCTGGAGCAACCCGGGGAACTTCTGAGACAACCAAACAATACCAGGGGCCAAGATACACCACCAGGAGACCACCCTACGAAGATGAAGCCCAGAGGATCCAGTAAAACCGGCCTGGCCGGAATTTTATGGATAGTGGCCGGTTTTTTAGTGGGAGTTGGTGTCAGGGTTGATCCAGTAGGTCATATACATCATATACAGCATCCTAGACTTGTTTGTGCAACTACTTTTGGCCTGAGTCAAAATCTGGGAGCATTTTAGTGTGATTTTAGCTATGGTTTTTCGTATTTTGTAATGCTATGTTTTGATATTTGAATTTGACATTGGTTGTTGGGTGTTCGTACATCAACAACAAGGGGTGTTTGGTTGATTTTGTACGCGTAGGCCATAGGTTCTGACCTATGAGCAATGCGCGTACCGTTTTGGATTTCAGAACTCGATTTTAATAGCGATTGCGATTGTTCACTATTGTAGGTACCCTCGCGTAGAGTCCGAGGAGATAGGGTGTGGCGTCATCGACTTCGACAAGCAAAGACCAAGGTGAGTAGATCTATATCTACCGGGGAAGTCAGGTGGATGGCGTATAGCACCCCCGCAAAGCTTTGATGGAAACTGATTTATAGAATATGGTTAAGGAAACCTAGATTTGGAAACTGGGGTTAGAGTTAAATGATAGTTAATGAAACCATATTAGAAACTAAGAATAGTTAGAAGTGATATAATACGGCTAATATGTGATGACGGTATTTGAGGATGATGTTTGACGATATTGCCGGTTAGGATACTATAGGACTAGATAGTCGACGTAGATGTGTCATCCGAACCATACATATTTTTAAACTGAAGAATCGTATGCATCTTTTAAACAGATACCTTGAGGGACGTTACGGAATTTCAAATGATATCTTTTCCTTAAAAACACCGTAACCCCTATTTTCAAAACCACGATTCGCTTCTTTAAAAATCTGATTGTATGGTTCGGGTGTGTATGTTAGATTAGATACTTACATTTATAGTAGAGATAGAATGTTTATGTAAACTCGACTTGATGTGAGATATAAATGCGATGACAAGAATATAAGACGAATATGATGATCTGCTGATATGTTGGTATACGGATGCGAGTCGATTGAGATGATGGATACCTTGTCGGTCCCCTGATATGAGATCGTTATGGATGTGACCTGGGACATAGGTATATATATATATATATATAAATATATATATATATATAGAATGTTGTGAATCATGGATGATAGCCGTACGTGATATTAGGCCGTACCTTCATTGTCTTATAGGTTGATAGGATCCCTATTAGCTTAATGCCGCCATACGATGATTTTCCGTACGTGATGAGTTTGACTTGAGGTTTGATCCATACCCTTGACTAGAGGATGCCGTACGATGGATTATACCGTACGTGATGTTGTGAGGCTAGATGTCGATTGATAGATTCACCGACCTGGTCATGTTAGATACGTATACCTGTCAGCATTTGCATATGATTTACCTTATGCTGCATTCATGTTATTCGCATCGCATTACTTATACTTGTGCTAGTGCACCTGCACCATTATCAATGATGCGTATGTTACACTTACACAGATTTGCCGGCCCACACACTTCATCATCGATAATTGTCATGTCACTACACGGTAGGATTGCTGCATCATGATATGACTCTTCGCATAACATATGTGTGTATATATATCTTTGTGCATTCATGCCTACATACATACTTATTGCACATACATAGATGATGTTGCGTTTGACTTTGGAGAAATTGGGAACCGCGGGATATATTTAAAAACTGGAATCATTTTAAAAGATCGGTGTTCCCTTAATATGTCATATTACTGTTCCATGTTGCATGATATACGGAGATGCTTACATTTCTATCATATGTCGCATACATCATGCTTTATGATTTTACGCATTAAGATATGTTGTTTTCATGAGATTTCTGGATTTGAGAACCGTGGCGATTTCAAAAGAAAGCATGTACTGTTTTAAAAACCCGGTTTCTCTTGATATGATATTTCAGTGCGTCCACCATGTGTTTTCTCGGTTCTAAGAGCGACATGTGAAACCCGATTCGAGGAGGCGGATGAGGCCGATTGCGGGTATATGGTGGACCCGGTAAGGTACCTCGGGGCAAGAAGTTCGAGGTGTAGACGATGAGCCTGGCAGGGAAGCATTACCTACCGGTGATTGTATTTGGACTCGGCGGTTATCCGCAGGATACCGACCGAAGTAGAGAGATGGATATGAGGGCCGACCAGGGTGTGATTGGTGGAGATGATTTTATGTGCGCTTTCGCTTTTAAAAGATGAATCAAAGAAATTTAACCGCAATCAAGAACGGCGTCGCTTGGTAGCTAGCCAGTTGAGTACGGATCGGTCCACAGGGATTTTGTGTATTTTCTAATTGTTCTAACGAGTTAATTCCAATTGTGGTGGATTGGATTTTCAATAAAAAATAAGGTGGATTTAGATTAGATTTAAAACCTTGCTAGGGTTAGGTTTAGGTTAAATTTGGAAATTCAATATTCCTCACCGCTTTCTATGCCCTAATTAAGATCTATTTAGGTGTTATGGTAATAATTAACAAAGGGGATTAGCACGATCGGGAAGAAACTAGGTTTCTTCCTCTAGGTCCTTGTCCGTCCTTTCTTAATTCTTACCCTAATCTCCATGGAAAACATACACAACCGGTCTTTTAAACTACGGTATCACCGCTACCTCTTGGGATAGGGTGCCGTAGTGAGCGGTGTGTGTATGTATGCATGGAGTCCTATAAAACTGTATGATGGGCAAGAAAGGGGTGAGAGATTTTCATCTCTCAAACCTTTCCTATTCCTAACCCTAACAAGTGAGGAACTACTCACTCATTAGGGAATTGATAAAAAAAGACATTTTTTGTTTGTTTTTAATTCAATAACCTAATTATCTAAACTACGGAAAATAAATAAAATTTCTAACTAATTAACTAGGGCAGATAAATAAATTGCTAAACTACGGCAGAAAAGAAATTAACTAGGGCATAGAAAGGAAAAACTTACTTTATTTTTTGCACTCTTCAAAACATTACAGCTAATAAAATTCTGAATTTGATAAACAAAAAGAGGCATAGGAAGAGGCATGCTTCAAAAAGAGCTGTAGGCTTCCTATTTATAGATTATAGAAACCCTAGTGTTACATCTGATCCTTATCTGCATTTACAAAATTACCCTAAGAAGCCTAGTCAACGCACCGCCGCCGCCGTCAAAGTTTACACCGACACGTGCTTAGCACGGCCGCGGATCCGCGGCCATATGCCCTGTTTGGCCGTGGATCCGCGGCCATATAGTGGGGTCCATTGCTGGATTCTTCTGGGCTGCTTCCTGTTGCATTTTACTTGGCTTTTCTTCACTTGGTTCTTCAGAATGTCTTCTAGTCTCTTCCAGATTTCCACAGTGCATAATGTCGTGGACTTTTACCGTTTGCTTCGTGTCGAAGTCTTGAACCATTCGCTGCCTTTGTACTTTATGAAATTGTTCATTGATCTTCATTTGTCCCTCAAACTGTAGGCATGATCAAGATTCTTCTATTTGTTGGTCGTAGTCTCACTTTTGTATCGTCTTTTCATCATTTTCACTGTTTTGTTCCGAGAACCTGTAACCTGCAACTATATAGCAGACATAGATCAAAAGCACCTGTTTATTTGTAAAATGAATAAGAATGGGGAATATATTAATGCAAAATTATGATATGAAAAAATACCCCCAAACTTATCTTTTGCTCGTCCTCGGGCAAAAACTAGTTTTATTCTCGAAAAAGACCTAACCTCACTTTCGTAGGGAAACGCGATTGCACTGAGCTCGTGCAACAAGCCGTTAAACCTTTAGGTGTCCCTAGTAGGAGGAGTCTTGTCTCCTGAGGGTTTTCAGCGGATACTACCCACAAAATCCTATCAATTCGGCCTATTGACTTTCATTTTTCAATTCGGTTTTCTCAGCATGAAATTCTATTATCTTCAACTCAGAAATTATCAACCCGTATTTTTCACGCTTCCTTATCATTTAACTTAATATTATATATGTTCTTGTAAATTTACTTAGCTTTTAGCATCTTTTAAGTTTTCCTTCCAAGGTTCCATCTCAACTTAGGAATTTCTATCATCTCTACTAAAGATATAAGTCATATTTTTCATTCCTATCTCTCATCCAAATCCCAATCATATACCCCTACGTGTGTATATGTATCACCCCTAAACTTGGAAATTCAATTCAAGCTCTTATACTCTTGTCCATTGTCCAAAGTACTTTTAGTTGGTGAATTTTTAGATGAAATTGCTCACACATCCTTCATGCGACCGTTAATACTTCTTGAGGTACTAACGACCGATTACAAAATGTGTTCGCGCATTTAAGCGTAATTCCTAGTCTTGTAACACCTAAGGCTTTAGCAGTGACTCCTAAACCAGTTGGTCTAAGGCACTAGGTGATAAAGCACCCTCGCTAAATATTTTTTCTATTTATGCAGCCTTAAGTAATTACAAAAACCAGTGTTCATTTTTTTTATCTCTTTATTCACACTTGTATTTTTATTTTATTTTCCTTCATACTAAGGACTTTAGACAAGAGCATTTCAAGGTCTCCTCTACTATTCCAAGTTTCAAGATTCGTGTTTGTGCAATTTGTAGGGTATATATTTTCAGAATTTAGACTTAAGCTTAGGAATTATTTTTCAGACTTATACTTAATAAATATATCAACACTCTTCCCTTATTTTGACTTGGCCCAAGAAGTGAACTCAAAATTTGCCTATTTTTAAGTAAACTACAAAGACATATATTTTCTACCGTAAAATTTTAAGAAAGGTTATTTTTAGGGTTTTTAATTTACTAAGTCTAGGATCTAGTTTTTCCTCGCTGGTTAACCGTCTGCTCAAACTCAAGTCAATTATGGCCAAAATTGTATTTTTTTATTTTTTAAATTTTTTTCATTTTTTATTTGATTTTTTTCTTTTTATATTTTTATATTTTCATTTTTTTCAATTTTTATGATTTTTATATAGATGCAATGAAGAATTTAAACATGCAAACGAAAAAGAAAAATATATACAAATTTTTTTTTAAAATATGCAATGCAAAAGATAACTATTTACAACCACCAACTCCCCCAAACTTACGAAAAGCAGTGCCCTCACTGCTCGGCCCCACGCCGCGCCCTTGAGCGTGAACGGGAACGCTCCTCCCTACCCAGCAGGATTCGAATCCCCTGCTCTACTTCAGTCAACCGCCTATTATAATCCCTTGCTATCCCCCTCAACTCATCAATTCCCCTAACAGCTCTACGCATCAAATTTGCATGTTCTAACGGGATCAGTTCTCCCTCACTCGCGGTCGAGCTGGAGCTAGGTGCTTGGGCGGGCACGTGTTCCGCCGGTTCAGTTCTTGACCACACATCCGTCAATCGTGTATAGGACGTAGAAACGCCCTCAATGAGAGGCCTGACGGGTATGCCTCCAAGCATGTAAAATTCGAACTCCTCCACGGGGAGGAAATATCGACATAGTTGTGTAACAAGCATGGGACAAGGATAGTTTACGGCTCTTTTGCCCGCACCAATTGAATTTAGTAAAACCGTGCACATGTCGAAATGAGGGTTTCTTGTCATGAGTGTGTGCACGATATGCAGTGAGGGTGTGAAAAATGTGGTGTTGTGGGAGCTCCCAAAAATATTGTTTTGTTCCCACCGACACACAGTTAAAACATTTGCGAAAAGGGTTTTCGCTTGGATCCCCTTCCGCGTCTCCCTCGAGCAATCAGTGCCCATTAAGGGCATGTAATCCTCAAACTGTAACGGTTGATCATGAGCGGGTATCCTAGGGATTAATGTGACTTCATGTATGAAGTCTTTATCAATTATAAACTCCCTATCACCCCCACTGCAATTTTATAAAGCCGTATTGGGTGAGACACCCGTCTTCCATGCACTCGTAAAAACGAGTGACTAATTCCGGAAGGGCATAGGCGTTTGGGTGATTATATATCAAAAAGTTCCAGCCCCTACATGCTATCTCATTCGCAAAATAACTTCCATACACAGCGTGTGAAAAAATTTGTGAAAAGTCTCACTCAAGTTGCATATTGGGTGCCATCAGGTAAGCTACGATCTACAGAAATTAAAAACAGAAAGGGTTTTGAGAGATCGAACCTCCCCTGAACAAATCATGGAGTGAAGACCAGAGGGCGCGGCGCTTGCGCGGTCGTGAGCGGCTTTGGGCGGCGGTTCCGCGGCACTGTGGTTTGATCGCGCTGCAGAAGAAGCAGCGGCGGCTAAGGTTTCTGAAGGAATTCTTTTTTTTTTTTAGGGTTTGTGAACAGAGAGGGTCGGGGTCTGTATATATAGGGAAAGTGTTGGCTATTTGCAAATAAACCCCTCTAAAAGAGGAAATTATTTGCAAATAAAAAATTTTATTTTTATTTTTATATTTTTTTTATTAAATCTGGAAATTTTCAAAAATACAAAAAAAAATTATTTTCAAATTTTTTTATTTTTTATGTTATTTTGTATTTATAAAATTACAAATGATACATACCCCCAAACTTGTTTGAAACAATGTTTTGGCTAGATGGTCGAAAATTTGGGGGTAAATGGAGGAAGATCAGTTAGTATAAATCGGCTCCTGCAAAAACAGGAGCTCCTCTGACGGGTCCGCAGTGAGGAACAGTTTGAGTCGATGTCCATTCACTTTAAACATTGTACCGTCCTCCGGATTTTCTAGGTCTACCGCACCGTGCGGATATACGGTGCATACCAAAAACGGCCATTTCCATCTAGATTTGAGCTTGCCGGGATGGAAGTGTAACCGAGTGTCATAAAGCAAAACCTGTTGGTCAGGTTTGAAAGTCTTACGCATAATGTGTTTGTCATGGAACACCTTCGTTCGATTTTTAACAATTACCGCATTTTCATAGGCCTCATCCCGCAGCTCATCCAATTCATTCAATTGCAGCTTTCTATTGCTGCCCGCATCTCCCATGGACAAATTCAACTCTTTAATCGCCCAAAATTCCTTGTGCTCAATTTCAACAGGAAGGTGGCAAGCCTTCCCATAAACAAACCGGTATGGAGATATGCCAAGATCGGTCTTGTAAGCAGTACGGAATGCCCGTAATGCATCAATCAGTTTTGTTGACCAATCTTTACGATTTTTAGAAATCGTTTTCTCCAAAATTTGTTTAATCTGCTGATTCGAAACCTCGGCTTGCCCACAAGTTTGGGGATGATATGGTGTTGACAGTTTGTGAGTAATGGAGTATTTGCGCATTAAGGACTCAAAAGTCCTATTATAGAAGTGAGATCCATTATCACTTATAATCGCGCGAGGATGCCCAAACCGAGAAAAGATGTTTTCTTTAAGAAATCGAACGACAACCTTGTTGTCATTCGTTTGGCTGGGCACAGCCTCGACCCATTTTGACACATAGTCAACGGCCAATAGAATGTACATATTCCCAAAGGAATTGGGAAATGGTCCCATGAAGTCTATTCCCCAAACATCAAAAATATCAACAACCAAAATTGGTTGGAGCGGCATTTCATTTCTCCGCGATATCCGGCCCAAGTGTTGGCACCGGGAGCATGTCTTGCAGTATTCGTATGCATCTTTAAAGAGTCGTGGCCAGTAGAGACCACACTGCAAGATTTTTTCTGCTGTCTTCTTGGGGCCAAAATGCCCGCCACACGCTTGATCGTGGCAAAAAGACAGCACACTCTTAAACTCGTTTTCGGGGACACACCGACGAATGATTTGGTCGGAACAGTATTTAAAGAGATACGGTTCATCCCAGTAAAAATGTTTTACTTGGGACAAGAATCGGAGTTTGTCCTGTTTCGGCCAATCTTTAGGTATCAGTCCGGTGGCCAAATAGTTTACTATATCTGCGAACCAAGGTTCGCATGACACGGTTAAGAGTTGCTCATCGGGAAAAACATCTTTAATAGGAATTTCGAGTGTAGGCGAAGAAGGAAGTCATGAAAGGTGGTCGGCGACTACGTTTTCACATCCTCTCTTGTCTCTTATGACAAGATCAAACTCTTGTAGCAAGAGAATCCAACGTATTAGCCGGGATTTAGCATCCTTCTTCGCAAAAAGATGGCGAAGAGCTGAATGGCCCGTGTAAACAATCACTGGAGAGCCGATTAAATAGGGCCGGAATTTTTCAAGTGCAAACACAACGGCTAAAAATACTTTTTCTGTTGTTGTGTAATTCAATTGGGCCTCATTTAATGTTCGGCTAGCGTAATAAATTACGTGCGGCATCTTATTAATGTGTTGTTCAAGAACAGCACCAATGGCGAAATCAGATGCATCGCACATAATTTCAAATGGATGCATCCAGTCGGGAGATAAAAAAAATGGGCGCAGAAATAAGTGGGTGTTTTAATGACTCGAACGCTTCTATGCAGGTTGAGTCAAAATCAAAAGTTGTGTCCTTGGCCAATAAAAGAGTCAAGGGTCTAGCTATCTTGCTAAAATCTTTGATGAACCGTCTATAAAAACCGGCATGGCCAAGGAAGGCTCGGATATCTTTGACACATTTAGGAGGAGGAAGATTGGAAATGACTTCAATCTTAGATTTATCAACCTCTATGCCATTTTGCGAGATGACATGTCCTAAGACAATACCTTCTCGTACCATAAAGTGGCATTTCTCCCAATTTAAAGTGAGGTTCTTATCCCTACAGCGGGTAAGAACTGCGTCTAAGTGTAGTAAACACTCATCGAAGGAGTCGCCGAAAATGGAGAAATCATCCATAAAAATCTCCAAAAATTTTTCAACCATGTTTGAAAAGATCCCCATCATACACCGCTGGAAAGTAGCGGGTGCATTGCACAACTCAAAGGGCATGCGACGGTAAGCGAATGTACCAAAAGGACAAGTAAATGTGGTCTTGTCTTGATCCTTTTTGGCGATGGGGACTTGATTATAGCCGGAATAGCCATCCAAAAAGCAGTAAAATTCGTGCCCAGCCAATCGTTCTAGCATTTGGTCAATAAAAGGTAACGGAAAGTGGTCTTTCCTTGTCGCGGCGTTGAGTTTTCTATAGTCGATGAAAACTCGCCACCCAGTTTGGGTGCGAGTAGGTATTAACTCATTCGCCTCATTGGTTATGACCGTTATGCCCGATTTCTTTAGGACAACATGAATGGGGCTAACCCACTGGCTATCGGAGATAGGGTAAATGATACCACTATCAAGACATTTGACAATCTCCTTTTTGACAGCCTCTTTCATTATGGGGTTGAGGCGTCTCTGTGGATCCCTTACTGGCTTGGTATCATCCATCATATGTATATGATGTTCAACTATGAGGGGACTAATCCCCTTGATGTCCTCCATAGTTCATCCAAAAGCTTGCCGGTTATTTTGTAAGACTATTAAAAGGGCTTTCTCTTGCTCGAGAGCTAGAGAAGCCGATATGATAACGGGAAGGGTCTCATTCTCACCTAAGTAAGCGTAGTTAAGGTGAGACGGCAAAAGCTTGAGTTCGAGTTTCGGAGGTGAAACAATTGAAGGTAACATTGGTGAAACTGTCTCGAACTCGAAGGATTCCAACAATGGTTCAAATCGAGTGTAAGCAACCAAGTCGGATGGTTCAACTAACTCATCCGAAAAATCAAAAGACTCAAACTCGGGTGGTGAGTCTTCAAAATCGTCCAAAAAAGTGAAACACTCGTAATCGTTATCCGGTGTGAAAGATGCATCAGATTCTAGGAGGGGCACTAGAGGCGTCAAAACTGCTGTGATCGAACAGAAATTTTTCGAGCTCACAGTCCTCCTGCGTGATCTCGTGGATTGAGCAAACATCAAGTATACTAGCATTAGGCTCGGAGGGCTGACTCTCCAACTTAAAAATGTTGAGTTAAATTGTCATATTTCTAAAAGATAGGTTCATCGAACCATTTCGACAATTGATCACCGTGTTAGAAGTCACAAGGAATGGTCGGCCGAGTATCACCGGAATTTGACTCCGGGGGTTAGCTACAGGCTGTGTATCCATAACAATAAAATCAACGGGGAAAATGAAGTCCCCTACTTTGATCAACACATCCTCTAACTCACCCCTAGGATGGGTGATGGATCGGTCGGCCATTTGGAGAGTACAATGAGTTGGTTTAAGCTCTCCAACGCCTAATTGTTCTTATACTGAATAGGGTAGAAAATTAACACTAGCACCAAGATCTAAAAGTGCTCGATTGATGTTCTTATCCCCAATTGTTATCGAAATTGTAGGACAGCCGGGTCCTTATGTTTTTGGGGTAAAGGTTGGTTAAGAGCATCACTCACAGCACTAGCCATGAAAACCTTCTTGGGTACTTGTGACTTCCTCTTCTTGGTGCATAAGTCCTTTAAGATTTTCGCATAAGAAGGGACTTGTTGGATTGCATCCAAGAGAGGTATGTTTATGCTAACCTGTTTGAACAACTCCACAATTTTCTCCATTTGGGGAATTGGTTTATTGGATCTCAACCTGTTTGGAAAAGGAACATTTTGAAAATTTGTTGAGTCCAATGTTTGTGGAGTAGATTGCGGAGTTGGAACGGATCCTAGTGTTGGTGTGTTCATGAAGTGAGATGTGGGTCCGTTCGAATTAGAAGAAGTAGAGCCTTGTGAAGAATGAAGAATAGGCTTTGAAGAAAATGAAGAAGAAGAAAAAGATGAAGAAGAAGCAGAAGATGAAGAAGAAGAAGAAGCACCGGCATGGGTGTCATCACTATTGCCCACATTATTGTGCAACACTCTTCCAGATCTCAACGTAGTCACAGCATTTACATTATGATTTTGTTGTTCATAAGCAGCATGTGCATTGTGTGTGTGACCAAGATTTGGCAATGGTTGAGACGGAAGCTTACCCTTTTCTCGCTCGCTCAACGCAGCATTTAGTTGTGCAATTTGGGCCTCACTTGATTTGATGCTTTGATCATGTGAAGAACTGTTTTGCACCAAAGATTGAATGGAAGTCTCCAACCTTGCTACGGATTGTGTAGATTGTTTTAAAAATGCATCTAGACTTCGTTCTAGCGAGAAAACCTTATCGTTATTTGGCTGAACAAAATTGTTTTAAAGATAAGAATTGTTAGGTACAAAATTGTTCATTTGGTTTGGGTAAGGTTGGGGTTGGAAAGGTTGCTGGTATTGAGTTTGTTGAGGTGCTTGTTGTTGTGTAGGAGGAGGCCTTTGAAAGTTGTTATTGCCTTGGAATTGTTGATTTTGATTCCAAGCAAAATTTAGGTGGCTCCTCCAACCAGGATTATAAGTCGAAGAGTATGGATCATTTCTTTGTCTTTGCTGAAAAGCAGTATTGACTTGATCTTGTCCTTGAACAGGTGGATTGCAAGGATACTCTTCGGTTAGATGGGATGGATCCAAACAACAAGCGCAAACAGTGCGTGGGGGTAAAGCAGGGGCAGGAGAAGGTGGTGAGAATTTGCTCTCAATTGCTTCTAGCTTTTTCGTAAGTGCGGCCATTTCGGCCTTCATTTGGGTTGGGTTAGGAAAATATCTCCAAAAATATCAACACATAATATCTTTGCAAGAAACAAAACAAAAGCTTCTAGAAGCTTCTAGAAAAGATTAACCCAAATCAAACCCTAACCATGTTTAATCTCCACTAATCATGTTGATTATAATATATTTTTGTAACAAAAGAAAATAATACAATTAACATATATCGCATATATATATATATCAATATATTATCCGGTGAGAAAATGAGTCAATAAAGCGAGCCAATATTAGATAATGTAATGTAATATATCACATATATTATTATACATTAAATTATCGAATCAACACTTGATCCGACAATCCGGCTATTTCTCAAATAACCGACTAATATAAACTGTATCAGTTCATCGAATCAACACTTGATCCGATGACCCGGCTATATCACATATACCCGGCCGATATCAAATATCGCGAGAATAGAATACGGTATCTCATATCGCATTATCCTCGGTCCTGCACATATCACATATGTTCCCCTACTCCGTTTTTCCTGAGTCAAGAAACCTCTATGTAGGACTCTAAAGAATCGTCAATACGCTGGTAGCAGGTGATGATCAAATCAAACACCCACAAGCTGCAAGCGGTCAGCTAAACGTAACAGCCACCCAGGTATTGAGCGATCAGAAGATCAACAAGCAAGCATGTACATTCTCCTGTGAATCCAATCAGTAAGACTACCGTACAATCCGGTCTCTTTGTCTGATATGTTGCATATCTAGTCTAGGGGTGGTATACGTCAGACCCCAGTAACCGATAAGTCGTGTCGATGTGAGGCTCATAACAGGTCGAGAACCTACTGATAACACTTACCAATAGTACTCAATATCCACCCTGGCCAGGGACTTCCAGTTATAGCCAATCGAACACAGCACAACATCAACTCCCTATACCGGGAAAGACGAATCCCCTCCTATCGCTCATTGCCTCCATGTGATTCGGGACTGTACCCAAAAGCCACCGTTTTTCACGCCCTCTGGGACGTGGTAAAGTGGAAATCAAAGCACAATGGGAATCACACAAGACTCTATGACGATCTCGGGTCTACAGACTACCCTGTACCAGTGTCACCAGAGAACTGCCATCTGACGTGAGGTATAAAACCATCTGGGAGTTCTCGGTGAATCCGTCCAGTGTACCCAATCTCCACTGAACACCCGCACACCATCTTTGATGTCAAAACCCGATGGATATGGGATCATCCATTGCCCATCATATGGGTCAAGATGCGTATACGCTAGTCTACTCTGGTGTATCTGTTAGTTATATATATGCCCTAGAGGCCATTTCTGTACATTGGATGTATATTGTAGTATATGCTTGGACATATATAGATAGGACTTTCTTGCTCGACATGATAGTACGCTATCTGGTTGCTCTTTATCTTAACATGTATACTTTCAGTCTCTCTGTTACATGTTGATAAAGCCCTTAGGATGTGTACTCGACTTCCAGGACTATGATGTAGATCATACTAGTGGGGCCTGGATAGTCCATGAGTACATCCTTCAATGTTCCTAGTCGTGGGAATATCGAGACGGGGCATCGGTATTCCAGAGTAGACTAGCGTATATCTTCTCGACCCATGTGATGGGCGATAGATGATCCCATATCCATTGGTGTTTGACATCAGAGATGGTATGCGGGTGCTCAGTGATGACCGGGTACACTGAACGGACTCGTCGAGAACTCCCAGATGGTATTATACCAAACGTCAGATGGCAGTTCTCTGGTGACACTGGTACAGCTTAGTCTGTTGACCCGAGATCGTCATAGAGTCTTGTGTGTCTCCCACTGTGCTTTGATTTCCATCCTACCATGGCTCTACTGAGTCGTGCAAACAGGTGGTTTTTGGGTACAGTCCTGATTCACATGGAGGCAATGAGCGATAGGAGGGGATTCGTCTCTCCCGGTATTGGGGGTTGATGTTGCGCTATGCACGACTAGCCATAACTGGAAATCCCTGGCTAGGGTTCCAGTGATCTACTGGTAAGTGTTATTAGTAGTTTCATGCTATGTTATGGACCTTATATCGGCATGACTAATCAAGCTACTGGGGGTCTGACGTTTACCACCCCTAGGCGAGATATGCGACATATCAGATAAACGGACCGGACTGTACGGTAAGTGTTACTGGTTGGATTCACAGGAGTGTCAGCGGGCTTGCTCGTTGATTTTCTGATCGCTCAATACCCGGGTGGCCGTTACGTTTAGCAAACTGCTTGCGGCTTGTGGGTGTTTGATATGATCATCACCTGCTGCCGGCGTATTGACGAGTCTTTAGAGTCCTACACAGAGGTTTTCTGGCTCAAGCGAAACGAAATAGGAGCGCATATGAGATATGTGCGGGACCGAGAATAATACCAGTATGTGATACTGTATTCCATTCTCGCGATTTGTATCATTGGACGGTTATATATGATATAGTCGGGTTACCGAATCAAGTGTTGATTCGATACATTGATACACTTAATATTAGTCGGTTATATGCGATATGACTGGATCATTAAATCAAGTGTTGATTTAATGATTTGATGTATAATTATATATTTGATATATTACTTTACATTAACTAGTATTTGTTCACTTAAGATGGATTTTCTCACTTGATGTGCACAAGTAGTATATGTGATATATTTTTGTGCACTAGATTGTATCATGTTTGATGATACATGCAAACTTGGGTGTGTGTATGCTTTAAACCTTGTTTAGGTTAATGGTTAGGGTTTTGTTATCTTTTCTTAATTACTTATTCATTTTAATTCTTTTTGGGCAAGAAATAAAATGGTGGCTTCTTTGTTTTTTTCTTGAAGCTTCATGAAGCTTTGACCACTTTGTTTCTTTCCTTAACCTAACCATTCACCTAAACCCTAGTTTATTCTATACACTTGTTACACTAACCCATGGTTGCATTATTATAAGATCGCTTGATTTATTATTATTCATCAATTGATTTTATTATTCTTATCATATTCTTTTTATTCTTCTTCTTCTTCTTCAAGAAGAAGAAACCTTGCTACCTCCAATAGTGCAATGATCAAAAGAGTGAGAAAATCCAAATCCAAAGTGAACCCACTTCCTATTTCTTCATCCTCTACCACTTGCCATGTAGTAGGGTGTGTTATCTTCACAAGTTCTATGACCAAGTGAAGATGGAGCTTGATCTTGAGTTGCCTCGACGTAGATCATCTTCGCCATCGAAGTCGACGACCTAGCCCAATCATTTCTCCGACGAAACCGTCGCCAGAGTCCGGGATCCGATGATCGCAGCGGAGGGACGTCATCACGGAGCTAAAGAGGTGGAGGACCGGATCTACAATGGTTGTAGTCACTTTCACTTTCTAGTTAAGTTGTTAACTTGCATGTTTCGCCTTACCTCTAGTTACGATCTTGCTTAGGGTTACTCGGCACTTGTAAAATTTGATTTTGTCATGTTTGATCTGTTGTGGAACCTCATGTGTGTGCCTAGGAACCCTACAGTGGTATCAGAGCCTAGCTAGAGCCTTAGGCAATGAGTAGACGAAGTTAGAAACCCGATCGAACCCGAAACCCTAATTCAAAATCATTCTCTGTACATTTTTTCAAAACTGGACTTTTTGTGAATTAAAAAAATGCAGAAAAATCAGCAGGCTTTTTTAAGAATTACTGTGAAGCACGTGCGCATAAATCGACCAAGTGGTCGTGAAACCGCGGCACGAGCATGGCATGTGCGGCGGTTCCGCGGCCATATAGGAGCATCTTGTCATTTTCTTTGCACAGTAATTCCTATCTGTTAGTGCTGTATTTTCTGGGAATTTTTAAATTATACTCAAGAGTTGAGTTTTCTGGGTTGTATTGGGAGTTCGTAGATTCGATCGAATTGTCTAATTTTGTCTATGTGTTTTTCCGGATAATTTTAGAATATGTTAAAAAGTTCGACCGGATATAAATACCTAATTTTTCCCCCGTCGGGAAATTTCCAAATGTTGGATTTTTCCGTGGTTTAAAGACGTTCTAAGTAGCGCAAGTAACGCGATGGACCCTCTAGAAGACAACAAACCTTAACTCGATTATGTGACCGTCTTGAACTGCCCTTTGAACCTTAGGGTTTGGGGCAGTACGGCGTGCCACATGTGAGGAGTTGGCTTGACCCTTCTACGGCTGGACCGTTGATACTGAGGCATGAAGTGGATGTTTGTAAACTTATTTCATGTGTTGAGCTGTTTCGGGAAAACTTGGGTGTTTGATTGTTCGATCGGAAAGTTTAACATTTTCCATTTATCTGGAATGTGATACAATATTTGGAATTCACAAGTAGTTATGAGATAACTAATATGAATGTTATAAACATAGCACTTTAGTCTCACTTGATCGGTTGCCACGGAATTTTGATGTGATCAAAAGTCCGTCGCAATCACGTAGCATACGTGGATACTCGCCGGATAAACTTAATAGACAGCCTCACCCCATAGCCCCGACCAAGTGACTGTAGGAGAACCCCGTCGCCGAAAACATCCGTTCGGATGCTCGCGGCAGCGGTGTTCCGCCTTAGTGCACTTCGTCGACGGCGTCGGGGGTGCGGCCGTCTACTAAAGTTTGCGACGAGCATTCGATCAGGATGTCGGGAATCTTGTTGAATTGCTTGATATTGAAAAGAGTTTTCGATAATGAGACTGAAATGCGGGGTTTATAATTGTTAGGCATGCAATGTCTAAAGAGTTTGCGGATTCTAACTGTTGTAGTTTTACACTTTCTTTTCTGTCACCGTAAGTGTAATATGTGATATCGCCGGTTTCGTTGCTATATGTCAACGACAATTGGGATGCGCATATTACTTACGTTGAATACATGTGATGTTATGTGTTGCTGGATATGTTATATTGGATCGTCGTGTTTGAATAGCCGGGGGGGTTTTATGTGAGATGAGTGTTTTTCATTTTCATTCATGTAAAAACTTGTATGTAATATTCTTTTATTGGGGCACTTCCAGGTTGCGGAAGATGTCACCGTTGATGTATATTATTTACTTTTCCGCACTAGGATAGACCCAAGGAGGAGGGCACAAGTAACCGGGTTCTGGAGTCCAGTGGGAGACCAACTCGAGGAGTCGAGTCCGGGTCTCCTAACTCTAGAATTTGGTTAGGGTTGCTTGCCGCTCTCGTAGGGGTCTAGGGGTGTGGGTTTGGCTATTCATCACGACCATGGAATCCGTGTTTTATACTGGCTCGTATTAAAAACACGGACGTCCTAGTATATACAATATTTCATATGATATTTTCTGCTGCGTTATCTGTGTGTGATCATGTGATTTGTTCAGATAGATATAGTATATAGTATATATGATATATTATATAGACGTTGCTTATGTTTTATACCCGCGCTAGCCCTGCCTCGCTCTGGCGTTAGTTACCTAACCTAACGGTGCAGACGGGACATCGAGGCGAATACGGATGGCATAAGCGTACGTTATATTTATCTGTGATGTTTAGGTGGACTTAAATGATGGGACATTCATTAATGAGATTAATGAAAGAAAATAAACCTAAAAGATGTTGTGGAATCGAATTTCAAAATAAAAACAGGTAGCTACAGTTCTTGCTTTTGCATCGCGGTGTTCCTTATAGAACATCCTGCACCTTATTCGATAAGGAAAGGACCGAGATCCCTTCACCGGGAGTGACTCCTTTAGCAATAACTGGCAGATGCTACAACTCTCGGTTTGTCTTTTGATTGCTTCTATAGTTTCTGCTTTGCACAGCGGTATATATGATATATCATGCACCTTATTCGATGAGGAAAGGGCCGACGATCCCTTCACCGGGAGTGACCCCTTTAGCAAAACTAGAAAAGCCTCAAAAACACTCCATTTAAAAACCATTTGATTCCGCAAAGAGATCAAGTTCAAAGCGTTAAAGGTTTTCTCAAAAACCATCTGCAACCCTCCGTCATTTTAGAAAGTAGAGTACTTAGTATTCGTGCTGTGTTTGTTGACCATAGTCAAGGCACAGTGTACGGTAGCTAAGTGATGTTTTCCTACACCGCATATGATGCGATTAGTTATGACAGTCATATGGCTTTGTTAACCTTAGCCAAGGGTCATGTGGGTGGGTCTAATTAATCACGAAATGACGGGTAGAACTTGATTAGTGCTTATGATTTGTTGACCTTAGCCAAGGTCATAGGTGCTAGGGGTAAAAACCATTATCGGGAGTTTCAGGTGTTGAAATTTGCAATGAGATTGCATACCTTCTATATGATAGTTGGATCCCGATACCCACTGCGAGTAATTGTTACTCCTGGGAGAGTTTTGCATTTTACAATTAGCCGATCAAGTAGGTGTCTAGAAAGGTGTCAACGGGGTTACGTCTCTGGGAAAATGAGGTTTACTTTAATTAGGTCCATGCGAAAGCACGGGGAACCTCCCTCAAAGTACCGACACTGGCCTGGCTGAAAGATTGGCGAACTTATAGAGTGTAATTAATCCCGGCTAGTCTTTCCTTTTAGGGTTGAAGGAAGATTTGATAAAAATAGTGGGAGCCATCCTGATTAGATAAAATAAATAACCAATCTAATCTTGCAAGAGCGCACGCAAAGTATTTTCTTCTCTCTCTCTCCAGGTAGCGACCATATCACGCCTTAATCAAGATAATAATATGGATGCATTGACCGAACCCGCTAGTTATACTGAGCTGGGGAACGTTGGTTCCGCTCCAACTTATAATTGTTATAAGACAGAGCAGGAAATAGGGGAATACCAAAATTCTTATGCCGCCCAAACGAAAAAAGTGCATATGATGCATCTTCTTCGGGTGTGTTCGTTACACTGAACTGTTTCTCAGTATCCTCTGCGTCCTGGGTATCTGATACCAGATCAGGATCCCAGATATGTAATCTGTTACATAGGGCTACAGAAAGGTAGAGAACTGAGTACGGATGATAAGTTTCATGAGACAGAAAACGGGGCAAGTGTTGCAGCCAAGTCTGTTGGTCACTGTCACCCTGTATTACCAGTACATTGATTCTGAACAAATGCTATTAGATACCAAACCTGATATACAAAATCATATCAGTCTCTTTTTTAAAAAGAAAGGATACAATTTTGTATTGTTGGATAATGTTTTGAACATTTCCTATATCAAAATTTGATCGGTTCAGGCACGTTATCTAAAAGCATTGACATTCTAAATCAAACTACAGTTCCTAGTATACAGAACACACACAAGAGGAAGAGTTCAGAAATGAACGAATCCTTCTTGAGGCATTGTAGACTAGGTCATATCAATGCGACCCGACTAGCTTAAGTTACATTTAGATGCATATTTAAATCAGTTTGAATTTACATCTTGTGAAACTTGCTGGTCATGTCACAAAGATTAGATGACCATAGCTCTGTTTATTGGAAACAGAGAAAGAGTTAGTGAACTCTTGGGACTGATACATGATGATGTATGTAAGGTCCCCTGTCTACACATGCCAGGACCGGTTCTTTGTACTTCATTACATTCTCTGATAATCTCTCAAGATTCAGCCATATGTTCCTGTTGAAACATAAGTCCGAAGCTTTTAAGATATTCACAGAATATAAGTTAGAAGTAGAGAACCAAAAACCGGGTATAAGTATTATGTCCTATGATAAGATCAAGGAGGAGAATACTTGTGCATGGAATTCTTGGACTATTCTAAAGGAAAATGAGATTCTCTCTCAGTATTACTCCTCTGAATACACCACAGCACAACGGTGTATCAGGACGGAGCAATCTCACCATATTAGATATGGTGTGCTCTATGATGAGTACTACTGAGTTACCTATTTCCTTTTGGTGGTTATGCACTTAAGAAGCTGCATACCTATTGAATTAGGTTCGAATCAAATCAGTGCCTACCACTCCATATAAGATATGGTATGGGAAGAACCCATCTCTTAAGCAAGTTAAGATTTGGGATTGTCCGGCCAATGTCAAAAGCAAAATCCGGACAAGATTGAGGCAATGTCAGTTCTGTAGAACTGGAAAGGTTCCATCTATACAAACTACAGCTAATGATTTGACAGAACCAAAGGATTCAATAGTCCCCGACGAACCTCAGCCTCTCCGCCGATCTAGTAGGGTTCCTTATCCGCCTGAGAGATACTTCGGTTTCTCGATGACAGTGGGAGCGAGGAATGCATCATGAGATGATGACCCAACTAGTTTCGATCAGGCCATCAAGAGTAAGGACTCTGTGAGAATGGATGGATGCTTAGCGATCTGAGATGGAATCCATGTACACCAACAAAGTATGGACTTTGTTTGCTATATCTGAAGGGTTAAATCCCCATCAGGAGCAAGTATATCCTGAGAAGATTACTTGGTGTAGATGGAAAAGTTGAGACTTTTAAAGCTAGACTTGTTAAAGGTTTTCGTCATTGACCAGGCGTGGAAAATGATGAAATCTTTTTCCAGTGGCTATGCTTAAGTCCATCCAGATCCTACTTGCCATTGCTGCATACCACGACTACGATATCTGGTGGTTGGGTGCCATGACTGCTTTTCTAAAATAATTTAGAAGAGAACGTCTATAAGAACACAGCCAGAGAGCTTCGTAAACAGTGGGAGCAGCGGAAACGTGTGCAAGTTGCTTTACAGAATAAAGCAGGCATCGCGGAGTTGGAACGTCTGTTTTGATGTAGTAGTCAAAGGGTTTGACTTCATCAAAATGGTAGATGAACCTTGTACATACAAAACGGTAGTAGAGAGTAAGGTGGTCATCCTCGTATTGTACGTGGACAACATACTCTTGATAGGGAAAGAGTTTCTTATGCTACGCACGGTCAATCTCCTCTTATCACAAGGATTCTCCAAATAGGATAAAGGTGATACCTCCTAAATCCTTGGATTTGGATCTATGAGATAGATCTAAATGGATGTTAGGCTTCTCACTAGGTTTAGTGAGATGGTATCAATCGATCCAGGGGAGAATCACTGGAAAGGTTCCAGGGTGATAAGGACGACTGAATGCCAGTCGCAGGCATTGTCTTTACCCTTAGTGGAGGGACGGTATGTTGGAAGTATTCCAAGCTAGATACCGTGGCAAACTAGACGATAAAGGCTGGTAACATCGCTATTAAAGATACTACCAAAGAGACAGTTTGGGTGTATATTGGTTCATGAGATGAACTAGGTTCCTACCATTGTGTGACAATGGAAGTGTGGCTTTGGCCCAGGAACCCCGATCCCATCAGTGACCCAGACATATTCTGAGGTACCATCAACAGATCATGGAGATAGTTGATCTCCAGGGTGATCGAGGTTAGGAGAGTAGACTCAGAGGACAACACGGCGGATCCACTCACAAAGGTTTTTTCCCAGAGAGAGACTTATATGGGATGGTTGAGTATTAGATACTGCAACCACTGCTACAGATGGCCCTAGTGCAAGTGGGAGATTGTTAGTTATATGTATGCCCTAGAAGCCATTTCTGTACATTGGATGTATATTGTAGTGGATGCTGGGACATATATAGATAGGACTTTCTTGCTCGACATGATAGTACGTTATCTGGTTGCTCTTTATCTTAATATGTATACTTTCAGTCTCTCTGTTACATGTTGATAAAGCCCTTAGGATGTATACTTGACTTCCAGGACTATGATGTAGATCATACTAGTGGGGCCTGGATAGTCCATGAGTACATCCTTCAATGTTCCTAGTCGTGGGAATATCGAGACGGGGCATCGGTATTCCAGAGTAGACTGGCGTATATCTTCTCGACCCATGTGATGGGCGATGGATGATCCCATATCCATTGGTGTTTGACATCAGAGATGGTATGCGGGTGCTCAGTGATGACTGGGTACACTGAACGGACTCGCCGAGAACTCCCAGATGGTATTATACCTCACGTCAGATGGCAGTTCTCTGGTGACACTGGTACAGCTTAGTCTGTTGACCCGAGATCGTCATAGAGTCTTGTGTGTCTCCCACTGTGCTTTGATTTCCACCCTACCATGGCTCTACTGAGTCGTGCAAACAGATGGTTTTTGGGTACAGTCCCGATTCACATGGAGGCAATGAGCGATAGGAGGGGATTCGTCTCTCCCAGTATTGGGGGTTGATGTTGCGCTATGCACGACTGGCCATAACTGGAAATCCCTGGACAGATGGTAAGTGTTATCAGTAGTTTCATGCTATGTTATGGACCTTATATCGGCATGACTTATCAAGCTACTGGGGTCTGACGTTTACCACCCCTAGACGAGATATGCGACATATCAGATGAACAGACCGGACTGTACGGTAAGTGTTACTGGTTGGATTCACAGGAGTGTGAGCGGGCTTGCTCGTTGATCTTCTGATCGCTCAATACCCGGATGGCCGTTACGTTTAGCAGACCGCTTGCGGCTTGTGGGTGTTTGATACGATCATCACCTGCTGCCGGCGTATTGACGAGTCTTTAGAGTCCTACACAGAGGTTTCCTGGCTCAAGCGGAACGAAATAGGAGCGCATATGAGATATGTGCGGGACCGAGAATAATACCAGTATGTGATACTGTATTCCATTCTTGCGATTTGTATCATTGGACGGTTATATATGATATAGCCGGGTTACCGAATCAAGTGTTGATTCGATACATTGATACACTTGATATTAGTCGGTTATATGCGATATGACCGGATCATTAAATCAAGTGTTGATTTAATGATTTGATGTATAATTATATATTTGATATATTACTTTACATTAACTAGTATTTTTTCACTTAAGATGGATTTTCTCACTTGATGTGCACAAGTAGTATATGTGATATATTTTTGTGCACTAGATTGTATCATGTTTGATAATACATGCAAACTTGGGTGTGTGTATGCTTTAAACCTTGTTTAGGTTAATGGTTAGGGTTTTGTTATCTTTTCTTAATTACTTATTCATTTTAATTCTTTTTGGGCAAGAAATAAAATGGTGGCTTCTTTGTTTTTTTCTTGAAGCTTCATGAAGCTTTGACCACTTTATTTCTTTCCTTAACCTAACCATTCACCTAAACCCTAGTTTATTCTCTACACTTGTTACACTAACCCATGGTTGCATTATGATAAGATCACTTGATTTATTATTATTCATCAATTGATTTTATTATTCTTATCATATTCTTCTTCTTCTTCTTCTTCTTCAAGAAGAAGAAACCTTGCTACCTCCAATGGTGCAATGATCAAAAGAGTGAGAAATCCAAATCCAAAGTGAACCCACTTCCTATTTCTTCATCCTCTACCACTTGCCATGTAGTAGAGTGTGTTATCTTCACAAGTTCTATGACCAAGTGAAGATGGAGCTTGATCTTGAGTTGCCTCGACGTAGATCATCTTCGGCATCGAAGTCGACGACCTAGCCCGATCATTTCTCCGACGAAACCGTCGCCAGAGTCCGGGATCCGATGATCACAGCGGAGGGACGTCATCACGGAGTTAAAGAGGTGGAGGACCGGATCTACAAAGGTTGTAGTCACTTTCACTTTCTAGTTAAGTTGTTAACTTGCATGTTTCGCCTTACCTCTAGTTATGATCTTGCTTAGGGTTACTCGGCACTTGTAAAATTTGATTTTGGCATGTTTGATCTGTTGTGGAACCTCATGTGTGTGCCTAGGAACCCTACAGTATCGATGCCCTGTCTCGACACACCCTCGACTAGGAACAGTTATAGGATGTACTCGTTGACTACCCTGGCCCCACTAGTATGATCTCATCATAGTCCCAGTAGTCGAGTACATATCCTAAGGGCTTTATCAACATGTGAGAACAAGACAGTAAACTAATACAAGTCAGCATGTTAAGATAAAGTGAAACCAAATAGCATACTATCATGACGAGCAAGAAAGTCCTCTCTATATATATCCAAGCATCTATTATAATATACATCATATGTACAACAATGGCCTCTAGGGCATATACATAACTAACACAGACCCCAATAACCGATAAGTCATGCCGATGTGAGGCGCATAACGGGTCGAGAAACTACTGGTAACACTTACCAGTAAATCTCTAAACCAGCCCAGGCCAGGAACTTCCCTGTTATGGCCAATCAAGCACAGCGCAACATCAACCCCCAATACCGGGAGAGATGAAACCCCTCCTATCGCTCATTGCCTCCATGTGACTCGGGACTGTACCCAAAAACCACCATTTTGCACGCCCTCTTGGACATGGTAAGGTGGAAATCAAAGCACAGTAGGAATCACACAAGACTCTATGGCGATCTCGGGTCTACAGACTAACATATACCAGAGTCACTAGAGAACTGCCATCTGACGTGAGGTATAATACCATCTGAGAGTTCTCGGCGAGTCCGTCCAGTGTACCCAGTCTCCACTGAGAACCCATATATCATCTCTGATGTCAAACACCAATGGATATGGGATCATCCATTGCCTATCTATATGGGTCGAGAAGGTATACGCTAGTCTACTCTGGTATATCGATGCCCCGTCTCGATACACCCACGACTAGGGACATTAAAGGATGTACTTATGGACTACTCTATCCCCACTAGTATGATCTGCATCATAGTCCAGGTAGTCAAGTACACATCCTAAGGACTTTACCAACATGTAACAGAGAGACAATCAGTGTACACGTTAAGGTAAAGAGTAACCAGATAGCATACTATCATGTCGACCAAGAAAGTCCTCCCTATATATGTCCAAGCATCCACTACAATATACATCTCATGTATAGTAATGGCCTTTAGGGCATACATATAACTAACAATCTCTCACTTGCACTAGGGCCATCTGATAGCAGTGGTTGTAGTATCACATACTCAACCATCCCATAAAAGTCTCTCTGGGAAAAAGGCCTTTGTGAGTGGATCCTCCGTGTTGTCCTCTGAGTCTACTCTCCTAACCTTGATCCCCTAGAGATCAACCATCTCCATGATCAGGTGATACTGCTTTAGAATATGTCTGGATCACTGATGGGACGGGCGTTCCTAGGCATAAGCCACAACCCCATTGTCACACAATGGTAGGAACGAAGTTCATCTCATGAACTAATATACACCCAGACTGCCTCTTTGGTAGCATCTTAGGTAGCGATGTATCCAGGCTTTATCGTCTAGTTTGCCACGGTATCTATCTTGGAACACTTCCAATCATATCGTCCCTAGGGTAAAGACAATGCCTGTGACTGACATTCATTCGGCCTTATCACCCTGGAAGGTATCCAGTGATTCTCCCCAGGATCGATTGATACCATCTCACTACACCTAGTGAGAATCCTAATATCCATTTAGATCTATCACATAGATCCAAAACCCTGGATCTAGGAGGTATCACCTTGATCCTATATGGAGAATCCATGTGATAAGAGGAGATTGACCGAGTGTAGCATAGGAAACACCTTCCTTATCAAGAGTATGTCATCCTACGTACAGTACGAGGATTACCACCATACTCCCAACTACCTTTTTGTATATACAAAGTTCATCTACCATTTTGATGAAGTCAAACTCTTTGACTACCACATCAAAACAAATGTTCCAACTTCGCGATGCCTGCTTTAACCTGTAATGCAACTTGCACACGTTTCCGCTGCTCCCACTGTCTACGGAACCCTATGGCTGTGTACTTATAGACGCTCTCTTCTAAATCACTATTTAGAAAGCAGTCATGACACCCAACCGCCAGATATCGTAGTCATGGTATGTAGCAATGGCAAGTAGGATCCGGATGGACTTAAGCATAGCTACGAGAGAAAAGGTTTCATCTTAAATCACACCTGGTCGATGACGAGAACCTTTTACAACAAGTCTAGCTTTGAAAGTCTCAACTTTTCCATCCACACCAAGTAATCTTCTCAAGATATACTTGCTTCTGATGGGGATTTAACCCTTCAGATAAAGCAACAAAAGTCCATACTTTGTTGGTGTATATGGATTCCATCTCAGATCGCTTAGCATCCAGCCATTCTTACAGAGTCCCCACTCTTGATGGCTTGCTCGAAACTAGTTGGGTCATCATCTCATGATGCAATCCTCGCTCCCACTGTCATAGAGAAACTAAAGTATCTCTCAGGTGGATGAGGAACCCTACCAGATCGACGGAGAGGCTGAGGTTCATTTGGAGCTATTGAATTCTACGGTTCTACCAAATCATCAGCTATAGTTTGTATAGCTGGAACTCCTTCCAGTTCTACCTCATGACCACTAATTTGTTTCCAAAATAAATTCCTTCTAAAAAGGTGGCATGCCGAGAAATAAAACACCTTTTGTTCCTCGGTGCGATAGAAGATATTCCTTTGCGAATGCTTGGGATATCAAACAAACTTCCACAGAACTGACCTTGCCTCGAGCTTACCCGGATTTTGCTTTTAGACATAGGCCGGACAACCCCAAATCTTAACTTACTTAAAACATGGGCTCTTCCCATATTATATCTCATATGGAGTGGTAGGCACTGATTTGATTGGAACCCGATTCAATAGGTACGCAGCTTCACAAGTGCATAACCCCTAAAAGGAAATAAGCAACTCAGTAATACTCATCATAGAGCGCACCATTTCTAATAGGGTGCAATTGCTCCGCCCCGATACACTGTTGTGCTGTGGTATATATGGAGGAGTAATGCTGAGAGAGAATCTCATTCTGCTTTAGAATAGTCCAGGAATTCCGTGCACAAGTATTCTCCTCCCTGATCACATCAAAGGACATAATACTTATACCCGTTTTGGTTGTCTACTTCTGACTTATATTCATTGAGTTTCTCAAAAGCTTCAGGCTTGTGTTTCAACAGGAACTTATGTCCGAATCATGAGAGATCATCAGTGAATGTAATGAAGTACAAAGAACCAGTCCTGGCATGTGTAGACAGGGGACTTATATACATCATCATGTATCAATCCCAAGAGTTCACTAACTCTTTCTGTGTTTTCTTTAAACGGAGCTGTGGTCATATTATCTTTGTGACATGACTGGAAAGTTTCACAAGATATAAATTCAAACTGGTTTAAATATGCATCTTAATGTAACTTAGCTAGTCGGGTCGCATTAACATGACCTAGTCTACAATGCCTCAAGAAGGATTCTTTCATTTCTGAACATTTCCTCTTGTGTGTGTTTTGTACGTTAAGAACCGTGGTTTGATTTAGAACGTATATGCTTTTAGATAACGTGCCTGATTTGATCAACTCTTGATATAGGAAATGTTCAAAACATTATCCAACAATACAAAATTATATCCTTCTTTACTAAATAAAGAGACTGATATGATGTTGTATATCAGGTTCGGTATCTAATAACATTCGTTCAGAATCAATGTATTTGGTAATACAGAGTGATAACTGCCAACACCTTGGCTGCAACAATTGCACCGTCTCCAACTCTTGAAATTTTTATCACCCGTTCTCAGTTCTCTACCTATCTGTAGCCCATGTGACAGATTACATATCTGGGATCCTGATCCGGTATCTCATACCCAGGACGTGGAAGATACTGAGAAACAGTTCTCGGTAATGAACATACCCGAAGAAGATGCATCATCATGCGCTTTCTTCGTTTGGGCGGCACGGGAATTCTGGTAATCCCCTATTTCCTGCTCGGTTTTATAACAATTATAAGTTGGAGCGGTACCAACGTTCCCTAGCACAGTATAATAAGCGGGTTCAATCAATACATCCTTATTATTATCTTAATTAAGGCGTGACATGGTCGCTACCTGGAGAGAGAAAGAAGAAAACACTCTGCGTGCGCTCTTGCAAGATCAGATTGGTTATAATTTTATCTAATCAGGATGGCACCCACTGTTTTTATCAAATCTTCCTTCAAACCCTAAAAGGAAAGACTAGCCGGGATTAATTACACGCTACAAGTTCGCCAATCTTTCAGCCAGGCCAGTGTCGGTATTTTGAGGGAGGTCCCCCGTGCTTTCGCACGAACCTAATTAATGCAAACCTCGTTTTCCCAGAGGCGTAACCCTGTTGACACCTTTCTAGACACCTACTTGATCGGTTAATTGTAATGTGTAAAACTCTCTCAGGAGTAACTCTTACTCGCAGTGGGTATCGGGATCCAACTATCTCATAGAAGGTATGCAATCTCATTGCAAATTTCAACACTTGAAATTCCCGATAATTTTTCCCCAAGCGATCTATGACCTTGACAAGATCAACAAACCATAGACCGCAAGTCAAGTTCAACCCGTCATTTCCTGATTGAATTAAACCCACCCGCACGACCCTTGACAAGGTCAACAAGGTCGTACGACTAACCTAATCCAATCGCATCATATGCTAGCAGATAAGCACTAATCAGCTACCGCACACTACGCCTTGACAAGGTCAACAAACGCAGCACGAATACTAAATACTACTTATCTGAAATGACGGAGGGCTACGACAGGTTTTTAAGAAAACCTTTTGCGTAATGAACTTGATATTGTTGTAGAATCGAGTGATTTTGAAAAGGAGTGTCTTTTAGGCTTTTACTAGTTTTGCTAAAGAGGTCACTCCCGGTGAAGGGATCTCGGCTCTTTTCTTATCGAATAAGGTGCAGGATATTTCACAAATACCACTATACAAAGCAAAAAACTATAAAAGCAATCAAAAGACAAACCGATGGTTGTAGGATCTTCTAGTTTCGCTAAAGAGGTCACTCCCGGTGAAGGGATCTCGGCTCTTTCCTTATCGAATAAGGTGCTGGATATTCTACAAGGAATACCGCTATGCAAAGCAAAAACTAGAGCTACCAGTTTTTAAAAAAAGTTTCTACAACATCTTTAGATTTCTTTTCTTTCATTAATCACATTAATGAAGTCCCATCATTTAAGTCACCTAAACATCACAGATAAATACGACGTACGCTTATGCCATCCGCATTCGCCTCGATGTCCCGTCATGCACCGTTAGGTTGGGTAACTAACGGCAGAGTGGGGCAGGGCTAGCGCGGGTGTAAAACATAAGTAACGTCTATATAATATATCATATATACTATATACAGTATCTATCTCAACATATCAAATGATCACATCACAGATATCGCAGCACAAGAAACATATGAAATAATTGATATACTAGGAGGTCCGTGTTTTATTTTGAGCCTGTATAAAACACGGATTCCACGGTCGCGATGAATAGCCAAACCCACACCCCTAGACCCCTATGAGAGCGGCA
This sequence comes from Agapanthus africanus, assembly GCA_030015575.1. Lineage (NCBI taxonomy): Eukaryota > Viridiplantae > Streptophyta > Magnoliopsida > Asparagales > Amaryllidaceae > Agapanthus > Agapanthus africanus. The sequence continues at coordinate 179,441,280 of JASDDO010000008.1, forward strand.
AGCAACCCTACCAATTATAGAGTTAGGAGACCCGGACTCGACTCCTCGAGTTGGTCTCCCACTGGACTCTAGAACCCGGTTACTTGTGCTCCCCTCCTTGGGTCTATCCTAATGCGGAAAAGTAAATAGTATACAACAATGGTGACATCATCCTCAACCCGGAAGTGCCCCAATAAAAGAATATTACATACATAGAATTTTACATGAATGAAAATAAAAACTCTCATCTCATATAAAACCCCCGGCTATTTAAAACACGACGATCCAATATAACATATACAGCAACACATAACATCACATGTCATCAACGTAAGTAAATATGCGTATTCCAATTGTCGTTGACATATAGCAACGAAACCGGCGATACACCACATATTACACTTACGGTCGCAGAAAAAACTAGACGATGTTAAACATTCCGATCGAATCAACAAACACCTACAATTACCCAGAAAGCTCAACACTTGAACGTAGTTTAAAATTATTCAGCACACGCCACAGTACCAATGGACCAGCCGTAGAAGGGCAAACCCAAGCCTTATTTGTGGCGCCACTAACTACGGTAAACCCTAAGGTTTAGTCGCAGTTCTATGGTCACATCTCGAGTTAGGGTTTCATTCTTCTAGAGGGTCCATCGAATAACTTGCATGAACTTTGAAAGCTTTTTAACTACGGAAAAAATCCCAACACTTGGAAATTTTTCCGGCAAGGTTTAAAGCGGGTATTTGACATCTGATTGAACATTTTAATATCGTCTAAAGTAACCCGAAAATAGTTAAAATTACGACTACAAAACACTCCGAGTTGCCTTTGCATTGAGTTAATCATCACATGAAAAAGTAGCAAAAATAAACAACACCTGAAACACCAGCCCAGAGCATGGAAAAAATTTGGACCCATTTCCTCACTGGGAGGCCGGCGTCCTCAGATTCTATGCCCATATGCTCGGTCCAAATCCGAGCACAAGGTCCCCAATTATTCCCATGTTCATATAATTGCTGATAGATGATTCTGCACTTGTTTGAAAAAATTTTGGAGCTAGTTTTAAAATCGACAGAAACATGGATTTGGGATTTCAAGTTTCGAAGTTCATTTCGTATTCATAATCTAACATTATCCGTATAATTTCCTAGCTAGGCTCTGATACCACTGTAGGGTTCCTATCGACGGCAGCAAGGTTTCGGGAGGTATCGTCCATGCCATTTTCAAAAATTTGTCGTTTCAAGGAACTCTAGACTAGAATCGTTAACTAGAAAACAATATGGAAACGAATGTAAACCATTTTACATCTAAGTGAAAAGGAAATACAACCTTTGTAGATTGGTCCTTCACTTCAAAAGCTCCTTGTAGTAGTCCCTTCACTGCAATCGTCGAACTCCCGGACTCTTGGACGGCTCCATGAGAAGAAGGCAACGGTCTTGCTTGAAGTCTTCGAGGCCGAAGATGATCTACGTCGAGGGAATACGAACTCAAGCTACCACTTCACCAAAGTGAAGCAAACACCCTATACTAAAGTGCTAATCTAGTAGAGGATGGTGAAATAGGAAGTGGGCTCATTTTAGAATTTCTTTTATCACAATATTTCCTCACTTTTATCAAACCGCAGAAAGCTTTTCTTTTGGAAGAAGAAGATGAAGAAAGAGATGAAGAGAAATGAAATGATCAAGTTAGTGAACAAACCATGGGTGGGTGAGTATCATATACAAACTCATGTAGAGACATAACCACGGCTAATTATAGTGGTTAGGTTAATAAATATCCTAAGTAAAACAAAATGGGTGGACTTTGTCAAAGCACTCACAAGCTTCTACAAGCTTCATGCTTTGAACAATTATCCATTAATTTTGTATTTACTTTGAATATTAAAACCCCACCATTATAATTAAAAAGGTGTAAGTCTTATACACCCATGTAGTGTGTATCAACAACCATGACACACAAAAAAATAAACAATGCACATTAATATATATCACACATATATTACATGTACACACATGTGAGAAAAGAATGCTTAAGTGAGATAATGTTAGTTAATGTAAATTAGTATATCAAATATACAATTATACACTAAATTATTAAATCAACACTTGATTTAATAATCCGGCTATATCATATATAACCGACTAACACTAAATGTACCAACTTATCGAATCAACACTTGATTCGATAACCCAGCTATATCACATATAACCGACCGATACAAAAGTCGCGAGAATAGAATACGGTATCACATACATGCATTATTCTCGGTCCCGCACATATCACATATGCGCTCCTATTTCGTTTTCCCTGAGCCGGTAAACCTCTATGTAGGACTCTAAAGACTCGTCAATACGCCGGCAGTAGGTGATGATCATATCAAGCACCCACAAGCCGTCAGCGGTACTAGCTGGACGTAACGGATACCCCGATATTGAGCGATCAGAAGATTAGCTAGCAATCCCACTCTAACTCCTGCAAAAGACTGACGGTAACACTACACGTACAGTCCGGTCTCCTCGTCTGATATGTCGCATATCAAGTCTAGGGGTGGTAAACGTCAGACCCCAATAACCGATAAGTCATGCCGATGTGAGGCTCATAACGGGTCGAGAAACTACTGGTAACACTTACCAGTAAATCTCTAAACCAGCCCTGGCCAGGGACTTCCCTGTTATGGCCAATCGAGCACAACGCAATATCAACCCCTAATACCGGGAGAGACGAAACCTCTCCTATCTCTCATTGCCTCCATGTGACTCAGGACTGTACCCAAAAACCACCATTTTGCATGCCCTCTTGGACGTGGTAAGGTGGAAATCAAAGCACGGTGGGAATCACACAAGACTCTATGACGATCTCGGGTCTACAGACTAACCTGTACCAGTGTCACCAGAGAACTGCCATCTGACGTGAGGTATAATACCATCTGGGGGTTCTCGGCGAGTCCGTCCAGTGTACCCAGTCTCCACTGAGCACCCGTATATCATCTCTGATGTCAAACACCAATGGATATGGGATCATCCATAGCCCAACTATATGGGTCAAGAAGGTATACGCTAGTCTACTCTGGTATATCGATGCCCCGTCTCGATACACCGATGACTAGGGACATTAAAAGATGTACTTATGGACTACTCTGTCCCCACTAGTATGATCTGCATCATAGTCCAGGCAGTCAAGTACACATCCTAAGGGCTTTACCAATATGTAACAGAGAGACAATCAGTATACACGTTAAGGTAAAGAGTAACCAGATAGCATACTATCATGTCGAGCAAGAAAGTCCTCCCTATATATGTCCAAGCATCCACTACAATATATATCTCATGTATAGTAATGGCCTCTAGGGCATACATATAACTAACAGCAACCCTGCCAATTCTAGAGTTAGGAGACCCGGTCTCGACTCCTCGAGATGGTCTCCCACTGGACTCTAAAACCCGGTTATTTGTGCTCCCCACCTTGGATCTCTCCTAATGCTGAAAAGTAAATAATATACATCAATGGTGACAACAATCTCAACCCGAAAGTGTCCTAATAAAAGAATATTACATACAATTTTACATGAATGAAAATAGAAAAACTCTCATCTCACGTAAGAACCCTCGGCTATTTAGTCACGACGATCCAATATAACATATCACAGTAACACATAACATCACATATCATCAACATAAGTAAATATGTGTATCCCGAATGTCGTTGACATATAACAACAAGATCGGGGATACCCCACATATTACACTTACGGTCGCAGAAAAGAAATGACAACTACAATAATTAGAATCCACATATTCCTTAGACATCATAAACCCGGAATATCTCATATTCCGAATTTCATGCCTAACCCTATAAACCCTGCATTTTAGTCTCGAATTGAAAACACTTTTCAATAACTACTCGGGTAATTCAACAGGATTTTCTATAAAATGATCGAATACTCGTCGGGAACTTTAATAGATGGCCGCACTCCCGATGCCGACGACGAAGTTCACTTAGGCGGAACATCGTGGCTGCCAACACCCGTGTGGATGCTTTTGGCAACGGGGTTCTTCTATAGTCACTTGGTCAGGGTTATGGGGCATGGCTATCTAGTAGTGTTATCTGGCGAGTGTTTGCATACTATACGCGATTGCGATAGAGTTTTGATCCGAATCGAATCTCTATGGCAATCGATGAATAGAGACTAAAACGCTAGATTTACAAATTACAAACTAGTTTTCACAAAACTAATTTAATATGGATTCCAAATATTGTATCACATATCAAACATAAACTCGAAACGATGTTAAATTGTGACTTCGAAACACTCCGAATTTCCCCAATACAAAAAATAATATCACATGCAATCTGGGCAAAACAAACATTACTTGAAACCACAAATCCAAGCTACCAGAACACCATAAAAATATGAGACCAAAAGGAGTATAGGGGATTAGAATACGGTATCACATACTCGTATTTAATCTGACTGATATCAAATATCACAAGATTAGAATACAGTATCATATACTCGTATTTAATCAAGCTCCCGCACATATCACCATATGTGCCCTACTTCGTTTCGCTTGAGCTAGAAAACCTCTGTGTGGGACTCTAAAGACTCATTAATACACTAGCAGTAGGTAATGATCACATCAGTCACCCATAAGCCATCAGCGGTACTAGCAGGACGTAACGGCTACTCAGATATTGAGAGAATAGAAGATCAACAAGCAAGCTTGTCCAAACTCCCGCAAAGCCTATAAGCAAAACTTACCATACAGTCCGGTCTCTTCGTCTAATATGTTGCATATCAAGTCTAGGGGTGGAATCGTCAGACCCTAGTAACTTGATAAGTCATGCCGATGTGTGGACTATAACCGTTCGAAAAACTACTGATAACACTTATCAGTAAATCTCATCAGCCCTGGCCAGGGACTTGCTATTATAACCAATTGAGTATAGCGCAACATCAACTCCCTATACCGGGAAAGACGAAACCCCTCCTATCGCTCATTGCCTCCATGTGACTCGGGACTGTACCCAAAATCCACCTGTTTGCACGACTCTTTTGAGCCGTGGTAGGGAGTAAATCAAAGCACAGTGGGAACCACACAAGACTCTATGACGATCTTGGGTCTACAGACTAACCTGTACCAGTGCCACCAAATAACTGCTATCTGACGATAGGTATGGTACCATCTAGGATTTCTGGCGATTCATGTTCGGTGTACCCATTCTCTAATGAGCACCTGTGTACAATCTTTGATGACAAATACCAATGGATGTGGGATCAACCATCACCCCATACAGGGTCAAGAAATGTACACACTAGTCTACTCTAGAATATCGATGCCCTGTCTCGATACTCCCTCGACTAGGAACTGCTTAAAGGTTGTGCTTGTGGACTACACAAGCCCCACTAGTATGTGTTCTTCTCTTTAGCTAGTTTTTATGATATCATAGTTAAACCCTAATAATCTAATTTAAGATCTTGGTTAATGTTGATTAGCACCCCGAAATTTTTTTAAATGGCATGCTTGATGCTAGTAAAATCCAGTGGCGGTGCTAACAAACACTTTCATGATCTACATCATAGTCCTGGTAGCCAAGCTAACATCCTAAGGGCTTTATCAACATGTATCAGAGAGACAGTATAATAATACAAGTGTACATGTTAAGATAAAGAGCAACAAGATAGCATACTATTATGTAGAACAAGAAAGTCCTCCATATATATATCCAAGCATCCACTATATCATACAATAATAGCCTATAGGGCATATATATTCCTAACATCCTTGACAGGATGGTGAGGATATTTCATTCAATGAGATTCCCGAGTGCATGGTTTCACTACTACAATAAAAGGCTCGAAAATTCTCCGTAGGTGCAATGGCCGCAGGTGCAAGTCATCGCCTTGAACGTGCCCCTACGGAGTAAAAATTGCCTCAACGGTTTAATGCGTAGGGGACTATGTACCTATGGTGTATTCTGTAGGGACAAAATATTTATTTAATTTAGTGGTTTATAAAATAAAATACTTGCCCCTCAGGTGCTATCCGTAGGGGCAACTTCCAGTCCCTACGGAATTAGCCGTAGGTCCAGATATAAGCCCCTACGAATATAGCCGTAGGGGTAAGTGTAACACCTGTTACTGAGTCCATAGGGGCAAAATGTCATTTATCCTGATATTTTGTCCCTACGGATAAATATGTAGGAGCAAACTGTGGACCTACGGATTAATCCGTAGGTGCAACAGATGGCCCTACGGATTAATCCGTAAGGACATAATATCAGGGTTTTTTTTAAAAAGGGCTTCCTGTTTTTAACCCGCCCTGTGCACAATAATATATACATCATATAACCAAATACAGAAATATAATCAACATCTCACGCATAATATATAAAAGAAATAGACAAACAGAATACGATACCAAACTAAATCATCGTGAATAAGCAAACAACCACCAACCATTATCGTCCAAAATTTATATAATATGTATCAGATAAGTATATACATTCTCAAAAATATAAATAAAGCAACCCTGGCTCGGTCCAGCTCCTCCACCTCTGATAATCGACGTAATCTGGCGCATCTGCTCCTCGGTGCAGCCCTGAGTCGTCAAAAACTCGACCAATGAAGGAGCGGACTGTGCAGGAGTCTGAGCGGGCTGTGGAGCTGCAAGAGTGGTCTGCACAACCGCAGCCGAGGTAGTGGCTTGCGGAGCCGCAGCCGAAGGAGATTCATATGGAGCCGCAGCTGAAGTACCCTGTCACATCTGTTCAATTTTGTGTGTAATAAACGAGTAAGAACTGTGTATTAGTTGAATTAATTTCATTATCAGGTTTGTAGGGTTATTAGGCACCGTCATAAGGGTCTATAAGGCATCAACCATACCCGATTTTAATTTTAGACGTGTCGAACAACCCTAACCAAGATCTTAGACGAGAGATTAGGCGAAACAAAGCAAGTAAACAACTTTACTTCTAAGAGTTAGGGATTACAACATTTGTAGTCCGTTCCTTCACTTCTAAAGCTCCGTGTTGAGGTCCCTTCGCTGCGATCATCGAGTACCCGGACTCTAGAGAGGCTCCATGAAGAGAAGGATGCAAGCTTGCTTCCGATCTTCGATAACAAAGATGATCTACCTTGAAGTTTCTTTAACACAAGCTCTCACTCACTAATGAAGTGAACACCCTAATCTAAAGGGCTAGGATAGATTAGGATGATGAAGTAGGATTTTTAGCTCTCATTTGTTTTCTTAATCTCACTCATTTTCATCACAACATAAAAAGCTAGAAAGCTTTTTCATGAAAGAAGGAAGAAGAAGAAGAAGAAGCTAACTCCTTTTGTGATGAATAATGAATAACTCAAGAGTGAGATTAGAAATGCAACCATAGTATAAGTGAGAAGACTTAACCCATGTAGAGAAACAACTATGGTTAAAGGGTTGGGTTGGGTTAAGCAAATATCTTGCAAAATATCACAAAATATCCAAGTCAAAGTCAAAGCTTCAAGAAGCCTCTTGAAAGCTTCATGCAAGCTTAACCCTAATCCAAACCATTTAAACTCCACAAAACATGTTGCATTTATAACCCTAACTTGTTACAATATTATATATCACATATACAATATTTATTGTAACAAAATAAAATAATACAATTAACATATATCGCATATATATCAATGTATTACCCGAGTGAGAAAAAGAATCTTTTAGTGAGCTTATACTAGTTAATGTAATTTAATATATCAAATATATAATTATACATTAAATTATCGAATCAACACTTGATCCGATAATCCGGCTATTTCACAAATAACCGACTAATATAATCTGTATCAGTTCATCGAATCAACACTTGATCCGATGACCCGGCTATATCACATATACCTGGCCAATATCTCATATCGTGAGAATCTAATACAGTATCACATACACGTATTGTTCTCGGTCCCGCACATATCATATACGTGCTCCTACTCCGTTTTGCCTGAGCTAAGAACCTCTGTGTAGGACTCTAAAGAATCGTCAATAGGCCGGCAGTAGGTGATGATCATATCAAACACCCACAAGCTGCAAGCGGTCAGCTAAACGTAACAGCCACCCAGGTATTGAGCGATCAGAAGAAGCAAGCCTGTACATTCTCCTACAAATCCAATCAGTAACACTCCCGTACAGTCCAGTCTCTTCGTCTGATATGTCGCATATCTCGCCTAGGGGTGGTAAACGTCAGACCCCAGTAGCTTGATAAGTCGTGTCGATATGAGGTCTATAACAGTTCGAGAAACTACTGGTAACACTTACCAGTAAATCTCAACAACCCTGGCCAGGGATTTCTAGTTATAGCCAATCGAACACAGCGCAACATCAACTCCCTATACCGGGAGAGACGAATCCCCTCCCATCGCTCATTGCCTCCATGTGATTCGGGACTGTACCCAAAAGCCACCTTTTTACACGCCCTCTTGGACGTGGTATGATGGAAATCAAAGCACAGTGGGAATCACACAAGACTCTATGACGATCTCGGGTCTACAGACTACTCTGTACCAGTGTCACCAGAGAACTGCCATCTGACGTGAGGTATAATACTATCTGGGAGTTCTCGGCGAGTCCGTCCAATGTACCCAGTCTCTACTGAGCACCCGTACACCATCCTTGATGTCAAACACCGATGGATATGGGATCATCCATCGTCCATCATATGGGTCAAGATGCGTATACGCTAGTCTACTTTGGTGTATCGATGCCCTGTTTCGATACACCCTCGAATAGGAACAGTTATAGGATGTACCCGTCGACTACCGTGGCCACACTAGTATGATCTCATCATAGTCCCAGTAGTCGAGTACATATCCTAAGGGCTTTATCAACATGTAATATAGAGACAATTAGAGTACATGTTAAGATAAAGTACAACCAGATAGCATACTATCATGTCGAGCAAGAAAGTCCTCCCTATATATGTCCAAGCATCCATTACAATATACATCATATGTACAGTAATGGCCTCTAGGGCATATATATAACTAACAAGGTTATTGCGAAACCCCAATCTAAGATTAATCAAAGTTAAGTCTACAACCAAATAAGCTCAGGCTGCTAATATTGGATATGTTATTATCTATAATATGATATAATATTTTACTATTAAGTAGTATATATACCATCATCTCCTTCAACTCCTGGACGGTGGTTTTCAAGGTGGCAACATCTTGCTCTAGACGTCGCTCATGGGGGTAAGCAAAGTAACCGCCGGAGTAGAGTCCAACCTCATATGGGCCCTGCTAGGACCCAGTCCTAGGCCTCTCTCCCAACCTCCATGGTGCTCTCCGTGTATGGCGTCTAGGACTTGGGTCAGCAGCATCGGATCGTTCTGTCCAGTAAAATCAATCCTCGATGCCTCCGCCTGCTCCACTACCCGCTCCTGCATCCACATTAACCAGTAAAATATAAGTATATCATTTAAATTTGAACTTTTCAAAACAAAAATTTCAAACCTGATAGAATAAATATTAATACTTACGCAATACTCCTGGGTAGCGGTGTCGGGGAATCGAAGCTCGCCCGTCGCGGGATCTGTCGAGGTGCCGTGGACGGTAAGATATGCGGTCAGCACGCTCGGTGTACCACCCTACGCCAGGCTCTGAGCTCTCTGCAATTCGCAAAAAAATTACATATATTATAAAATAACTCTTAATATTACATTATATCACAGTAGGTCTATTGTAATTTACCAATAACTCTATGGCACGAGTAATATTCCTCGAGCCACCTGTATAAGTGGGGCGACCGCTCTTCGCCGACTTCCTATTCTCTTTATTTTGATCGGTCTGTTTCTGCACAACACATTCAGATTTAGTTTTCTAATTAAGCAACACAAAAAAATAAATTATATAATAAACAATGAATTACATTTAAAATACTAACCTGTTTGCACTGAGAGTATGTCGACTCTAGAAAAGGCCGGAGTATGTAGGAGAGCCGCTCTCTCTGCCTCGTGGGTCGCCATCCACAGGGAATAACAGTCGATCTTCATCTCGTTCCTATTGTATCGAACCTTTGATTGCATGTTTTTCATCAGGCCATGGTACAGAGCGTGAAGATAGAGCACTCTCTCAGGATGATCAGGGTCGGGTACAGGCTAAAAGTCATAATCCAACTGCAAATACAAAAAAAAAACAATGTTATTAAATTGCAAGTGTTAAATAATAATAAATATATTGGGTAAGTCAAATGAAACTATATATTAATACCCGAGCCTGATCCCAGAAGAAGGCAAATGAGCGTCGGTGCTGGTCGCCCCACTCAACGTGAAGTGGATACTTCTTCACGAGGCGGCTCTCATCCCCCATATACCATCCGAACCTCTCGGCATAATCACCGGTATAGCGATAATCTGGGTAAAGAAGTGGCAGAATGCTGCCTCCCCTAGCTCTGTCGGGCCTCAAGCCTGTGGGACTGATTTGGGCCTCGAGTCCCCCTCTCGGGATGAGGATGCCCTGCATCTACAAGAAATATCAAGACAATAAATATTAAGACAAAGTGGTATTAAGAAATCAAGGTTTAAAGAAAATTTAAGTGTGATATATACCTCCGGCGACAGAAGCAAGAGCCTGGGCCCGGGCAGCAGCACGAGCGGGACGATAGTTCCTCCGGTAAGGAACAACCGGTGACCCGGACGTGGACGCATCTCCAACTAGAAAATAAACATCGATAAAATTACATTAAGTTCATTTTTATTCTTAAAGGATATGTAAAATAAATAAATATTTTATATTTATTCATACAAACCTGCAGACTGAGCGGAGGGTATAGAAGTGACGGGAGTGGCCCCTGCACCAGACGTGGACGCACCACCTATAATTAGACAATCAAACATTGACTATATAAGTAATTGCAAAAAGAATGTATATATAAATAATAAAACATTCTAAATCAACATGTATACACTATAGGATATATAAACATACCCGCAGGTGCGGTGGTGGCCTCTACCTGAGATGTAAGTACGTAAGAGCAAAAAGAATGTATGTATATATATGATATAGCATTCTAAATTAATATACATGCACTATATGATATATAAACATATCTGGAGGTGCGGGAGTGGCCTCTGTCCCTGATGTGGACGCACCACCAACAGCTAGACAATCGAACATTGACTATATAAGTAATTTTGACATGAATATGCATATAAATCTATAATATTACATTCAAAATGAATATACATGCAATATACCTGGAGGTGTGGCAAAGTCTACACGGAAGGAGGCATCTGAAGGGGTCTCCGATCGGGGTGCAAGACCGGCCCTCTGAAGCTCCCTACGCAGCTCTCCGGGCGGCGGAACCGCTCTGCCTCTGCCTCTGCCGGTGCCGTGGCTGGAGCTCCTGCCGCCCCTCGCTGCTCCCGTCATCGTCATCAAATCTAGATAAAATGGTTTGTGGACGCATTAGACAATCATTACATATGCATGTTATATATGTATAGATCGTAACATATAAATTGTAGGTTCTGATAACTATATTGAGAAATCTAAGAACGGGATGGTTACTGACAAAGGAGAAAATCCGTGTATATGCTTTGTGTGTGCATTTGTCATTGAAAAGAATAAATTATCGATAATCAAAATTAGATTTGAGGATACCCATGTATGAGTTGTATTCTATATATTTGTGTTTCAATTTATAATTTCGCTTAAATGTAGGGTTGTTAGTGTGTATGTGTTGTGTGTGCATTTGTTGTGTATTCGTGTTGTATGTGTGTGTTTCGGCTGTCGGGGGTAAGGCTTCTATCCCATTAAGAATGTATAGAGCATACACCCATTTTCTTGTGTTTTCAACCGTTTCGAGTAAATTTCGACAGCACCTCCCCACTGTTCTTCGATGACACTGTAATAGAATAAATAATCATTTCAATGCTATGAAACAATGTTGAAATGAACATCTAATCTATCTTTGTACACGGAGAACCAGCAGAAAAGTACCGATGAAATAACTCGAAACGGATGAAAACACAAGTGAATGCAGGTGTTTACTTTATACATTCCTAACTTGTCCATACTGGACAAATCTATCGGTTATCATACGATTGAATCTTCTCATCATATAGACTATACGACGGTTGTTAGTACTGAACTATACCGTCCGATATTTAACAACCTTCGTATAGTTCTATGTCACGACGAATATCGAACGTATGTTAACCGATAGACGGGGACTAAGTCGCGCTTTGATTTTCATATATCAGTATCGATGAGAATATGAAAGTTTCATATTATCATCGAGTATTATATATTGGTTTTAAATTGAATATTTAACTTGAATAGGTTTTACGTTTACGTTTCATTATTAAGGGTTCGAAGTTTTTAGTTTAGGGTAAATTTTTCTTGCATTTAGGGTAAAATTGTACGTTTACGTTATCATCAATTATCCTACTGAATGAACTAGTGCACCATAAACCCTAACCCTAAATAACCCAAATAAACTTGATTAACCATAATCGTTACCCTAACACAAATTATCCCTAATTAACCCAAACTTAACCCAAATTAACCTAATTAACCCTAATCAACCCAAAGTTAACCCAATTTACCCAAATTAACTTAATTAACCCTAATCAACACCCTAACCCTTTCAAATTATCACTAATTAACCCAAATTAACCATGGCCTCTAATTAACCCAAATTAACCCTAGCCTCTAACCCTAAACCTGAACCAAACCCTAACCCTAACCATACACTGAACCCTAACCCTAGCCCAAGTCTTACCCTAACCCTAACCCTAACCCCAACTAATTAACCCTAACCCTAACCATTACTGAACTGAACCCTAAGCCTAACCCTAACCCTACCCTAACCCTAACCCTCAACCTAACCGAACCCTGAACCCTAACCCTAGCCCAAGTAGCAACCCAATAATCAACAAAAACAGAAATAAAAGCATAATTAGAAGTAAAAATATGAAATTTACTAACCTGTAGCTAGGCCTGCGATGGAGGAGACCGGAGATGGTCGACGACACAATCGGCGACGAGTCGCAGGCGGTGGCGACGAGGAAGTCGACGGTGATGTCGGGACGACGAGGCACGCGCAGGAAGGCGGTGGCGACGAGGCGTGAGCGGTGGCGATGAGAGGGGCGCGCGGGAGATTGAGAGCGAGGAATTTTTGGGAACGATCGAGGAATTTTCTATGCTTTATTTTTTTATTAATAACCCATATATATGCCCCTACGGATTTAACCGGATGTCCTTCTTTTGCGGCTCCGTATGGCCAAATAACAAATTACGTTTTAATAATTTTAAATTAATGCGTATGGCACCGTAAGGGAAATCATGTGGACCTACGATGTAATCCATAGGGGCATCATTTTATTGCCCCTACGGAAACCTTTATCCGTAGGGGAAACCCCTTATTGTAGTAGTGTTTCGAGTCTTTGCGCAAGAATCCAAGCATGACGGTAGCCGAGTATGACCTTCAGTTCACCTTGTTGTCACGATATACTCCGTATTTGGTCCTTACTAAAGAGATCCAGATTAAGAGGTTCGTGCACGGACGTGATACATAGTTTTTTTTTCTCCATTGGTGCCCAGCATTTTGATACGTATGCAGAGGCAATGTGTCACGCCCCGCTTCCCAGTATACGGGCAGAGGACGGGACGAGGCCGCTACGTATTTACTGTGAAGTAAATACGCTAAGCGTATCTAAGCAATATAAATGTAAATGCACAAGAGAAAAGATATAATAAAATAGCAACTTTATTTATTCACATTCTTTTTACAATACATGGAAAAGTAAATACAACTGAATGAAAGCAATGCCTAAACAATGGCATAACAAAAAAGGAAAAGTACTGAAATAAAAGTGTACAATGAACTAAAGCTCTGGGTCTTCAATGAAGTGGTCCAAGTCTTCAGCGCTGGGCTCGATCTCTGACGTGTCCAGATCACCTGACGACATTCAAAGAAGAAAGAAGAGAATGTCGTCAGCGAACAGATCGCTCGGTAAGTCCCAAAGATAAGGGAGAAATAGAATGGATAGAATAAGAAGGTAGCTTTTAAAGTTGTAGTATATTGGTATAATGTTATGTTAACGCTGTTGTTTGTAGCTTGGTACAGAAGGATGCTAGTGTATATGAGAGGAGTCTCGTTAGACCAGAGACTACGGTGAACGGAATATAGAGTACAAGGCTCCGTTAGAATGTCTGGAACAACGGCGATTGACTTTAGGTTAGGTGACTTAAATCTTGCAGTCTCGTGCCACTTCTAACATCTTCCGTACCAATCTACCCCTTAAACCCCGCGATATCTTGTTTGTATTGTTTGTATTGGGTTGTCTTGTAATATAGATTGTATAATTTGGATGACTTGCCGAAACCATGATATCAGTAAATGGATGTAACTGTAGAATCATGGATGTAACTGGAGAATCATGTAAATGGAAGTATATCCATAGTTCGGTTCAGTCAGGTTGTATAGATTGATATATAGATTCATGGATTCATGTTGAATTGTAATATTGTAGATTGTAAATTGTAGATTGTAGGTTGTACTTAAATCATATTCATATCAGATTATAAAAAGACTCAATCTGAGTCAGACAATTAGAAAAGTAAATTGAAGTCCTGATTGTTTTGATGTTATCGGTAACCGCTGCACATGAGCGGCAGGATTTGTGTTTTTTTCAAAGACGATTACCGTGTTGATAACACCGTTGTTAAGTTGTCTACTTAAATAGGCAAGCACCCACTTCTCCGGCTCCCCGAGGCTCAAGAGATTGGTCCCGCTTAAACCTATAGTTACTAGGGTCCTTAAGGTAATTTATAGAACTTGAGGGGGTTTTATGTAAAAATACTTTTGTATAATTTTAAAAATACACCCCAAGTATTTATTTATCGTCTTTACAGTTGTAATAAATGTAGATTTTATATTTGTGATATTTCTAGTGAAGATAACCTAAATTCATAATAAAAGGTATTTATTTGTAATATTGACTTTGTATGGAATTCATGGTATATTAATGTAAAATGATCTTATGATTTTTTTAAAAGAGTTGTAATATTTATATTATTTCAAAATAGATATTTTAATGTTACATATATACATAATTATATAAAAATAATTTTAATATATATTTTATATTTCTAAAAATCTCATTTTCTTAAGATGTCGTATTTTAAATCTCTCGAGACCGAATACTCCTTGCGGAGGTCTGCATCTCGCACTACTAAGCTCAGGGATGTGCGATAATCTGCACCATCCTAGTCGGGTTCCCCAAATGGGTTGTAGCGGCGCTTTGCAAAGATTTGTGTAAAATACTAATCATTAAAAAAATGGTTTTATTAGTTATGGTATTTATTTGAAAAGGTGTCGTTTTCCCGTATTCTATGTTCCTGAGGGTATTGTGCTATGTTTCATATGAGTGTGTGAGGAGGTAGGTCATTACCTCATGATCTACTTAAATTTATAGCAAATTTAATGGTTTAAATGCCGAAATGAAACTACATGGTATTTTAGTGAAAAAATACGGTAAAATGGAAATAGCAATTTCTTTTGATATAGAACTTGTTCAATATGATTATTTAGTGTTTAATAGTCAACATGAAGTGGTTTAACAAGATTGTATTAAGAAAATGTTGTATTTTGAGAAAGAACCGAATCGGAAATCGGATTTACTCCGTTTCCGTCGGGTTTGGGAATTTCGTATTTTTTGAAAATATTAGAGAAGGGAAATTGGTACTTACAGGTTTCAAGGTTAGATGAGAGGAAGAGGGAGACGTAGGCTTCGCCGGTGCGTCGATTCATCACCGGGAGTTCCTCGGATTGTCGCCGGAGCTTCGCCTCTTTGTTCACTTCAAATGCACACTAGGGTTTCTAGGAATTTCTTGAGAGTTGGCCCAGAATTTTGGGGTGAGGGGGTAGTGTTTAGGGGTGGTATTTATAGGGTTAGGCTAGGGTTAGGGTAGATGAAGAGTTTAATTGAAAAAAAATTATTAAAATGTATTAAAATTGAGTAAATAGGGGTTTAAAAGAGTTCAGGTACTGTTCTCTGTATTTAAAGTGTGCAGGTGTACAGGGAAGACAAAAAGACACATTTTCTCCGTTGACGACTCGGCGGTCCGGCCGAGTCCGGCCGGCCGAGTCGGTCGGTCGGAGGGATCCCCGTCGGTTCATGTGCTCACTGGTATATTTAATTTATAGGGTATAGTGAGGTTTTTGTGAGATATGCACATGTAAACTGTTAGTATTCTAAAAATTCAAAATAAAACAATATTAAAAATAATGTGGGGTATGGGATTTGAACTCTGGTGGCTTGGTTCAGCAGTGCAAGGTATTACCAATGAGCCACAAGCTCCTTCTTGCTATTAATTAGCAAAACAAATATTTAACTTGTGCTCAGGCAAAAGTACCCCTTTCTTTAAATTTTGAAAAATTTGTACAGGAAATTTGGGGTTGTTATATTCTACCCTCCTTAAAAAATTTCGTTCTCGAAATTTGTAAAAGGAAAGTGTAACGGATTCAAGGAAAGTTTGGTGACTGAAGTACTGATAATGTATGAAAAATAACAATGTGATGCAAGGGTTTAAAAAAATGTGAAAGAGACTACTAGTGTTACCTTGGTCAACTGTCTTGGCTTCTATGCCTGCTAATTTGAATATCTGTCGTCGTGGTACATTCCTTCTAGTTAGAGGCACATTCGATCCTTGGGGCATGTTTCTCTGCCCTCGAGGCATGTCCCTCATTGCTTGTTGGAATTGGCGAGTAGGCTGTGCAGGAAATCCACATGGAGGTGGTGCTGGGAGTGCAGGACGAGTTGCAGGAGCCTGGATAGCTGGCCACTGCGGATAGTTGGTGGGTGTGTGAGCTGAGTTGCTATTATAAGGACAGTTCCCAATTCCATGGTTGGATGCGCCACAAATTAAATACAGGCCTTTTGCGCGCTTACAGTCCTTCCACAAGTGTCCCTTTCTTCTGCAGTAGTAGCAGAAATCTGGACTCGACTGGTTATTGGTTTCTTCAGTTCTCCTGGGTTCGAACATTGGCCTGGAAGAAGCTCCTCCTGCTATTTGAGTGGCAGGACATTTCAAACCGGCAGACTGAGGTCTTCCCCACGCCTTTATCACTGCCTCATAACTGCGGGCAGCTGTCAGAGCCGCTTCATGAGTCGAAAATTTCCCTGTGGCTAGTGCAGCCTAGATTTCCGTGTCCAAACCTCATTGAAATCGACGGGCTCTGATCTCGTCCGTCGGTATCAAGTGTGCCGCAAATCTGTTATGGTCTTGTATTAGTTGTGTATTATGTGATATTTAAAAATTCAAATTACTGAGACATATCTTACCGACTGAGCATGGTGAACTCAGCGTCATACTCATCTACCGACTTGGTCCACATCGAACCTTATTGCAGATGAATGAACTGTTGTTCCATGTCAAACCTGGTAGTCTCAGGGAAGTACTTCGTGTTGAACCTATCGCGGAAAGTCTTCCATTCTATGGGCTGATCAAGACGGCTTTCTTCCGCCTTCCACCAGTTCCGTGCATTGTCCGTGAGCTGCAGTTTCGCAACACAGACCCAAGCTATATCTGACACTTGTGCTGCCGCCAGATCATCTTCTATACTTTATGCCCATTCTTCAGCTTCCAGTGGGCTCCCCTTTCCTGAGAACTGTTTGAGATGTCAAGCTCTGAATTGCTTTACCCCAGGTGCTTCAGTTTCGGGACGGTTCAAGAGCTGCTGTTGTCCCTCTAGGAGGCTGTGGATTGCCTCAAGCAGAACCGTTTGCTCGTTGGGTGGAGCAGGAATGGCATGTGTGATTGGTAGTGGTGGAGGTGTGTTGTGGACATTGGTGCTGGTGTTGTTTGGGGAATCCATAACCTTGAATGAAAAATTTAGGTTAGGACAGATTCAAAATATATGATTCAAAGAATATGAAATTCTAAGATTCAAGGAACATGAATTGTAAAGAATGTTTTAGTTGCTGTTTCTTGTGTTATATTGCTTAGGTTGTTCATGCAGAACAAAATTGCATGGCAGTGTTCTATACAGCTCTGACCTGCATGGGCCACCAACAAAACCTATCACGCCCCGCTTCCCAGTGTACGGGCAGAGGACGCGACGAGGCCGCTACGTATTTACTATGATGTAAATATGCTAAGCGTATCTAAGCAATATAAATGTAAATGCACAAGAGACAAGATATAATAAAACAGCAACTTTATTTATTCATATTCTTTTTACAATACATGGAAAAGTAAATACAACTGAATGAAAGCAATGCCTAAACAATGGCATAACAAAAAAGGAAAAGTACTGAAATAAAAGTGTACAATGAACTAAAGCTCTGGGTCTTCAATGAAGTGGTCCAAATCTTCAGCGCTGTGCTCGATCTCTGACGTGTCCAGATCACCTGACGACATTCAAAGAAGAAAGAAGAGAATGTCGTCAGCGAACAGATCGCTCGGTAAGTCCCAAAGATAAGGGAGAAATAGAATAGACATAATAAGAAGATAGCTTTTAAAGTTGTAGTATATTGTTATAATGCTGTGTTAACGCTGTTGTTTGTAGCTTGGTACAGAAGGATGCCAGTGTATACGAGAGGAGTCTCGTTAGACCAGAGACTACGGTGAATGGAATATTGAGTACAAAGCTCCGTTAGAATGCCCGGAACAAAGGCGATTGAATTTAGGTTAGGTGTCTTAAATCTTGCAGTCTCGTGCCACTTCTAACACTTTCCGTACAAATCTACCCCTTAAACCCCGCGATATTTTGTTTGTATTGGATTGTCTTGTAATATAAATTGTATAATTTGGATGACTTGCCGAAACCATGATATCAGTAAATGGATGTAACTGTAGAATCATGTATGTAACTGGAGAATCATGTAAATGGAAGTATATTCATGGTTCGGTTCAGTCAAGTTGTATAGATTGGTAGATGGATTCATGGATTAATATTGAATTGTAATATTGTAGATTGTAGATTGTAGGTTGTACTTGAATCATATTCAAGTCAGATTATAAATAGACTCAATCTGAGTCAGACAATTAGAAAAGTAAATTGATGTCCTGATTGTTTTGATGTTATCGGTAACCGCTGCACATGGGCGGCAGGATTTGTGTCTTTTTCAAAGACGATTACCGTGTTGATAACACCGTTGTTAAGTTGTCTATCTTAAATAGGCAAGCACCCACTTCTCCGGCTCCCCGAGGCTCAAGAGATTGGTCCCGCTTAAACCTATATTTACTAGGGTCTTTAAGGTAATTTATAGAACTTGAGGGGGTTTATGTAAAAATACTTTTGTATAATTTTCAAAATACACCCCAAGTATTTATTTATCGTCTTTACAGTTGTAATAAATGTGATTTTTTATTTGTGATATTTCTAGTGAAGATAACCTAAATTCATAATAAAAGGTATTTATTTGTAATATTGACTTTATATGGAATTCATGGTATATTAATGTAAAGTGATCTTGTGATTTTTTTAAAAGAGTTGTAATATTTATATTATTTTAAAATAGATATTTTAATGTTATATATATATATACATAATTATATAAAAATAATTTTAATATATATTTTATATTTCTAAAAATCTCATTTTCTTAAGATGTCGTATTTTAAATCTCTCGAGACCGAATGCTCCTTGCGGAGGTCTGCATCTCGCACTACTAAGCTCAGGGATGTGCGATAATCCGCACCATCCCAGTCGGGTTCCCCAAATGGTTTGTAGCGGCGCTTTGCAAAGATTTGTGTAAAATACTAATCATTAAAAAAAATGGTTTTATTAGTAATGGTATTTATTTGAAAAGGTGTCGTTTTTCCGTACTCTATGTTCCCGAGGGTATTGTGCTATGTTGCATATGAGTGTATGAGGAGGTAGGTCATTACCTCGTGATCTACTTAAAGATATAGCAAGTTTAATTGTTTAAATGCCGAAATGAAACTACATGGTATTTTAGTGAAAAAAAAACGGTAAAATGGAAATAACAATTTTTTGATATAAAACTTGTTCAATATGATTAGTTAGTGTTTAATAGTCTACATGAAGTGGTTTAACAAGATTTTATTAAGAAAATATTGTATTTTGATAAAGAACCGAATCGGAAATCGGATTTACTCTGTTTCCGTCGGGTTTTGGAATTTCGTATTTTTAGAAAAGATTACAGAAGGGAAATTGAGACTTACAGGTTTCAAGGTTAGATGAGAGGAAGAGGGATACGTAGGCTTCGCCGGTGCGTCGATTCGTCGCCGGGATTTCCTAGGATTGTCGCCGGAAAATTCGCCGGAGCTTCGCCTCTTTGTTCACTTCAAATGCACACTAGGGTTTCTAAAAATTTCTTGAGAGTTGGCTCAGAATTTTGTGGTGAGGGGGTAGTGTTTAGGGATGGTATTTATAGGGTTAGGCTAGGGCTAGGGTAGATGAAGAGTTTAATTGAAAAAAATGTATTAAAATGTAATAAAATTGAGTAAATCGGGGTTTAAAAGAGTTCAGATACTGGTCTCTGTATTTAAAGTGTGCAGGTGTACAGGGAAGACAAAAAGCCACATTTTCTCCGTTGACGACTCGGCGGTCCAGCCGAGCCCGGACGGCGGCGCCGGCCCGAGTCGGCCGGTCCGCCGGCCGATTCGGCCGATCCTGGCTGAGTCGGTCGGTCAGAGGGATCCCCGTGGGTTCATGTGCTCACTGGTATATTTAATTTACAGGGTGTAGTGGGGTTTTTGTGAGATATGCACGTGTAAACTGTTGGTATTCTAAAAATTCAAAATAAAACAATATTAAAAATAATATGGGGTATAGGATTTGAACTCTGGTGGTTTGGTTCAGCAGTGCAAGGTATTACCAATGAGCCACAAGCTCCTTCTTGCTATTAATTAGCAAAACAAATATTTAACTTGTGCTAAGGCAAAAGTACCCTTTTTTTAAATTTTGAAAAATTGGTACAGAAAGTTGTACAGGAAATTTGGGGTTGTTACGTATGCAGAGGCAATCGATGCGGCTACACTAATAGAGGAACGTTATGTTGAGATTGGAATGGCTCCAGAGCCGAAGCGAGCTCGAGTTGAGGCTCCATCTGTTGATCAAGAGATCGGTGGCATAAGGGAATGGCCCCGAGAGCATTTATTCTACACCAATAGGATGCAGAGACTAGCCCGGTTGTTTTTTAATAGCGAGAGGCCCGGCCATAGAGCCAGAAACTGTCCCACCAGGCGTTAGAACAGGAAAGCGTCCCGACGAGCTGCTTCATCTTCTTTCCTCCCTCCACCGATGATTACTCAGGTTCCATCCAGGGATCGAACAAGTAGTGGATATGATGGTCCTATGCAGAGAGGACAAGGGTCTAGAGATAGAGAACGTCAGGCCATGAGCGATGAGCAAGCGAGGGTTCTTGCTCTGACTACTCCGGGTGCTCAGGCACCTTTCAACACTGAAGAAAGTATACTTCATCGTCAATTGTTTTGATTTGTGTTTTGGATGATCTGAGTATCACACTCTCGACGTTGAAGAAGGTATACTTCAATGTCGGTTGCTTTGGATTTGTCTTTTGGTGATCCGAGTATCACCCTTTCGTTTTCATACACGCGGAGGATTATTTGCGTTGAGATTTTCATGAACGTATGTTTTCCATAAGATTTGAGAAACCGCTTGATACTATTTCATAAAACTTGATTATATTTGCAAATTGTGATTTTCTCTTGCAATAATGATTTTACGTCCTCCATGAGTTTTCTGTGCATTTATGGTTTGTGTTATCCGATATCGAGGAGGAAAGAACCAATTATGGATAGCGACGAATATCCGGAGGATACCGATCAGGGTTTTTATAATGACTTTGATTAGAGGGCTGATCAGAGAGACAGCGCCTAAAATATTTTGGGATTTCGAGTGTCGATAATTAACACAAAATTTGATGATGTTTTATGGATATGAATTTTTTATTATGCGTGATCCGTTATGATGCGCTTACTTTTACTTATGCTATATCCCCGTTATCACGCATAATGTAGTATTTCTAGCTTGCGTGAGATTTCAGAGCCCCGTTGATTCAATTTAATGAATGTTTTAAACATTTTAGGTTTAAATTTAAATTCTGAGACCAAATTTATTTAAGGAGCAATATTGTAACATTTTATAATTTTAAAGATTATTTTAAAAATTAAATAATGATATTATGAGTTTTCTTTAAAATGATGACATTTTTAGAATTGGGCTTTCATAAATTGGTATGTAAATATACCTATATAGTTTGACATGATAAAAGCAATAATTTACTTTCTAGTTAGCATTAGTGGACATGGCAAACAACGTTAATTTTAACATTTTCATTATATGTGTGTGTGTGTGTTTGTGTGTTTTTCTAAAAGAATTTGGGGATTAAAGTTTCAGGGCATGGCTACATATTTTTATAGAATTGTTGGAGGAGAAAGAGGGAATGGCATGAGCTCATCATGCCTTAACCCTACATGCCTTCTTGTTCCCTCCTCGTTTCCCTCACTCTCACTCTCATCTCTAGCTCTCTCTCATTCTCAACTCCAATGGCTATCTCTCCCCCTCTCTCAAACTCTCACCCCAAAGCCACAACACTCTCCAACTCTCAAATCCCAACTCCAACAAACACTTTCTCAGTCACTCAAACCTCACCAATTTGAAGCCACATCAAGTCTTCAAAGGGAAACCATCATCTCTTCTTCAAGTAGCTAATACAAGCATGGATTTCCTTCTTGACTCATATTTTACTTGAGGTAATACTTACCTTTAAAGTTATTGTTTAGAGTTTTTCACAAAAAAATACATCCTTTCCATAAAAACCATGTTTTTATAGTTTAGATGTTAAAAAGATAGGTTTTTGGACGGTTAGATGTGGTTTTTATGAAGTTTTCTTGGGGATTACAATTTGATTTTTGATAGTTGAAGGTATTTTAAAGAAAAAGATTTGGTTTTAAAAGTGTTTGCAAATTTCAGAATTTTGAACCCGTAAAATCCTTCTTCATACGTCTGGAAGTTTGAACTTCATATGTCTGCCTGCTATATGTATTTGTTTGTTTTTGTTGGTCAGAGGTCTGCCCCTTACTCAGATGTCTAGTCTCAAGCCTCTGGTTGGATTTTAATAGTTCTTCAGACGTCTGTTATACAAAGCTTTAGACGTCTGTCCCTAATTCAGACGTCTGCATATTTTTCTCTAGTTGGATTTTGTGTTCAGGTAAGACGTCTGAGAGTTTGAACTTCAGATGTCTGGTGCACTTTTTGGCTGATTTGTTTACTAGTATTCATTGTGTTTCGTTTGTTGGGTTTTCTATTGATACTAATGGAGTTTCCTTACATGTTTATGATATTATCGGTTATAGGGTCGATTGCGGAGACTCCCGAGATGACGAGAAGAGGCGCAGCAGTCATTAGATTCGACTAGCTCGAACCGCATTACTGTGAGTAGATTTATATCTGCGAGTGGGGAATCGGATGGATGGCGTATAGCACTCCCATGAAACCTATTGTTTTGTTATGCTATTGATACGTTTATGAGTCATGTTACGTATATCTAGATCTATTCGTTGATTAGTAGATTCGTAGTTTAGCTTTAATAGACTTATCGTAAACACACTGTATAGAACACTAGCACAATTACTAATTATAAACATGTTGCACAATCACAGGTTCGCATGCTACTCTACACATCATTAGTACTGTCATGCCACCTAGAACTTATCATGCTTACATATCATAGTATGATTAATGTTATATCGGAATTAATATTATACTATGATTAATATTATATGCGCATACGTAACTAGACGTCAATACTGATTGTTGGGCAAGTACGCGACTAGAGATCCATACCAGTCGCCATGTGTGTATGTGACTTGACATCCGTACCGATCGTTGTGCGAGTGCGTTGACAGGATGTCTGCACCAATCGCTGTGTGCATACATGACTAGATGTCCGTACTAATAATATTGCATTACTATGTGTGTATGTAGACTTGATGTCCTTGCTATTTTAAGTATGTATTTGCGTACGTAGACTATATGTTCGTACTATTTAAACTATGTGTTCGGTACATAGACTAAATGTCCATACCGACTATTATTGATTAATTAAATGGAATATTGGTTATCATCGTACGAAGGGAGATTCTGTACTGGATGAAATGATGATGTTGAGCCGAATACGGCCTTATATTATATTGACTCGTGGAGTCTTTTTATTTATCTCTATTGAGAGATTATGAAAATATAAAGGTTTTTACCCATTTTCAAATAACAATTCGTTCATTTTTTAAAAGCGATAATACCAAGAATATGCTGTTAGGATTTCAACAGGATGTATATATATTTTAAACGTCGCAGCCTTCTTATTTTCATCGCAGCCTTCTTATTTTCAAAACAACAATTCGTTCTAATTTAATGTGTGTGTGTATATATATAGAGAGAGAGAGAGAGACACACACACACACACACAGATATATATATATATAATATAGGATTACTCATAAGTATTCATTTATTTATCTACTATGCTCGTTCACGCTATGCTTACTTTACTTATTATTCATTCACGCTATGCTTTCTTCATGTTATCCGTTCACGTTACGATTATATTATTAATTGTGTTACGTTTACATTATCCATATACTTTATGATTCCATTCGCGCTATGAGTATATTAATGTTTGTATTGTAATATGATATCCGTATATGCTATACTTATTTCACACAGACAAAAATGGTACGATTTAAATGAGATTTATTATTGTGAATATGATATGATATCAATCCTAAAAGATTGAGAATATACATGATTGAGAATATATATATATATATATATATATATGAAAGTGGATATACGAAAGAGAATATATTTATATTTATATATATATATATATAGAGAGAGAGAGAGAGAGAATAATGGAGGAAAGAGGCCACGGGAGGGAATTTCCTCCTATGGCGTCGAAAAAATACGCCCTTCCTTATTTTTTCCGACGATCGGCACCCACCATCTTCATCGTTATCATCTAAGATGTGGGTACACCAAATTTCTTATGATCTATAACTTTTTCACCGTTGATTTAGCAATGTAAACTGTTCTATTGTCGGTAAACTGTTAATTTTGAACCCACTAAATCAACGGTGAAAAGGTTGTAGAATCACATGAAATTTGGTGTACCCACATTTTAGATGATAACGATGAAAATAGTGGGTGCCGATCGTCGGAAAAAATGAAGAAGGGTGTATTTTTTCGACGCCATAGAAGGAAATTCCCTCCTATGGCCTCTTTCCTCCATTAACCTCATTCATATCACTACTACAATAGGGGGTTGCCCCTACGGATATTGAAATCCGTAGGGACAGATTTATGTTGGCCCTACGGATTAAGCCGTAGGGCTATAAGGTTGCCCCTACGGTCTAAGACGTTCAAGAATAAAAATATTAATTCTTAATTTGGTGTTTGCCCCTACGGAGCCGCAAACCAAGGACCTACGGACAAATCCGTAGGGGCAACTAAATAGCGATTTAATTAAAAAGGCACAGATCGCCTACGCCCCTTATCTCTTTCTCTCTCTCTCGATCGCGCGCGAACCAAAATCCCCAAATCATTCCCGCCGTTCTCGTCGTCGCCACCGCCGTTCTCGTCACCGTTCTTCCTCGTCGCCGTTTTCGTCGTCGCCTACGTTTCGTCATCGCCACCGATCGATCCATCGCACAGGTTAGTAAATCTTCAACTAAACAAATTTTTGATTATTTATGGCTAGGGTTCATGTCTGGGGCTGGGGTTGCGGTTGGAGTTGGGGTTCGGCAGGGGTTGGGGTTGGGGTTGGGGTTAGGGTTAGGGTTGGGGTTCGGCTGGGGCTGGGGTTAGGGTTAGGGTTGGGGTTGTGGTTTGGCTGGGGCTGGGGTTAGGGTTAGGTTGGGGCTGGGGCTGGGCTGGGCTGGGTCTGGGGCTGGGCTGGGGCTGGGGCTGGGGTTAGGTTGGGGTTGGGGTGGGGCTGGGCTGGGGCTAGGTCTGGGGTTAGGGTTAGGTTGGGGTTAAGGTTTGCTGAATTTGGCAAACCTGAGAGGAATTTCCAGCATTATTAGTCTAGTTTGATTACTAAAATTATTGTTGATCGAGAAAATCTTGGGTCCTTCTAATCAAACATTGTTTGTTACTATATGTCAACGAGTACTGATAAAAGAAAAAACCGATTTCAAGTGGAAATTAGGTATGTACAATGTTCTAATATAATTTGTATTTCTTGCCATCATCAAACATATAAAAGTACTAATATGAAATGGAAAATAAATAAATAAATAATCAAAGCTTTGGCATGTATGTAAAATCCCTTGTTACTTTTTCTTGGTTGCCCAACTTTGAAAATTCTATCTATTAAATTAGACATACTCTAAAAAGAATGATATTGCAAGAATTTGACTTGGTGGAGACTTGCTTCATTAATAGAAATATGAAAGTGTAAGGACGTTCTTTACCTTCGATAGGGTTCGGTTGGGGTGGGACTGGGGCTAGCTAGGGCTTGGGATTCATCACCTGATATAGCGAAATACAAAGCATACTTCAGTACACCCGACCTCATTGAGTTTCCTATTGAAGTTCCCGGTCAAACGGCATATGCATATTTTTATTCGCCATGAAATCCCAATTATCAAGCTACCGAGGACGAAAAGCCACCTTTGTTAGTCGAGAGTCATAGTAATAGACTTGTCATTATAGATCATAGTCAATTGTTTTTCCTATCATTTTCTTGATCCAGATGCTAATCAACTTGTCAATTAGTTACTGTTTTTATGACGTATTTGTCTATATTTGTTGACAGTGGCCTTTCTTTTGGATGAACATGTTTTTTTTATGCATGTTTCAGTCATGTGAATTCATATGTTGCGTATAACTCTTTATGATATCAGTATCCTACATTTGTAGTTTTAATTTTTGATTGTTATAGATGAATGCCATTGCAATAATAGTTTTTGGTTGATGAATGCCATTGCAATGTAGGATGATCAGTTCTATCAATCTTGATTTCAATGGTTTAAAATCATGTTACACATACAACAAGAATACACACAAACGCATCATTAGAGAGTGATTCGAGATGTTCAAGTTAAAACCAATATATGATAATATGAAACCTTCATATTCTCATCGATACTCATATATGAAACTAAAAGCGCCACTTAGTCCCCGTCTATCGGTTAACATACGTGCGATGCTCGTCGTGACACAGAACTATACGAAGGTTGTTAAATATCGGACGGTATAGCTCGATACTAACAACCGTCGTATAGTCTACACGACGAGAAAATTCAATCGTATGGTAACCGATAGATTTGTCCCGTGTGGACAAGTTAAGAATGTATAAAGCAAACGCCTTCATTCACTTGTGTTTTCATCCGATTCGAGATATTTCGTCGGTACCTTTCCGCTGGTTCTCCGTGTACAAAGATAGATTAGATGTTCATTTCAACGTTGTTTCACAGCTTTGAAATGATTATCTATTCTATTACAGTGTACTCGGAGAACAGCGGGGAGGTGCTGCCGAAATTTACTCGAAACGGTTGAAAGCACAAGTGATGGGTGTTCGCTCTATACATTCTTAATGGGATAGAAGCCTACCCCCGACAGCCGGAACACACACATACAACAAGAATACACAACAAACGCATAATTAGAGAGTGATTCGAGATGTTCAAGTTAAAACCAATATATGATAATATGAAACCTTCATATTCTCATCGATACTCATATATAAAACTAAAAGCGCCACTTAGTCCCCATCTATCGGTTAACATACGTGCGATGCTCGTCGTGACATAGAACTATACGAAGGTTGTTAAATATCGGACAGTATAGCTCGATACTAACAACCGTCGTATAGTCTACGCGACGAGAAAATTCAATCGTATGGTAACCCATAAATTTGTCCCGTGTGGACAAGTTAAGAATGTATAAAGCAAACGCCTTCATTCACTTGTGTTTTCATCCATTTCGAGATATTTCGTCGGTACCTTTCCGCTGGTTCTCCCTGTACAAAGATAGATTAGATGTTCATTTCAACGTTGTTTCACAGCTTTGAAATGATTATCTATTCTATTACAGTGTACTCGGAGAACAGCGGGGAGGTGCTGCCGAAATTTACTCGAAACGGTTGAAAGCAAAAGTGATGGGTGTTCGCTCTATACATTCTTAATGGGATAGAAGCCTACCCCCGATAGCCGGAACACACACATACAACAAGAATACACAACAAACGCATCATTAGAGAGTGATTCGAGATGTTCAAGTTAAAACCAATATATGATAATATGAAACCTTCATATTCTCATCGATACTCATATATGAAACTAAAAGCGCCACTTAGTCCCCGTCTATCGGTTAACATACGTGCGATGCTCGTCGTGACATAGAACTATACGAAGGTTGTTAAATATCGGACAGTATAGCTCGATACTAACAACCGTCGTATAGTCTACGCGACGAGAAAATTCAATCGTATGGTAACCCATAGATTTGTCCCATGTGGACAAGTTAAGAATGTATAAAGCAAACGCCTTCATTCACTTGTGTTTTCATCCGTTTCGAGATATTTCGTCGGTACCTTTCCACTGGTTCTCCATGTACAAAGATAGATTAGATGTTCATTTCAACGTTGTTTCACAACTTTGAAATGATTATCTATTCTATTACAGTGTACTCGGAGAACAGCGGGGAGGTGCTGCCGAAATTTACTCGAATCGGTTGAAAGCACAAGTGATGGGTGTTCGCTCTATACATTCTTAATGGGATAGAAGCCTACCCCCGACAGCCAGAACACACACATACATCAAGAATACACAACAAACGCATAATTAGAGAGTGAGTCGAGATGTTCAAGTTAAAACCAATATATGATAATATGAAACCTTCATATTCTCATCGATACTCATATATGAAACTAAAAGCGCCACTTAGTCCCCGTCTATCGGTTAACATACGTTCGATAATTTATTCTTTTCAACGACAAACGCACACACAAAGCATATACACGGATTTTCTCCTTTGTCAGTAACTATCCCGTTCTTATATTTCTCAATATAGTCACCATAACCTATAATTTATATGTCATACAGTCTAACATGGCCCATGAGTACGTCAGAGTTAAGGACTGGATGTATGTGGATTGGCAACAACGTATGCAACCTAAGTTTGTCGCAGGAGTTGCTGCTTTCATTGAATTTGCACACGCACATAATAAGATCATAATAGAGAAGATTCTCTGTCCGTGCGATAGATGTGGCAATAAGTACTGGCAGAAGGTAGAATTGGCAGAGCTTCATATTGTAAGACATGGGTTTACTAGACTTTATACAACTTGGAAATATCACGGGGAAGGAGAAGAATGCAGTACTGCGGCAGAAGAAGAAGGAGAACACGATAATGCGGCAGGAGAAGAAGAAGAATTCGGTAATGCGGAAGAAGGAGAAGACGGTAATTTATTTCCATCAGAAGAAATGGAGGATATGGTAGAGGCTGCCCTAGGTGAATCTATTCGTACCGAAGATGACATTCCTTCCGGTCAAGGACCGCGTGCGGATAAATATGAAAATTTCATGAATGATGCTAGAAAACCAATTTATGAGAATGCGAAGTATTCCACGCTCTCATGGTTCTTCCAATTTTTCCAGATTAAGTGCCTAAATGGATGGAGCAACAAGTCATTCACAATGCTTCTTTCATTCTTGAAAGATTTTATGCCCCAGGGAAATAACGTGCCCGACAGCTGGTACGGAACCCAGAAGATGATGTCTGATTTGGGTCTAAAGTGCGAGAAGATTCAAGCATGTCCTAAAAAATACGTGTTGTACCAGAAAGAGAATTCATATTTGAAAGAGTGTCCAACATGCGGAGAGGCCAGATATAAGCCGAAAGATTCTGATAAGAAGCCTGATATACCTGTGAAGATAGCACGATATTTTCCCATAACACAGAGGCTACATAGGCTATTCAGGTGCAAGAAAACAGCCAAGGCAATGATTTGGCATCACCGTGCTCCTCCAAGTGAAGATGGAAAAATGAGCCATCCAAGAGATTCACCGGCATGGAAGGATTTCGATAGGAGGCACGCAATATTCAGTAGCGATCCTCGCAATGTCCGGCTCGGACTGGCTACTGATGGCTTCTGCCCATTCAACTATATGGCTGGAAGTCACAGCACATGGCCCGTTGTAATGATAATTTATAATCTGTCGCCTTAGTTGGCTATGGACCAATCATACTTTATGATGTCTCTTCTTATCGACGGACCAAACTCACCGGGGAACAATATCGACGTCTATCTCCGACCTCTGATCGAGGAGTTGAAATCTTTGTTCATTGATGGTGTAGATACATATGATGCAAACACAAATACAACCTTCATACTGCGTGCGGCTTTAATGTGGACAATTAATGACTTTCCTGCGTATGGAATGCTATCAGGTTGGTCCGTACATGGTCACAAAGCATGTCCTCATTGCCATGAACACACAACATCGAAATTCTTGAATTTTAGCAGGAAGGTTTGTTATTGCGGCCATCGACGTTTCCTGCCTCCAGACCACCCCTATAGGTTAGACATGGTTCACTTTGATGGTCATCAGGAGCTTCTTGGACCTCCATCCCCATTGTCCGGAGAGGACGTGACTGCTAAATGGGATGGTTACAATAACGTGACCTTCGGGATGGATCCGACGAAACAGGTCAAACCACAATATTGGAACAAGTTAAGCATTTTCTTCGAGCTTCCGTACTGGTCTACAAATTCAGTGCGTCATTTTCTGGACGTCATGCATATAGAGAAGGGAGTATCAGAGCACATACTTAACTTGCTTCTTTGTAAAGACGGGAAATCGAAAGACAACAAGAATGCTCGGATGGATCTACAAGAGTGGGGAATAAGAAGTGAATTGCACCCTAGACCGGTAGCGGGTAAACCGGGCAAGTTTGTACTTCCCAATGCCGCTTATCATATGTCACAACCGGAGAAGAAAAGATTCCTGCAGGTGTTGCATGATTTGAAAGTCCCCACAAGTTTCTCAGGATCAATCAGCAAGAAAATAAAAATTGTGAAGGGCAAGATCGATGGGCTGAAAAGTCATGATCACCATGTTATCGTAGAGCACCTTCTTCCATTAGCCCTCAAGACTTCTCTCCCCGACTCGGTTGGTCTAGTAATCAACGACCTATGTTGTTTTTTCAGGGAGTTGTGTGCTAAAACACTGGAGGTTGTGACGCTGGATAAACTAGAAAATTCTATTGCGTTGATACTTTGCAAGTTTGAGCGTATTTTCCCACCGTCATTCTTCGATATCATAATACACTTGACGGTTCATCTTGCAACTGAGGCGAAGTTAGCCGGACCGGTACAATATCGATGGATGTATCCCGTCGAGAGGTACGTGTAATTTTTCGTTTCGCGCAATTTATAAATTTATTGTTGTCCTGTATGCCCGTATTTATTTATTCAACATATTTTCATTAGGTACCTCTACACTCTTAAGAAGTATATACGTAATAAAAATCGACCAGAGGGTTCTATCATGCAAGGTTATCTTCTTGATGAAGCAACCACATTTTGTTCCCGCTATCTGGACGAGAACATTGAGACAAGGCTTAACCGACCACGAAGAATTCAAGACGGGCCATATGGTAAAGCCGAGTATAAGAGGGTAGACACTATGTTTATCAACAAGATATACCAGTTTATCTTGCTTAATTGCGCATGTCTTGAACAAATTAGAGAGTAAGTTTTTTTGGATTAATTGTTATATCTGTGTTTGTGTGTGTATGAAATGATATAATATTAATGTCACAATTAATTGTCGAAAACAGAATTCTTTTTAACGAGGTACGTGAGGGGCATCCTGATTGGAACGAAGAACGTTTGGAAAAATATCATCAGGATAATTTTTGTGATTGGGTCACAGATCATGTAAGTTATTCAAATAACATTTTATTGCTATCAGTTTTAATCTAAACTTGTATCGTTATGTATTTATCGTAAAATTTATTTTGTTAGATCCACGATCCGAACTTGTCTACATCATTTGAGAGTGATTCAAGATATTTAGCTCAATTTCCTAGTACGGAGGTTGCATATTACAAAGGATTTGGTGTCCTGGATACAAATTCGAAGTTAAGGACATAGAAACATCTAGAACCACTCAGAATAGTGGGATTGCGACGGTAGGATCGGACGGTGTGATTTATTATGGGTACTTAAATTGTATACTCGGCATCCACTATCCCGGACGATCAGAACCCTTTTATATATTCCAGTGTACTTGGTACGATACACGAACCGATACGGACAGGTGGAGAAGCAATCTTGGGACTTGGAAAGATGAATATGGATTGACCAGTGTGAACACACTTTGATTTTACGGTCAGGAAGATCCGTTTATCTTTCCGAACCAAGCGTTCCAAGTATACTACTCACAGTGTTTGAAGCATCCGGGATGGAGTGTTGTATGCCGATGGAAACCCAGAGATATCTACGATGTCCCAGAATTCGAGGACAGCGATGAGGACGAAGAAGAGAGAATGCTTAAAGTGCTCCGACCGTCTGTTTCGAAGGACGGGTTTTCTTCGACCGATCATGAAGTTACGTGGGTTAGAAATGACATCGACGATGAAATCCAAGTAGATATGTATAATGCGCCCACGAAACGAAAAAGGTTATCTGTAATGTTATATTATTACTTCACATTTTACGCTCTATACATATATAGTCAATACTTTTAATGATTGTCTAATGCGTCCACGAACCGTTTATCTAGATTTGATGACGATGTCGGGAGCAGCGAGGGGCGGCATGAGCTCCAGCAGAGGCAGAGCGGTTCTGCCGCCCGGATAGCTCCGTAGGGAGCTTCAGAAGGCCGGTCTTGCACCCAGATCGGAGACCCCTTCGGATGCCTCCTTCCGTGTGGATTTTGCCACACCTCCAGGTATACTGCACGCATATCTATTTTGAATGTAATATTACAGATATTCATGCCTGTTTATGTCAAAATTACTTATATTGTCAATGTTTGATTGTCTAGTTGTTGGTGATGCATCCACATCTGGGACAGAGGCCACTCCTGCTTCTCCAGGTATGTTTATATATCATATAGTGCATGTATATTGATTTAGAATGCTATATCATAAATACACACATTCCTTTTGCTCTTACTTAGCAATTTTTATTATTGTCTAGCTGTAGATGGTGACACCACCGCACCTGCGGGTATGTTTATATATCCTTTAGTGCATGCATATTGATTTAGAACGTTATATTATTGATCTACACATTATTTTTGTAATTACTTATATAATCTATTTTTAATTGTCTAATTATAGGTGGTGCGTCCACATCTTCCGCAGGGGCCACTCCTGCCGCTTCCATACCCTCCGCATCGTCTGCAGGTTAGTATGAATAAATATAAAATATTTATTCATTTTACATATGCTCTATAGAATAAATATGAACTTCATGGAAATTTAGCGTCAATGTTTATTTTCTAGTT
Source organism: Agapanthus africanus (assembly GCA_030015575.1). Classification (NCBI taxonomy): domain Eukaryota; kingdom Viridiplantae; phylum Streptophyta; class Magnoliopsida; order Asparagales; family Amaryllidaceae; genus Agapanthus; species Agapanthus africanus. The sequence continues at coordinate 179,474,764 of JASDDO010000008.1, forward strand.
GGAGGGGATGCGTCCGCATCCGGGACCCCGGTTGTTCCTCACCGGAGGAACTATCGTCCCGCTCGTGCTGCTGCCCGGGCCCAGGCTCGTGCGATAGTCACCGGAGGTATATATCACACTTCAATTTTCGTTTAACATTGATTTCTTAATACAACTTTGTCTTAATATTAATTGTCTTGATATTTCGTGCAGACGCAGGGCCTCCCCATCCCCAGAGGGGGACTCGAGGCCCGAATCAGTCCCATAGGCTGAGGCCTGATAGAGCTAGGGCCCCCCTCTTTTTTACCCTTGACTATCGCTATACCGGTCCTCATGCCGAGAGGTTCGGCCGGTATATGGGGGACGAGAGCCGGCTCGTGAAGAACTATCCACTTCACGTTGAGTGGGGCGAGCAGCACCATCGCTCATTCGCCCTCTTCTTTGATCAGGCTCGGGTACGTATTAATATATATTTTCATTTGATCTATCCAATATATTTATTATTAACACTTGCAATCTAATAACAATGTTTTTTTTTGTATTTTCAGTTGGATTACGATTTTCAGCCTGTAGCCGACCCTGATCACCCGGGGAGGGTGCTCAACCTTCATGCTCTGTACAATGGCCTGATGAAGAACATGCAGGCCAAGGTCCGATATAACAGGAATGAGGTGAAGGCCGACTGCTACTCCCTGTGGATGGCAACCCCCGAGGCAGAGAGAGCGGCCCTCCTATCTACTCCGGCGTTTGCGAGAGTCGACGTAGAGACATGGTCTCTATTGTGCGAATATTTCGACTCCCAACGCAAACAGGTATGTATTTTAAATGTAATTCATTGTTTAGGATATAATTTATTTTTTTGTGTTCCTTAATTAGAAAACTAAATGTTAATGCGTTGTGCAGAAACAAGCCGCTCAGAATACAGAGAACAGGAAGTCGGCGAAGAGGGGTCACCCTACTTACACAGGTGGCTTGAGGAATATTACTCGAGCCATGGAGTTATCGGTAAATTACAATAGACCGACCTTTGTGATATTCTGCAATATTAAGAGTTATTTTATAATATTTCTAATATTAAGAGTTATTTTCTAATATTGCAGACAGCTCGGACCGTGGCGTCAGGTGGTACACCGAGCGTGCTGTCCGCATATCTTGTCGTCCACGGCACCTCGACAGATCCCGCCACGGGCGAGCTTCGATATCCCGACGTCGCTACCCAGGAGTATTGCGTAAGTGTTAATATTTATTCTACCCATATTTAAAATTTTAGTTTTGGAAGGTTCAAGTTTAAATTTTATACTTATACTTTACTGCTTAATGTGGGTGTAGGAGCGGGTGGTTGAGCAGGCCAAGGCCTCGGGGATTGATTTTACCGGACAGAGCGATCCGAGGCTGCTGACCCCAGTTCTGGACGCCGCACACGGAGGGCACCACGGAGGTTGGGAGAGAGGCCGGGGACTGGGCCCTAGCAGGGCCCATATGAGGTTGGACTCCACCCCGGCGGTTACTTCCTCCATCTCCAGTGAGCGACGTGTCCAGCAGGAACTGGAGAGCTTGAGGGCCACCGTTCAGGAGTTGAAGGAGATGCTGGTATGTATACTACTTTATAATAAAATATCATGTCATATTATAGATATCAACATATCCATAATTAGTACGTAGCTTGAGCTTATTTGGTTTTAGACTTAGGTTTGATTAATCATACATATATATGTAATTAAAATAAACAACGGTTTTCCAAACTAGATATCCAAATGGGGTTTCGAAATAACTTAATAATGATACGAATTCGAATAATACACAGTTCTTACACGCTTCTTACACACGTTAGGTCCAGACGCGACAAGGTACATCGGCCGAGCCTCCACATGCATCTCCTTCGGCTGCGGCTCCGCAAGCCACTACATCGGCTGCGGTTCCACAGAAAGCTCCTATAGCTCCACCACCCACTCAGACTCCTGCAGCCGCGGCTCCGCAAGCGACTACCTCGACGGCGGCTGCGCAGACCACATCGCCAGCTCCACAGGCCGCTCAGACTCCCGCACGCGCCGAATTTCATGGTTTATTGACCGAGGAGCAGGCGCGCTCGATTCTATCGTTTATCAGAGGTGGAGCTGGACCGAGCTAGGGTAGCTTTTTGATTCATATTTTTTGAAACATGTATTTATTTATATCATACATATTGTACTACATTTTGAAATGATATTGATATTTGATATTGGTTTATATTTATATCATATTCAGTTTTTAGGTTTCTTTTGTATATTATATGCGTGAGATGTGATTATGAATACTGCGATATATGTTGTGTGATGATTAATTTTATATTTTATTGATATATATATTATTGTGCACAGGGCGGGAAAAAATCAGGCAGCCCCTTTTTTTAAAAAAATACAGATAATGTGTACCTACGGATAATCCGTATGTACACATGTTGCCCCTACGGATTAAACCGTATGGGCACAATATCAGCAGTAACTGATATTTCCCCCCTGATCTCAGTACCAGGGGGTTGGGAGTGCCCCTACGGATATGTCCGTAGGGGCAAAAATGGCCCCTACGGCGTTATCCGCAGGGGCAAAATATCAGAAATCCTGATATTTTGCCCCTACGGATAAGTACCTACGCAGATATCCGTAGGGGACAGTACTTGGCCCTACTGATATATCCGTAGATACAGTTAATATATTTAAAAAAACCGTAAATAAAATAACATTTTTTACCCTACGGCCTACTCCGTAGGTAAAACTGGCCCTACACAGAACTCCGTAGGGGCAAGATTTTGCCCGTAGGGGCAAGTTCAGGGCTTCAACTTGCACCTACGGCGTTTGCACCAACAGATTATTTTTTCGCCCCTACGCAAATATCCGTAGGGGCAACCCTTATTTGTAGTAGTAGTAGTAGTAGTAGTAGTAGTGTGTGTGTGTGTGTGTGTGTGAAAGTGGATATACTTTAAAGAAATTTATGATGTGATCAATCCATGAGTGATTGATGCCAGTTGACATAAGATGTCTTCTGTGAATATATGTGATCAATTCATGAGTAATTGAGGCCAGTTGACACGAGATGTTTTCTGTGGATAGATGGATATATTATGGATATTTGAGGGATTGATATTGATGCCTGCACAGAATGAGGTGGATTATGCTTTATAGTAGCCGAACAGGACCGGTCCAAGAGACAGTACCTGAATATTATTTTCATATCGATATATAATAAAGAGGTTTTCAAATGAGCTATACTCTCACAATTTTCCATGTGTCTATGATCGAAACAGCCTATTTTCAAAAGAAAACACTCTTAAATCTTTTCCAAAAGGTGTGACGTATACTTTAAACAAAATACTTACATTGCTTTACAAATTAACGTCCGCTACTTATGCCGTGATATATACACCATACGGGTATTTTGAAAGGATTTACATATATACATCTTATGACTATTTTTATGTGATTATATATGGATGTGTGTTATATATATATTATAACCTTGATTGTGTTTGTGCTTGATCGTGTGCTATAGATATTGCACGACGGCTACGGTGATCATGAATTGACACCGTTATATATATGACCTTGTGTTATTGGCGATTGATGATTGTTATCATTTTATTGCGCGATTATACATGTTGCTTCCGCGAATCGCATGATTTCTTATGCTTGTGGTTATTTCATGCTCGTATTGAGCGAGATATAAATTATTTTGATGATGCCACGATAACCACACGTATTGGTATACTTCACATACTAGGATAATAGTACACGGATGTACATGAGGGTTATTATTATTAATTTTTGTCATCGCTCAAACTCTAGTTTCGACGCATGCTCATTTACCCTCCTTGATGTACACATTCATCATGCTTTAGTTGTTTCACCACTTATCCAGACGATTTTTAATTTGTTTGTGAATTCTACTCATGAGTTGGCAACTCACTCCCATTGTGACATAGTTGCTTATAGGTTTGACCGCTTGGATCGATAGCGGCTCCGTGGCACACTTATCTTCTTATGGGCATGATTGCTTATGTTTTGTACTAGGTGGGTTAGAATTTGTATCGGTATTTATTTTGTACCTTTTATTGTATGTAGAAGTACTCCATCAAAACCAAGTCTAGAGTATTGGATCGAGACTTTAGATATTGTACTGTTGTTGTTGTTGGTTGTCGAGTTTGAGTAGAGTTGACTTGATTTATTGTTTTTATTGTGTTCATTACTTTCCGCTTATTGTTCTTCGCCTTTTTGGCGTCGTATATTATTGTGTGGTTTGATTTCCGCCGTTAGGCGTCGAACTAGCTCCTATGTCGGGATGCTTTTATTTATATTTATATTCTATCATTGTATAAGGTTTTGTTCAAAATTTACAAAAGGGATGTCCGTGTATTTTCAAACAAGCTTTACTTCTTTTCTTAAAACTTTTCTTTAAAACTTCATCTCTATTTTGAAATATATTATATTATATCATTCATTTTTCTTATAAATTGTTTAGATTCCTACTTTTGGTTTACTTGGATTATGATGGGGTCCATGAGACTTCACGTGACCCTTGTGCCAGTCATGTGCCTTTTTGGGTCATGACATTATAGCAATACCAACTCAATAATTTTAAATTTATATGGTATCTTTGAACCATTTGCTACATATATTTTTTTCCTAATATGATAATTTGTATTGTTATAATAAAATCAACAAAATAGATCTATTCATTTAATATACTAGAACTAATTAATGGGCATTCATCACACTTGATAGCTAACCCTATTTGTTTATTATCACAATTATAAACTACAAAAGGGATGGTTTTCATAAGTGAATTTTAATTCCAATCATTTTGCTAGTTTTATATGAGATAAGATGCAAATATTAATTCTTCTTGACTTTTTCAGGAAATAATTCTCAAAAATTTAAATCATAAAATATTTTCTAGTTAAAAATATATTTTTAGCAATACACTTGGGCCCTTCAAAAACAAATTCCTGGCTCCGCTCCTGCCTGCAGTATCTGTATGGTTACCTGCTATATCTATTTATTATGCAATATCCATGACCTAGGCAGCCATACAGATACTGCATGAAAATTTTCCAGGATGTTTTTGACTTTTGCTTCGAATGCCGGGGGTTTCTGACAGCGGAAAACCTGCTTGAGGGGTTTTGACAACTTATCCTATATATAATCATTTTCCTCGTTCAAATCCATTAAACATCATAACCAAGCAAAATATATCTCTTCTAACTATTTTCATCCTTGTCCACGTCATTAGGTCTCTTACCGCCATTTCTTATCAACTGCAACTTTAGCAGAGTATTATGGCAACTTGTATTTATGAATTATGTCCAAACTATTTCAGTTGGTTCTTCTTCATTTACTTATTTTAATAAAATTTGCCTCCAGCTATAAAGATGTGCTTTGTATACCAAAGAAGCGGAAAAAACAATCTACAATTATGCAACTATTTATGTCCTATTTATAAACTATTCCCCCCCTTTTCAATATTTTAATTTCAGCTATTTTATCTTTTCCTAGGGTTAATTGCACTAAAACTATATAGTTTATCTCCCATAGCAATTATACTCCGATTTGTTTTCTAGCTCAAACATTCTTTTTGTTCATCAATCAAAATTTTAGAAACACATTGAAATTTTGCTCCATACAAAAGAAGTAAGTTTTAAATTAGACAAGAATTTGAGCAGGTTAGAGTACGAATTGAATTTCCTTAAAAAATTTCGTTGACGGACAGAAGGGGGCGTCTATGTTTATAGTTCAATTAATGCTATACGGGATAAACAAGATGGGTGTTTTGTGAAATTAATCCTTCTTTATATGCTAATATATTGATTCCATAGCGCCTACAAGAGGGGAAAAAAAAGAAGAAGAGAAAGATGATGATTAGGTTGCTGAAGTGCATAAATTTGCAGTTTTGTTGCATATGAATACAAAATAACTCATTTTATTTGAGGTTCACATGATTGAAACTGAGCACAAGGAGAAAGAAAGAGCCTAGTGTGTATGTTCATGTTTTGGTTGGTGTAAAAAGCTGGCCTTTTCTTCTCAGCTCTCTTTTTTCTCCAGTCGGTCAGAGAATTGGTGAGGAGATAATTAACAATCTCAAAACAAGAAAGAAAATAAAACTGAACAGAGGTGAGGCATGAGGCTGTTGTCAGGAATAAAAACCCACTTTTTTTTTCTTCTGACCTCATATATATATATATATATATATATATATATATATATAATGGGTAAATTATCAAAACCACCCAGGCGATTTTTTATGTTGTGAAAACCCCTGGCCTAGATGCAGTACCCCCTAAAAAAGTGAAAACCCCTGGCCTAGATGCAGTACCCCCTAAAAAAGTTTTTTGTTGTCAAAAATCCCCTTACCTGTGATATCTAGTAGTTTTCTGTAATATCTAAGTAGTAGGCTGCGATATCTAAGCAGTTTTCTGTGATATATAAACCGTTACTGCGATATCTAAATAGTTTGTATGAATTAGTTAGATATAGCAGTAACTATATAGATACCGCGGGAAAAATTTCCGAGGGGTTTTTGACTATCGCTTTGAGACCAGGGGTTTTTTCATAATTGGAAAGAGTGCTTGGGAGTTTTTGCAATTTACCCTTAAAAATAAACTACTAACAAATGTGTGACTAGATTGATAGCTGATTTGATTTTCATCAAAGTTTAATAAGGGGTTATATGATAACAATGCAGCTTTCAAGAAATTCTTTAAATATTTAGAGAGAGAGAGAGGAGAGAGAGGGGCAAGAAGATGTATGATTCATAAAGGGGGAGTGTTGAGTATCGATATCCTTTGCAAGACAGGCACATGTAATTATTGATGATAATAATAGCTTCCAAGAAAGAAGAGCCATTTTCTTTTCTTTTCTTATGAAAGTAATACCAAAGGAAGTAGTCTAAAAAGATGCTATTATCATGCCGCATTCCGCAATGGGCTTATGATTTCCTTTGTCAGCAAAATTATGTCCTACTTCTTGTCTCTTCCTCCATCAGTGTGCTAACCTTTGTTTAATTTCAAATTCACCATAATCTGTTGGGATGAACCTTTTAAATCATCAAGCTCATCAGATAACAAACATAATCAATTGAGAAAGAAGAGAACACCCGATTTACATGGTTCAACCATCTCGACCTACATCCATAGACCAAATGTCTAAAGTTAAGTTTCACCGAGAGAATAAGATACCAAAAACTATATTTTCTCTGCAGAAGAGAGGTAGGCCATACAAACCCATAAAGACTATATTTTAGCCATATGCCGCAACCCCTATCGATTGGAGTTTATATAATGTACAAGAAAAATCATACGCTACTCATCATCTATTTGTACCGATGCCAATAAATGATCTGACCCAAAAGGCCCAAGTCCGTATTGGAGATACACTCGATCCAATCAATTGCTCTAGGTGCGCAACTGGACACATGATACGACCCCTAACACAAGTTATAAGTTATAAACTTATGAACGATAATAAATGATCGTTTTCCCCTTCTATATAAGTTATGTGAATTAAACCTCACATTCAACATGGAGCAAGATGAAAGTCCGGTGACGATTCAGATACAACATTAAACAATATGGCTAGTTGTGTTAAAAAGGTAGCTAGAGGTCTACTTGGAGAGTCGAGAGATGGTGCTCCACCACTTAAGGACACATCATGGTAAAATGAAGAGGTAAAAACTGCTATTAAAATCAAGAGCAACTTTTCTAGAGATTTGAAGAAGAGTAGAGATGATGAGAGATTTAAGAAGTATAAGATAGCTAGCTAGAAAGGAATTTAGAAAAGGAAAGCTAAGGTCTGCGAAGAGGTATACGAGAAATTGGACACCGAGGAGGTTGAAAATTATATATACATGATATTGCTCAGATGAGGAAAAGGGCGGTGAAGTGTGTCAAAAATAAAAATCAGAAGGTTTTAGTTCGAGATGAATATATCAAGAAAGGGTGGAGAGATTATTTTGATAAATTGTTCAATAAGAGTTTCATTATGAATTTAGATGTGCTAGTCATTCCATCTAAAGATATAAACCATAATGTTATGCGCAGAATAAAAGTACGTAAGGTTATAGAGGCTTTGAAAAGGGCGAAATCAAGGATAGATGTAGGTCTAGATGGGATTCCTATTGAAATATGAAGATGCCTAGAAAAGATAGGTATAAGATGGCTGACAGACCTAATCAATAAAATGAAAAACCAAAAAGATAACAAATGAGTGGAGAAAAAGTGTCCTTGTAACTCTTTATAAAAACGAGGTTGACATTCTGCAACTACCATAGAATAAAAATCTTGTATCACACCATTAAAGTTTTGGGAGAGGTTGATCAAACACAGACTAAGCTAGAATGTTAAAATAATATAGAACTAGTTTGGGTTCATGTCTGAACGATTGACGACAAAGATTATTCATTTGCTAAATCAATTTATTTCGCGCTTTCAAAAGAGGAAAAATGATTTGCATATGGTTTTATTGACTTATAAAAAGCTTACGAAAATGTACCTAGAGAGATCTTATGGCGGACAATGATGAAGAAGAGAGTACCAATCAAGCATATTGACATAATCCAAGACATGCATGATGGAGTAATGGCAAATGTAAAAACTTGCGACGGTTTGACGAGTAATTTTCCGACCACTATTGACTTGCATCAAAGATCCGTGTTAAATCTATTCTTGTTTTTCATAGTAATGGATGAGCTAATTAGAACTATCCAGGTTGATACTTGGTGTATTTTATTTGCTGATGATGTTATTCTGGAAAATGAGACGTAACTAAAGGTTAATGCCAAATTGGAGTCATGAAGGCAAACGTTAGATTCTTGGAGCATTTAGATTGAGCAGGCCCAAGATATCATATATGCAATGGAAATTTAGTAAACAGAAAAGTCAAGATCACAGTGGTATAACACCGGTTGGGCACGATATAACACTAGGCGATCATTTTATATATTTAGGTTCTATCATACAAAAGATGAGGAGATCGATATATAGCGATGTCGGCTAGAGAATTTAGGCTGGTTGGTTGAAATGAAACAGCGCAACGGAGATTTTGTACGATCGTAAACTTTCCGTCAAGCTTGAGAGGAAGTTTTATCGAATTGCTATCATGCCTGCATTATTATATGATATGGAATGTTGGACTCTAAAAAATATCATGCATAGAAGATGAATGTAGCGGAGATGCACATGCTTCTTTGAATGTGTGTAATACTAAAAAAGATAAGATACAAAAATAAGGATACTCATGCAAAGGTCGGTGTAACACCTGTAGGTAAATGAGAAAATGCGAGAAAACCGTTTAAGATGGCTTGATCATGTGTGTTGGAAACCTGCAGAAGCACCAGTTCGACGAATGAATAGTCTCGATTTAGGTTAAGTCAAAACGGCAAAAGGAAAACCGAAGAAAACGTGGATGGAGACGATACAAAAAGATATGGATGCGAAAGGCCTTAATGAAAGTATATTATTCGATAGAGTAAGTGGAGGCGGAGGATCCATGTGCACGACTTATCGTGATTCTCATGTTGGTTCATGTAGCCTATCCCCTGCGATAAAGCCTTGTTGGTGCTGTAGCACGTGAATTAAACCTCAACTCCTTGGAATGAAGATTCACAAAAAAAATAAAATTATTGTGTTAGTACATTGTCTGCCATTCCTTGAGGTCCCTTTTTTTGATGCTGGCACAAGGACTCAAGTGTTATTTCAATTCCACTATATTTCTACAGAGTCATCACTGTTACACCATTATAAAGAGACAGATTCTATAAGGAACAGAACAGTGACATATTGAACAAACCTTTTATTTTCAAAAAAGAAACTTTTCATAAAGAAAGAGCTGCTGTATCTAAATTTGTCATGAGAAGTAATAAGTTATGTGTTTGATCAAGGCATATATGACTCTAAATTATCATGAACTGATTTCTAAAACTTAAAAAAGATAGATTCAAAAATGAATAATTGTGTTAGCTAGTACCTTGTCTGCCAAGCTGGAATCACTTTAAACAGTGGTCCTTGACCCCAACTGAAACATTATTTCAACTATTATGTCCCTATACTTACTTTTGAATGAGGGTGCAGCTATGCCAAAAGAAAAATTGAATTCTGCAAAAAAAAAATAAAAAATTGGGTACTGTTTTCTTCTCTTTTATCTGATGAAATGAAATTTACCAGATAAGTACAGGTCTAGAGATTCCAAATGCAAAGAAGAGGGGATGAAGACAATCCCTTATCCTTTTAAATTTTCTGAAACTCAGCTCTCACAAAATCCTTTCAGCATCTATGTTGTGGATTGAAGCAAAGCATCTTTGTGTACATCACAAGAAATGTTGTGGCCTTTGTTGCAGTCTTTTTTACCTCCATTGCCTCCTTCCCTGCTTCTTTCTCTGAGATGAAGCAGTTTCCTCTCATCTCAGTCCCCCGCTTATTAGTAAGACAATTTTGACTGTGCAAACACATAGGCACACATGTGATGTGATGCATTGGCCATTTTCTTGAATTGGGCACTCTCTCTCTCTCTCTCTCTGTGTATGCACAAGTCGAATGTGTAAATCTGAATGGTTAATATGACAAGCTAGTTTGGATGACAGCCGTCATTTGCAACAATATATGCTAATCTACGATCTGTTTTCCAAACTAATTATTCCATGGAGAACGAAACAGCCATATACTCAATCCGACTTTCTTGGTTAAAATTTGCAAGATTTTTGAAAATACAAGGATATTCAGGATAAAACTTGTATGAGAACGCGCATGTTAAATACAATCTTCAAGCACACTCATCCTGATTGCAACATTTGTCATATCTAGATCAACTTAGCATTAGAGAGATTTTCGGCCACGTGTATAGACAATTATTTATATATCCGACTGGATTAGTTCCCTGACCTATACCGGTGTGCGGTATGCAACATCATTGATGTTCACACGAGTGCGCGCGCGCGCGCGCACACGCTTTGTTAGAGAGAACATGTAAAAGAATCTCAAGATGTTGCAAGGGGGAGGGGAGAGCCATTTTGGAAGTAAGGTAGGACCAATAGACTTGGCCTGTCAATTGGAGGACCCAAAACAGAGTATGAAGAGGAATGCAGTGAAAAAAATATGAGTTGGAGCATAAATGATGTTGATGGATCCATAAACCACTCCAAGAATGAAGACAATGGTTCATTCTCATATATAGATCACTGTATCTACCTCAATATCAGCACAAACAATGTGACATATCAAAGAATATATACATTGCTTATGTATACAGAGAGATAGAGAGGTACAAGCTGATACAGCTTATGTCTCACTATTTGGTGAATCACTCCAAAACCATATACAGGGGGGCATTTTGAAGATTTATATCAAGGGCAACTCATGAATATAAGTTGCATTGCTTTATCTATAATCAAAGTCAAAATGAAAAGATAGCAACAGGAAGGGTAGAGTCCTGGGTTAAAATAGGACGGATCCTGTCTTCAGGTTGGGTCACATGACCACAGCCACGATCAACTCCGGCCCCATTTATATTTCAAATATAATTTAGATTCAAGTTCTATAGACCATGTTGGAGGAGCAAAGGTCTTTAATCTTTTGGCTAATACACTAATATTATATACATCTTGATTGATTCATTGAAGGCAAAGAAAATTGTTCAAGATACTATCACTTACAGCTGGACAAATTAATTATTTTTTGTAAAATTGTTATGTAATTTTTTGAGTCATTTCATTTAATCAAATTAAGCCACAACAAAATGCACTTTTATATGTTCTTTTGATGGCTATAAAATAGAACCGGAGTCTCAAATTTAAAACATAAGATTTGCTTCAGAGGGCCCAACTAACATTTTTTTATATATATTTTAATTTTGGTGATATTTTGGCACCATTAATAAGCCAGCTGGGTTCTGAAGCAAGAAACAGTGTTCAGATTTTGGAGGAATATCCGAGCTTCTTTGGGATGCCATATAGTATGTAGGTAGGCCCATCGTCTGCACATCTGACATTTTTCTGGCTCAAAATCTACAGAAAAAGCCATGTTGTTGTCAATAACATTTGAAAAGCATATGGAAAATAATGAGATGGAACAATATACAACATTGGATAAATTAATTTATCCAACAAATATGAACCGTTTATTCTAACCGTTTTTTTAGCGGTTAAAATAAACGGTTCAAATTTAACCGCCACTTAAGGATAGCTTAAAATATTTAACCGATACTTAAAGTAGCGGTTGGTATTATATAAAAGAAAACCGTCCCAACAGTTTCAGCGGTTTAGAATTTTGAGATCGAAATTGGGTGATTTTTGCTATGATTTGAACTGCAATTCTTGCTCGGTGTTCTCTTGATTCATGGATCTTTAATTAGTACAGGGTTTGTTATTTTTTAGGGATTTTTGTTAGGTTTTTCATATGTAAATTGGCGCTTTTTCCTGTAATTTGAATTGCAATTGTTACTAAGTATTCTCATGTTTCTTGAATTGATTTTATAACATAAATCAATTAGTTCTATTTTTCTTCGTCTGTTTTCACTACTATTCCTTCTTCTCGTTCTTCTTCTTTTTTCATCCAATGTTGATATTAACCGCTAATTTAAGTAGCGGTTCTGATTTGTTGGATTCTTTTTTATTTTAACCGCTATTTAAAGTAGCGGTTCTGATTTGTTGGATTCTTTTTTCATCCAACGTTGATATTAACTGCTACTTTAAATAATGGTTCTGATTTGGTGGATTCTTTTTTCATCCAACGTTATGTTAACCACTACTTTAAATAGTGGTATTATTAATGTTAACCGCTACTTTAAGTAGCGGTTCTGATTTGTTGGACTCTTTTTTATTTTAACCGCTGTTTAAAATAGCGGTTCTGATTTGTTGGATTCTTTTTTTATCCAACGTTGATGTTAACCGCTAATTTAAATAGCGGTTAACATCAACGTTAGATAAAAAATTATATAACAAATCATAACCGTTATAGTCAACCGTTGCTTTAAGTAGCGGTTAAATCTAACGATTTATAATTAACCTATACTTAAAGCAGCGGTTAAAATAAAAAATAATCCAATAAATCAGAACCGCTATTTAAAATAGCGGTTAACATCAACGTTGGATGGAAAAAAAATCCAACAAATCGGAACCACAAATCAGAGCTGCTATTGAAAGTAGCGGTTAATATCAACGTTGGATGAAAAAAGAATTCAACAAATCAGAACCGCTATTTTAAGTAGTGGTTAAAATAAAAAAGAATCCAACAATTCAGAATCGCTATTTAAAGTAGCGGTTAATATCAACGTTGGATAAAAAAAAAAGAACAGAAGAAGGTATAGTAACAGAAACAGACGAAGAAACAATAAAAATCATTGATTTATATTATAAAATCGATCCAAGAGACATGAGAATACCCAGAACAATCGCAATTCAAATCATAGGAAAAAATTCCCAATTTACATTTGAAAACCCTAACAAAAATCTCTAAAAAATAACAAACCCAATACTAATTAAAATAATTAATTTACTTTATAAATTCGATCCAAGAATCAAGAGAATGCACTGTATGAATCGCAGTTGAAATCATAACAAAAATCGCCAAATTTCGATCTCAAAACTCTAAACCGCTGAAACTGTTGGGACGGTTTTCATTTTTATATAATATGAACCGCTACTTTAAGTAGCGGTAAAATCTGAATCATTTATTTTAACCGCTAATTAAAGTAGCGGTTAAAATAAATGGTTCAGATTTGTTGGATAAATTAATTTCTCCAATGTACTACCTGGGACCATACCCGAAAAATAAACTAGTTTCTTTCTAAAGAATATATTTTGGGTAAATTGTCAAAAAACCCCGACAAAGTTTTCTCCCGTCAAAAAACCCTGGCCCGATGAATCCCATCATAAAGCCTCCGGAAATGTTTTCCACTGACAAAACCCCATGCCTGCAATATCTAGTTAGCGTATACATATTGCATGGAATTATACAGATATTTTAGTTAACTACATACATATTGCAGGAAACTGCATACATATATTGTAAGAAACTAGATGTTAAAGGCAACTATCAAAATATTGCACGCAATAGGTTAATGACGGCGGAAAACTTTGCTAGGGTTTTTTGACAATTCACCTTATGTTTTATACAATTCTGAAGTTACGATGAGTATTGATGAAGGAACATATACCTAATATACCAACCTGGCTTTTAGGCAACAGTATTCTTAATTCAAATTAATCCGTATTTAATATGCGTCGGGTTTACATTGAATATGGGTTGCTCTAATGTCAAGTTAAATGTCCTTCCATTAAACCAAAAACCTAAATTTATGATAAGAGTTATGATAAGAGTTGAGAGATTTATTTTATATTCTAACACACGGCCGCAGGTTGGAAGCCCAAACTCAAGTTTTTACGTGATATTTTTAATTTAAATAGCATTTAATACTAGTTCGGTGAAAATCGAACTTGGATTGTTCTGATAAAATGTGAAATATCCCCTTCCACCGACTTTCCACCGACTATGACCCAGGAATTATAATAAAAGTTGAGAGAATATATATAATATATATTTAAGGCTAACTTTAAAACTTTATTCATGAGAGGTCAAAATGCATTGATATATTTGAAATCCATTTTAATAAAAAATGTTAGAGATAAAATATATTCGATGCGTCATAACTTTATAGATTTGGTGTAGAGAAAGAGACATTTAATATGGAATCAGAGCCATATAGGTTCGATTCTCACCGGGTCCGTATTAAATAAAGATTAATTTAAATTAAAAATATTAATTGTTGTGTAAAAACATGGGTTTTTGTCCTAAAACCCTCTCTTGACCTACAGGGAAATGTTAAAATATAAAGTATATTTTCTTAACCTTAATAATAAAATCGTAGTTCTGTTATCGTGGAAGAGACATCTAATAAGAAACTTCACATTTGATTCGGTAGAATGAAGTTGCATGCCTTCATTAACTCCATCTGCATCTATATTTTATGTACATATCAATAATTAGAAAATGAAACGTCTCAATATAAAAAAATTCTATAAAGAGGCTGTTGTATCCTGATCTCCTCTAATTACTTGGCACGGTAAATCAAATCTTGAAGGATTCACGCAAGCCAATAGCAAATGAGCGGTACGACATAGCAGAAAACTACAAAGGATCGCGTGCAAACGAAGATGAAGAAAAAGATATACTTGATGGCTATCGCAACACACCAAAAATAAATAGAAAAACACACCAAAAACCAAAAAAGACAACGATATACCCATGTTCGGTGCAAACTTACATCTAATCCTACCTTCACGACGAGAACTTCTACTAGAATAAGGATTACATGAGACTCACTCAAATCCCTAAAAGCTCAATATAATACAACTCTCTCTATCTACGACCAAACTTGGGTCTCTCCCACTCTAAAAAACCGCTAGGTTATTAGAGAATCATGGATATAAGAAAACTCTCTAGCCTCATATTTATAAGATAAATAGATACTTGGAGATAAATCCATATTTAAACTAAAATTAAATATGAATTTAATCTAGAGATTAGATTTCAATCTAAACTAAAGAGATTAGAGTTATTCCCTAACTAATCCCGAATTTAATCAAATTTTAACAATCTCCACCTTAATTCAAATTCACCAACATCTCGTCAGCTGCTCAATCCTTGGAACTCTGCCCTCATCACGGTTTTGCCCTCAACAATCAACTAGTCAAACTCAAGTCCAAACACTTCTTAAACTCGATATTCAGAACCACTACCATAAATGCAATTGCCAGACTCTCTGGAATATGTTAGGAATATATATGCCCTACATGCCATTATTGCATGATATAGTGGATGATTGGACATATATATATAGAGGACTTTTTTGCTCGACATGATAGTAAGCTATCTGGTTGCTCTTTATCTTAACATGTACACTTGTATTATTATACTGTCTCTCTGATACATGTTGATAAAGCTCTTAGGATGTTGGCTTGACTACCAGGACTATGATGCAGATCATATTAGTGGGCTTGTGTAGTCCACAAGCACATCCTTTAATAGTTCATAGTCGATGGAATATCGAGACAGGGCATCGATATTCCAGAGTAGAGTAGTGTGTACATTTCTTGACCCTGTATGGGGCGATGGTTGATCCCATAACCATTGGTGTTTGACATCAAAGATTGTACACAGGTGCTCATTAGAAAATGGGTACACCGAACATGACTCACCGAGAACTCATAGATGGTACCATACCAATCTGTTGGATATAGTGCCCTCAAAGTCAATTATAGGATCGCAGGCATGTGATTACAATGATTGAGGGAGGACCTATACCGATAGGACAGTCTTACTCGAGATGATAGTATGCTATATGGTTTTCTTTATCATCGTGTACATGCTTCAGGTGACATTACAGATCACTATTACATGTTGATAGAGCTCTTAGGATTCTTGCTTGACTACCAGCAGTATGATGGCGATCATATACATGAGAGTTGGGTAGTCTATAAGCACATCCTTAAAGTTTCCCTAGTCGAGGGAGTTCCAAGACAGGGCATCGATACTCCAGAGTAGACTAGTGTATACAGATCGTGTCCCCGACGAGGGGCGATGGCCGGTCTCACAAGCCATTGGTGTCAGTTGGTTCACCTAAGATGTATACAGGTGCTCATTGGGTTATGAGTACATCGGACGGATTCGCCGGGAACATGCTAGTTGGTATTGTACCTATCGTCAGATAATAGTTCCCTGGTGACATGTGTACATGTTAGTCTATCGACCTGAGATCGTCATTTGTCTCGTGTGAGTTCCCACTGTGCTTTGATTACTACCCTACCACGGCTCAAAGGAGTCGTGCAAACAGGTTTTAGTTGGGTACAATCCCGAGCCACATGGAGGCAGTGAGCGGATCGTCAGGGGTTTCGTCTCTCCCGGTATTGGGGGTGATATCGCGCTGTGTCGAGAGCCATTACACAAAGTCCCTGGTCAGGGCAAGTGAGATTTACTGGTAGGTATTCCAGTAGTTTCTCAGGGTGTTCTGGGCTACACTCCGACACGACTTATACCGCTATTAGGGGTCTGACGTTTACCATCCCCCTAGGCCCGATATGCGATACTCATAGACGAACGGACCAGACTGTACGGATATTGTCACTGTCAGGCTCAGTAGGGTTTCAGGATGAGTTCGCTCATCGGCCTCCCTTTTGCTCAATACCTGGGTAGCCGTTACGTACAGCTAGTGCCACTGACGTGCTTGTGGTTAAACCCACTTTCAGCGTATTGACGAGTCTTTAAAGTCCCCCACAGAAAGTTTTCCAGTTCGGGCGAAACGTTATAGAGGCCGTATGGTTTTATGGCAGGGTTCGATCATATACGTGCACTTGTGTGCATATCATAATCGGACGGATCATACTAGTGGGCTTTGGTTTAAGCCAGATCCTATTATTAGATTGTTAGAATATTTTTGTCTCGTTGTATTCGTATTCAGTCGGAATACGAATGCAGATATGTATATACAGTTGAAGGGTATTATTGTAATTCGTTATGAGTTTTACTTTAGGGTTGCCATTCTCTTTTTGGTGTTAAACATTTAGATTAAATGTTTAATTGTGTTGAAGTTGTGAGCATAAGTTTTGGCATGAGGCATTGATGAGGGATGTGCTCACTTGGTGACTCATGGTCTTGGTTCATGGATTTTGTTTTGGTGCATTGATTACTTGAGGCAAGTGGGAGATATTTGTGATGGGCTCAGATCTTTTGTGTGCTAGGATTTTCTTCACTTGCCTTCATAAATACTTCTCACAACACTCACACCAAAACAACAGATAATTTTTCTTCTGTTGTTTTTCTTTGTGCCAAGTCTTGAGCTCACACACTTCATCCATGGCAACTCTTTCACCTCCACCCTAACATGCCCCATGTGTTGAGCAACTTAGGGTGTATTAAGACAAAGTATTCACGCACACTCTCTGCTTTAACTTAGACATCTCGGCTAGCAAACTTGATGTCCTAGTTGCTTCGGTTTTGATGCGGGAGCCCGTATAAAGAATCCTCGACGTGGAGCCACTTCGACGAGCGAGATCGGAGAGCGAACTTCGTTGGGGCAGCCGCAACTTGGAAGGGACAGGGATTGAAGACTGAAGGACACGGATCGATCGGTATAATCTCCTGAAACTCTTAACAGTAGAACTAGTATAGGGTTAATGGCACGATCCGGGTTTTAGGGTTACGTTAGCTCCAGTTTTGAAAAGTTTTTGTTCCGTATTTGGCCTCGAAAAGACGGCCGGGGCACTGCCGTAGCCTTACATGGTATCAGAGCCAAACCATTAACCGCATACTAGTTGGTTTAGACAATGTTAAACTATTGAAACCGAAACAAACCCAAAACAATACCCACTGCATTCCATTCTCTGTCGATTTTGAAAGTGTCTTCTAAAATTATTTAAACAACTGGAGAAGACTACTGACATGACTACTAGACTACACGTCAAACATGACAACCTAAATCCACTTTTAGACCGGCCACATTGGCCTAAAATCCGAGCAGGCCGACCATTTGGTGGAATTGGGACTTCGTTTTTGTAGTGTGGTTTGGTCTATGGAATGTTGGTTCAGTGGTATTGTTTGTTTAGCTCAGTTAG
Source organism: Agapanthus africanus (assembly GCA_030015575.1). Classification (NCBI taxonomy): domain Eukaryota; kingdom Viridiplantae; phylum Streptophyta; class Magnoliopsida; order Asparagales; family Amaryllidaceae; genus Agapanthus; species Agapanthus africanus. Next base: position 179,493,367 of record JASDDO010000008.1, read on the forward strand.
AATATGGTTTTATTTACTTGTTTGGGGGCTATTCAGGGTTATTTCGAACTCGATATTTTCTAATATTGTTTAAAGTTTGCAGTACTTACATTACTATCTGCGACCGTGAATGTCATTCGAGCGGTATAACTTGTCTAATCGCTATAGTTCTTTTAGACGGGTTTGCGAATGTGACATTCACGTTGATATTCTGTATTGTGCTGTGATGTTGCGGATTTGTCGTGGTGGATAGCTTACGTGCAATGGTAGTGCAGTTTGGATATATTTGTACATTTGATATCGTGGGGTGAACGTCCGACATGTGGACTTCCGTCACTGCCTGTTTGTATATTATTCTTTTGGGGCACGACCGGGTTGAGGTCGATGTACCCGTTGTACATATTTTCTTTTCTGTACTAGGATTACCCCGCGGTGGAGTGCACGGATAGCCGGGTTCTGGAAGGCAACGGGTCCGCATCTTATGGCGTTGAGACGGAGGGGGCCTCACTCAAGAATTGGCGGGCTATTCGCCGCACTCGTAGGGGGTACAGGTTGACTCAAGGTGGGGTGCTCAAGTTACCGGATTCCATGAAGTGCTGGGTAGTCCATTCACTTTGCTGAAGGGGGCTGCCTCGCTTCTGGTTTTGCCGGGTAACTTGCCGCACTCGTAGGGGTCTAGGTTTTCATTACACAGGCTATCCACACGACCATGGGAACGTCGGGTTTCACTTGTGGCTCAATGGAAACCCGGGGCTCCCAGATTATCTGTATTGTTATATGATGCTTATTACTTATCTGTGATGTTGCATTTATCACGCCTGGAGCGATTATTATATATTGTTATATATATACTAATAGATATTGTATATGTTTTACACCCGCGCTAGTCCTGTCCCCGCTCTGTCGTTAGTTAAGTAACCTAATGGGTGATGACAGGACCCAGTGGCGAATGCGGATGGCATATATGTACATCATATTTTCGTTCTTTTGTGGTGTGATTAATTGATGGGACTGCGTTAATTCAGATCAATGCAAGGAAAACAGACCTAATTGATGTTGGAACAAATTTTCAAAAGCTGTTATTATAAGAACGTTTTCTTTTCTTTTGCACAGAGGTATTCGGTTATGAATATCCAGCATTTCATTCTACGAGGCAAGGACCGAGATCCTTTCATTGGGAGTGACCCCTTGGGCAGAGCTTTGTGTCAGGGTAATAACTTCACTATAGTCAATTACTTTTGCTTTGCATCGCGATATTCAGTTGGAATATCCTGCATCTCATTATACGAGGAAAGAGCCGAGATCCCTTCATAGGGAGTGACCTCTTTAGCAAAAGTTTTATCCACTATATATTTATAAAAAGCTATCCGGTTCCTTCAACGATATCAAGTTCATTACGTTAAAGATTTTTCACCAAAAACCATTCGTAGCCCTCCGTCATTTCAGACGGGTAGCACTTAGTATTCATGCTATGTTTGTTGCCCTTAGTCAAGGCATAGTATATGATAGCTATTTGTTACTTTTCTATTGCATAGACAGATGCGTTGGTTTGGGACAGTCGTACAGCCTTGTTGGCCCTTAGTCAAGGGCGAGTACGGGTGGGTTCAAATTAACATGGACAATGATGGGTAGAACTTGACATGTGACTTATGATTTGTTGGCCTTAGTCAAGGTCATAAGAGCATGGGGTAAAAATCACATTGGGAGTTTCAAACATACAGGAAACTTTCCAGTCATGCGCATACCTTCTGGAGTGTGATAACGTGAGTGGATTCCGTCAGGTTATCATGCGATGATAGTTGAATCCCGATACCCACTGATGAGTTAGTTTACTCCTCGGGTGATCCCGACTAATTCTTCTTTCAGGTTCGGAAGAGAATTTGAGGATACAGTGGGAGACATCCTGATTAGATAAAGTGATTAACCATTCTGATCTAAGTTAGAGTGCACGCAGAGTGTTTCTTTTCTCTCTCTCTCTCTCTTTGGCGGCGACCATGGCCCGACCCTTGACTATGACTCAGTGACCAAGTTCACCGAACATTCTTAAAACACTGGCTTTTGGATTGTCTGAGTTGCATACATTATTGCCACTCTTTCTTTTACCCTTTGCTTATCTTTGGAACATTCCGTATCACTACGAACATCCACTCCTATTGGATAAATCCATCGTATAATTACATACGAACTCGAAGGAACTTTTTCGAGGATGGATTTTGGTTCTGGAGAAAATGAATAGAACTATTCAGTTGTCTTTTCCTTTTACCTTCTTGCAGGTTATGAGGGCTCCTAGGATTAGGAGAGGGTACACCTATTACGCTTATTGGATAGTCTTCTTCCAAACCATAGGCAGGTGCCGAAAGGTGGGGAATGAAGAAAACCAATTAGCCTAAGTGTGGTGTATAGAAGGTAACGACTAAAGATAAATAAAGGGATTAGAAAGAGGGCAAAATAAATTGCGACTGCTATCATTCACGACCAAACCACGTATTTCATCGCCACTCCTATTTCACCTTTGTATTTCTCTAGAACACTCCGTATCACTACGAAGATCTACAGTTATTGGATAATCCATCGTATGGTTATATACAAACTCGAAAGAACTTGTTCCAGTTTGGAGATGGATTCTGGTTCAGGAGAAATGGAATAAGCTTTATTCAGCTGTCTTTTATCTTTACCTTCGCGAGTACTCCTAGGATTAGGAGAGTACACCCATTACGCTTATTGGATAGTCTTCTTCCAAACCATAGGCAGGTGCAGATCGGTAGGGAAGGAAGAAAACCATTTAGCCTAACAATGGTGTACAAAAGGTAATGAGTAAAGATAAATAAAGGGATTTAGAGAGATGGAAGGGAAATATACGGTTACAGTCATAAATCTGGATAATGGAAGAGGCATTACTAGAAATACCCGGATACCCCTTTGAAACATTTTCATGTTTCAGTTTCACTATGCGTTGTTAATTAAAAACTGATTTCCCAATTAGCCCTTGCTCCAGGGTATGTATTTACCAGGTTTGATTCTCACATCCGTATGGTTTTACAGATGATGAGTGGGAGTAAATTATTGGGAATTAGGTGATCATCCTCATTATATTGGAATTCATTGTAATTGGTGATATTTGAGGAAATCGCCTGGGTTTTTGCCGGACGATAAATATTTGGTTTTGAATATCCGTTGTTATGCACCAATTTCAAACTGATATATCTGTACGTTTATTTTATAAAGTGAGATATAACTTTTTGAAATTATGTCTATAACATTTACCTATATCAGTTGATGGTTAGGTAAGGAGCATTAAACAACGGTGTAATTCTTCATAACCATAGTACAGTTTTCATCCTACGACGCACAGGATTTGAGTTATTCAACTCAGGGGACTTATACAAAGTATTGTTGCTCTCCAGTGTCCATTAGGACAGAGGGTTTGGTACTCATACTATATTCTGTTTACTTGTGACTTCTCCAGTTTTAGACACGTGTTTCGTAGAAATACAAGGTCCATGTTTTGAGAAGTTATAGGTACAAGAATAAAGTAGAGAACCATGTGTTGCAAGTATCAGGATTCTTCAAGGTATCGAAGATGAAGATACTTGTGTTTGGTATTCAGTTGATAGTAATGGTTTTGAGAAACTTGTTTCTCTTTCAGATTACTCATATTTGGATGCACTCGTAAGTTGAGTAATGCAGATCGGCCTCTCTCCATTTAGTTGACATGCACTGGAGAAAGCTGCATGATCTGAATCTGGTTCCAATTAAATCAGTGCCTCTGTTTCTATATGGTATATAGAATGGTTCATATCTTAACGATGTTAAGGTATGAGGAGTTGTCCGGCTTATGCTTAAAACCAGACTCTGAAAAACTCAAGGCACGTTTCTGTAATGGTAGTTTATGGGTTGACCCGGGCTATGACGAGGGTTAACTTTCTACCATCTGGAAGATCAATAGTAATATTGTTCTTGACTCGCCACAGTTTTAGTAAAATGGACTTTTTTCAGAAAACAGTAGTAGGAGTTTAGTAGAACTGGAAGTGATTCCAGAACCGCAAACGATTACTGAAAATTTAATAGGACCTAAAGATTTAATCAGGTTTAACATTCCATTAGCCACTCCGCAGATATGGTGGGTAACCTCAGGCGCCCGAGCGGTACTTCGATATTATCAAAAACGGTGACAGGGAGGTTCTTGCTTACCCAGACTAGACACTACTGTTGTTCCAGACTATGAGACCCGGCAGGAGGATGAGTATAGCGTCGTTCTAAACTAGTTTTAGAAGTGTACGTTTATATGACTCTGCCAGAGGGTTGTTGTAGTCAGTGGGAGCAGCGGAAGCGTAGTGGACAAGAAACTTATGTCTATTTATAGACTAAAGCAGATATAGTGGAGATAGATCATCTATTTTTGATGTGACAGTCATGGGCTTTGACTTCATCAGAATAGGAGATGGATCTGTTAAGAAAGTAGTAGGGTGTGATGTCCTCGTATTTGGATGACATACACATAGTAGGAAGTGAAATTCCTATACTACGATCGGTTATACTGTAGTTGTCACACAGTGGTTTCTCCACATAGGATATGGATATTATATTAGGCATTCTGGTTACTAGATCTTGTTAGTTGTATGTATGCCCTAGAGGCCAGTATTGTACAGATGATGTATATTATATTGGATGCTTGGACATATATAGAGAGGACTTTCTTGCTCGATATGATAGTATGCTATCTGGATGCACTTTACTTTAACATGTATACTTGTCACTTTATACTTTCTTATAGTTACATATTGGTAAAACCCTTAGGATGTGTACTTGACTACCTGGACTATGATGCGGATCATACTAGTGGGGACATAGTAGTCCATAAGTACATCCTTCAAGGTCCCTAGTCGTGGGTGTATCGAGACGGGGCATCGATATACCAGTGTAGACTAGCGTATACGCTTCTCGACCCATGAGATGGGCGATGGATGATCCCATATCCATTGGTGTTTGACATCAGAGATGGTGTACGGGTGCTCAGTGGAGACTGGGTACACTGTACGGACTCGCCGAGAACTCCCAGATGGTATTATACCTCACGTCAGAAGGCAGTTCTCTGGTGACACTTGTGCAGGTTAGTCTGTAGACCCGAGATCGTCATAGAGTCTTGTGTGATTCCCACTGTGCTTTGATTTCCACCTTACCATGTCCATGAGGACGTGCAAAACGGTGGTTTTTGGGTACAATCCCGAGTCACATGGAGGCAATGAGCGATAGGAGGGGTTTCGTCTCTCCCGGTATTGGGGGTTGATGTTGCGCTGTGCTCGATTGGCCGTAACAGGAAAGTCCCTGGTCAGGGCTGATTTAGAGATTTACTGGTAAGTGTTACCAGTAGTTTCTCGACCCGTTATGAGCCTCACATCGGCACGACTTATCGGTTATTGGGGTCTGACGTTTACCACCCCTAGACTTGATATGCGACATATCAGACGAGGAGACCGGACTATACGGGAAGTGTTACCGGCAGGCTTTTACAGGAGTTGGAGCGGGCTTGCTTGCTGATCTTCTGATCGCTCAATACCCGGGTAGCCGTTACGTCCAGCTAGTACCGCTGACGGCTTGTGGGTGCTTGATGTGATCATCACCTACTGCCGACGTATTGCCGAGTCTTTAGAGTCCTACATAGAGGTTTTACTGGCTCAGGCAAAACGAAATAGGAGCACGTATGTGATATGTGCAGGACCGAGAATAATGCGTGTATGTGATACCGTATTCTATTCTCACGACTTTATGTATCAGTCGGTTATATATGATATAGCCGGGTTATCGAATCAAGTGTTGATTCGATAAGTCGATACATTGGATGTTAGTCGGTTATATGAGATATGACCGGATTATTAAGTCAAGTGTTGATTTAATAATTAAGTGTATAATTGTATATTAGATATACTAGTTTACATTTACTAACACTTGTTCACTTTAGGTTTTTTCTCACATGAACACAACTTTGATATATATGTGATATATATATTAAAATGTGTTTTCTTTTTGTATCATGGTTGATGATACACATGACATGGGTGTACAAGACATACACCATTCTATTTTTATGGTGGGTTATAATTATTTAAGGTAATTACAAAATTGGTGGAATTTTGGAAAGAGCATGAAGCTTGTAGAAGCTTGCTTTGCTTTGACAAAGTCCACTACCTTTGTCTTCACCTTAGATTTTTTTATTAACCTAACCATTTAGATTAGCTATGGTTATGGCTCTACAAGAGTTAGTATATGATACTCACTCACCATGGTTAGCCTTCTCACTTGATCATTATCCTCATCTCTTTCTTTAGTTCATCTTCTTCTTCATTTGTTAAAAGAAAAAAGCTGGCTAGGGTTTGATCAAAAGTGAGAAAGCTTGTGAGAAATAAAATTCTAAAGAGAACCCACTTCCTATTTCTCCATCCTCTACTAGACTAGCACTTTAGTTTAGGGTGTTTGCTTCACTAATTCTCAAGTTAGTGAAGTAGAACCTTGAGTTGGCATCCCCTCGACGTAGATCATCTTCGGCCTCGAAGACTTCAAGCAAGGACACGTCTATTGCCTCGTGAAGCCATGCAAGGGTCCGGGAGAACCACGATCGCAGCGAAGGGACTTCAACAAGGAGCTATAGAAGTGAAGGACCGATCTATAAAGGTTGTATATCATATTCACTTAGTCGTAAACATAGTTTACTTGCATATGAAACCCTAATTTTCTAGCAACGATCTTGTTTAGGGTTATTCGTGTAAGTGCACGGCGGCGCCCCGGCCTCCATCCCGAGGCCAAATGCGGAAGCGATGGTTAACTTTAAAATTTTCTTGAACCGGCACCACCGCGCACTAAAACCCGGATCGTACCATTAACTAGTCCTAGCTAACTACTAGATGGGGAAGAGAGATATACCGAGCAATCCGTGTCCTCCGGTCTTCTCGCCGTCGTCCCGATCTCCCGCGGAATGTCCAGTCTCCACCTACTCGCCGGAAGGGCACCACGTTGCCTGCATCTTTTACGGGATCCCACCTCTATACCGAGGCAACTCGGGCACGAAGCTGGCGAGTCGACGTGCCCATGGTTTGCTGTAGAATGTGTGTAGAACCATGTCTCATTTTTGGGGTAGTGGATGTTGCCTTTGTGGTGGAGGAAATGATATGGACTTTTGAAGATGGAGTTGTAGGGATTTTACAAAGCCAAAGATACAAAAATCCCCACCAAAATAAAAATGGGCAGCCCCCATACATGCTTGGCCGGCCATGTGAGTAGAGAGTGGAGAGAATGAGAGAGTGGGGGTCAAAATGGGGGAGAGTCTCATTCTATTATCCAAAGGAAGGAGAGAAAATGCTATCATGCAAAGTAATGATCACTAGCCTAAACCAACACTCCAACACAACCATCATCTCAAGCATGATGACTCCAAATGGTCAAGCCATCATGAACAAATCAAGTCAAATGGTCAAGGGATGGTGCAACCATCATGACACAAGAAGATGCAAATACCCCCTCCACAAATGCTTATTTGCACAATTGCAAATAAGCCATCCTCCACCAATCTTCGGCCAATGAAGGATACAAATTAAAATGGCCGAAACGGAAATCAAACTGGCAACTCCAGAAAACTGGTCCCGTAATAAATTACAGGAAAACCCCGATACTGTGTATACACACCCGCATTTGTATTCCGACCGAAATACAAATGCAATGAGACAAAGTCAACACCGTACTATACTAGGATCCGGCTTAAACCAAAGCCGGCCAGTAAAATCCGTTCGATCCTGATCCGTGCAATACCGCACGTATCTGATCGAACCCTGCCATATAACCATACGGCCTATAGTACTAACCGTCCGATCCTGATCCGTGCAATACCGCACGTATCTGATCGAACCGTGCCATATCTCCATACGGCCTCTATAGCTTTTCGCCCGAAACTTGAGTAACTGTATGTGTGGTGGACTCTAAAGACTCGTCAATACTATGGCTGTGGATTTAACCACTAGCACGTCAGAGGTATTAGCCATACGTGACGGGCCACCAGCTATTGACCAAAAGGGACGTCGATGAGCGAACTCATCCTGACACCCTACTGAGCCTGTCAGTGACAATATCCGTACAGTCCGGTCCGTTCGTCTATGAGCATCGCATGGCGGGCCTAGGGGGTTGGTAAAAGTCAGACCCCCAAAAGCGGTACAAGTCGTGTCGGAGTGTAGCCCAGAACACCCTGAGATACTACTGGAATACCTACCAGTAAATCTCCTGCCTCGGCCGAGGGCTTTGTGTAATGGCTCTCCTAGACACAGCGCGACCTCACCCCTAATACCGGGAGAGACGAACCCCTGAAGATCCGCTCACTTCCTCCATGTGGCTCGGGACTGTACCCAACTAAAACCTGTTTGCACGTCTCCTTTGAGCGTGGTAGGGTAGTAATCAAAGTACAGTGGGAACTCACACGAGACAAATGACGATCCCCAGGTCGATGAACTAACCTGTACACATGTCACCAGGGAACTGCTATCTGACGTCAAGTATAAGACCAACTAGCATGTTCCCGGCGAGTCCTGTCCGGTGTACTCATAACCCAATGAGCACCTGTATACATCTTAGGTGAACCAACTGACACCAGTGGCTTGTGAGACCGGCCACCGTCTCTCGTCGGGGTCTCGACTGTATACACTAGTCTACTCTGGAGTATCGATGCCCTGTCTCGAAACTCCCACGACTAGGGACCTTTTAAGGATGTGCTTATAGACTACCAGCTCCCACGTATATGATCGCCCTGATACTGCTGGCAGTCAAGCAAGAATCCTAGGGGCTCTACCAACGTGTAATAGCGACCTGTCAGGTCACCTAAAGCAGTACACGATGATAAAGATAAACCAGATAGCATACTATCATCTCGAGTAAGACTGTCCTACTGGGACAGGTCCTCCTTCAATCATTGCAATCACGTGCCTGTGATCCAATAATTGACTCTAAGGGCACTTTCTCCAACAATCTCCCACTTGCACTCAAGGCTAATTATTGCGACGTCGCATACTCACAGCCCGTGTGATACCGAACACCCAACTCCTCTACTAGTCAGTCTCATAAAGCTCGCTTGCGAAACTATTGCGTTCGAGGAATAGCCTTAGTGAGTGGATCCGCCTTGATGTCTCTTTCTATGTCTCTCTATATCTCAAGTTCGCGGAGAAACCCATCTCCCGAAATGAGCAATACCTGTCTTAGAATGTGTCTGGATGTCTGATGGGACCTAGCTCATAAATGAACTCCAAATCCAAATTTCTTAGACTGTATCGTCAACTGAACTTAATCAGTATCCTGCGCCATGCCTCCCTCAGTATTGCCTTGGACCACCTGTCCAAAATACTGCCCCTTGTCAGAAGGAAAAACTATAACTCTGACAACCTCCTTGTCGTCCAGGTCACCTTGGAAGCCTGGAATGATAACTGTCTCCCGAATGAGGCTGTCGTTATCATATCCTTAGAATATCCACTTATGTTCTAAAACTGCTTCCGACTATTTCTCCAGGATTGGATCAATGTCAACTTATTGCATCTAGTGCAAGAACAACATCTGGTGTGGTACTTGACATCTCATGATTGACTCAATTGCCTGAGCAAGTGATCTGCCAATCATGCACATCCCTCTCCTCTTTAGTCTGTAAGACACCTTTAGAGAGGGTGACTCCATCACCTGCAGGTACAGTACCGTGCCAGGAGTCGTCCATTCTAAATACTCTTAGAATGCTGTCTAAGTACCCTGATTGGAAAACTACCCAAATCTAGATCTAAAACCATAGATCTAGTAACCAGAATGTCTGATATAATGTCCAAGTCCCATGTGGAGAAACACTGTGTGACGACCAAAGTATAACCGATCGTAGTATAGGAATATCACTTCCTACTCTGTGTATGTCATCCAAATACCATGACAACACACCCTACTACCTTCTCAACAGATCCATCCCCTATTCTGACGAAGTCAAACCTATGACTGTCACATCAGAAATAGATGATCTATCTCCGCTATATCTGCTTTAGTCTATAAATAGACATAAGCCACCTGTCCACCAATGCTTCCGCTGCTCCCACTGACTACGACAACCCTCTGGCAGAGTCATATACACGTACACTTCTGAAGCCAGTTCAGAACGACGCTATACTCATCCTCCTGCCGGGTCTCGCAGCCTGGAACAACAGCAATGGCAAGTGTGGGTAAACAAGAACCTCCCTGTCACCGTCCTTGAGGCTACCGGAGTACCTCTCGGGTGCCTGAGGTTACCCACCGTATCTGCGGAGTGGCCAATGGAATGTCAAACCAGATTGAATCTTTAGGTTCCTATGAAATCTTCAGTAATCGTTTGTGGTTCTGGAATCACTTCCAGTTCTACCATACTCCCACTACTATTTTCTGAAAAAATCCATTTTATTTAAAACTGTGGCGAGTCTAGAACAATATCACTATTGATCTTCCAGATGGTAGAAAGTCAACCCTCGTCATAGCCTGGGTCAACCCACAAACAGCCATTACAGAAACGTGCCTTGAGTTATCCAGAGTGTCACGACCCGAAATATTAGCTCGTGACCAGCACTTGAATCACGCCACGTCTAAAGGCGTAACGGAATTCAAGTAAGCTGAAACCCAGAAATCTAAACCCTTTTAGAAAAAATAAAGGAGGTGAGGTTTTGAAATAAAGGTATAATGAAAACAATGTTTTCTTAATGCATAGAAAGAAACATGAATGATGCAGGTGAAATTTATAAGTTTAAAAAACATGTTTCGTCTTTTAAAAATTTCGGCAGCACCTCCTTTGTATATTTTGATCCAAAACCACAATACATAACAAGAATAATGGCATCCCCAAACGGGAGCTAGCTCTTCGCCAAACGACGGATCAAAACCACACAAAATGGTACAAATAAGTATACGAAGCCCAACGGCGAAGTTCACCACAAAAAGATAAATGAAAGAGCAAGATATAACCCCAAAGGGAAAATAAAACCCATCGCTCAATCTCGCAACTACAAGTCTCACTAAGTCTCATTACTTATACAAATACAACTTTTGATTGATTGATGGAGTCAACTAGATACAATATGAAATAAAATACAAGAGTGGGTACGATACACGTGCCCCACCTATCAATTCAAAACACCCAAATGAATCTGTGTGCCAGCGAATCCGCTACTGATCCAAGCGGTCAACCTGCAAGAACTGTGGCACAACGGGGGTGAGTTGCCAACTCGTGAATAGAAATATATCTACAAGTAGAAATCGAATAAACAACGACTCCTAGGTCATCTATATCAAAAGTAGTGCTATGATATCCAGGGTGACCGGGTCATATATGTGCCAACAAGGCAGTCACTATCTATGCACGTGGATAACATCCAACAGTAGTAATCAATGCATGCGGATATGTGGATATCGTCCACCCATAAATCAATGACTATAAGCATGTGTAAAATCTCCGATAGTAGCATCGGTGTATGTATGTATGTATGTGGATCCAGTCCACGCGTCAACCACTGACGCAACAATATCATGCATGTAAATATCATAAAAGAGTGTGCATGAAAGTATGAGGATATATGTATATCAACAGTGTCTCTCCCGACACATCAAATCATGGAACCTGAGTGCCTAGCATCGACACTCGAAAACATCATGAAAACCGTACCCAGCATCGGTACGTAAATCCTCATATATCTCAGGCGCCGCATCCTCAGATCGGCCCTCATATCCATCTCGCTACTCCGGTCGGTATCCTCCGGATAACCGCCGAGTCTACATACTATCACCGGTAGGTAGTACTCCCCCTGCCGGGCTCACCGTCTAACATATACGAGTCTTCTTGCCCCGGGGTACCTCACTGGGTCCACCATATACCCGCAATCGGTGCCTACCACTCCTCGAATCGGGTTTCACATGCCACTCTCAGAACCGAGAAAACGCATGGTGGACGCACTGAAATATCACATCAAGAGAAACCGGGTTTTAAAATAGTACATACTTCCTTTTGAAATAGCCACGGTTCTCAAATCCAGAAATCTCATAAAAACAGCATATCTCAATGCGTAAAATAATAGAGCATGATGTATGCGACATGCAAAAAGAAATGCGAGCATATCCGTGTATCATGCACTATGGAATAGTGATATGACATATTAAGGGAAAACCGCTCTTTAAAATGATTCCAGTTTTTAAAGTATAGCATGCGGTTCCCAATTTTACAAATAAACCGGTTATTTATGTAGGTACAATATGTATATGCGCAAGTAGAGATGTACCATGTATGTGTGCACAAATATGAATATACAATGTGTATGTCATGATGCAGCAATCCTACTGTGTAGTGACATGGCAATTATCGATGATGAAGTGTGTGAGCCGGCAATTATGTGTACGTGAAACATACGCATCATCGATAATGGTGCAGGTGTACTATCACAGGTATATGCGATGCAATAATAATATCATGAATGCAGCAAGTCAACCATCAGCTAACAGCTACAAGGTATACATAACTATCATATGTCCGAGTCGGCGAATCTATCAATCGGCATCTAGCCCCTGAACATCGCGTACGGTAAAATCACTCGTACGGCAACCTCTAGTCAAGGTTAAGGATCAATCATCAAGTCAACTCATCACGCACGGAATATCATCGTGCGGCGGCATTAAGCTAATAGGGATCCTATCATCCTATACGACAAAAGAGGGTATGGCCTAACATCACATACAGCCTATCATCCATGATTCATAACATTCTATATGTATATAACCCTATATACCAATGTCCCAGGTCGCATCTGCAATGATCTCATATCAGGGGACCGGCAGGGTAAAAATCATTTCGATCGACTCGCATCCGTACCATCATATCATATCATCATCTCATTATATCATCAAATTCGTCTTGTAATCTTTCATCGCATTCATGTCTCATATCATGTCGAATTTACATAAACACGCTATCTCTACTATGTATAAGTATCTAATCTAACAAACACACCCGAACCATACAATCAGATTTTTAAAGAAGTGAATCGTAGTTTTGAAAACAGGGGTTACGGTGTTTTTAAAGGAAAGATATCATTTGAAAATCCGTAACATCCCTCAAGATATACCTTTAAAAGATACATACGATTCTTTGGTTTAGAAAAAGGTATGGTTCGGATGACGCATCTACATCGACTATCTAGTCCTACAGAAACCTAAGCGGTAGTATCGCTAAACATCATCCTAGGGTAGTAGTAGCAGCATATCACACTTAACTATCCTCTAGTTTCTAACATGGCTACATACCTATCTATATTCTAACCCTAGTTTCCTAATCTAGGTTTCCTAACCATACTCTATAAATCGGTTTCCATCAGAAGTTTGCGCGGGTGCTATACGCCATCCACCCGACTTCCCCGGTAGATATAGATCTACTCACCTGTCTTCGCTCGCCCAAATCGATGACGCCACGCTCCTTCTCCTCGGAATCCATGCGAGGGTACCTACAATAATAACAATCGCAATACGTATTAAAAATCGAGGCAGAAAACCGATACAGCGCACAGTGTGCTCACAGGTTAGAACCTATGGCCTAAACGTGCAAACCAATCAAACAACCCCTGTTGTCGATGTCCGAACATCCGACAACCAAATACAAATCCAAATATCAAGAAAGTGCATTTAAAAATACGGAAAACATCGCCTAAAACACACCAAAATGCTCCCAGATTTTGCCCAGATGACAATTAGCCAAAACTGCATATAAGAGGGGTCTAATTTAGTGCAAAATGAGCCCTGGAACAAATCTGAACCAAATCCATCCTACTCTGGCCGCAAATTGCGGCCAAAATGATGAAATTTGCGGCCTAGGCTTTGAATTAGGGGCTCGGGTCTTGGTGGTAGCTTCCTAGGTGCCTGCACGACTTACTGTCAGCTCAATTTAGTTTTTGGTGCCCCCGGGTTGCTCCAGATTCCAGAACACCTTCACAGATCACACATTTATCCGATGTCGGGTTTCTAAATCCGTGTTTTGGGGTTTCTATGGTCTGGTCTAGGTCACTAAACAGCACCTAAGGGTTGTGGTCAGCCACTACACATTACCATTTTCAGCAAACACTCAACCTCTTTCTAGGGTTTCCCAATATCTGACTAATCTCCACAATACGACATCTAAACATGATTTCACACAAAACTAATCTAAAGGAAAGGAATTATACCTCATCTAGTCCACTCTAGACAGCACTAACTTCCCAACGTCGTCAAAATCCCATTTTGCTCGGTCCATCGTGTAGAGGTTGAAGAGGGGATTAATATTTGTGAAGGGTGTGTAGGGTTTTGGGGCATGGTTGGAGATGGATCTATGGATTTTTGTGGAGGGTTTTTGGAGTTGAGGAGATGAAGGAGAGAAGAAGAAAAAGATGGAGCCAACAAAAGGGCAGCAGCCCCCCTCCCTCTCTCTCACAATTCACACACACTCTCTCTCTCCAAGCTCACCTAACCTAATCATTATGTCTCCTTGACTTTTCCCTTTTTTCATTTTCTCTTTTCCATCCATCAAAAACCATAATATAAAGCCCAAAAGAAATGAAACATGTAACAAAATTAACATGTCATGGTGCACTAACCATGGAAACTGTAAAAACGCGGATTTGGCTTAATCGCGATTAGCAGTGCACTAATCGAGTTTTTATCGAAACTGCGTATAATCAATTTTAAAATTGCCAAATCCTTTAAATATATTTTCAAATGAATAAATCATTTTAATTTCTATTTATTTCACAATTAATGGTATATATTTATACCCTTTTTTCGAAAACCCCAATTTCGCAAATCGGCAGTTTTCGGGAAAAATATTATTTTAATATTAAATTCCCAAAAATAATATTTTATATTTTTCTGAGATGTTACAATCTTCCCCCCTTAAATATATTCGGTCCCCGAATTTAAATTTAAACCCCCAAAATCTAAAACATTTCAATAATCAGCTCAAAACAGCGGGGCTCCGAAATCATGGGAATCGCAGAAATAACACAGCGCGTCAAGTGCGCATAAAAACGAGTACAAAACTCAAAATCGAACTCCGTCAAGCGTTACGCGAATCATCGGATTTGCACGCATATCCTCGGAGTTACAATAGAGATGCAGATCTCGAAATCCACTACTGAAATCTAACATACACTAGTCAAATTCTATAATACTTGTATAGTACGCATCTTTGAAAAACTCAAAATCTGAATGAAAGACATGCAAAATCTTTTCTAAATCACTGCGGGAATGCGTAACTCACGGCATAACTGACAGACGCTCAATTTAAAATACTAATATATATCCACATATGTTTTCTTAATTACACGTTCCGTCGTTTTCAAAACATCCCAAAAGGTTTTCCTTTATAACGTTCGTGTCGCTTACGGACACGTAGAAAATAACGAGATTATAGCTCATCTGTTTCGAAAACCTCTTGGTAAACTTTTAATGCATGCAAAGTGCTCAGGTACTGTCCTCAGATCAGTCATGTTTGGCTACTACACAATATAGTGCCCAACATGAAAACAAAATGCTCAAAAGCAAAATCAGCCTCAAAAGGCTTATCCAATAATCACATGCGTCTGGTGCGCATGGAAATCAAATCCAAATACAGGTGCTATAATACACACAAGCAAAACTAAGTGCAACGGGTGTGCACAAAACATCTGTCCAGTGCAACGGGTGTGCACGACAACAACATCAAGTGCATCTAAAGTGCACTAAAATCTCAATCCCATACATCCGGTGTGCACAGAATCACATCTCATATCATGCGCCCAACATGCGCGAAAATCCAACTCCAGTGCATATGTCCCGCACGAATGAAATCGCATCCAATATGCACGGAAGAAAATCCAAGTCAAGAGCATCCCACATGCATGAGTAAAATCCCAGTCAAGTGCATCTGATGGACACAAAATCAAAAATCGAGTGCCTAATATGCGCAAATCCAACCAAAACGCGTCGGGTCCGTAAAAACATATAGTACAGTAACATGCACGAAAACGGACGGCAAGTGCCAACGCGCACGAAAATACAAATCTGGTAAAACGAATGCTCAAGGATATAAATCGGGTGCAACCAAGGTACAGGGTATAAATCCAGTGCGACAACGCATAAATACCCGTCCGGTGCAACAAATGCAGAATGCAATCTAGTGCATAAAATACCGATCAATAACCCAAATGCATAAACAGCAACACCGAGTACACTAAGGCGTATAAAATCGAGATCGTGTGCAACTGCGTGCACAAAACACATATCAATGCACTGCAAGCACATATAAGCTATACCGAGTGCAAAAATCAAATCATCCGTATGAAATCCACGAAATCACAGACATGTGCAACCAAGGCACAAACCGATATCAAGTGTGATAAATATGCACAAATCAAAAACCAATACCATGGTGTATAAAAACATATCTCAAGTGCAATAACTATGCACAAAATGTAAATACTCAGTAGGTGCAGCCATGGTGCACGAAATCAACATCAAGAAACCCGTCATCAAAACTCAAATCCAAGCGATATAAGCATGATACTCAGATCAC
This sequence comes from Agapanthus africanus, assembly GCA_030015575.1. Taxonomy (NCBI): domain Eukaryota; kingdom Viridiplantae; phylum Streptophyta; class Magnoliopsida; order Asparagales; family Amaryllidaceae; genus Agapanthus; species Agapanthus africanus. The sequence goes on from JASDDO010000008.1 coordinate 179,509,937, forward strand.
AAACGCAAATCACAACAAAGGACATCGAGGTACACCTCCTACAATGTCGAAAAATAAATTGGTGTGCCTAGAAACCGGCAGAACAAGAACATCTGCTCGCCTCCTGCTCACGGTCTGGCGTCCTCTGTCTCTGGGTACTCATCTTCTCTGTGGATTACCAATCTTACAATCTATCGGCTCATCGTCCATATCAGGTGTGCTAACGGGAATGATTCCGCTCTAGCACTTCTCTGGTCGTCTCTCGGTCAGTCATCATGACCACTCAATAAGCAGCACGTCACTGGCGTCGGCCTCTGGCTCTCTGAATACACGTGACACCTCTGATCCTGAGTGCAAATCTCATTGCAGCAGTGTCCTGGAAGGAATCTTGCTCAGGGTCTCTTCCGATCTCGCCTATGACGAACTGTACGGAGGCTGGTACTCTTACATAATCTTTCCTTGTTTTCTGGACCTCTGCATGTGCCTCACACATTTCCTTGGAAATTGGTCGTATCCCAACATCTCTGTAGCATATCAGGCCTCTGATCTCGACGGGGAGTAATAACAGCTCGTCAGCGTCTCGCACGAACTTTTGGTTCCACTCATCTTTACCATCGTCCACTATGACGTCAAGCCACGTTATCTGCGCACTGCAACTGTTCTCGGCCACCATCAATCCGAAGTCTCTCGCACGGATTCGAAGTCACGAACTCGGTATCTTCATCACTTGGTAGAAGATATCTGGCCGAACACGTCCTCAGAACTCGTCCTAACCCTCATAGGAATACTCAATGTTCGTCGAACTCTTCACTTCACTCAGCTCCAATGTCGACTGATTCGGACTCGTCTTCTCATGGCTGTAAGGCTGCGCTCCAACTGCTACGCTCGTATCTGCAGTCTCCCAAGCAATGTATCCCATCACAAGATATCCGAATGATGTCGAACCATCCGATCGATATGCCAAAACCTCATAATCCCCCAAGAGATCAACATCTTGGGTACAGTTTAATAGTATCGAGTATATGCCACAGCATCAGTGATCCAGCCGTAGAAGGGCAAACCCAAGCCTCACTAATGGCGCCGTGGAACTGCCGTAAACCCTAAGGTTCAAAGGCTTTCACACGGTCATTATGTCGAGTTAGGGTTTCATTCTTCTAGAGGGTCCATAGAATTGCTTGCACGTCTTTCCGAATACTTTAAACTTGGAGTATGGTTTCCTGACATTCGATCGTCTCTGTCGACTCTCAACGAATCCGCGTGAAGTCGTCTCTAGCTGGAATCAATCTATCTGATGACCTCGCATCGGGTAAGAGAACGAACCACATGTCCTAGTCCTTCACCCTTGGGTGGCTAGCGATCTTCCATCATATCTCTAAGTATATACTTATGCATGCAGTAGCTCCAACCTCTGGGCGATACCTCGTCATTTACAGCAACAACTGGCTCATTCGTCTGTACGTTGAACAGCGCCTCAATCCTCCAGGAAAGGCGATACATTGGCAATCATCTCTAAATCGGTATGCTCTAAATCTGAGTAAGACTCTCCACACTAGAAATCTTCAACTCAACTGGGCCTGCTCCGGCGCATCCATCTGACGAATCACCTTCGTCTCTCAAGTCGGGGTAGACTAGTTATCATCTGTCGCATTTCTGCCTGGAAGTTCCGGCGATCTCAGCTCGTAAGCTCTGGGAGCGACATCCTATCAATCTCAGCAACAGCTGGGCCATCTGTCTGCACGGTAGGCGACATCATAATCTCTGAGGTATGCTGTACATCAACAGTCCACTCTCAACTGGCAGCTCTAGCAATGGCCCGATCATCCGGTGTCAAACCAAGCACTCGCCTCTACAAGAGGTCACAATCATCAATACTAACTCGAGACGTTCTCATGTCATCAGAAAACACAATGGTCAGCCCTCGTATCAACGAGCTCGCCCTGACCGTGACACTAGCAGCAGCTCAACTGCGCTCAAACAAGGTGACAGGAACCTCAATCGAGTATCAAAGAGAGCAGATCAATGGCATGAGAGGAAACGACAAATCCAGTATGGATACATGATCATAAGAAGGAACATCATCAATGAAAGTATGATCATTGAACTAATAGAATCGAGGATCTCCAAGGGATGTATAATCATGGATACGAAGAGAATCACAAGTCTCGAAAATATGTACATCCTAAGGTTTCTTAAGTGGAGTATCGTATCGTAAATATGCCGCGGAACATACGTACGGTACGTTACTCTACTCAAGCTACCTACTCCATCAATCAGGGTCAGCCTATGAAATGAAAGTTCGGGTCTAATACCCCCCCCCGTTCAAGTCTAAGTTCCGTAAGGTCAAGCCTAGGTTCCGAAATACACTCCCGCCCTAGACTCCGCATAGTCAAACATAGACTCGAACAAAGGTTAAACCCAGCGCTCTGATACCAACTTTGTCACGACCCGAAATATTAGCTCGTGACCTGCACTTGAATCACGGCACGTCTAAAGGCGTAACGGAATTCAAGTAAGCTGAAACCCAGAAATCTAAACCCTTTTAGAAAAAATAAAGGAGGTGAGGTTTTGAAATAAAGGTATAATGAAAACAATGTTTTCTTAATGCATAGAAAGAAACATGAATGATGCAGGTGAAATTTATAAGTTTAAAAAACATGTTTCGTCTTTTAAAAATTTCGGCAGCACCTCCTTTGTATATTTTGATCCAAAACCACAATACATAACAAGAATAATGGCATCCGCAAGCGGGAGCTAGCTCTTCGCCAAACGGCGGATCAAAACCACACAAAATGGTATAAATAAGTATACGACGCCCAACGGCGAAGTTCACCACAAAAAGATAAATGAAAGAGCAAGATATAACCCCAAAGGGAAAATAAAACCCATCGCTCAATCTCGCAACTACAAGTCTCACTAAGTCTCATTACTTATACAAATACAACTTTTGATTGATTGATGGAGTCAACTAGATACAATATGAAATAAAATACAAGAGTGGGTACGATACAAGTGCCCCACCTATCAATGCAAAACACCCAAATGAATCTGTGTGCCAGCGAATCCGCTACTAATCCAAGCGGTCAACCTGCAAGAACTGTGGCACAACGGGGGTGAGTTGCCAACTCGTGAATAGAAATATATCTACAAGTAGAAATCGAATAAACAACGACTCCTAGGTCATCTATATCAAAAGTAGTGCTATGATATCCAGGGTGACCGGGTCATATATGTGCCAACAAGGCAGCCACTATCTATGCACGTGGATAACATCCAACAGTAGTAATCAATGCATGCGGATATGTGGATCTCGTCCACCCATAAATCAATGACTATAAGCATGTGTAAAATCTCCGATAGTAGCATCGGTGTATGTATGTATGTATGTGGATCCAGTCCACGCGTCAACCACTGACGCAACAATATCATGCATGTAAATATCATAAAAGAGTGTGCATGAAAGTATGAGGATATATGTATATCAACAGTGTCCCTCCCGACACATCAAATCCTGGAACCTGAGTGCCTAGCATCGACACTCGAAAACATCATGAAAACCGTACCCAGCATCGGCACGTAAATCCTCATATATCTCAGGCGCCGCATCCTCAGATCGGCCCTCATATCCATCTCGCTACTCCGGTCGGTATCCTCCGGATAACCGCCGAGTCTACATACTATCACCGGTAGGTAGTACTCCCCCTGCCGGGCTCACCGTCTAACATATACGAGTCTTCTTGTCTCGGGGTACCTCACCGGGTCCACCATGTACCCGCAATCGGTGCCTACCACTCCTCGAATCGGGTTTCACATGCCACTCTCAGAACCGAGAAAACGCATGGTGGACGCACTGAAATATCACATCAAGAGAAACCGGGTTTTAAAATAGTACATGCTTCCTTTTGAATTAGCCACGGTTCTCAAATCCAGAAATCTCATAAAAACAGCATATCTCAATGCGTAAAATAATAGAGCATGATGTATGCGACATGCAAAAAGAAATGCGAGCATATCCGTGTATCATGCACTATGGAATAGTGATATGACATATTAAGGGAAAACCGCTCTTTAAAATGATTCCAGTTTTTAAAGTATAGCATGCGGTTCCCAATTTTACAAATAAACCGGTTATTTATGTAGGTACAATATGTATATGCGCAAGTAGAGATGTACCATGTATGTGTGCACAAGTATGAATATACAATGTGTATGTCATGATGCAGCAATCCTACTGTGTAGTGACATGGCAATTATCGATGATGAAGTGTGTGAGCCGGCAATTATGTGTACGTGAAACATACGCATCATCGATAATGGTGCAGGTGTATTATCACAGGTATATGCGATGCAATAATAATATCATGAATGCAGCAAGTCAACCATCAGCTAACAGCTACAACGTATACATAACTATCATATGTCCGAGTCGGCGAATCTATCAATCGGCATCTAGCCCCTAAACATCGCGTACGGTAAAATCACTTGTACGGCAACCTCTAGTCAAGGTTAAGGATCAATCATCAAGTCAACTCATCACGCACGAATATCATCGTGCGGCGGCATTAAGCTAATAGGGATCCTATCATCCTATACGACAAAAGAGGGTATGGCCTAACATCACATACAGCCTATCATCCATGATTCACAACATTCTATATGTATATAACCCTATATACCTATGTCCCAGGTCGCATCTGAAATGATCTCATATCAGGGGACCGGCAGGGTAAAAATCATTTCGATCGACTCGCATCCATACCATCATATCATATCATCATCTCATTATATCATCAAATTCGTCTTGTAATCTTTCATCGCATTCATGTCTCATATCATGTCGAATTTACATAAACACGCTATCTTTACTATGTATAAGTATCTAATCTAACAAACACACCCGAACCATACAATCAGATTTTTAAAGAAGTGAATCGTAGTTTTGAAAACAGGGGTTACGGTGTTTTTAAAGGAAAGATATCATTTGAAAATCCGTAACATCCCTCAAGATATACCTTTAAAAGATACATACGATTCTTTGGTTTAGAAAAAGGTATGGTTCGGATGACGCATCTACATCGACTATCTAGTCCTACAGAAACCTAAGCGGTAGTATCGCTAAACATCATCCTAGGGTAGTAGTAGTAGCATATCACACTTAAATATCCTCTAGTTTCTAACATGGCTACATACCTATCTATATTCTAACCCTAGTTTCCTAATCTAGGTTTCCTAACCATACTCTATAAATCGGTTTCCAACAGAAGTTTGCGGGGGTGCTATACGCCATCCACCCGACTTCCCCGGTAGATATAGATCTACTCACCTGTCTTCGCTCGCCCAAATCGATGACGCCACGCTCCTTCGCCTCAGAATCCATGCGAGGGTACCTACAATAATAACAATCGCAATACGTATTAAAAATCGAGGCAGAAAACCGATACAGCGCACAGTGTGCTCATAGGTTAGAACCTATGGCCTAAACGTGCAAACCAATCAAACAACCCCTGTTGTCGATGTCCGAACACCCGACAACCAAATACAAATCCAAATATCAAGAAAGTGCATTTAAAAATACGGAAAACATCGCCTAAAACACACCAAAATGCTCCCAGATTTTGCCCAGATGACAATTAGCCAAAACTGCATATAGGAGGGGTCTAATTTAGTGCAAAATGAGCCCTGGAACAAATCTGAGCCAAATCCATCCTACTTTGGCCGCAAATTGCGGCCAAAATGATGAAATTTGCAGCCTAGGCTTTGAATTAGGGGCTCGGGTCTTGGTGGTAGCTTCCTAGGTGCCTGCACGACTCACTGTCAGCTCAATTTAGTTTTTGGTGCCCCCGGGTTGCTCCAGATTCCAGAACACCTTCACAGATCACACATTTATCCGATGTCGGGTTTCTAAATCCATGTTTTGGGGTTTCTATGGTCTGGTCTAGGTCACTAAACAGCACCTAAGGCTTGTGGTCAGCCACTACACATCACCATTTTCAGCAAACACTCAACCTCTTTCTAGGGTTTCCCAATATCTCACTAATCTCCACAATACGACATCTAAACATGATATCACACAAAACTAATCTAAAGGAAAGAACTTATACCTCATCTAGTCCACTCTAGGCAGCACTAACTTCCCAACGTCGTCAAAATCCCATTTTGCTCGGTCCATCGTGTAGAGGTTGAAGAGGGGATTAATATTTGTGAAGGGTGTGTAGGGTTTTGGGGCATGGTTGGAGATGGATCTATGGATTTTTGTGGAGGGTTTTTGGAGTTGAGGAGATGAAGGAGAGAAGAAGAAAAAGATGGAGCCAACAAAAGGCAGCAGCCCCCCTCCCTCTCTCTCACAATTCACACACACTCTCTCTCTCCAAGCTCACCTAACCTAATCATTATGTCTCCTTGACTTTTCCCTTTTTTCATTTTCTCTTTTCCATCCATCAAAAACCATAATATAAAGCCCAAAAGAAATGAAACATGTAACAAAATGAACATGTCATGGTGCACTAACCATGGAAACTGTAAAAACGCGGATTTGGCTTAATCGCGATTAGCAGTGCACTAATCGGGTTTTTATCGAAACTGCGTATAATCAATTTTAAAATTGACAAATCCTTTAAATATATTTTCAAATGAATAAATCATTTTAATTTCTATTTATTTCACAATTAATGGTATATATTTATACCCTTTTTTCGAAAACCCCAATTTCGCAAATCGGCAGTTTTCGGGAAAAATATTATTTTAATATTAAATTCCCAAAAATAATATTTTTTATTTTTCTGAGATGTTACACAGAGTCTGGTTTTAATCATAAGCCGGACAACTCCCCGTACCTTAACAACGTTAAGATATGAACTATTCTATATCCAATATAGAACCAGATGCACTGATTTAATTGAATCAGATTCAAATCATGCAGATGTCTCCAGTGCATGTCAACTAAATGGAAAAAGGCCGATCAGCGTTACTCAACTTAGGAATGCTTCCAATTATGAGTAACCTGAAAGAGAAGCAAGTTCTCTTAGTCATTACTATTAACTTAATACCATACACAAGTATCTACATCTTAGATCACTTTGAAGAATCCCGATACTTGCGATACCTGGTTCTCTACTTTATTCAAATACCTATAACTTCTCAAAATTCGGACCCTGTGTTTGCACGAAACACCTGTCTAAAAACTAGAGAAGTCATAAGTAAACCGAATATAGTACGAGGACCAACCCCTCTGTCCTGATGGACCCTGGACAACATACAATACTCTGTATAAGTCCTTTGAGTCTGATAACTCATTCACTGTGTGTCGTATGCTAAAACTGTACTTATGGTTAAGAAGAATTACACCGCTGTTTAATGCTCCTTACCTAACCATCCACTGATATAGGTAAATGTCATAGACATAATATCAAAAAGGTATATCTCACTCTATAAAAATAGACGTACAGATATATCAATTTGAAATTGGTGCATAACAACGGATATTCAAAACCAAATATTTGCCGACCGGCAAACAGCCCAGGTGATTTCCTCAAATATCACCGATTACAACGAATCCCGATATAATGAGGATGATCACCCAATTCCCAATAACTTACTCCCACCCATCATCTGTAAAACCATACAGATGTGATAATCATACCTAGTAAATACATACCCTGGAGAAAGTGTCTAATTGGGAAATCAGTTTTCCTTTAACAGTACACAGTGAAACTGATACATTGAAATGTTTCTTAGGGGTATCCTGGTATTCCCAGTAATGCCTCTTCCATTATCCAGATTCACAACTATAACCGTGTAATTCTTTGCCACCTCTCCAAATTCCTTTTTATGTCTTTAGTCATTACCTTCTGCACACCCCTTTAGACCAAATGGTTTTCTTCCTTCCCTACCGTTCGGCACCAGCCTATGGTTTGGAAGAAGACTATCCAATAAGCATAATGGGTGTACTGCCCTAATCCTAGGAGCACTCGCAATGCGAGAGAAGGTGAAGATAAAATACAACTGAATAAACCTTATTCCTATTTCTCCTGAACCAGAATCCATCTCCGAACTGGAACAAGTTCCTTTCGAGTTCATATATAACCATACGATGGAATATCCAATAATCTGTGGATCTTCGTAGTGATACGGAGTGTTCTGGAGAAATACAAAGGTGATTTAGGATTGGCGAATAAATACTTGGTTTGGTCGTGAATAGCAGTCGCAGTTTACTTTGCCCTCTTACTAATCCCTTGCTTTGTCTTAACTTAATACCTTCTGCACACCATCGTTATGCTAATTGGTTTTCTTCATTCCCCACTGTTCGGCACCAGCCTAAGGTTTGGAAGAAGACTATCCAATTTGCGTAATAGGTGTACTATCTCCTAAACCAAGGAGTACTCGCAACCTGAGAGAAGGTAAAAGGAAAAGACAACTGAATAGTCCTATCCGTTTTCTCCAGAACCGGAAACCATCCTCGAATAAATTCCTTCGAGTTCGTATATAACCATACGATGGTTTTGTCCAATGGAAGTGGACATTCGTAGTAATACGGGGTGTCCTGGAGAAAAGGGTAAAAGTAGGAGTGGCAATGAGGTTAGCAACTCTGACAATCCAAAAGCCAGTGTTAAGAAGGTTCGGTCAACTTGGTCACTGAGTCATTGTCTTAGGGTCGGGTCAATGGTCGCTGCCAAAGAGAGAGAGAAAAGAAACACTCAGCGTGCACTCTATCCTAGATCAGAATGGTTACCAATTTATCTAATCTGGAAACCTCCCACTGTACCGTCAAATTCTCCTCCAAACCTGAAAGAAGAATTAGTCGGGATCACCCGAGGAGTAAACCAACTCATCAGTGGGAATCGGGATCCAACTATCATCGCATGATAACGTGACGGAATCCGCTCACAGTGTCACACTCCAGAAGGTATGCGCATATCTGGCAAGTTTCAGTTTCTTTAGAAACTCCCGATGAGATTTCTACCCCATGCTCTTATGACCTTGACTTTGGCCAACAAATCATAAGTCACATGTCAAGTTCTACCCGTCATTCTCCAGGTTGATTTGAATCCACCCGTACCTACCCTTGACTTTGGCCAACAAGGCAGTACGACTGTTCCAAACCAACGCATCTATCTATGCTGCATATGAATAACCAACAGCTACTAAACATTGTGCCTTGACTTTGGCCAACAAACACAGCTTGAATACTATTGACTACCCATATGAAATGACGGAGGGCTACGAATTGTTTCTGGCGAAAACCTTTAACGTAATGAACTTGATATCGTTGAAGGAACGGATAGCTTTTAAAAATATAGTGACGAAAACCTTTGCTAAAGAGGTCACTCCCGGTGAAGGGATCTCGGCTCTTTCCCCGTAGAATGAGGCGCAGGATATTCCAACTGAACACCACGATGCAAAGCAAAAGTAATCGGCTATAGTGAAGTTATTGCCCTGACGCAAACTTTTTGTCCAAGGGGTCACTCCTGGTGAAGGGATCTCGGCCCTTGCCTCGTCGACTGAGGAGCAGGATATTCCAACTGAATACCACGATACAAAGCAAAAGTAATCGGCTATAGTGAAGTTATTGCCCTGACGCAAACTTTTTGTCCAAGGGGTCACTCCCGGTGAAGGGATCTCGGCCCTTGCCTCGTCGACTGAGGAGCAGGATATTCCAACTGAATACCACGATGCAAAACAAAAGAGAACGTCCTTGCAATAACAGCCCTTTTGAAAAGTGTTCCAACAACATCAGAATAGGTTTGTTTTAACTTGCATTGATCCGAATCAACGCAGTCCCATCAATTGATCACACCACAAAGAACTAAAATATACTGATGTACGTATATGCCATCCGCATTCGCCACTGGGTCCCGTCATTACCCGTTAGGTTAGCTAACTAACGACAGAGCGGGGACTGGACTAGCACGGATGCAAAACATATACAATATCTACTAATATATATACCAATATATTATATTTCGCTCAAGGCGTGATAAAATGCAACATCACAAAAATGTACAGCATCACAGAACAATACAGATATCTGGGATCCCCGGGTTTCACAGAGCCACTACTGAAACCCGACGTTCCCCTGGTCGTGTGGATAGCCTGTGCAATGAAATCCTAGACCCCTACGGGCGCGGCAAGTTACCCGCCAAAACCTGAAGCGAGGCAGCCCCCTTCAGCACCGTGAATGGACCACCCGGCACTTCACGGAATCCGGTAACTTGGGCGCCCCTCCTGGGTCAACCTGTACCCCCTACGAGTGCGGCGAATAGCCCGCCAATTCTAGAGTGAAGCCCCCTCCGTCTCAATGCCATGAGATGCGGGCCCGTTTCCCTCTAGAACCCGGCTATCCGTGCACCCCACCTTGGGGTAATCCTAGTACAGAAAGTAAAATATTCATACAACGGGTACATCGACCGCAACCTGGTCGTGCCCCAAAATAATAATACAATCAGGCAGTGACGGCAGTCCACAAGTCGGACGCTCGCCCCGCAATATCAAATGTACATAATACAACCATAACTGTACTAGCATTGCATCCAGGCTATCCCCCACGACCGATCCGCAACATCACAGCAATACACAGAACATCAACGTGAAAGTCACGTTCGCAAATCCGTCTAACCGGGCTATAGCAGTCAGACTGGATTTACTGATCAAGTGACATTCACGGTTGCAGATATAATGTAAATACTGTGAAATAATGTGTTTAAAATATCCGATCGATCAAATTTTAACAAGTGGGCCCATAACCCACAGGTCACAGGATCGAAACCTGTCAAATTCTGGGCCCAAAATTAATATTCCAAAAACCCTATTTTCAACCCAGAAAGCAACTGCAGAAATTTGATACGGCAAGGACATCAATGTGCGGCGGAACCACGGCCCAAGGGGGGGTTTGGCCGCGGTTCCGCGCTCCCATTGTCGAGTTACTGTATCGAATTTCTACAGAATGCTTAGAACTTCCACTACATCACTATTCAACAACCTGAAAAAAATTTCGAGCCAGAAAAAAATCAACAGAAAACTGATGCATGTGTTATTGGGTTTTCGGAACATTTGTTCGATCGGAAATGTAAAACACATTAGACAAAGCTAGACTATGTTAATGGCGAGGCTCTGATATCATTGTAAGTGCACGGCGGCGCCCGGCCTCCATCCCGAGGCCAAATACGGAAGCGATGGTTAACTTTAAAATTTTCTTGAACCGGCACCACCGCGCACTAAAACCCGAATCGTACCATTAACTAGTCCTAGCTAACTACTAGATGGGGAAGAGAGATATACCGAGCGATCCGTGTCCTCCGGTCTTCTCTCCGTCGTCCTGATCTCCCGCGGAATGTCCAGTCTCCACCTACTCGCCGGAAGGGCACCACGTCGCCTGCATCTTTTACGGGCTCCCACCTCTATACCGAGGCAACTCGGGCACGAAGCTGGCAAGTCGACGTGCCCAAGGTTTGCTGTAGAATGTGTGTAGAACCATGTCTCATTTTTGGGGTAGTGGATGTTGCCTTTGTGGTGGAGGAAATGATATGGACTTTTGAAGATGGAGTTGTAGGGATTTTACAAAGCCAAAGATACCAAAATCCCCACCAAAATAAAAATGGGCAGCCCCCATACATGCTTGGCCGGCCATGTGAGTAGAGAGTGGAGAGAATGAGAGAGTGGGGGTCAAAATGGGGGGAGAGTCTCATTCTATTATCCAAAGGAGAGAGAGAAAAGGCTATCATGCAAAGTAATGATCACTAGCCTAAACCAACACTCCAACACAACCATCATCTCAAGCATGATGACTCCAAATGGTCAAGCCATCATGAACAAATCAAGTCAAATGGTCAAGGGATGGTGCAACCATCATGACACAAGAAGATGCAAATACCCCCTCTACAAATGCTGATTTGCACAATTGCAAATAAGCCCTCCTCCACCAATCTTCGGCCAATGAAGGATACAAATGAAAATGGCCGAAACGGAAATCAAACTGGCAACTCCAGAAAACTGGTCCCGTAATAAATTACAGGAAAACCCCGATACTGTGTATACACACCCGCATTTGTATTCCGACCGAAATACAAATGCAATGAGACAAAGTCTACACCGTACTATACTAGGATCCGGCTTAAACCAAAGCCGGCCAGTAAAATCCGTTCGATCCTGATCCGTGCAATACCGCACGTATCTGATCGAACCCTGCCATATAACCATACGGCCTATAGTACTAACCGTCCGATCCTGATCCGTGCAATACCGCACGTATCTGATCGAACCGTGCCATATCTCCATACGGCCTCTACAGCTTTTCGCCCGAACTTGAGTAACTGTATGTGTGGTGGACTCTAAAGACTCGTCAATACTATGGCTGTGGATTTAACCACTAGCACGTCAGAGGTATTAGCCATACGTGATGGGCCACCAGCTATTGACCAAAAGGGACGTCGATGAGCGAACTCATCCTGACACCCTACTGAGCCTGTCAGTGACAATATCCGTACAGTCCGGTCCGTTCGTCTATGAGCATCGCATGGCGGGCCTAGGGGGTTGGTAAAAGTCAGACCCCCAAAAGCGGTACAAGTCGTGTCGGAGTGTAGCCCAGAACACCCTGAGATACTACTGGAATACCTACCAGTAAATCTCCTGCCTTGGCCGAGGGCTTTGTGTAATGGCTCTCCTAGACACAGCGCGACCTCACCCCCAATACCGGGAGAGACGAACCCCTGAAGATCCGCTCACTTCCTCCATGTGGCTCGGGACTGTACCCAACTAAAACCTGTTTGCACGTCTCCTTTGAGCGTGGTAGGGTAGTAATCAAAGTAGAGTGGGAACTCACACGAGACAAATGACGATCCCCAGGTCAATGAACTAACCTGTACACATGATACCAGGGAACTGCTATCTGACGTCAGGTATAAGACCAACTAGCATGTTCCCGGCGAGTCCTGTCCGGTGTACTCATAACCCAATGAGCACCTGTATACATCTTAGGTGAACCAACTGACACCAGTGGCTTGTGAGACCGGCCACCGCTCCTCGTCGGGGTCTCGACTGTATACACTAGTCTACTCTGGAGTATCGATGCCCTGTCTCGAAACTCCCACGACTAGCGACCTTTTAAGGATGTGCTTATAGACTACCAGCTCCCACGTATATGATCGCCCTCATACTGCTGGCAGTCAAGCAAGAATCCTAGGGGCTCTACCAACGTGTAATAGCGACCTGTCAGGTCACCTAAAGCAGTACACGATGATAAAGATAAACCAGATAGCATACTATCATCTCGAGTAAGACTGTCCTACTGGGACAGGTCCTCCTTCAATCATTGCAATCACGTGCCTGTGATCCAATAATTGACTCTGAGGGCACTATCTCCAACAATTCGGCACGGCTAAAATTTTAAACGGACATGTTTGATGCTTCCTTAAACCTTGTTAGAGTGCCTAGTAACCCTACAGTGGTATCAGAGCCTAGCTAGAGCATTAGGCGATGTGTTAACGAAGTTAAAACTCCGAACCGACCCGAACACGTCAAGATAACCCCCTCTCTGTACAATTTTTAAAATCTGGGTTTTTTCAGAATTAAAAATACCTAAAAAATTCAGCAGGGTTTTCTAAGAATTGTGGTGAAAAATGACAGCATACACCGTACAACCCACCGCGGAACCGCGGCCGTACCCTGCTTGGGCCGCGGTTACGCGGCCGTACAGAGGAGATATGCCATCATTTTTTCACTGTAATTACTATTTCTGTGATTTGTATTTTCTGGGTATTTTTAAATTAACTCAAGTGTTGAGTATTTTGGGGTTTATTTTGTAATCGTCGATTCGATCGGAGAATTTAATTTTGTTATGTTATTCAGGATAATTTAGAAAGTACTAAAATGTTCGAACGGATATCATTAACTCAATTTTTCCCGGCACGAAAAACATTCAAGTGTTGAATTTTTCTCGGGTTTAAATCTTTCGGAAAAACGTGCATGTGATGCGATGGACCCTCTAGAAGACAACAAACTTTAACTCGATTAATTGACCGTCTTGAATTGCCTGTTGAACCTTAGGGTTTGAGGCAGTACGGCGTGCCACATGTGAGGCGTTGGCTTGACCCTTCTACGGCTGGACCGTTGCTACTGTGACGTATTCTGGAATTTTTGAACTCCGCTCAAGTGTTGAGTTATTTAGGAAATCTTAGGTATTTGATTATTCGATCGGAAAGTTTAATACTGTCTATATATCTGGAATGTGATACAATATATGGAATTCACAAAGTTAGGCATGAAATGCGAAATATGTGATATTTCGGATTTACGATGTCTAAAGAGATTGTGGATTCCAAATGTTGTAGTTTTACACTTTCTTTTTTGTGACCGTAAGTGTAATATGTGATATAGCCGGTTTCGTTGCTATATGTCAACGACAATTGGGATGCGCACATTTACTTACGTTGATGACATGTGATGTTATGTGTTGCTGGATATGTTATATTGGATCGTCGCGTTCTGAATAGCCGGGTTTTTTTTTATGTGAGATGAGAGTTTTTATTTTCATTCATGTAAAATTAAATGTATGTAATATTCTTTTATTGGGGCACTTCCGGGATGAGGTTGATGTCATCTTTTGTATATTATTTACTTTTCCGCACTAGGATAGACCTAAGGAGGAGAGCACAAGTAACCGGGTTCTACAGTCCAGTGGGAGACCAACTCGAGGAGTCGAGTCCGGGTCTCCTAACTCTAGATTTGGTAGAGTTGCTTGCTGCTCTCGTAGGGGTCTAAGGGTGTGGGTTTGGCTATTCATCGAGACCGTGGAATCTTTGTTTTATAGAGGCTCAAAATAAAACACGGACGTCCTAGTATATCCAATATTTCATATGTTTCTTCTGCTGCGATATCTGTGATGTGATCATGTGATGTGTTGTGATAAATACTATATATAGTATATATGATATATTATATAGGCGTTACTTATGTTTTACACCCGCGCTAGCCCTGCCCCGCTCTGCCGTTAGTTACCTAACCTAACGGTGCACGAGGGGACATCGAGACGAATGCGGATGGCATAAGTGTACGTCGTATTTATCTGTGATGTTTAGGTGACTTAAATGATGGGACTTCATTAATGTGATTAATGAAAGAAAAGAAACCTAAAAGATGTTGTAGAATCAATTTTTTTTAAAAAAAGGGGTAGCTACAGTCTTGCTTTGCATAGCGGTATATATGATATACCCTGCACCTTATTCGATGAGGAAAGAGCCGAGATCCCTTCACCGGGAGTGACCTCTTTAGCAAAACTGGCAGATGCTACAACACTCGGTTTGTTTTTGATTGCTTTTGGAGTTTTTCTTTGCATAGTGATGTATATGATATATCCCGCACCTTATTCGATGAGGAAAGAGCCGAGATCCCTTCACCGGGAGTGACCTCTTTAGCAAAACTAATGAAAGCCTCAAAATCACTCAATTTCAAAAATTCACTCGATTCTACAACGATATCAAGTTCATTACGCAATAGGTTTTCAGAAAAACCTGTCGTAGCCCTCCGTTATTTCAGATAAGTCCTACATAGTATTCGTGCTACGTTTGTTGGCCTGCGTCAAGGCGTAGTGTGCGGTAGCTAACTAGTATTTATCTGCTTATGCATATGATGCAGATTAGATTAGGGTAGTCATGCGACTTTGTTGGCCTGCGTCAAGGGTCGTACGGGTGGGTTTAATTCAATCAAGAAATGACGGGTTGAACTTGACTAGCGCACTATGGTTTGTTGGCCTGCGTCAAGGTCATGGGACGCTAGGGGCAAAATATTATCGGGAATTTCAAGTGTTGAAATTTGCAATGAGATTGCATACCTTCTATGAGATAGTTGGATCCCGATACCCACTGCGAGTAATTGTTACTCCCGGGAGAGTTTTACACAGGACAAATTAGCCGATCAAGTAGGTGTCTAGAAAGGTGTCAACGGGGTTACGCCTCTGGGAAAACGACGTTTACTTTAATTAGGTCCGTGCGAAAGCACGGGGAACCTCCCTCAAAGTACCGACACTGGCCTGGCTGAAAGATCGGCGAAGTTGTAGGGTGTAATTAATCCCGGCTAGTCTTTCCTTTTAGGGTTTGAAGGAAGATTTGATAAAAATAGTGGGAGCCATCCTGATTAGATAAAATAATAACCAATCTGATCTTGCAAGAGCATACGCTAAAGTGTTTTCTTCTCTCTCTCTCTCCAGGTAGCGACCATATCATGCCTTAATCAAGATAATAATATGGATGTATTGACCGAACCTGCATGTTATACTGTGCTGGGGAACGTTGGTTCCGTTCTTTCTTATAAGAGTTATAAGACTGAATAGGATATAGGGGAATACCAGGATTCCCATGCCACCCGAATGAAGAAAGTACATGTTGATGCATTTTCTTCGGGTGTGTTCGTTACAGAGAACTGTTTCTCCATTTGCTCTACGTCCTGGGTATTAGATACCGGGTCTGGATCCCATATATGTAATTAGTTACATGGGCTTAGGAAAGGTAGAGAACTTGGAGAAGGTGATAAAGACATAAGGGTTGGAAATGGTGCAATTGTTGCAGCTAAAACCATCGGGGAATATCACCTTGTATTGCCAACTGGTAATACATTGATTCTGAACGAATGCTATTTCATGCCGAACCTGATATGCAACATTGTATCGGTTTCTTTGTTGAGTAAAGAGGGATATAATTTTGTATTACAGGATAATGTTATGAACATTTTCCTTAACCAGAAGTTGGTTGGATCAGGCACGTTGTGCAATGGCATTTATGTTCTAAATCAATCAACAGTTCTAAGCATAACAAACACACACAAGAGGAAAAATTCAGAAATGAACGAATCCTTCTTGTGGCATTGTAGACTGGGTCACATCAATGCGACACGACTAGCTAAGTTGCATAAGGATGGATATTTAAATCCGTTTGAATTTTCATCTTATGACACTTGCCAGTCATGTCTCAAAGGCAAGATGACCAAAACTCCGTTTACGGGACACGGAGAAAGAGTTACGGAACTCTTGGGACTAGTACATAGTGATGTATGCGGCCCTATGTCTACACATGCCAGGAATGGTTCTGCGTACTTCATTACATTCACTGATGATCTCTCTAGATTCGGATATGTGTTCCTGATGAAACACAAATCAGAAGCTTTTGAGAAATTTAGAGAATATAAACAAGAAATCGAGAACCAAACCCGGAAAAATATTAAAATTCTTCGATCTGATCGAGGAGGTGAATACTTGAGCAATGAATTCCTGGACTTCCTAAAAGAGAATGGGATTCTCTCTCAGCTAACTCCTCCATATACACCACAGCACAACGATGTATCGGAACGGAGGAACCGCACCCTATTAGATATGGTGCGCTCTATGATGAGCACAGCTGAGTTACCTATTTCCTTTTGGGGGTATGCACTGGAAACAGCTGCAGACCTATTGAATATGGTTCCCACCAAATCTGTGCCTACCACTCCATATGAGATATGGAAAGGAAAGAGACCATGTCTTAATTATGTTAAGATATGGGGTTGTCCGGCCTATGTAAAAACGCAAAATCCGGACAAACTCGCGGCAAGGTCCATTCTGTGTAAGTTTATTGGATATCCCAAACATTCGCGCGGGTATATCTTCTACCAAACCGAGGAACAAAAAGTGTTTGTTTCTCGACATGCCACCTTTTTAGAAAAGGAATTTCTTGAAAAAGAGATTAGTGGCATGGAGGTAGAACTGGAAGAGGTTCCAGCAATATCGACTACAACGGAAGATTTGTTTGAACCAGAGGATTCGGTAGTTCCCGATGAACCCCAGCCACTCCGCAGATCTAGTAGGGTTCCTCACCCACCTGAGAGATACTACGGTTTTCTCATGGATGGTGGGAGCGAGGATTGCATCATGGTTGATGATGACCCAACTAGCTTCGAGCAGGCCATCACGAGTGGGGACTCAGTGAAATGGCTGGATGCAATGCGGTCCGAGATGGAATCCATGTACACCAACAAAGTGTGGACTTTGGAAGTTGTTCCTGAAGGGGTAAAACCCATTGGGAGCAAGTGGATTTTCAAGAAAAAACTTGGTGTAGATGGGAAAGTGGAGACTTTCAAAGCTAGACTTGTTGCAAAGGGTTTTCGTCAAAGACCAGGTGTGGACTATGACGAAACCTTTTCTCCAGTGGCTATGCTTAAATCCATCCGGATCATGCTTGCCATCGCTGCATATCATGACTACGAAATCTGGCAAATGGATGTTAAGACCGCCTTTCTAAACGGTGATTTAGAAGAGTGCGTGTACATGACTCAGCCAGAGGGCTTCGTAGATAGTGGGAGCAGCGGGAAGGTGTACAAGCTGCTTAAATCCATTTATGGATTAAAGCAAGCATCGCGGAGTTGGAACATCTGCTTTGACGTCGTTATCAAAGAGTTTGATTTCGTCAAAAATGTAGATGAACCTTGTATCTACAAGAAGGTGGCAGAGAGTAAGCTTGTCTTCCTCGTATTGTACGTGGACGACATACTCTTGATAGGAAATGACATTCCTATGCTGCAATCGGTCAAGCTCTTCTATCACAAAGATTCTCAATGAAAGATCTTGGTGATGCCTCCTGCATATTGGGAATTATGATCTATAGAGATAGATCTAAAAGGATATTGGAATTGTCCCAATCCAGGTACATTGACACCATACTAAAGAGGTTTAGTATGGAAGAGTCCAAACGTGGGTTTTTACCCACGATCTCAGGGCTCACTCTCTCCAAAGAGATGTCTCCCAAGACTGATTTGGAAAGAGCTCGCAAGCAAGGGATACCCTATGCTTCGGCAGTAGGCTCTATCATGTACGCGATGCTATATACCAGACCCGATGTAGCATACTCACTAAGTGTAGTGAGTAGGTATCAAGTTGATCCTGGAGAGAGTCACTGGACAGCTGTGAAGAGCATTCTCAAGTACTTACAAAGGACTAAGGAAATGCTCTTGGTGTATGGTAACGGAGAACTCCAAGTGGAGTCCTTTACCGATTCGAGCTTCCAGAGTGATAAGGACGAATCTATGTCGCAGTCGGGATTTGTCTTTACCCTTTACGGAGGGGTGGTTAGCTGGAAGAGTTCCAAGCAGGAAACCGTGGCAGACTCGACGATGGAGGCTGAATACATCGCTGCCAACGATGCTGCCAAAGAGGCTGTCTGGATCAAGAGTTCATTACTGAACTTAGAGTGGTTCCATCCATTGAGCATCCAATACCTTTGTATTGCGATAACAATGGAGCGGTGGCTTTGGCCAAGGAACCCAGGTCCCATCAGCGATCCAGGCATATTCTGAGGCGGTATCACCTGATCCGGGAGATAGTTGATCGTCGGGAGATCGAGGTCAGGAGGGTTGACACGAAGAACAACACTGCGGATCCACTCACGAAGGCCATTCCCCAGATACAGTTTGAGAGACTCTTCGGGATGCTTGGTATGCGATACTACAGCAGCTGGCCCTAGTGCAAGTGGGAGATTGTTAGTTGTATGTATGCCCTAGAGGCCAGTATTGTACAGATGATATATATTATATTGGATGCTTGGACATATATAGAGAGGACTTTCTTGCTCGATATGATAGTATGCTATCTGGTTGCACTTTACTTTAACATGTATACTTGTCTCATTATACTGTCTTATAGTTACATGTTGGTAAAGCCCTTAGGATGTGTACTTGACTACCTGGACTATGATGCGGATCATACTAGTGGGGACATGGTAGTCCATAAGTACATCCTTCAAGGTCCCTAGTCATGGGTGTATCGATACGGGGCATCGATATACCAGTGTAGACTAGAGTATACGCTTCTCGACCCATGAGATGGGCGATGGATGATCCCATATCCATTGGTGTTTGACATCAGAGATGGTGTACGGGTGCTCAGTGGAGACTGGGTACACTGTACGGACTCGCCGAGAACTCCTAGATGGTATTATACCTCACGTCAGATGGCAGTTCTCTGGTGACACTTGTGCAGGTTAGTCTGTAGACCCGAGATCGTCATAGAGTCTTGTGTGATTCCCACTGTGCTTTTATTTCCACCTTACCACGTCCATGAGGGCATGCAAAACGGTGGTTTTGGGTACAGTCCCGGGTCACATGGAGGCAATGAGCGATAGGAGGGGTTTCGTCTCTCCCGGTATTGGGGGTTGATGTTGCGCTGTGCTCGATTGGCCGTAACAGGGAAGTCCCTGGCCAGGGCTGATTTAGAGATTTACTGGTAAGTGTTACCAGTAGTTTCTCGACCCGTTATGAGCCTCACATCGGCACGACTTATCGGTTATTGGGGTATGACGTTTACCACCCCTAGACTTGATATGCGACATATCAGACGAGGAGACCGGACTGTACGGGAAGTGTTACCGGTAGGCTTTTACAGGAGTTGGAGCGGGCTTGCTTGCTGATCTTCTGATCGCTCAATACCCGGGTAGCCGTTACGTCCAGCTACTACCGCCGACGGCTTGTGGGTGCTTGATGTGATCATCACCTACTGCCGGCGTATTGACGAGTCTTTAGAGTCCTACATAGAGGTTTTACTGGCTCAGGCAAAACGAAATAGGAGTACGTATGTGATATGTGCAGGACCGAGAATAATGCGTGTATGTGATACCGTATTCTATTCTCACGACTTTATGTATCAGTCGGTTATATATGATATAGCCGGGTTATCGAATCAAGTGTTGATTCGATAAGTCGATACATTGGATGTTAGTCGGTTATATGAGATATGACCAGATTATTAAGTCAAGTGTTGATTTAATAATTAAGTGTATAATTGTATATTAGATATACTAGTTTACATTTACTAACGTTCACTTTAGGTTTTTTCTCACATGAACACAACTTTGATATATATGTGATATATATATTAAAATGTGTTTTCTTTTTGTATCATGGTTGATGATACACATGACATGGGTGTACAAGACATACACCATTCTATTTTTATGGTGGGTTATAATTATTTAAGGTAATTACAAAATTGGTGGAATTTTGGAAAGAGCATGAAGCTTGTAGAAGCTTGCTTTGCTTTGACAAAGTCCACTACCTTTGTCTTCACCTTAGATTTTTTATTAACCTAACCATTTAGATTAGCTATGGTTATGGCTCTACAAGAGTTAGTATATGATAGCACTCACCATGGTTAGCCTTCTCACTCGATCATTATTCTCATCTCTTTCTTTAGTTCATCTTCTTCTTCATTTGTTAAAAGAAAAAAGCTTGCTAGGGTTTGATCAAAAGTGAGAAAGCTTGTGAGAAATAAAATTCTAAAGAGAACCCACTTCCTATTTCTCCATCCTCTACCAGACTAGCACTTTAGTTTAGGGTGTTTGCTTCACTGATTCTCAAGTTAGTGAAGTAGAAGCTTGAGTTGGCATCCCCTCGACGTAGATCATCTTCGGCCTCGAAGACTTCAAGCAAGGACGCATCTATTGCCTCGTGAATCCATGCAAGGGTCCGGGAGAACCACGATCGCAGCGAAGGGACTTCAACAAGGAGCTATAGAAGTGAAGGACCGATCTACAAAGGTTGTATTTCGTATTCACTTAGTCGTAAACATAGTTTACTTGCATATGAAACCCTAATTTTCTAGCAACGATCTTGTTTAGGGTTATTCGGCACGGCTAAAATTTTAAACGGACATGTTTGATGCTTCCTTAAACCTTATTAAAGTGACTAGTAACCCTACAGATCTATGGTTTTAGATCTAGATTTGGGTAGTTTCCCAATCTGGGTACTTAGACATTATTTTAAAGGTGTTTTAGAATGGACGACTCCTGGCATGGTGGTGAACCTGCAGGTGACGGAGTCACCCTCTCTAAAGGTGTCTTACAGACTAAAGAGGAGAGGGATGTGCATGATTGGCATATCACTTGCTTAGGCAATTGAGTCAATCATGAGATATCAAGTACCACATCAGATGTTGTTTTTACACTAGATGCAATAAGTTTATATTAATCCAATCCTGGAGAAACGTTCGGAAGCAGTTTTAGAACATAAGTGAATGTTCTAGGGATATGATAACGACAACCTCCTTCGGGAGACAGTTATCATTCCAGGCTTCTAAGGTGACCTGGGTGACAGGGTGACTGTCAGAGTTATAGTTTTCCCTCTTCACGAGGGGCAGTAGTTTGGACAGGTGGTCCAAGAGGATACTGAAGGAGGCATGACGCAGGATACTGATTAAATTCAGTTGACGATACAGTCTAAGAAGTTTGCTGGATTTGGAGTTCATTTGTGAACTGGGTCCCATCAGATATCCAGATATATTCTAAGATAGGTATTGCTCATTTCGGGAGATGGCTTTCTCCGCGAACTTGAGATAAAGAGAGACATAGGAAGAAACATCAGAGCGGATCAACTCACTAAGGCTATTTCTCGAACCCAATAGTTTTACAAACGAGCTTTGTGAAACTGATTAGTGGAGGAGTTGGGTGTTCGGTATCACACAGGATGTGAGTATGCGACATCGTAATAATTAGCCTTAAGTGCAAGTAGGAGATTGTTGGACATAGTGCCCTCAAAGTCAATTATTGGATTGCAGGCACGTGATTGCAATGATTGAGGGAGGACCTATACCGGTAGGACAGTCTTACTCGAGATGATAGTATGCTATCTGGTTTTCTTTATCATCATGTACATCCTTCAGGTGACATTACAGATCACTATTACATGTTGATGGAGCTCTTAGGATTCTTGCTTGACTACCAGCAGTATGATGGCGATCATATACGTGAGAGTTAGGTAGTCTATAAGCACATCCTTAAAGTGTCCCTAGTCTATAGAGTTTCGAGACAGGGCATCGATACTCCAGAGTAGACTAGTGTATACAGATCGAGACCCCGACGATGGGCGATGGCCGATCTCACAAGCTATTAGTGTCAGTTGGTTCACCTAAGACATATACAGGTGCTCATTGGGTTATGAGTACACCGGATGGACTCGCCGGGAACATGCTAGTTGCTATTGTACCCATCGTCAGATAGCAGTTCCCTGGTGACATGTGCACAGGTTAGTCTATCGACCTGAGATCGTCATTTTTCTCGTGTGATTTCCCACTGTGCTTTGATTACTACCCTACCACGGCTCAAAAGAGTCATGTAAACATGTTTTAGTTGGGTACAGTCCCAAGCCATATGGTGGCAGTGAGCGGATCGTCAGGGGTTTCGTCTTTCCCGGTATTGGGGGTGATATCGTGCTGTGTCTGGAGAGCCATTACACAAAGTCCCTGGCCAGGGTAAGTGAGATTTATTGGTAGGTATTCCAGTAGTTTCTCAGGGTGTTCTGGGCTACATTCTGACATGACTTATACCGCTATTATGGGTCTGACGTTTACCATCCCCTAGGCCCGATATGCGATACTCATAGAAGAACGAACCAGACTGTACAGATATTGTCACTGTCAGGCTCAGTAGGGTTTCAGGATGAGTTCGCTTATCGGCCTCCCTTTTGCTCAATACCTGGGCAGCCGTTACGTACAGCTAGTGCCACTGACGTACTTGTAGTTAAACTCACTGCCAGCATATTGACGAGTCTTTAGAGTCCTCAACAGAAAGTTTCCCAGTTCGGACGAAACGTTGTAGAGGCCGTATGGTTTTATGGTACGGTTCGATCATATACGTGCACTTGTGCGCGTATCATGATCGGACGGATCATACTAGTGGGTTTTGGTTTAAGCCGGATCCTATTATTAGATTGTTGGAATATTTTCGTCTTGTTGTATTCGTATTCAGTCGGAATACGAATGTAGGTATGTATATACAGTTGAGGGGTATTCTTGTAATTCGTTACGAGTTTTACTTTAGGGTTTCCATTCTCTTTTTGGTGTTAAACATTTAGATTAAATGTTTAATTGTGTTGAAGTTGTGAGCATAAGTTTTGGCATGAGGCATTGATGAGGCATGTGCTCACTTGGTGACTCATGGTCTTGGTTCATGGATTTTGTTTTGGTGCATTGATTACTTAAGGCAAGTGGGAGATATTTGTGATAGGCTTAGATCTTTTGTATGCTAGGATTTTCTTCACTTGCCTTCACAAATACTTCTCATAACACTCACACCAAAACAACAGATAATTTTTCTTGTGTTGTTTTTCTTTGTGCCAAGTCTTGAACTCACACACTTCATCCATGGAAAATCTTTCACCTCCACCCTAACATGCCTCATGTGTTGAGCAACCTAAGGTGTATTGAGAAAAAGTATTCACACACACACTCTTTACTTCACCTTGGACATCTCGGCTAGCAAACTTGAGGTTCGAGTTGCTTAGGTTTTGATGCGGGAGCCCGTATAAAGAATCCTCGATGTGGAGCCACTTCGACGAGCGAGATCGGAGAGCGAACTTCGTTGGGGAAGCCGCAACTTGCAAGGGACAGGGATTGAAGACTGAAGGACACGGATCGATCGGTATAATCTCTTGAAACTCTTAACAGTAGAACTAGTATAGGGTTAAAGGCACGATCCGGGTTTTAGGGTTACGTTAGCACAAGTTTTGAAAAGTTTTTGTTCCGCATTTGGCCTCGGAAAGACGGCCGGGGCACTGCCGTAGCCTTACACTATCGTCAGATAGTAGTTCTCTGGTGATATTTGTACAGGTTAGTCTGTAAACCCGAGATCGTCATGGTGTCTTGTGTGGTTCCCACTTTGATTTGATTTCATCCCTACCACGGCTCAAAGGAATCAAGAAAACAGGTGGATTTTGGGTACAGTCCCGAGTCACATGGAGGCAGTGAGCGATAGGAGGGGTTTCGTCTCTCCCGGTATTGGGAGTTGATGTTGCGCTATGCTTGATGGGCTATAATAGAAAGTCCCTGGCCAGGGCTGTTGAGATTCACTGGTAAGTGTTATCAGTAGTTTCTCGAATGGTTATAGGCCACACATCGGCATGACTTATCAAGTTACTAGGGTCTGACGATTCCACCCCTAAACTCAATATGCGACATATCAGAAGAAGAGACCGGACTGTATGGTAAGTGTTACTTATAGGCTTCACGAGAGTTTGGACGAGTTTGCTTGTTGATGTTCTATTCACTCAATACCTGGGTAGCCGTTACGTCCAGCTAGTACCGCTGACGGCTTGTGGGTATCTGATATGATCATTACCTACTGCTGGCGCATTGACGAGTCTTTAGAGTCCTACACAGAAGTTTCCTAGCTCAAGCGAAATGAAGTAGGGCACATATGTTGATATGTGCGGATGCTTGATTAAATACGAGTATGTGATATCGTATTCTAATCTCGCGATATTTGATATAAGTCAGGTTATATGAGATATGACCGGATTATTGAATCAAGTGTTGATTCAATGGTATATGTATATGTTGTTAATATATATTTGTATATTTGATATTAGCCGGATTATATTTGATATACCCAGATTATTGAATCTTGTGTTGATTTAATAATTTGATATATATATATATATATATATATATTAACTAGTATTGAATATTAGACGGTTATATATGATATAACCGGATTATTGAATTAAGTGTTGATTTAATAATATGATTTACATATAAATGATATTAGTCGGTTATATATGATATAATCGGATTATTGAATCAACTGTTGATTTAATAATTTGATATATATTAATATATTTGATATATACATATATATATTAACTAATATAGCTCACTAATGATTTTCTTCTCCTCTCTTTATATATATATATATATATATATATGATATATATATTTATATATAAAATTGATTTTGTATCATGGTTGATGATACATAAAACATGGGTGTATGAGACTCACACATGATCTAAAGATAATTGGGGAGACTTATTTTTAAGAGGAAATAAAAATGAGTGGATATTGAGTCATGGCTTGGATACTTGTAGAAGCATGTAGAAGCCATGACTCATCTCTCATTTTGTTTTATCTTGATACTTACAATTTTAGACCATTTCACCGGAGATGTAAGTAATCAAGCTGAGAAGGTTCTGGATCTACAGCCCACAAGAATGGGCATTACACCCTAATAGGGAAAGATCGTTTAAATTGGATGATGAAAGATATGAATGCAACTACTGGGATTATATCTAAGTAATCAATAATTTTTTATACTATGAAAATCCAGGTTAAAAACACTCTTAGTTCATCATGATTAAACCTGATATTATAAAATCAGGCATCCCTAATTGGTTTTTCCAATGGTGCCAAAAAATTGGGACGGAATTACATATATTACCTAAAGCCATAATCAATCTGCTTATTCCATGGATGGAATCTCATCCAAAGTTCCATAGAACAGATGATACTTCTGTCAAAGAAGGAGAAAGTACATTATACCCACTGAAAATCTTATGCACAAATTGAAGATTTCATTTCAAAGAAAATACCCAGATATCTCTGAAGAAGAACCGATGAAGAGATACTTGGAACATATGAAGAAGCAGTTCGAACAAATATTCGATACTTCAGACACAAGCTCATCAGCATCAGCATCAGAAAGAACAACTAAATCAGTAGAAATGAAAGACAACTTTCAAGGGCAAGCCCAAGATCAAGATGAAGATTTGAGATCTGCAAATCAACTATGGGATGATCTAATAGGCTTAACATTGGGCTAAGATAATAAAGGAAAGGGTTTAATGAAATAAAGAACCCATACATAATAAAAGCCCATAAAATAAAAGTGCATAATAAACACTTCTACCAAAAATTGAATGACTACAGAAAACAAGCACACAGATTTGGTAAGGAGTATATCGGCATATGGTATAGGACCAGCACCTGGTTTTCGGCTGTGGGACCCACCGCTTTTGATAAAAGATAATTTTTATAAAGTTAATGGCCGACAAAGGTCAAAAGAAGGACAAGACAGCTCATCTTCCAGAGCCTTCTCCACCCACTCTTCTATCTATAAATAAGGGGGAGCATTGCCTTCTAAGAATCATCGAAAAATAAGAGAAGTTTGAGAGAGAAACTCAGAGAGAGAAATCCTATTGTAATCTCTTCTAATAGTTTGTAAAATAAGTTGATATAATAAAATTTTAAGTTTTGAAGAAGGAGCGTCTCAACTTGCAAGTAAGAGCTCTAACTTTTGTGTTATTTTATTGTTAATTTTAATAATCCTGTTGTTAGTTGGTATCAGAGCCATGATTGGCTAAATTGCTTCTTCTTCATGGAGATGATCAGTTAGCTTGAAAGGTATGAAATTATTCTAGGCCATGCGATCTGAACAAAATCTTTGATGACTTATTCTGTTTAAATTGAAGGTTTGATGTAGCTAATTACAGCTCTTCCTTCGAGGAGGAATTAGCAGAATTGAGAAATATAGCCCTTTACAGGGAAAGCTTCTCTTATGAAAACCATCAAAGAAAACAGACTAAGTCACTTACTTAGAAAATATCTGGTTAAATAGTTACTCATGGAACGACACCAAATTCGCATAGGGAATTCCAGTTTAAGCCAGGGATTGGCATAATGGTAGCCCATAAACCGTTGACAGCCGTATGGATAAAAATTTAGCTTGATATTCTCTAAGTATAATTCAAATGAATATAATTAAGTATTGCATGTAATAGAAGAATTTCATCTCATACAAGATAATTGCATCAAAACCCTGAATAAGAAATTTGTATGTCTACTTCTTCAGCTTCAACAACTACATCTATAAAGATTGCTCGTAATAAGACCAAACATATTAAAAGCTCTAATTTGCTAGAGTATCCTTCAGATGAGGAACAGTGGAACAAATTAACAATTCCAAATGTTCCACCTAAAGAGATCTATAATATTGGGACGTTTGATCTCTCGTCCAGATTGTCCATTAAAAGTATGGAAAAAACACTTTCTGTAGATAGCATAGAGCAAATCATCCAACTCCTTTCAGGAAAGGATATTTATAGGTTTGAAAAACAATATAAATACCTACATATATGATTTATTCAAGTGGCTTTTAAGCCTCTTACACTACAAGGCCTTAATGCCTCTATTCTGACATCTTTGAGAGATGCACGATGTCTTGATTGGATATCTTCCCTTATAGGAATTATGCAGACTAGTCTATATCATGGACCGGTCTAATTTGATGTTTACCCCAACTTAACCTTATCTTTAACAGACCAAAACATACTTGAGGCTATTACCTTAAATTTAAAGACACAAGGTTATAATTTCATGAATGATTCCCAGACTATATCTATAGTCTATAAAATTCATTATAAAGTCTTAACTACTATGGCACCGAAAGTTAAGACAAAAACAGAAAGTGGTAAAACCACTGTTATTGAAACAAATCTATTATCGTCTATCATAGCCACAAATAGAATAATAAAATGGGAAGAAATAGACTTTCTGGAATCATGGGTTATAACTTCACCCGTGCCTCCTGCACCAATAATAGAAATGGATATCGATCAGACTATACAGACTAATGATGGAAATATTGAAGTAAAGTTTGGCTCAAACAACATAGCCAGAATCATAGGAAAACCTTATATGGTTAGTTTTACTTCTTCCGTTAATAATGGAAGGTCTTTTTCAAGACCTAGCTTCTCTTATAGAGAAGTTAAAGGGATTAATATTTCACAAGAAAATATATCCCATCCAATATACGAGAAAGATAATAAAATCTCTCCTACCTCATCAGAGATGAGTTTCTATATCTGAAGTTTTTATGGATCTTACACCAGATAGCTCCATTAGAAAATTCCTTAATAAAGAATTAATGGCAAAGAAGCATGAAGCTTTTAGAAAATGGTTTGCAAAAACCTTTTCGAATGAACAAAGATATTTTTATAAAGATCAGTTTTACAAACATCTTGAAGAAAACCAATGTTTAAAATATTTTGTTAATTGGTTTTTAGAATATTTCCTTATAGAACAAGGAAAAAAGATAAATGTTCTAGAAGAACATTACAAACAATGGTCAACCATAAGTGGTAAAACGGTCAAATCTATATATCCTCCAGCAGAACCTTTTAGGTTGTCTAGTATAGCCACCTCTAATTTAGAGGCATCGTCGTTTATAAAGCCATTAGTTGATGATAAGATGGAAAACATGCTTAAAAAACTGCAAAATGTTTTTAAGCAAAACAATTTTACAAATATCCATAGTCAAGTCATCGGTCAATAATTGACTAGAGTAGAATCTGCTCTAGAAAACCTGATTAATAAACTGCAGGCTATTGCTATAATTGATACTCCTACTGTATTCAAATCAGCTAATAGTACGGGCTATGTTCCTATTAAGCCATCTTTGGATATTACGGGTTATAAATTATCTAAACACAAAAACATCTTTTCAGATATTATAACTGCTCTGGAGAAGAAGTTTAGCAATGCTAGACTTAATATCATAGAAGGAGAATCTTTTGAGATATCAGAAGAAAATTCTGATACAGATGAAGTAACAGAATCTCAGATTAATATTTGTTACACTTACAAAGTATTTAGTGAAGAAAAACTTAATGCTATTAAATACCCATAAAGAACTTTGGGTAAGCATTATTATAAGAGACCAACTCCGCTAGATGTACTTTATAAAGAAGCAGTCATAACAAATTCATTTTCAGGACGGGCCATTTATGAATGGAAAATTGATGGATTAGCTGATAAGCAAATCCATGATACCTTACATCGAATAATGATGTATGCAACAATTTCAAAACAGTAAGGAAATCCTGATGCTGATGTTGCGAGATTTATTTCTTGTGGATTCACAGGAAATTTAAAAGGTTGGTTGGATAATTGTTTATCATCCACGCAAAAAAATGAAAATTTTTAGTGCAGCAAAATTCTCTTAGAAGAATCTCAACCAACTTGGACGAAAACACTCCTGGTTCATCATGATTAAACCTTATATTATAAAATCAGGCATCCCTAAATCCTGCTAATTCCTCCCCGAAGGGTGTTGCAGGAGCTGTAATTAGCTATACTTCCACCGATTGCCTTTTTAAAAGACTGTTTTTGCTCAGGAAAGATTCCTCTTTTCTAGTGTTATAAACACTTTTCTTCGCCATTTTATGAAGCGTATATCTCTGGTTTCTTAACTTTATGTCATTGCATAAAGTTAAACATTTTTGAACACAGGTGTTTATTAAAAGACCATATGTATACATGTTGTAGGGTATAACCCCATCATGTTGTTGTCATAAATTCGTACGAACTCTTTCAGCAAATAGGTTTGGTAAGCCATCGAAAAATTTGGCTTTCCAATGAGAGTTATTAGTATCTTCCAATTGCATAACTTTGCTGAGAAATGTGTCTTTATACCATCTAAAATGTGTTAAAGAAAGACATCATAGATTTTTTAATAAAGTTCGAACCTTCTCGTCTTGATTACTTACATCTCCGGTGAATGGTCTACTTTCAATAGCTGAGATTCTTTCATTAATATCTCTATTTTGAGTTTTTAACTCTTTTATCTCAATCTTGAGGTTATTAACCTCTTTCTGTAAAGCAGCAATAGTTATTGGCTTTCCGTCTCTTTGCTGCTGTCTTTTAAAGACATCTGATAATCTATATACATTATCAGGAATAGGAGATTTTTCCTTTTCCATCATCTCCCTGAAGAAGAAGCAATTTACTTTCAAGAGCGGAGATTCTTTCATTAATATCTCTAATTTGAGTTTTTAACTCTTTTGTTTCTATCTTGAAGTTATCAATCTCTTTTTGTAAAGCAGCAATAGTTACTGGCTTTCCTTCTTTCTACTACTGTCTTTTAAAGACATATGATAATCTATATACATTATCTATCTGCACCACTATCAACGAGAGCAATTAGATTAGACCTAGCTCCTCTTATAGGGAAGTTAAAGGGATTAATATTTCATAAGAAAATATAGAATAAGTTATCAAAAAATAATTCAAATGGGCTGGATTCTCAATAAAATAACACAAAAGTTAGAGCTCTTACCTGCAAGTTGAGACGATCCTTCTTCAAAACTTAAAATTTTATTATATCAACTTTGTTTACAAACTATCAGAGGAGATTACAAGAGGATTTCTCTCTCTGAAATTTTCTCTCAAACTTCTCTTATTTTTCGATGATCCTTAGAAGGCAATACTCTCCCTTATTTATAGATAGAAGAGTGGGTAGAGAAGGCTCTGGAAGATGAGCTGTCTTTGTGAGCTGTCTTGCCCATCTTTTGATCTTTGTCGGCCGCTAACTTTATAAAATTTATCTTTTATCAAAAGCGATGGGTCCCACAGCCGAAAACCAGGTGCTGGTTTTTCCCTATACCATGTGCTGGTATACTCCTTACCAAATCTGTATGCTTGTTTTCTGCAGTCGTTCAATTTTTGGTAGAAGTGTTTATTATGCCCTTTTATTTTATGGGCTTTTATTATGTATGGGTTCTTTATTTCATTAAACTCTTTCCCTTGTTATCTTGGCCCAATGTTGAGCTCATTATGTCATCCCAAAGTTGATTTACAGATCTCAAATCTTCATCTGGATCTTGGGCTTTCCCTTGAAAGTTGTCTTTCATTTCTACTGATTTAGTAATTCTTTCTGATGCTGATGAGCCTGTGTCTGAAGTATCGAATATTTGTTTGAATTGCTTCTTCATACGTTCCAAGCATCTCTTCATCAGTTCTTCTTCAGAGATATCTAGGTATTTTCTCTGAAAAGGAACTTTCAATTTGTGCATAGGATTTTCAGTGGCCAATTCCTCATTAATCCTGCTTTCCAGAATATCACTATTATTTTTTATAGTTCCTTTAATTTCAACTATCTTTTGTTCTTCTAAGAGAAGAAAAGGAAAAATCTTCTGTTCCATATAATGTATATAGATAGATTCTCGAGGCATTTATAGTATTTACAAAGGAAAATAAATCCTTTTTTCAGTTTATAACCGATCCTATGGTTAAAATCCTAAACGAAATCAAGGATATTTATCTTAAAGAAAACCAAATAAATTTTATTAAAGAAGAAATAGCTTCTATACAAATAAACAAGCAGCTAGAATCAAGCTCAATAAAAGCTAAAATAAAAGAGCTTGAAAATTAGTTTATAACTCAAACCTATAGTAATTTTCCTAATGCATTTTGGGAAAGAAAACAACATATTATTGCTCTCCCTTATATAGAAGACTTCAACGAAGAAAATATTCCTACTAAGGCAATACCACACCAAATGAATCAAGAATATCTTGAACTCTATAAAAAAGATATAAAAAGTCTTATAGACAAAAATCTTATAAGAAAATCCTCCTCTACATGGAGTTGCACAACATTTAATTTCATACCTTTCAAGCTAACTGATCATCTCTCTGAAGAAGAAGCAATTTAGCCAATCATGGCTCTGATACCAACTAACAACAGGATTATTAAAATTAAAAATAAAATAACACAAAAGATGGAGCATCTCAACTTTCATGTAAGAGCTCTAACTTTTGTGTTATTTTATCATTAATTTTAATAATCCTGTTTGAGAGAAAAACTCAGAGAGAGAAATCCTCTTGTAATCTCCTCTGATAGTTTGTAAAATAAGTTGATATAATAAAACAGGAATATTAAAATTAACAATAAAATAATACAAAAGTTAGAGTTCTTACTTGTAAGTTGAGACGCTCCTTCTTTTGTGTTATTTTATTGTTAATTTTAATAATCCTGTTGTTAGTTGGTATCAGAGCCATGATTGGCTAAATTGCTTCTTCTTCAGGGAGATGATCAGTTAGCAAGTAAGAGCTCTAACTTTTGTGTTATTTTATTGTTAATTTTAATAATCCTGTTTGAGAGAAAAATTCAGAGAGAGAAATTCTCTTGTAATCTCCTTTGATAGTTTGTAAAATAAGTTGATATAATAAAACATGATTATTAAAATTAACAATAAAATGACACAAAAGTTAGAGCTCTTGCAGATTGAGATGCTCATTTTTTGTGTTCTTTTATTATTAATTTTAATAATCCTGTTGTTAGTTGGTATTAGAGTCATGATTGGCTAAATTGCTTCTTCTTCAGGGAGATGATCAGTTAGCTTCCTCTTTTCTAGTGTTATAAACACTTTTCTTCGCCATTTTATGAGGCGTTTTCCACTCTGATTGGGCGTATGACGTCTCGGATTCCAAATCGAATCTAATGGGTTTTGGCTTTTGCATTTTTAGCCAGTTGTTTGCATATGGGGAGTTGGTAGGAGTATTACTCCTTTATTAAATACTTGGATATAATCCCAGTAGTTGCATTCATGTTTTACATCGCCCAATTTAAAGGATATTTCCATCATCAATCTGTATAATCTGATCGATATCTGTATCTATTATTGGTGCAGGAGGCACGACTGAAGTTATAACCCATGATTTCGGAAAGTCTATTTCTTCCCATTTTATTATTCTATTCGTGGCTATGCCAGACGATAATAGATTTGTTTCAATAACAGTGGTTTTACCACTTTCTATTTTTGTCTTAACTTTTGGTGCCATAGTAGTTAAGACTTTATAATGAATTCTATAGACTATAGATATAGTCTCAGACCCTTTCATGAAATTATAACTATGTGTCTTTAAATTTAAGGTAACAGCCTCAAGTATGTTTGGGTCTATTAAAAACAAGGTTAAGTTGGGATAAACATCAAAGTAGACCGGTCCATGACATAGACTAGTATGCATAATTCCCATAAGGGAAGGTATCCAATCAAGACATCTTGCATCTCTCAAAGATGTCAGAATAGAAGCATTAAGGCCTTGTAGTGTAAGAGGCTTAAAAGCCATTTGAATAAGTCTTATATGTAGGTACTTATATTATTTTTCAAACCTATAAATATCCTTTTCTGAAAGGAGTTGGATAGTTTGCTCTGTGCTATCCACAGAAAGTGTTTTTTTTTCCATATTTTTAATGGGCAATCTGGACGAGAGATCAAACGTCCCAATATTATATATCTCTTTAGGTAGAACATTTGGAATTCAAAATGCCCAAAAGGTACAGTAAAGGCAGTTTTATATTTATCAAATTTATTAATCTGTATCTGCCAATATCCTGATATTAAATCAAATTTTGAAAATATTTTTGCTCTATTTATTTTGTTAAGAAAATCCCTTTTATTAGGGAGAGGATATATTATCCATTTAAGCACTTTATTTAAAGGCTTGTAATTAATAACAAGACAAGGTGATACCAGAATGGGCATTACACCATAATAGGGCAAGATCAAGTAGATATGAATAGCTTAAGTATAAGCAAAACCAACACTGTTTGAGCCAAACTTTACTTCAATATTTCCATCATCAGTCTGTATAATCTGATCTTTAAATTGGACGATGAAAGATATGAATGCAACTAATGGAATTATATCCAAGCATTCAATAAAGGAGTAACACTCCTACCAGCTCCCCATATGCAAACAAAATGCTGTGCAACTCCATGGAGAGGAGGATTTTCTTATAAGATTTTTGTCTATAAGACATTTTTATCTCTTTTTTACAGAGTTCAAGATATTCTTGATTCATTTGGTATGGTCTTGCCTTAGTAGAAATATTTTCTTCCGTCTCTTACACTACAAGGCCTTAATGCCTCTATTCTGACATTTTTGAGAGATGCATGATGTCTTAATTGGATACCTTCCTTTATGAGAATTATGCAGACTAGTCTATATCTTGGACCGGTCTACTTTGATATTTACCCACTTAACCTTGTCTTTAACAGACCCAAGCATACTTGAGGCTGTTACCTTAAATTTAAAGACACATGATTATAATTTCATGAAAGGGTCCGAGACTATATCTATAGTTTATAAAATTCATTATAAAGTCTTAAATATTATGGCACCAAAAGTTAAGACAAAAACAGAAAGTGGTAAAACCACTATTATTGAAACAAATATATTATCGTCTGGCATAGCCATAAATAGAATAATAAAATGGGAAGAAATAGACTTTCAGGAATCATGGGTTATAACTTCAGCCGTGCCTCCTGCACTAATAATAGATACAGACATCGATCGGATTATACAGACCGATGATGGAAATATTGAAGTAAAGTTTGGCTCAAACAACATAGCCAAATCCACAGGAAAAACTTATATGGTTAGTACTACTTCCTCCGTTAATAATGGAAGAAGGTCTTTTTCAAGACCTAGCTCCTCTATAGAGAAGTTAAAGGGATTAATACTTCACAAGAAAATATATCCCATCCAATATACGAGAAGGATAATAAAACTTCTCCTGTCTCATCAAAGATGAGTTTCCATATCTAATGTTTTTATGGATCTTACACCAGATAGCTCCATTAGAAAATTCATTAATAAAGAATTCATGGCAAAGAAGCATGAAGCTTTTAGAAAATGGTTTGCAAAAACCTTTTCGAATGAACAAAGATATTTTTTATAAAGATCAGTTTTATAAACATCTTGAAGAAAACCAATTTTAAAAATATTTTGTTAATTGGTTTTTAGAATATTTCCTTATAGAACAAGGAAAAAATGTAAACGTTCTAGAAAAACATTACAAACAATAGTAAACTATAAGCGGTAAAACAATTAGATCTATATTCTTCAGCAGAACCTCTTAGGTTGTCTGGTATAGCCACTTCTAATTTAGAGGCAACATCGTTTATAAAGCCACTAGTTGATGATAAGATGGAAAACATGCTTAAAGAACTGCAAAAGGTTTTTAAGTAAAACAATTTTACATATATCCATATTCAAGTCATCGGTCAACAATTGACCAGAGTAGAATCTGCTCTAGAAAACCTGATTAATAAACTGTAGGGTATTACTATAATTGAGACTCCTACTATAGTTAAATCAGCTAATAGTACGAGCTATGTTCCTATTAAGCCATCTTTGGATATTACGGGTTATAAATTATCCACAAACAAAAACATCTCTTCAGATATTATAACTGCTTTGGAAAAGAAGTTTAGCAGTGCTAGACTTAATATCATAGAAGAAGAATCTTTTGAGATATCAGAAGAAAATTCTAATACAGATGAAGTATCAGAATCTCAGATTAATATTTCTGACACTTACAAAGCATTTAGTGAAGAAAAAATTAATGCTATTAAATACCCACAAAGAACTTTGGGTAAGTATTATTATAAGAGACCAACTCCGCTAGATGTACTTTATGAAGAAAATGAAGCAGTCATAACAAATTCATTTTCAGGACGGGCCATTTATGAATGGAACATTGATAGATTAGCTGATAAGCAAATCCATGATACCCTGCATCGAATAATGATGTATGTAACAGTTTCAAAACAGTAAAGAAATCCTGATGCTGATATTACAAGATTTATTTCTTGTGGATTCACAGGAACTTTAAAAGGTTGGCGGGATAATTGTTTATCACCCACACAAAAAATGGAAATTTTTAGTGCAGCAAAACTTGAAAACAATGTTCAGGTTTCAGACGCTGTCTATACCTTGATACCTAAAATTCTAGACCATTATACTGGAGATATAAGTAATCAAGCTGAGAAGGTTCGAACTTTATTACAAAATCTAAGATGTCTTTCTTTAACAAATTTTAGATGGTATAAAGATAGCTTTCTCAGCAGAGTTATGCAATTTGAAGATGCTAATAACTCTAATTGGAAAACAAAATTTGTCGATGGCTTACCAAACCTGTTTGCTGAAAGAGTTCGTACGAATTTACGACAACAACATTATGGGGTTATACCCTACAACATGTATATATATGGTCGTTTAATAAACACCTGTGTACAAGAAGATTTAATTTTATGCAATGACATAAATTTAAGAAACCAGTTAAAAAGTCAAAAACTGACAGGGAAAAAGGAATTGGGAGAATTTTGTAGCCAATTCCCTATGAAAAATCCGCAAATAGAACGGAAAGATAAAAGAAGAACGAGAGAATCAGAATCTCGTCGTCCTCATAATAAAAGGAGGAATAAGTTTTATCCTCCTAAGGAAAAGGGGGAGAAGAGAAGAAGAATAGATTTAAGAAAAAATCTACTTAGTCAGCCATGTGTTATAAATGTGGTAAAATTGGCCATTTTGCTAACAAATGTTATACTAAAAAGAAAATCAATGAAATTGAAGATGAAGAGTTAAGAAAATCATTGTACAAAATAATGATTAACTCCTCTGAATATTCTGAATATGAAATCTCAGAATCCTGTTCATCAAGTGATGAAGAACAAGAGTGCACAAATAAGTGCTCTAATAAATGTTGTAATATCAACAGAGATGAAAACTATTGGAAATCCATAGTAGATATGAATGGCTTAAGTATTAATGTAATAAGTAAAGATGATAAAAATGCCATTTTAAAAATCATAGAAGATGACAATATTCAACCATAGTTAAAATCCAAGTTGGTTGAGGTTCTTCTAAGAGAAGAAAAGGAAAAATCTCCTATTCCTGATAATGTATATAGATTATTAGATGTCTTTAAAAGACAGCAGCAAAGAAAAGGAAAGTCAATAACTATTGCTGCTTTACAGAAAGTGGTTAATAACCTCAAGATAGAGATAAAAGAGTTAAAAACTCAAAATAGAGATATTAATGAAAGAATCTCCGCTATTGAAAGTAACATCTTGATACAAGGTGAATCTTCAAATGAAGATGATAGGGATGTTTCTGAAGAAAATATAGTCTCGGAAGGAATCCTAGATAAGTTTCTACAAACCATTGATTTAATATTAAATCAAAAATGGTACATAAGAGTTACACTTATAGTGGTGCAGATTTAAACTGCAATAAAGAAGAAATTATCCCTATTATACATTGCGAGAGGACAACTCAGACTCTTAGTACTGCTGATAACAGTACCTTAACTACACCATATAAGGTGTCAAATGTTAATATTTGTAATGAAGATATGTGTCTTCCCTCTCCTTTTATTATAGTAAAGGAAATATCACAACATGTGATACTAGGGATATCATTCCTTAATAAAATTATGCCTATACAAAGGATAGATTCTCGAGGCATTTATATTATTTACAAAGGAAAAGAAATCCTTTTTCAGTTTATAACTGATCTTTTGGTTAAAATCCTAAACGAAGTCAAGGATATTTATCTTAAGGATAACCAAATAAATTTTATTAAAGAAGAAATAGCTTCTATACAAATAAACAAGCAGCTAGAATCAAGCTTAATAAAAGCTAAAATAAAAACGCTTGAAAATGAGTTTATAAGTTAAACCTGTAGTAATTTTCCTAATGCATTTTGGGAAAGAAAGCAACATATTGTTGCTCTCCCTTATATAGAAGACTTCAAGGAAGAAAATATTCCTACCAAGGCAAGACCATACCAAATGAATAAAGAATATCTTGAACTCTGTAAAAAAGAGATAAAAAGCCTTATAGACAAAAAGCTTATAAGAAAATCCTCCTCTCCATGGAGTTGCACAACACTTTATGTTAACAATGCTGCAGAGCAAGAACGAGGAGTCTCTCGTCTTCTTATTAATTACAAGAATTTAAATAAAGTGATTAAATGGATAAGATATCCTCTCCCTAATAAAAGGAATTTGCTCAATAGAATAAATAGAGCAAAAATATTTTCAAAATTTGATTTAAAATCAGGATATTGGCAGATACAAATTAATAAATCTGATAAATATAAAACTGCCTTTACTGTACCTTTTGGGCATTTTGAATGGAATGTGATTCCATTCGGATTAAAAAATACGCCATCAGAATTTCAAACTATAATGAACTCTATTTTTTATCCTTATTCAGGATTTATTATATTTTATATAGATGATGTTTTGATATATTCTGATAATATTGATCAGTATTTCAAACATATCAATATTTTTAAATATCTTATTATAAAAAATGTACTAGTTATATCTGCTCCAAAAATGAAGTTGTTTCAAACAACTATCAGATTTTTGGGCTATAACATTGATAATGGCACCATTATACCTATAGAAAGGAGCATTGAATTTACTTCTAAATTTTCAGATTATATTCCAGATACAAAGCAACTGCAAAATTTTTTAGGTGCTTTAAATTATATTGCATATTATTATAAAAATCTTGCTATGGATGCAGCCATTTCATATAATAGGCTTAAGAAGAATTCTTCACCATGGACAGATAGTCATACTAAAACTGTTCAGAAAATCAAACAAACGGTTAAAAACCTATCTTGCATTCATATTGCAAATCCTAGTTGGCAAAAGATTGTCGAAACAGATGCCTCAAATTAGGATATGGAGAAATTTTGAAATAAGTAGATCCAAGTAATAAAGAAAAACTTGTTAGATTTACTTCTGGAAAATGGAATTCAGCCCAGTTGAATTATTCAACCATTAAGAAAGAAATTCTTTCGATCATCAAATGCATATATAAATTTCAGGATGATTTATTAAATCAAAAATTCCTGCTTAAAATATATTATAGCGCAGCTAAAACTGTTATATAGAAAGATGTTAAAAATTTAACATCAAAATAAATATTTGACAGATGACAAGTTGAATTAGCCGTCTTTGATTTTGATATTGAATATATAAAAGGCACTGACAATTGTCTTCCTGACTTTTTGACCAGGGAATTCTTACAGGATTCTGCTAATGCAGAATCAATCGAGGGGCTAAGGCCCGGGCCAAGGAAGAGGCAGGGGAAGGAGTAATACTCCTACCAACTCCCCATATGCAAATAACTGGCTAAAAATGCAAAAGCCAAAACCCATTAGATTCGATTTGGAATGTGAGACGACATACGCCCAATCAGAGTGGAAAACGCCTCATAAAATGGCGAAGAAAAGTGTTTATAACACTAGAAAAGAGGAAGAGATATCATCCTCCACAGGAAACTTTCCTGAGCAAAAACAGTCTTTTAAAAAAGCAATCAAGTGAAGTATTGAAGATGATTATATCATGACAAACACCTCGGAACAAATTATTTGTTTAGAAGGAGATGGTATCTCCAGAATGAGTGATCCTTGGTCTCTATAGGAAAAATATCTAGAGGCCACTTCATATGCGTCTTTGGCAGGAAAAACAAGACAAGTATATGAAGCATTATTGATAGTTTCCAGTTCGATGGAAATCAAACATTATTACCCTAATGGTAAAGAAGGGGGAGAAATTATAAATTTCTCAAATGTCATTATAAAGAAGATCTACAACCCTGAAGAATGGGCATTACACCCTAATAGGGCAAGATCATTTAAATTGGGTGATGTAAGACATGAACGCAACTACTGGGATTATTTCCAAGCATTCAATAATTTTTTATACTATGAAAATCCAGGAAGAAAACACTCCTGGTTCATTATGATTAAACCTGATATTATAAAATCATGCATCACTAATTGGTTTCTCCAATGGTGGCAAAAAATTGGGGCGGAATTACGTATATTACCCAAAGCCATAATCAATCTGTTTATTCCATGGATGGAATCTCATTCAAAGTTCCATAGAACAGATGATACTTCTGTCAAAGAAGGACAAAGTACATTATAATACTTTATAGAAAATGAAATTCCGTTCATATTAAGATGGACAATTAAAGCGGAATTAAATGGAAAGAATATCCCAGTTATATCACGAAGATTCCTGATAAAATGGTGGGCAGGAATTTGAGAATGTAGGGTTCCTAGGCACACCCATGAGGTTCTACAACTGATCAACCATGCCAAAATCAAAAAATTTCCATGTGCCAAAGAACCCTATACTAGATCGTTAACTAGAGGTAAGGCGAAAGAATGCAAGTTAACAACTTTAACTAAAAGGAAAGTGACTGCAACCTTTGTAGATCCAGTCCTCCACTTCCCTAGCTCCGTGTTGACGTCCCTCCGCTGCGATCATCGGATCCCGGACTCTGGCGATGGTTTCATCGGAGAAATGGTCGGGCTAGGTCGTCGACTTCGATGCCGAAGATGATCTACGTCGAGGCAACTCAAGATCAAGCTCCATCTTCACTTGGTCATAGAACTTGTGAAGATAACACACTCTACTACATGGCAAGTGGTAAAGGATGAAGAAATAGGAAGTCGGTTCACTTTGGATTTGGATTTCTCACTCTTTTTCTCATGGCACCATTGGAGGTAGCAAGGTTTCTTCTTCTTGAAGAAGAAGAAGAAGAAGAAAGAATATGATAAGAATTATATTTCAAAAAGAAAACCCAAGTGATTCTTATCATAATCCAACCATTGGTGAGGTAACTAGTATAGAGACTAAACTAGGATTTAGGTGAATGGTTAGGTTAAGGAAAAAACAAAATGGTAGAAAAAGCTAAGAAGCTTCATGAAGCTTAAGCAAAAAACAAAGTTAGCCACCATTTCCTTTTTGCCAAAAGTAAATAAAATGAATAAGTGAATAATTTAAAACCCTAACCATTAACCTAAACATGGTTTAAAGCATACACACACCCAAGTTTGCATGTATCATCAAACATGATACAAACTAGTGCACAAAACTATATCATATATACAATGTGCACATCAAGTGAGAAAATCCATCTTAAGTGAACAAATACTAGTTAATGTAAAGTAATATATCAAATATATAATTATACATTAAATCATTAAATCAACACTTGATTTAATGATCCGGTCATACCGTATATAACCGACTAATATCAAGTGTATCAATATATCGAATCAACATTTGATTCGGTAACCCGGCTATATCTTATATAACCGTCCGATGATACAAATCGCGAGAATAGAATCCTGTATCACATACTGGTATTATTCTCGGTCCCGCACATATCTCATATGCGCTCCTATTTCGTTTCGCTTGAGCCAGGAAACCTTTGTGTAGGACTCTAAAGACTCGTCAATACGCCGGCAGCAGGTGATGATCATATCAAACACCTACAAGCCGCAAGCGGTCTGCTAAATGTAACGGCCACCCGGATATTGAGCGATCAGAAGATCAACGAGCAAGCCCGCTCACACTCCTGTGAATCCAACCAGCAACACTTACCGCACAGTCCGGTCTGATCGTCTGATATGTCGCATATCTCGCCTAGGGGTGGTAAACGTCAGACCCCAGTAGCTCGATAAGTCATGCCGATGTAAGGTCCATAAAAAGCATGAAACTACTAATAACACTTACCAGTAAATCTGTGAAACCCTGGCCAGGGATTTCCAGTTATGGCCAGTCGAGCATAGCGCAACATCAACCCCCAATACCGGGAGAGACGAATCCCCTCCTATCGCTCATTGCCTCCATGTGAATCGGGACTGTACCCAAAAACCACCTGTTTGCACGACTCAGTAGAGCCGTGGTAGGGTGGAAATCAAAGCACAGTGGGAGACACACAAGACTCTATGACGATCTCGGGTCAACAGACTAAGCTGTACCAGTGTCACTAGAGAATTGCCATCTGACGTGAGGTATAATACCATCTGGGAGTTCTCGGTGAGTCCGTTCAGTGTACCCAGTCATCACTGAGCACCCGCATACCATCTCTGATGTCAAACACCAATGGATATGGGATCATCCATCGCCCATCACATGGGTCGAGAAGATATACGCTAGTCTACTCTGAAATATCGATGCCCCGTCTCGATATTCCCACGACTAGGAACATTGAAGGATGTACTCATGGACTACCCAGGCCCCACTAGTATGATCTACATCATATTCCTGGAAGTCGAGTACATATCCTAAGGTCTTTATCAACATGTAACAGAGAGACAGAAAGTATACATGTTAAGATAAAGAGCAACCAGATAGCGCACTATCATGTCGAGCAAGAAAGTCCTACCTGTATATGTCCCAGCATCCACTACAATATACATCCAATGTACAGTAATGGCCTCTAGGGCATACATATAACTAACAATCTCCCACTTGCACTAGGGCCATCAGTAGCAGTGGTTGCAGTATCTAATACTCATCCATCCCATATAAGTCTCTCTCTGGGAAAAGGCCTTTGTGAGTGGATCCGCCGTGTTATCCTCTGAGTCTACTCTCCTAACCTCGATCACCATGGAGATCAACTATCTCCATGATCAGGTGATGCTGCCTCAGAATATGTCTGGGTCACTGATGGGACCAGGGTTCCTGGGCCAAAACCATACTTCCATTGTCACACAATGGTAGGAACCTAGTTCATCTCATGAACCAATTATACACCCAAACTGCCTCTTTGGTAGTATCTTTAATAGCGATATTACCAGCCTTTATCGTCTAGTCTGCCACGGTATCTAGCTTGGAACTCTTCCAACATACCGTCCCTCCACTGAGGGTAAAGACATTGCCTGCGACTGACATTCAGTCGTCCTTATCACCCTGGAACCTTTCGAGTGATTCTCCCCAGGATCCATTGATACCTTCTTACTACACCTAGTGAGAACCCTAACATCCATTTAGATCTATCTCATAGATCCAAAACCTAGGATTTAGGAGGTATCACTTTGATCCTATATGGAGAATCCATGTGATAAGAGGAGATTGACCGATCGTAGTATAGGAAACTCTTTTCCTATCAAGAGTATGTTGTCCACGTACTCTACGAGGATCACCACCTTACTCTCTACTATCTTTTTGTATACACAAGGTTCATCTACCTTTTTGATGAAGTCAAACTCTTTGACTACCACATCAAAACAGATGTTCCAACTCCGCGATGCCTGCTTTATTACGTAAAGCAACTTGCACACGTTTCCGCTGCTCCCACTGTTTACGAAGCCCTCTGGCTGTGTACTTATAGACGTTCTCTTCTAAATCAATATTTAGAAAAGCAGTCATGACACCCAACCGCCAGATATCGTAGTCATGGTATGTAGCCGTGGCAAGTAGGATCCGGATGGACTTA
The DNA here is from genome assembly GCA_030015575.1 of Agapanthus africanus. Taxonomy (NCBI): domain Eukaryota; kingdom Viridiplantae; phylum Streptophyta; class Magnoliopsida; order Asparagales; family Amaryllidaceae; genus Agapanthus; species Agapanthus africanus. The sequence goes on from JASDDO010000008.1 coordinate 179,553,570, forward strand.
AGCACAGCCACTAGAAAATGTTTCATCATTATCCACGCCTGGTCGATGACGAAAACCTTTTAAGAAGTCTAGCTTTGAAAGTCTCAACTTTTCCATCTACACCAAGTAATCTTCTCAAGATGTACTTGCTTCTGATGGGGATTTAACCCTTCAGATATAGCATCTAAAGTCCATACTTTGTTGGTGTACATGGATTCCATCTCAGATCGCTAAGCATCCAGCCATTCTTACAGAGTCCCTACTCTTGATGGCCTGCTCGAAACTAGTTGGGTCACCATCTCATGATGCATTCATCGCTCCCACTGTCATCGAGAAACCGAAGTATCTCTCTGGCGGATGAGGGACCCTACCAGATTGGCGGAGAGGCTGAGGTTCGTCGGGGACTATTGAATCCTCTGGTTCTGTCAAATCATTAGCTGTAGTTTGTATAGCTGGAACCTTTCCAGTTCTACAGAACTGACCTTGCCTCGATCTTGTCCGGATTTTGCTTTCGACATAGGCCGGACAATCCCAAATCTTAACTTACTTAAGAGATAGGTTCTTCCCATACCATATCTTATATGGAGTGGTAGGCACTGATTTGACTCGAACCCAATTCAATAGGTATGCAGCTTCTCAAGTGCACAACCCTAAAAGGAAATAGGTAACTCAGTAGTACTCATCAAAGAGCATACCATATCTAATATGGTGTGATTGCTCCGCCCCGATACACCGTTGTGCTGTGGTGTATTCAGAGGAGTAACACCGAGAGAGAATCTCATTCTCCTTTAGAATAGTCCAAGAATTCCATGCACAAGTATTCTCCTCCCTGATCTTATCATAGGACATAATACTTATACCCGATTTTTGGTTCTCTACTTCTAACTTATATTCTGTGAATATCTCAAAAGTTTCGGACCTATGTTTCAACAGGAACATATGACTGAGCCTTGAGAGATCATCAGAGAATGTAATGAAGTACAAAGAACCGGTCCTGGCATGTGTAGACAGCGGACCTTGCATACATCACTATGTATTTGTCCCAAGAGTTCACTAACTCTTTCTCTGTTTCCAATAAACAGAGCTATGGTCATCTAATCTTTCTGACATGACTGGCAAGTTTCACAAGATATAAATTCAAACTGATTTAAATATGCATCTAGAATGCAACTTAAGCTAGTCGGTTCGCATTGATATGACCTAGTCTACAATATCTTAAGAAGGTATCGTTCATTTCTGAACTCTTCCTCTTGTGTGTGTTCCGTATACTAGGAACTGTAGTTTGATTTAGAATGTCAATACTTTTAGATAACGTGCCTGAACTGATCAACTTTTGAAATGTAGGAAATGTTCAAAACATTATCCAACAATACAAAATTATATCCTTCTTTACTAATAAAGAGACTGATATGATTTTGTATATCAGGTTCGGTATCTAACAACATTTGTTCAGAATCAATGTACTGGTAATACAGGGTGACAGTGACCAACATACTTGGCTGCAACACTTGCCCCGTTTTCTGTCTCATGAAACTTATCACCCGTTCTCAGTTCTCTGCCTTTCTGTAGCCCATGTAACGGATTACATTTGCGGGATCCTGATCCGGTATCTTATACCTAGGACGTAGAGGACACTGAGAAACAGTTCTTTGTAGTGAACACACCCGAAGAAGATGCATCATATGCACTTTCTTCGTTTGGGCGGCATGGGAATCTTGGTATTCCCCTATTTCCTGCTCTGTCTTATAACAATTATAAGTTGGAGCGGGACCAACGTTCCCCAGCTCAGTATAACAAGCGGGTTCGGTCAATACATCCATATTATTATCTTGATTAAGGCGTGATATGGTCGCTACCTGGAGACAGAGAGAAGAAAACACTCTGCGTGCGCTCTTGCAAGATTAGATTGGTTATTTATTTTATCTAATCAGGATGGCTTCCACTGTTTTTATCAAATCTTCCTTCAAACCCTAAAAGGAAAGACTAGCCGGGATTAATTACACTCTACAAGTTCGCCAATCTTTCAGCCAGGCCAGTGTCGGTACTTTGAGGGAGGTTCCCCGTGCTTTCGCACGGACCTAATTAAAGTAAATCTCGTTTTCCCAGAGACGTAACCCAGTTGACACCTTTCTAGACACCTACTTGATCGGCTAATTGCAAAGTGCAAAACTCTCCCAGGAGTAAAATTACTCGCAGTGGGTATCGGGATCCAACTATCATATAGAAGGTATGCAATCTCATTGCAAATTTCAACACTTGAAACTCCCGATAAAGGTTTTTACCCCTAGCACTTATGACCTTAACTATGGTCAACAAATCATAAGTACTAGTTAAGTTCTACCCGTCATTTCGTGATTAATTAGACCCACCCACATGACCCTTAACTAAGGTCAACAAAGTCACGCGACTGTCCTAAGTAATCGCATCATATGTGGTGTAGGAAGACATCACTTAGCTACCGTACACTGTGCCTTGACTATGGTCAACAAACACAGCACGAATACTAAGTACTCTACTTCCTAAAATGACGGAGGGTTGCGAATGGTTTTTATGAAAACCTTTAACGCTTTGAACTTGATCTCGTTGCGGAATGAAATGGTTTTTTAAATGGAATGTTTTTGAGGATTTTCTAGTTTTGCTAAAGGGGTCACTCCCGGTGAAGGGATCGTCGGCCCTTTCCTCATCGAATAAGGTGCAGGATATATCATATATACCGCTGTGCAAAGCAAAAACTATAGAAGCAATCAAAAAACAAACCGAGGGTTGTAGCATCTGCCAGTTATTTCTAAAGGAGTCACTCCCGGTGAAGGGATCTCGGTCCTTTCCTTATCGAATAAGGTGCAGGATGTTCTACAAGGAACACCGCGATGCAAAGCAAGAACTGTAGCTACCTGTTTTATTTTTGAAATTCGATTCCACAACATCTTTTAGGTTTATTTTCTTTCATTAATCACATTAATGAATATCCCATCATTTAAGTCCACCTAAACATCACAGATAAATATAACGTACGCTTATGCCATCCGCATTCGCCTCGATGTCCCGTCTGCACCGTTAGGTTAGGTAACTAACGGCAGAGCGAGGTAGGGCTAGCGCGGGTGTAAAACATAAGCAACGTCTATATAATATATCATATATACTATATACAATATCTATCTGAATAAATCACATGATCACATCACAGATAACGCAGCAGAAAATATCATATGAAATATTGGATATACTAGGACGTCCGTGTTTTCAATACGAGCCAGTATAAAACACGGATTCCACGGTCGTGATGAATAGCCAATCCCACACCCTTAGACCCCTACGAGAGCGGCAAGCAACCCTACCAATTCTAGGGTTAGGAGACCCAGACTCGACTCCTCGTGATGGTCTCCCACTGGACCCTAGAACCCGGTTACTTGTGCTCCCCTCCTTGGGTCTATCCTAATGCGGAAAAGTAAATAATATACATCAACGGTGACATCTTCCGCAACCTGAAAGTGCCCCAATAAAAGAATATTACATACAAGTTTTTACATGAATGAAAATGAAAAACACTCGTCTCACATAAAAACCCCCGGCTATTCAAACACGACGATCCAATATAACATATCAAGCAACACATAACATCACATGTCATCAACGTAAGTAAACATGCGTATCCCAATTGTCGTTGACATATAGCAACGAAACCGGCGATATCACATATTACACTTACGGTCACAGAAAAGAAAGTGTAAAACTACAACAGTTGGAATCTGCAAACTCTTTAGACATCGCATGCCTAACCAAATGAATTCCTTAGACATCGCATGCCTAACAATTATAAACCCCGCATTTTAGTCTCATTATCGAAAACTCTTTTCAATATTAAGTCGGGCAATTCAACAAGATTCCCGGCATTTTGATCGAGTGCTCGTCGCAAACTTTGGTAGGCGGCCGCACCCCCGATACCGTCGACGAAGTGCACTAAGGCGGAACACCGCTGCCGCGAGCACCCGAACGGATGCTTTCGGCGACGGGGTTCTCCTACAATCACTTGGTCGGGGCTATAGGGAGTGGCTATCTATTAAGTTTACCGGCGAGTATCCACGCACGCTACGTGATTGCGACAGACTTTTGATCGCATCAAAATTCCATGGCAACCGATCAAGTGAGACTAAAGTGCTATGTTTATAACATTCGTATTAGTTATCTCATAACTACTTGTGGATTCCAAATATTGTATCACATTCCAGATAAATGGAAAATGTTAAACTTTTCGATCGAACAGTCAAACACCCAAGTTTTCCCGAAACAGCTCAATATATGAAATAAGTTTAAAAACATTCACTTCATGCCACAGTACCAATGGTCCAGCCGTAGAAGGGTCAAGCCAACGCCTCACATGTGGCACGCCGTACTGCCCCAAACCCTAAGGTTCAAAGGGCAGTTCAAGACGGTCACATAATCGAGTTAAGGTTTGTTGTCTTCTAGAGGGTCCATCGCGTTACTTGCACTACTTAGAACGTCATTAAACTACGGAAAAATCCAACAATTGGAAATTTCCCGGCAGGGGAAAAAGTGGGTATTTATATCCGGTCGAACTTTTTAACATATTCTAAATTATCCGGAAAAACACATAGACGAAGTTAAACTTTCGATCAAAACAACGAACTCCCAATACAACCGAGAAAACTCAACTCTTGAGTAAACTTTAAAAATTCCTAGAAAACTCAGCAACTAAAGAAAGAAATTACTGTGCAAAATTCACAAAATAATGGTACTGTATGGCCGCGGAACCGCCGCACGAGCCATGCTCGTGCCGCGGTTCCGCGGCGCTTTCGTCGACTCAGGCGCACGTGCTGCACAGTATTTCTTAGAAAACCCTGCTGATTTTTCTGCATATTTTTAATTCACAAAATACACAGTTTTGAAAAATTGTACAGAGAAGGGTTTTGAATTACGGTTTCGGGTTCGATCGCACTTCTAACATCGTCTACTCATCGCCTAAGGCTCTAGCTAGGCTCTGATACCACTGTAGGGTTCCTAGGCACACCCATGAGGTTCTACAACTGATCAACCATGCCAAAATCAAAAAATTTCCATGTGCCAAAGAACCCTATACTAGATCGTTAACTGGAGGTAAGGCGAAAGAATGCAAGTTAACAACTTTAACTAAAAGGAAAGTGACTACAACCTTTGTAGATCCGGTCCTCCACTTTCCTAGCTCCGTATTGACGTCCCTCCACTGCGATCATCGGATCCCGGACTCTGGCGATGGTTTCGTCGGAGAAATGATCGGGCTAGGTCGTCGACTTCGATGCCGAAGATGATCTACGTTGAGGCAACTCAAGATCAAGCTCCATCTTCACTTGGTTATAGAACTTGTGAAGATAACACACTCTACTATATGGCAAGTGGTAGAGGATGAAAAAATAGGAAGTGGGTTCACTTTGGATTTGGATTTCTCACTCTTTTTCTCATGGCACCATTGGAGGTAGCAAGGTTTCTTCTTCTTGAAGAAGAAGAAGAAGAAGAAGAAGAAGAAGAAAGAATATGATAAGAATTATATTTCAAAAAGAAAATCCAAGTGATTCTTATCATAATGCAACCATTGGTGAGGTAACTAGTGTAGAGACTAAACTAGGGTTTAGGTGAATGGTTAGGTTAAGGAAAAAACAAAATGGTAGATAAAGCTAAGAAGCTTCATGAAGCTTAAGCAAAAAACAAAGTTAGCCACCATTTCATTTTTGCCAAAAGTAAATAAAATGAATAAGTGAATAATTTAAAACCCTAACCATTAACCTAAACATGGTTTAAAGCATACACACACCCAAGTTTGCTTGTATCATCAAACATGATACAAACTAGTGCACAAAACTATATCATATATACAATGTGCACATCAAGTGAGAAAATCAATCTTAACTGAACAAATACTAGTTAATGTAAAGTAATATATCAAATATATAATTATACATTAAATCATTAAATCAACACTTGATTTAATGATCCGGTCATACCGCATATAACCGACTAATATCAAGTGTATCAATATATCGAATCAACATTTGATTCGGTAACCCGGCTATATCTTATATAACCGTCCGATGATACAAATCGCGAGAATAGAATCCAGTATCACATACTGGTATTATTCTCGGTCCCGCACATATCTCATATGCGCTCCTATTTCGTTTCGCTTGAGCCAGGAAACCTTTGTGTAGGACTCTAAAGACTCGTCAATACGCCGACAGCAGGTGATGATCATATCAAACACCTACAAGCCGCAAGCGGTCTGCTAAACGTAACGGCCATCCGGGTATTGAGCGATCAGAAGATCAACGAGCAAGCCCGCTCACACTCCTGTGAATCCAACCAGCAACACTTACCGCACAGTCCGGTCTGATCGTCTGATATGTCGCATATTTCGCCTAGGGGTGGTAAACGTCAGACCCCAGTAGCTCGATAAGTCATGCCGATGTAAGGTCCATAAAAAGCATGAAACTACTGATAACACTTACCAGTAAATCTGTGCAACCCTGGCCAGGGATTTCCAGTTATGGCCAGTCGAGCATAGCGCAACATCAACCCCCAATACCGGGAGAGACGAATCCCCTCTTATCGCTCATTGCCTCCATGTGAATCGGGACTGTACCCAAAAACCACCTGTTTGCACGACTCAGTAGAGCCGTGGTAGGGTGGAAATCAAAGCACAGTGGGAGACATACAAGACTCTATGACGATCTCGGGTCAACAGACTAAGCTGTACCAGTGTCACCAGAGAACTGCCATCTGACGTGAGGTATAATACCATCTGGGAGTTCTCGGCGAGTCCGTTCAGTGTACCCAGTCATCACTGAGCACCCGCATACCATCTCTGATGTCAAACACCAATGGATATGGGATCATCCATCGCCCATCACATGGGTCGAGAAGATATACGCTAGTCTACTCTGGAATATCGATGCCCTGTCTCGATATTCCCACGACTAGGAACATTGAAGGATGTACTCATGGACTACCCAGGCCCCACTAGTATGATCTACATCATGTTCCTGGAAGTCGAGTACACATCCTAAGGGCTTTATCAACATGTAACAGAGAGACAGAAAGTATACATGTTAAGATAAAGAGCAACCAGATAGCGCACTATCATGTCGAGCAAGAAAGTCCTACCTGTATATGTCCCAGCATCCACTACAATATACATCCAATGTACAGTAATGGCCTCTAGGGCATACATATAACTAACAGAGAAGAACAAAAGATAGTTGAAATTAAAGCAACAATAAAAAATAATAGTGATATTCTGGAAAGCAGGATTAATGAGGAATTGACCACTGAAAATCCTATGCACAAATTGAAGATTTCTTTTTAGAGAAAATACCCAGATATCTCTGAAGAAGAACTGATGAAGATATACTTGAAACATATGAAGAAGCAGTTCGAACAAATATTCGATACTTCAGACACAAGCTCATCAGCATCAGAAAGAACTACTAAATCAGTTGAAATGAAAGACAACTTTCAAGGGCAAGCCAAAAATATAGATGAAGATTTGAGATATGCAAATCAACTATGGGATGACCTAATGGGCTCAACATTGGGCTAAGATAACAAGAGAAAGGGTTTAATGAAATAAAGAATCCATACATAATAAAAGCCTATAAAATAAAAGGGCATAATAAACACTTCTACCGAAAATTGAACGACTGCAGAAAACAAGCACACGAATTTGGTAAGGAGTACACCAGCACATGGTATAAGGAAAAACCAGCACCTGGTTTTCGGCTGTGGGACCTATCGCTTTTGATAAAAGATAACTTTTATAAAGTTAACGGCCGACAAAGATCAAACAAAGGATAAGACAGCTCACGAAGACAACTCATCTTCCAGAGCCTTCTCCACCCACTCTTCTATCTATATATAAGAGAGAGCATTTCCTTCTAAGGATCATCGAAAAATAAGAGAAGTTTGAGAGAAAAACTCAAAGAGAGAAATCATCTTGTAATCTCCTCTAATAGTTTGTAATATAAGTTGATGCAATAAAATTTTAAGTTTTGAAGAAGGAGCATCTCAACTTGCAAGTAAGAGCTCTAACTTTTGTGTTATTTTATTATTAATTTTAATAATCCTATTTTTATTTGATGTTCAGATTGCATGGCCTAGAATAACTTCATTTTGGAACAACTTTATTTTTGGAGCAGATATAACTAGTCCATTTTTTATAACAAGATGTTTAAAAATATTGAGATATTTGAAATGCTGATCAATATTGTCAGAATATATCAAAATATCATCTATATAAGATAGAATAAATCATGTATAATGATTAAAAATAGAGTTCATTATATTTTGAAATTCTGATGGCGCATTTTTTTTAATCCGAATGGCATCACATTCCATTCAAAATGCCCAAAAGGTACAGTAAAGACAGTTTTATATTTATCAGATTCATTAATCTGTATCTGCCAATATCCTGATTTTAAATGTATGAGTCTCATACACTCATGTTCTATGTATCATTAACCATGATACAAAATCAATTATATATATATATATAATTATATAAAGAGAAGAGAAGAAAATCATTAGTGAGCTATATTTGTTAATATATATGTATATATCAAATATATTAATATATATCAAATTATTAAATCAACACTTGATTCAATAATACGGTTATATCATATATAACCGATTAATATCATTTATATGTATATCATATTATTAAATCAACACTTGATTCAATAATCCGGTTATATCATATATAACCGTCTAATATTCAATACTAGTTAATATATATATATATATATATATATATATATATATATATCAAATTATTAAATCAACACTTGATTCAATAATCCGGGTATATCAAATATAATCCGGCTAATATCAAATATAAAAATATATATCAAATATATATTAACAACATATACATATATTATTGAATCAACACTTGATTCAATAATCCGGTCATATCTCATATAACCTGACTTATATCAAATATCGCGAGATTAGAATACGGTATTAGATACTCGTATTTAATCAAGCATCCGCACATGTCAACATATGTGCCCTATTTCGTTTCGCTTGAGCTAGGAAACTTCTGTGTGGGACTCTAAAGACTCGTCAATACCCCAGCAGTAGGTAATGATCATATCAGATACCCACAAGCCGTCAACGGTACTAGCTGGACGTAACGGCTACCCAAGTATTGAGCGAATAGAAGATCAACAAGCAAACTTGTTCAAACTCTAGTGAAGCCTATAAGTAACACTTACCGTACAGTCCGGTCACTTTGTCTGATATGTCACTTATCGAGCCTAGGGGTGGAATAGTCAGACCCCAGTAACTTGATAATTCATGCCGATGTGTGGCCTATAACCGTTCGAGAAGCTACTGTTAACACTTACCAGTAAATCTCATCAGCCCTGGCCAGGGACTTGCTGTTATAGCCAATCGAGCATAGCGCAACATCAACACCCAATACCGAGAGAGACGAAACCTCTCCTATCGCTCATTGCCTCCATGTGACTCGGGACTGTACCCAAAATCCACCTGTTTGCACTCCTTTGAGCCGTGGTAGGGAGGAAATCAAAGAACAGTGGGAACCACACAAGACATTATAATGGTCTCAGGTCTACAGACTAACCTATACAAGTGTCACCAGAGAACTGCTATCTGATGATAGGTAGGGTACCATCTAGGAGTTCTCGACGAGTCCTGTTCGGTGTACCCATTATCTAATGGGCACCAGTGTACAATCTTTGATGTCAAACACCAATAGTTGTAGGATCAACCATCGCCTCATACAGGGTCAGGAAACGTACACACTAGTCTACTCTGGAATATCGATGCCCTGTCTCGATATTCCATTGACTAGGAACTGTCAAAGGATGTGCTTGTGGAGTACACAAGCCCTACTAGTATGATCTGCATCATAGTACTGGTAGTCAAGCCAACATCCTAAGGGCTTTATCAACATGTATCAGAGAGACAATATAATAATACAAGTGTACATGTTAAGATAAAAAGCAACCGGATAGCATATTATCATGTCGAGCAAGAAAGTCCTATATATATATATATATATATTCAAGCATCCACTATATCATACAATAATGGCCTCTAGGGCATACATATTCCTAACAATCTCCCACTAGCACTAAGGCCAGTTGTTGTAGTCTCTCATACCCAACATCCCAAAATGTCTCTCAAACTGCTTCTGAGGGAGGGCCTTCGTGAGTGGATCTGTTGTGTTGTCCTTCATGTCAACTTTCCTGATCTCGATCTTACGGTGATCAGCTATCTCCCGGATCAGGTGATACCGCCTCAGAATATGTCTGGATCGCTGATGGGACCGGGGTTCATTGGCCAAAGCCACAACTCCATTGTTATCACAATACAAGGGTATTGGATGATCAATGGATGGAACCACACCAAGTTCAGCAATGAACTTCTTCATCCAGATAGCCTATTTGGTAGCATCGTTGGCAGCGATATATCCAGCTTCCATCGTCGAGTCCGCCACGGCATCTTGCTTGGAACTTTTCCAACATACCGCCCCTCCATTGAAGGTAAAGACAAAACCCGAGACCTAGTTACTGTCGTCCTTATCACTCTAGAAGCTCGAATTGGTAAAGGACTCCACTTGGAGTTCACCGTTACCATACACCAATAACATCTCTTTAGTCCTTCTCAAGTACTTAAGAATGTTCTTCATAGTTGTCTAGTGCTTCTTCCCAAGATCTGATTGATACCTACTTACTACACTAAGTGCGTAAGCTACATCCGGTCTGGTGCATAACATCGCGTACATGATATACCCAACTGCAGAAGCATAGGGTATCCCTTGCATGCGAGCCCTCTCCAAATCAGTCTTGGGAGACATCTCTTTGGAGAGAGTGATTCCTGAACAAGCGGGTAAATTACCACGCTTAGAATCTTCCATAATAAACCTTTTTATTATGGTGTATATGTACCTGGATTGGGAAAATCCCAACATTCTTTTAGATCTATCTCTATAAATCTTTATCCCCAGGATGTAGGAGGCATCACCCAGATCTTTCATGATGAACTTCTATGATAGGAAGAGTTTGAGCGAGTGCAGCATAGGAACATCATTTCCTATCAAGAGTATGTCATCCACGTACAATACGAGGAAGACAACCTTACTCTCCACAACCTTTTTATATATACAAGGTTTATCTACGTTTTTGATGAAGTCAAACTCTTTGACTGCCACATCCAAACAGATGTTCCAACTCCGCGATACCTGCTTTAATCTGTAGATTGATTTAAGGAGCTTGCATACCTTTCTGCTGCTCCTACTGTCTACGAAGCCCTCTGGCTGTGTCATGTACACGCTCTCTTCTAAATCACCATTTAAAAAAGCAGTCTTGATGTCTATCTGTCATATTTCATAGTCATGGTAAGCAGCAATGGAAAGTAGGATCCTGATGGACTTAAGCATAGCTACAGGAGAAAAGGTTTCATCATAATCGACACCTGGTCGTTGACGAAATCCTTTTGCTACAAGTCTAGCTTTGAAGGTCTCAACCTCTCCATCTACAACAAGTTTCTTCTTAAAGATCCACTTGCTCCCAATGGCTTTTACTCCTTCAGGAGCAACTTCCAAAGTCCATACTTTGTTGGTGTTCATGGATTTCATCTCAGATCGCATAGCATCCAGCCATTTCACAGATTCTCCACTTGTGATGGCCTGCTCGAAACTAGTTGGGTCATCATCTTCCATGATGCAATCCTCGCTTCCACCGTCTATGAGAAAACTATAGTATCTCTCAGGTGGATGAGAAACCCTACTAGATCTGCGGAGTGGCTGAGGTTCGTCGGGGGCTATCGAATCCTCCGGTTCTACCAAATCATCAGTTGTAGTTTGTGTTTCTGGATCTTCTTCTAGTTCTACCTCATTACCACTAATTTATTTCATAAGAAATTTCTTTTCTAAAAAGGTGGCATATTGAGAAACAAACACTTTTTGTTCCTCAGTGTGGTAGAAGATATATCCATATGAATTCTTTGGATATCCCACAAACTTGCAAAAAATAGACCTTGTCTCGAACTTGTCCGGATTTTGCTTTTAATATAGGCCGGACAACCCCATATCTTAACTCATTTAAGAGATGGTCCTCTTTCCATACCATATCTCACATGGAGTGGTAGGCACGGATTTGGTCGGAACCCTATTCAATAGGTATGCAGCTGTCTCAAGTGCATAACCCCCAAAAGGAAATAGGTAACTCAGCAATACTCATCATAGAGCGCACCATATCTAATAGGGTGAGATTCCTCCGCTCCGATACTCCATTGTGCTGTGGTGTATACAGAGGAGTAAGCTGAGAGCGAATCCCATTCTCTTTTAGATAATCTCGGAATTCCGTACTTAAGTATTCTCCTCCTCGATCAGATCGAAGGACTTTAATACTTTTACCCGTCTGGTTCTCTACTTCGCACTTATATTCCTTGAATTTCTCAAAAGCTTCAGATTTGTGTTTCAACAAGAACACATATCTGAATCTTGAGAGATCATCGGTGAATGTAATGAAGTATGGGGAATCATTCCTGGCATGTGTAGACATAGGACCACATACATCACTATGTATTAGTCCCAAGAGTTCAGTAGCTCTTTCTTCGTGTCCAGTAAACAGAGTTTTGGTCATCTTGCCTTTGAGACATGACTGGCAGGTTTCATAAGATGTAAATTCAAACGGATTCAAATATCCATTTTTATGTAACTTAGCCAGTCTGGTCGCATTGATATGACCAAGTCTACAATGCCATAAGAAGGCTTCGTTCATTTCTGAACTTTTCCTCTTGTGCGTGTTCTGTGTATTTAGAACTGTATTTTGATTTAGAACGTATATACCGTTACATAACGTACCAAACCCAATCAACACTTGATTTAGGAAAATTCATAACATTTTTCTCTAGTGCAAAATTATATCCTTCTTTATCTAATAAAGAAACGGATATTATATTGCACATCATCGATGGTACGAAATAACAGTCGTTCAAAATCAATGTATTACCATTTGGCAATACTAGGTGATATTTGCCGACAGCTTCGGTAGCAACGATTGCTCCGTTCCCTACTCTGAGAGACATATCATCCTTTCCCAGTTCTATACTTCTTCTTAACCCTTGTAACCGATTACAAATGTGGGATCCTGATCTGGTATCTAATACACAGGACGTAGAGCAGACTAAGAAATAGTTTCTCAATAACTAACACACCTGAAGAAGATGCATCAACATGCTCTTTCTCCGTTTGGGTTGCGTGGAAATCCTTGCATTTCCCTATTCCTTGCTCAGACTTATGACAGTCATAAGATAGAGCGGAAACCAACGTTCCCCAACTTAGTATAATATGTAAGTGCACGGCGGCGCCCCGGCCGTCAATCTGACGCCAATATGCGGAAGCGGTGATAAACTTTAATTTTACGAACTTAGCAAACCGGCACCACCGCGCACTAGACATCCGGATCGAACCATTAAACTAGTTCTAGCTAACTACAAGAAGGGGAAGAGATATACCGAATGATCCGAGTCCTACGGTCTTCTCGTCGTCGTCCCGATCTCCTGCGGAAACTCCGGTCGTCGCCTCCTCGCCGGAAGGGCACCACATCGCCTGTATCTTTTACGGGCTCCCACCTCAATACCGAGGCAACTCGGGCACGAAGCTGGCAAGTCGACGTGCCCAAGATTTGCTGTAGAATGTGTAGTGGCTAATGTCTCTTTGGGGTATTGGAGTTGCCTTTGGATGGAGAAGAGAATGAAAATGAATTTTCCAATGGAGCTAGAATTTTGTGGCATGAGATATATGAGATGAACAAAATTTTCCTTCTCAAAAAAATGAGAACCCCCACCCACACCAAATTATGGCCGGCCCCTAATGAGAATGAGGAGGGAAAAAGAAAACAAGAGGGAGGTGAGTGTAGGAGAGCACAAGGGTGACCATATCCAAAACATCATCATAACAAAACTCAAATCAACATCTAATCCTTTCTCATCACAAAAAGCAAAGGAAAAGACTAAG